>CM062819.1:1076106420-1077430737 GCA_031772625.1 Pinus tabuliformis | reverse complement strand
AATCCAGGGGTCCTTGGACTACCATTACTTCAGTGAACAGTTTTCCTTCTCAATGTTATGGGCACATCGGAAGGATCTGTTGGGTCCCTATAATACTAGTGATTACCCCATTACTATTGTAGTTATACCCCTTTATTTATTTGTTGTGCCCCTATTACCCCCATATTGTTATTTTTGTGCCCTTAGAATCCCTCTATTGTTATTTTTGTGGCTTTATATTATTATTGTTTAGGTCGGCTGGATTATATTATGACTCCTTAGACTCCTATATATAGAAATGAGGTTTTGTCATTTGTATCATCCAAGAATTGTTCATTTATGTAACGTAAAGGAGGTTGCCCCCTCGAAGAGGCTGAATTCTAAGGCGTTGATCTTTCTTTCTATCTTTTCTTGAGCTGGTTTCATAACATTTGGTATCAGAGCTTTGGATTCTAGGGTTTCGCTGCTCCAAACAGGTCATCTGGTATTTTCGCTATAACATTTTTTCTATGATGTTTCAGAAGTCGCAAAAAAACCCATTTGATAAGACATCGCGCTGAACCTTGGTCCGAATTTCAGAGCAATTCGCATGATATTTTCGGAGATATGATCTGAGGAAGTTGGTCTTTGTGCAGACTCCTGAATTACATTCAAAACAGGTGACCTGGGGAAATCGTCATAAATTTCTTTCTGAGCATCGGATTGAAATTTCGTAAGAATTTACAGAAAGAGGACGGAATGTAGTTTCTTGTATGTATTTTGTAGACTCAAAGGTTGGAACAGACATGTGGCACGTCATAACAATTGCGCTCTACTGAACTAGTCTATAATCAGGTCACTGCGGAATTGTGCATAACTCTTTCTTGGAGAATCCAATTTGGATCAGACTAGTGGCATGGAAAGAGGACGTAGAAGGCTACTATAGTCACAGTTTCAGAACTAGATGATTCGAAATTACAGAGATACATCAGATTCAAATCAGGCTTCTACAAAGTAAAAAAAAGGTGTGTAGTTTTTTTTTTAAATTTTTGCATAAGCTTGGTTGAAGGAATTTCAAAGGCATAGTAAAGCATTTTATCAGTAACTGATGCCTGAGGAAAGAAAATGCAAACACCGAGTAAGAACCTGAAAGCTCTAGCATGACCTCATGAAGAAGAGGAAGAAATGCTACATCATATATCAAAATACACAAGAACAAGTGCAACAAAGTCACGCTCACACAAAAGCTAACAGATGCTAAGATAAATGGGCGGGAATTTAAGATAAATGGAATGGAATCTAAGATAAAGGCATGGAGGCTAAGATGGATGATCTAAGACAGATTTTGAGACAATTTGAAGACAATTTGACAAATTTTCTACAAGAAATACTTACTAATGTGAAAAGGTTGTAAAGGAAACTCATGATGTGAACAAAAGAAATGTTAATCATGATTCCATAGACTCTAATGTTGGATCGAAGACCCACCATGTTCCAAAAATCGATATGAGGAAGTTTGATGGCAAGGATCCCGCCACATGATATTACAGATGGAGCAGTTCTTCGATCTCAATAATGTGCAAAACACACAAAAGGTACGTATGGCAACTTTATATTTGGATACCAAATCAGTTTGTATGGTATCAATGGCTTTGCTCTCGTAAACAATTTATCACTTGGGCAATTTTTACGGAAGAATTGATAGCACTTATGAGGATACAAAAAGCAACACTTTTTTTAGCCAATTGATAAGTCTCAAACAAAAGGGTTCAATAATGGAGCACATTGAGGAGTCCAAAAATTGAACATAAGGAAAAAGATATTCCAGAGGAGCATAGATTTGATGTGTTCATAGGGTCTTTAAAGGATAATATCCAACATGATGTGCGCCTTTGGAACCTGATTCATTAGAGAAGCATTCAGGTTAGCAAGAAAAATGGAAAGCAAAATTATGGCAACTAGGAAGCATACCATTCACAACTATAAAGACGGAAGTGTTGTTGCCCATAGTCTTCCACAACCTACAAGGTTGACACCACAACAATTGGAAGAAAAAGAGCAAAAGGCTTTGTTACAATTGTGATAGCAAATACACAAAAGGTCATAAGTGTGCTGAGAAGAAATTATTCTACCTAGATTGTGAAGAGAAGAAGAAAAAGACAAGAAAGGTCAAAAGAAGAGGATATATTCCAGGAACAAATCCTAGATGGAGAACAAATAAATCCTACCATATCTTTAATACATTGGCAGGAATTACCACTCCTCAACCATCAAGATAGAAGGACAAATCAAGACAAAAAGGAATAGTGCTGATTGATTCAGGAAGCACCCACAATTTTATCATTGTAGGGTAGCAAAAGAATTGAATTGCTTCTTATATCCAACACCAGAGTGTCAAGTGATGATTGCAAATGGAGGAAGAATAAATTGTTCTGGAAAGTGCCATAATATCAAGCTATCCATGGGAGAATATGTATTGACTACCCAATGCTTTCCATTCCAATGGGATGTTTGATGTTGTACTAGGAGTCCAATGGCTACAATCCTTGGGTACAATAGCTTTTAATTTTCAAGAACTTTTCATGAAATTTTCTGTGGAAGGAAGGAAGTTGAATTAAGGGTATTGCGGGGAAACCAGGAAAGATAATCAGCTCTAATGGCATGACAAAGCTTCTAAAAAGGAGCAAAGAGGTGTAATTGCACAATTATGTTCGCTAGATGTTTCCACATTGGAATCATCTATTTCTCCAGATCTCCAAAAGTCCTGGACAATCATTCCAAGTATTTGAGACTCCCAAAGGTCTCCCACCTATGCATGATCATGATCATGCTATTCATCTGATTCCAGGAAGTGTTCCTCCAAACATCAGGCCGTACAGATATCCATATGTCCAAAAACGTGAAATTGAACGTATGGTTGCAGAAATGCTAGAGGCTGGTAATTCAACCGAGTCAAAGTTCTTCTCTCAGCTCCAGTAGTGTTGGTGCACAAGAAGGATGGATCATGGCGCATGTGTCCAGATTATAGGGAGATCAACAAGCTCACTATTAAAGATAAGTTCCCCATTCCTGTCATTGATGAATTACTGGATGAATTGCATGGATCAATTTACTTCACCAAGTTGGATCTTCATTCGGGATATCATCAAATCAGAATGAAGATTGAAGACATTCCGAAAACGGCATTTAGAACTCATGAGGGTCATTATGAATTTTTGGTCATGCCTTTTGGCCTTACCAATGCACCTTCAACATTTCAAGTTTGATGAATTCAATTTTCAAACCATTCCTTAGAAAATTTGTGTTAGTATTTTTTGATGATATACTAATCTACAGCAAGTCTTGGAAGGATCATGTTGAACATGTTGACAAGGTGCTACAACTATTGGAGGAGAAACAATTATATGCAAAAAGATCCAAATGTTCTTTGGAGTCCAGGAGGTGGAATATTTGGGTCATATTGTATCTCATGAAGGAGTTAAGGTAGATCCTAGCAAAATTAAAGCCATTAAGGAATGGAAAATCCCCACATCCATAAAAATCTGCGAGGATTTCTTGGGTTGACAGGGTATTATCGCAAGTTGTTAAGAATTATGGGAGAAATACATCACCTCTAACAACATTATTGAAGAAATTCATTTTCATGGACTCCGAAGCAACAAAGGCCTTTAAACATCTTAAAGGCAATGTGCCAAGCACCGGTCTTAGCTACACCGGAGTTCACAAAACCTTTATTGTGGAATGTGATGCTTCAGGAAATGGAATTGGTGTTGTTCTAATGCAAGATGAAAGACCCATTGCTTTGAAAGTCGTCCAATCAAGGGAAATTTTTTACGCAAAGCTATTTATGAGAAGGAAATGTGGCAATACTACTCCATGCACTTAAGAAATGGCGACCCTACCTAATGGAAGACACTTCAAGGTAAAAACGGATCATGATAGCCTTAAATACTTTTTAGAACAAAGATTATCCTCTGAAGAGCAACAAAAGTGGGTCACAAAGATGTTGGGTTATGACTTTGAAATCATCTACAAAAAAGGGAAGAAAAATGTGGTGGCAGATGCACTCTCAAGAAAGGATGAGGATATGGAAGCATTGTTGTGTGCCATTTCTATTATCCAACCAGATTGGATAAACGAAGCAAAGGAGGAATGGAAGAATGACGAAGAATTGGGCACTTATTCGAAAGCTACAACAAGATTCCAGTACTTCTGATACATTTAGCTGGCAAAATGATTCGCTATGGTACAAAGATCGCTTATACCTTTGTAAGAATTCCCAGCTAAAACAAAATATTCTTATGGAATTGCACACTTCTCCCTTAGGAGGGCACTCAGGATTTTTAAAAACTTACCATAGGGTTAAGAAGAATTTTTTTGGGATGGCCTTAAATCAGATATTCAAAGTTTGTGGCGGAATGTTTGGTTTGCCAACAAAATAAAGGAGAAACAATTAAGACACCGGGTCTATCACAACCTTTATCCATTCCAAGCCAACGTTGGAGGAGGTTTCAATGGATTTTATCACAGGTTTACTCAAGTCTGAGGAAAGAGTGTCATCATGGTGGTAGTTGACAGACTTACCAAGTATGCACACTTTTGTGCATTATCACATCCATTTAAAGCCAGTACAGTTTCTACTGCATTTATGGAAACAGTTCAAAAGCTACATGGAAATCCAAAGATTATTGTAAGTGACAGAGATCCCATTTTCACTGAAAAATTTTTGGACAGAATTATTTTCTTGTCTTGGTACTCAGTTAGCTCATAGCTCATCTTATCATCCTCAATCTGATGGCAAACTGAGATAGTAAACAAATGTTTGGAAGGATATCTTCGTGCTTTGTATCTGATAAACAGACACAATGTGTCAAATGGTTGCCTCTGGCTGAATGGTGTATAACACTTCCTTCCCTACAGCAACAAAAATGACCCCATTTATGGCACTTTATGGGTACCACCACCACAATCAAATCATATTTAAGAGAAAATTCTAAGTTCAGGCAGTGGAACATCACATCGAACATCAACAAACAGTCCTCCAACTCTTAAAGGATAACCTCGTGTTGGCACAAATAGAATGAAACAACAGGCAGATCAACATCGTAGTGAAAGAAGTTTTGATGTAGGTGATTGGGTATTCATACGGCTACAACCATATAAGAAAATGTCCCTAAAGCAAGCTAAGAAGGATAATAAATTATCACCAAAGTATTATGGTCCGTACAAGGTTTGGAAAAGATTGGTACTATGGCATACAAATTGGAGCTTCCTGCAGCTTCTCAATTGCACCCCAGTTTTCCATGTTTCATGTTTAAAGAAGGTTATAGGCGACAAGCTCCCAGTTCAAACAATATCCAGAACTTGAAAAGGAAGGAAAAATTATATTGGAACCGGAAGCAGTCACAGAAATTAAGAACTCGACAGCTACGAAATCGATCAATTTCAGAGTATCTTATCAATGAAGAACTTATCCGCTGAAGATTCCACATGGGAGGATGAGAATTTTATGCAGAAGTATCTAGAACTGCTCAAGCGTTGAGGACAACACTTTTTTGAAGAGAGGGGCATGTTGGGTCCCTATAATACTAGTGATTACCCCATTACTATTGTAGTTATACCCATTATTTATATTGTTGTGCCCCTATTACCCCCATATGTTATTTTTGTGCCCCTTAGAATCCCTCTATTGTTATTTTTGTGGCTTTATATTATTATTGTTAGGTCGGCTGGATTATATTGTGACTCCTTAGACTCCTATATAGAAAGGAGGTTTTTTCATTTGTATCATCCAAGAATTGTTCATTTATGTAACGTAAAGGAGGTTGCGCCCTCGAAGAGGCTGAATTCTAAGGTGTTGATCTTTCTTTTCTATCTTTTCTTGAGCTAGTTTCATAACAGGATCCCTAACGGTCGACTGGTTCCTTTGACAAAGCCTGTTAGATTTCTCATCTCAGGCAAAAGCGATGGCGAACCAAGCGCTTTCCAAGCAGTCGAGGAAAGGATACTCACAAAAGCCCCTTCATCTATGATGGTACCGGCCATGACCATTCTATATATTTGAGTAAATATTCGAAATGGTACACTAGCCGGAAACGGGTCTGCCTAGTTGATTCCAGTCGAAGGAGACAACCAGGTTGCTTGGAGGTGGGACGGAATAGACGGCCGGATATGACTTTGATGAACTTCCTTCCTGTGGTAAAGGAATGGGTAGACTGCCCCCATGTTCTTCGAAGTCTGTGCTTATGAAAAGAATTTGACAGTGTTATCCTTGTTCTCTTCGATGATGTATCATCTAAAGGTGGAACCTCTGAAGGCAAGACCGGGTCAACTGTCGCCTCGACCTTTTGACTTTCGTCTGGCATGGATTCAGATGGTTTTCCATCAGTGATAGATACTTCGGCTGACCACAAGGCGTGTCAGCCATATTTTCAACTAGTGACGAACTCGGCAAGAGTTTTTTATATCCAGGAGGAAGCCGTAACGGTGAAACCGGAAGATCGTCCAAAATTCTTTTAGCCTCATCTAAGAAGGACAACGGTGGACGGCATGATCGCCTTCACTCAGTTTACAAGGAAATTTACATTTTCCTTTTTGTCCAGGGGCTTCACTGTCACTAGTTGACGTGTACTTTCAACATGATCATCAGAGGTTGATGACACCGGATTGTGCAAACGAGGAGACCAGTCCCTTAAGATCTGAGGAATGCAAGGATAATCTCGATGAAAGTGTCTCCCTTGCAAATGACACATGGCGATTTAGGCCTAGTCGGTGCAGTGTGTGGATTTTCGCTAGACGATGCTTGGTTGCCCCTTTTGCCTTTGGCTCCTTCTTCTTCTTCTTTTTCTTCTTCTTTCCTTATTCTTCTCAGGTACTTGATTTTTTGCTTTACCAGCTTCATCAAGCGAAGAGGAAGGAGGAGAGGAAGAATTGGACAAAGTAGAGGTTGGGGGGTAACTCTGGTATCGTTTAGTTTCTGACTCGATTATTCAGGAATCGCAGTGTTCTTAACAACAGAGGTTGAGAAGAGCCATACGGGAAAACTAATTGTCAATCCTGGAAGTGACAATGTGGCCATGTGGGGTGCGCCAACATCTCCCCAAGTGGAGAAGGGACTAGGATTTCCTCCAAGAGGAATTCCTTGGTTGGCAGACTCCATTTTCCTCAACCCAAGACCAACGTAGGAAAGGTGATAATTATTCCATTTAAAATAAATTTAGACGCTTTGACACAACTTGTTTTTCAATTTTAAAGAGTCAGAAAAAACAAATATGACTCTAGTCGCCTTCGATTTTTAATGAGCCTGAAGTGACAAGTGCTCAGATGGACCTTTTCTGTTAAGGAGTCTAAAAAGGAACGAAAGGGATTGCTCTGGAAATCTAGGCAGAGGATTACCAAACCAATCACAAAACTACAGAATACTTTTTACGGTACGACAGCCAATGTTCCCGAATGCTGTGTTCAGTGCATTGCAATCGATAGGGCGGCAGACACACATTCCTATGGACAAAGGATTAAGCCTATTGTGGTCTCCCAAAGTATACTCGACGGTACATGGGAGCACAAGTCCGCACTGGCACTTATCATCTCAAAGTGGAGGAATCACCCAACCAATAGTGAAAACAACAGTTAGCAGGCTTCACGACGCCGAATACGTCTCTAGCCTAGACTTCTAGATGTTGTGCTTAGGTTCCAAAAGTTGTTAGATTCATTAAATTTATTTTATAGTTGATCTTGCTTAAGAAATTTTCCTTTCAGGTTCACCGCGTGATGTAGATGTACAATTCCTAAAATGCAATTTAAGATGATAAACAGTCGTTTTATCTTCTTTGTGCAATGAAAATCCTAGCTACTAAGAAAAGAGAGACAATATTCTTTCAACAAAGAGCAAAGAGCACACACTATATGCACTGTCCTAAATCAAACCAATCAAACAGTCTAAATGCAAATGCACATGCATGTACTTGTTTTCAGCCTTCTTAATATGTGAATGATAAAAGGAAAGCTAATGCGCAAATCTAAATTATTTTTCAAAGCGACAATTACTAACAAGTTTATTTTCAAAATCAAAATGAAGACAATGACAACACTTTGCGATTTGAAATGAAAACTTGCTTTCGACACTAGAAAAACTAAAAATTTAGATCAAATACAATAGTAACAGGGTAATCGACTATCCAGAGCAATTAGACTCTCTTCTATGACTGAAAACAACACTTGCGACACTCTCAAATCAAGAAACGACAGTACAATTACGTTACTTCTTTGTAAAGGAGAACTGAAAATGACTCAAAAAATACATAAAAACATTTACAGTTCTTTGCACAATGGAGGTGGAATAACAAAAAGGAAAGGGTTTCAAACAGAGGTGTACTAACTACAGGCAGCAAAACTCTTGAATAGATCTGAAAAGAGTGAACACAGAAACCAAAACTTAAGAACAATGCCTAGTCTGATCAACGCACATGTAACACAGTGAAACTGAAATGCAATGCACCTACTACACTCGGGAAGTGCGCTGAATTTGAGATTCACAGAATAGACAGTGCGCTGGACCAGGGACAAGACTTTGATTGGGTTCCGGGTCAAAGTTTGTAGTTCAGTTCAGGGATTTTGGCCGAGCAAGTGGTAATCAGTAAATCAATCACAGGGTAGATCTAAGGAAGTTACTAGAGCCACCATAAGGGCAATTAGAGAGCTTGTAAATCAGTTGTTTAAATCGTAAACAAAACCCGGAGATTGACTGAAGCAGTGTTGATCTACTTTGCACTTGCATAGCAAATGCAGTTCGAAGCTAGCTGGCTTGACTTCAGCTTCGTATGTAAGTTTATAAAGTAAACAAATGTAGATGAACAAATAATCTACTCGCTCCCTTGTATGGTCACCATTTTGTTACCGAGAATAGTGTCTATGCAGAACTGCTAATCCCACTAAGGCTGGTAGCTACCTTAGAAACAAACAAAGTAAAACTACTTTCGTTTTCCTTTATGAAAGATAGATGAGAGAAGAATAAAAGAGACCAACCTCTGCCTTGCGCTGGGTTCTTTGTTCGGTTCCTCTCTCTTCTGATAGTCCTTTGCTACTTGCTTTCTTGTATACCCAGCTTCACAGAGTACCTGTAGAATCAAAGCAACATAACACTATACGAGAACATAGATCTATTATCATAAACAATTTAGGATCAGATGTAAATTGACCATACAAATGCATAAAACATAAATCACACAAGAGTATGGAGGAAAACTTGAATAGCTTTATTGATAATCAAGAAAGAGCCAAGAGTTTACAACCAATTGTTCTGACCCAACATCATCCTCTCAGCAAGTAAGCCCTTCTTCACCTCATGAAAACTTAGATCACCCAACACTATGATGTTGCCTCAAGAAACCAACAGCAATTCCTTACAAGATGCAAAATTCCAGCCTCTTGATCTTTGGGATGAGGGATCCATATATAGAGTCTGCAAGGGAGATGAGTCAGCTTGTGATTTGATTAGTGTCTTCCCTCTGATAGTTCTTGATTCCACTTGGAGATTGATGATCTCTTACTCATCCCTGGTCGAACTCAGATAGGAAAGTGTCACAAGAGAAGTTTCTGAAAGATTCCATGCTTCTCCACCTTGTGGATTGACCCTGCCATTTGTCCTTTCTTGCCCATCGCACCCCATAGAAGGGATTTTTGAAATGCAATGCACCTACTGTGTGTATTTAGGTGGTATGCAACGCACTTTGCCTATGGAGCAGGTGAAATGGTCCAGTTTTGACCAGTTCTGAGTAGTTTTTCATGGAGAACTTCTGGGAGATGCTGTAATCAGTTGACCTTGTTATTTTAGGGGTTGGAACGACACCTTTAGGGACTTGGGAGCCCTTGGTTTATGGACATTTTATGCTTGTGGTTGCAGTGCCCAAAAATGTCTATAACAACCAATACTACTGGAGAAGAGAAAGAACTTTGACTAGGTTGAAGTATACCAGCATCTAGCATTTTTGCAACCATACATTTAATTTCACATTTTTGGGCATAGGGATATCTGTAAGGCCTGATGTTTGGAGGAACACTTCCTGGAATCAAATGAATAGCATGATCATGATCCCGAATAAGTGGGATACCTTTGGGAGTCTCAAATACCTTGGAATGATTGTCTAATACTTTTTGGAGATCTGGAGAAATAGATGATTTCGATGTGGGAACTTCTAACAAACATAATTGTGAAATTATGCCTCATTGTTCTTTATTTACAAGCTTTGTCATTCCATTAGAGTTGATTATCTTTCCTGGTTTACCTGTGATACCCCTTAATTCAACTTCCTTTCCTTATGAAAAAAATTCATGGAAAGTTCTTGAAAATTAAAAGATATTATACCTAAGAATTGTAGCCATTGGACTCCTAGTACAACGTCAGCACCACCCATTGGAATGGAAAGCATTGGGCTATTCAATACATATTCTCCCATGGATAGCTTGATATTATGGCACTTACCAGAGAAACTTTGGCTCCTCCACTTGCAACCATCACTTGACACTCTGGTGTTGTATATAGGAAGCAATTCAATTCCTTCGTTATCTTACAATCAATAAAATTGTGGGTACTACCCGAATCAATCAACACTATTACCTTTTTCTTCTTGATATGTCCTTCTATATTGATAGTTTGAGGAGTGGTTATTCTAGCCAATGCATTATAGGATATGTTCAAATTCATTTATTCTTTCTCTAGGGTTTTTTCCTAGTGTGTATCCTCTTCTTTTGATGTTTCTTGTTCCTTTTCTTCTTCTTCTTCACAATCTACGTAAAATAGTTTCTTCTCAGCACACTTATGACCTTCGGGTATTTGCTATCACAATTGTAACAAAGCCCTTTTTCTATTTTTTCTTCCAATTTTTGTGGTGTCAACATTGTAGGTTGTGGAAGGCTAGGGGCAACAACACTTCCATATTTATAGTTGTGATGGGTAGGCTTCCTTGTTGCCATAATTTTGCTTTCAATTTTTCTTGCCAACCTGAATGCCTTATCCAATGAATCAGGTTCCCAAATGTGAACCTCATGTTGGAGGCTATCCTTTAAAGTCCTTATGAACACATCAATCGTATGCTCCTTTGGGATATCTTTTACCCTTCTATTCAATTTTTGGAAGTCCTCAATATGCTCCACCATTGGACCCTTTTGTTTGAGATTTATCAATTGGCTAAAGAAGGTGTTTCTCTTTGTATCCTCATAATGTGCTATCATTTCTTCTGTAACAATTGACCAAGTGATAATTTTTTTACGGGAGAAAAGCCATCGATACCATACAAACTAATTGGGTTCCAAATATAAAGTTGCAATGCATACCTTTGGTGTGCTTTGCACATTATGGAGATCGAAATATTGTTCCATCTGTAGTATCCATGTTACGGGATCCTTGCCATCAAACTTCCTCATATCAATATTTGGAATGTGGTGGGTCTTTATTCCAACGTTAGAGTATATGAAATCATGATTAACATTTATTTTGTTCTCATCATGAGTTTTCTCTACTACCTTTTCGCCATTAGGAAGTCCCTTTTGTAGAAACTTTGTCAAAACTTCCTTCAAAACTTCCATGTATTTCTTCAAATCTTCAATGTTTTCATTCTTTGAAACATGATTAACATTTATTTTTTTCTCATTCTAAGTTTGCTCTACTACCTTTTCGCCACTAGGAAGCCTTCCTTGTGCAACTTTGTCAAACCTTACATGTCCTTCTTCCAATCTTCAATATTGTCTTTCATACCATCCATCTTAGCTTCCACGCCTTTATTTAAACCATACATATTATCTTCCACACCTTTCTTTAAACCATCCATTTTAGCTTCTGTTACTTTTTGTGAGAGTGAAATTTGTTGCTCTTGGTCTCGTAATTTTGATATATCATGTTGGATTTCTTCCTCTTCTTCATGAGTCATGCTAGAACTTTCAAGTTACTTACTAGGTGTTTCCATTTTCTTTCTTCGGGGAATCAGTTAATGATAATTATTATTCACTATGCCCTTTGAATTCCTTCAAACTAATTTTTCAAACCAAACTTATGCAAAATTTTAAAAATCATACACACCTTTTTTCACTTTGTAGGAGCTCAGTATTGAATCTGATTTATCTCTAAATTTCGGATCTCCAAGTATAAACTTGCATAATGTAGTAGCCGTATGAGTCCTCTTTCCAACGCCACCAATATGATTGAAATTGTATTCTCCAAGAAAGTGTTATGCCTAATCTCGCAAGATGACCTAATTATACACTATTTCAGTAGAGTGAACTTGTATGAAGTGCCACATGTCACTGTTTCAATATTCAAACCTGAAAATAATGCACAGAAAACAAAAAATTGTTCTCTTTTTGTAAATTCTTACAAAATTTCAACCTGATACTTAGAGAGAAAGCTATGAAGATTTGCCCAAGGTCACCTGCTTGGGATGTAATAAGAGTCTACAAAAGCCCTAACTTCCTTGGATCATATCTCCGAAAATATATCGAGACAAGATCTTAAATTTAGACCCAATAATCACTGAGATTTTGAATCAAATGGGTTTTTGCTTTAGCTTCTGAAACGTCACAAAAAACAAGTTATAGCAAAAATTCCACGATGACCTGTTTTGGAGCAGTGAAACCCTAGAATCCAAAGCATTGATACCAAATGTTATGAAACCATCTCATAAAAAGATAGAGAAGATAGATCAAAGACTCAAAATCAGCCTCTTCGAGGGGGAAACCTTCTTTACATTACACAAATGAACAATTCTTGGATGATACAAATGACAAAACCTCCTTTCTAAATATAGGAGTCTAAGGGGTCACAATATAATTAAAGCCGACATAACAATAATAATATAAGGGCACAACAATAATAATAGTGGGTTTCTATGGGGCACAATAATAACAATATGGGGACAATAGGGGCACAATAATAACAATAAGGGCTACAATGATAATAGTAATGGGGGAATCAGTAGTATTATAGGGACATAACAAAAGGTGACTAGAAAGATGGTAGACTAAAGTTCCCGAGACTCTCCTTATGGATCAAATGATAAATGTGGTGTTGAGCACCATTTTTATTTGGAAGACATGCTGAGAAGCCTAAATTAAGAAATAAGGAGTTGTAAGGAAGACAATGACAAAAACATATACGCACAGGAGAAAGAAGCATAGGTAAATGAGGTGATACTTCAGAGTTTGTCAGAATTGCAGCGACAGGGACCACCTCTGATCAGCCATGAACAGGAGAAAAAAACTAATGGGGCATGTGGCATTAGGTCTCATGATGGTCACATGTCATATAAAGATGACATGGTTATAGATGATAGATTTTTGGATACTCTAGATAAGAGATGTGATAGACACTGGTACTATTCTAGTTAAGGTTCTTCTAGGCATGATGATCAACATCGTTATCATCCTTACAAGACGAGTGATAGGGGGTATTTTTCAGATGATTTTAAGAAAGAAAATCCACCTACATTTTATGGAGAGATGAAGAGATCACAAGATTCATAGGCATGGTTTCTTGGTATGAGGAAGTTCTTTAGGTTGCATGATCACTCAGAGAACATGAAATCTATAATAGCTACATTTAGTCTTAAAGGTAAATCCAAAGTTTGGTATGAAGATGTGAAGAATGTTAGAGATATTCATGAGGAGCACTTGACTTGGAGTGAGTTTGAGAGATTATTCAAGAAGAAGTATCTATTCGAGAGATACATTGATGACAAGGAAAAATAATCCTATGAGCTAAAGATGGGATCAATGACAAATGAGGCATACACTAGCAAATTCTTGGATCTGCTGAGGTATGTGGCTTACCTCAAGGAGGAGAAGTCCAAGGTTCAGAGATTCACTAGTCGATTACCAATGACATTCATAGACAGGATTGAGTTCGATGAGCTTAGATTATTAGAGGAGGCCATCTGAAAGCTAAAACATTGCTATGAAAAATTGAAGCATATGTCTAAGACAAAGCCAAACTAGAAGGGTAATGAAAAGAACAAGGGAAAATGGAAGCGATAAATACCTTAGGATTTGGGTAATAAAGAGAATGTTGCACCACCTAAGAAGTTCGTTGTATCTTATAGTGGATAGGGACTTTGATCTGAGGAGCAAAGTAAGGAGCTCGAGTAGTGTTGGACTTGTGGAGGAGATCATTGTAGGAGAGATTATCCATAGTATTAGGGTGGTAGGCCTTAGATATATAGTCCACAGGAGGTGCATGCCATTGGGGATGTTGGTTAGAGTGTTCCTCATATCTATGCAATTTTGGATAACATAAAGGCAGACCATCAAGCATCTATCATTGAGATGGATGGTAAGCTTTGTGATCAAGTTTTTTCTATTTTGATTGATCGTGGATCTAATTATAGTTATGTTAGTCTTGACCCGGTGGATAAGTGTGGTTTGAATAAATAATGCATGAAGAGTCTTGGTTAGTGCAACTAGCTACAGGTACAAAGAAGTGAGTTCACCATTGGGTAATAGCTTGTGCATTTCATTTGAATGGTATGCCTACCACAACACATTTGAATGTATTACTATTGGGATCAATAGTATGTTGTTGGGAATGGATTGGTTTTACCTTCATAGAACTTGTTAGCTTTGTTGGCGTTTGGCCCAAAAATGGATCCAAAAAACTCCCAAAGTCTCCAAAGTATGCATACAATCATGCAAAGGGATCCAAAAATGCTCTTTGAATCTTCAAAAGTTCTTAAGATCATCCCAAGGTCGAAACAAGCAAGGGAGGAGAGATAAAACACTTTAAAATCAGTCAAAAACTGTTACCACCGGCTTAAAACCCAAGAATGCACAGTTGTCGTTAGATCTGGCCGATCAACAACTCTGATCTAAGCGAAAAATCGTAAATCAATGGTCCCAAGCAGTGGAAATTGGAGCTGGACACCACTGACCAGCGATCATCGATGATCGCTATCGGCGAGTCGCATCGGCGAAAGTATCGGCAGAGTATTGGCGCAAGTTGTGTGGAATGAAGGATAGTGATCACCAATTCAACGTGGACCGTCGATCGCGCACGCAGATCGACAACCCACATGGCATCGCTTGATCTCTATCAGCGGAAACCTTAAGGGGCGGGGCCTTTACATATATGTGATAGTGACCCGATAACCAGACCCAACGAGGTTATAAACAATATTGTATCATATTTCAAGTCCGCAGAAAGCCCAATTCTTAATGTTTTGTGTATTTTCACTATTTAAACAAAAATACAAAGGGAGCCTTGGGTAACGCTGATGCGATAAAGCCCAGACCCAAAAGGGTTCGGGAAGTAAAATATATAAAATTTGAGATCGGGAAAAGCCAATTTTCATGTTTTTCAGTATTTTACGTATTTCCGAAAATGGGGAAAATATAAGGGACCAGGTCACCTGTGATAGGCGACAGTGACCCAAAGGGTGGACCCGATAGGATAATAAGCCACATTCAAGGACTTTTAAAGTCCGAAAGGAACATCTTGGCAGGATTTTTACAGTATTTCTGTGTTTTTCTATCTTTAACAGAAGAAACAGTCACTCTCGGCCTTTAGAAGGAAAACAGAAGCCCAAGGACCCTTTCCACCACATAGCATAATCCAGGAGACAGTTTGCAAGGAAAATAGAGGCCGAAAAGTGATCATGGAGCCACAGGACGCGCAGCTAGCCTGAAACAGAGATATCAAGGGCATCTATAGCATAGCACAGCCACAAAAACAAAATTGATCATGGAGCAGACAATGCGGCCCATCCCAACAGACAGAATGGTCATGGAGCATCTCTAACATAAGAGAGCTCCCAGACAGTGCAGCAAACTATCTAAAATATCTGAAGGTGGTTGTTCCTCTATCAGAAGGTGAAAACCTCCGAGCCATGCTTCCCCATAGAGGGGATCAAACAGTTAAGCGACAGATTAGACATATTAAGACTCTGAGCCTCTTAGAGCTTAGGAGCATTGTAAACAGGCTATAAATAGTTGTTAGTAAGATGTAATATAGGTTCAACCTTTGGAGACTGTGGAGACTCTACTCCTCTAGCTTCTCATCTGCATTCTTTATTAATACAAGCTTATTTTGATGTTATATGTTCAATGTCCATTTCTCTTCTATTCTAAGCTTGCACTTGGATAGTTTATTCATGTTTCTTCTGTATCTAATGCTAGATAACTATCATCTTATCTCTGCATTGATAAATTAGATTTGCAAGCTTCTTTACTGCATGTAGCTAGCCATTTATATGTGTTATTATATATGCATCTACCAGTATAGTCAGTAAGCTTATTTGCTACCTATAGCTAGCCATTCATATATGTTCATGTATGCAATCTGCTGGTACTATCATTATTCTCCATCTATCCATTAAATCTACAAACTATTGAGCATTAGTGGTCTAAAGCCTTGTGTTGTTGACGGTGTTCATGCATGTCTTGAGTGAGAATAGAGCTAAAATGGTTTTCTGACTTGATCCAAACCATCATCCATTCCAATAGTTCTAATAGAAATATTGAAGATTATATGTTACCAAGCATCTCCGAGCTGCAACCTAGGAGAGTTTCCTAGAGTGCTAACATATTTGGCACCATTGTCGGGGAGAGGAAACTAAAGCTCAGCTTCCCTGGGAGATGACATAGACCCAACTTTGATGATGGAAAAAGTCTAGGCACTTTTTGGTTGTAATCATCCATCTGGTGACTCCTCTTCATAGTTCTGGCTCAATTTGTGAGGCATACTTGGAGAAATCCTCAGAAGCCACAAGCTGATCCAGTACCTAACCCTGAAACAATCATCAAAGAAAGAAAGGCATTGCAAAAAGGAGCATCAAGTTCAGGTAAATGTAAACAATCTTCTATAGCTCTTCAAAAAAAATTGCAATAGAACAAATACATGTTGAGAGTATAGCATCTAATACTAGCAGTGAAGAAAAACTCTCAGAGATTTATAAAGCTCCTTATTCTTTAGGTTCTCCTTTTGTTGTAAACCCAAAGGAAACCTCATCTCCTATCCATCATACTCCTTTAGTCTTATCATTCACTCCTTAGCCCTCTGTCATTTAGACTGCCAGTACTCTTATTGCCACCACAGCTATGGCAGGTCCAGAAGCACCCACCAAAATGGAAAGAATCATAGCTACTAGGTATGAACCTCTAGTACTACCCAATCCATTGAATGCCATGCCTACTGGAGAATATCATAAGTATATGCATAAGTTCACTGGGACTGAAGGTGTTTCAGCTGAAGAACATCTTGAATCATTCCATAGCTATGCCGATAACCTAGACATTAGTGAAGATGATGTCTGGATGAGAGTCTTTGTCCAAAGCCTAGATGGAGAGGCTAGAAAATGGTTCAAAGAACTAACCCCAAGATCTATGGCAGATATTGAGGCCTTAGATGATGCATTTCTAAGGCATTGGGGGGAATTAAAGAGGGAAAATGGTGAGTTGCTGTCTGATTTTAATAAGAGGTTTAACGGCATGTACAGCAAGATACCAGCTGAAGTAAAACCCACCACTACCTCTAATAGACTCATCTATTCCAGTGCCTTTGATTCTAACTTCTGTTTATTGTTGAGGGAGAGGCGATGTGCTACCTTGGCCGATATGCAGGATGCAGCCTTGGAAGTAGAATCAAACATCATGGCTGCAGAAAAGCGCAAAGGTAGTGTTGATAGAAGGAGACAAAGGACGAGTCTTCATCATCTTCAGATCCCAAGATCGATAAAATGACCAAGATGATAGAGTCATTAGCCTCTGAAATCTCCAAATTAAAGGTTGAGCAGCACCGTGGGAAAGGAAAAGTTCCTAACACCTTTGCTCCTCCAAATCCAAATCCATATAAAAGAGCAAGTGAGCAGTTGCAGATTTTGCAAATAAGCAAAGATGCCCATGAAGAACAAAGGCTAAAGAACCCTTTTCAAAACGCAGTCATGGAGGAAGAGCAGTTTGAGGAAGATGATGTGATCCATTTTCTTGAAGATAAAGGCAGTGCCCCTTTCTTATCCTTTGTTGCCTATGAAAAGTCATTGTTCAATGACTAGATCAACAAAGAGTGGGATGGTGAAGCTATTCTACAAGCTGAAGATCAGAAAATATATAATCTGAGGTCGAAGATGAACAATGCCAAGGAAACCCATGTTCAAAGAGTTTTTGTCCCTACAATACGGCAAGCTAATAAGCAGAAGCAATCGGGAATTGATCCTATCATCCTCAAAGATATAGCTCATGAGGTAAGAGGCCTTAACAAGTCTCCTTCTCCTTTCAGTTTTCAATCAGAAATTCAGAAGCTAAGACTACCAATGACTTTGATTGAACTAGTGAAGAATGAATCCTTCAAAAGATCCACCCTCAAGGCCCTTGAGCATAAATCCATCCAAGCCTCCACTGAATATGTAAATCTGCAAGATGACGAGCCAGCTGTTATTCTCAGCCCAATGATTGAAAATTGTGAGGACAAGTCCCCATCATTCTATGTCTCTCTGACTATTCATGATAAAATCCTTCACAAATTCGTTCTAGATACAGAAGCCAGCCATAATCTAATGGCCAAGGCTATCATGGATAAATTGGGTCTTGAAATTACCAAGCCCTGTCATGACCTATTTTCTTTTGACTCTAGAAAGGTGAAATGTCTAGGATTAATCAAGGACCTAGCCATCACCTTTCCTTAGCTGCCCATGAAGAGTATGATGATGGATATTGTGGTAGTAGATGTACCTCCCAAGTTTGGCATGTTGCTTTCCAGAGGTTGGATCAAGAGGTTAGGTGGAACATTGCAAAATGATCTATCCTATGCTACTATCCCAGTTTTTGGAGGTGGAAGCAGGAGGTTATACAGAGAAGTTCAGTTGACTTATATAATCAATAATGAAAGGAATGCCACTAATCATCCCATCTATGTTGTTGACACTGATTTTGGAGCTTGTTTTCTTCAGATTGAAGAATCTCAGTTGGCCTCTATGCAGCTTAAAAAACTAGTTTGCCAGATCATAGAGGAAGAAGGCCCACTGATTTGGGACATGTTCTTTGATGGGGATTGCTCTAAGGAAGCTGCAAGATCAGGGATAATCCTTGTGTCCCACACACAAGAATGCATTGATTCATCTTTTATATTAACTTTTCAAGTCAAAAATGACACGGCAGAGTATAAAACAGACCTTATTATTCAACATGTGTACAAAACCTTCCAAGCAAAACATCCAAGGATGAAAGCCTACAGAGAGGAGGTGAAATATAGACCATCTCTGCCTGATAATATCAAATTTTGAAATTTTTTTGAAGTAGAGGATCAAATTAATAGGCTTTTGCAAGTCTTTAAAGAATTGGCTAATATACACATTGACCAAGAGAAAGAAACCTTTCATAGAAAGGTAAAAAGGGTCAATTTTCAATCTGGTGATTGTTTTCTCAAAAGGAATGCAGAAAAGGAAGGAGGAGATGTTTTTGAGGGCCCATTCAATGGGCTGTTCTTTGAACTTTATTTCAGTTAAGGCTTTCAAGCCTTGGTATTGTAAATATGTTGCTTTCGAGTTTTTATTTCATGCTAAATAGACTCCATACCCAATGCAACACTACGAGGAAGATTTGATCTTGTTTTTTATAGGAAAGGCATTGATCTGTAGTTCTTGAAACCTCACAGGGAGGCTTTCATCCCCAGAAGGAGCCAGTGTTATCTTTGTTGGCATTTGGCCCAAAAATGGATCCAAAATACTCCCAAAGTCTCCAAAGTTTGCTTAAAATCATGCAAAGGGATCCAAAAAATTTCTTCGAATCTTCAAAAGTGCTTAAGATCATCCCAAGATAGAAACAAGCAGGGGAGGAGAGCCCTTGGAAGGGCAAAAATGCACTATCGGGAGGCTAAAACACTTCAAAATCAATCAAAAACCCTTACATAGTCTTAAAATCCAAGAATGCATAACTACCATTAGATCTGGCCAATCAATGGCCCAGATATAAGCGAAAAATCACAAATTGGTGGTCCCAAGTATTGGCAATCGGAGCTGGACACCGCCGATCAGCAATCGCCGATGATCACTATCGACGAGTCGCATCGGCGGAAGTATTAGCAGAATATCGGTGTAGGTTGTGTGGAATGAGCGATAGTGATGGACGATTCAACGTGGACCATAGATTGCGTGCGTAGATCGATGGCCCACATCACATCACCTGATCGCTATCGACAAAAACCTTAAGGGGCGGGCCTTTACATATATGTGACAGCGACCCGATAACCGGACCCGATGGGGTTATAAACAATATTTTATCATATTTCAAGTCCATGGAAAGTCCAATTCTTAATTTTTTTTTGTATTTTTGTTGTGTAAACGAAAATACAAAGGGAGCCTTAGGCAGCGCCGATGCGATAAATCCCAGACCCGAAAGGGTCTGGAAAGTGAAATATATAAAATTTGAGATCCGGGAAAAGCCAATTTTCATGTTTTTCAGTGTTTTACGTATTTCTGAATACGGGGAAAATATAAAGGGACCAGGCCACCTGCGATAGGTGAAAGTGACCCAAAGGGCGGACCCGATAGGATAATAAGCCACATTTAAGGACTTTTGAAGTTCGAAAGGAACAGCTTGGCAGGATTTTTACATTATTTCTGTGTTTTTCTGTGTTTAACAGAAGAAACATACACTCTCAGCCTTTAGAGGGAAAACAGAAGCCCAAGGACCCTTTCCACCACATAGCATAATCCAGGAGATAGTTTGCAGGGAAAACAGAGGCCAAAAAGTTATCATGGAGCCACAGCACATGCAACTAGCGTGAAACAGAAATATCATGGGCATCTACAGCTCAACATAGCCACAACAATAGAATTGATCATATGGACCAGACAGCGCAGCCCATCCCAACAAACAGAATGGTCATGGAGCATCTCTGACATAAGAGAGCTCCCAAATAGCGCAACAAACTATCCAAAATATCTGAAGGTGGTTATTCCTCTATTAGAAGGTGAAAATCTCCGAGCCATGCTTTCCCATAGAGGGGAACAAATAGTTAAGGGACAGATTAGAAATATTAAGAATCTGAACCTCTTAGAGCTCAGGAGAATTGTAAATAGGCTATAAATAGCTATTAGTAAGATGTAATACAGGTTCAACCTTTGGAGACTGTGGAGACTCTACTCCTCTAGCTTCTCATCTGCATTCTTTAGTAATACAAGCTTCTTTTGTTGTTATATGTTCAATGTCCATTTCTCTTCTGTTCTAAGCTTGCACTTGGATAGTTTATTCATGTTTCTTCTGTATCTAATGCCAGATAACTGTCATCTTATCTTTGTGTTGATAAATTAGACTTGCAAGCTTCTTTACTGCCTGTAGCTAGCCATTTATATGTGTTATTATATATGCATATGCCAGTATAGTCAGTAAGCTCATTTTTTGCCTATAGCTAGCCATTCATATATGTTCATGTATGCAATCTGCTGGTACTGTCAGTATTCTCCATCTATCCATTAAATCTACAAACTATTGAGCATTAGTGGTCTAAAGCCTTGTGTTGTTGAGGGTGTTCATGCATGTCTTGAGTGAGAATAGAGCTGAAATGGTTATCTTGATCCAAACCATCATCCATTCCAATAGTTCTGAGAACAATATTGAAGATTATATGTTACCAGGCATCTCCGAGCTGCAACCTAAGAGAGTTTCCTGGAGTGCTAATACAACCAAGGTGGATTGTTATGAAAAATTCATTGAGTGCTTGGATGACAATGTGGAACAAATAGTTTTACGAGGTAAGAGGAAAGAAATATCAGTTATAACAATGATAGCTATGCAAGAAAAATGTAGTCACAGAAAAGAGTGTGTGTTATTCATAGTGCACATTTCTAGTGACAAAGGTAAGGAAGTTGAGGAAGAAGATGTTTTGAGAAGGTGCCCAATTCTACAATAGTTTGAGGATGTGTTTCATGCAAACATTTTAGAGTTTCCACCTCACAGGGAAGTAGACATTTCTATTGAGTTAGTGCTAGGGGCAGCTCCAACATTAAAACAACCTTAAAGGATGAGCACACCTGAGTTGGTAGAGTTGAAGTTGTAGTTGAATGAAATGTTGGACAAGGGACACATTAGGCTATGTGTATCACCTTGGGGTGCACCATTATTGTTTTGGAAGAAGAAGGATGGTACTCTCATATTATGCATTGACTATAGGAAATTGAACAAAGTGACCATCAAGAAAAGGTACCCATTACCAAGGATTGACGACTTGTTTGATTAGTTGAAGGGAGAAGCAGTGTTCTTGAAGATTGCTCTGAGATCTAGATATCATAAGGTATGCACTAAAGAAGAGGACATCTACAAGATAGCTTTCTAGACTAGGTATGGGAATTATGATTTTGTTGTAGTTCCATTTATTTTAACTAATTCTCCAGCTATCTTTATGTGCTTGATGAATAGTGTGCTAAGTCCGTATTTGGAAAAAATTGTTATCGTGTTCATTGATGATATATTGGTATATTCAAAAAATGAAGAAGAGCATGTCGAGAATTTAGCAGCAGTGTTGAGATTGTTGAGAGAGCATCAATTGTATTCTAAGCTCAACAAGTGCAGCTTTTTTCAGACTGAGGTACATTACTTGGGACACGTTGTTTCCAAGGAGGGCTAATGGTAGATCCAAAAAAGATAAGGGCCATCACGAAGTGGGAAAATCCTAGCAATGTAGACGAGGTGAGATCCTTCATGGGATTGGTAGGTTACTACAGGAGGTTCATTAGGAACTTCTCACAGATTACTTATCCTATTACATTTTTGCAAAGGAAAGGTAAGAAGTTTGAATGGACAGAGGAGTGTGAGGCCAAATTTTGAGTAGCTCAAGTAGTTGTTAATACACACACCAGTGTTAATGATTGCAGATCCAGAGAAATATTTTGTAGTATGAACATATGTTTTCAAGAGAGGACTTGGTGGAGTCCTTATGTGTGATGGACAAGTGGTATGTTATGCATCCTAGAAACTGAATGAGTACGAGAAAAAATACCGACACATGATCTTGAGTTCGGAGGGACCATACATGCATTGAAGATGTGGAGGCACTATCTTTTGGGCAAGAGGTTTGTATTGATGAGCGATCATAATGGATCATGATATCTATTTGACCAACCGAATATGAATGGCATGTAGGCTTGGTGGTTGTTCATGATCAATGAGTTCAATTTTGAGATTAGGTGTATCAAAGGTAAAGAACACAGGGTGGCAGATGCTCTTAGCAGGCAGATACAAGTAAACCATATAGCAAATATGACTTCCTATGGGACAAATCTACAAGATAGGATCTTACAGGCAGGTCAACAAGCTGTCAGGTATATGGAGATTGTGCACAAGTTGCAGCAGATTTTAGGTAGTGGTACAAGTACAGGTGCATGTGGTTGTATAGGTATAGGTATAGGTATAGGTATAGGTAGTAGTACAGGTATAGGTACATGTAGTGGTATAGGTACAAGTACAAATGTAGGTGCACCTTATGTGGACTATCATCTCTTGACAAACAGATTGGTTAGATTTAGAGACATGATATATGTGTCAGATAGTAGTGAGCTCAAGAAGGTGATCTTGAGGGAGTTTCATGTGAAACCATATTCAAGTCACCAAGGATATCAGAAGACAATGACGGCGATGAAGAAATTCTATTATTAGTCGAATATGAAGAATGATGTAGCAGAGTTTGTGGCTAGGCTTTTTAGATGTCAGCGGTTGAAGGGAGAGTGTAAGCATCTAGGTGGACTGCTACAGCCAATTGTGATTCCCAAATGCAAATGGGAGGTCATTTCCATGGATTTTATCACAGGGTTGTCGAGGAAAGTGAGATAACATGATTCCATCATGGTTGTTGTGCACAAGTTGACAAAGGTTGCACACTTCATTCCAATGAATTCTACATTCTCAGTCAGCGATGTAGCACGGGTATTCATTAGAGATGTGTTCATATTGCATGGAGTTCCAAAGAAGATTGTGTCAAACATGGATGCAAATTTCACTTCCAAGTTTTGGAAGGAGTTATTTGTAAGTTTGGGCACAGAGTTGGCCTTCAATATAACCTATCATCCGCAGACAGATGGATAGACTGAGAGTGTCAGTAGGATATTGGAGGACATGTTTAGGACATATGTGATGCATCGACAATGAAAGTGGGAAGAGTATCTTCCACTGGTAGATATCACTTACAACAATGGGTATTAGGAATCTTTGAAGATGAGTTCATTTGAGGCATTGTATGGGCAGAGTTGCAATACTCCCATCAATTGGAGTGATCCAGTGAACAAGGTTTTGATTGGACCAGACATGTTGGTAGAAATGGAATAGAAAATGTAGGTAATCAAGAAGAATTCGAAAGAATCATAAGATATGAATAAGAGCTATGCAGTCTGGAATAGATTGTTTAAAGAGTTCCAGGTTAGGGAGTAGGTACACTTGCCCATCAAACCAAGGAAGAGCTCCTTATAGATTGGATCATGTGCCAAGAAGAAACCCTGGTTTTGTGAACCCTTCAATATTATTGAGAGGATTGGGCCAGTAGCCTATCGACTCGCACTGCCTCTGATAGTGAAAGTCCATGATGGTTTCCATGTGTCATTTCTTAAGAAGTGTGTTAAATATCTTGATCATGTGATTGACTAGTTTGTATTGCAGGTGGAGCCAGATGGATAATTCTAGCTAGATCCTTAGTGTATATTGCAGAAAAAGGTGCTCATGCTCCAAAACCAAGCAATCGAGCAAGTTAAAATGCATTGGAAGCACTTTAGACCTGAAGAAGTTACATGGGAGATGGCAGATCGGATGCGGCCTATGTATCCTTCCTTATCAGTTGGTTGAGCGGATGTTTTGGTATATGTTTTTGGTACGTGTTTGGTTATGTTTGATATATATACGTATGTATATGGATTTAAATACTATCATGAGCTAAGTTATAAATCTCCAATAACCGGTATGGGTGTCATTTCATTATGAATTTATATTTGTTATGTTTTCATGTTGGTTTTCTTCTCAGCAGGATGATCATTGTAAATACTACAACAAGCTAAGTTATAAAGCTCCATAGGTAGTATGTATTTCTTACAATATCCTTGTTGGTTGTAGGTGTTGTTGAACACCGAGGATATTGTTCCCCCAAGGGGAAGGGTTCTGTAACATCCCTGGTGAAAATTCCATGTAATAAAAGTTAATAAAGGAAAATAATAACCACATTGATGGGACACTTATTCCAAGTTGAATGTTGGGGAAAATCATAGTGATGGGGATCACCTGTGATTGATTAATGGCTAAGGAAATTAGAAAAGGCAATGACAAAGGATTCATAAAGGAAAAATGGAATTTTTGGCACATTTATTTATGAAAATAATGGAAATTAGGAGAAAAGGGAGGTGAAATGTCATAGGTTTCATGTGAGGATGAAATTCAAGGAAAATAATGGAAAAATGAAGAAAATGGAGGCCTCATTAATAAAATGGTTTCTGAGGATTAGTACACAGACTTTTGTCAGTTCATTTTTTGAGCTCTCTCTCTATTCTCTATCTCTCTCTCATACTCATAGAAACTTAGATTTTTCTTGGAGAACTCTTGGAGAGTGTGGCATACTTGGAGTTTTGGAGCAAGAAGGAAAAGGAAGAGCAGGAAAGCACAAGAGGACATCGAGATCAACAGTTGTAACACGTTCTTCTTGCAGGTACCGAGTTGCATGTACATTTTCGTCACTAGTTTTGGCATGCATCGCATATGCATGTGGTCTATTGGTCATGATATGTCACTAGCATGGAGTATTTCTTGGATTGATAATGGATTTCCCTAGCTTTTCCATGTCCTGGATAGCCATGGTGATTGTGGGTTTATTTCTTTGTTTAGTTTTGGTTGTTTCTCTTGTTTCCTTTAGCTTGGGTTGAGTTACTAGTTCATGGAGCATTGGTTGGAGAAACGCTCTCAAGCCCTATAACAACTTGGGTTGAGTTACTAGTCCTCCAGCCTTGGTTGGAAAAATTCTCTGGAGCCCTTGGTGGGTTACGTTACTAGTCCTGGAGCCTTGGTTGGACAAACGCTTTGGAGCCCTGTATAAGTTGTGGGTTGAGTTACTAGTCTTAGAGCCTTGGTTGGAAAAAATGTTCTGTAGCCCTGGAAGGCTTGGGTAGAGACGAATCTGATGATGATTTTGTGATGTCCAGTCATGAGGTGGAATCACTGTTTGATGGGTTGAGGTGGTTGGCCTCTGGAACCCCTAGATGGTTTTGGATTGATGTGTTTTATGAGATCCCGTATTCATGGTTGGAATATGGCATCCAGGTGACTGGATGAAGAGATTTTTGGCTCAGCCATGTCTACAATCTGGTAGTTCATGGAAGTCCCACAACTGGCTGGCTTGTGCATCATTAATATGAGGTTATTTCTCCTTGTTATTTTATGAGTATTGTATTGGTTTATATGTGGATCATATGGCTATTATTTCCTTGGTATTTTTGTTGTTATTATGTTGGTTATGAATATGTATTATGGTATTAGCTTTGTATGGATCTCATCATGTTTTTCCTTGTAAACAAATAAACAATGTATCTATGGACTAATGGATGGAACTGCAGCTAATGTGTTGAGGCATCAATGCTTCTTAGTGATTCTTAGTTGCGTATGATACCTCGATGCTTAGATCTATTATTTACACATGTAGATTACATATTTGTGATATGTTTGATGAAATTTCTATCATGGCTAGTAGGGGTCCAGTCAAGGGATTTTTTAAGAAATTGAATTTGTATCATCATTCCCTTGTTATCTTTCTGTTCTAAAGGTATCATTCAATTATGGGTAGTGACCTGGGCTCTGGGCTTGAAAAAGAGGCACAAATATCGAGGACATTGGCACAACACTGAGAAAAATAGTCCCTGGACACTGGCATGCCATGTTGTAGGAGTGTCCAAAGCCCTCTAGACAGTGGCATATACATAGCATGGGAGAGTCTAAGAGTTAATTGGTCTGAAAATGCACTGGGACCTAGGGGGTGGTTACTAGAGAGGTTGGGATGGTTCCTGAGGGCGTTGTTGTTGATGTGGAAGGTCTTTATGGTGTGTTTCCATCGGTTCTACTTCCTTAACGTGACTTAGGAGGTTGAATCATATCATAGTAAATTCTCGTCACATGTTTACCCTGGTTGGCTAGTTACTTGGGTAGATGTGGGAGGAGGGTGTTACACTCCCATAGGCCTTCATTAGTGCAATTGTGACCTTTTTGTGTAAGGGTTGTGCTAGCAACTACAAAACTTAATGCTACTTTCAAGGGCTAGGGCTAGGCCTCTACCCAAAAATCCATGAAACTTCGAGAAATCATAAAATACATAAATACAATGCTCACAAACCAAAACTGGAACCAAGTGTTGACCTGACCATCCCCCAACCGAGACTGACATTTTGTAAACACTTGGTAGATATGCAACCTGCAGGTCATGAATGCAAGTTTGAACATAAGGGACTGGAAATTTAACTGAGGTTTAATAAGAAGGGTCTCTACCTTCTCACATTAGCTGTCATATCATCAATTAGGTCTTACATTCATTGTTTATTGAGTTACAAGTAAAAACATGAATAGAGCCATGACTAAGAACTGTCATATAACCATGCTTATTACCAACATATAATTAGATAAATAAAAATAAGGGAACAACCATGAAAGCCACATAATAACCAGTACATTTCCTTACCAAAAGCAAGAGAAACTTAGCTTTTATTAAACATGGGAAAATACCTACTGGGTTTGGGACTTCCACATTCCACCTTACCATAGATTGGTTGAGCCAAATTTATCTTCATCCAATCACCCTGTGCCATATTCTAAGCATGAATGTGGGATATAATGGGATAAATGAATCCAAAGACAACCAAGGGAATCCAGAGGTTAAACCACATCCACCCTCTCCATACCATGATCAAACCTAAACCAGTGTCGAGATCACAAAATCTAACCAAGCTTGGATGGCTCTGAAATTCTTCACCATTCTTGAGGAATTTTCCTGTCTCCACCCTCAGGCTTTACCATGTATCCCTCCATTACCGTTAAAGGGATTCCTAGACCTTTGGGAATTTTCTTGAGACCACCTTGTTACACTAAAATTTTTCACCATGACTATTTGCAGTTAGTATGGCTCCATCAACTGTCATACTATCCTCCTTGGCAAGTCTTATACCTCTGCTCTTCATGTCAAACTCCAAGAAAGAGAGAAAGTCTTTAAAAATCTTTATAGCTCTGGGAACGCAGTTTCTCTTACCCTTACCTGCGTGTACGCACCTCAAGTTCACATTCCTTGCGTACTTGTACGCTCTGTCTGTAAAGGGGTGGGTGCGTACCCCTGTAAATGTCAAAAGGCGCGAGTTTTACTTCAAAAAAGTTACTTGTGGTCGATTCTAGAGCATTCTAGAAGTTTGTTTGACGTGTATTGAGCGCCTCCAGATGGTTCATGTATCCCTATGAAAGAGGAACTTATCCCATCAAGAGGGGAGCTATCCCATTCAAAGAGGGGCTTATCCCATTGATGGTGGACCTGATTAACTTCCTCTAAAGCACTATAAATACAAGCATTGGGCCAGAGGGAGGGGAGGTTGAAAGTTGAACATTCCTAAGGGTACATGCTGCTGGAATTAGGAATCCCTTATAGAGATTGAGAGGAGAGATTCCCATCCTTTCTTAGCTTCATTTGGAAGTGGGTGAGCTGATCAAAGTAAAGGAGAACTCTTGCTGGACCCTGGGAGGGACCTGCACAACACCAAGGCACAGGTTGTAATGCTTTCTTTTGTTTCCACTTAATACAATTAAGCTCATTTTTCTCAACAGGTTGTTATACATGATTTGTTTCATATACTCCTTGGTCGGTATGATGAATATGTTTTATTTTATGAGTTATTCAGGTGCTATGTAATCGTTTTCTTGTTAGTGAATGCAGGTTTCGAAGAGGAGGAGGAGCTCATCTGGATCGGCGAGGCTGGACTGCTACAAAGCATTGGACTAAAGGTATGTTATAAACACCTAATTACTTTTATTCTAAATGCATATTTAGGGAAAGATAGTGTTTAATTGTCTTGTTTTTCACTAGAAAGCCTTAGCTTCTAGGGAGGTCAGTTTTGTCCGCAAAATTGACTCTTTCCGCATGAAAAATTGGCGACTCCACTAGGGAATCCATGGATTTGATTGATTTCTCTTTTGATTGATACTTTGATTTGAGAAAAGTCGTTTTATTTCTGGTTTTTGACTGATTGACTGTGAATTTGGGTGGAATAGCTTAGGGTTAAGTTAGATTTTACTTTTCTTGGTTTTTGCTAGAAGTACGCAGCCTCTGCGTTAAGCACAGTGCGTACTTGTACGCACTGCAGCTTTGTACACAGAGCGTAGACGCACCTGTGCAAACAGGCTGCCTGCGTACCCTGTCAAAAGTTGAGAAAATTTCAATTTTTCCTTTTTTGCCTCTTAGATTTTGTTTTTAATTTGTTTTTGTTGCCCAGATCCACTGGTTACCTTTCAGAAGTCTTCATCTAAGCTTGTTTCATTAGTATCAAAGGTTTTAGTGAAATTCATAGAAGTTCTAGCCTTGGGGTTTGATTTTTGCATTGGTCCTGTAGTGACTTTGGCTTTAGAAGTTGTAAAACCTTGGATCTCCCTGGTCTTTTCAGTCTTCTTAGGAGTCGGACCTTTCATAAAATCCACCTGTGTGAGAAACCTACCTTTGTGTTGTCTCTTTGCGTAATTTCGAGAAAGCTTGTTGGTTAAAGTTGTGAATTTCATTCTTAAGAAAGAGAACAAAAAGATTTCGAGTTTTGTTTTTGACTGGTTTATGATTCTGCATGAACTAGTCCTTGGTTGAATTGTGACTGAGTAAAACATCCTGGAATTACACTTTGTAGGCTTTTGCCTCATTAGATTTGCTTTTAGGTGAATTTCTCATTAGATTTGCTTTTAGGTAAAAGTGATTTGATTGTCATAGATTTTTTTTAAACTTGATTTTTGTTAAGTATTTTTACATGCTTTGTTAATATAGGAAAAAAATACAAAAAATCTCTTTTGAAGAAAAGTTTGTTTTAGTAGCATTTGACGTCTTTGAAAAGAAAAAGGAATTTTCATGAAATAATTAGTGGTCATGTGTTGTATGCTTTGGGAAAGATAAAGAGTTTGTTTCTTTGATTTTCATTACCAAGAAAGTTGTCTTTATATCAATTTTGCATTCTCCAACTCTCTTAGCTAGGGAATTCATTGAAAAGTAAAAATAGTATAAATCATCCTAGGTGCATCTTTTTAGTGGATTTGAGTCGAGTCTACACACCATCAGTTTCATCTCCACTACCTTTTGTCCTAAACAAAAGCCATAAAATTAACGCTTAAAGAAAATTTACTTAGTAACTTTTTATTTACTAGGGCTCTGAAACACCAATATAGATCAAGCTAGTGTCTTGGAGTAGGAGAGTAATTAACTCTCCAAGATAGCAAAACCAAACAAGTAGCTCATCTTGTGGTAGGATAAATCCAACTATTACATTTATGCTCTGGGAAAGCTCCTCTTAAAGGAGAAGCACGAGACCGTGTCCGAACCAGTGAGGGGATCAATCCTCCTTCATTGGGAAAGACGCCAGATACGCACGTACTACAAACGGTAAACCTTGGATTATTATCGAGGAGCCTGGGGTCACTTGTCGGTAAACCTTGGATTATTGTCAAGGAGCCGGCAAGGGGATTGAGCTTGTTACTCTGCCCTTGCGTGCTATCGGGTTGTATACTGTTCCCCCAGGTGTATTTGTTGCTGTTGGTGACCTTAGTGACCATTATCTTTAGGGTTCTACCCAAGGTGACGGTGGAGGGAAGATCCCACTGTACCTGGAGCAGACGTCAGCTAGACTCACTTGGATTTTCCGGGGGGTTCACTTCACTCAAGACGGTTAAAGTGGAGGAACTTGTGCCGGTCTATTCATTAAGCAGGTTGTCGGGGTAACTGTTCCACCCGCCACTTCTGTACTGAATTCGACGATGTTGGGCTTCATCACCAACTAGTGTTTTCGGTCCGGAAGGCTACTGTTTGTATATGGTTTGATGCCCTAGATTTTTTAGGCGTGTGATTCAAATTTGTTTGGTTATTTAGAGGCTTTGGGCGGTTTGCTTTGAGATTTTACTTTGTTTGTGTGTGCAGTAGTTAAAAGTTTTTAACTGTGGCTGAATTACCGAGACAGTCCCGTGGACTTCGGGGCAGTCACCTGAGATTGTAACCGTGGCCGATTTGTTGAGGAAGTCCCGTAGACTTAGGGGCCAACCTCCCGAAGACGTCCCGAGTCATTACGAAGGTTTGAAAGTCCTTGTAACTCCTAGTGGCAGTAAAGTAGGTTCACCTGAAGAAGGAGAGTCGTCGTTGGTAGTCCATCCAGATTACCAAGGTCTAGAAACAGGTTATAATCCCGAAGCTATTGCAGTTTCCCGAGCTTGCTGGTAGTTTTTCATCTACTAGTGATATAGGCGAAGAACCTGAAATCTATGAACTTGTTACTCCAACTTCTAGTGCTCCTGATTCACCAAGGGTAGAAAGAGTCATCACCGAAAATCTTCCTTCTGGTTTGATAGCTATTGAAGAACTTGCTCCAGAAGAAGAAATAGGCATCCCTATCCCTGAAGATCAACCTACTATTGATCTAAGGGAGCGTCAATCCATTTTTTACAGTCCACCTAGAAGTACTACTTGGTATCTTTCGTTAACTAATTATTTGGACAACTCAGGGTCAAGTTTTTCTCCACCTCGTATTCCTTATCCACCTAGAGGTATTTATACTCCTGTAAATATGTCTGGTCAGTCGTCTATGTTTACTCAATCGCCTGAATCTTTTTTGTACAGCGGTCCTTCTGTTCCCTCTGGGTATCAGTCACTTTCTGGTACTTTTGCGGGAGCATCTCCTCAACCCACTGAACATGGGTTATTAACTGGAAACAATGGTAATAAACCGTTGGGTGTAGGAGACATTTATATGATGTCAGGTTCAATTCCCAGTTCTCAACCTCAAGGTGGCCAGTTACCTCCTGGGGGGCAGCCTCAATTAACGCCTGGGGGGAAACCTCAAGGACAGTATGTACTCGTGGTGCAATACATTCCTCAAGGTAAACCCCAGCCTCAATATGTACCCCAAGGTCAACCTCAGTATCAATTTATACCTCAAGGTCAACCCCAGTATCAGTACTTACCTCAAGGATATCTACCCCAAGGTCAGTACTCGAGTCAAGGTTATCAACCACCCCAAGGTCAATCTTATATTCAAGGTACGAGAAATGTACCTTTCAATTATCAATCCTACCCTCAATCCGGTTATGGATCTCAATATCCTCAACCTATAATGGGTCAATACCCCGGAATGAACATAGTGTGGGATCCATCGCAAGTTCAACAAGTATTGCAGCTAAGTGTACAGTTGTCATCTCAAACTGGACAACCCTTAGTTTCTGGTTCACCCCAGCAACCAGGCCAGTCTAATGTTCAAACTTCTGTACCTTCGGTAGTTTCTCAGTCTGGGCCTATCGCCCCTAGTACTCCATCTCAAACGACTGCTGCAACTACCGCAACATCTGTTCAGTCTACCGCACTTACTTCTGGAGTATCGACAGCTCCGGTTTCTACTGTCTCTGCAACTACTCCTCAAACATCTTTACCATTGTCTGGATCCATGATTCAAACTACGGTTCAGATGCCTGTAGGACAACCTGGTTTAAGTACGGTTGTCACTAGTCAACCACAATTCACTTATCAACCGTACCAGGGGCAGTACCAATATGGGCCTGTTGTCCAGCAGCCGGTTTACCAGTGTAAACCATATCCTGGGTACACTTATCAACAACCTCAACAACCCCAGTACGGTCCGGTTAATCTTGGTTTTCCGGGAGGATACAATATCCCGAACACGATTCCTATTCCAAGTTATCCTGGATATCCTCCTCCTAGGACTGGTCTTGTGACCCAGAGCTTTAGGGATCCTAATCGGCAATTACCGTTTATCGCAACTTTGGATTTACCAGACTTGTCGCGCCTAACGAACGATCCAATAAATTATCTTCCGTTTTGGCCGCCAATGCCAAATAAGTTGCCCAATGACATACCCAAGTTCGAAGGTAAGTCTGGAGAGGACCCGTCGAATCATGTGATGACTTACCACCTCTGGTGTGCCTCCAATTCCATCCCGGATGATTCGATCCGCTTACGTCTTTTCCAGTGTACTCTCATTGGTCTCGCGGCCAAGTGGTACATTGAGTTACCACGGGCCTCTTTTTATAATTTTAGCCAGTTAGCTACCTTGTTCTTAACTCATTTTCAGTTGTCGGTCAGATATGATAATGGCACGGAGTTACTAACTTCATTAAAACAATCGACATCCACTTATATTTCCGATCATATTCATGAATGGAGACGTCGAAGGCGATTAGTGAAATTTTTTATCCCGAACCAAATCTTAGCTGAATGGTTTGTTAAATCATTGTTACCGAAGATTACTGAAGACGTAGCTAAGGCCGGAGTAGTTACTGAGTAGCAAGTGATTGCTCAAGTGCAGTACCTTGACTTAGTTTACACTCAGTGAGGTACGTTACACGAAAATATCCCAGATCTTCCTAAGTCAAATCAAATTGTTGCTGCTCCTTCGGGGTCACATGCTGCTGATGGCATGATTGGTATAGTGAATACTAAAAGAAATAAGAAATCCTCTAAGAATTCTTCTCCTATTATAACCTTACCAGACTCCCCGACAGGAGAATCTTCTGCTGAAGTTTCCACTGATATTCATGCTGTCGAGTCATCTACGGCTAAATCAAAATCTGGTGGAAAAAAGAAAGGTATGAAGAATAATAAAGCAGACAAAACTCCAAAGGAGAAAACTGAAAAGTCGGAAACCAATGATGAAAAGCACAAACCTCGATATCCTTGTCTTATTTGTGAAGAGGATCATTTTACAAGAGATTGCCCTCATCAGGCCGAGGTTGTGAAAATCGTCAAGGGTTCCCCAACTCCTGCTGTTTTGAAAGATCAATTTCCCAAGCAGGAGAGTAAGATGATAGGTTCTTCCTCAAGTGCCAGTGAAGAACCCATATTAATGATGTCTCATGTAAGGATTGCGACTAGATCGCAAGATTATGGTAGTAAGTATCCTGTTGATGGCAAAGAAGCAGAATCTTCTCATTCTAATCCATCAACCTCAACTCCCGGTTCCGATCCACTACAAATCGAGAAGCCTAACCCGGACTTAGTAATCAAACCACCCGCCAAGGGTGTACTTCGAAGGTCTGCTTTCAATCCACATGTGAGAGCGGCCCAAAATTACAACATTGTTGAGGATTTAGCTATTTCACCCTCAGCAATGTCGGCTTTGGAAGTGCTACAATCATGCCCAGCACAACGCAAATTACTTTCGTCAGTTATAGGAAATGTTGATGTTCAGGACCCGAACCTAATAATATTTGATCTAGAAAATAGTACACCGCGTTTACCTCATCAAATGGCTTTCCAGATTCCAGTGATAGTCAAAAACATGCCTATTCATCGGACTGTAATTGATGAGGGAGCTTCCATGTGTATTATGTCGATACAGTGCTGGAGATCGCTTGGTTCTCCTTCACTAAATCAATCCCCGACCATTCTTAAGGCCTTTGATGGCCGTGGGTTCCATCTGTTTTGCATTCTACAAGATTTTCCTATAGGGGTTGAAGGAAAAACCGTTAGTCTGGATGTGGAGGTGGTTGATGCCCCTCTAGACTACAACCTTCTCTTGGGTCGAAGTTGGTCTTACACTATGACAGCGGTCGTTTCATCGGTCTTCAGAGTAATAAAGTTTCCACATAATGGCAAGATCGTAACCATAGACCAGCTGGATTACTTTTCATCTGACCCAGCCTCTTCAGAGAGTATCCAGCATGTCGGTAAAACGACTATCCCTTATAAGGATGTTGGAGTCGGATTAGTTAAAGATGTCGGTTTACTGGGAACGTTTCCTTTTCCTCCAATCAATGCCGTGCCTTCATTTGGATCCATTTATATGATTACATCAGACACCATTGTTTATGACGATCCTTGGATCGTTCCTTTTGAATCTGAGATAGACTCATTTGGTGATGCAATGCCTTTGAGTCCATATGAAATTGCCTATGAAGCCGTGCAGTCTTTTACCGACCCGAGTTCAACCAAAATCGACCAAATGAATGTGGTCCGTGAGGAATCACTTTTCACCTCAACCTCGGAGTTAATAACGTTTCCCGAAGTTGTGTCATCTGACGAACAACTTTGTGAAGTCCTGTGTGTAGACGATTTACCATGGGAAGATCTCCATCATAGATCTTCGTTTTTACCTGAGGATGATCGTTTTGAAAACGATTTCTCATCAATCTTTACAGCTGAATATGTCAAAGAAGCTCAAAGTCCAATGAAACATCCTGATTCAGAGCTGAATTTGGGAAACATTTCTCGCACTATTCCCATTGACATTTCAATCAAGCCCGGAATTGTTGAGCACATTCATATAGGTGCCTCGTGTTCAGATGACGAAATTCATACATACAAGGCCCTATTTCAAGAATTCCGCGACGTGTTTGCCTGGTCCTATGAGGAAATGCCAGGAATTGATCCCGTGATTGTTGTCCATGAGATCAAGACTTACCCAGACACTAAACTCGTCCGGCAACGTTTGCGTCAGATTCACCCACGAAAAGCGGCTATGATTAAAGCAGAAGTCGTGAAGCTGTTGAAAGCAGGTTTCATTTATCCGATCCCGTTAACGGATTGGGTATCGAATATTGTTCCGGTTAACAAAAAATAGGGAACAATAAGAATATGTATCGACTATAGGGATATTAATCGTGCTTGTCCCAAGGACAACTACCCAACACCCTATATCGATCAAATAATTGATGATTGTGCCGGGAGTGAAATATTTTCCTTTATGGACGGTTTTTCCAGTTACAACCAAATCAATATTCTACCTGCCGATCAACCAAAAACGGCATTTATTTGTCCATGGGGGACATTTGCTTATTGCAAATTACCTTTTGGGCTTAAGAATGCCGAAGCCACTTTTCAAAGGGCGATGTCTTATGCGTTTCATGACATCAAACACATTGTGCAACCGTATCTCGATGATTTGCCCGCTCACTCATTACATCGAGCTGATCACCTTGTCCATTTACGAGCAATTTTCATGAGGTGTAGGCATTATCGTATACGGTTGAAACCACACAAATGTGTCTTCTGTATAGAAGTGGGATGATTGCTGGGATTTGTAGTTTCAAAAGCCGGCATTCACGTCAATCCCTCGAAGGTAGAAGCTATCATCAAATTTCCTCCTCCTTCGAGTCTTCGCCAACTCCAAAATTTGCAGGGGAAAGAAAACTTTTTACGCCGATTTATTCCTAACTACGCCAAGATTACAAAGGGTTTTACCCGGTTGTTGAAACAGAACGCTCAATTCTCTTGGGATGAGATAGCTCAGAAATCTTTTGATGCACTCAAGCACGCGTTGACCCATGCACCGTTGCTGCATCCTCCCAACTACAACCAGGATTACTTTTTGTACCTCGTCGCCGCTCATTCCACCATTGGAATGGTCTTAGTTCAGGAAGACGAATTCGGAACGGAACATGTGATATATTACCTTAGTCGGACCTTAAATCCAACGGAGCTAAAATATTCACATGTGGAGAAATTGGCATTGGCAGCCGTTCAAGCTGTCCAACGTTTTCGGCACTACATTCTACTCCGTAAAACTACAATTATTTCGGATTGCAACCCTATGATCTACATTTTGACTAAACAATTGCTAGGGGGCAAGTACTCTAAATGGATTGTTATCCTGCAAGAGTTCGACTTGGAGTTTGAGAAATCTAAGTCTAAGAAATCCTTAGTTTTTGCAGAGTTAATGTGTGACTTCCCGCGTGCTGACACAGAAACTGTGGCAGAGGAACCCATTGCGGACGAATATTTGTTTCTCATCAGTACTTTAGATCCGTGGTATGGGGATATAATCGTCTATCTCCAGACCCAATCCTTTCGGCCCGAAGTTTCAAAGTCGGAACGCCGGAAAATTCGGTTCCAGTCCCAACAGTACAAAATTATTGGAGATACTCTTTATTGCCGTGGGGCGGACTTGGTTTTTCGACGTTGTTTAACTCACGAGGAGGCTGAAAGGGTTCTGAATGACTGTCACTCTGGGGCGTGTGGCGGTCATATTTCTGGGTATGCCACAGCCCAAAAGATATTGTGCGCTGGCTACTTCTGGCCGTCCTTATTTAAAGACTGTATTATTGCGGTCCGGAAATGCCACAACTGTCAAGTGTTTGATCGCAAGATGCGCGCTCCACCTGCTCCTCTCCACCCTATAATTTCCGTTGGTCCTTTTGCCAAATGGGGTATCGATTTTATTACATGTAATGCTCACACGGTCGGGGGGCATGCATATATCATCCTTGCGGTTGATTATTTTACTAAGTGGGCCGAGGTGATGCCTACATTCGAGGCAGATGGCAAGACAGCTGCAATTTTTGTATTCAATCACATTATTGCTAGATTTGGTGTCCCACAAGCGATAATCACTGACCATGGGCGCCATTTTCGAAACGTTATGATGACAGAACTTACAAGCCGGCTTGGTTTGCGTCACGATAGCTCAACTCCTAATTATCCACAAGTGAACGGTCTGGTTGAGTCCATCAACAAAGTTTTAGTTATCATGATCCGACGAATCATTGGTATTCATCGGTCGAATTGGCACAACATGTTATTTTCCGCGCTTTGGGCATACCGAACCTTAGTGAAAACATCAACAGGGTTCACTCCTTTCCAACTAGTTTACGGTTTGGAAGTTGTGCTGCCCATTGAATGCGAAATCCCGTCACTTCAAATGGCTGTCGAATTACTTCCATCTACTTCCGAAGAGGAGAAGCGTTTATTATACTTAGCTCAATTAGATGAGACTCGACGTGATGCTGCATTGGCAATCGAGACTCACGCAAAACGTATGAAAGCTCAGTATGATCGAAATGTGACCCCTCGAAATTTTTCGGAAGGAGACCTAGTGCTATTATATGATCAAGCTAACGATAAATTAGGTGCTGGAAAATTCATTCCTATGTGGCATGGGCCCTACATTGTCAAGCGAAAGCTAGCAAAAGGGGCCTATGAGCTGGTAGATTTTGACGGGGAATCTTTGGGTAAACCCAGAAATGGACTTTACCTAAAGAGGTATTATGCTTAAATGATGGGTATGGAGATTTTAGGTTAGGTTTTTCTTTCTAGCTGGTGTGTTTGTTAGTTTAGATAATGTGCTTAACTTAGAAAGTGTGTTTTTCGTCGTTATTCTGCTTATCTTGGTTTTACGCTTGATGTTTGCAGATGTCGATGCCTCTCCAAACATACATTGGATTTGCTGATGGTGCTTGTCATAGTACATGGAATATCTCTTCCGCAGCTTGGGTTATTTATTCACCCTCTGACGAGTTAGTTTCTATGCATGGGGTGAACCTCGGTCAAACAACAAACAACATTGCAGAATACAGTGCAGTGATTGAATTATTGTCTGAATCTATTTCATTTGGGATTCAGAGTTTGATAGTGAGGTTAGATTCTAAACTCGTTGTATTACAGCTTAATAGAGTGTATTCCATTAGAAATCCAGTGTTATTAAGGTTATTTCTGAGAGTGCGTCTCTTGGAACGTGAATTTGATTACATTGAATATCAGCATATTCCAAGGTCTTTAAATACATTAGCAGATGCAATTGCTTCTTGAATGTTAGACAGACATTTGCGATAATCATACATGTAAATTTAAAAACATTTAATCACACATGTTTAACAAGTTAAGCTGGTAATAATGATATATATATATATAGGAGTGTGTCAAAAAATACATCGTCTTCGATCATAGGTTGAAAAACACCTTATGATCGGCAAAAATGATAAGTACAAAAAACCAAAATGTCACATGTGTCTACAAAAACGACCATCCAATCATTGGTGATGCTCTCTATACGACACCACTGCACGCGCCACCCTACACAAGAACCTCCTAAAAGGTCTTGGGACTGGACTACATAGCGCTGCAGCCTGATAGGAATATCGTCTATAGTAGTCTCTGGTATATCTGCCGTAAGACGCTCTAGGTCTTGTTCCAACTCAGCTAAGGTCTCTGCGGCCGCGTCCTGTGGGGCCGGTGCCGGTGCAACTGGTAGTCTCCTCTCGAAAGGTCGGAGATTGGCTGGATGGCGTGGGCCTACATCTGCATTTTGAAAATTATTACTGTCAATTTTGAGACGATATAAAAACAAAAAAAAAATAGATAATTTAAAAACTTGTGAAAAATAAAGTACCTGTGTCGTCCCACTGTCCTCCCGGTGGAAGAACCATGTCTGGATCTCCAAGAAAACCAACTCCGGCATAAGGAAAATCCTGTATCAAGAAGATTTGGTCCTCCAACCAGTGAAAATACTCCAGTCTAAATCGGACAACCTCCATGCCCTCGTCAGGATGACGGGCCATAACCGCAACCCATCGCGTCAATTTGGGCTCTCGGGGAAGCCCAGCCTCAACAGTGAGATGCAGTGGGATCAGCATCGGAACCCTCTCTAAAGTAAAACTAACAACTAAAGCCCCATAACCAAAGGTCTTCAGCTGTCCATTTTTGGTTTTAGTCAGTTGGATTTTTAAGTTAGCCAACACATCATCACACCAGTTGAAAATGGTGCCCCGATAGCAATCAATCACCATCCGCATCTGGGATCCAGTGGCAATGTGCAAAGCGGCAACCCCGCAAAGTCTGGTAACCGTGAAAGCAATGACCATAAGTTCAGGCCGAGATATAGTTTTGATCTCTATCCCCTTCTCCTGGTTCTGCGTGTTAAACCACTCTAGTCAGAGACTAGCAATGGACTTGCCACCCGGCCTAGTCCCGAACAGAGTCAATTGTTCGCCCCTTTTGGGCAAATCAGTGAGAAATTAAATATCTGAAGGCTCTATCTCGAGATGGTGCCCTCCAATGTAAAAGCACTGGTCCTGGACGTTCCATCTCTCTACCAGCCACTCTAGAAAGCGCACCTAGGCCCTAATGCCAAGTATGGCCCAGTATTTGTAAAGGCCGCATGCCTTCAAAGCATCAATGGAAGGTTGATGATTAATGGCGACCAAATCGACATCTTCGTGCTCTCTCTCGCGCCAATCAAGCATGGTGGGCAATCTACACACCAAAAAACATGTGTTAGAATCAATGAAATCAAAAATTTTGGTCCATTTTTGAAGGAATTAGGGTTTAAAAATTCGTTTTGCGGGGTACGCACCCCGCCTTTAGGAACAGGGCGTGCATACGCAGGTTCCCTTAAGGCAAGGTGTGTACACCCAACATTTTCCCAACTGAGAAAATGTCAGGGTACGCAGGTCACCAGTGGAGCACCTGCGTACCCCGAAAAGCAGACCTTGAAACCCCAAAACCTCCAAAAAATGAAACTAGGGCCTAAAAGCAAATTCTAAACGGATGGAAATGAGGAGGAGGATGTTGTAGAATACCTGAGGAGACGGCGTTCGATTTCAACGGTCGGATTCTCCGCAATGTCCACGGGAAGTTTCTTGCCAAAAGCCCTTTTTCTCTCCTCAACAGTAAAATGGTAGAAATGAAATGGTAAAAGCCCTTTTTATAGGTTTTTTGGGTAAATAAATGCTAAATTTGTTTATTTTTCACCATGAAAAGGTATTTTTCAAAGTATTTTTATCTATCTTTAAACAGGTATGAGTAATGTGTTGGTTTTTGTGCAGGATAAAAGGATTTTTAGGGAAAATTGTCATTTTTCACAAGCAAAAACATCAGAGTCATCTTTTAAGCCCTTTTCTGACTCCTAAAACATGAAAAGATTGTCGAGCGTTTCTTTTACACTCGTTAAAACGGAATTAAAAGACAGTCCCCTTATAGCCCTTTTCTGACCATAAAAACAGGAAAAGATTGCCGGATTTTTTTCGTTTCAAATTCGATACTGGAAATAAAATGACGTGTCCTTGATTGCTTTTTACTTTTCAAGTCAAATACACTAACTATGAAAGTACTCCTTGGTCGTAAAAGATCAAGCGGTTCTCTCAAGTATTATTTTATACTTTTTCGGGCTTGGGAGACACAAATTTACGAAAAAGTTCAACCCTGGAGTCTTCTTAAGTTTTTCAGACTCTCTAAAATTGAAAAACGCCGAGTTTCTCCTATACTGGACTCGTTAAAATTTCACAGTAAAGGACATGTTCGATTACAAACAGGAACGGACCACTCCTTCTTAGGGTTCGAATCTAAACTAAGTTGGACTCATCCGAAGGATGAGCTTATAATCAAGCATATGTTATCCTCCTCAAGCTTGTAAAAAATAAAGAGGTACTCCCCAGAAATGGTGGGGGAAAAGAGAGAAAAATGAGCCTATTTGTTATCCTTTGTCTCAGAAGAAGCCATATCACCACTCTTGAACACGACACTTTTCATTCACCTGGGTTGGGAAATCCTTTGCCTAACAGTTGATCAAACCACTTTGAAAATCTTCAACCGGTTCCAGGTATTAACTTTGGGTCAATTGTCACCAAGCCATCTGTCGTGTCGTTATGTGTTCAAGAGGTCACTGCAAATAAATCATTCATCTGCAAAATACCTGTCATCCATCTCGACCATCCCTGAGTCAATCCTTACAACTACATTTCTTCAACTTGATCTATGATTTCGTGTTGTGGGCTTGCCTGCAACGGGTCGCTTTCTATCGACATCAGCACATTATCTAGAAAGATGACCTAGAAATCGTCAATACCTTGAAATCTGCATGCATCAATGGCAGGTTTCTCGCCTTTGACGACGGTTTACATCATTGACTTTCGATCGAAGGATTCCGTGAAATGTTCGACATCAACTCATTCATTCACATCTCATGGATTGTACTGGGTACTTTGAGAACCATTGACATCACTGGTGGTCTCCCTCACACTTTTTAACAGTTTACATCATCGACTGGTAATCAACTGGTTTCTACCATGTTCGACATCAACTCATTTATTCGCATGGATAGAATCGTACCATTTCGGGAAGTAGAAATGAAGACCCTGGATCTAGTTTCCACCATCCAGGCTGCGAGGAGTTTTGTATTCATTATACAGTAGACTAATCATAAACAGATGGCTGCGTCCATACTGTGTCTACAAGAGTCTATGATTATGATGTACTGCGAAATCATTCCTATATCAGAGCAGTAGTTAGTTTGATAGTTAAAGTTTTCAATCTGAGTATGGGAATACCTACCTCAGCGATGATATGATCTTATATATGTATTTTGTGTTGAATATTTGCAAGTTCCGACTGGGCTCTCCACAAGATAATCCTTGAAATGATAAAGTACTTCACCCTTCCTAGATGATATGAAACCCTAATCTACTACAGGCTTCGCACTTTAGGGGAAATCTGTTACACTAAAATTTGTCACCATGACTATTTGCAGTTAGTATGGCTCCATCAACTGTCATACTATCCTCCTTGGCAAGTCTTATACCTCTGCTCTTCATGTCAAACTCCAAGAAAGAGAGAAAGTCTTTAAAAATATTTATAACTCTGGGTACGCAGTTTCTCTTACCCTTACCTACGTGTACGCACCTCAAGTTCACATTCCTTGCGTACTTGTACACTCTGTCTGTAAATGGGTGGGTGTGTACCCCTGTAAAGGTCAAAAGGCACGAGTTTTACTTCAAAAAAGTTACTTGTGGTCGATTCTAGAGCATTCTAGAAGTTTGTTTGACGTGTATTGAGCGCCTCCAGATGGTTCATGTATCCCTATGAAAGAGGAACTTATCCCATCAAGAGGGGAGCTATCCCATTCAAAGAGGGGCTTATCCCATTGATGGTGGACCTGATTAACTTCCTCTAAAGCACTATAAATACAGGCATTGGGCCAGAGGGAGGGGAGGTTGAAAGCTGAACATTCCTAAGGGTAGATGCTGCTGGAATTAGGACTCCCTTATAGAGCTTGAGAGGAGAGATTCCCATCCTTTCTTAGCTTCATTTGGAAGTGGGTGAGCTGATCAAAGTAAAGGAGAACTCTTGCTGGACCCTGGGAGGGACTTTCACAACACCAAGGCACAGGTTGTAATGGTTTCTTTTGTTTCCACTTAATACAATTAAGCTCATTTTTCTCAACAGGTTGTTATACATGATTTGTTTCATATACTCCTTGGTCGGTATGATGAATATGTTTTATTTTATGAGTTATTCAGGTGCTATGTAATCGTTTGCTTGTTAGTGAATGCAGGTTTCGAAGAGGAGGAGGAGCTCATCCATATCGGCGAGGTTGGACTGCTACAAAGCGTTGGACTAAAGGTATGTTATAAACATCTGATTACTTGTATTCTAAATGCATATTTAGGGAAAGATAGTGTTTAATTGTCTTGTTTGTCACTAGAAAGCCTTAGCTTCTAGGGAGGTCGGTTTTGTCCGCAAAATTGACTCTTTCCGCATGACACACCTCACTCCGGATTCTAAAACCATTCGGCAATCCGAAGTTCAAACTAATAACATTCCCATCACACCATGGCTATCCAAGAATGGCAAGGCTAGGCTAAAATACATTGTCAAATCCTAACAAAATCCATGGCAATGATAGCAAAAGAACCATATACCAACATGCAGATACCATGCACATTAAAACCATCTAGGAAATCACACATGTAATCTGTTACCTACAAGTATTCCTGTTGAAGTTGCTTGGTCCTTGCCTTCCTTTACTTTCCTTATCCTTATTTTCTTTTCCTTTCCTTTCTTTCTTAATTTCTTTCTCCTCTTAGTGCTCTTCTCCTCTCTGGAGCTAATTCCTCCTCACATGCAACATGTGACCTTTCACCTTCCTTTTCTCCTAATTTCCATTATTTTCATAAATAAAATTCCAAATAATTCTTCTTTTCCGTTCCAAAGCCTTAGTCATTTCCTTTGCCAAATTCCCTTATCCATAAAACACAACAAGTGATGCCCACTAGGATATTTTTCCCAACATTCAACTTGGAATAAGTGTCCCTTTACCTTGGTCTTATTTTAAATTTATTAACTTTTATTACATGAGATTTTAACCCAGGGTTATTACAAATCCCCCCTGATCATCTCAAGCCTTACACAAATTTGACCCCTATTCAATCTGTTTTTACTACCCCTTCCTTTGCTTCAGTTCCTCAGCAACCTCAAGAGGAACCTACTCCCATTGAAAAAGCCTCTAGTGAGGGGGGAAACACCAAAGACAAGGCACCCAACCAACTCCAACTCCTCCTAAGCCGCCAAAGCCTACTACTCCATGTGATTTGTGTGATGTTGTTTGTCATGCTACCAATAGTTTTCCTGAACTCCCTCATATCTAGAATATGATCTCTAATAGATTTCTTGACTCCAACATTCATGAGGTCCATGTCACCTTACTCGCGTTAGCTGAGAAGAACAAAACCTTATGCACGAATCACCCTAGTGATTTATGTGATAATTATGGCCATTATTCTCATTACTATCCATGTCTCGAAGAATTTCGTGATACACTTCAAGTGCTTCACAAATTAGAGGTTGCTCATAGTGATTTGACCTCTCCTCTACCTGTGGGTTCTAGTCCCACTCCTATGCCAAAGAAGGAGGTCTCTCAACCACCCATCATGATCCCTCCCCTTGATGTCGAGATGACGGATAATACTGCTCCTATTCTCTACCTATCATCATCCATGGGATTGATATATTGGGACTCCCTTGACGTCTCCTATTATGATTATGTTGAACCTTCTTCGACAAGAACTTCGGTCTCCGCATCAGTAAATGTCACATCTACTAGTCACCTATCTCCCAAACTTGACGATGCGTATGTGAACCTTGTCTCTCATGAAGATGCCTCAGGTAGCTCCTCTTCATCATGTGGCCTCTCTTCCTCTCATCCTCCCATATTTCATTATGATTAAGACATCATGGAATCCATCACCACCCATGATTATCCTTGGGATGATATGCACCACCATGTGTACTTCCTTTTGTAGCAAACCCATGATAAATATGTTGTGGAGTCCAAATACTTCATCCATGGTAAGGTTGATTGGTTCAATAACCCCTTACTTTCAAACCACATCCACCTTGTGGTTGTTACATTGCCTCTCAATGTTTGGGTAAGGGGGTGTCCATTTTCAAGATTCCAAGAGAAGAAATTATCCCTAACACTCCTAGTGCATCTAGTAGTGTTGATTCTAGTACCATTCCTCTTCCCCATGAAAAATAAATTCTAGTGTCCCATATCACTCCAAATCACCATGGGGGTGATCCACTTAAATATCCCTCCATCTTACATAAACAACCCAGTCCCTTAGACATTTTTGTTGTTCAACCACTATGTCGTTTAGGTGAGCATCAGTTCATTATATCTGAAGCCACTCTTTGGTATAGTGTCACCATGCATGTAAACCCATATATTCAATCCTTTTGATTCATATATGTAGTGACAAACGAGATTGGTCATCCACCATTTCTTTTCTCTTATTACAACCTTTATATGTTCTTCCCACAAGAAGACATCCATAACATAAACAAATTGTGAACCACATCATCAAAATGTGTTTGGATTCCACTACTCTAAATACATCTGGTATACACATAACATGCTACCTCTATCCATACAAAACCACGGGACATATGCTCCTACATATCCTCATCATCTTCTGGAGGAACTTGTCCCAATAGGACCAAATGCTTGAATCCCTTATTTAAGCACTTGGAACACCATGATGCTCCACAAACTCCTACTAAGGGACATCATCCCCACTTTTGCATACCTTATAAGTCCCTCCATCGTCATATGTTGAAGGGAAATATCACATGCTTGGGGGCATGATGGAATCCCTTGCCACCTTTTTCAACATAAGTCTCGGCCTAGGCCCCAAAGATATAGGTATGGTTGATTATCCTCTCTTTCCTTCGATAGCTTTCCCTACCAGCCTCTCCAACGAGCCATATGCACATCACATATCGTAGATGCTCGATACAATATATTAAAACATTTTACTCTATGTGATGCCACAATTACCACACGGTCCCCAGGATTGACTTGGTTGTAGGAGATGATTCTAGACCTCCTCTAGTAGTTCATTATGGTGATCTTTTCTTTCCTTAATCCTTCACCAGGAACCATTCTTCCAAGAAGCATTAAGGTGACTGACCTGAAATTTGTTGATTCAAATTTTGATGGTTGGTTTGTCCACTATGATCTCCACAATATTTAGGGCCTTCTCCTCCTCTCCAAATTCTCCAGCAACTCACTATGTGCATGAATTGGATTTGGGGTCAAGAAACCCTTCTATAGTAAAAAACCTAGTTTTTCCATCGCCCTTTATGACCAAACCATAGCTCGGTTTAACGAAATGTCAACACTGTTGGAAATCTATCACCAAATTTTATAATGGGTCTCTCTTTGTTTTTGGTAATTTGACACTTCATCTTGGAATCAATTTTTTCTATGAAGTTTAACTTAGTCACCAATTAAAATTGAATTTATTCATATAAGCCGACTTTACTTTCGTACCACTTTACCTTTTCATTGGGTGATTCCCATGTTTATTTTCATCGTGAGTAACCATCATCTACTCATGATTTTATGGTCCCCTCCGGGCCTCCCCCATGTGGCAACATCATTGAGTCACACTTGCTCAGAGCATCGAAGATGAGTCACCTTTGCATCTATGGAGTCTATTCCAAGACCCCTTGAGTCTAGTCACATTGTTACACACATATTTCTGTTTCACTCATCCCATCATGCTCATATTTAGCCTCCAACTGCATTGCTATGTCTATGAAAAGCCTCTGTCTGAGTGTTTGACCATCCCCTTAAGAATCAAGTCAGTCATTGGCAGGTTAACCATGCATATTATTCTCTTACAAGGGAATTCGTGAGTATGCAACTCATCTTATTTCCTTCAATCATCATCCCTGGTGTCAGTCCATCGATCACTTTACTACAATCTGTCATGCCTTTGTTGAGGATGCCCATTGCCTTAACTCTCGTAGACCCTCTTCTATTGACTTCAGCACATTTATTCTAGAAGTGTGGACTAGAGGGCGGTGTACCTTGGTTCTAGCCTTCATCTTTGTTCAGTGCCTAGGATCAAGCAAAGGGATGTTGGGTTGTGTTATATTCTTTCCATGACTAGCCCACGTAGTTAACTGGGTGGTTAGTGGGGGGGCGGAGCCCCCCTTCATTGCACCGATTGTGTAGTGGGGGGGGGGGGGGGGGGGGGTCACAGGGGGTTTGAGGAATACCCGTAACCCCACTTTATGGGGTCCAAGGCAGCGCCCCAAAAATTTTGGTTTTGGACCCTATGTTAGGTTGGGAGGACCCACCTATGGTTTTGTGCATGATTTTCGCACATGTTTTTTGACTCGATGGTTTTCGGTCCATGGTATTAGACGCGATGGTTTTCGATCCATGGTATTGGATGCTTCGACATGTATAAATATGTATTATAACATTGAAAGGAAAATAATGAAAAATCAAGCTGGTAGTCCCAGTTTTGGGATCCAGGGGAAAATCTCTGTGTATATGTGTTTTATGTGTTATGCTCTCGCATTGTTTATTTTCTGTGTTTTAGAATTCGTATTCAAGTAATTTCTGTATGGGGTTAAAACCTATATTTGGTATCAGAGCCAGAGTTGGCTTCAAGAGGACACCTTTGTTGTTGAGGGGTTTCGCTTGGGCCTGCGGTAAACCCTGTTCTGTGGAAGATCTGCGAGATCGATTCTAGTGGTGAAAGAAGATGGTGAGCAGTGGAAAGATAGATATCGAGAAATTTAATGGTCAGAGTTTTGAGTTGTGGAAACTCAAGATGGAGGATTTGTTGGTGGATAAGGATCAGTGGATCGCAATAGATCAGGGTACCAAACCAACGGGAGTGTCCGATGAAGAATGGAAGAAGTTGGATCGGAAGGAAAAGAGCACAATACGATTGTGTGTCTCAGATTTAGTATTGCTGAATGTATCAGGGGAAGCTATGGCGAAGGCTTTGTGGGACAAGTTAGGGACTTTGTACCAATCTAATTTTCTGGTGAATAAACTATTCCTATGGAAAAAGTTGTATAACTTGAGGATGAAAGATGGAGACTCGATGACAGAGCATCTGAACACATTCAATACTGTGGTAAGTCAGTTAGCATTTATCGATATTAAAATTTTATATGAAGATAAGTGCATCAGGTTGTTATGTTCTCTAGCAGATTCGTGGGATGGTCTAGTTATTGCAATAGGTAGCAATGCAACTGCCTTGCAGTTTGATGAAATAGTCTCATCCTCACTGATGGAGGAGATGAGATGGAAAATATGGAGATCCAGAATGGTGATGCCTTGTCTGTATGAGGACGGTCCCAAAACAGAAACAAAAATAAGTCATTGAGTGGGAGATCTAAATCTCAAGGAAAACTTGTAAAGGTGGTGTGCTGGAAGTGTGGAAAGGAAGGGCACTACAAAAGGGACTGTAAATCTAAAGCTCCTAATAAAGTAAAGGGATCTGATGATGCTCCTTTTGTAGAGGCAAAAACCACCTCAGATGAAGGTGGGGATGTGTACTTGGCTTCTTTAAGTACACATGTAGATCATGAGGCATGGTTGATTGACTCAGGTGCATTCACTTCACTCCCCACATAGAGTGGTTCTACGAGTATGAGAAATACGATGGTGATGATGTCTTCTTAGGGGATGATAGGAAGGCTAGAATCGTTGGTTGCAAAAAAGTAAAGTTGAAGCTGCAAGGTGGAAGGGTTAGAACACTTTCGGGTGTTTTTCATATTCCTGCATTGGCCAAAAATCTAATTTCTGTAAGCAAGTTGGATGATGCAGGTGTAAAAACAGTGTTCGAGAAGGATACCTGCAAAATGGTTCGAGGGGCACTGGCATTGATGCGGGGAGTTTGGATTGGAACTTTGTACAAGCTGCAAGGTAGAACTCTTATTGATGGGTCCAACAGTTCTGTGGTTCCTGAAAGTGGAGTAGAAAATCTAGTGGTCTCTAGAGAGAAGACCATGTTGTGGCATCAAAGGCTTGGACATATTGGAGAGAAGGGCCTTTGGATACTTCATGGTAAAGTTATGGTAGAAGGTATGAGTAATAGCTCTCTGGATTTTGATTCCTGTGAAAATTGTGTATATGGGAAGCAGAATCGGGTGAGTTTCCCCTTTGGTGGTAAGAGGGCAAAAGAGATATTAGAGCTTGTGCACAGTGATATGTTTGGACCTATGAAGGTTCCATCACTAGGTAAGTTTGTATACTATGTATCATTTATAGATGACTTTTTAAGGAATGCATGGATATATTTCCTTAAGAAGAAATCTAAAGTCTTTGACAAGTTTAAAGAATTCAAGGCTCTGGTGGAAAACCAGTCAGAGAAGAAGATAAAGGTGCTGAGGACAGATAATGGTGGAGAGTTTTGCAACAAGGAATTTGAAGAATTATATAGGAAGTGTGGTATATCATGACAGAAGACTACTCCATATACACCTCAGCAAAATGGAGTTGCAGAAAGAATGAACAAGACATTTATGGAAAGGGAAAGAAGCATGCTTAGTGGTTTCGGGTTAGGATAAGAATTCTAGGCAGAGGCAGTGGATACTGCATGTTACCTGGTCAACAGGTCACCTTCATCAACGTTGTAGGATAAGACTCCACAAGAGGTATGGACTGGTAAGAAACCCTCTCTTTCACATCTAAGGGTATTTGGATGTGATGCATATGTACATGTTCCAAAGGAGAAACGAACCATGTTGGATAGTAAATCTGAAAAGTGCATCTTTATTGGGTATAAGGATGGTTTAAAGGGTTATAAGCTTTGGAACCCAGTCACACGGAAGGTTGTGTATAACCGAGATGTGGTGTTCAGAGAAGTAAAAGATGTTATTAAACATGAAGTCCAAACAAAGGAACCTGAGAAGATAGAGTTTGAGCTTAAGGAGGAAGAATCAGACTCTACAGCAGAGGAGGAATTAGAAGATGAAGAGCCACAAACTCTGGGTGTGGGAAGATCGGTTCGAGAAATAAGGCAGCCAGAAAGGTATAGTCCATCTGCTTTCTGTTCAAATTTTGCTTTATCTATTACTAACGATGATCCCAGAACTGTGAAGGAAGCAGTAGATTCAGAAGATGGTAAACTCTTGAAAGAGGCCATGGTTGATGAAATGGCATGTTTGCACAAAAATGAGGCTTGGGATCTGGTGGAGTTTCCAACTGGAAGCAAACCCATTGGCAGCATATGGGTGTTCAAGAAGAAGACAAATGCAGAAGGAAAGGTGGAGAAATACAAAGTTCAGTTGGTAGCAAAAGGTTATTCCCAGGTGTCGGGAATTGATTTTGGTGATATTTTTTCTCCTGTTGTCAAGGTAACTTGTATTAGATTACTTTTATCTGTTTTTGATGCTTTTGATTTTGAGGTAGAACAGATGGATGTGAAGACATCATTTCTTCATCAGGATCTGGAAGAGGAAATATACATGAAGCAACCTGAAGACTTTGCAGTGAAGGTTAAGAAATAACTGGTATGAAAGTTAAAGAAGTCTCTGTATGAGTTAAAACAGTCACCAAGGATGTCGTATCAGAAATTTGATGCATTTATACGAGGACTTGGCTTCACTAGAAGAAACGTAGATTACTGTGTGTATTTTAAATTAATTGGTGACCGTATTATTTATCTAGTCTTCTATGTGGATGATATGTTGCTAATTGGAAACGACAAAGAAATTATCCAGGTTTTGAAGACCCAATTATCCTCCAAATTCGACATGAAAGATCTTGGTGCTGCAAACTATATTTTGGGCATGGAAATTAAAAGAGATTGGGCAAAGAGGAAGCTCTAGTTAAACCAGAGGAAGTATGTCGAGACAATACTGCAGAGGTTTAATATGAAGGATAGTAAACTGGTGAAGGCTCCTATTCCTGTAGGTGTGAGGTTATCTGCTAAACAGTGTCCCAAGACACAAGAAAAGGAAGAGGACATGTCCCGTGTTCCATATGTAAGTGTAGTCAGTAGCCTAATGTATGCAATGGTCTATACTAGACTAGACATTACACATGTAGTGGGAGTATTGAGTAGGTTTATGTCAAAACCAAGGAAGGAGCACTGGACAGTAATGAAGCAAGTTTTAAGGTATTTGCGTGGCACTAGTGATTATGGTTTTTGCTACCAAGGAAGATCAAGATTGGACAGAGTGTTGGATATTCATGGATTTGTTGATGTAGACTGGGCTGGAGATCTGAATCATAGAAGATCTACAAGTGGGTATGTGTTTAACCTATTTGGAGGTGCAGTCAGTTGGATGAGTAAGAAACAATCTGTAGTGGCACTATCAACTACAGAGGAAGAATACATGGCAGCCACTCATGCAAGCAAGGAAGCAGTTTGGTTGCAGAGATTGTGTTCAACTATGGGGTTAATACAAGAAGCTATAAGGATAGACTGTGACAGCCAAAGTGCAATTTTCTTGGCAAAGAACCCTGCATATCATTCAAAGACAAAGCACATTGATGTTCAGTATCACTTTGTGAGGGATATGATAGAATACAAAAAGGTGTTGTTGGTAAAGGTGGACACTTTGAAGAATACTGCAGATGCATTGACAAAATTTGTGAGCTTTGAGAAGTTCTCTTGGTGTAGAGAGACAATGGGTGTTTCAGGGCTAGAAAAATGACTAAGCTCTCTTGCGGCCCCTTGTGGAAAGAAAACAACAAGTGGGAGAATGTTGGGTTGTGTTATATTCTTTCCACGACTAGCCCACGTAGTTAGCCGGGGGGTTAGAGGGGGGGCGGAGTTCCCCTTCGTTGCGCTGATTGTGTAGCGGGGGGGGGTCACAGGGGGTTTGAGGCGTACCCATAACCCCACTTTATGGGGTCCAGGGTAGCGCCCTGGAAAATTTTGGTTTTGGACCCTATGTTAGGTTTGGCAAACCCACCTATGGTTTTGTGCATGATTTTTGCACATGTTTTTGGACTCGATGGTTTTCGGTCCATGGTATTAGACGCGATGGTTTTCGGTCCATCTTATTGGATGCTTCGGCATGTATAAATATGTATTATAACATTCAAAGGAATGGTTTTAGGATCCAGGGGAAAATCTTTGTGTATATGTGTTTTATGTGTTATGCTCTCGCATTGTTTATTTTCAGTGTTTTAGAATTCATATGCAGGTAATTTCTGTACGGGGTTAAAACCTAGAAGGGAATTATCATTTCTCTTTGACTTAGTTGTTTCTCACCTGCTTGACATCAGATCATTATCGCACGATTGAGAATCATGCACTTGATGATATGGTGGTCGAGACTATTGTACCAGTGATTCCCGGGTGTGTGTGAGATGTTCCAAACCTCATGATGGGGTGACCCTTTAGGTAGTTACCCACATGCCCGGATGTACGCAGATGTTGATCGAGCCTCAGATGTAGTTTCATTGATTTGATAGGTTTGGTTTCAGCGACTTGCAGTGCCCATAACATGCATGTCTCCTTCAGTTGATCCATTCAGATGTTTAGAGCCCATTCTTGTTTAATAGGGCTTCTTTAGTTATGATCACCCCGCCCCCTCACTATGTCAACTTGAGGGGAATTATGTCTCATGTACTCAAATGTTATTATATACAACCTTGGCCTATGTTTTTCGAGGCACCTTATGTATATGGGATTCATTGTATTATTTTCTAGCTCATTGATGTCAACATATCATATATCATGTACTTTGTAGCTCAGTCCCACATTGTCGAGCTCACCATTATTCTTTGTACTCGGTTATCTCAGCGAGTATGGGTATGCCTCCCCCACCTCATTTGAGATCATGTACTCCAACATAAAAAGAGACTTATATCAGTTTAGAAGGTCTCATCCCCTCCATTTTTGTCCTTCCTTGCATTTCATAAGCAGTATCTCTCTCTCTCTAACTCCCCTTTGGTGTCTCATGGAAGTGTAACCTACAATGTTTTTCGATCATACGATTTTCTCCTAACACTCATACGTTGGAGGGCAATCTATTATCACCAAAAAATGATCACCTATCCATTTCTAACTAGGCAAATTGAAATACACCATGTAGAATTAATTTTACCATAGTAAAACCACTTTCACCATGGGAAATAATTTAGTAAACCATATTTATTAAATTATTTTTGATTAAAATTTTAAAAACCCGTGAGAATAATTGAATAAATCATTATTTATTTAATTTCTGTAGAAATAATTATTAAATCATTACTTGATAATTATTCATTGTCACATTTGTCTGCCTGGGGTAGCTCAAGTGGCGATGGTCGTGGAATGAAGTCTCACCAAACCAGAGATCTTGGGTTCGAATCTTGTGCTACCCTCCCCATAGTGGGGTGAATAATGGACATGTAAACTCAAAAATTAGAGAGTCTTCCCAAGCTTACAAAAAAAATTATTCCTTGTCACATTTGACTTAATCACTTAGGAATAATTAAATAAATCACATTTTATTTATTATTCCTTAATTATATTATTGGAATAGTTGTTAAATCGCTATTAATAATTATTTCAATTTGACACCATTCTTAATCCTCACGAAATAATTAATAAATCATTTTATTTTTTAATTGTTTCTAAATAAAGATATTTGACCATTTTGAATATATTTTCCCTCTCCAAAAAATATAATAATGTATTCATAATGGTTAGATCTTGATTTGGTCAATATTATTTTATTATTCTCCATTTTCCAGATCAACCCAATACTTTGTTATAAATAAGAGGGTTTTCCATTCATTATTCACCATGATCATTATCATCATCACCACTATCGTCTTTTTGCATTCAAGCTCCCACTTGAGTTCTACACACTATTTTTGGGATTTTCACATATTGAGAGAGAAAATTGATTATTGAAGTGTCAAGGACATCAAAGGAACTATCCCACGGAGGGGGATTTGCAGACTCTTTTGTAGATCTCCTTCACCGGGTGTTATTAATAAAGATCCTTATTCATTTAAAAGTGTTTCCATATTGGGTTACTACATTAGATTTTTATTGTTGTTTGCTATTTTGGATCACATATATCTTTTTATTGTAGTTTTTTCTCGTTTTATTATTGTAGATCTGAAGTGTAAGTAGAGACAATTTTTTCTTAGGGTCACTTATCACCAACAAACTAAGTGAATTTTTTTTCGTACACCTTCCAAGACATTTCATACTAACAAATCCTTCTATTTATATTGTCTAGATGGGGGTGCAAATAAACATATTCATTGGGGCAGGGTTGACTTGACATGTAGGCCAACTTGGCACCTAGAGGGGTTTCTCACCCAAAATTACGTATTTAAAAAATCATTCTTCCTTTGTCTTTACAGTAGGTCCAAATAGGACTTTTACTCTTTTCACTCAAAAACCTATAAGAATGAAGAACATGCTTGTCTAGAAAAAGATATTTTTTTTTCCTTGTGCTTTTTACATAAAACACATAATAGTACAAATTATGAAGTGTCACGCGGAAATAGTCGTTAGTGCGGACACAACCGACCTTCCTAGAAAGCCTAAGACTCTCTAATGACAAACAAGACAAATAAGAGCAATCCTTCTCTAAATATGCTTTTACAATATGAGAAATCAAGTGTTTAGATCCTACCTGTAATCCAACGCTGTTGTAGTAGTCCAGCTTCGTTGATCCGGATGAGCTCCTCCTTCCCTTCGAAACCTGCATTCACCAACAATCAAACGATTAAATAGCACCTGAATATCACATAAAATAAAACATATTTAACATGTAGACCAAGGAGTACATGAAACAACTCATTAATAACAAATTGTTGAGAAGAATGGACTAATTTGTATTAAAAGGTAACAAAAGGAACCATTACAACCTGAGCCTTGGTGTTGTGCAAGCTCCTCCCAGGGTCCACAAGAGTTCTCCCTTACTCTGATCAGCTCACCCACCTCCCAATGGAAACAAGTAAAGATGGTAATCTCTCCTCACAAGCTTCTACAAGGAAGTCCTAATTCCAGTAGCATCTACCCTTAGGAATGTTCAGCTTTCAACCTCCCCTCTCTTTGGCCCAATGCCTGTATTTATAATGCTTTAGAGGAAGTTATTTAGGTCCACCATCAATGGGATAAGCCCCTCTTTGGATGGGATAGCTCCCCTATTGATGGGATAAGTTCCTCTTTGGTAGGGATACATGAACCATCTGGAGGCGCTTCATACACGTCAAACATACTTCTAGAAGACTCTAGAAATGACCACAAGTAACTTTTTTAGAGTGAAACTTGCGCCTTTTGACCTTTACAGGAGTACGCACCCATCCCTTTACATACAGAGCGTACAAGTACGCAGGTTTTGTGAACTTGGGTTGCGTACCCGCAGGTGAGGCTAAGAGAAACTGCGTACCAGAGATAATTGACTTTAAAATGACTTTTCTCTCTTTCTTGAAGTTTGACATGGAAAGCAGAGGCATGAGACTTGCCAAGGGGGATAGTATGACAGTGGATGGAGCCATACTAACCGCAAATAGTCATGGTGACATTTTTTAGTGTAACATGAAGACCAAAACTAGTTACATTCTCCAACAAAAGGAACACTTGAAGACTATAAGGACATGAAAAAAGTGAGAGTGGAATGTACACAATGCAATAAATGGTTTTGTTTAGTGTCAATAGATGGTAATACTGTCAGTACTCTAAATGAACACATGAAATCAAAGAAGCACACGACCGCTACAAATGAGGCTTCACATATGGAGATTGGGTTAAGGAGTGGCATGGTCAGGAGACCCAAGAAGCCTACCAATGATAAGTCCCAACAAAGTTTAACTAGGTTCTTGGTCCCATCATCACCATCAATATTACATAGGGGTTCTACAAGTGCAAATCCTTCTACTTTAGGTTTGTTAATTACAACAATTTAAACTAAACTTGAATATGAATTTGTACAATATTTTATTTATCTTATTTCAGATTTACTTATTTTTTATTGTGTTGTCATATTATTAAAGCTCAAATATCTCCCACATTTCTACAATGTTGGGGGTATTGGTATTCTTATATATATAGAAATGGGGAGAGATTAGAAACAAAGGTCCTAATGGATGATCAAAGGGGTAGCAAATTATGAGCCATAGAGAAGCATACCAAGATCATGCTACGTTATGAGGGTATTGAATGTCGTATTGATGGTACATATATGTATATTAATTTATAGATGGTTTATGAAACATGGATCCCATTTTATCCATTAACATGCAGTTTTTGTAAGATAGTTCTAGAATGCAATGACTTTAGGATGCAATTTTATTGTGAATCAAGGTGCACCAATAAAAGACATGAACAAGGTACACGAAAAGGGAGAAGAATGGACTATTTGACTTAGAATGAACTCAAAATTTTTGCAACGGTTACAAATTCTAACCGTATATCAACAATGCGAGCTCTTCGGTGGGAGAGGACAAAGGTCGCTACGCTCTCTATTAGAATGAGATCCCTAATGGAAAAGTTGTTTGAATAGATAGAAAGGAATGATGTCTAAGGAAAGATGTCTTTAGATTTTGCAAGGATGTGTGTGAGGCACATAAGCAAGGAAAATTACAAGGTAAAGATGTAGTTTGGGTATTTGACAAGGATATTTTTCATAACTTGATGCATGTAAAAGCGGGGAGAATCTATAGTACATCTACAAAATTCCTTTATGAGATGATCAAGTTATGGGGAGGTCCTAGATTACATTGCTCTATTAGTTTGAATTTGGATGGTAACTAAATACATATAACTTTAAGGCAAGTTAGAAAGTTATTAGCATATATCTCAGGTCAGCACAAGCACATTTTTGAGGCAGTCAAAATTTTTTATGCTTATTATAAATCCAAACATGGTATAGATGGTCTGATTCATGTATACCTTACTGAAGATGAAACCATTGTGAAAGAATATGTTAGGTGGGTAGTGAAAAGTGATACATTGGTAGAATTTTGTGGTACGAAAGAATAACATCAATGGAAATCACATTTCTTAGTGAGAGTTGGTGAGGGAGATGTAGGCTACGAGATTATAAAAAATTATCTTAAGAGCAATGTTATTACCCATTATGCATGTGTTATTATTGCAAACCGTTTACATGAAAATTTTCCTTATTTGGTTGTGATTGTACATCCAACATGCAATAGGTTCAATGCAAATTTTGTTTACCAACAATGGGAAAAGGTAGAATCTATGTGGAAGAAACGTGTGGCAAACAATTTGGGACCTATTGTTGGTAATTCATCGAATGGGGATAGCAAAAGAAGACAACTTATGTTGAAGGATTATTATTCAACATTAGGTATTCGATATCAAATTCCTTAGGAAGGGTGGAGGCTAACTAGGTTGTACAATGTTTGCAATGTAATAGGATTGCATTACCAAGATTACATCCACAAGGGAAAAAATATAGTGAATCCTTTGTTTAGTGGTTGACGAGAATTAGTTTTAGGAAATGAGTACATAAATTTTAGTCACATCAGAATGGTTTTCACACTTTTAAAGTGGATGATCGCAACCTTAAGGGTGAATATATAGAGAGGATGGATCAACAAAATCGGGGCTTTTCACATTGCTTCAAGGCATGTTCAGAGGTGTTTGAAAGAGTTGAGAAGTAAACCAAGTGGAAAGTTAGAGTGGACACTAGCTACAAAGACTTATTTAATGATTGTTCATAACTACATTGAAATATCTATGTCGCATAGTTTGAGTCTTTGGCAAAGAGTGTGAAATGTTTCACGAGTTCATCATTTCTTCACATTATGGTTATGTTGGGTACATAAGCAATCTCATACTAATGTCAACATAAATTTCATTAGCAGAGAGGCATATCAAGATGTCAAAGGTTCTTTCCATTTTACAGTTTTGTTGATGAAAATATTTCAAGATCAATACTCTAACTTGCCATATGTTTTGCACCTAACTAGGTCAGATGTATGTGAGAACTTCTTTAGCAAAGTTGCTGGGATGGTTGGAGAAGAAATGACATATGATTTCATTGACTTGATTCATGCTATTGGAACATTAATTAGTTAATTGAAGAAGAATCAAATTGCCAAGGGATTCTTTTTAATAAATCCCATAAGAAGCAAAAAAGTATTTGGAACATATTTCACCAGGGAACAATACATAACATTGACATATTGTCTCAATATGCTTCAATATCTATAGACGCTAAAATTATAGAGGCCCCTAAATTGGATTGAAGGATGCAAAAAACATTTTATCAACTCTTTGAATGCAACCAAAAAATTACACTCAATCATCTTGGTGGGTTAAGCCATGGGCAGAGGATCAAAATTATCTAATGCTCGAAATTGTGTATGAAGTAGTCAATGATTCTCCACCGAGTTGTTCCAACTCTATATTCCAATATTCATCTTCATTGGTACACAATGAAAGTGAATTGCAAATAAGGGAAAGTGAGTGGAGGCATGAGTTAGATGAAATTTTAGATTCCATTGATGAAAATGTAAGAAAATGTCTAGAACCAATGGTGGATATTGATGGTAAGGATATGTTGAAATCATGTTTGGTATTCAATTTAATGGAAATTCAACACTATCCAAAGGTAGGTTGACGAAAGTGAGAAATGGGGTCTACTTAAGGTGAGATGAGAAGGCTCCACAAAAGGGTTTCAAATGGATTTGGAATTGGATCAAATTATGGGGTGTCGTTTGAAAGAAACTCAATTCCCCCCACGGAATGTACTAGAAGAAAAGGTGTTCCTTGAAGTAAAAAATAAGGTATTTCTTGTGGAACGTGGTATATTGGAAGGGTTTAAAGAATAAGGAAGAAGGATAGTCATAGGGTGTTTAATTAACATAATGACATTGACTTTTTGGATAGACTAGAAGACATCGAGCTTCAATTATGCTGGTATAGTAGAATAAATGAAGAGCGCATGTATAAGTATAATTTGATAGATCATGCTTTTGTACAACTTGAATTTGTTGTAGCAATGACCAACTTATGATACAATGCTAGAAATGATACATACAAATTAGAAGAAAGCAATTACATTTTTTTTTTCAGATTTTGTTAAGAACTTGAACAAGTTTAATTTTCAAAACATTCCACTTTCACTTTCCTTATGTATCTCCACATGTAATATCATTTAAAAATAATTATTGGTTGTATTTTTGTTCATTTGTTTGTATGAATCTAATGTTAATTTTGTACTGTTTGGCTTAAGGTCTAGTGAATGTTTGAATGGTGAATGTTTAAGATAACTCAACCTTTTTTGGCTATCTACTTTTTTATGTAAGTTTCTTTCACTAGCCATTCATCTTTTGTAGTCGTGTTTCATTCAGACATTAATTTGGTATTTCCTCCATAAAAACAATATAATTGAATACCTATATAGCTATATGTACCCATTACCTCAACACATGTATACAATTTGGAGATAATGGTATCCCTTACCTTAACACTTATGTTGCATGCATTCTATTGTGGTTCCTATGAAGTGGTCCATTTAATCATGAAAAACAAGGATAGTTAGTTCCTTTCTCATGAATATGTTTGGTAGATAAGTATGTGGTTCTTATCGCTAAATGCTAATGTTTTCCTTGAATTTTTAGATTAACGGTTCACTTGCTAGAAGGGCTATCCATGATCTAATGGCACAAGGTTCAATAAGGATGTTTTCTGCTCACTTAAGTCAATAGATTTACACCAGAGAAGCTAACACATGAATTGCATTATATTTTGAATGTTTGTGTGGTAATTGCCTTTCCTATATTTTAAATGAAACATATAAATCAAAGTTTGTAGTTCAAATGTGCCATCAAAGTCTTTTCAGAGGTATTTATATGTTGGCCTTACACATAACATGTCCATGATATGCATTAACTTCTCCCAATATATTAGTGTGAGACTAAATCAAGTAAAATAAAACATAAAATATTTTGACTTCTTCGTGTTAATGGAATATTACGAAAGGAGTCAAATGATACTTGGCCTTCTACTTCCATAAATGCTTTACCTCCACACATATTTTATATGATACTTATCCTTCTACTTCCATAAATGCTTTACCTCCACACATATTTTACTTCCATGCAAACTTTAGCTTCGCACATGTCTTGCTTCCGCACAGTGTTTAACTCCCTCAATGCCTTATTTCCACCAAATTTAGACCTAGTAAGCTTTTTCAAGCAAGCAAACTTATTAATGTAAATTTAAACCAATTTTATTACTTTAGGCCCTCTATTTGTCTTGCATGCATCCAAATAGCTCCATTTCTCTCCAGGTTACCCAAAAAGAAATTCTACGACTAAAGAAATCATATAACTATCATATTTATTAATTCTTAACATATACATAATATGTCTTGACTTGTCCAAATATATTAGGTATGAGACGAAATCAAGAAAAATAAAACATAACATATTACTTATTCATGCTTCATATATTATAGAAAGAGTCAAATAATACAATGCTTACCCTTTACCTCTGCAAATGCTTTACCTCTACACATACTATACTCAAATAATACTTACCCTTTTACCTCGGCAAATTCTTTACCTCCACACATACTTTATTTTTGCATAGAATATACTTACCCTTTTACCTCCGCAATTGTTTTACCTCCACACATACTTTACTTTCACATAGATTTTATGTTGCATTCACACAGTTTTTAAATCTACATATGCCTTACTTTTGCCCATGCCTGCTTCCACTAATTTTAGATTAGAGTTTACCTTGCATCCACATAGTTGTGGAGCACTTGAAAGGTATTTTTTTGCTAAACAATTTAGTGAATTTTCAGTAATAATTGTAACCTTTTCTGCATCATGAACTCAAAGAAATAAAGCATTCTAATAAAACGTGTGAGAATTAGTATGGAAAGCTTAATCGCTGATAATTGTCATTTTTCTATGCAGGGAAAGGTGGAAACGAAGAGCTGCCGTTCAAAAGGGGAAGACAAAGGAGGAATAACTGTTGTCCCTCTAGAAGGGAACCAGATGCAAACGAGATCGAAGCAGAACGACCCAGGAAAGAAAGAAGGGATACCAATTTGGTGGAACAGGGAAAGAAAAGTAAAGGATTAACGGCTTAGCGAATCCCTCAGGATCTTTGATCCTAAGGGATCACTGTTTTACTTATTTTTGTTACCTAGATATCTCCGTCGTTACTTTTATAAAAAGGAACAGCATCATTAAGCAAAGGGACTTTTATGTAATTTTCAGTTTCAGACTAAACTTTGATCATCGACTCTCACTAAGACTTGGTTTACTGTACGTTTGTTGATGCGTTAATATAAAAGACTTGGTGTTTATTTCATCTTTGCGTCTGGAGTAATCTAAGGCGGTGTACCATTGGAAGCTAAGGGCCCGGCTTCGAAGGACACTTGCTTTTGTATCATTATAACTTGATTTCTGCGTGGTTTGCTTATCTTTATTGCTCGGTAATCTGATATGCTTTTCATGTGCTATTCCATGCTCTGCTACGATTAATTCATTAATGGTTTCTTTAGGAAATTCATGTAGTGACTCTGTATTGTATGAGTGAATCTTTTCAGAAGTTGATTGCATGTTGTTAGTCTAAACCAGCTATTTCTGTTACAGAGCATTTGTACTGAATATTACTGTTATTGGATTCATATGAAATCCTGATTATTGGAATCCGGAAGTAATGTTATTCTATTTGGAAACATAGTCGTATTCTCCTTAATCGTCAGATTACTATATTAGCGTGTTGTGTGTATATACGGTAGATTCTTGCTGTTCCATAATTCATCAGTGAGTGTTGTTCCATAAAGTACATTCCGTCCAATTTGCCTTAAGAGAGAAGATTGCTATTTTATTGCAGAATGTGAGTTTGGTTCAATAGAGCACGTTTGGTTCTGACTCGTGAGACTTAGTTTATTTGATTGTTGTTCCATTTACTGTTGTTCCATTTTAGACTTGCTGTTCCATTTCCTATTTGTTGTTCCATTTTACTTTTTGTCGTTCTATTTACTTGCATTTGTTGCTTTGGTGTGAGAGAAGGTCTAAGGCTGTAGTGAGCCTTAGCAGTCGCTGCCTAGCTCCCAGACCTATGGTCCATGCTCCAATTTCCTTTCCATCAGTTTCTAGAGGGATGGGTTATCGCTTCCGCGCCCTTCACTGATAAGCTGCCTTGTGTGATTTTATTCTTTTAAAGTAATTTAGTCATAGTTTAGCATCTGTTTACTCTTGTATTTTCTGAACGCTGTACTACTAAGCATTACTCTGATGAATAGCCTCGGATTGAGATACTCTTTGCAATAACAAAGCGTTCCCGGATTGACTTATTAATGTGGGATAACTAGAGGTGAAAGAGACCCTTGTTACAACTCTACATTTTGGCGCCGTTGCCGGGGAAAGAGTATAGCCATTTGTCTTTTACAGAGTAGTGTACGAATCTGCTAGGGGAGAGTTGGATTTTAAAAACGAAAGGTAAGAACCCGTGTACGGAGCATGTAAAAGCCCTGCTCCACCGTCCGCTTTCCTAGCAGAATTGTTGGTTGAATAGGATCTAGTAGTTTATTAGAGTGCATGACTAAGCAGAAAAAGCCAGAAAAGAATATCAAACCTCCATTCAAACCCGAAAAAGCCAAAGGGTCGGTGACCATTGGCCGAACAACCTTCATAGACGAAATCTATAAGAAAATTGAATCTCAGCCATCAGTAGGCCCCAGGAAAATCAATTCTAAATAGCCTACTAGCTCCCTTCAGGCCACAGGATCACCGTCTGTAGCCCTCGCTGAGGTGCATAGTCAAACTGATGAACAGGACTTTCAAGAAATTGAAAATTCTATTCCAGAACGACTGCAGGAAGGGAATCTAAGCAATCTTTGTGAAGGAGAAGGGGAAACAGGGGAAGTTGGGGAGCTAAGATCTCCTCCTAGGATAATTCAGCCATTAAATAGCCCAAATAAAGGGAGCACTACAAAAATCATTATTGGGGGAATTCAATCTCCTCAAACAACACGGACTTTCATTATTCCAGACAAAGGAAGTGCTATTAAAACAATCCCTGTCAAGGCCGTTCCTTCTCAGCCTAGGAATACCCTCCTAGAAATCCCGGAAGGTTATTGGCATATATTCGATCCCATGGCGCAGAATCAGCCAAATACTCAAACTTCTACATTACAATATCCTATAGTGGATTCTGCAGCAAATGCTCCTATGAAAGCAATTCCCCTTCAACACATTCCTACATTTCACGGACTTACATCAGAGGACCCCGATGCATTCTTATTTGAATTTGATGTGCTATGCAGGGGATATGATTACACCACTGACCCCCAGAAATTAAAATTGTTCCCCTCCACTTTGAAAGGGGCGGCTTTAAGATGGTTTATGGGTTTAGGTGGTGGAGTTATAAATAATTGGGAACAAATGAAAGAATCTTTCCTAAAGAAATATCAAGATTACTGTAGGTTTAGAGAACTGAAAGATGAAATATTTCAGATGATAGCTAGACCAAATGAAACATTAGAAGAATACGTAGAACGTTTTCAGTATAATTTACAAAGATATCCCTATGCATCACTACCTCTGCCTGATAATGTGTTAAAAACTGCATTGATCAGAGGCATGAAGGAACAATGGATTGAGACATTAAATATCATGGGAAAAGGGGATATTTATCAAGAGAATTTTGCTGACATCATTGATTTATGTATCAGGAGCCTGAGAGGCAGCACAAGGATAAAACCAACAGAATATGATCGGTTTGTCAGAGATAACAAAATATCAACAGAAGGAGTAACACGTGTAGAACTTGGAAATTTATTAGAAAATTTTAAAACTGATATTCTGGGGACATTAACTACACAACTTGATATTGTGCAGGCTAAACAGAAGCAGATGGAGGTAGAACAGAATTTGGCGATCTTCTGCCCCCGATGTAGAAGAAAACATAGCCACAAGGAATGTCCACTAGATGCAATTCAAACATGTGCTATCTGTACAAAAGATCACCTTACTGAGAGTTGCCCCTCACTTCCTGGATTGAAGGCAGTATATAAGGAAGCGGAAGAAGAGCCAGAATCAGCATACTTCATTAACTAGCATCGCCAATGGCAACCAAGCCAATCTGGTATGTTTTCAGACCCAACTTCTTCTTTCCAGCCTCCGCAGTATAATGCTCAGCAATATAGTATGTGGCAAAACCAATCTCAACCCCCATTTTCGAACTGGTCATCACAGCCGTTTCCTTCTCCAAATCCGTGGATGAATCAGACAAGCCAATTTGGTTGGCCAAATTTTCCTTACGCCCCACCATATTGGCAGAATAACCCATATCCTCCATAATGGACTCCCCCTACTTCACAAGGTTCACCCTGGCAGACAAACTGGCCAAAATCGACATATCAGCTAGCAGGAACTATTCCGCTCCCTCAACCGACTCTGCCAGCTTTACAACAAAACCCGCAGTCTAATCTGAGACCGCAACTCCCAGCCCAACCCAATCCCAATCCAAATAATAGACCGGTCCAATCCCTCCAAATCATGGAATCATCAGAAATCGGACCTGACCTGAGGGAGTGCAATGATCTTCAGTTAAGATCTGGATGTATAATAGAAACGGAGGGAGATAAAACAGTTCACATTGAAGATTAGTTACCAACAGAACAGCCATTACAACAAGAGGGTGTAAATAAGGAGCAGACTCATCATCAAACAAGTACATCCTCTCCTCCCTTCCCAGAACGATTAGTCATACCACGACCTATACAATATCCAGACTTTGACATTCTGGGAGAGTTACAAAACCTATACCATTCAAGACATCCCTATATACGCAAAAACTATAAAAGAATTGTGCATAAAGAAATCAAGGAGGAATGCAACCACTAACCCAAGAGTCCAAGTAGTCGGTACTTTATCTGACCTGTTATCAGGAACACCCATTAAATATGAAGATCCGGGAAATCCAATCGTAACTGTTCAAATCTATGGTCAGACCCTGACTAATGATTTAGTTGATCTAGGAGCTGCAATTAATATTTTAACAACTTCTACTTGCCAAAATCTCGGCATTACATCGGTAGAACCTACTTCTACTTTGTTAGAATTGGCCGACCGATCTGTAGTTCGACCAAAAGGTACTCTATACGATGTCATGGTCTCTGTAGATTCCTGGGAATACCCAACCGATTTCCTGATAATTAATCCAAAAACCCGACTGGATGGACACTCGCTAATTCTAGGTAGACCTTGGCTTGCTACCGTCGATGCTTACATTGGTTGCCGGCAGGGAAATATGACTATAACTAGAGGACCAGATATTAAAAATCTAATTCTATACCCTCCAGCATAGCCAAGTCTTACAATGATAAAAACTAACCAGCGCCCTGTGTCATACCTTACTGACAATATCAGATCCCCATTGACTGTACAGAAGGCTCTAGACTTTAAAGACCAAACAGAAGACGATGCCATCAATAATTTCATTAGTCAAACTGAATCTAGATCTCACCCACAGTGTTTCATGATAGAAGCTGCATTCGATAGCGAACTAGAAGAAGATCCTTTGAAAGATGCGCATGACCAAACAATACCTGTGACTTCTGTTGCCAATAGCAAAGTAGTGGAAATTGAACCGAAAAAGACTCTAAATATCAATGCCAACCTTACACCGGACCAAGAAATAAAGCTCATCCATCTGTTACGAAAGTATCAAGAAGCATTTGCGTGGGATTACCCTGATATGAAAGGGATTGATCCCCAATTGTGCACCCACCATATTTATATAGAAAAAGATGCAAGACCTGTTCATCAACCACAAAGAAGAATCAACCCTCATCTAAAAGATGTTGTAAAAGCTGAACTTCAGAAACTTTTAGATGTTAATTTTATCTATCCTATTTCTGATAGTAAATGCGTCTCTCCGCTTGTGGTCCTACCCAAGAAGAATGGGAAATGGAGGATTTGTGTGGATTATAGGGAGTTAAACAAAGCCACACAAAAAGATCACTTCCCTCTCCCATTCATAGACCAAGTATTGGACACTTTAGCAGGAAAGAAATTCTTTTCTTTCCTGGATGGCTTCAGTGGATACAATCAGATTTAGATTGCCCCTGAAGACTAGGATAAAACTACTTTTACTTGTCCTTGGGGAACTTTTGCCTATCGAGTTCTACCCTTTGGCCTATGTAATGCTCCTGCTACATTCCAAAGGGCTGTCCTTAGCATCTTTGCAGATTTAATAAATGATGGATTTGAAGTGTACATGGATGAATTTACACCATATGGAGATGATTTTGATCCAGATTTAGACACTCTAGAAAAAGTCCTACAACGTTGCATTGCTACCAGGCTTTGCTTAAGCCACGAAAAATTTATATGATGATGACTGAAGGGCTTATTCTAGGACACTATGTTTCACCAGCTGGCATTCAGGTAGATCCGGCCAAAATTCAAATACTTTTGCTTATCCCCACCCCCACTACTCAAACAGAGGTACGCAACTTTCTTGGATTTTCTAGGTATTATAGACGATTTATAGAACATTATTCACACATTGTTGCACCTCTATATGCACTAACTGGTAATGTTGATTTCTTGTGGACAGAAAAATGCGACCGTGCTTTCAAGGAATTAAAGAAGCTTGTATCAACAGCTCCAGTCCTTCGACGACCAAACTGGAATTTACCATTCCAAATCTCATATGATGCCTCAGATACAGCAATCGGTGCAGTCCTTGGGCAGGAAGAGGATAAAAAACCATATGCTATTTATTATATCAGCAAAAATTTATCTCCTGCTGAATTAAATTATACTGTCACTGAAAAAGAATTCCTGGTTGTAATACATGCTGTCAATAAGTTTAGACATTCTATCACAGGCTATCCCGTTATTTTATATACAGATCATTCTGCTATCAAATATTTAGCAAATAAGCCTGTCACAAATGCTAGAATAACTAGATGGTTGATTTTATTGCAAGAGTTCGATATCACAATCAAGGATCGACCTGGCAAGGAAAACCCTGTAGCTGATTTTCTCTCACGAATACCAAAATCAATTGAAGCAGCAGCAGTGGAAGATCAATTTCCGGATGAGCACCTATTTGTTGTTGCTGTTCAAACACCCTGGTATGCTGATGTTGCCAATTACCTTGCAGTAGGTAAGCTACCAAAACACTTAACCCCTAATGAACGTAAGCAAATTGTTCAGAAGAGTACTCGATTTTCGTGGATTGGGGGCTATTTGTTCCACACAGGGGCAGACATGCAAATTAGGAGATGTATTCAAGAAGATGAAATTTTCGACATCTTAAAAGCCTGTCATGACGGACCATGTGGGGGACACTTTGCTGAAAAAAGAACAACACATAAAGTATTGTAGACAGGATACTACTGGCCTACAATTTTCAAGGATGCGAAGAAATTCGTCCAAGCCTGTGACAGCTGCCAGCGAGCAGGACGACCTGGTCAAGCCGACGAAATGCCTCTGAGGCCACAATTAGTCATTGAACCATTTGAATGATGGGCTCTTGATTTCGTTGGACCCATCAACCCATCATCAAATCAGAGAACATATATCTTGGTGGCGACAGAATATGTCACCAAATGGATTGAGGCCGAAGCGTTGCCTAGAGCTACAGAAGATTCTGTAATACAGTTCATGTTCCACTTGTTTGTACATTATGGCCTTCCGAGAGAAATAATTACAGATGGAGGACCACAATTTGCCGGAAACAAATTAGCTACAACACTTAATAATTATCACGTCCAGCATAAAATTACTACCCCATATCACCCGCAAGTGAATGGGCAAGTAGAAAGTAGCAATAAGGTAATAGAATCAATTTTAACAAAAACCATTGCTTCACATAGGCGTGATTGGGCCGCCCGATTACCTGAAGCACTGTGGGCTTATAGAACCACATGGAGAAGTACCACCGGTTATTCACCCTATCAATTAGTGTTTGGAAAACAACCTATTTTCCCCATAGAATTCGAAATCCAAACGTTACGAACTGCACAAGAAGTTGGCCTAGATTTAAGTGAGGCACAAATTAATCGATTACAGCAGATTAATGAATTGGACGAAATCAGGCTCTCTGCATTACAGAATACAACACTTATTCAACAACAACGAGCTAAATGGCATGATGCACTTATCAAGAACAAAGTCTTTCACGAAGGAGACTGGGCTCTGTTATATGACTCTCGGTTTCAGGACTTCCCGGGGAAACTGCAGACTCGTTGGTTGGGGCCATACGAAATCCAGAAAGTACATGATAATGGGACCCTCACTCTGATCACAATCGACGGTTCTGGATATGCATTCAAGGTAAATGGCCACCGAGTTTGTCTCTATCGCAAGCCACTCACTCGGGAATCCTTCTGTCAGCAGCTACGTCGAGACACTGAAATGGAAATTTTAGAAGAGGAAGCAAAATCTTCCTCACCTATAATTCAGTAAGGAATGCATTTTTTTTCTATAACTTGTACATAAGTTTTTGTATATACATTTTCTTAACATTTTCATTGATCTTTCTCTTTTTTTTTAATTTTGATTTTTGCATTCTGGGTGTCTTTGCTGTTCCTTTATCAAAAGGAACAACATTTGCGATTTTCTGCTGTTCCTTTTCAAAAGGAACAACATTTGCGATTTTCTGCTGTTCCTTTTCAAAAGGAACAGCATTTGTAATTTTCTACTATTCCTTTTCAAAAGGAACAACATTTACGATTTCCTTCTGCTGTTCCTTTTCAAAAGGAACAGCATTTGTGATTTTTTGTTGTTCCTTTTCAAAAGGAACAACATTTGTGATTTTCTGCTGTTCCTTTTCAAAAGGAACAACATTTGTGATTTTCTGTTGTTCCTTTTCAAAAGGGACAACATTCGTGATCTTCGGCTGTTCCTTCTAAAGAAACGGCATCTTAAGTATTTGTTTGCATGGATTCTTCTCTGTTGTTCCTTTTTCAAAAGGAACACCATCGCCATGTTTTTGCTCTCTGTGATGATTTATATTGAGGATGCTTTTCGCCCATGTTCTCTCCAGTCTTTAAGATACAGCTATGCACTTATGCAATGAACATAAATCACGACATACCGAAGTCAGCAGATCATAGATCGCTATCTTTATAAGGCCTAGTATTGATAAGAGGACAAGAGGAGGGACACACTTACTTCTCATCTTCGTTGTCATTGTCTTATTACCGTTGCTCTGGTTGGTTATCTTTATCATGACGATTTCCCTAAAAAATTTCTTTGATTATTACTTAGGGATAAGAGCAGAGGATTTATATCTTCCTGTTGGGATGATAAGACTTCTTCCACCATTCCCACTCTTAAGGAGTGTTGAACCACCCTTATGTGTAAATAAATAAGGAAAAGTGCTTTGCAAAAAGAAAAAAGTAAATATGGATTATCAATTGTCAAATGCAGGATAGGAAGTCTCATCAAGAGCCAACCTACCATGATCATAAGGATGGAATCGAAGTGGCATTCCCATTATGGCCACTACACCAGGGATATGGTCCAAAAGGTACACTAAATAAACAGACCTTGGAACAGGGGATCTCATCACGAGCCGGCCTGCCCACGTTTTGCACCTTCCTTGTGAATGGCATTATGGCTACCTGGTTACCAAGGCAGCATAATGGCCTGCATTTTGACAAAATACTTTTCAAAATACACACAAAGGATCATGGTTCCGGGGGTGAAATAAACAACTCTGCCAAGGTTATGAACACCTATCGGCAGCAGAGCTCTGTTAATGGTATCAAAGTCGTAATGGTTACACCAATAGGTATGATATCAATACTTCTTTGTCTCTTATATCCTATGAATAAGTCATATTTTATGTCCTGATGTATACATCGCATGAACACTCGTTACCACCAATCATGGCAAAGGAACTGACAATGACCTCTGGAGATTTCGTACGATTGACAGACATCCCATCCCCTGGCCTCGCATCATATCACGCAGGCTCTTATGTAAAACACGATCCACCTTGTTGCCTCGATTTTGGTATTTCGTTGTCTATCTAAAACATGGCATAATTTCATATGTTGTTCCTTTATGACTTGGTTACAGAATGGCTGCTGCTCCTCTATTTGACGGTTGGGACAACCTATCACATCGCGGGGGGGAAGGTAACCTCATTACTCCACGAATTACGTGTCATCACACCATTCAGGGAAGATAGTGTACAAAGGTATGGCATGGTTTAACGGTATGATAATTCTATTTTTACGAAAGTTGCCATCCACAATCCATTTTTGTTGCATACTCTGTTTTTTCTTGCGACGATCACCCTCTCTGCGTCTCAAACAGCACAGGCAGTTGCTGTTCCATTGGAAATTCTTAGTGGAACCATGGGGGGAAAGGAAATCCGAAGCGAACCTCAGGAGTTGACAGTCTCCGCTGCTGCCCGGGAGATCCTGGAAAAGGCAGGATGGCTGAATTATTTCAGCCGCCTACAAGAATCAAACGAAACAGTGGCGTTGGAGTTTCTGCAAAACCTGCAGGAGAACTACTCCATAGTAAGAGAGAGGCGGATAGCGGTCACTGATGATATAATTGCAGAAGTCTTAGGACTACCAGCCGCCGGACCTGTATGGACGCTGAAGAAAGAAAGATTACAAAAGATTATGGATATTTTCTAGGCTGAAGGCCAAAGCTTGACAGTAAAGGGGAAGGGAGTTCTACCAGCAACGTTAGGAGAACCCTGGACTGAATTAGCAAAGATAGTGCAGAGCTACATCACTTGTGAAGGAAGGAAAGATGTGGTAAGACCACGTCATCTTAAACTCCTAGCTGTTTTGAAAGAAAAATGTTCTGTAAATCTGCCTGCACTTTTAAATTCATTATTGCATGATGCGGCCCGAAGCCTAAAAAAGGCACAGCACGTAGAAACAGTTGTTAGCCACCATGGATTGATTCGATTGATAGTGAGCCATAGTCTCACTCAACAGCAGAGCAGCTGGGAGGACCTCATTGCATTGATCGAGGGGGAATTGGCTGCACCATCCCCAAAACCTAAACATTCCTCTAGCACACCAGAACGATCAGAGAAACGTAGAGAATTGGCAGCAGAAAAACATGTTGCTCCAAAACGAAAACATTCTTCAAGTACACCGGAACGACCAGAAAAACGCAGAGAATTGGTAGCAGAAAAACCTGTTGCTAGTACACCCGAACAACCTGAGAGACCAAGAAAATCAGCCCGGCTAGCTCGGATACGACGGAGGCTGGAAAAGATCCAAGAGAGCACCAGCCAGCCAATCGAGATTACAGACGAACCTCCATAACCAGAAGGAGGACCTTCCGAAGAAAATGCTGAACAATCTGGGGGCGAGGCTGAGCAAGCCGGAGAAGGAGTCGAGGAGGGAGACGAGCACTCCAAAACAGAAACAAAAGCTGAACACTCCAAGGCAGTCACTGAGTAGGCCAATCAAGAGGAGGAAGTAGTACAACCAGAGGGCAGCCCGCCGCGGGACCCTGTGGGTGAAGACGAATTGGCCGCAATCCTGGCCAATATGGGGGAGTTTGGCCAACCCTCCAGCCCAGCAGGCCTACCTGACGGACCTCCGGAGGAAGACATACCTGAGAAATCACATGCAGAAAAGGCAGGAGAAGAAAACCTGCCCGTTTATGATGAGGAGATAAGAGACACCAGAATAAATTCTAGACGGAGTAGGAGCAGATTTAAGGGCCAGTCATGAGCCCTCTGCTAAGGCAATAGAAATCAAGAAATTAAGGAGGAAACAGCAGAGATTGCTGAACACTATAGCCCAGCTCCGACAGCAAATTCGGATTCTGAAAGCCAACCTGAGGATACGAAGGACCACAAGGAAAAGAAAAAGGGCCACTGCAGCAAAATCCCGTAGGACAAGAAGACGAAGGACTTATAGCCGCCCTGTTGGTCAAAACCCTGTTGGAAGACAGACTGCTGTTCCAAATGACATTGAAGAACAGACTGTTGTTCCAAATGACGTTGAAGAACAGACTGCTGTTCCAATTGACACTGAAGAACGGACTGTCGTTCCAATTGAGGCAGAGGGACAGGATGATGTTCCATTAACAGGGGAACCACAGCAACCTTTCATTCGTGTTAAGAAAGAAAAGGAGAATAAGGAGATCCAAACAGAGGCACCACCCTCAGGGGTAATTCGGGTTCTGAACTCCAAACAGCATAACAAAAAGGTTCAGGTAAAACTCCCGGCCTCTACGGCTCTATGGAAAAAGGATCTGAAAACAAGAACCTTGCACAAGATGATGAAGCAAGCTCAGCAAGAAGTTGAACAGCTGAGAGAACAAACAGTCCCCTGGGAGAAATATGAAGAGTTACAACAACAACTTCGGGATATTAGTCAGTCCGAGAGCCAGGCCTTCGAAGGATATTTACGATTAAAGATAAAAACTATGCTTTATTTTTGCTTGAACGATATTTATGATTAAAGATAAAAGCTGTTAGGGCAGGTGCCCCTATACAAATCAATACTGTTAATGATTTCATAGATTGTTGCAAGCATTATGGAATTAAGGTTCAAAGATTATTGTGTGAATTTTACTTGCATAACCTCGTGCTAGACCAGGAAACTGATTTAAATCCTGGCCCTTTTGTTGGGGACATAGAATTGCAAGCCTTCGTTTCATTCGGGGTTAATCAGCTGAAATGGCTCAGAGCTTATAACACTTTTCAGAGACAGGAGAATAGCCTAGACTTGTGGGTGAGAGCCGAGCCTAGAGACCCAGTGTTGTTATGGAGAGCACATAGGAACCTTATGAGAACCCCGGGTGTTATGGAGACATTAGGACCCATGCACGAGGACCTAATCTGACACAGTGTGGAATATTTTCTGACTATTAAAGACCTCACCATCGATGCTGCAAAATTCTGATATCGGATTTCTAACCCAAACATCCAGCTCAGGGAACCGTTCAAATACGAAAATTTTGAGCCGGCTGCCAGCCGATTGAACCTTTATGGCGAGCGTATTTTGCAAGCAGGGCCATCCTGGTTAGGGTATCGATTTCTTAGTCCAATCATTTGGCACCCTACACCTGGATATCAGGCCTTGTATGAAATGCCTGAAGGTCAAACAAATCAGTTCTTTGATGATCTAATTGCTCATCACGGTTGTAGACCTCCACACGAGGTTCCCTCTCTGGCCTATTCTCTTACCGCCTTGCATGTCAACTATAATGTTTTCATGAGGGCATGAAACAGGGTAAGCAGGGGGGTGTGTGGAGCGCTTGAAAGGTATGTTTTTGCTAAACAATTTAGTGACTTTTCAGTAACAATTGTAACCTTTTCTACATCATGAACTCAAAGAAATAAAGCATTCTAATAAAACGTGTGAGAATTAGTATGGAAAGCTTAATCGCTGATAATTGTCATTTTTCTATGCAGGGAAAGGTGGAAACGAAGAGCTGCCGTTCAAAAGGGAAAGACAAAGGAGGAATAACTGCTGTCCCTCTAGAAGGGAACCGGATGCAAACGAGATCGAACAGATCGAAGCAGAACGACCCAGGAAAGAAAGAAGGGATACCAATTCGGCGGAACAGGGAAAGAAAAGTAAAGGATTAATGGCTTGGCGAATCCCTTAGGATCTTTGATCCTGAGGGATCGTTGTTTTACTTATTTTTGTTACCTAGATATCTCCGCCGTTACTTTTATAAAAAGGAACAACATCGTTAAGCAAAGGGACTTTTATGTAATTTTCAGTTTCAGACTAAACTTTGATCATTGACTCTCACTGAGACTTGGTTTACTGTACGTTTGTTGATGCGTTAATATAAAAGACTTGGTGTTTATTTCATCTTTGCATCTGGAGTAATCTAAGGCGGTGTACCATTGGAAGCTAAGGGCCCGGCTCCGAAGGACACTTGCTTTTGTATCATTATAACTTGATTTCTGCGTGGTTTGCTTATCTTTATTGCTCAGTAATCTGATATGCTTTTCATGTGCTATTCCATGCTCTGCTACGATTAATTCATTAAAGGTTTCTTCAGGAAATTCATGTAGTGACTCTGTATTGTATGAGTGAATCTTTTCAGAGTTGATTGCATGTTGTTAGTCTAAACCAGCTATTTCTGTTACAGAGCGTTTGTACTGAATATTACTGTTATTGGATTCATTTGAAATCCCGATTATTGGAATCCGGAAGTAATGTTATTCTATTTGGGAACATAGTCGTATTCTCCTTAATCGTCAGATTACTATATTAGCGTGTTGTGTGTATATATGGTAGATTCTTGCTGTTCCATAATTCATCAGTGAGTGTTGTTCCATAAAGTACATTCCATCCAATTTGCCTTAAGAGAGAAGATTGTTATTTTATTGCAGAATGTGAGTTTGGTTCAATAGAGCAAGTTTGGTTCTAACTCGCGAGACTTAGTTTATTTGATTGTTGTTCCATTTACTTTTGTTCCATTTTAGACTTGCTGTTCCATTTCCTATTTGCTGTTCCATTTTACTTTCTGTCGTTCCATTTACTTGCATTTGTTGCTTTGGTGTGAGAGAAGGTCTAAGGCTATAGTGAGCCTCAGCAGTCGCTGCCTAGCTCCCAGACCTATGGTCCATGCTCTAATTTCCTTTCCATCAGTTTCTAGAGGGATGGGTTATCGCTTCCACACCCTTGACTGATAAGCTGCCTTGTGTGATTTTATTCTTTTAAAGTAATTTAGTCATAGTTTAGCATCCGTTTACTCTTGTATTTTATGAATGTTGTACTACTAAGCATTACTCTGACGAATAGCCTCGGATTGAGATACTCTTTGCAATAACAAAGCGTTCCCGGATTGACTTATTAATGTGGGATAACTAGAGGTGAAAGAGACCCTTGTTACAGCTCTACAATAGTCTTTAACTCTTCATATGTCTTACTTTTGCACATGTCTTACTTCCACTAATTTTAGACTTAGTAAGATAATTTAATTTAAATATTTATGTTTAGTACTCCATGCTCTTTCTTTTGTATGTAAGATCATGAGAGATTTTATTAGTGACATATCACAAAGAGTGTCTTAGTACTCGAGGGTTTTCATCCATATGTTATTTTTCTTTTTTCATGTGTTTATGAACTTAAGCTTTATAACTAAATTTATAGCTAGCTTGTTATTATTGTGTATCTTTGCTTGTGCAATATAATTTTTTGCATTGTTTTACTATTCTATCATATTTTGAAATCCTATTAAAAAAAATTTGAACAGATTGTAACATATTTTTTTCAAAACAAATTGCAATCATACCTTTTTACAAATTTAATTTAAAATAGAAATAATTATTTGACAGCTATATGAGAAGAAACGGAGAAATATAATTACATAATAACAAGTTTGAAATGCTCAAAATCATTTTATAATGAAAAACAAAATTATTTGTCTAATAGAAGTTTATCCATTTTGTAGAAGGGAATATAGGAGGAACCTTGACAAAAATATAGAACTTGGATGAAAACGACAAAACAAAAGATAGAAGTGGGATGAAAACAACAAAACAAAGTTCTATGTTTCGATCATAAATCCTTCTGCGCCAAAATGAATTCCATGACGTGATAAAAGAACACTCTACAATCAAAATCCATAACATTTTTTTAGGCTGAAACTCTACAATAAAAACTATTGTACAGCGCGATAAAAAATCCATGATATGATCAAAACACCAGACATTCAACATCCCATTACATGACTAAAACTCTGAAACAAGAGCGAGCCGTTGTTGATTTGCCGATACACGCTTCCAGAAAACCCCCCATATCATATACCGAGCTGAATTTTGCCTTTTTCATCTGAAATTAGTGACATGATTAATTTCTAGTGAGAATGTAGTGTTCTCTAATTTAAAGCTAGAATCAGTATTCCTAAAATATTCTAGAATTCGGATCGTATAATAATTTTCTCAGCTTTTGATCAAATGTCAAAAAAATACACCGAGAGAGAACAAAATGTTTGCGACTTAGTAATGTCCTCCTTCCGCCGTATAAGAGAAAGATGAAATTTAGTATTATGGTCTGACAGAATGGATTTAGAAGGCATGAGAAAATGATTCTAAACCGTGACATATACCTACCAACCTCTTTATGCTGCTTTTACATAAAAAGCTGCAGCTTTAGATTATGTGAGCAGATGACAAAGTTGATAAGGATAATCGGCGTGGGGAATTGAAATGGAGAGTTGGGACCCTATGACAATTTGTCAGTTTTTAAACATTTCTAAAGCAGGCTTAGGACGTACTTGCCATGGAGAAGATATGCTTATTGTCTCCCCAAGATACCAGGAGTAGGCCCTAGTCAAGAAAAGGAAATATCACAAGGGTTGGGTCCAGAGATAGTATTATACTGGGATTAGGAAATATTTACTTAGGCTGGGTGTGGTGCGTGCGTGGCATTCGGATAGCGAAGAGACTGGGGAAACAACACGTAGATAGCCAGACGAACCAGTCAGCAGGAGGGCAGATTCGGGTCATGATCTCGGCGGGGCCGACGTAGCCGCAGTAGGATTGTGCGAAGGCGCTCATCATTTGATGAGGGATGGTGATGATGTGACAGCCCTCAACAGCAGCCCGCATAGATTGGATCCGTGCACGGTGTTGCTCAGCCTGTCAGACGCTCATGTCTTGTCGTACTCTTTGATTAGGACGGCGAGAGACTGTCCTTATTGAATGTGATTTGACAATGACCGTACCCATATGACCTGGATTCAACGCGCCAAACCAAGAACTTTTGACTTCTAATCACCCAAGATACCTTTCTATTTATGAGAAATTTTAACGGAATTCAGAATGGGATTCTCAACTATTCATGGCTGCCACAGATTACGATCACTCTGCATGCAGCAGCAGCAGCAGCGTATTTAATGCCGATGTAAGTTGTTACATTTTCAGATTCTGCATTTAAAATCCATTTGCAAACTTGAGATTACATAAATCAAAATGTTGGTGCTGCCGGTAAAGGTGGAATTTTAAAAATCTATTTACGATTAAGATTTCAAATTTTCTATTCCATCAAAATCCTAAATCTTTCATCGACGAATTCCATGAAATTGCCAGAGCAAAAGGGGAGAGAGTCTGTGTAATGTAATTTTCGAGTATAATTGCAAATCGAGGACCCCAGACAATAATAGTGTCACTACGAGCTGAGGGAATAAACCTTCGCCGCAGAGCAGACCATGTTGCCTTCACATGATACCCCATGGGAAATGGCGTTGAACTATATTAATATTATAATTTGTTGGTCAGGGATTGCGCCCTGATGTAGTTCAATGTATATCCTCTACCCCAATATTTTAATGTCTGCGGTTTCCGCGAATTATTTTTTGGGGTAATAAAGTCTGACGCTCTTCATAATTATTGATGCAGAAGTTATGGTTCGGGCAGTCGGCGTGGACGTAAATTTGTATGCTACTTTCGGCTCTAATGTTATGTTTCGGGCAGATGCCGAAGAAGCAGCAGCATGCTTTCGGGTTCAGGCCGAATGGATTTAGCGAAATATAGAGCTGTTATTTCCTTTATTATCATATCACGTACGTTAGCTATAATAGTAGAGTCTTGAGGAATGCATTCATTTTCAAGTGAAAGATTTGAATAGAGTTTAACACTCGCTAGTTCTCGAGGGAATGAATTAATGGGGGGGGTCGTAAAATTTAAATAATTTAATGAGAGATCCTTTAATTAACAACGCGGATTGAATGAATGAATGAATGGGTCGTTCTCGTTCATTTTCTCATCTGGCAGTGAAAATAAATAATTGAGGGAATGAATTAATGGGGGGTCGTAAAATTTAAATAATGTAATGAGAGATTCTTTAATTAAGAACGCGCGCGGATTGAATGAATGAATGGGTCGTTCTCGTTCATTTTCTCATCTGGCAGTGAAAAAAAATAATTGAATAATATAAGGAAAGGGGGAATGAATTAAAGCGTTGTCGAACTATTAGATGTTTTGGAGTTTAATGAATTAATGCATCGTTGGTTTTCTCGATCCGATCATGGGTGTTTCTTTTCGAGTTTAATGAATTAACGCATTGTTGGTTTTCTCGATCCGATCATGGGTGATTTCGAAATTTGCTCTTAGGTTATTTGGAGTTTAATGAATTAATGCATCGTCGGTTTTCTCGATCCGATCATGGGTGATTTCGAATTTTGCTCTTAGGTTAGCTATTCCCGATGCTTCACAAATTTCACACGGCACGCTGTCGTATGACCTCAAACCAACCAACCCGAGCACACTTCTATATCCATTTAATTTCAAACGAATCCTCGTTGATTTTATGTATTGGTTTTCGCCATGGAAGCTGATGCTTTCACTGATAGCATTCGGTAGGCCGTGCTTTTACAGTTTTGAATAGGGTTGAACATGCGACCCGATGTCACAGGGTGATAATATAAGCATCAAGTGATACACGTTATGGTAACGTTTTGTTCATTATCCTGCTTCAGTGTCATATCTTCCTTTAATATAGAATGCATGGAATTGCAAACATTGCTGCTATACGTCAGCCACGCTCTTTTATCTATGAATTCCTTGTAATTGCAATGGAACCTGAGAAAATGCAATGAAAGCCAAGCACTCGAACATCAGAAAGATAGAACTCTAATTTCTTTTCGTTATAATCAACTTGTAAGATCTAACATTGAGCGATCCCAAAAAAGAAACTTCTGAAGATATTTTTACACAAGAAAATCGAGTTAGTATGCAACGCCAAGTAATGATCCAGAAAAACTGCTGTGTGTTTTTACAATGATGCCTTGATCACATTGCTGGCCAAGCCAGTCTAATAAAATAGTAATAGTTAGTGTGCCTTGTATAGGCAATAATTTCAACATTTCGTTCCTTTCAAAATGAAGCCTGAAAGGCTTAAAAGTAGCTAGCTGCCGAACTACAAAAACCCAATAGCAACAATGCCTTAGGTCCTTTCAAAAATGTGAGCATAGTAGGAGCTAAGGTGTACATTATATTGCCTGTTTCCGTAAAAAAGGGTTACAGGGTTCGCTTCACAATTCCAGTAAGATCAGCTCAACTTTTATTCCTTGGAATGTTATCCAGTCCTTTAATCCATTAAGCGAGGACTGGTCCTGCGATACTAGCCTATATTGCTTATGTGTCGTTCCATACAGTGAAAATGGGAGCATGACAAACTGTCAGATTAGGCCTTGGTGCTAAAGTCTGAACAGCTGCTGGTGTCATCCAATTGTTATACGTTGCATTTTCGTAGTTGGCTTTGACAAGGCCGGGCGAATGCTGTGATAAGTAATATAGGCCCCTTGCAAAAGGGTCTGAATTAGATAACATGTTATCGTTATAACCAGAATTTTTTGTGCTACTGCCATCATTTTCAGCACTGAAAGGAGCTCTAGCACTGTCAGATACTGCTATCCCAGATGGAATAGTTGAATTGGTCATTTGCAGACAGTTGCCTGCCAAGTTGCCTGAAATGTTACTGAAGAGGCCTGAATTAGAGTTAGCGGTAGTTCCATCAAGCTGAGCAGAAGATTCCAAGTTCATGAGATTATGCAAAACAGTATTAGCATTTGATGTCATCATTGCTGGTTGGAGAAAATTCTGAGTGCTGGATTGAAAGTGCAGTTGGAGGTCATGATTCTGAATACTATTATGTTCCTGTTTGCACCATCCAGCTGCAGCCCTTTGGTGATTGTATAAAGCTGCTGCATGTGGATTTGTTTGCTGCGGAAATGCAATTATCGGCCATCCTGCGTGCCCATTTGGATAAGCAGCGGTGCCGTAACTCGTTAAGGTGTCTGCTATCTGTGAACTGACTGTGCTGCTTATTTCGTCATCAGTACGACGACCATCTACACTTGGATCAGATGGCTCCGCTTCCTTGATGCGCTTTGCAGCAGCTCCCCCAATGGGTAATGTGCTGCTTTCAAGTATGCTATTCACGTCGTATCTGCTCATGTCAAAGTTTGTCACAGCATTGAGACCTCTGAATTTGATGGCAGCGATATCATAGGCTTCTGCTGCCTCTTCCTGTGAACCTATGAAATTAAGTCAAATTCGTTAAAAGGGTTTTTAATTATTTCACTAACCATTGACGAATCTCAGAACACTTTAATTAACCATTTAAAACCATAAGCATAAGTCTGGGTTTTATATAAGCAGGACAGAAGTACTTACTGAACGTTCCCAGATACAGATCTTTGTTCCCAGCAACTCTTCCTATTCGAGCTTGCCATCTTCCATGTTGGTGATGTCTGGTACGCGTTCAGAACAAATCGATTATGAGCACTAAAAGCCTTAACGACCAATAATGAGCTTCAATAGTAGGTGCATATAATATATAATGTAACCTCAAGAAAACGTTGAGGTGAAAGAAAAACAAGTTACTCTCATTATCCTAGAGGGTGAACAATTTACCAAGGGATTAGAAGGGCTAGAAACGTCACAAAATGTGTACTAATTCACATAGTTGATGCAATTTGTGCAGAAAATTTAACTTCGGCTAATAATTCTAATGTGTATTTGAAGTTTTGAACACTGTATCATTTGTTGTTTTGTCCTTCGGAAAGCAAAAATACATCATCAGAAAGAATGCCATTGCTTTCCTCTTATTATCTTTTGATTCAATACATCTTGATTCAGGTTTTGGGATCGTGTCTACTTTGTATTGGCATGAAATGTTTCATCCTTATATCACAGTAGCAACCTAGAATGCACAATAAATATTGAAGTAGGTTACTGATCTTCCGGACTGATGTCACACCTTCAGACACAAGGCGGTGTTTCAGATAGGTATTGGATCCATTTTGAACATTAATTGACGGTAAGGTCAGAAAAAACACGTTTCTCCCCTCTGGTCTTTTTAACGTTAGATAAAAACAGTTTTTTTATTAACCTATTTAGGTCAAATGTGGATTCTTTCTTTTGCAGTTAAATAATAGAACATATAATGGTATTGTATGAATCCCTAATCTATGTTGGAAGTTTGACAACGACTATGTAAATATGAGTAATAATTGTTTTAGTTACTACTAGTTAGTTTTATAACTAAACAGCTGTTAACTAAACAGCAGTTATGTAACTGAGGCTTGTATAAAACTAGTGAATGCCCTAAAAATGTAATCAACATCATTGTTGATTGAATAGAGATTCCAATCCCTTGCCCCGCACCCTGTCAAGGTTTTACCACTTAAATACTGTGTTGTTATTTGTGTGTTTGAATTCAGTTTTCCTTGCCCCGTGGATGTTTCCTTGACACCCTGTCAAGGTTTTACCAGGTAAATCCTGTGTTGTTATTTGTGTGTTTGAATTCAGTTTTCCAGTTAAAGGTTTTACCAGGTAAATCCTGTGTTGTTATTTGTGTGTTTGAATTCAGTTTTCCAGTTAATTATGAGATTTTCTTGGTCAATGTATGTTTATTTTCTTATGTATGTTTATTTTCTTTCTTCATTTCCCCTATTCGAACTACAGTCTGATTCTACAGTCTGATTCTGTCAAGCCACGAGCCAGGCATTGCTCATGTAAATTAAAATTCTCAGAAATAAACTCCATGAACAAAGAAAACATGTTTTAATGGCAAACCTCTTCACTGCTTTCTCAACAGCTTTACAACAATCTATTTCTAAATTCTAATTCCATTCCTGTGGTGGTATTATGGAAGAAGTATCCAAAACTACTTCTGAGAGTTCTGTTTCTTCTATCTACGGGCCGTCCTCTACTTAGATGTGCTTATATGGACACATTTATTAACTTTCCTATCGCCGTAAAGTCAGTAACCTGGCTCTGCAATTCCTAATACAATTATGAAAGAGACCATGAAATGTGCTCCAATTTTTTCCTCTAACCCAAGGACTGAAGGGTCGAAAAGCAACCTTACCCACTTCATTGTTTATAAAGTGTTTCTTATAAAACATGTCAATTCACCCAGTTCAATTTTCAACCACTTGCAGAAATTACAAAGTCATCACAACAGTTTGAACGGCCACTGTTGGTTTTCTAGCTCCAGTGGAATGAAAGCCTTGAATTGTCACTGGATTCCTACCCTCCAGGTTATTCACATGATAAATATAATATTTATTAATTTAAGATTCAATTAACCTAACAGGACTTTTGAAGGACGATAAGAAAATATTAGTATGTGGAGCTTTTATAAGTTTTGGGTACGAAGGGTTTCAAAAGCTAGTTTATGTTGAACCCTGATAATGTTCTATGTTTTCTGATTGAAGTTATTATTCTATACTCTGCTCTAGATTTCTAAATTCCACAAATGATGGGTAGAAAAACATAAAATGGCAACTTATTCATGAGTAGTAGATCCTCTTGATCAATCTCATTTGGTTGTTAGTCCCAGATTTATGCTTCGCTTTTAGTTCCTTTATCCTTGTAAACCTTATAGTGATTTACTGCAGACCTTAATCTACCAAAACACATTTGACAGAAATTCAGAAACATGGGAAGCCTAACCTTGTTACTCCACGGTAAATTGATGCTCCTCTAGAGAATCCGCTGCTTTTCCTGTACAAATATCCAAGAGTAAGGTGAGTCAATATGCTATTATTTTCAAATATACAACAGAATTACAATACCTTAACTAGTAATAAAACTATTATACCTTCTGAGAGATGCAACGTATTCCTGCCTTGTCATATGTTTCATTTCCTCTAGCTCTTTTTCATAATTGCTAATCTGTCAAAAGAAAGTAAGCCTTTTATTTCAGGCTGGTATCCTAAAAGATATGTTGCAAGGAACAAAGAATGTATGCATTGTGTTTTAAGTGGGGGACTAAGACATTGAGAGGTTCTTTAGATTTATACAATTTCCATGTACAGAATGAAATGAAGAAAATATATTGATTCACACCGGAAAATTTGTGGTAGTTGTTGGACCCCAGTATTTCAGAGCCGCAAGATCATAAGCCCTAGCTGCCTTCTCTTCTTTGTCATATCCACCTGTAATGTTTAAAATCATGTTCCCATCAGGTAGCTGGTTACACTTTTTTCCTCTTTTTGCACTTTCATACAGCAAACTAACTTCTCTTGCACGTCAGACAAGCACATATTCAGTCCACACTTGTCCACTCGCTTGGGATATCATATAAGACATGAATACTTTCAGCTAGAGAATAGTAATGGCATTGTTCTCGGCTGGTCTAACCAAAATGATCTAAACTGGAAGTAAGCCAGCTAAAATGACTGAATTTTATAAGGTGCAATGCCAAATTCTAACACAAGTGAAAATATCTATTGAGTCAGAATCTAAAACAAGTTATCATTTAAAAGCACTGAATCTCGTAGATCTTGATGAGCATACAAGTATACCTTCTGTATAAGGAAATTTAATCAAACTGAGCTTTTAATAAACCATGAAAGAGCACTGCTCTTACCTAAATAGACTGAAGAATGGTCAAACCGATCAGCATTGTCCATGCACGACACAGCCACACAAAAGCTTATTACTTAGTTTTGTATGATTTTGTATTCTTGGACATCATAAAATGCAAACTATGGCGAACTAAAATGCAGCGTAACACAAATAGCCATGAAACCAAAATGTGAGAAGATATTTTTAACATATTACAAAGCTCACCTTGTCTACCTTTACGAGTCTGTCCCTCTCTCCTGCAACTATTGTCCCACAGATGAGCCTCGTACCTTCCAGTCCATCTATGTCTGCAGCATTACATATTTATCGACATTTACAACCGTTCTCCCGCACGACCATGAAAAATAGAGATAAATGGACATGAATATAGATACGTTGAAGTAATCCTAGAATGAGGCGGAAGAAGCATTGTACCTAGTGACACCGCGATAGATTGAAGTGCGCTGGCCAAACGTATCAATGGATTTTCTTGGGGTAGCTTCTACAACAATGCCTTGTTTCTCTAAAGAGCGTTTCTTACTTTCAGAGGAAGGGCTGTCAGCGTTTGTATTCTGGTATTGCGCAGGAAGAGCCAAGGGTGAGCTGGACTGAGAGCCCGGGCTCATGGAGAGAGATAAAGATTGTAAATTTGTTAGGTTGCCAAGGGACTGATCTTTAGCTGAGGTCGGGGTAGTTGAATTGGGAGCCGCATTCATCTTGTTTTCTGGGCATGGTTGGCTCCTCAGCCATGTCTTGATCATCGACAAACCAATCATGTTGTTTGCCCCGAAATTCTGAGGAAGCTGGAGGCTGCAATCCTGGAACATATATTGATCGTTCGAGTTTTCATCATATGAATCCTGTACAAGGGTGTTCTGGATTGGGTTCATATTCCTCGCTGCAGGATCCTGGTTCTCATCAGTTTTCTTGGAGCCCGACGATAATTCAGAGTCGGTGACATCGAAAGCGTTCAAGCAATTTGGCACAACGTCCCGCAACCCTGACACCATCATCTTGTCATCGAAGGCGTCCGCGTTTCTGTAGATTGAATCCGTTCTCGCGTCGTTATAGTGTCCTCCCAGAGAAGCGCCACCAAGAAAATCCTCCAGCTTTGGCCCTTCTTGCTGCTCTACGTTGTTGTGCCGCCCAATGGATGCAGACATCTGCTCACTGCTACCCCCGCCCCCGGCTAGTATCGACAGCTCCGACTTCATCATATGCTGTGATCGCACATTTGATTCCGAATCCATGCATCCATGAAGGTTTCCCAGACTTTTCAGTCGCCAATCTAATAATAACCAGTTAGCAAATTAGAACCATGCGATAAAATTTTGAGCTAGTAGCACCACATGCAAGGAAGCTTATACATTTTACTTTGCTTTATCACAGAAATGTGAAGACTCAGACTTCCATGAAATGGAATGCTCAGCCAAAGCCGAGTATAAGTTTAAAAACAATGAATAGGCACCCTCGCGCGCTGCATTGATTGCGATATATGAGAATATATACCGTTGGATCTGAAAGGGCAAGAATGAAATTTGTGGGGAGGCCATAATTCAAATTGCTTTCAACCGTGTAGAATGGATCCACTTGGCTTGTGGGTCGCGGGATAAAATGTGGCTATCTGTATTACAAACTGATTTGACTTTGTTGTTCGGGAATTAAGGGAAGGAAGATTCTCGGTACGTCAAGAACCCATAGGGCTGCATAATACCCATAATAAGTATAGTACAGGACACAGCCGTCTATGTGGTACATACAGAAAATCTAACAGAAAATGTTCCAAGCTTTCAGGATTAGCAGGACTAAGTGAAAAACCAAAGGTCTCAGACCTAATGGCAAATAGGAAAAAAAGGAAAAAACAACGAGAAGCCCGCTATGGAATCTGATCTGGGCTGTGAGCAAGAAGGGCTGGAGAGCATTTGTGAGCCATTTTAGGCTTCATTTCCCTCGAGACATAGAGAAAGCATATAATGTGCTCAGTTGGTTTGAAATGAAGTAAATATATATTCCCCATAGATGAAGGGCTATACCTTGATTATTCTGCGTGCGGTCGAGTGCCTCCAGTATACAAAGCGAGCCATCAGGCCTCAAAGGCATCTGCATAGTGTCTGTGGGATGAAGGTCATAACAGTCATGAACAGTTCCATTGCTGAAATCATTATGATGACGACGATGATTAGAAGCAGCAGAGGCCGACCGTGGCTGTGTCGTGTCTGGCATATCCACAGTCAGATGAGGCGACAGAGAAAATGCAAGCCAATTGCTCGTCGACCCCATTTTCTTTCAAAACTCCTAAATCTCGTGATAGCACCTATTTCCTGAGCCCATCAGGATGCAAAAATGAACAAAAACAGCCAGCAGTACTGAAGGAAAAAAAGAAATCAATGCATTGCAACCTAAAACCCAAAAAAATCAGCAAGAGCCAAAAAGCCCTTTTATGTTTGTTGTGTGGCTTCGGTGAACGCATACCTAGACTGACTGAAGAGAGGGGTCTTGAATTTGCAGTGAGTAGGCGCCAGAATCGGAAGGAGAGCTCTCAAGGGACCGGAAACGAAGGGCGCTTCTTTGCAAAATCCTAACGATACGATACACAGTGGAATCATGAGCAGAATAGCAGGGGGAAAAGACCGTGCACCCTTATTCTACATGAATGCAGAGCCATGGGAAGGACCAAAGGTCAAAGAACTCCATTCTCACTAGACTCCGTTAGTAGCACGCACTCGCCTTAAAAACCGCTACGGTTCCACCGGATTTATGCATTGCGTTGGGAAGGCTGCCCACTCTTGAAGGGCCCCACTACACCTGACAAGGTATTCTCCTCCCTACCTCCCCTTGTTCCTCTTCCCAGCTGCCACCCTACAAAGTGGAGAGCATAGCCTCAACCTCAGCCTGCCCTCCTCTCACACACAAAACCAAAATCACAGAAAATCCACACATGGAAAAAGAAAAAAGAGTGGGAGGAACGTCTTTTCAAGTCAGAGTCATCCTACCGTTACCCTAACCCTACCCTAACCTTTCCAGTGGCATTAAATACTTATGAATCATAGAGTACCTTCTGCTTTTATGGCCCGAGACGAGGAAGCAGCAACCGCAACCATTCGACGACAGCATGCGGACAGGTGGTAAAAGGGTGTATATCGCCGTGGGATTCGGCAAGTTCACCACGTAAAATTCGCACTGCCCTTCCTTTTGTTTTTTCAATCCATTAAAACTTAGTCTGCCTCGACTACTGTGCCGTTGCAGGAGTAGATGGAGAGAAACAGATGCCTATGATTTTATATGAATATAATAGAATAGACGTTTGGGTGTGGTGTCCGGGATATGCTTCTATAACAAACCTCTTTTGCGCCTTGAAAGCTGTGAATATGCGTGTACATAAATCAATCAATTATCTCCGAACTTACCTTGGACTTCGCTTCCGTTTACCCTTTTTTTTTTTTTTTTTTATCATTCACTTTGACAGCCTCGCACATCGTCGTCCTCCTCCTCGCACCAAATCAATATGTATATATATAACTAACATATGCAGTCATGATGTATATACATTGTTTCTCTCCCAATATACATATACATATGTTGCCTCTTCCATCTGATTTTATATGAAGATCAAGAGATGTTTTCTTATGAGTTTGTAGTTGGGTTAATTTAGTAAGTAAATAATTTTTATAAATAAATAAATAAATAACATATGTACAATCATGATGTATATATATTATTTCTCTCTCAATAGACATAATACATATGTTGCCATTTTTACCTGATTTTATATGAAGATCTGGAAATGTTTTTTTATAAATTTACTGTTGGGTTAATTCAGTAAGTAAATCATTCTTATAATATTATTTATATATTGCATTTTAAATATATATTAATTTTTAAAGAAAAAAATTAATATAGCAAAGATTAGAACGAACTCTCGTGAGCTCCATAGTGAAATAGGTCGTTGGGCAGTTCCTAAAACACCATGGATGGAAAGGATTTGCGATAAGAACATCGTGGATGAAAACTACTTCCTCTTAGAGTGCCCCGGGTACAACCACATTAGATCTTAGTTTCATAATCTTTGTCGCAACACTGACCTTCCTAGCCTTTTACGATGTCAAAATTATAATGAGCTCTTTTTGAGCATAGGAATAAAATCTTAAATCAAACTAAATAATTTATTTCTTTAGGTCCGATAGACCAAAATTTAGTGTCATAGACGTTAACAATCATCATCATCATCATCATAAAACTAACATATGCACAGTCATGATGTACATACATTGCTTCTCTCCCAATATACATATACATATACATATACATATATTGCAACTTCTATCTGATTTTATATGAAGATCCGAAGATGTTTTCTTAGTTTACAGTTGAGTTAGTTCAATAACTAGATAATCCTTATAATACTTGGAAAATAGAATAGGGTTTAAAATTCAAGTTTGGTGTAATATTGTTTTTCAAATATCATGTAATTATGGAAAATTTAAGATTCAACGAGTTTAGTTTTAAGGTAGGGTTTGAGTTTCAAATTTCTTTTATTAATTATATATATATATATATATATGAAATTCTAGATATATAATTGTTAAATATTATCATAATATTTTATATATGTTTATATCTTTATTTTTTAATTTAAAAATATTAATAACATATTTTTTATAATTTTTGAATTGAAGTTTTTGTGATTCATATTACATTAAGAAGAGTCCTTTTTAATAAAAATTATATAGGAGAAAATTTTGTTGGTGCTAGTGTTGTTTATCATCACCACTAGATGAAGATAATGCAGATCATGGCACAAGGTTAAATAGAGGGTGATGTAGTGATCATATTCCTATCATTGGATCTTAATAATTATTATTAAAATATTAAATTTTCTCCTATAAGATTTCAAATGCTCTTCTTAATTTTTTTAATTTTAAAATAATCCAAAGTATATATATTATAAAACTATATTTTCAGTATTTTGATTGAAAAATAATTTAATTGTTTATTTTAATGAATTTTTTTATTAAAATTATAATAAAAAAATAAAATATGAGTATAGTTTCACACGATTAAATTTTTCTTCATGGTTAGATCACACCTTAATTTTTTTATTTAATTATACTTTTCAATTAAAATTTTGAACATGTAAATATTATTTTTCCATATTTATATATAATTTGCCTAGATCCATTTTAATTATGAATCAAATCTTTTTGCATCCTAGAATATTTGCATCTCAAGAGATTTGATCCCTCTGAACCCTTGGTAGATCTAAAATTAAGATGGATCTAGGCTAGTTTAATTCCCCCCTTTAAAGAGGCTATATTCCACATGAATTCCACAAACAATACCATGGGTTCTCATAAACCTCAAAACCAAAAACGAGTGGTCAAAAGGTTTACATTAACTACTCAACAAAGATTAATTTAAAAAATAATATCATCGTTTTTTTACTTTAACATGGTGTTATTTTTTTATTTAGAAGTACCTTAATTACACAACAAAAATTCATCAAAAAAATAATAATGTAAATTTTTTTTTTTAAATAAAGTTATTTTTATTTTATTTTATTTTGACATAATCAAAATATTCAAGTTTTATACATGGTATAATTATGTTTTCACTTATAAAAGTTGAACAAAATTCTAAATGTATCTTCATATAATTAAAGAAACTTGTTATAAGATTAAAGACAATTAAATGATTTTTTTTCATTTCTTTTTTTTAATAATTATGATAATTTCAAATATGGATTGCTACTCTTTTGCCATACAACTAATATAACTACTCATAAAAAGTTATATTTTGGAAAACTTAAGAAAACAAATTATTGACCAAATCACTCGAACTAAAATTCTTTAATTTCTTTAGTTTCCTTTTAAAAATATATTTCTGATTTTAAATTTCTGATTTTAAATTTCTAATTTTAATAATAAAAAAATAATTTAAAATTTTTACACCTAATCAAATTTTATAAATAATATAACTATATTCTCCATCATAAAATTTCAATCAAATTCTATCTTTTTAATATGTATCTTGTTAAATTTTATAAATAATATAACTATATTCTCCATCATAAAATTTCAATCAAATTCTGCATATGATCCCACGTCAAGATCCTTTCTCTACACACTAACCATGTGAAAATAGTTACTTTTGGCCACCATTTACCTTCCCATATCTTTTTCCAATCCACTGGTTCCTCCTCTCGATCCTCCTTGGTGAACCAGTAATAAGCTTCTTTAACTGTGAACATACCTTGCGTGGCCTTACCCCATCTTAGGATATCATTGCCTGGCCGTATCTTCATTTTCCTCGAATCTAATTCTCTGATAAACAGTAGTTGAGTCTCAGGACTGATTCGCTGATCCCATTATGTCGGTCTTTTCCATATCCTCCATATTGCATTCAGATCAGCCGGTCTCCAGTAATCCTTAACATATTCCATTCCCTCCTGTTGCGCACCTGCTTGAATTTCATATAAATTTGGGTTTCTTTCCAACTTCTCACGTTGTTGCCATCCATCCGTCCAAAACCTAGCCAGGTTACCTTCTCGAATTTCCCGGAACGCAAAATCCCGAACCAAATCTTTGTTGCTTCTTGCTAGCTCCCAGATTTGGGATCCTCTTGGAGTTTCTTCTACCCGGAGACGTCCTTCCACTGAGCACGGCATATTGTATTTTTGATTCCAGATGTGTTTCCATATATCCACACCCCCCTGCACCCATCTCCACCATAGCTTCGCTCCTAAAACCTTATTCACTATTTCCAAATCTCTAATACCTAGGGCACCTTCCTCCTTCCTTCTGATTACATGCTGCCATGAAACTAAAGTCCATTTTCTTTGCTGTGTTGGACCCCCCCAAAGAAATTTACCAAAGATTTGTCTTAATTTACAAAAAACTCCCTTAGGTGCAGCCATAATTGACAATGGGTATATAGGAATGGATAGTAAAACTGATTTTAAAAGAACAACCCGACTTGCTAAATTCAGCGTTCTAAACGACCAATTATGTAATCTTTTCTGGACCTTATCAACTAAATTTTGCCAATTGTTTATGCGCTTGGAATTACTATCTAACTGAATACCTAAGTATTTTGTAGGTAATTCGCCCTGTCTAAAACCTAACACGCGAGTTAAATGAGCCTTAACAGCTTCAGGGGAGTTAAAAATAAAAGTACAAGATTTATCATTATTAACCGCCATACCTGAAGCGTTCATAAAACCTTCTAAGATATGTTTGAAACCCCTTACCTCTCTTAGTGAAGCTTCACCAAACAACATCAAGTCATCAACAAACTGCTGATGCGTTATGATTAGATTCGCCCCCCATAATCTAAGACCTTTGATTCTTCGGTCCTTGACCTCCTGCTTAATTTTCCTGCTTAATCCTTCCATTGCTAATATGAACAGGAATGGTGAGATTGGATCCCCCTGCCTGATACCCCTGGTGGCATTAAACGTAGCAGTAGGTATCCCATTGATCAATATTGAGAAGTTCGGAGTGGAGACCAGACTACTTATCCAAGCGATCCATCTGCTTTCAAACCCAAAATCCTGAAGAACGGCTCGTAGATAATCCCAATTCAAACGATCATATGCCTTAGATAAATCAAGCTTCATAAGCATCCCTTTCTTCTTTCGCTGTTTTAAAGAATGTATTACTTCCTGGGATACCACGATACCATCCAAAATTTGCCTACCTTCCACAAACCCGGTCTGTTCAGGCGCAATCAAATTAGGTAGGAGAGGTTTCAGCCGTTTCGCAATCACTGTAGATATTATCTTATATATTACATTGCATAGGGCGATGGGTCTGAAACCCTGTGGTTCTTCAGATGTGTTACTCTTAGGAATCAAAGTGAAAAAGGTTAAGTTAATACCTGGCCAGACTTGCTGTTTGATCCTGGATTCCTCCACTGCTTCCAGTATGTCTTTTCCTATAAAATGCCAGCTCGCCTGGAAGAATTCAATGGTATATCCATCCAGCCCGGGAGCCTTATTCTTCGCCATGTTCATCACGACCTCTTCTACCTCTTCCATAGTGACTGCCCGCATTAATGCCTTATTCTGGTCTGCTGTAATTATCCTTGGTATCTCGCTGCATATATTATTAATGGCCTCCCTTCTATCCCTATGAGTTTCCGTGAGCACCCCCTTAAAATAATCCACTAGAGTCTTTGCAATACCTACCTGCTCTACCTCTCTTTCACCCTCCGCATTCCTGATAGAAAAAATTCGATTCCTCTGCCTATGTTGAATCATAGCTTGATGAAAAAATTTTGTATTCCGTTCGCCTACCCTTAACCACCGAACCCTTGATTTTTGTTGCCACAAAATCTCCTCTTGTTTGCGTCATTCCTCCAACTGGCTGAGAATCCGTCCTTCCTCCCTACTATTATGTTCATCTCTGCCTTCCAATATTATTTTTTGTTGTATATCCTCCATTGCTCCTTCCAGTCTCTGCTTAGCTTCCAAAATGTTCCCAAATTCTTTCTGATTCCATTCTTTGATTCTCTGTTTCAATTCCTTAAGCTTCAACTGAACAGTATGCATTCTCCCTTTTCCTCTACTAGTACATTGATTCCACCAGGTTTCCATTTTTTGAATGAATTGTGGATCCCTTAGCCAAAAAGATTCAAAACGAAAAGGTTTTTTCCCTTTGATCTGCTTAATATCTACCTCCAATCGAATGGGCCAATGATCTGAACCAATGCTAGGAAGAATTTTAGCTTCAATAAACACATCTCTATTCAAAATTTGCTCTGATAATAAAAATCGATCCAATCGAGAGGCAATCTGGCTCTGCCCTCCTCGGCGATTATTCCAAGTATGTACACCATTGATTGTATATATATCTACTAATCCTAGATCCCTGATTACATCATTAAACTCTTCCATACTCGGATCTTCTCGCCTAACCCCTCCTCTCATCTCCCCTAGATGCCTAATTAGATTGAAATCCCCCCCTATCAACCATGGGAGATTCGGAATGAGAAGTTGCATAGTACGTAGGTTCCTCAGGAAATCCTTCCTATCACTATGATTATGAGGTCCATATACCCCTGTGAACAAAATTCTTTCCCCCATCCCTACTAGTCTAAACCTACCTGAAAGTATTCTAGGAAAAGAAAGCCAATGCTCAAAAATTACCTCCTCAGGATTCCACAAAACGGCCAATCCCCCTGCTGTCGCTGTTGCATCTAAAGCCATAACCTCATATCCTAGCTTCATTTTCTTAACAATTTCCTCCATCTGTTGACTAGCCACCTTCGTCTCCTGAACTACCATAATACTTGGCATATCTTTCGTCACTCTTTCCTTCAAATATCGTTGTTTCCCCTGACTATTAAGTCCACATATATTCCAACTTACAACAATCATTTAAAACTTTCGGGGATTCTGAAGAAATACCTCAGACAGAGGTATCACCCGGCCAGAGTTTACCAGAGTCTCGCCCACTGCTTGGATGGATTCATTCAACGTTCGTCTACCTTTTTTCCTTCCGGGCTTACCTTGAGTATCGCCTTCAAGAATTTGGGAGTCCTGATTGTCATGCACCAACTTGGGTTCCAAGCAACCAGCCATCTTCTCCTTATACCGTTGAAAGGTTTCCTTGTATAATTGTTTCTCTTTCTCTGGAATGAACCACTCGTCCAATTTTTTCCAATCCGTAAGTAACTTCTTCATGATTATTTCTTCCTCTGTACCCACTTCTTTGACAACTTCCTTCCCCTTCTTGGATTGATCTGAATGTTTATCATTTCGTGCCTCCTCCTCTCCTTCAGGCTCTCGACTGGGGCTTCTACTTTTCCTCTTTCCATCCTTAATGATTTCCATCGGCGCAACCACATTACTCTCCTGGTTCTGTACAATTGGATTGATTTCATTACGATCTTTCCCCTGATTTTCTTCGTCTTCCTGTGTTTGAAGAATATTATATTGATTTTGACGTTCTGGTACTGCATTCCTTTCCTGGGTGGGGATTTTAGGATTCGCAGGCGTAGGTCTTCTTCGCCTCTGAACCTCCTGAAACTCATATGCTTCCCCGACGCTTCTGTCAGTCGTTCGAATACCCTCTGGCATATCCTTTGTCCCGTTCTGTTCGTTACTTTGTGGGCAGTCCCTTGCGAGGTGGCCATAAACATGGCATCGTCGACAGCGAAATGGTATATGTTCATAATCAATAGGCTGTTGCCAAATTTCATCCTGATACTCGAGCTCAATGGATTCCGGTAAAGGGGCTGAGATATCCATATACACACAAATCCTAGCATACGACGTATATTTCCCCCTTTTCGTGGTCTCTGCGACCTTCACAAAAGTACCAATTGAATTCCCAATTCCTTCTAATATCTCTGGATCCCAAAATTCATCGGGTAACCCAAATAAACGAACCCAGATTGGTGCAGCCTTGATTTTCTCTGCTTCAGGGTTGTATCGATCCTCCCAATACCGTGTAAATAGTCCCGCATTATTCATAAAATAGGGACCCTCCTCAAAAACCTTTGCCTTGTCCTGTAAATTAGCAAAAATGACTGTAAAAAACCCCTTAGCACCCAATTTAAGCTCAATATGGCCACGAGGTTTCCATCGTTGTTGGATCCATCTCAAGAGATCCCTTTCAGAAGGCCAATACCCAATAAATTTACAGATTAACGCATGGTCTCTCATGTAACATCGATATTCCTCCAACTTGTTATTCGGAATGACATACCTGGGTTTCTTCTGTGCCCTTGGAAGACATTTATTAACCATTCGGGCTTGCCACTGGTTGCCCATGACTAGGGTATCATCACCTGCATCTGGCGTTCGCCCATTCGCTTTACTAGTTCCAAAATGACCCATCATTACATCCCTAAAGGAGGGGATTTCACCCCTCCCCTGCCGTACGTCCATTGCTGAGCTCAGTCTGTCAAAATATCCCTGCGTCAATACTATTCCCCAAAAACCGTCCGCTAAATATTGCACAAGTAAACCCTTGTGCTAAGTTACCTCTTGAACCTTGTGCAAATTAAGATCAGAGCAGAGTTCGTTGCTACCAAAATCTAAAATTAAACATATAGTTATATTATTATTAAAGAGGAATGTTTGGCCCATCTCGGTGTTATCTATGTAATAATGATTTCGAGAACCAGGAACACTTGCTGAATAGGTGTCTGTATACTCAGAGTTTGTGGGAAGAATTACGAGTTCTTTTTGGGCAGGTGAATCGGGATCCTCATAGTCTAAGGAATACCATTTTACAATGGGGACAAGGCAATTTTCATAGCAGACTGGTTAGGAGGATCTGGAGTTTGGCGCTCGGGTTCGTAATTTGGGAGGTGTGGAAAGAACGTAACCGACGCATTTTTAAAGATCGAAGTTGCCATGTAGTAAGAATATGGGATGAGGTCTGCCGCTCGATTAAAGAGACGGTCTTGTCTGAAACTTGGCGGGAGGAGGATTGGAAATTAAACTTGGATGAGCAACGAATAGTAGCCCAACTGAACATAGACTTTACCATGTTATATCCTACCACTGATAGGAGTAGTCGGTATAGTATGCAGAGCCCAAATCATTTTCGGTTCCCAGGAGACAATCGAATTAAATTGTCTTTTGATGGTGCATCAAAGGGCAATCCTGGGGAAGCTGGATGGGGTGGTATTTTCCGTGATAGCAGGGGCATCTCACTATGGGCATATGCTGAATGGGGCGGCGAAATGTCAAATAATGAGGCAGAGCTTTGGGGAATTTATCATGGTATTCGAATTGCCGCGAGGAATGGATATCAGAACCTAGATATAGAAGGCGACTCCCAGCTTGTAATAGACATGTTACAGAAATTACAGGGGGGTAAAACCTGGGACCACGTAGCAAAGAGCTGGAGGACGGCTTCGATTATACAGGATATCGAAGGTCAGATGAGGCGGGTCGACTATATTACAATCAATCATGTTTTGCGACGAGGCAATAGAGCGGCCGATTACTTGGCCAATAGGGCATGTGGGGGATCGAATCGGGTGTTGGATGGAAGCTGGGTGGCATTACAGGAGGAGCCGCGGTGGCATGACCTGGCAGCCATATTACGGCAAGACAATCATGAGGCGAATGGGGTGGATAGGACTGCTTAGCTGCCTTCCTATAATGATTTCGAACGGAAACGACAAGCGCATTTATGATGACACTGGAGGTCTGAAGAATAGAAGTGTTAAAATTTTAATATGGCGGAATGAATATCTGCAGGCATGCGAAGACATGCTCATCCCAAGGACGATTGCAGGGCAGGTACTGAGGTGGGAGAGCGATGGCATCAGGAGGACAGGGATCGCATCACATCAGGATCCAAGACCTGAAACGTGTAATAATGAGCAGGCTTGGGCAATAACTAACACTACCGTGGGAAGGTGGTCGCGCGGGGTTATAATACTGCATGGACGAGTTATGAGTTTGCGTGAGGGTAGATGGAGAGAGGTAGATCTCATACCTGTGGCTAGTCGAGCGGGAGTAAGATTCATATTCACCCTGCATACAAGACCAGAGTGGGAAGGAGGTCTGCTGTTAGTGTTGGAGCAGAGTCGGGTGAACTGGTCGCAAAGGATAACGACCTTGTTGCGTACCATTATGGCAGATAATCCAGGCCGCAGTGAAGGTAGGAGAACACGTAGTCAGGGAGCCACTATGGAAGAGAAAGGGAAGCAGGTGGTTGATGAATCCTTGCCTCCCATTTACCTGGACATACCAGAAGATTCGGAAGAGCTGGAAGTGGATATTCGGGAGTTTTTTGCAGAGGATAACCAGCGCAAGACCTCGGGCGGAAAAGTTGGCAAGTGGATGAGGCATTCGGCTCCAGTGGACGCCAGGAACGATACAGAGATTGACTCGGAGAATGATGAAGAGGAAGACGATGGACGGCGAGGTAGAGGTCGAGGGCGACGGGGGCGAGGAAGAGTGCGGGGTAGAGGGAAGTTTGCAGGGCGAGGAGGGAACCGAGCTTCTGAGGATGGCTCAGGCAGTGGGGTTCGAGGTCGGGGAAAAAAGGATATGCGGCGGAAATTACAGGAGGCAGAGGTGGCCTACACAAAGGAAACCAATTACAAAATACGGAGGATTATAGATAAGTTAGAAGAAGAGGCAATGCAGGATCAATCTGACCCTGAAATGGAAGATTGGGAGACTTATCTCCCTGACCCGGGACATACCAGAGGGCGGATGTCCCTTTATAAGCAGTCCTTGCATGCATATTGGGGTATGAAACGTTTACTCGCCAAGGCCCTGGAACAGGTAGCAGTTGAAATGGTGGAGCTAGCTCAAGGCATGCCTACCTTTAAAAGAGAACTGAAGAATATACAAATGACTCTTCTCATGCAGGATAGGAAGATGGATCAGCTGATCCAGTTGTTCAAAGAGAGTGGAATAGCGGTTAAGACAGAAAATGCAGTCAAGAGTGATGCCATGAAGCAGTAGACACGACAGTTGCTGACAAGAGGTTTTTTACATGGAATTTTTGCCCTTTTCAGATAGTAGATGTTTTGTTTACAGTGCTGAACCGTATGGTTATATTTCCAGCTCTTAATAGTATGTTTTTAGGTAGAATAACGGGTTTTTTAGTATGGTTTGACAAACTGAACTTATACTTCTTTTGGATGGCGGTTATATACTTTCGAAGGCCACCCGGTTTCCCTGTTGGGCGGGTGGCACCCTGTATATGTACATAGTTTTTATTTCAGTAATAGAATTTTACCTCAGCTTACAGAAAAAAAAAAAAAATTCAATCAAATTCTATCTTTTTAATATGTATCTTGTTATGATTAAAAAATTTAATATGTCTCTTGTTATAATTAAAAAATGTATTAGAAGATTAAACACAATTAAATGGTTTTTGATTTCTTCACTCTGTCCTTTAATATGGATTTTTTTTTTTTAAATTTAAATTTGCTATGAAGTGTGAAGGTAATTTTGATAATAAGTGGTAGAATTTAGAGGTTTATTTAGATTCAGTATTAAATTAATTTAATATTAAAAATATTTTTTTTCCCTCGCTATAATTTTAATGAATAACCTAATAATTTATACATTTTCATAATATTATTATAAATAGATTTTAATTAATAAATATAGTTATATAAATAAATAATGGCTAATAAATTTATTTAATTAAATAAATAATAGACGATTCTTAAAAGCTAGTTTTTAACTAAATATTATTTTAATTATTTTTTAATGGTTAACTGTGGACTTTTATGCACTTTTGCTATTTTTATTTTTATTTTTTAGGATTGATTGATTTTTTCATTTTTGTTCTAAAAATAAACCACATTAGTTTATTGGAAAAAGTCGACCAAGTTCTAATAATGTGATTAATCCCAAAAACATTCTCATTTACAATATAGTACATGTTAAAAATTTAAAATCTTTTTCTATATTATAATTAAATGATTTTCTTTCTTACCATTAATTAATAAATAAATAAATAAATTATATATATAAACTTTAACCCATCTCCAAATTCCATTACATTTTTAAATATTTAAATATCTAATTTCTCATACATTAATTTTATGAGGAAATATTTTTATACTACTTTTGATAAAATAAAATAACACAAAAATCTAGTAATAATGCTGAAAACAAACTTGACAACATGTCAATCTAAATTTAGCAAATAATGTTTTATCAATCGTAAGAAAACACCCATAACTAAAAATAAAAAATAAAAAACCTGTTAGTAAGATTAAACGCCTTCTCTAATATCTTCGCTGGAACTTTCAAATGAATACCTGTGGCCTGGCCTTAAATATGTAGTGAGGTGTGAAGGTGATATCGAGAACACGGATGATCCAACTTATGAGAGTATAAGCTTAATGAGTGGATCTCGAGGTGGGTGTCCATCAAATTTCTTTTTCATTCACTGCATCAGGATTTGGTTCGCTCCCATTTTTATAAGAGGGACAATGTAGCGAGTGTCGGGTGTGATACTCCTCTCATTTCTTAATTCCTGGGGTTGTCGGAGATTGTGTAGCCATATTACAAAATCATGTAACTTATAATATGTATATATCCTTTCTTTATTTCATAAAATATCAACAAAGCTTACAGAGTTTTCAAAGCTTTGACTTGAAAACCATCAACCGTGCCCAGGAACACCCACTTTTTTTTTCCAGATTAATCATTCTAAACTCGGAACTCCTACCATTTTTTCCCCAGATTAATTATTCTAACCTCGCCTCTCTTTTTCTTCCGGATGCAATGATAATCACAAACTTAATTTTTATTTCTTCGTTTGGTTGAACACCTTTGTTAAACACTAAATTATTCCGAACTCCATTTATATATATATATATATAAATAGCTGAATATAGGTGTAGAGGTCACGTGATATTGTACTTGGCTCTATAGACAACTATAATATCGTACATACATTCATAAATTAACAGTGAAGAGAGTCAAATAAGAGCTTTGCTTAATAATCTACGGTTCAAATATTATATGGGTGTGCAGAAAACAAAGGCTCGCCTGATCCCTTATGACCAAGCCTTCCAAAATAAAGAAATACGATTAGAACGAGAATTTTTTAAGAGCAAATGCTTTTTTATTTCCTGAAGGACTGTCCACCGAAGGTTGCACCTTTCACACTTTCTTATTAATCCTACACAATCTAGTTTTAGATACATGGCCTTGCCTTCAGCTTTGTTGCAGGAGGAATACGTCATGAAGAAGGAAGGAATGGTTGTTAACCATAATTGGACTTCTGAATATCACAACAAAAGCTCAGAAAAGGATGATGTGTAAATTATCTTTAATTTTTTTAAGATTATAAAGATGTAATTTATTTCGATCATATGGATACTAAATATAAATGATTAACCTGATAAATTCAAGATAATGGGCCGAAACATTTAATCTAAGTATTTTGTTATAATTGGATTAAATGTATATTTTATAATGAATTTATATATTTTAATAAAATATTAATTATATATGGATTATTATTTTAGATGGCATATGATTCTTAAGTACATATAATTTGTTTTTATATAAAATTTAAAAATAAGTATCACTAGTTTCACACTTTATATGACTTTTTTTCATCTAGGTGTTATAACATGAATTTTGATCAACTTATTTCTAAAGGATTTTTAGAACATAAAACTCATGATCCTCCTATCATATCAAAGCATGGCTACTTCAAAGTTTTGTTATATATATATATATAGATTTCAAATAGAACTATTCGTCTTTCCCTCCAAAGTTGATATGATCTAATTGTCTTGCATTCTTGCTTCCAAGTGGAGGTTAAGTTAGGGTTAGCTCCTTAAGTTTAGAAGCATAAGCCCTTTTCTCTAAGAGTATTCACAAGGTGAATTGGTAACCTAAAATTTTCCCTACAACCTATGGAAGAATCCACACTCACACAAATCCTTCTCCCATCATCTACTTTACCAAATCTTTCTCCCACTACCTACTTTAACAAACAAGTCAATTACCTATAAAAGGGGATTCTTTAATAGTAGCTTAGTAGCTTTCCCTATAATTGAAACATTGTTAAAATGCTTTGGAAGGAGATCTTATCTAAACCTATATAAAGGCAAATGATATACATTTCCAGTTAATTACTTTACACCATAAACCCACTCCCTTTATCAATCTCCACACACTTTTTGCAAATAGGGATATTGCAAGGTGAAATATCTTTTTTGAGACCCTAGCTTTAAAACTCCTTTGGAATTGTAATTCTCTGCCATCTCACTAATTGAATGCATTTATTTTCCTTGTTCCATGAACAAATGAACCTATAGCTTAGCCTTCTTATTTTTCTAAAAACCTTTTAGGAATAAAGGCTAAGGACATCCAATATACTATGATATCTTCAACAACTTATTTTACTAAAATAATTGGTCCCCCTCTTTTCAGCCACCCATTGCGCCATACAACAACTCTTTTTCTATCTTTGTTACTAGCTTCTCCCAATCTTTTTTATCATATGTATTTGGTTTGATATAAAAGCTCAGATACTTTACACCTACCTATATATCTACCTACTATAATGGGGAAGACCTATTATGTGCCTGATGTCTTCCTTGAAGATCCTTACAAATGAATTGATGATTTCATCGTATTAAGCATTATCCATATTGCAATACAAAATAATTCTAGAATATCTTTGAGTTACAAAGCATCCATCATAAAGTGCAAGAGAATGCCATCCACAAACATTAGATGGGAAATATGCATAGAATTTCCAGTTCTAGCCTACTTCATATACCTTGTTCTTTTTCATTCTATCAAGGCCCTATCAAAGCCTTCTTCCACTACGACGAATAGTAAGGGGGATAGAGGACACTCTTACCTCATCACTCTTCTTGGTCTAAAGAAATATTAAGTATAGGCATTGATGAGAATAGTAATGGAAATTAAGTTAACACAACTCATGGCCCAATTTGCAAAGGGCACATTGAACCCCAAATGTAACAACAACATTAATCTTAGATATTGCTAATTAATCTTGCCATATGCTTTTGAGAGGTCTATCTTGACTACCTTTGCTTATAAATTTTGGATTTTATTGAACGTAAGCCCACTTGGACCACCCCGATGGCTTCATAAATCCTTTGCATAAGGATATAGGCTTGTATTACACCAAAATTTTTGTATCCTTTTTTTAATTGTGATTTCTTCAATTATGCCATCCTTTGACATCCAAATCGACTAGAGCCATTGTCATAAATATATTCCTTGTATATAGAAAACGTAAATCAGCCTTGACAAAATGTCACAAATGATGTTTGATCTCCTTAAGGACCTCTTTGGACCAAAATATTTTTGGGGGATTTGGAAATTTTATCCACGTTAGAGTGGATTCTAGTCTCTCAATCTAGAGTCCAAGAATAGAGTCTGATTCTTTAGATTCATTGGAGTTTCATTCCACAACCAATGAGTGGCTCGAATTCAATTTGCATCTCTAATATATGAAATGAAAATTTCTACATGAAATGAAATAGTGACTTGGAGAATAACCCAGGGTGATAGCATGGCATTGGGTTACACTTTTTTGCGAAATGAGGGTGTGTTTTGGTGAAAAAAGGATGCTCGATCGAGCAATTTTAAGCATTCAATCAAGTTGTTGAGATGCTTAAAATTAGCTCAATCGAGCATTTAATCAAACCCTCGATCTAGCTCTTGTGTAACCCTATGTAGGTTTTAACCCCGTACAGAAATTACCTGCATACGAATTCTAAATCACAGAAAAATAAACAATGCGAGAGCATAACACATAAAACACATATACACAGAAATTTTCCCCTGGATCCCAAAACCGGGACTACCAGCTTGATTTTTCATTATATTCCTTTCAATGTTACAATAGATATTTATACATGCCGAAGCATCCAATACCATGGACCGAAAACCATCACGTCCAAAACCATGAACTGAAAACCATAGGTAGGTTCGCCCAACCTAATATAGGGTCCAAAAAAAATATTCCCGAGGCGCTGCCCCAGACCCCTTAGAGGGGGGCTACTCGCCCCCCTCAAACCCCCCAGACAAGGGGGGCCGCCGCCCCAAGGGGGGCTACCGCCCCCCCGCTGCACAATCGGCGCAACGAAAGGGGGGCTCCGCCCCCCCTCTAACCCCCTGTTTCACTATGTCGGTTAGTCGTGGAAAGAATATAACACAACGCAACAATCTCCCACTTGTTGTTTTCTTTCCACACGGGGCCACAAGAGAGCTTAGTCATTTTTCCAGCCCTGAAATGCCCATTGTTTCTCTACACCAAGAGAACTTCTCAGAGCTCACAGATTTTGTCAATGCATCTGCAGTATTCTTTAAAGTGTCCACCTTTACGAGCAACACCTTTTTGTCTTCTATCATATCCCTCACAAAGTGATACTGAACATCAATGTGCTTTGTCTTTGAATCATAAGCAAGGTTCTTTGCCAAGAAAATTGCACTTTGGCTGTCACAGTCTATTCTTATAGCTCCCTGTACTAACCCATACTTGAACATAATCTCTGCAACCAAACTGCTTCCTTGCTTGCATGAGTGGCTGCCATGTATTCTGCCTCTGTAGTTGATAGTGCCACTACAGATTATTTCTTACTCATCCAACTGACTGCAGCTCCAAATAGGTTAAACACATACCCACTTGTAGATCTTCTCTGATCTAGATCTCCAGCCTAGTCTACATCGACAACGCCACGAATATCCAACACTCTGTCCAATCCTGGTCTTCCTTGGTAGCACAAACCATAATCACTAGTGCACGCAAATACCTGAAAACTCGCTTCCCTGCTGTCCAGTTCTCATTCCCTGGTTTTGACATAAACCTGCTCAATACTCCCACTGCATGTGCAATGTCTAGTCTAGTACAGACCATTGCATACATTAGGCTACCGACTGCACTCGCATATGGAACACGGGACATGTCCTCTTCCTCTTCTTGTGTCTTGGGACACTGTTCAGCAGATAACCTCACACCTACAGGAATAGGAACCTTCACCGATTTATTATCCTACATATTAAACCTCTGCAGTATTGTCTCGACATACTTCCTCTGGTTTAACCATAGCTTCCTCTTTGCCCAATCTCTTTTAATTTCCATGCCCAAAATATAGTTAGCAGCACCAAGATCTTTCATATCGAATTTGGAGGACAATTGGGTCTTCAAATCCAGGATAATTTCTTTGTCATTTCCAACCATCAACATATCATCCACATACAAGACCAGATAAATAACGCGGTCACCAATTAATTTAAAATACACATAGTGATCTGCTTTGCTTCTGGTGAAGCGAAGTCCCCGTATAAATTTATCAAATTTCTAATACCACATCCTTAGTGATTGTTTTAACCCATACAGAGACTTCTTTAACTTGCATACCAGTTCTTTCTTACCCTTCACCGCAAAGCCTTCAGGTTGCTTCATGTAGATTTCCTCTTCCAAATCCCCATGAAGAAATGTTGTCTTCACATCCATCTGTTCTACCTCAAAATCAAAAGCAGCAGCAACAGATAAAAGTAACCTAATAGAAGTTACCTTGGCAATAGGAGAAAAAATATCACCAAAATCAATTCTCGGCACCTGGGAATAACCTTTTGCTACCAATCGAGCTTTGTATTTCTCCACCTTCCCTTCTGCATTTGTCTTCTTTTTGAACACCCATTTTCTACCAATGGGTTTCCTTCCAGCTAGCAACTCCACTAGATCCCAAGCCTCATTTTTGTGCAAAGATGCCATTTCATCAACCATGGCCTCTTTCGAGAGTTTTCCATCCTCTGAATCTACTGCTTCCTTGATAGTTTTGGGATCATCATCAATAACAGACAAAGAAAAATTGGAACAAGAAGCAGAAGGACAATACCTTTCTGGATGCCTTCTTTCTCGAACTGATCTTCTCACAGCTGGAGTTTGTGGCTCTTCATCTTCTGATTCCTCCTCTGCTCCAGAGTCTGATTCTTCCTCCTTTAGCTCAAACTCTATCTTCTCAGGTTCCTTTGGTTGGACTTCATGTTTAATAACATCTTTTACCTCTCTGAACACCACATCTTGGTTGTACACAACCTTCCGTGTGACTAGGTTCCAAAGCTTATAACCCTTTAAACCATCCTTATACCCAATAAAGATGCACTTTTTAGATTTACTATCCAACTTGGTTCGCTTCTCCTTTGGAACATGTACATATGCATCACATCCAAATACCCTCAGATGTGAAAGAGAGTGTTTCTTACCAGTCCATACTTCTTGTGGAGTCTTATCCTCCAACGCTGATGAAGGTGACCTGTTGACCAAGTAACATACAATATCCACCGCCTCTGCCCAGAATTCATGTCCTAACATGACACCACTGAGCATGCTTCTTGCCCTTTCCATCAACGTCTTGTTCATTTTTTCTGCGACTCCATTTTGCTGAGGTGTATATGGAGTAGTCTTCTGCCGTGCTATACCACACTTCTTACAGAATTCTTCAAATTCCTTGCTGCAAAACTCTCCACCATTATCTGTCCTTAGCACCTTTACCTTCTTCTCTGTCTGATTTTCCACCAGAGCCTTAAATTCTTTAAACCTGTCAAAGACTTCAGATTTCTTCTTAAGGAAATATATCCATGTATTCCTTGAGAAGTCATCTATAAATGATACATAGTACACAGACTTACCCAGTTATGGAACCTTCACAGGTCCAAATACATCACTGTGCACAAGCTCTAATATCTGTTTCGCCCTCTTAGCACCAGAGGGGAAACTCACCCGATTCTGCTTCCCATATACACAATTTTCACAGAAATCAAAATCCAGAGAGCTATTACTCATACATTCTACCATACCTTTACCATGAAGTATTCAAAGGCCCTTCTCTCCAATATGTCCAAGCCTTTGATGCCACAACATGGTCTTCTCTCCAGAGACCACTAGATTTTCAGTTCCATTTTCAGGAACCACAGAACTGTTGCACCCATCAACAACAGTGCTACCTTGCAGCTTGTACAGAGTTCCAGTCCGAACTCCCCGCATCAATACCAGTGCTCCCCAAACCATCTTGCAGGTATCCTTCTCAAACACTGTTTTTACACCTCCATCATCCAACTTGCTTACAGAAATCAGATTTCTGGCCAATGTAGGAATATGCAGAACACCCAGAAGTGTTCTAACCCTTCCACATTGCAACTTCAAATTTACTTTTCCACGACCAATGACTCTAGCCTTCCTATCATCTCCTAAGAAGACATCACCACCATCATATTTCTCATATTCGCAGAACCACTCTCTATGGGGAGTGAAGTGAAAGGATGCACCTGAGTCAATCAACCATGCCTCATGATCTACATGTGTACTTGAAGAAGCCAAGTACACATCCCCACCTTCATTTGAGGTGGTTTTCGCCTCTGTAGAAGGAGCATCATCAGATTCCTTTCCTTTATCACGAGCTTTATATTTACAGTCCCTTTTGAAGTGCCCTTCCTTTCTGCATTTCTAGCACACCACCTTTATAGGTTTTCCTAGAGATTTAGATCTCCCTCTAGATTTAGATCTCCCACTCGATGACTTATTTTTGTTTCTATTCTGGGACCGTCCTCGTACAGACAAGACATCACCATTTTGGCTCTCCATATTTTTCCGTCTCATCTCCTCTGTCAGTAAGGCTGAGACTATTTCATCAAACTGCAAAGCAGTTGCATTGCTACCTATTGCAATAACCAGACTATCCCACGAATCTGGTAGAGAATACAACAAACTGATTCACTTATTTTCAGAAATTTTGATATCAACAGATGCTAACTCACTTACCACAGTATTAAATGCATTCAGATGCTCTGTCACCGATTCTCCATCTTTCATCCTCAGGTTATACAGATTTTTCCGTAGGAATAGTTTGTTCACCAGAGACTTAGATTGGTACAAAGTCCCTAACTTGTCCCACAAAGCCTTTGTCGTAGCTTCCCCTGATACATTCAGCAATACTGAATCTGAGACACACAATTGTATTGTGCTCTTTGCCTTCCGATCCAACTTCTTCCATTCTTCATCGGTCACTCCCGTTGGTTTAGTACCTGGATCTACCGCGATCCACTAATCTTTATCCACCAACAGATCCTCCATCTTGAGTTTCCACAACTCAAAACTCTAACCATTGAACTTATCAATGTCTATCTTTCCGTTGATCGCCATCTTCTTTCACCACCAGAATCGATCTCATAGATCTCCCACTGAACAGGGTCTACCACAGGCCCGAGCGAAACCCCTCAACAATAAAGGCGTTCCCTTGAAGCCAAAACAGATCTGATACCAAATGTAGGTTTTAACCCCATACAGAAATTACCTGCATACGAATTCTAAATCACAGAAAAATAAACAATGCGAGAGCATAACACATAAAACACATATACATAGAGATTTTCCCCTGGATCCCAAAACCGGGACTACCAGCTTGATTTTTCATTATATTTCTTTCAATGTTACAATACATATTTATACATGCCAAAGCATCCAATACCATGGACTGAAAACCATCACGTCCAAAACCATGGAGCGAAAACCATAGGTAGGTTCGCCCAACCTAATATAGGGTCCAAAAAAAAAATTCCCGCGGCGCTATCCCGAACACCGTAGAGGGGGGTTACCCGCCCCCCTCTAACCCCCCGGTTCACTACGTCGGTTAGTCGTGGAAAGAATATAACACAACCCAACACCCTAGGTTAGGAGCTCGAACAAGATTTAAGGCTCAATCGAGCGTTAAAGCTCCATCGAACCTTAAAGTTGGAGATTTTAAATTTTTGTAAGTATCAATAATGATATGTAAAATTGAAAATTGTAAGTATTTGATTGTTTAAAAAAATTACTAATTACATTTGAATAGGTAATTAACAATGGTGTTGATTAATTTCTAGCTACATTTCTAGTGTTTTGGTGTATAAATTTGAAAAAGAATTCTATCCTCCTGCAATTGAAATTGTAATATTCTTATATTTATAATTTAGTAACTTAAAAACTAGTTTTTATTATGATTTAAATTTTCAATGTTATAATTTAAATAATAAATCTATTATAAATATAATTTAAATAAGCCCTTCCGATTAGGCCTAGCTATTGGTCGCGGGGCTTGATACCCTTGATCAAACTCAGATATTTCCAGTGACAGTGGGTGTCGTGAACCACTAGAAAAAGAAAAAAGAATATATATATATATATATATATATATATATAACATAGTTGTAATAGTTGTAAGCTATAATTAATATAGTTGTAATGGATGCAATGGTATTTTCCGTTATAAATCTCTCTCAAAGTGTAAAATGTGTAAAATGTGATTGCACTCAATTCTGTCCTCATTTGCACAAGTGTTATGTATATATAGAAATTTTTACTCCTCACTTAGGTTTGCAATATATATTTTTAAAATAATAAAAACATAAGGAAATCATAAATTTTAAAACATTATTTGACTAATTTGAATTTGAGTAATCTAGATTTAAATGTGTGTATGAAATTATTTTTAAAATAATAATATTATAAAATTTAATTTAGTTTAGTTTTTTATTTAATTAATTTATCTACTATAATTTGATTTATTTTTATTGAAAAATTCTACATAAGAAATTATAAAATGATTAAGTATAAAAATATGTTATATTTAAAATCAAAATAATAAACAAATTATCATTTTTAAGAATTTCAAAATTGAAAAAACAAAGTTAAAAGTTATCTATATATTATTATAATTATTTTCTTGGTAAAATAAACTAAAATTTGAAAAAATTGAGTTTGGAATATATTTGAATATTTATAAAAATTATTTGTGAAATTCTTTTTTTTAGATAATTATGATAGCTCAATCTATCATCTTTTTAACTAGATCGAGGGCTATTTGAAATTTGAATTTCAAACACTCGATGAAGCGTTTTAAGCACTCAATCTGTTGAGGGCCTAAAAAGCACCCTATTGGACTGGAAAAATTTGTCCTTAGGTGGAGTGGTTGCTCATGTTGGATTCATGAAGAAATACTCTATCCAATGGCATATGAATTTGACATTTTCAAATTCATATGATATTTTTCATCTAATTCCTTTTCAACATAATGCTTGATTTTTTTTTTGGAATAATTTTAAAGAGGTTGGATAAAATTTCAATATCACAAAATATACACAACGATTTTTTTCAAAAAATACCACTATCTCCATTTATGAGTCCTCTTCAAAAGGGTACTCTTAGTTTTCAATTTATTTAAATATTGGAAAAAATATGACGTGAATACATGTGTTTGCAAAATGCAATTAAAATATTACTTCACCAAATTTAAAAAATAATAAAAAATATAATTTTACCTAAAAAAAGTTAATATGAGAAACATAGCTCTTTCTATGTAGATCACACACCCACACACACATATATTTTAAATCACACATTTTATACTAAGTTATGCTATTTGAACACACACATACCTCTTAAGATGTGTGAAAATTTGCAAGGACAAGCATTTCATTTAATGGAAAAATGACATATTATATGATATTAAATATTTCTGCAAAAGATATCACTAGGACAATAACATAATTCTCCACAATTTGTCTTTTTACTCCGAATCAAAATTCACGGTGCATATATGAATTTGGAGGGCTTCGATTCAATAAAATAGGAAAAACTTGAAATTTCATGGGCACATTTGGCCCAAAAGTGTAACCCATCTTCATGTTTTCACCCCCAACAAATCCACCCAATTCTGATTCACCTATTTTTAGACACTTTGTTCAGAGAACCTCCCACGAAAAAAACTCCCTTCTTAGGTTTGATTCACCATCCTCACCACACCATGCATCATCATATCATAAACCATAACTAGTTTCATTAGTGTTTTTCTCTGCTTTATTCAAAATTTTCTCTTCCCCATTGATGAGCCTCATCATTGGGTAATTATATGGGCCTTAATTGGCCTTAATTCACCTCCTAGATTAGTCAAACCAACTATTCTCACAACTTATTGCATACTTTTGATTATATTTTGTTTATGATATGAGTTAGACTTGGATATTTTGCTTTGTGGTCTAATGTGCATATAATGCAAGAATAAAGGATAAAAGCAAGGAAAATGTAGGCATAAGGGATAAAAGCAAGGAACTATGGCAAAGACCTTGGTCAAAACTTGAATGGGACAAGGGAGAGTAATTATAGAGGTGAATCCTCCTCCTTTACTACCCCTCCATTTGAATATTCCTCAATTAGCTCAGAGTGCAAACAACCATCACTTTGAAGACTAGAAGACAACCAAGCAAGTGAAAGGGAAAAAACCAGTTTTTTTTGAGTTGGGAGCCAAGCCTGTCTAATTTGAAGTAAGTCGTTAGAGGCTTGAGATGTATAAGTAGAGAGGCTTAGGACCTCAGTAGGATTTAGACTTTCATTGTAAAACTCTACTTTATTTTTGTGCTGTAAGAGACTTGTGATAGTTGTTCTATAATCCATGGTTTTCATAATGAGAACGAGTTATGTTTAAGCCAGCTCTGAGTTAACTCAGAGGGCTGAAGCTCTTGGGTTAGGGCCCTACCTGAGTAACCAAAGCTGCTCTTTATTGTACATGTATACTATCATAGTTTCCTGGTTTTCATTGTTCATTTTCTTAAATAGCTTCCTGGTTCTGCTTATTTGTTTAAATAACTTTCTAGTTTACTTGTTCATTTGTTTAAATATCTTTGTGGCTCTGTTCATCTGCGTTGTGCTTCAGTTTACTTTCATTTGTGCCTTCTTTTAGTTCACAAGTTAGTTAAAGGAAAAAGATCACTATCAGGTTGTGCACAAGTGTCTCGGCCTCATCTCCTCCCTCTGGGACCATGACTTGAGGAAGAGACCCTTCAGCAACCCCAAAAACACAGGTTTTCTGGTTCTCGCATGAGCTATGGAGTTTGTCGTTTGATGTAGTTACATGTTCACCCTCACATTGTTTTTCTGTGGTTTTGATTTAGAAACCTCCTTTAGCACGTTCTTCATGCATTGCTTCCTCGCCATCCGATCCCCAAAAAACCTTCACAATCACCGTTCGTTTCATTATTTTCTCTAATTACTACCTTGCGTGAAGTCTTCCACTTACTTTATGCACTTTAAGTCCCCACCGTCGATCTACCTCACCTGATCCGACGGCTATCGCGCCACCTCAGTACTTCATGCACTTTAAAACCCCCACTGTCGATCTGCCTCACTTGATCTGATGGTTATTGCTTCACTAGATCGCCAACTAGCTTGACCGATCTCCACTATTGATCAGCCCCCCTTGATCTAATGGCTATCACACAATCTTGCGCGGATTATTGCATGACCGTTATTCGCCCGAGAGCACACGAGAAAAGTGGTTTTCTCGTGCTACGTGCTGCGCAGTTAGGCTAATCACGTGAAATTTTAAAATACAACTTACAGCCTTGAGGGTGTGTGAGAACTACTTACAACCTTAGAAACCCACTCCATCAGTTCCTCACGTTTCTTTTTCCCATGATACGATCTCCGCCATCCATATATTGACTTCATCTGTACGATAAGATCTCAGTCGTTCATCGCTTCATTACCCTATCCATCCATCTCTTGACTTAATCTCCACGATTAGATCTCGGCCATTCATCTCCTATTAAGCTTGCTCATCCATCCATTCACTTAATCCCTTGCGATAAGATCTCTGCCATTCATCTGCTTCGTTACCTTGTTGGTCCATCGATTCACTTAATTATTCGTGATATGATGTCTGCCATTCATCGTGCTCATTAACCCCATTCATCCGTTTATTCGCTTAAAGCCCAGCAATAAGATCTCCACCGTCCATTTCGGTTCATTGATCAATCCAGTGGTCCCTATGTGCTACTACATCCTTACGTCCTCCTTTCACCAATTTCGATCTTCGACTGCTTTTTTTGCTTGAAACCCAATTTAGCCTAAGTTTCTTTGCTACACCTTAGTATAGTTTAATGCTCTTTTCTTTTGTAACTTAGATAGCAACATTAGGTTAGTGATTAATTTAGAAAATCTGCTTAGCATAGCTGTTTAATTGGTTAATTAGGGTATGGTGGGGTTTATCATTACATGTTGTTTTCTTCAATACTGCAGTAGAAGTAGCTCTCCCTTAGGATATATTTTCTCTTCTTCCATCCAAGAGTTAAGCTTCCTCTGACCCTATAGAAGTCTGGCTTAGAACCCCTGGGGTCTCTTTCGAGATGAGAAGTTACAACAGGAAGTACCGTCACTTTTACTTGTGCATATAGCATTGTCACCTCCAAGTTTGTAAGAACCCCAGGTTGATAAATAAAGCTAGTAGCCCTTGGAGTTGCAACATTCTTGTTGCAATACCTAAGCTCATCACTTTTTGGTGCCATTGCCAGGGAGGTGTCTAAGTAGAATGTGATTACTACTTTCTTCTATTTCTAGTCTCTAATTTTCTTCCATTAGTTTATTTATGCAAAAGTAATCTAGTTTCTTCCTTTCTTTCAATTGTCATTATCTGTTTTCCTTTCCATTTTCCAAGTAAAATTTCAATTCAGCAAGTAGTTTCTTTTTGTTAGTGGTTTTCATTCAATTAGCAATTTCATTCTGCAAAGTACTTTCTAGCTTTAAAGAAAATCTTACAAAAGCCAACCCAAAAATATTTCCTTTCATGCCTCATAGGAATAGGGACAATTCAGGTAAATTCTTGTTAAATACCCAACCCTATGGGTGGATGCCCCAATTCAACAATGTTCTAGCCCTATTACCTCCACCACCTACCCAACCACAACTCCTGCACTTTGCTCTACCCAAACAACCCCAGATTCCTGCCCAGCCAAATCTGAACCCAAATAATAGGCAGGCTCAATAAGCATACAGTGGAGAGACATCATACCCAAATTATGTTGTAGAAATCCAGGAGATCAACCTAAGATCTGGGAGAATTCTCCTTGATAACTGACCTCCCTCTCCACATAGGGAGGTTGAGGAAGAGAGAGAGGAAAGCAACTTTAAAGTAAATCCACCATTTCCTGAGAGATGAGATTAGCCAAACCACTCCAGCCTACCCCAGAAGAAATTGAACTTCTGGGAGAATTGAAAAATCTATGTGTAAATATCCCCCTTCTCCAAGCAATCAAAGATGTTCCCATTTACAACAAGCTTATTAAGGAGAAGTGCTTCAAGCATCCACGAAGAATAAAAATGGATGCCCCCACCATTAATGTCATTGGGAAGTTGTCTGACTTAATGCTAGGGCACGTAATATGTCCAAAATATTTGGACCATGGAAGCCCTATAGTAGATGTGCACATCAATGGCACCATTGTCCCACACACCCTGATTGATCTTGGGGCTACCATTAATGTGATGACCAAGAACGCCATGATTAAACTCAACCTCCAAGGGTCATTGAGGAAGACCACAATAGTTCTGCAACGTGCAGATAATTCCATAGTCACCCTTGAGGGAATTGTGGAGGATGTGATGGTCTCCATTGACTCCTAGGAGTACCTTACAGATTTCCTAGTTCTCGAGCCTAAGGCTAAGCTTACTGGTTACCCTGCCATCCTTGGGAGGCCATGGTTGGCCACAATTCATGCTTACATTAGTTGTAGAGATGGGAATATGACCATCAAGAATGGGCATATGTCTAAACAATTAGTCCTATACCCTCCTGCTCAACCTTCCTTAGAGCATGATTTACCTTTATGGTTGGAGGAGGAGGAAGAAGATGAGGTTTATTCTGCCCAATTTTATGTTTTGGAAGAAACAATAGGAGAAGGACAGCAAGATGAGGATGACTTAATTGAACACTTGCTCCAAAGTCCAACTCCTAGTTCATTACCATTAGAAGAAGAAGTAAGGGAGACCTAGAAAAATCATCCAATTGACTTATGCTTGTCCAATTCCAACCCACTCCGTGTCAAAACCATAGAATTTGGCCTAGAGAAAACTTTGAAAATTAATCCATCTCTTTCTGCTTTAGAAGAGGAAAAGCTATGCAACATGTTGAGAGAAAACCTAAAAGCCTTCGCTTGGAGTTACAAGGAAATGAAGGGAGTACACCCCTCAGTGTGTACTCACCAATATACATCAAAGAAGGTTGCAAGCCAGTCATGCAACCACAAAGGAGGATGAGTCCAGCTCTTAAAGACATAGTCAAAGAAGAACTGCAAAAACTGCCAAATCATTTACCCTATCTCAGACAGTGAATGGGTCTCTCCTTTAGTGTTAGTTCCCAAGAAAAATGGTAATTGGAGGATTTGTGTTTGATTATATGGAGTTGAACAAAGCCAGAAAGAAGGATAATATTCCCCTACCCTTCATTGACCAAGTTCTAGATGGCCTGGTAGGGAAGAAGTTTTTTTCCTTCCTAGATGGATTTAGTGGGTACAACCAAATCCAAATTTACCCAGAAGACCAGGATAAGACCACATTAACCTATGCCTGGGGTAATTTTGCCTATAGGGTCCTTCCTTTTGGCCTATGCAATGCTCCTGCCACTTTCTAGAGAGAAGTCTTGAGTATTTTTGCTGAATTAGTACATGATGCTGGGGAAATTTATATGGATGACTTTGTTAGCTACCTATACCAATAGGTTTCATATCTCATGATTGGCTATGAAAAGGACCAAATATGCTCTGCTTTGATGATTCAAAGATCACATATTTCCAAGAAAATCCAATCTGTGTTTATAGCTTGGTATGGACTCAAATTTTGATGGATGGTCCAACAGCCTAATCTGGACCATGTCATGTTTTAAATTTTCAGTTGTAGATTAGAGAAAGGAGTCTGTCCAAACTGTTTAATCTTGGCAGACAAGTAGTTCAGGTAGAGAAGAAAAGGCTCCCAACAGCTTAATCTGGGACCTTGGAAGAAATAAGGGTAGAAGTAGATAGAAAAACAAAAGAAAAGCCAAAGAAAAGAAAAGGCAAGTAAGGGTCTGCAAGTCCAAGTGCACCCTCCAAGAAGAAATAAAAAATGCTAGGCAAGTAGCTGGGTAAGTAGTTGGGGTTGCAGAAAGGTTATTTTTACCATTGCAGGTGTGTTAGCTTTGTTTACCAAGGCAAAGTCAATGAAATGAGAAGGTGTTTTTCTTCATCAAGATTGCAGCAAGCAAAGGAGCATGTCTAACCTCCCTTTTCCCCTTTTCATGTCATTTACTAACATTCCCTCATCAGTTGAGATTCATGGAAGAATTATGGTTTCATGGTGGTTCTTAATCTTTTTAGAAGCCACATTTCTTGTCTAAACTCTTTTCATTTTGATCTACTCCCTAAACTAAGTAAGTTTCAAATAAACTTAGTGATTTTCCCCCTCATTCACATCTTCCCCCATATTAACTCTAACTTTACTATGTAAATCCCCTATATTACCTTTCCCCTACTAGTATTAACACCATGGTGTATAAACCCCAAATTTTGTATAAATATCTCTCCCCTTGGCATTATAGCCATATGTTCTCTAAAAAGGAATCAAAATGACATCTAGTCACTTTGATGAACCTATACCTCATCCCTCTCCCTTGTTTCAAGTCATCCCACTCATCAAACCATCATTTGCAAAGAAGAACCCTATAAAAACCCCTTCCTACCCCTAAACCCCTTTGAAATCATAAAAAACCCAAAGAACCCACTTTTACCGCTTAACCAAAGTTGGCGCACGTATTTGATTTTTCGAAATATATTGAAAAACATTGAAAATACCATATATAAACCTTTCCCGCTGAGCACGGGTCCCAAAAGAAATGTTTATTTATTCCTCCGCTCGCATCCGTATCCATCGATCACGTCGCCCTGACCCCACCTATGACGTCATGCTGACGTCACCAGAAAAACGCGCAAAAATGCCAAAAAGTCCATATTTAGGCCGATTTTTGCGTTTTTTTGTACTTTTGTTGCCAGAACTGTTGCTTTCTCTGCATGATTGCTACGTCCAAGTTACACCACCTTTGCTGAAGCCAACTTGGAGACGTCCAGCGCGCCATTTCCACAGTCATCCGTGACCATTGCTCGCTCTTTACCAGGTATTCTCCATTAAAATCCTTCATATACCTACTCTGTCTGTGATTTCCCTTGAAAGAGCTTAAGCGACATACAACTCTCAAAATTCACCGGTGAATCTTGATGCTTAGCCCACATTTACCACTGTGAGCTCGAAAAACAAAAGCCGAGCCTTGTTTACCCGTATTTTCACTGAAAACGGTACTCTGTTCACGCAAACGTGAAAGTACTCACTCAAACTGTATTCACCTGCTGAAAAAGGACAGATTTAGACCTCTCATTGGTCTCATTTACACTTCAAACAACATTTCAATTGCTTTGTGCCCATTTCACCCTCTGGTCCCTGAAATTCACACTTTCACTACAAGTAATCACCTCTGTGTCGTTCTGCCTACTTCAATCAGTTCACCTACAAGTCTGAAGCTTAATAGACCATGGAGACTCCAATTGCACTGAACATCAAGCCTCTCAATGCCCCTCATAGGGAGTTAGAATGGAAAGCTCTGGGAGATATGGATTATCAAATGTTAGACTGGTTTCCATTAGGCTCCAAATACAATATTCAGATGCTAAATGAGTTGAAAGCCCAGCACCTTAGTGGAGCTGATATCCTAGGGATTTGGGACTCAAACTTGCCCATCTACAACCTCCCCCAGGTAAATGCTATGCCTGAATTGATCCACAGATGCCAAGAGTGCTATGATCCATGCCAAAGAGCTGTCCTCAGCCCTACAGGCTCAATTCTGTTCCATATCACCCCAGAGAGCATAAATGAGATGCTGCATTTCCACACTGCAAAACCATTGACCCCCCTCTACATGCAGAACTTGATAAAGAAGGGGAATAAGTTGTCAAATGACCAGATCATCAAAATCAACCAACTGTTTGTACAATCAGGCTCTGAAACCATCAGAACTTCTCCTATTGGATATGCTTACTTAAATGAATTGGGCAGAATGCTAGTGGATTTGATCAGCTATGTCCTAGGGTATATAGAGACAATCCATGAGTATCTAGAGCTCATCCCAAAAGCACAAGCTGAAATTCACAAGTCAAGGGCTGCTCTAGGCAACATGCCTGAAGTTGCCACCAGGATGATCAATGTGCTAAATAACAGAACAAGTACTCAACTGGCAAACATGGGAATTCCCAATAGAAATGAGACCATTCAATTGATCAAAAGGGTTCTCACATTGAGAAATTTGGTGCAGACATTGGAGAGAAGAACCCAGGACATGCAGACCGAGGTGAAAAGGTTCATGGATAAATTCATAGTGCTGCAAAACAGAGGACTCCCCAGCTTACTGAACAGCGCAGGGAGACTGCTCATTCATGAGCAGTATGCCAAAAGAGTGAATGCATTTGCCACAAACGAAATCAATGAGAAGCCCAGCAACTCAGAAGAAACAGGGCCAGCTACAGGACAGACTATCTACAACAGGGTAGAAAGTCTATTTTTTATAATGAATGAGATCAAACACCTGTTTGAGGTGGCTCCCAATTTTTTCAAGTATACAGAGGCAGAGGAGACCATGGATGCAATTCTCAGGCACCAACTCCCTACACAAGACTGGTGGACAAATATAATACAGAAAATTTTATAGACAGTGAGCCATTCACCAAATTTTGTTTTTAAAATATGAATTGTTATGTAAAGCACAGTTCAACAAAATCTGCATGCATTAAAGGTTAGAGCTGAGCCAACTCAGCAAAGCAGTTCGGTCACCACAGCAGCAAGCACAGTCACAGGTGGCAGGGCCGAGAAAATACAGCGCAGCAAATATAAAGTCACATTTATCAGCATTAAAGCAAAGCGTTTCAACCGACTCAGTGACCTCCAAAGGTCAAAATATCCTCTGGCAGACTTAAAGAGCAGTTATGTTGCATTCAAAGCTGTAATAACTTTTTTTCTACTTTCTGAACGAAGTAATGAAGATATTTTTCTCTCAGATGACTCAATGCCTGAGATATTTTGTATAAGCATTCTTATAAAGTCCCCTTCGCATGAGTTTTGCAAGGGTTGTTGTTGATTTCTCCTGAAGAAGTTCTTATGCTGTAATCCTTTCAGAAGTTTAATAAAGAAAGTGATGGAATTTCTCGGATTTCCGAAGTGTTGAATGCGTTCTGGTGTCTGCTGGATTCCTGTGTATTACACAATACAGTAAGTCTCTGTAACTCTCTCTGTTATGTGTTTTGATTTGTTAATATCCATATATGTTTCCAATGTTTGAATATTTAGCAACAAGGAAAAAGAATAACTTTCAGGATTTATTCAAGAAATACCCTGAGTTCAATCTGTGTTGTTAATGAATGTTTTCTTCATCTGTAATCTTGATAAGTGTAATTCTTAATTGCTGCACTTTCAGAATACATCTTTCACAGTGGCCTTTGTCTCAGGAATTCAAGTTTGCTCCTGTGCAACGTGTTTCACTTTCACCTCACCAGCTTAACAGAGAATTCTTAATTGCTTTCTGTTGGCTGACATGTTTCACCATTCAAGTTAACTTTGTTTGTCTGAAATACACAATAGGCCCTGCAGTTAGAACACCACCAATCCTGCATTTCAAAGCATTTCACAACTCCAGACTCCATTGCCCAATGATATATTACTCTCTAAACACTACATCTTAAGCCCTGAAAGAAATCCTTCAACCAAAACATAAACCAAAACCTGAGCATAATATCTAGCCTAAAACACCATCATAACAGAGACAAATCATAAAGAGAGAGCCCTCTCTGATTACAGTTTGGCTAGAAACTGTGATCCAAAGATTGGTTAGTGGTTACCCCGGCCGTATTCCCTTGGGAGTCATAGGGAACAACCTGGGTGTTAACATAATTGGCGACTCCACTGGGGAGCTGCTTGAGATTTTCAATTACTATATATCTTCCATAGCTACTATCAAGCCTGAAATCAGTCAAGAGGCCTTTAATCTGTTTCTGTATCACATTAACAGCTTTAGGGAAGAGCTTTTTAGGGAATCTTCATCTTAGTTCTGAAATATATATAGCCATTCCAGAATCTTCATCCAGTCCTTGCAAATATAAAAAACTTCCTATAAAAATCCTAAAAAAACAGTTAGAAACTGGATCCTAAGAAAAATCCACGGCACACTAGGGCAAATCCTGACCCTAATCCACCCATCATTGTTGATAATCCAAATACCATCCCTAGAAACATTAGGAGGCAGCAAAGGCAGGAGTAGCCTGCTGATTTGACTTCAGAGTCAGATCATCCCAGCCTCATCCCTACCCCATGCAAGGTCCTTTTCCGGTCTACCCCTAGTTCCCCTAGTTCACCATCCACATCTCAAACTCCTCCTCTCACATCCTCATCCACTGCTCATATCCCCTTGACCAACACTCTAGGTTCACCCTTACTTATCACCCCTGTGGTACCCACTGTTCCTATTATCCCAGCTGCCCCTGTCAATCCTCTAAATCCTGTAAATATGGCTAACAGATATGCACCCTTGCAGATACCAGCTAATGCTGCAGCTCTACCCCAAGACTACCAAACCAAAATCTCATATTTTGACTCCAATGGCCCTCTGACAGCTGTCCAACATGCTAAGAGAATGCAAGACCATTTTGAGACCTATGAAATAGATGATGACAGTGTCAGAATGAGGATGTTTGTTCAAAGCCTAACCGGGGATGTAAGAACTTGGTTTAGATCCCTGAATGCAAACTCCATTACAACTCCTGATGAGCTGTATCAAGCCTTTACTAGCAGATGGGAAAAGAAGAAAGATCCTCTGCACATACTTGGGGAATATGACACTATCAAAAGAGGTCCCCAAGAGATTGTTTTGGAGTATTGTGCAAGATTTAACAATGTATATAACGCGATTCCACAAAATTTAAGACCTCCTCCTGATCTAGCCTTGTACAAATTCCCTGATGGTTTTGACCCTCACATGGCCTATCAGTTGAAGGAAAGAGATCCTCAATCCCTGGCAGAGGCCCAAAGGGTTGCTGTCACAGTGGAAGCCAACCTGATTGCCAAAAGAAACAGGGCAAGGTTGGAAAAGAGGACTGCTTTCAAAGAAGAACCCACTGCCTTTGATCAGAAGCTGGATGCAATACTCAATGGCATGAAAAGATTGGGTGATAGAGTGGAATCGGTTGAAAGAAAATCATCATGGGAACCACCACAAAACAACCCTCCTAGGAATCCAAATTTTAGGAGAACTCAAAACCCAGGCATGGGCAAAACCAGTGCTGATCAAGACATAAGACCCCCTTTCCAAGAAAATTATGCAGAAACTTCCACATCAACAGAGCCCAATGAAGATCCTGAGATTAATTTAATGGGTCTAGATGGTGAAAGTCAAGTTTTCTTAACACAAGAAGATCATGAGGATGATGAAATCAAACTGTTCCAAACTAAATCAGGTGAATCCTTTGACTTTAAACAAGGCTATGACACTGCTGTTTATGAAGTCCATAAACAATACAAGCTAAGGAGCAGAACTGTGAATGTAAACCAGCCTGAAAAAATAAAGGATAATCAGCACCCTGAAAGAATTATAGTCACAGCACCTAATGACAAAACAAAGTTACCTGCAGAAGAAGTAATTGTTGAGGAGATCACTGAACCACCCTCCTCAAAACAGCAGCCTATGGTCACTCCCCCTTCTCATCCTTATCCAACTATTTCTCCTCAAGAGATGAGTAAAAAGGATAAGTCCCAAAGTCAAGATAAAAATCAAGAAGAAGATTTAATGAACAAGGAAAGAACTGTTATCTATAATCCCAAAACCCAATCTGAAAAACCTTTTGACCTAGAGACTGAAATTGGTAAACTAAAGATAGTTGTTCCTCTCTTAGAACTAGCCAAGCATGACATCTATAAGCTACAGATCAAGAAGTCCCTTCAACTCACTAACAGCAAAGATGATGTCAATGTGTTGGATGACACTCCAGAATTATTGTTTGGCCCAGAAGTGGATGGAAAAACAATAGTCACAGGGGTACTACCTTTTTATGTCAGCTTACATATTCATGACAAAATACTACACAATGCAATGTTTGATTCAGGTGCTTCTCACAACCTCATGCCAAAAGCAGTCATGGAAAGATTGAATTTGGACATAACAAGACCATACAAAGACCTGTTTTCTTTTGACTCCAGCCAAGTCAAATGTTTAGGTCTCATAAAGGATTTATGTGTGTCCTTGGTTCAATACCCAAACAAAACAATTTTGATGGATGTTGTAGTTGCTGATATCCCACCTAAGTATGGAATGCTGTTATCAAGATCATGGGGAGCTAAACTCCAAGGTTCCCTACAATTAGACATGTCATATGCCACCATCTCTATTTTTGGGCAACCAAAAAGACTGTACAGAGAAACACTAATGAAATACATGGTCAGCAGTGAAGAAAAGCCTCAAAACTTTCCCATATATGCTATCCATTCAGACATAGACTCATACATTCTCTTCAATGACACCACTACTTCCTCAAGAAGTGAGGTTGAGACCAAGATATTCATACAAGAGGAAGACTCAAATGAAAGTATTACCACCCATAAAACAACAGTCAATCAAACACTAGATGTTGCTGCTGCCCTAGTTGTCAAGAATATCCAATCAAATGATGAGACTGTCCTAGAAGACAAGCTAGAGAAAAAACCACAACTGCTACTCACATTGCCAGCCCATGAACAGATCATTAGGTCCCCTTCCCAACAGGATATTCTATGGTTCCTTGAATTTGATGGCTCAGTCAATAAGTTAGGGGCAGGAGCTGGAGTTTGGGTACATAATAAAGAAAATAGTCATGCAGAGGGCAGAGCTTATAGATTGAATTTCAGATGTACTAACAACATGGCAGAATATGAAGCTCTTTTACTAGGCTTCAAGTTAGTAAAATTCTTACAAGCTGCCAGGGTTTCAATCATGGGTGATTCAGATTTAGTTATTCAACAAGTGAAGGGAAACTTTGTCACCAATGACAAAAGACTAAGGACTTATAGGTCTGCTGTTGCTGAGGTACTAAATTTTTTTTCTGAATTCCAAATCACTAAAATTCCTAGAACAAACAATCTGCATGCTCATAGTTTAGCCACCTTTGCAAGTACCTGCAAGCTGCCTTTTGAGCCCCATCATTGTTTTACAGCTGAGGTAAAACACAGACCCTCCATTCCAAACAATGTCAATGATTGGCAAGTATTTGAGGATGACAAGCAAATAAATCAGTTTTTAACTCTGCAACAAGAATTTGCAGGATTGAATATTGACATTGATACAGCAAGTCAATCACAAATACTTGATACAACAAGTCAATCACAAATACTTGATACAGCAAGTCAATCACAAATACTTGATACAGCAAGTCAATCACAAATACTTGATACAGCAAGTCAATCACAAATACTTCATGGAACAAGTCCATCACAAATACAGTTTCAACGGATTGCTCACCCAATATCACCTAGAACAACAAAACAAATGCTAAATCCAACTATTTTCAACAAGGACAGAATTCAGCAAATTCAATCAATCAATTGTGAGGAAGTGGCCAATGCTGAAACTGAAATCATAGAGCTGAAAGACAATTTTCTACCAACAGGCCTAACTCCACTAGAGGACATCTTTGATTCAAATGATATTCCCAGAAAACCAAAAATGCAGCCCTTAAATGCAGCCATTGAAGAATGCAACATAGGTACAATTGACAAACCCAAAATAATTAAATTGTCTGCATCTTTGCCTCCTTATCAAAAGCCTAAATACATTGACCTCTTTAAAGAGTTCCAGGATGTCTTTGCATGGAGTTATGAGGACCTAAAATCCTATGACACCTCTGTTATCCAGCATACTATCCCTCTCAAGCCTGATCAAAAGCCCTTTAAACAAAAATTGAGGAGAATCAATCCTATGCTCCTCCCAGCAATGGAACAAGAAGTACAGAAAATGTTTAAGGCAGGCATCATAGCACCAATCAGATTCTCTGAATGGATCTCCAACTTAGTCCCTACAAGGAAGAAGACTGGTGAAATTAGGCTGTGTGTGGACTTAAGGAATCTGAACCAAGTATCCCTCAAAGACAACTATCCCTTACCCAAAATGGATCATATTCTCCAAAGAGTGGTAGGGGCCTCAAGGATTTCATTACTGGATGGGTTCTCAGGCTTCAATCAAATCCTGGTGCACCCTGATGATCAAGACAAAACATCATTCACTACCCCATGGGGAACTTTCAAATATGTAAAGATGCCTTTTGGATTGAAAAATGCAGGGGAAACTTTTCAAAGAGCAATGGACATTGCTTTTTCCAAAGAGATTCATGACTTTTTAGTCATTTACCTAGATGACCTTACACCTTTCTCAAAATTAGACCAAGAACATATAAAACATTTAAGACAGATCTTCCTAAAATGCAGAAAATATGGAATTTCCTTAAATCCCAAGAAGTCTCTGTTTGGTTTAGAGGAAGGTAAGCTGTTGGGCCACATCATTTCTAAAGATGGCATTAGAATTGACCCAGATAGGATATAGGCTATCCTACAAATGCTCCACCCAAGGAATGTCAAAGAGTTACAAGGATTCTTGGGAAAAATCAATTTCTTGAGAAGGTTTATCCCAAACTTAGCAGAACTAATCAGATTATTAAATAACATGCTAAAGAAGGATTCAAAAGTCAAATGGACTGTTGAAGCCAATCAAGCCTTTGAAAGTATAAAATTGGCCCTTACCCAAACCCCAGTCTTGACCAATCCTCAGTTTGACAGAGAATTTATCATTTTCTCTTTTGCCTCCCAGCATACTATTGCTGCTGTTTTATTGCAAAAAGATGACCAAGGAAATGAGAAGCCAATTGCTTTCTTTAGCAAAGCTCTTAGAGATGCACCTTTAAAGTATCAAATCATGGAAAAACAAGCTTATGCTTTGGTCAAAGCCATTAAAGACTTTAGGATTTATATCCTTTATTCCCATGTTATAGCATATGTGCCAAGTCCAATTGTCAAAGACATTCTCACTCAAGAAAACTTAGAGGGCAGAAGAGGAAAATGGATTGCCAACATCTTGGAATTTGATATTGAAATAAAACCTACAAAACTAATAAAAGGGCAAGGTTTGGCCAAGTTAATGACAGAAGCAAACTTCCAAGCCCTAGACATCAATCAGCTGGACAGTGAACTGGAGCTGGCGACTCCAAAGATCAATGTAGCCTTTGAGCAATCCCCCTGGTATTCTGATATCTGTTATGTGTTACAGAACCTGTGTGCTCCCCCAGGACTGTCCAGAACTAAGTGTAGGTTCTTAAAAATGAAAACCTCAAGATTTTGTGTGATGGATGGCAATTTGCTTTGGAAAAACCATGAAGGCATATTGCTGCATTGTTTAATAGAAAACGAAACTGACAATATCATAAAAGAATTTCATGCAGGTGACTGTGGTGGACACTTGTACTGGAAGTCCACGGTGGACAAAATACTAAGGGCTGGATATTACTGGCCCACCATGTTCTCTGATGTCAAGAAATTCACCACCTCATGTCATAAATTCCAAGTGTTTGAGGGAAAGAGACAGTTGTTGCCACTTCCCTTAAGGCCTATTGCAACAGAGAGACCTTTTCAACAATGGGGCTTGGATTTCATTGGGGAAATTCACCCCTCATCCTCTGGCCAACATAGATGGATCTTAACAGCCACAGATTACTTCACCAAGTGGATTGAAGCTGTTCCATGCAGACAAGCAAATGATTCAACAATCATTCAGTTTTTAGAGAACAACATATTGGCTAGATTTGGCTGCCCTGATAAAATAATCACAGACAATGCTGCAGCTTTCAGACCCAAGAAAATGGTGAACTTCTGCCATAAATTTCACATCACCTTGGGCCATTCCACTGCATACTATCCCCAAGGAAATGGCCTTGCTGAGTCATCAAACAAAAGTCTGGTAAACATCATAAAGAAAGTGCTAGAAGAGAACAAAAAGAATTGGCATAAGAAGCTTGTGAATGCCCTATGGGCAGATAGACTAACAACCAAAAGATCAATTGGGACCAGCCCATATGAACTGGTTTATGGACTAGAGGCCAAATTTTCTTCATCACTAGGGGTGCCTGTTATGAAACTTCTTCAAGAAAGCCAAGCTGAACCAAATGATATGCAAAGAAGGATCAATCAGATCATATGTTTACAGCAAACTAGAGACCAAGTTTTCAGTAGAGTTCAAGTTCTACAAGAAAAATTAAAGAAAGCCTTTGATAGAAGAACTAAGGCAGAAGATTTCAACATGGGAGACAAAGTCCTCAAGTGGGATGCAAGAAGAGAAGACAAGGGAAAACATGGAAAATTTGATTCCTTGTGGAGAGGACCATTTGCTGTCCAAGCAGTGCAAGGTAACAACACTTACTTCCTTAAGAGTCTCAATGAAACTGATTTGGATGAAGGTCCTGTCAATGGCAGGATGCTGAAGCACTATTTTGAATATCACCCATAAGTGCAGCCTGAGGTTCCCTTGTATATATGCAGATGTATATATTATTTTCTATTTAGATTGTAAAAATGCAGTTTTCCAAGTTTATTAACTGCCAGCAAAAGGTAAATAGAGTCAGAGGTCTACCAAGAAGAGGAGCACACAATTTTGACATCTCAAAGCAGCAAACTTCAAGATTGGCAAGAGCAGTCAAGGAACAAGGCAATCTGACCTACTGTTCTTGGTCTTTCAAATGAAACACCATCCCCATGTGGAGCCACTGTTAGCTACCTATACCAATAGGTTTCATATCTCATGATTGGCTATGAAAAGGACCAAATATGCTCTGCTTTGATGATTCAAAGATCACATATTTCCAAGAAAATCCAATCTGTGTTTATAGCTTGGTATGGACTCAAATTTTGATGGATGGTCCAACAGCCTAATCTGGACCATGTCATGTTTTAAATTTTCAGTTGTAGATTAGAGAAAGGAGTCTGTCCAAACTGTTTAATCTTGGCAGACAAGTAGTTTAGGTAGAGAAGAAAAGGCTCCCAACAGCTTAATCTGGGACCTTGGAAGAAATAAGGGTAGAAGTAGATAGAAAAACAAAAGAAAAGCCAAAGAAAAGAAAAGGCAAGTAAGGGTCTGCAAGTCCAAGTGCACCCTCCAAGAAGAAATAAAAAATGCTAGGCAAGTAGCTGGGTAAGTAGTTGGGGTTGCAGAAAGGTTATTTTTACCATTGCAGGTGTGTTAGCTTTGTTTACCAAGGCAAAGTCAATGAAATGAGAAGGTGTTTTTCTTCATCAAGATTGCAGCAAGCAAAGGAGCATGTCTAACCTCCCTTTTCCCCTTTTCATGTCATTTACTAACATTCCCTCATCAGTTGAGATTCATGGAAGAATTATGGTTTCATGGTGGTTCTTAATCTTTTTAGAAGCCACATTTCTTGTCTAAACTCTTTTCATTTTGATCTACTCCCTAAACTAAGTAAGTTTCAAATAAACTTAGTGATTTTCCCCCTCATTCACATCTTCCCCCATATTAACTCTAACTTTACTATGTAAATCCCCTATATTACCTTTCCCCTACTAGTATTAACACCATGGTGTATAAACCCCAAATTTTGTATAAATATCTCTCCCCTTGGCATTATAGCCATATGTTCTCTAAAAAGGAATCAAAATGACATCTGGTCACTTTGATGAACCTATACCTCATCCCTCTCCCTTGTTTCAAGTCATCCCACTCATCAAACCATCATTTGCAAAGAAGAACCCTATAAAAACCCCTTCCTACCCCTAAACCCCTTTGAAATCATAAAAAACCCAAAGAACCCACTTTTACCGCTTAACCAAAGTTGGAGCACGTATTTGATTTTTCGAAATATATTGAAAAACATTGAAAATACCATATATAAACCTTTCCCGCTGAGCACGGGTCCCAAAAGAAATGTTTATTTATTCCTCCGCCCGCATCCGTATCCATCGATCACGTCGCCCTCCCGTCCACCGTTGGATCAAACCCGTGGGATCCGACGGCCCATATTGATATCGGAGCGGCCCCCACGACAGACAATTAGCGCCCGAGAAAATGACGAAGGGATACGTCATGGCACGGCCACGCGTCACCCTTTCAGGTCTCTCGGAGCGGCCTCTGACACAACCAGGGCCGTATCCTAACCGCCCCGAGAAACCGTAACCGCTCCGAGAGACCGTAACGGCTAGTGTACTTACCGCCCGGTTGTGGGTTCCATGTCATGCCCACGTCATTACCGCCCGGCCGTCGCGTCAGCATCTTGTCCGCCCCTGTGCCAGCGTGTCTGCCACCGCATCATTCCTGTGGACCAATCCTAGCTCACCACGTCACCTGATGACGTCATGCTGACGTCACCCGGCCCTGACCCCACCTATGACATCATGCTGACGTCACCAGAAAAACGCGCAAAAATGCCAAAAAGTCCATATTTAGGCCAATTTTTGTGTTTTTTTGTACTTTTGCTGCCAGAACTGTTGCTTTCTCTGCATGATTGCTACGTCCAAGTTACACCACCTTTGCTGAAGCCAACTTGGAGACGTCCAGCGCGCCATTTCCACAGTCATCCGTGACCATTGCTCGCTCTTTACCAGGTATTCTCCATTAAAATCCTTCATATACCTACTCTGTCTGTGATTTCCCTTGAAAGAGCTTAAGCGACATACAACTCTCAAAATTCACCGGTGAATCTTGATGCTTAGCCCCCATTTACCACTGTGAGCTCGAAAAACAAAAGCCGAGCCTTGTTTACCCGTATTTTCACTGAAAACGGTACTCTGTTCACGCAAACGTGAAAGTACTCACTCAAACTGTATTCACCTACTAAAAAAGGACAGATTTAGACCTCTCATTGGTCTCATTTACACTTCAAACAACATTTCAATTGCTGTGTGCCCATTTCACCCTCTGGTCCCTGAAATTCACACTTTCACTACAAGTAATCACCTCTGTGTCGTTCTGCCTACTTCAATCAGTTCACCTACAAGTCTGAAGCTTAATAGACCATGGAGACTCCAATTGCACTGAACATCAAGCCTCTCAATGCCCCTCACAGGGAGTTAGAATGGAAAGCTCTGGGAGATATGGATTATCAAATGTTAGACTGGTTTCCATTAGGCTCCAAATACAATATTCAGATGCTAAATGAGTTGAAAGCCCAGCACCTTAGTGGAGCTGATATCCTAGGGATTTGGGACTCAAACTTGCCCATCTACAACCTCCCCCAAGTAAATGCTATGCCTGAATTGATCCACAGATGCCAGGAGTGCTATGATCCATGCCAAAGAGCTGTCCTCAGCCCTACAGGCTCAATTCTGTTCCATATCACCCCAGAGAGCATAAATGAGATGCTGCATTTCCACACTGCAAAACCATTGACCCCCCTCTACATGCAGAACTTGATAAAGAAGGGGAATAAGTTGTCAAATGACCAGATCATCAAAATCAACCAGCTGTTTGTACAATCAAGCTCTGAAACCATCAGAACTTCTCCTATTGGATATGCTTACTTAAATGAATTGGGCAGAATGCTAGTGGATTTGATCAGGTATGTCCTAGGGTTTAAGGGAATGGAGGATGTGGATGAAATTATAATGGCAATGTTGTCTATATTCTCTCCTGGAAAGCCTCCAGCTGTACATTACGACTATGCCACATACATTGCAGATAGGATCCATGACCAGCTGATGAATTTGCAAAGGGAAAGACTATTCAGATACACTTCCTACATTTATCATCTATTCTTGTTTAATCAACCAGGCAGCTTCCTCATTCCCCTGAAACAAGTTAATGCCCAGGGGAATCCAAGGTCAGTTGTGTTTTGGACCTCTGTTTTTCATTGCACCTCTGTATCACCATACACATACTGTGAGTTCATAGACTTATTCATACATCCAGCTATGACATTATTGTATGGTGTTCCTCCTCCAAGGTTAACTGATGACATGAGGAGAATTCTCCATCTAAACAAAACCTACAGCATTGGTAATTGGTACCTTTACCGAGACTACACAGTCATCAGAGTATATGGCTGTGAGTTGAAGCCTTTTAGGCTGCCAAGGTATGTCCCCATGAGGCTTTTTGCCCTTGAATACTTCAGGCAATTTGGGAATGCCGACTATCTCCACTTCCAAAGTAAGAACAAAAAGGCACAGTTGAAGGTGAGGAGCCAGCTGGGCCCTTTCCTATATAACAAAAAAGAGGAGGGATGGAAAGAGGCAAAGAGTATCCTAGAGGCCCTCAAACTGCAAACTAGCTTTGAGTGGATACCCTATGACCCCAATCATTTTGTTTCCCTCAGGAGGATAAGATACAAATTGGGCACATATTCACATGTGAGGCAGCCTGAGATTGAGCAGTATGCCAATGCATTAAGCTGGGAAGAGGGCACCCTAGAAGAGGAAATCACTAGTGAAGAGCTGCTAGAAAGAGAGGCCAGAAATATTCAAAAGGAAACTGACTTAGAAACTTGTGGACAGGTCCCCCTCTCATATAAAAGACAACTTGGAGCAGCTGCCTCATCCTCAACAACACATCAGCAAGCTGCCGTGAATACTCCACAGACAGACAACAAAGGCAAAGAAAAGCAGGTGGAACAGCCACCTCCTATGACTGAAGAGCAAATGGAAACCCTATTGCAGCAACAAGAAGAAATGGAGCAGCAGGGAGAAGGGCAGCAGCAAGAAGAACAGCAACAACAGGGATTGCATCAAGAAGAAGGGCCACATGAGAGACAGTAGCCCTTGCAGCAAGAAAGAGTAGTTGATACTCCAAGTTCCACTGAGCAACAGGCTCAAAATATAGTGCCTCCTAGGCCAGAGACTACCTTTGATGCCTCGGTCCTCCAAATTCCACAGAAGGAGGACATAAACAGAAAAAGGGACAGAGAAACTCCCCTGACATCATCTATAAACCAGGGAGAGAAAAGGCAAAGGTTGAATGACTTTTCTGAGGATGACATAGCAATAAGGCAAGCAATGGGCATGGGCCCACCCAGCAGAGAAGCCTTAGCCAGTTCCTTCCAGCAGGAACAGGACAGAACTATGGGAGGAGAGGTCAGCACCTCTAGCCAGCAAAGAGAAGGAGAAAGGAGCATCAAGCAGCAATTTATAGACATCAAAAGGAGGAGTGACCCTATCAAGATACAGCTGTACAACCATTTATTGAAAATGGCTCCCACCAATCAGCAAAGACTGATGTCTGCATTTGATGTACAGGAAGGCAAAATGATTATGAGCCATTTTATGCCAACAGCAGTGCAGCCCCAATCTTCCTCTGACTACTTGAGGACTAACCTGGAAGTCCTTGCCAAGGATATCCACCCAATGGATAAGATAGAACTGCATAAGCAAACTGGTGAGATGGTCTATGCTTCCTTGGCAGACCAAACGTTGGATAACTACAGGCTACAAAATAGCCTTAACAATACAGCCTCTCAGCTAGAGTTGGAGAGGGCATCATCCCAGGCAAAGGACAACAGAATAAGGTCCTTGGAAGACATAATCATTGAGATTGGGCATGATCCCAAAGATATCAAAGGAATACAAGAGATATTGAAGTTGAGGGATGCTGACATGGCTGCCTTAAGGAAAAAGATCAAACTCCCAGCTACCATTCACCCTCAAACAGATGAAGTGGCTCAGCAGAGACATGAGCAGGATGCCACAACCTTGATGATTTCCCTTTATAAGCAGCTTATGCAAGCACAAGAAAAGTTGGGAGAATCAGAGGCCGCACAAGCAGCATTGCAAACAACACTGAAACAAAGAGAAGAGGGTCAGACCTCTCAGCCTCCTCTGGTCATCAATCTTGAGGAAACTGCCCCTATCACTGCTCCTCCTCCTCAACAGACTGAACAGACAGCAACATCTACTTCAGCAGCACCAACAACCACAGAGCAGGCCCAAAGCCTGGATATGCAAAAGCTGAAGAATGAAATTCAAATCCTGGAAGCTCAAATGGCCGAGTTAAATGAGACCAGGGAAAAATTAGCCAAAGTCAATGATAGACATGATAAATCAAAGAGAGAAGTGGCATAAAAGGGCAGGGAAATCAAAGCCCTTAAAGACAGGATGAAAGAGCTAGAAAATGAGCTCAAATTAGATAAAGTTATAGTTGGGCTCAAGGCAATGCTATGGGCCAACATTGGCCAGTCTATTACTGACCAATGGCAGTATATAGAGACAATCCAAGAGCAGCTAGAGCTCATCCCAAAAGCACAAGCTGAAATTCACAAGTCAAGGGCTGCTCTAGGCAACATGCCTGAAGTTGCCACCAGGATGATCAATGTGCTAAATAACAGAACAAGTACTCAGCTGGCAAACATGGGAATTCCCAATAGAACTGAGACCATTCAGTTGATCAAAAGGGTTTTCACATTGAGAAATTTGGTGCAGACATTGGAGAGAAGAACCCAGGACATGCAGACCGAGGTGAAAAGGTTCATGGATAAATTCTTAGTGCTGCAAAACAGAGGACTCCCCAGCTTACTGAACAGCGCAGGGAGACTGCTCATTCATGAGCAGTATGCCAAAAGAGTGAATGCATTTGCCACAAACGAAATCAATGAGAAGCCCAGCAACTCAGAAGAAACAGGGCCAGCTACAGGACAGACTATCTACAACAGGGTAGAAAGTCTATTTTTTATAATGAATGAGATCAAACACCTGTTTGAGGTGGCTCCCAATTTTTTCAAGTATACAGAGGCAGAGGAGACTATGGATGCAATTCTCAGGCACCAACTCCCTACACAAGACTGGTGGACAAATACAATACAGAAAATTTTATAGACAGTGAGTCATTCACCAAATTTTGTTTTTAAAATATGAATTGTTATGTAAAGCACAGTTCAACAAAATCAGCATGCATTAAAGGTTAGAGCTGAGCCAACTCAGCAAAGCTGTTCGGTCACCACAGCAGCAAGCACAGTCACAGGTGGCAGGGCCGAGAAAATACAGCGCAACAAATATAAAGGCACATTTATCAGCATTAAAGCAAAGCGTTTCAACCGACTCAGTGACCTCCAAAGGTCAAAATATCCTCTGACAGACTTAAAGAGCAGTTATGTTGCATTCAAAGCTGTAATAACTTTTTTTCTACTTTCTGAACGAAGTAATGAAGATATTTTTCTCTCAGATGACTCAATGCCTGAGATATTTTGTATAAGCATTCTTATAAAGTCCCCTTTCGCATGAGTTTTGCAAGGGTTGTTGTTGATTTCTCCTGAAGAAGTTCTTATGCTGTAATCCTTTCAGAAGTTTAATAAAGAAAGTGATGGAATTTCTCGGATTTCCGAAGTGTTGAATGCATTCTGGTGTCTGTTGAAAACTGCTGGATTCCTGTGTATTACACAATACAATAAGTCTCTGTAACTCTCTCTGTTATGTGTTTTGATTTGTTAATATCCATATATGTTTCCAATGTTTGAATATTTAGCAACAAGGAAAAAGAATAACTTTCAGGATTTATTCAAGAAATACCCTGAGTTCAATCTGTGTTGTTAATGAATGTTTTCTTCATCTGTAATCTTGATAAGTGTAATTCTTAATTGCTGCACTTTCAGAATACATCTTTCATAGTGGCCTTTGTCTCAGGAATTCAAGTTTGCTCCTGTGCAACGTGTTTCACTTTCACCTCACCAGCTTAACAGAGAATTCTTAATTGCTTTCTGTTGGCTGACATGTCTCACCATTCAAGTTAAATTTGTTTGTCTGAAATACACAATAGGCCCTGCAGTTAGAGCACCACCAATCCTGCATTTCAAAGCATTTCACAACTCCAGACTCCATCGCCCAATGATATATTACTCTCTAAACACTACATCTTAAGCCCTGAAAGAAATCCTTCAACCAAAACATAAACCAAAACCTGAGCATAATATCTAGCCTAAAACACCATCATAATAGAGACAAATCATAAAGAGAGAGCCCTCTCTGATTACAGTTTGGCTAGAAACTGTGATCCAAAGATTGGTTAGTGGTTACCCCGGCCGTATTCCCTTGGGAGTCATAGGGAACAACCTGGGTGTTAACAGACTTTACACATTATGATTGTGATTTCCAAGAAGCCCTCACTAACCTAGGCAAAGTATTACACAAATGCACTGAAATGAATTTGTCTCTCAGTCCAAACAAATTTGAATTCTTAATGACTAAAGGGACTGTGCTAGGTCATTTAATATCTCAGCAAGGACTGCAGGTGGACCCAAACAAAATAGAAATCGTCTAAAGGGTCTGACCTCCACAAAAGTAGAGAGATGTAAGGAGTTTCTTAGGGTTAGCTATATACTACCAAAGGTTCATAAAGGACTTCAGCAAGTTGGCCTCTCCTTTGTTTGGGTTGTTGGCTAAAGATTCTGAGTTTATATGGTCAAAGAGTTGTCAAGATGCCTTCAACATTCTAAAGGGTAAGTTAACTGCTGCACTAATCCTTAGAGGCCCAAACTGGGCCCTCCCTTTTCATATTCATGTTGATGCCTCACACAAAGCCGTAGGATAAGCCTTAGGTCAAGAAGAGGAGAAATTTCCCTATGACATCTATTTTATCAGTAAGAACCTCTCAAAGGTTGAGCTAAACTATACTGTGACGGAAAAGGAACTCTTGGATGTTGTGCATTCATTAAACAAATTTAGGCATTACATTACAGGCTATCAAACATTTGTGCACACTGATCATGCTGCAATCAAATATTTAATGAACAAGCCAGATGTAAATGCTAGAATTATAAGATGGTTGCTTTTATTATAGCAGTTTGATCTAACTATTGTTGATAAGTCTGGTAATGAAAATGTTGTTGCTGACTTTCTATCTAGAATGAATCTGCCTGTAGGTGAAGAAGGAATGGTGGATGACCAGTTATAAGATGAAAATTTATTTGCTCTTCCAGTTCTTTCCCCATGGTTTTCTGATATAGCAAACTATTTGGTATCAGCACAGTTCCCACCAAACTTGCCTTCCAAAGAAAAGAGCAAGATAATCAGGAAAAGCACCCCTTTCACTTGGATTGGGGGCAATCTGTTCAAACTTGGCCCAGATCAAATCTTGAGAAAGTGTGTAATGGAAGAGGAAGTCTTTGACATCCTTCCAACCTGTCATGATGGGCCTTGTGGAGGTCACTTTGTAGCAAAGAGGACAACATTCAAAATGTTGCAAGCAGGCTATTATAGGATGTGAAAAAATACATTAGTTAGTGTGATTGGTGCTAGAGGATGGGAAAGCCTACTCTAAGAGATGAAATGCCCTTACATCCTCAAGTGACTTTCGAGCCATTTAACAAGTGGGGCATGGACTTGATTGGACCTATCAAACCTCCTTCAAAGCAAAAACAACACATCATTGTGTGCACTGATTATTTGACTAAGTGGATTGAAATTAAGGCAATTAAGGCAGCAACAAAAGAAAATGTGGCTGAGTTCCTAAGGGAGAATATATTCTACAAATTTAGGTACCCTAGAGAGCTATTCATAGACCAAGGCAGCCAGTTTACCTCCAACATGATTGAACAACTTCTTAGCCATAAAAAAATCAAGCATAGGACCTCCACTCCTTATCATCCACAAGCTAATGGGCAAGTGGAGGTGACCAATAGGGCACTGGAGAACACCTTAACCAAGGTAGTGAGCAGCAGTAGGAAGGATTGGGTAGAGAGACTAGTTGAGGCCACCTAGGCCTATAATACAACATGGAAGACCACCACAGGATTTACACCCTATGAGATGGTCTATGGGAAAAAGGCTTTGTTGTCCATTGAGTTTGAATATAACACATTGAGGATGGCAACCCAACTAGATTTGGATCTCAGTCATGCACAGAAAGAAAAGTTGTTGCATTTAAATGGCTTGGATGAATTCAGAATGCAGACCCTCCTACATACAGAGATAGTTCATCTTTAGAGGAAGATCTGGCATGAAAAACATATCAAGGAGAAGTAATTTCAAGAGGGAAACTGGGCATTGTTATATGATTCAAGGTATAAAGACTTCAAGGGCAAGCTAAGGACAAGATGGCTCAGACCTTATGTGGTGGAAAGATGCCATGACAATGGTTCAGTGCAAATCAAAACTATTGATGAAGAAGCCATTCCTTTGCTAGTTAATGGACACTGATTGAAAATGTATAAAAGGCCTTTATCAAAACAAGAGTTCATTGATAATATCAATAAGACAATGATGATGGTGGAGCAAGTTCCAGCTCCTCCCTCATCAGGACACTGAAAAAGAAAAAAAATAATAAGGATTCAAGTGAAAACCTCCATGAGGTGCCTAAGTCCCATCTTCGGGTTGAAAACGTAATGAGGCGCCCAGGGCAGATATGTAGGGTGAAAACCTCTCTGAGGCAACCTAGGTGTTTTTAAATATATATAACAACAACAACAATAATAATAATAATAAAAGAAAGAAAAGCATAATTGTTATTTGCAGGCGGGTGAGAAAGACAAGGAAGGAGCAAAGAAAAGATCCAAAGGGAGCCCTGCCTCACATATATTCATCTCCTCCACTCCTTACCATGCATCCCTCGATCAATCCCATTGTTTTTCACTTCATTGCTTCAATTCAGGTGAAGATTGTGTTTCCTACTAGAATCACCTCAACCATTACCATCATCCCTGCATACACACACACTCCTACTCCCTCTGTCAAATCATTACACCATCATAACAGCACCAGCCAGCAACATGATCAAGAAATTCTAAGGGAGACACCAAACATTGCCAACTGGTAATCCAGGAGCTTCGCAGCAGCAGTAGCAACATCAGATATTCAGTCACAGACACCTACAAAAGCTAATAAACCATCAACAAATAGTAGAGGAGGAAGAAGAATGACCATCAACAACACCTCTAATCTTTGACAACTGCAGCATGGCATCAAGACCACAGGTAAGTATCCCACTCACTCACTCATATGCATCATTTGATCAAAAGTTGTAAAGGTTAAGAGGTAGTTGGTTTATAAGTGAAAAGGTGTCAAAAAGAAAATTCTTTAAAAGTCAAAACATAATGCAAGAGTCCATAGATACAATATTTTTATGGCAACCATTTGAGAATGCTTGAAGAATTAATACTTGGGGTAGAAACACCAGCTCACAAAAGACTCAACATACCATATTTCTTGATGCAATCACTCATAGACTCTAGCAGCAAAGTAAAGGAAGGGAATTCCCAACACTTGGCTCACCATGGTTTGATCAGAATCCTCATTAAGGATGCCCTCCAAAACCTCAAGATCCCTATAACATGGTCAGTCTTCAGAGACTTACTAGTAGAGGGTGACATCGAAACCCTCACCTATGATGTTAGTCCTTCTGTCAATAAGGAGGAGGAAAAACAAGAAGAAGAAGATATAAAGTTAGATGGGGATGAGATGGATGAAGAAGATACTAATACAGAGGAACATGATGAAGCAGAAGAGAAGGAGGATGATGCCAAAACAGTAAGTAGAAGAAGGCATTGAAATAGAGGAAGAAACTGATGGAGATGAGAAAGAACAACAAGAGGAAGAAGGAATTGAAACAGAGGAGAAATAATAGAAAGAGGCCATCTAGTGTAGGATGCTAGCTAAATCCTATGCCCTTTACCACAGAGAACAATGGCTGCAATTTCAGATTAAAACACTAGCATAAAGGGGCACCATGCCATTTTAGGACTGCCGGTAATTTATTGATCTTTGTGATCAAAGTGCACTAGAGTATAGGGCCAAATGGCTTATTTTTACTTACACAACATGGCCCTCACAGACATGAATATTTGGGATCCTAATGCAGAGCTAGGAGATCTACAATTAATGGCTTTGGCATCAGCGATGAACCATGAGAAGCCAAGGGCTGTAGAGATGAAAAGAATACTGGCTAGAGAGAAAAATGAACCATTTTTTTATCAGAGCTGAACAATCAAATCCCATGGCCCTAATCAACACCCATAATCTTATTGCAAATGATCCTCGACTGGCACCTAGATATCTTGTTGCCTAAGAGCAAGCAATTTTGCATTTTGAGGATATGTTTAGGCTACTAAGAGGTGATAATATACATGCCTGCTAAAGGAGATGGAAAACACTATCACACAGCTTGAAGATTAGAGAATATCACTCCCCTCAAAGGTTGAGAGAGGCACTCAACAGGACACCTATGTATAAGAAATAAATGAAAAGGTTGAAGGTCAATTGGATAGGCCTAAAACTCAGTCCATCACAACTCCTAGGGATGCTAGAAGGGAGAAAAGAAGAAGAGGAAAAGAGGCAGTGGGAAGAAGTAGAAAGAAAAGTAGGCTTCTACAAACAAGAAGAAGAGATCATAGCAGAAGCATGGGATGTTAAAGAGGCTACCAGAGCCATAAAGGAGATGGACATTGACTAAGTTGCTCACAGGATGAGTAGCACTTTCAGTAGGGGGTTGATGATGAGCCTCATCATTGAGTGATTATATGGGCCTTAATTGGCCGTAATTCACCTACTAGCTTAGTCAAACCAACTATTCTCACAACTTATTGCATACTTTTCATTATATTTTGTTTATGAGATGAATTAGAGTTGGATACTTTTCTTTGTGGTCTAATGTGCATATAATGTAGGAATAAAGGATAAAAGAAAGGAAAATGCAGGCATAAAGGATAAAAGCAAGGAACTATGGCAAATACCTTGTTCAAAACTCGAATGGGATGAGATTAATTATAGGAGGTGAATCCTCCTCAATTACTACCCATCCATTCGAATATTCCTCCATCAGCTTGGAGTGCAAACAACCATCACTTTGAAGACTAGAAGACACCCGAGGAAGTGAAAGGGACAAAAACCAATTTTTCTTGAGTTGGGAGCCATGCCTCCCTAATTTGAAGGAAGTCGTTAGAGACTTCAGATGTATAAATAGAGAGGCTTAGGACCTCATTAGGATTCAGACTTTCATTGTAAAACTCTGCTTTATTTTTGTGCTGCAAGAGGCTTGTGACAGTTGTTTTGTAATCCATGGTTTTCATAATGAGAATGAGTTTTGTTTAAGCCAGCTCTGAGTTAACTCAGAGGGCTGAAGATCTTAGGTTAGGTCCCGACCTGATCAGCCGAAGCTCCTCTTTACTGTACATTTATGCTAGCATAATTTCCTGGTTTTCATTGTTCATTTTCTTAAATAGCTTCCTGGTTATGTTTATTTCTTTAAGTAGCTTTCTGATTTACTTATTCATTTGTTTAAATAGCTTTCTGGTTTTGTTCATCTACATTGTGCTTCAGTTTACTTTCATTTGTGCCTTCTTTTAGTTCAAAGATTAGTTAGAGGGAAAAGATCACTATCAAGTTGTGCGCAAGTGTCTCGACCTCATCTCCTCCCTCTAGGACCGTGACTTGAGGAAGAGACCTTTCAGCAAGCCTAGAAACATAGGTTTTCTAGTTCTCGCATGACCTATGGAGTTTGTCGTTTGATGTAGTTGCTCATTCACCCTCACTGTTTTTTTCTGTCATTTTCATTTAAAAACCTCCTTCAATACGTTCTTCATGCATCACTTCCTCATCGTCCGATCCCCAACAAACCTTCACAATCACCGTCCGATTCATTATTTTCTCTAATTGTTGTCTCGCGTGAAGTCTTCCACTTACTTTATGCAATTTAAGTCCCCACCATCGATATGTCTCACCTGATCTGATGGATATCGTGTCACCTCAGCACTTCATGCGCTTTTAAACCCCCACCGTCGATCTGCCTCACTTGATTCGATGGTTATCACTTCACCTTATCACCAACTAGTGTAGCTGATCTCCACCGTTGATCAGTCTGGCCTGATCCAATGGCTATCACAAAATCTCACATGGATTAGTGCATGGTCGTTATCTACCCAAGAGCACACAAGAAAAGTCGGTTTCTCATGTTATGTGTCACGTAGTTAGGCTAATCGCATTAAATTTTAAAATACAGCTTACATCCTTGAGGGTGCATGAGAAACTACTTACTGTCTTAGAAACCTACTCCATCGTTTCCACACGTTTCTTTTTCCCGTGATATGATCTCCACCGTCCATCTCTTGACTTCATCTGTGCGACAAGATCTCAACCATTCATCACTTCGTTACCCTATCTGTCCATCTCTTGACTTAATCTCTGTGATTAGATCTCGACCATTCATCTCCTATTAACCTTGTTTGTCCATCCATTCACTTAATCCCTCGCGATACGATCTTCACCGTTCATCTGCTTCATTACCTTGTTCATCCATCCATTCACTTAATTATTCGTGATACAATCTCTGCCATTCATCCTATATATTCATTAACCCCATTCATTTGTTTATTCGCTTAAAGCCCCACGATAAGATCTCCACTGTCCATCTTCTGTTTGTTGATCAATCCAACAGTCCCTATGCGCTACTGCGTCCTTACATCCTCCTTTCACCAATTTCGATCACCAGCTACGTTTTCCGCTTGAAACACGATTTAGCCTAAGTGTATTTGCTACACCTTAGTATAGTTTAATGCTCTTTTCTTTTGTAACTTAGATAGCAACATTAAGTTAGTGATTAGTTTAGCAATTCTACTTAGCATCACTGTTCAATTGGTTAATTAGGGTATGGTGGGGTTTATCATTACATGTTGTTTTCTTCAATACTGTAGTAGAAGTAGCTCTCCCTTATGATAGATTTTCTCTTCTTCCAACAAAGAGTTAAGCTTCTTCTGACCCTACAGAAGTCTGGCTTGGAACCCCTGGGGTCTCTTTCCAGATGAGCAGTGACAATAGGAAGTACCTTCACTTTTACTTGTTCATATAGCACTGTCACCTCCAAGTTTATAAGAACCTCGGGTTGATAAGTAAAGCTAGTAGCCCTGGGAGTTGCAACATTCTTGTTGCAATACCTAGGCTCATCACCCACCATCTCATTCCTCAAAGCCATCTCTCTCATCCTTTGAGATATTCTTGGAAATGACCTTATTAGTGTTATTTAGGCCCAATTGTCTTCTTCAATTTCTTTATTTTCTCTTCTCCTCCAACGACACACATGTGTGTGTGTTTGCGTACACACACATGTCTTTTCCCAATATTAGTAATTAGAGTTCTTAGAACTCCTCATTTTTCTAGCCCTTCTCCATTATAAGCATCCACTCTCGTGATCTCAATAGTTATAGGGTCCACATTAAGAGTAATCTAATTAACAAAACCATGAAAACAAAAGGGCATAGGAATAGTCATATTTCTGAAGGTTATTCTTAAATGAAACCTCCATAATATATGTAGCTTCCTCACAGATTTTGGGCTCCTTTGAGAGAGGGATACTTCTTAATTCCACATTTGAAGAAAAGGGAGCCTATGTTTTCTACCCTATGACCCAAAGGACTAAGACTTTAGGAAGATGAAGATTGCTCTTCAATATCCTTCTAGCCAACAACAAAACTTCCTCAAGTAGGATCCTATGAACTTTGGGATCCTACACCTCCAAAATATTTCAAATGTATATAAGTTTTAGACATGCTAAGTGAAAAAATATATATAAATTCTTAAGAAAAATAAATAGAACAGTGAGACATACATACAATATGTAAAGATTTACCTTGTAAACCTTAACTAGGAAAACTAGCAAACATGAGAGCCTCATGTTCCTCTTCTCGTCATATTGACTTCATTGTTCACAATACAATATATAGGTATTTCATGGAATCCAAAACCCTAATCCATATGATTAAATTACAACTTTAATTTCTTAATAGTAATTAGATTAAAATGGGATTAGTACCATTAGTTGTAAAATATGAAAATAGTGTAAAATTTTTTCCTACACATATGAATAGCGCAGAAAGATAGCCATGAAAAAATTATAGTGCATGTAAAGTATATAATTGTACAAATACTTGAAAATAATATATCCATGCAATGGCATACAACACATTCCAAACAATGTATCATTATGCACCAGACACCTAAATAGCATAAAAATAGAAAGAGAAGTAACTCCACATCTTGAGAATGAGATGGCTGCATGAATGACAAGCCTCTTCAAGGGGGAAACCTGATTTTACAATATAAGAAATTCCCACGATGAGATTATCTCTAAACCTAGGTTTCCTTGTTATATGTAGGAGACAAAGGGTACTTACAATTAAAGGTTCTAGCCAACCATTAAAGGGCCTCGCTAACCAATTGTTAATTTTTGCAACTAGGGTCAAATTCCATCTTGGGCAGCTTAGATGACCGAGATGATGATTGCATTAAATTCCTATTTTCGAGAGGAACAAAATTGACCTAAATATCACCCTATTTGGACAAGTAAAACTTTATTTTTGAATTATTTTATCCACTCATGTATATTGGAATAGGTTGGCCCTAAGCACATGTACAATTAGATAGGTCAGCCTCAACATCAAGTGGGCACTCATGGAAGCCTACAAATAGAATAGGCCTCAAGCTCATTTGGACACATTTGATAAAGCCATATTCTACTCTCTTCTATTGTCTTGGTTCGCATAGGTCTAACGGAGGAAGTTCACTCAAGGGTCCGAAATTACAAGGTTGAAGCTCGCACAGATCTAGGGTTTCTATTTCTCAATCGCATGCATGTAACTAAGAATTTTCATCCCCAGACTCACACACACAATGGATAAGGGAGCATCCAAGAAGTCTCAGACGGTTGCAAAAAAGCCTTAAGGGAGCGTCTAGGGTTTGTGAAGATGACACAATTTGGTCCCCAGACGCACACACAAAGTGCTAAGGGAGAATCTAGGAAGTCTTAGACGCTTGCCTAAAATCCTGAAGGGAGAGTTCAGGAAGTCTCAGAGACCCGCACAGAAGCCTTAAGGGAGCATCCAAGGTTTCTGAAGAAGATCAGATAGTGTTGGTCCCTAGACACATGTACAAAGTGGTCAAGGGTGCGTCTAGACAATCCTAGTCACTTGCATAATAGCTGGAAGGGAGTGTCTGGGGGTTTGGAGAAGTTTTGTGTGTGTTTATCCCTAGACGCACACATACAATCTTCTTGGGATTGTCTAGGTCAGACATATATGCTCACACACAGTGGCTAAGGTAGCATCTAGGAAATTTCATTCACACACAATCTGCCTTTTTGGAAGCATCCACAGTTTTGATCTAGGGTATGACAATTTCCTTGAGTTGGCTTCAATGGTCTGATGGATAAATGGTTTCTCTCTATTGTTATGTAGTTATGCAGTCTACTTCTATTCTATAAATATCTGCTACAAGTTTATGTATTGGGCTCGTTGTACTCTCTGCTGAATTTTTTTTATGACAATCTAATAAAGAAGAAGATTTGAAAGGGTTTTCCCCATTGTGGGGTTTTTCCCTGGTCTTGGACCAATATGCAATCTCTTATGGTTGTGTCATTTTCTTCTTTTTCATTTTATATATTATTCTATCTTTAGTTATAATTTATGATTTAATACATTGCTAATAATTAAATGCATTGTTAAATGAAGATATGAATTGGGCTAAAGTAATTGATACAACATAGGACAATCTGAAAAATTAACATGGAATCAGAGGCAAGGTGAAAGACAAGCCTAAGAGAAGACAAGCATTGAAGCCATCATTATTGGAAAGAAGATTGTCTAGTCAAATTCAAGATGTCTTCCTCTAACTTCAAGGAGCATGAATAGTTGGGTAACGCATCAAACTTTGTTGCATGGAAAGTCAGGTTGGAGATCATAGCTGACAACAATGATGTGCTAGAATACATTCAAGGAAGGATGCCTGAGCCTCTGGAAAATGCTTCTGCTTCCCTCAAAAATAGGTACAGGAAAGGTGAGTCCAAAGCAAAGAAAATTATATTTGATGGTTTACAATATAATTTACTTGCATATGTTGGGAATTTAACAAAGTCTAAAGACATGTATGACAAGAGAGATCTACTAAATCAGATCTAGGTTATTATATCTATATTTTCTCTAGAACCCTATCTCAGGGGGCCGTTCTAAACAAGGGTTATGGTTAGTGCTGCCCCGTTTCCTCTGTAACTGTTCAATCTCTGCAGGCATGCAATGTCACTCTTCATCTCCTGTTGGCTACCCTCCATGCTTCCTATTGACAATGTTGCCTTTCATTTTCACCAGGCCTGCTACATTATGGACGACATGGAATTAGAGGAGGTGGAATATTCCACCGACCCTAACCCTAATGTCCCTATCTTTCATAGCCCTAACTGTACATCAGTTTATTATGCTGCTCACTGGGAACCAACTGAACCACTCCTATCCATCTCTCCTCCTGTTGTTACTCTCCTCGGACCATCTACATCTGGCCTCACCTTCGCTGCCCTGTCCATTGATTTCTCGGAGGTTGACTGTCTACCTCTTTCGCCGGCAACCCTCCACCTGCTTGTTGCTTGTTCTCCATCATCACTTCCCTTCGAACCCTCACCTTCTGAGGATCTATTGCACTCTCAACCCTTCACACCCCCCTCTGGAGTTGATTACACCACTTTGCCTGAGTAGACTCTATTTGAGCCTTTTGCACCTTCTACTTCTATTGTGGCATCTCCCTCCACCGTCCCATCCAAATGCTTCGAGACCCCAGTCATTAAGGCCTGGCACTCTGCACAGTACCAACAACAGGAGAATCAGGGCTCTCTAGACCCTCTGCAAGACCATCCTACTGTGCCTAGATCAGGAAAGCAGAAGATTAAGTGTGTGAAGGCCTCGGGTATGGACCTCACCCTCAAATTTGGGGAAGGTTTTAACATGGGAGAAGTTGTCACTATGGCTGGTAAGGTTCTGGTGGGTAGGGTCTAGGGACGTGCCTATTCAGTAGAGCGACTTAGCCTCTGGGTCAAGGAGAATTGGGGAAACATTTTCAAAGATATTCCTGAGGTGCAGACATTTCCCCGTAGTTCATTTGCACTCTATTTCTTGTAGGATGAATACATCAACTGGGCACTTACCAGATATTGGCACATTGAATTGGCCCTGGTCATGCTGAGGCAATGAAGCCCACTCTTTGACCCTGAAAGAGAGCAGATCGATGTTGGGCCATTATGGGTTAGGTTTCCACGCACCCTCTGTAGTACTGGTCTGAGGATGTGTTTTTTCGTATTGGGAACACGCTAGGTACCTATCTAGACTACGATAGCTCTTATATCCAATCTAGGAATAAGTCTTTGGCTCACATATTGGTCCATCTTAATATGAGAGAGGGATTATAGGAGAAAATCACCTTGCAATGGAATAATTTCATCACGTTCCAAATCTTGACTATGGAGGAGTCCGATTCAGATGCTGCAGGTGCCACAAAGTTGGGCACGTCTTCAAGGAATGCCCAATTGTGTGAAATGACTCAGACTCTCCTAAGGTACTAGAGGCTGAGGCTGTTAGGGCTCCTGCATCTATTCCAGGTGTTGGGAACAAGATCCCCCAAGGACAGTTTAGGGCTAAAATCCCATGTTTTGGGTCAAATTTTGAAATAAACTTGTAAATTCTCCACATTTTGTGGTCACGGAGTGCAAAGGTGTCATGAGTCATAAAGGGTTTTTTGCCCTTATTTTTGTAAAGTAAAGTCTGCTGTAAAAGATCTACCCATGATCCAGGGACCATGGAATTGTATAAAAAGAGCTAAGTAAGTAAGCTCTAAGTAGTTCAATAGTGGTGAAGCTAGTCATAGCTCTAAAGTAAGAAATCTAAGTTTCGGGTCATAGCGTAGGTAGAGGATCTATAGATGAGTGCGCAGAGGCCTAGGGTAGAAGTCCGTAGCTAAATGCGTGGATCGCTGCAGCTGTGTGCGCAAGGCGGATAGAGTCTGTAATCACTTGAAGATATCAATAAAGAGAAGTATTCTACAAATTCTATGTCTTTGTTCCGATTAATGCATCTTGTCATGTTGTGTATGAATTTCATTTATAATTCTTATGTGATGCGTGAATGTATGTAATTACGTTGGATAACTACATACAAGTAAGGATATATATTTACACAGTGCTAACTATGATTATCTAATAAGATAAGTAATATTCTTAATATAACTTGACAATATGTGCAATACATTGCCTTAGTAGTGCGGAAGTATATGAATCAAAGGTTAGGGTTGGGCGAAGATCTGTCGTACCCTTTCACGAAGGTATCAAAGGGAGGAATAAGGGGCTAGGATGACAGAGCCCTAGAAATTAATGACCTGCGTTAAAGTAGGAATAGAAGGAATAAACCGACATCACAACCATCTCAGGGTGTAGAAACTTGGTTCCAGCATCCTCCCATACTGTTACGGGTAAGGCTTCGGTCCGTGCTCCGCAGAATGATTCCGAAAGTGCCATTAGTGTAGGGATTTGTTTTGCTAACTAACATTGAAACTAGGTCAGGTCCCAACAAGCCAAAAAATGGCTCCATTGCCGGGACCAAAATCTGCATAAGATATGTGTGATGTCGTATCACTGGAATCCAACTAAGAAAGAGATTAAAGACTGGTTGGATAGGAAGACCCACGAATTCGCGGCACAAGAGGACAGAAATCCGCGACTGATAAAGGAATAGTGCCTAGACAAGTACCTATATATAGAGATCAACGATATCATTTTCTGCTCCTTTCCAGTTGAGATGAGTAGATCACAAAGCTAGCAGATAGCCAAGGAAGTTGGAGACTTGACAGTTCTATTGTTTGGACCCCAGAGCTAGTACAATGATTGGAAGCATCTGAGGATAAGATCGCCCACTCTATTGATCATTGGCTCGATCATGTCATAGGAGGATTTGTGACTGAAATTGCAGTCGATACCTCAGTCATCTGTAGTGAGGCAGAGGAACACTTTTTCAAATGACTGCGAGGTAAGTACTTGAAATCTTTGAATACCTAGATTAAAATGTTATTGTGCGAAAAGTGGGTTATGCAACTACCTTGATGTTCAAGGCTACGTGAAGTGGAAAAGCTTACAAGAATGAAGGGAGAAAGGATCCTGAATATAGTCCATTGATTTCACCTCTGCGAGGTGATGAAGAGGGAATAATGCAGGCTTCTTCATGAAGTGTTATTCAGTTAATAAGACAAGGATTCCCGTGATTGCCACCTCCACCCACACCACCTACAACTTCGCCACCATCACCTGTGACTTCACTCATACCACCTCTACCTCCACCGTAGTTCAGTATGGAAAACTCAGTGAAGCTGCCTTTGATCAAAGGCTTGGGAAATGAGGACCCGAACTAGTTTTGGTTCATCGTGAAAGCTGTATGGGAAGCTCAAGGAATTACAAATGATAACATGAAGAAGGAAACCCTGGTTAGTGCTCTGTAGGATCACGTGCTAACCTGGTACATCAAGTACTCTAATGATAACCTGAATGCTGGAGTGGTAGACATCCAGAAGTCATTGAATAAAGGATTCAATAGGCCTAAATCTGAAGTAGAGGTCGATTGTGGGATTCAAGGAAATCGCGATGCAGCCAGGTGAGACACCTTGGGAATTAGATAAGAGATTGAAGTGCAAAATTCGTGAAGCTAATATGAACTTAATAGACAGACAACATCACGAGTGTTTTGTGGCTTCGCTTCTACCACACCTAAAGGTTGCTCTGTCATAACAAAAGATAACAACTCAGGCAGAGGCCTTGGAGATTGCAATGAGATTGCACGAAATGCCAATGCAAGATCCAAATCTGGGGGTTCAGCTGATCCATGTGCAGTTGAAAAATATTTGCCTTGAGATGCAAAGTTTGAAGCAGGACAGAACAATTTTACCAGAGGTGCGTGACGAGGTATGGTGCCTGAAATGCAAGGGTCAGGGGCATGACAAAGACCATGGCCTGGTCTTTGCAAACTACCTGGTAAGAGGAGGACTGATGCCTTTGAGGCTGGAAGCTTAGGAAGGACCGAGTGTAGGGCCTGCATTGTGGTGTGCTATATGTTAGGTAGCAGGAAAACATGCCACGAATAACTGTCATTTGTTGCAGAAGTTTGTACAGACACCACAACAACTATTCTGCAACTTTTGTAGGTTGGTAGGGCATGATGAGCATAACTGCAGAAGCTATGAATTGATGATGGATAGAACACCCGCTTATAGGGTCCAAGCAAAAATACGCCCCCTTGACTAGAGCATGGGGATGCTGCGGACAAGCTTTCAGGGGTGTGGACGAGGCCGAGGTGGAGGAGGACCTAGCAAAGGTCGGGGACAGCTGATCTGCTACAATTGTAAAGGACCAAGACACCATGCCCGTGATTGCACTAACCCAACACGTCTGTCATGCAAGTATTGCACTCTGTTTGATCATGATACAGAAGACTGTCCTATGCTGATAGCAAGGATAGGTGACAAAGGGACGCTACCACCTCAGCTGACTCAGAACCTACAAATGATGAGGTCTGAGTTACGCGAAGAGGACCTGAACGTGAATATAGTGCTCCGTAGTGGAATCGTAATAGGAGATGACAAGGGGAAACAACCCGAAGATAGCACATGGGTTTGCAAAGCTCAAGCGAAGGAGGCTAAGCTTGATTTGGAGTGCACACGTGAAACATTCATGGAAGCAAAGAAGAGCTTCGCTCAAGTCTCCACCTCAGGAAGCAAGGATAAGCCTGATCAGGAGATGGACCCCTCTATGCTTACAACCCTCCTATAGACCCGCATGAAGTTACTGCGTGATAGCAAGGTTATGAAGGCGTTACAAGAGCTCATAAATAGATGCACCAAAAACACTCTGGGTGAGCTGCACCTAGTACAAAATATTGGTAAGCATAAAACAAGGAAGAGACATGAGATGAGGCTCACTGCGTAGATAGGAGAGTATGAAATGGATCAGGTTATCTTGGACCTGGGGTTAGATGCAAACATTCTACTAAAGTAGACTTGGGAATGCATGGGAAGACTCACGCTGCGATGGTCTTTGATTCAGTTAAGGATGGCGAACCAATAGAAGGTCATCCCCATGGGCCGGCTATAAGGTGTGGCTGTAGATATTGAATGCGTGAGTGCACTGGATAGCTTTGAAGTAATAGAAATTGTGAATGATAGCAACCCCTACCCTATGCTCCTTGGAATTGATTGGGCTACTAATATGAATGGGGTAATCAACCTTAAGGAGTTAAAGATGATATTTGAAAAAACATCGCTCCGCATAATAGTACCCCTAGATCCTGTTGAAGGATCACACTATACTGAACCAGTCCGCGATTATGAGAGCGATGACTATCTGGACTGTATATATAAGATAACAACACGATACCAAAAGTGGGTGAATCTAATAGTGGATGGATGAATTACATGGGATCATGGGAGTTCCTATACCTCAAACTCTGATGAAGAATTAGAGCACTAGCAGAATTAGTTACATGAAGTAACCACGCTGAGTTGTAACATGATGACCTGGTCGCTGCACTATGTGTTGTCAGAGGTAAGGAATCTACCCACTTATGATGGATTGAATGATGTAGATATCTTTTTGGATGCATTTTAAAGGGAGGTACCTGAAAAGCAGCGCTTCCAGGTGTTGGACTAGGCACTGTGTGTTACGCTTGCATGATGGTGGGGTATGCACAAGGGAAGCTTTGATGATTGGAGCGAATGTAGGAGGATGATGAGAACATGCTTTGGGAAGCCAAAGGTGCGAATAACAGACAAATATGATGGGTAGGATGATACGTGTGCACACTTGGCCAAATGGGCTCAGGCTTATGGAGAGAAGCCCCAACCTGAATGGGTGCACTTTCTCTATCACACCGTGGATGTCGTCCCGATGAACTGGTACGTAGAAACAGAGCCCCGCCATGGTACATGTGAATGGGATATTCTACACAAAGGATTCATAACGACATTTAGCTTCGAAGATGGGTTTGATTGTATCGACAAGGTGCTACAAGAAGTAAAAGCAACAATATTTAGGATACCACAGGATCCGTTGGACCTGATTCAGCCTGATTGGGATACTCAGTCGAGTCACGTGTTGGAATGCTATAACATAATAGCTGAAGACGAAGATGAGGATCAACGAAAGGTTAACATCCTTGAAATGGAAGGCCACCATAATAGCTGAAGACGAAGATGAGGATTAACGAAAGGTTAACATCCCTGAAATGGAAGGCCACCACGAGGTTGAAGGACCATAGATTGAGAAACTTGACATAACCATGCCATTGAAAACAAAATAGGTAAACATTGGTACTGAGGTAGAGCCCAAATTTGTGAATATTGGATATTACTGTGACGTCGCAGTGGTGGATAAGGTTGCTGAATTTCTCTGCGAATACCAGGATTTATTCCATACCAAATTTACAGACCTAAAAGGGATAATCGGGGACCTAGGTGTTATGAAGATCACGTTGAAGCTCGACGCGAAGCCGGTTAAGCAAAGATCTTACTGTCTCAATCAAAATTATAGGGAGAAGGTTCACTTAGAGCTAGACAAGATTCTTGTGGCAGGAATCATTGAGCCTATGGAAGAATCTGACTGGGCAAGCCCAATGGTGGTAGAGGAGAAGAAGTGGAAGGATGAAATAAGGATATGCATGGATCTTAGAAAGATGAATGATGATTGCGTACATGATCCTTTCCCAACTCCATTCACTAATGTAGTGTTGGACAATGTAGGTGGCCAGGAAGCATATTCCTTCATTGATGGGTTCTCGGGGTACCACCAGATCAAAATCGCATCAGAGGATAGGAGTAAGACGACCTTCGCAACTGAGTGGGGGTATTTCCAGTACATTGTAATGCTACTTGGGTTGAAGAATGCGCCTATGATTTTCTCGGGCGTAGTCATTGCTGTGTTCAAGGAATTTATTCATAAGTTCCTGGAAGTATACTTTAATGACTAGACTGCGTTTGGACTGGTCAAATGCCATGTTGCCAATTTACGCCTAATGCTGGATACTTGTCAAAGATACCAGATCGCGCTCAATCTTAAGAAGTGCCTATTTTTCATTCCTTTTGGGACCCTACTGGATCATGTGGTTTGCAGATAGGGACTGATGGTAGATCCTATGAAGATCACGGTGATACTCAATTTGGAAGTGCCGAGGAGTGTGAAGCAGTTGCGTGCTACCCTAGAACATACAGGATATTACAAAAAGTTTATCAAAGGCTATGCCTAGATCACCGCGCCTATGGAAACGTTGTTGAAGAAGGATGTCACATTTTGCTGGAACGAGGACTGTAAGAAAAACTGGGATGTATTGAAAGAAAATATGGTCACTGCGTCGATTCTAGTCTTCCTGGATTGGAAGAAGGAATTTCATGTACATGTCAAAGCATCATGTATAGCACTGGGAGTAGTACTGACATAGGCTGGTGGAGGAGATTTTGACCATCCTACATTTGCAAACAAAAGGTTATCCAAGGCAGAGAATAACTATTCCACCACTGAGCGCGAAAGGTTAGCTATGGTATATGCGCTCTAGAATTTTAGACACTACTTGTTGGGAGGCCATTTTAAGATGTATATGGACCACTCTGCACTAAAGTACCTGGTCATTAAGCCTCTGTTGGGGGGGATAATTTGCAGGTGGCTATTATTATTCTAGGAATATGATTTTGAAGTTATTGTGAAGCCTAGACAACTGAACGTGGGACCAGACGATCTATCGCCCATCGAAACAGGGGAAGAGCCTAATACTTTGGAAGAAGGATTGCCTGACACATAGTTATTTGTAGTACACATCGCGTATGGTCATTTTGAGGATATCATACTCTTCCTCATGACAAGAACTATCCCAGAAGGATACACCGTCTAGCAAAAGAAGGAGTTAGTGGTGCGTGCAGTAGATTTTTCTGTCATTGCTGAGCATCTGTACAAAATGGGGTCTGATGAGATATTGCGACGATATGTAAAAGAGTTTGAAAGAAGTAGCATCCTCGAAGATGATCATGGGAGCTCCACAGGAGGACGTTATGTAGGGAGAGTAACCGCATAGAAGATTCTTCACGTAGGGTTGTGGTGGCCAACCCTCCATCAAGATTCAAAAGCATACTGCAAGGCATGTGATGTGTGTCAAAGGACTAGTGGGCCATCGTGTAGGTATGAGATGCATCTGAATCCAAAAATTATGTGTCAACCCTTTGAGAAATGGGCGATATATTTTGTTGGACCCATCCAGCCCCAAGGAAAGATGGGAGCAAGGTACATTATCACCGCGGTGGAGTATTTGACTTGTTGGGTAGAGGCATAGCCTGTGAAGGATTGCACAGGCATGACTACTGCAAAGTTTCTCTCTGAGTATGTACTTATGTGATTTGGCTGTCCAAAGATTTTGATGAGTGATCACGGTATGCACTTTCTGAATGAGACGATCAACACACTAATGAAGGAATTTCAGGTATATCACCAAAAGAGCACACCTTATCACCCGTAGGCTAATGGGATGGTGGAAGCATTCAATAAAGTGATAGAGAACACAGTGACCAAGGTTTGAAATGCTCAACGAAGTGATTGGGACCTACACATACCCATAGTACTATGGGCCTATCGGATGACATGCAAGAAGTTTACTGGACAAACTCCCTTTAGGCTTGTCTATGGTGTTGAAACGGTAATGCCTATGGAATATATTATGCCTAGTATGTGAATAGTGGCACTCATGGGTATGATGGATCGCGAAGCCTTGCAAGAGAGGCTCACATAGCTGGATGAGCTTGAGGAAGAGATATTTCTAGTTGGATTTCACCAACAGGTCCAAAAGTAGCACAAAAAAGCATGGCATGTTCGACACATTAAGCTACACACCTTTACGGTAAACAACCTGGTTTTGTTATATGACAACAAGTTTGATCAATTTCAATGGAAATTCAAAATGCACTGGTTAGGTCCCTATGTCATTAAGGAGATTACCGATGGAGGAGCAGTACAGCTGGTCAAATTAAATGGAGAACCCTTCCTAGGAAAGGTGAATGGCAGTCACTTGTAGCCATACACCAGTGGTCCGGCCATGTGACTACATAAAGGTAGCACAGTCTTAGTGCTCCAGGAATTTGAAAGGAGGCGCGAAACTATAAACTACACTAGCAAGGTTGGGGAGCTGCACGATTGGAGGATTGCGCGAAGCAAGGAAGTGTCACAGGGTTCGTGGCAACACGAAGGGAGCTCCGCTACCGAGGGAGAAATCACGCAGGTCAACCAAAAAGTGACCATTAAAGTCACTGGTTTGACGTTAGAAATGCAGCCAAATGTAGTGGGCGGTCAGAATTTAAGATGAAATTTATGGGTTAGATCCTTGAAGATCTCCCACCAATCCAGCATTAACGAACCAGATTTGGGGGGAATGGTCGGATTTGAATTCAAAATGCGCTATAAATTACAAGTGGTTGTCCAGCGAAAAACACTTGGCATTTTGAGAATTGAGTTGTTGAGCTCCCAAGAACACATTAACCAAGAATTCTTTGAGGCTTTGCAAACGACTCCAATGTTTGAAAACTTACTAGAGATGGCATGAGCACTATTGGAAAGCATTATGTCGGCACCCACAGAAGCTATAGATACCGAAGCAGAAGATTCGATGCCGGAAATGGAGATGGAGGCAGAAGTAGCTGCTCTAGAGGTTGCCTAGGTATTAGCCGAAGTCCCTAAATCACCAAGGATGCTGAGACCAAAGCCCACCCCAACCATGGAAACCACGAAGGATAAGAAGGGCAAGCAGCCTCCAATACCAGTGTGCACATTGCCAAGAAGAAACCCACTGAAGCCTACTCCACAGGAGAATGGAAAAGATAAATTTGGAGTCGAAAGAGGAAGAAAACGAAGACATCTCGATGGATGATGAGGATGTGGGAGTAGAAGTGGAGGAGGTTGAAGCCCAGGTTTTTGACCCTATTACTTGGTTACCTGAGTATGTACCTTCGCGCAAGGGCAAGAAAAAGGTGACAAAAGACATCGATGAGAGAAAGACCCCCTTACAAACCCCTCTGCTTCCAGATGAGATTGTTTTCAAAGGACACTACTGGCGCGGGTGCCGCTGCTAAAACTTGAGGAATGGGACTTGGCAGATCACGAGAAGTTTCCACACTTGGTGACCGAGTAGCTAATGCACTGCATCATCGATACAAGCACTGGAATGACTGCATTGGAGCTGCGGAGGTGGCTCAAAGGAGTAGACAAGGCAGGGTTGCTCAACCTGCATTGGGTGCCGCACTACAACCGCACCCTAGTTATAGTAGTGGTCATCAAGTAGCTACTATTCTTGGTGCATGATGGGTGTTTGTGGCTAGAGGAGCCAATAACCATCACTAACATGTTGATTCATAGGACAATGCGATTGCCTTATAAAGGAGAGAATCTGGCCATGATATTTGGCGGAAAAGGTGGTGAGCAGGACCTTGAGGAATCCATGAAATAAAAGTTTAAACTGGTGAAGAAGCTACGCGGATATGCCATATCCAGCATCTACAACCCTCCTGTAAAGGTAGCTACATAATTCTAGTATGGAAAGTGACGAGGAAGTGTTGCATCGATGAGGTGCCTACGCCTGTCATCATGCTAGCAGCCCAATGTGTCGAAGGAGTCCAGTTCAACTGGTTGGACTACATTCACAGAGAGTTCCTAGTGAACTTTCGTGAACCGCAGGAGCTTAGCAAGACATTCCACTACGTGTGCCTCTTGCTGTCAATAGTGCTGGTAGCATGGGAGATTCTAGAGGACAGTCAATTCCCTTTGGTCGCGCCAGACCTACCCAAAGCAGCAAAGTACGCTTCACTATGGGTGACTAAGGATGCGCAACGAGTCAAGGATAGCAAGATCTTCTAGATCTTGATGAAGATGAACATCCACATGGCCATCAATCGCAAACCGTGGTTGTCGCCTACGGTGTACGCCAACATGCAGGGCTATGCAGAATTTAAAGTAGATTTTCACCATGTATCCATCAGGGCATGGAAGGACATTACACAGAAATGGTATGCCTTGCCTTATCTAGCAACAGATGATGCCATTGATGCAATACTTTATCAATGGCCAGCAAAGTGTTGCACTACAATAGACTTGGCGGTGGGAGGGAGCAAGTCCGCCGCATAGAGAAAAAAGGAGGAGGCCAAGCTAAATATGACTCGGCTAGCCAAAAAGAGGAAGAAGGAGGCCATTGACAAGGCCAAGGCAGAGCATGATGCCATGCAGCAGACAACAAAGTAGATAGGTGGGATAGAGTGAGGCTCTGACAAAGGTATGAGGTCGCCTTCACCTGAGACCAAGAAGGAGATAGATAAGTAGACTGAACAACACGACGTGAATCCACTGGCAACGTCGGATCGCATCAAGTGTCCAAAGGAGCAAGAGAAAGGAAGGTATAGGAAGAAATCAAAGGCTACTGAGACATCACTGGACCATATCACACTAACAGAGGATGATCTGCATGAAATCGGTGACACAGTGTGAGATGTCAACGTGGAGGCGCTACAACAATTTGAGCAGCAATAGCAGATACTTTTGGGGGCTATCCAAACACGTCTGTAGGAGCTGCAGACGCATGTGGCATAGGCTAGCATAGTTTCCACCAACCTTGCTATCGACACTTCAAAGGATGTCGATATGCTGCGTGTGAAGGCCTCCAGTACGATAGTTCTGCCTGATGGAGCACTGACCACGGAGAACGAAGCTGACAGGCCCACTATCAGTGCCCTAAAGGGAGTAGAGTTGAATCTGGCAACGCTCCCTAGCGAAGCACTCCACCTCTCGCAAGATGCAGTGATTGCAGAGTTGAGGGCCTGTGAGCACCGCGCCCTCCAGGTGATCAATGAACAATGGATCAAAAACAAGTAGATGGCATTACAACGAGACTCTGCCATCACCGCTATGACCGAGGTGACCAATCAGAATAAGGGCATTATGTAGGTCATCGAGGAGGCATGCCGAATGGTCCTAGAGTTGGCCATTCTTGAGGAGGAGCGAGTCGAGGTGCTCATCTGCAAGCTGGCTACGGGGGTGCATGACACTCGTACTGAGATGGTGATGGTTCAGTTGGAGTTGAACTTGTAAATCACGGAATTATAGTTGAAGGCCCGACCTTCAAATCTGCTAGAAGTAAGGAGCTGTGGGCAACCATTATCACAGAAGTAGTGGCGGTGGTGGACAATGCAGTAGTAGACTGTACACAACTTTTTGAGGAGTCGTTTGAGGTCCTGAAAAGCTTGCAGGAGGACCCCAAGGTACAACGACTAGAGATGGAAGCGCATGAGCTACAATAGCACTATGATGAGGTCAAGGGCACAACAAAAACTATTGTGCTGACACAAATACAAGCAAAGCTTTAGGAGGCCAAGCAGCTGAAAGAATAGGTGGATGCAGCGCTGCACAAGGAAACAATGCTGAAGGAAAGATTGAAGCCCTGGCTAGATGAGGCTTACAAGGTAATAGGCACTATTGAAGGAAAGGTTGCAACTCTGCAAGAAACTCAACAAAAGATTTAGGCCGACGGTTTAGGAGCAGTGACCGAGAAGATCGTCGATGACACAAAGTAGGCAGCAGCTCAGTGCACTGTCGAGGTTGCAGTCATACGGGTCGAGCTAGAAGGTCCTCCCCCCAAGATCTTCATGCCTGCTGAGTGACTTGAGGGTGAGTCGTGATGTTTGTGTTGGGGACCTGTTGGTAATGGGATCCCCTAAGGACAGTTTTGGGGCTAAAAGCCCATGTTTTGGGTCGAATTTTGTAATAAACTTGAAAAGTCTCCACATTTTGTGGTCGCGGAGCACGAACGTGTCATTAGTCATAAAGGGTTGTCCACCCTTATTTTCTTAAAGTAAAGTCAGTTGTAAAAGATCTACCCATGATCCGTAGACCATGGGATTGTATAAAAAGACCTAAGTAAGTAAGCTCTAAGTAGTTCAATAGTGGCGAAGCTATTCATAGCTCTAAAGTAAGAAGTCTAAGTTTCAGGTCGTAACGTAGGTAGAGGCTCTATAGCTGAGTGCACAGAGGCCCAGGGTAGAAGTCCACAACTGAGTGTGCGGACCCCTGCAGTTGTGTTCACAGGGTAGATAGAGTCTATAATCACTTGAAGATATCAATAAAGAGAAGTATTCTGCAAATTCTGTGTCTTTGTTCCGATTAATGTATCTTGTCATGTTGTGTATGAATTTCATTTATAATGCTTATGTGATGCTTGAATGTATGTAATTATGTTGGATAACTGAACGCAAATAAGGATATCCATTTACGAGGTGCTAACTATGATTATCTAATAAGATAAGTAAGATTCTTAGGAGAACTTGACAATCTCTATCAAAGGGAGGAATAAGGATCTAGGTTGATAGAGCCTTAGAACTTAATGACCTCCGCAAAAGTAGAATAGAAGGAATAAACTGACATCACAACCATCTTAGGGTGCGGAAACTTCGTTCCAACATCCCCCATACTACTTCAGGTGAGACTTCAGTCTGCGCTCCACGGACTAATGCTGAAAGGGCCAGTAGTACAGGGATTTGTTTGGCTAACTAACGTTGAACTTGGGTCAAGCCCCAACAAGGCAACACCAGGTCAGACTCCTCCCACTACTTCAATGATGAACATGAAGGCCACATCAAATCAATTACCTACTTTGAGCACTCCTCATCCTCCCTCCTTCCTGATGACTTCCCCCAAGGACAGTTTTGAGGCTAAAATCCCATGTTTTGGGTCAACTTTGTAATAAAGTTGTAAAGCCTCCACATTTTGTGGTCGCAGAGAGCAAAGGTGTCAAGATTCATAAAGGGTTGTCCGCCCTTATTTTGTAAAGTGTAAAGTCGGCTGTAAAGATCCACCCATGGTCTGTGGACCATGGGATTGTATAAAAAGGAGCTAAGTAAGTATGTTCTAAGTAGTTAGAAGTCTTCAGCGAAGAATGGAGTGAAGATTCTTGGTAGAGAAGTTTAAGTGTTTCAGGTCTTAGCATAGGTAGAGGCTCTGTAGTTGAGTGCGCAGAGGCCTAGGGTGGAAGTCCGCAGCTGAGTGCGCAGACCCCTGCAGCTGTGTGTGCAGACCCCTGAAGCTGTGTGCACAGGGTGGATAGAGTCTGTAATAATCCGAAGATATCAATAAAGAGAAGTATTTTGCAAATTCTGTGTATTTATTTCCTGTTAATGCATTTGATTATCTCGCGTTTTGGGTTTCATTTACAATGTTTATGTGATGCGCGAATGTATGCGATTATATTGGTTAATTGAACGTAAGTAAGAATAGTAGTCTATGTGGCGCTAACTATGATTGCTTAGTAAGATAAGTAAAACACATGAGATAACTTGGGAACCTGTACAATACACTGTCATAGTAGCGCGAAAGTACTTGGACTGTAGGTTAAGGTCACATGAAGGTCAATTATACACCTTTGCGGGGGTACTGAAGGGTGGAATAAAGGGCTAGACTGATAGAGCCCTAAACCTTAGTGACCTGCACAAAAGTAGGAACAGAGGGTATAACCCGACATCATGACCATCTCAGGGTGAAAAAACTTGGTTCCAACACCCCCCCATACTGCTTCAGGTGAGACTTCGGTCTACACTCTAGGGCCTAATGTTGAAAGGGCCAGTAGTGTAGGGATTTGTTTGGATAACTAACATTGAACCTAGGTTAGGCCCCACATAGCCAACAAATGGTTCGGTTGCCAAGACCAGAATCTACATAGGAGATGTGTGATGTCGTATCACTGGAATCCAACTAAGAAAGAGATCAAAGACTGGTTAGATAGAAATATCCATGAATTCATGGTGCAAGAGAGCAAATATCCATGACTAACAAAGGAGCAATGGATGGATAGGTACCTATATATGGAAATCCACGAGATATTTTTCTGTTGCTTTTCGGTTGAGCTATATGAGTGGATCATGAAGCTAGTGGATAGCTAAGGAAGGTGGAGACTTCACGGTCCTATTGTGTGGACCCCGGAGCTAGTACACAAACTAGAAGCATCTAAGGATAAGATCGCCCATGCTGTTGATCATTGGCACGATTTCATCATAGGAGGATTTGTGATTGAATTCACGTTCGATACCTCAGTTAGTTACAGTGAGGTGGAGCGACGATTTCTCAAAGGTCCGCAAGTAAGTACTTGAAGTCTTTGAATACCTATATTAAGATGTTATTGTGCAAAAAATGGGTTATACACCTACCTTGATGTTCAGAGCTACACGAAGTGGAAAGACTTACAGAAACAGAGGAAGAAAGGGTCCTTAGTGTATCCCACTGATTTCACCTCCTTTAGGTGACGAAGAGGGAATAAGCACGCTTATATGCGAAGTGAAATTCAGTTAATAAGACAGGGATTCCCACGACTGCCACCTCCACCCACAACACCACCAACTTCACCCCCCTCACCTACGACTTCACCCATACCACCACCACCTCCACCGCAATTCAACATGGAAAATTTAGTGAAGTTGCCTTTGTTTAAAGGATTGGGAAATGAGGACCCAGACCAGTTTTGGTTCATCGTGAAAGCTATATGGGAAGCTCAGACTGTCATAGATGATCACATGAAGAAGGTGACATTGGCTAGTGCTTTGCAGGATCGCGTGCTAACCTGGCACATCAAGTACCCTAATGATAACCCAAACACTGGAGTGGTGGACATCCAGACTGCATTGAATAAAGAATTCAGTAGGCCTAAATCAAAGGCACAGTTGATTGTGGGGTTCAAGGAAATCATGATGAAACTGGGCGAGACACCTTGGGAATTGGATCAAAGGTTGAAGTGCAAAATCCGCGAGGCCAATATGAACTTAACAGATGGAAAATACTGTGAATGGTTCATGGCTTCGGTCCTACCACACCTAAGGGTTGCACTATCACAACAGAAGATTACGACTCAGGAAGAGGCCTTGGAGATTGCGATGCGACTGCATGAAACACCAATGCAAGATCTAAATCTAGGGGTTCAGTAGATCCATGTGCAGTTGCAAAATCTTTGCCTTGAAATGCAATGTTTGAAGTAGGACAGAACAGTTCAACCGGAGGTGCACGAAGAGATATGGTGCCTGAAATGTAAAGGTTAGGGGCATGAGAAAGACCACTGCCTGGTCTTTACAAACTATATTGCAGTAGGAGGACCGATGCCTTTGAGGCCGGAAGCATAAGAAGGACCAAGCACGGGGCCTATGTTGTGGTGCGCTATATGTCAGGTAGCAGGAAAACATGCGACATATAACTTTTATTTGTTGCAGAAGTTTGTATAAACATTACAACAACTGTTATGCAACTTCTGCAGGTCAGTAGGGCATGATGAGTGCAACTGCAGAAGTTATGAATTGATGATGGATAGAACACCCGCCTATAGGGTTCAGGAATAAACGTGCCCCCCTGACCAGAACGCTGGGATGGCGCGAACAGAATTTCATGGGCACGGACGCGGTCGAGGTGGAGGAGGACCCGACAAAGGTCAGGGACAGCAGATCTGTTACAACTGTGGAGGACCAGGACATTATGCCTGTGAATGCACTAAACCAATGTGACTGTCATGCAAATATTGTACTCAGTTTGATCATGAGACAGAGGACTGTCCTACGCTGATAGCGAGGATACGCGACAAAGGGGTGCTACCACCTCAATCAACCCAGAACCTACAAATGATGAGGGCTAAGCCTCGTGATGAGGATCTAAATGTGAATATAGTGCTTTGCAGTGGAATTACAATGAGCGATGATAAGGGGAAATATCCTGAAGACAATGCACGGGTTCGCAAAGCTCCAGCGAAGGAGGCTAAATTTGATTTAGAGCGTGCACATGAAACATTCATGGAGGCAAAGAAGAGCATCGTTGAGGCCTCCACCTTAGGGACTAAGGATAAGCCTAATCAGGGAATGGACCCTTCTATGCTTACGACTTATCTAGAAACCTGCATGAAGCTATTGCATGATAGCAAGGTTGTGAAGGGATTACAGGAGCTTATAAATAGATGCGTCGGAAACACTCCAGGTGAACCGTTCATGGTACAGAAGATTGGTAAGCATAAAGCAAGGACAGGACGAGAGATGAGACTGATCGCGCAGATAGGAGAATATGAAATGCATCAGGTTAGTTTGGATCTAGGGTGAAATGCGAATGTCCTACCAAAGGAGACTTGGGAACAGATGGGAAGAATTGCGCTGCAGTGGTCTCCAATTCAGTTAAGGATGGAAAATCAGTAGAAGATCATCCCCATGGGACGGATGTAAGGAGTGACTATAGATATTGAAGGCGTGAGTGCGTTGGTTGACTTCGAAGTGATAAAAATTTTGGATGACAACAACCCCTACCCTGTGCTCCTTGGCATTGATTGGGCTACTGAAATGAATGGAGTCATCAACCTAAAGAAGTGAAAGATGATATTTGAAAATAAATTGCTCCTCGTAATCGTACCCCTAGATCCTACTGAAGGATCGCACTATACGGAACCAGTACGTGATTATGAGAGTGATGACGATTTTGACTGAATATATAAAATAAAAGCGTGAGACCAAGATTAGGTGAATCCAATAGCGGATGGATGAACTACATGGGATCATGAGAGTTCCAGCATCTTGGATTCTGATGAAGAATTAGAGTGCTGGCATAATCGACTACAAGAAGTAACCATGCTAGGTTGTAACATGATGACCCGATCGTTGTGCTGTGTGTCATCACAAGTAAGAAATCTACCCACTTACGATGGCTTGAATGACGTAGATGTATTTTTGGATGCCTTTGAGAGGGAAGTACTAGAGAAGCAATGCTTCCAAGATTTGGATTGGCCACTGTGCGCTACACCTCCAAGATGGTGGGGTATGCAGAAAGGTAGCTTTGATGATTGGTGCGAGTGTAGGAGGATGATGATAACATGCTTTGGGAAGCCAAAGGTACGAATAACAGACAAATATGATGCGAAGGATGATCCATGCGCACACTTGGCTAAATGGGATAAGGCTTATGGAGCGAAGCCGCAACCTAAATGGGTGCACTTGTTCTGTCATACCCAGGATGTCATCCCGATGAAATGGTACTTGGAAATAGAGCTCCGCCATGGTACAGGTGAATGGGATATTCTACCTTAAGGATTCATAATGATGTTCAGCTTTGAAGACGGGTTTGACTGTATTGACGAAGTGATAGAAGAAGTGAAAGCAACAATCTTTAGGATACCACAGGATCCTTTGGATCTGATTCAACCCAATTAGACTACTCAGTTGTGCCATGTGCTGTAATGCTATAGCATGACTACTGAAGAAGAATATGAGTATCTGTGAAAGATTAACATCCCCAAAATAGAGGGTCATCACGAGGTTGAGGGACCGCAGATTGAGAATCCTGATATAACCACGCCACTGAAAATGAAACAGGTAAATATTGGTACGGAGGTGAAGCCCAAATTCGCGAATATTGGAGATTACTGGGATGATGCGATGGTGGATAAGGTCGCTGAATTGCTCCGTGAATACCAGGATTTGTTCCCTACCAAGTTTACGAATACTAGGATTTATTCCCTACCAAGTTAAAAGGGATAATAGGAGACCTGGTCATTATGAAGATAACGTTAAAGCCCAATGCGAAGCTGGTTAAGGAAAGACCTTACCGTCTCCCTCTGAAGTATAAGGAGAAGGTTCGCTTAGAGCTAGACAAGATGCTCGTGGCAAGCATCATTGAGCCCGTAGAAGAATTTGATTGGGTAAGCCCAATGGTAGTATATGAAAAGAAGCAGAAGGATGAAATAAGGATATGCGTAGATCTCAGGAAGTTGAATGACGCTTGCATACATGATCCTTTCCCGACTCTGTTCACTGATGAGGTATTAGATAATGTAGGTGGACAGGAAGTGTAGTCATTCACTGATGGGTTCTCTGGGTACCATCAGATCAAAATCGCACCAGAGGATAGAAGCAAGATGACCTTCGCGACTGAGTGGGGATGTTTTCAGTACACTGTAATGCCTTTTGGATTGAAGAATGCGCCTGCGATTTTCGCACATAGTCATTGCTTCGTTCAAGGAATTTATTCATAAGTTTCTAGAGGTGTACTTTGATTATTGGACTGTGTTTGGTTGGTAAAACGCCATGTGTCAAGTTTGTACTTGATGCAGGATACTTGTCGAAGGTACTATATTGTGCTCAATTGAAGAAATTCCTATTTTGTGTTCCTTTTGGGACGCTACTGGGTCATGTGGTTTGTAGACAGGGACTGATGATAGATCCCACAAAGATCGTAGTGATACTTAACTTGGAGGCACCGAGGAGTGTGAAACAGTTGCGTGCAACCTTAGGACATACTTGGTATTACAGGAAGTTTATCAAGGGCTATGCCCAGATCACCATGCCTATGGAGAAGTTGTTGAGAAAGGATGTCATGTTCTATTGGAATGAGGACTATAAGAAAATATTGTATGTATTGAAAGAGAAAATGGTCACCGCACTAATTTTAGTCTTCTAGATTGGAAGAAGGAGTTTCATGTACATGTAAACACGTCATGTATAGCACTGGGAGCAGTATTGACAGAGGCTGGCAGAGGAGAATTGGACCATCATATAGTGTTTGCAAGAAGGAGGTTATCTAAGGCTGAGAAGAACTATTCCACCACCAAGCGCAAAGGGTTAGCCATGGTATATGCTCTCTAGAAGTTTAGACACTATTTGCTGGGTGGACATTTTAAGATGTATACAAACCATTCCACGTTGAAATACCTAGTCAATAAGCCTGTGTTGGGGGGGAGAATCTACAGGTGGTTGTTATTATTCCAGGAGTATTATTTTGAGGTTATTGTGAAGCTTGGACAATGTGGGACCATACCATATGTCATGCATCGGAATAGGGGAAGAGCGCACTAATTTGGAGGATGGATTTCTTGACGCGCATATATTTGTAGTGTGCATCTTGGATGGTCACTGTGAAGACATCATACACTTCCTAATGACAAGAACTGCCCGGAAGGTTACAACATCCAGCAGAAGAAGGAGTTAGTGGTGTGCATGGTAGACTTTTCTTTCATTTCTGGGCATCTGTACAAAATGGAGTCTGATGAAGTATTATGACGATATGTACCAAAGTTTGAAAGGAGTAACATCCTCACGGATGCTCATGGGGGCGCCGCGGGAGGTCACTATGTGTTGTAGGGAAAAGTATCTGATTCGGATGACCCTATCCCACTCTAAGGGTGATAGTACCTCAGCAACAACTGTAAACAAAACTACTTAAGGTTTACTTCTTTATGAAAGCAAGAGAGAATGAAGAAATGCACTAACCGTTGCCTTGCGCTTAATATTTGCTCCAATCTCTTCTCTTTGCTGCTTGCTCCTAGCTCTTTGCCCTTTTGCTGGCCTAGCTACAATGAGATCCTGCAAAATAACAAAGAAGGAAACTACAAGAAGCATGCATTCATAACTGATTCAAGGATTAGCATAAATCAAATATACAATCATCACAATACATCATTGAAACAAATGCATATAGAAGAACCTCAATAGCTTTTATTAATGGAAGAAGTAAAGTTCTGAGAAGGTTACAACCATTGAAGGCCCCAATCTAGCAACACCTCCCAGCAGAAAGAATTTCTCCTCTTCACCTCCTTCAAGCAATCACCCAATAGTTCTATAGTGAAACCAACAACATATCATTACTTTGCACAAAATTCCAGCCTCTTGAGCTCATAGGAGAGAGCTCAATATATAGATGAATTGAGAAAGGATGAGTCAGCTTGCAACTGATGTGTAGCTGCCTTGTGTCCTCTCTCTCTTCAGTTGATCTTCAGTTCTTGAGTCCACTTGGAGAACCTTGCTTCCACTTGGAGAAACAGAGCCTCTGACTCATCACAAGGCGAAATCCCTGATCCAAGTGTCATTTTTGGAAGATTCCAGAGCAATGACTCAGTGTGCCACTTGTCCCATCTCGCTCAGCGCAGGTGGCCTTTGTTCTACCTGCTTTGCAACGCAGGTACACCATGGAGGAGTTGAGTTTCAGCGCAGAAGCCTAGTGGAGCACCTGCTTTGATTTCAGGATTGCTTGTTTTTGAGTGTTTTCGGGTGGAGAACTGATCTGAGAGCTGTTGGTTTGCTGACCTTGTTCCTCTAGGGGTAGGAACATCATGTTTAGGGACTTTGGATCCCTTGGATTATTGACAATTCATGCCTGATGCTGCAAGGCACAAAATTGTCTATAACAGATGCCCCCTAAAGTATGAGGTCGTTTATCGGGTGAAATGCTTTATTAGGAGGATCCGAAGTTCATTCAATCTGCTGAGAAGTGTCCTGTAATAAGATACAATACAATACATTATTTTTCATACTTTTTCATGATCTAGCTGAGGCGGGCATTCCCATGCCCAGCTTTATAAATTCATTTTGGTACATAGAACAGACGATCGTCTGATGGTAGACTGATAATTCTTTGCTGAAATTATCATCCTTTGATAAGGATGATCATCTGCTGCAATGATGTACACATCAAATGTCTTTATATCCTGAATATATATCGCAGCTCGGATGGATGAAACTAGATCCGGGGTCTTCAATCTCTTCCGATCTTCACTCGATGTACAAGTCGATCCATGTGAGAATTTCTTGAAGTCGAACATGGAAGGACATCACTTGATTACCGGTCAATGATGTAAACCGTCAACAAGCGCGAGAGGAATCACCGATAAGGATGATGACCCTCAAGGTACAGCAGTACAATTCACATGGTGGGAATAAAGGACTTGGCGTCGACCACCATGCGAAATCCTCTGGTCAAAGGTCATTGATGTATACCTGTCGCCGGAAGTGAGAAACTTGCCATTGAGGCATGCAAGCTTCAAAGTATTGAAGGGGTTGTTCCTAGATCAACTCCTTGGATAATGAGCTGATGTCGACAAGGAGCGATCCGTCAAAGGAGGGCCTTAATGAATCCCACATCATTGACACGGAACAGAGCTAGTGATTGTGATGAGGTGAAAACAAACTGTGATGTATGATTCAGGGTGGCGGTCATGAAATGGATGAAGGACAATGTATGGCAGTGGATGGGACACGGTTGACTCTTTGCAGAACAACATCTCTTGAACATATAACGACACTGATGTGATGGATCGGTAGCATTACCCCAACTGTGGATGGTGTGGCGAGGACCATGGTCATGAGACCGGTGAATGAAACAACCCAACCTGATGTGATACGGAGGACAAAGTGTCATGTTCAAGAGCGACTTGCTACCATTAAAGCTGTGAGGTTCTCCCAATTTTTCCCCAGTCATTGCTGACCAGTACCTCTTTACTTTTGTCAAGCTTGAGGAGGATAACATATGCTTGTTCTATAACCTGCCCTTCGGGCAAGCCCATCGCTATGTTTTAACGAGCCTAGCGATAGGGAAACTCGTTCTCGTCTAAAGACAAGTTTGTCGCTATTTAATGAATTTAACGAGTCTAACGACAAGGATAACTCGGTCCTTTTCATTTTTAGAGAGTCTGAAAAGGTACATAAAGTCAACTCCAGAATTCCTTTTTCGTCATCTAATCCCTTAAGTCCGAAAAAGTATAAAACAATACAGAAGGGATGAGTTTTCGGTACTTTTAACGAGCCGAACAAAACAAGCGCTCGATCTTTTTGTGCAATAATCCCTCAGGTCCAAAAAGATTAAAATCTAGAGGAGGGATAGCTCTTCCGGTCGTTTAACGAGCTGGAAGGCCAAAACTCGGCAAAATTTTCATATTTTACGAGTCAGGAGAAAAGAGCTCAAAGAAGACTCGTCTTTTGAGGAACGAGTGATAAACAGGGATAGCAGCAGATTCCAGGTACAGGTTGGAATTTTCCAATCACGGCAGTGTCATAAGGATGGCTAAGTGAAATCACTCTTCGCAGCTGTTCCTCAAAATGGGTAAACAAACATATGGAGATGAACGATTGGCCAAATGAACGGATGGAGGTGAGACTGCAAGAACACGACCAAGGGCTTTAATATGGCTGTCAAAGGTTACATTTACCAAGGTTATTTACCGGTTCATTTTTTCTGGGTGAGCTTGAACTCTAGGGGAAGATTGCTCACAACTTATGTTTATTTTTTAACGAGCATGAACTATGTGCTAAAACTGCTCGGATCTTGCGTTTATTTTTTAACGAGCATGAACTATGTGCTAAAACTGCTCGATTATACCAGTCATAATACAAGGAACGCCTCAGGTGAGGTAGTCATATTTAAGGAGCTTTACCTCACTAGCTACTCCAATTTGGCAAGTTTTAACTTTTGCCCCACATCCTTTCTTTGTGCAAGCTGGAAACGGCTAATCCTACGAGTTTAAAGGGTTAGACCTACAGGTTTAAAGGGAGGACCTAAAAATTTAAAAAATAAATAGTCGTCCCGTGCTTGCACTCCAAAAGGTTCGCATGCCCCCAGGTATAAAGTATAATTTCAAGGCTACCCCTCCTCTGTCCCACCTCTGTTTTTCTACTTGTCGTCTTACTATATTTTTAACGATACTTCTCTTCTTGTTATTCTTCGGTGCCGACGGTACTTGTCTTCCCATCAGTTCACTTTTTGATTTTTGCAAGATCGCAACAGATAAAACATTGGCGTTACGGAGGGAGGTTTGCCTCTTACTTATTATCCGAAAAATGGTTTTGTTCGCTGCCGCAAACTAAACTCTTTTTTCGGCGATGTCTATCATTAGGTTGCTAAGGATGGTGACTACTTGTTGCAGCAATTTCATCTCTTTCTTTGGAGGCTGCCCCTACTTATCCTTCAAAACATATGTTTTAATGGGTGAGGCTTGCCTTCAAAGATGGTGGCTACTTGCCGCCACAAATGGATCTCCTCCCTCAGGAGAGCCTACTTACCTAGACAAGGGGAGCGAGAAGCTGATTATCTCACTCACATAACTTTGACAAAAGAATCTTATTCTAGAACAACCCTCTCTTCCTTCTTTCGGACGGGGTACGGACTAGTCATATTCTTCTGCGGAAATCAACTTTATACCCAAGGTTTCCTCTGCCCAAGGCAGGCCAGGGTGCATGCCCCCTGGGTCCCAGTTCTTTCTTCCGAATCACTCGCATTCATCGGGAAGTAGAACCGGGGGTGGAGGCATTCCTTGAGTGAATAAACCGTTAAGGGATGGTATTTGACTATTTGCGATGCGTGATCCTGGAAATGAAAGTTGGTCTACGAGCTTGACCATCCTTCCTTCGTGCGAAAAACACATAACTCTAAAGAGTGAGGACACTATCGCCTCCATGCAATATATATAGTCCCGTCCAAGGAGTAAGTTATACACCAAGGGTCCCTGGACGACCATGACGTTCATATGAACTGTCTTCCCTTTCAATGTAACGGGAACATTGGGGAGAATCCCTAACGGGCGACTGGTTCCTTTATCAAAACCTGATAGATTTCTCATCTCAGGTAAAAGCGCCGGGGAACCCAGTGCTTTCCAAGCAACAGAGGAAAGGATACTCACAGATGCCCATTCATCAATGATAGTTCCAGCCATCACCATTCTGTAGATTTGGACGATGATTCTGAATGGGATACTGGCTGGTAACCAGGGTCTGCCTAGTTGATTCCAATCAAAGGATACAACTAGGTTGCTTGGTGGTGGGACCGAATACACGGCCGGATACGACCCTGACGATGTTCCTTCCTGCGATAAAGGAATGGGCGCATTGCCCTGATGCTCATCAGAGTCTGTGTTGATGAAAAGAATATGGATGGTGTCATCTTTATTCTCTTCAGTGAGGGTGTCATTTGAAGATGAATCTTCAACGACGGTGTCATTTGAGGATGAAATCTCTGAAGGAAGAACCGGGTCAACTGCCGTATCGACCTTTAGACTTTCGTCTGGTCTGGATTCAGTTGGTTCATTCTCAATGACCGACACTTCAGCTGACCACTTGATCGGGCCAGCTGGATTTTCAACTACCGAGGGACTTGGCATGAGTTTTCGGTATCCAGGAGGAAGTCATGATGGTGAAACCGGACGATCTTCCAAAACTCTTTTCGCCTCATCTAAGAATGGACAACGGTGGATGGCGTGATCGCCTTCACACAGTCTGCAGGGTGATCTTGGTCTCCCTCTTTGTCCTTCACTCTCGCTAGTTGACGGATTGCAATCAACATGTCTATCAGAGGTTGATGCTACCGGAATGTGCAACCTGGGGGACCAGTCCCTTAGTATCCGGGGAATACAAGGACAATCACGATGGAAGTGGGTCCCTTTGCATATGACACATGGCGATTTAGGCCCGGTCGGTGCAGTGTGTGGATTTTTTCTAGAATGGTCATGTTTGCCCCCAGTCGCCTTTGGCTCCTTCTGCTTCTTTTCTTTCTTCTTCTTCTCCTTTTTCTCCTTAGGAACCTGGTTTTTATCTTTACCAGTTCCTTCAAGTGAAGAGGAAGGAGGAGAGGAAGAGTTAGAAGAAGTGGAAGGCTGGAGGTTAACTCTAGACTCATCTAACAGTCGATTCGACTGTTCAGGATTTGTGGTGGTCTGAACTACATTAGTTGAAAAGAGCCATACAGGTAGGCCAATTGTCGATCCTGGAAGTGACAATGTGGCCATATGGGGCGCACCAACATCTCCCCGAGAGGAGAAGGGACTGGGACTTCCACCAAGGTGACTTCCTTGGTTGGTGGGCTCCATACTTTTCAACTGAAAGATCAACGTAGGAATAAGAGGTGATTATGTTCCGTTTAAAATAAATTTTATTAACGACGCTTTAGACACAACTTTGCTTTTTCATGTTTTAAGAGTCGAGAAAAAGCTAAAGATGACTCTAGTCTCCTTCGATGTTTTAACGAGCCCGAAGTGACAAATGCTCGGATGGATTTTTTCAATTATAGAGTTTGAAAAAGGCCAAAAGAAACTACTCTGGAGTTCTAGGCAGAGGGTGTGCCAAACTTTTCGCGAAACCACAGAATACGTTTTACGGTACGGGTGGTCGATCTTCGTGAATGCTGTGTTCACTGCATCGCGATCAGTAGGGCGGCCGACACGGCTTCCTATGGATAAAGGCTTTGTTCCTATAGGGGTCTCCCAATATATACTCGATGGTACGTGGGAGCACAAGTCCGTATTAGTGCCACCGACTCTCAGGAGGAATCACCCACCTTCGTAGAGATCGACAATCACTATGTTTAACGACGCCGGAACACGTCTCTACCTAGACCTCTATGTGTTTGCGTTATGTTACAAAGCGTTGTTATGTAAATTGAATTTATTTTAATGTTGATCTTGTTTAGCAGTTTGCCTTTAAGGATCACCACGAGATGTATATAACAAATTCCTGAATGCAGTCTAAGATGAGAAGCAAACTTTTCAATCTTTCAACCTTGAAAATCTTAACTACTGAGGAGAAGAAAGGCAAATCTTTTCACACAGATCATAGAGCACACACTAATGCAAAATTTCCTAAATCAGCATGCAAGCGGTCAAATGCAAAATGCACAATGCATGTATTTTCTTTTCCCTTTCTTAATGTTGATGTATTACAAAAAGAAAGTTGTTATTTAACTTTGATTTCGATTTAAAGTGAAAACAAACAAGCTTGTCCAAAATCAAAAGACACCTTAAGATTCACTTGTTTAATCACTGGAAATACATGAAATCAAACCATAATGACGAAAGTAAAAAGACTAATCAGCTATGGACAGCAAACAAGCTAACTCTTTAGACCAGCAAAATGCCTAACACAGGTTCAGATCTAAGAGGCCAAAGCAAGACTAGTTCACTTTCGTTATGGGAAATTGTAAATGATGTAAGAAATACAAAAGAACAAGTACAATTTCATTATATAACAGAGGCGGAATGATGGCAAGTAAGGTTGGTTTCAGAATAGGTACAAGACTGGTAACTGGCTGCAAAATCTATAGTGAAAACAGGCACGAAAAAGGGAGGAAACCCCAAATGCACAAGGCAAAATTGGGCCAACGCAGGTGCTGCACAGCCAGTCTGGCTCTCAGCGTAGGTATCCCCTTCGGGACCTGCGTTGCAAAGCAGGTAGCCTGTGTACTACCTGCTTTGGAAAACGAAAGTTGCGTTTTCACAGTTTCCGGGTCACAATTTTCTCAAAAATTCACAGTTTTTGCTCAAATCAGAAGCTATCAGTCAAGCACACACTAAGGGATGACAAGGAAGATGAAAAGCTATCACTAAGAGCTTACAAGGATCCTTGTAGATCAGCTCTTCAAATCATGAACATGCTCAGAAATGAGCTAGAGTAGCTGCCCTCTACTTCGCTTTTGATATAGTCAAAAACTTTTCGATTTGGTACTCTTTTGTTCAGGAAATGAATAGCAAAATACTACAAACAATCAAATAGATACGATCCCCAGCGGAGTCGCCAGTTTGTTGTAGGGAAAAGTATCCGATTCGGATGACCCTATCCCACTCTAAGGGTGATAGTACCTCAGCAACAACTGTAAACAAAACTACTTAAGGTTTACTTCTTTATGAAAGCAAGAGAGAATGAAGAAATGCACTAACCGTTGCCTTGCGCTTAATATTTGCTCCAATCTCTTCTCTTTGCTGCTTGCTCCTAGCTCTTTGCCCTTTTGCTGGCCCAACTACAATGAGATCCTGCAAAATAACAAAGAAGGAAACTACAAGAAGCATGCATTCATAACTGATTCAAGGATTAGCATAAATCAAATATACAATCATCACAATACATCATTGAAACAAATGCATATAGAAGAACCTCAATAGCTTTTATTAATGGAAGAAGTAAAGTTTTGAGAAGGTTACAACCATTGAAGGCCCCAATCCAGCAACACCTCCCAGCAGAAAGAATTTCTCCTCTTCACCTCCTTCAAGCAATCACCCAATAGTTCTATAGTGAAACCAACAGCATATCATTACTTTGCACAAAATTCCAGCCTCTTGAGCTCATAGGAGAGAGCTCAATATATAGATGAATTGAGAAAGGATGAGTCAGCTTGCAACTGATGTGTAGCTGCCTTGTGTCCTCTCTCTCTTCAGTTGATCTTCAGTTCTTGAGTCCACTTGGAGAACCTTGCTTCCACTTGGAGAAACAGAGCCTCTGACTCATCACAAGGCGAAATCCCTGATCCAAGTGTCATTTTTGGAAGATTCCAGAGCAATGACTTAGTGTGCCACTTGTCCCATCTCGCTCAGCGCAGGTGGCCTTTGTTCTACCTGCTTTGCAATGCAGGTACACCATGGAGGAGTTGAGTTTCAGCGCAGAAGCCTAGTGGAGCACCTGCTTTGATTTCAGGATTGCTTGTTTTTGAGTGTTTTCGGGTGGAGAACTGATCTGAGAGCTGTTGGTTTGCTGACCTTGTTCCTCTAGGGGTAGGAACATCATGTTTAGGGACTTTGGATCCCTTGGATTATTGACAATTCATGCCTGATGCTGCAAGGCACAAAATTGTCTATAACACTATGTAGGGAGAGCGACCATGCAAAAGATTCTATGCACAGGGTTGTGGTGACCAACCCTCCATCAGTATTCAAAAGCTTATTGCAAAGCATGCGATGTGTGTCAAAGGACTGGAAGGCCATCGCGAAGGAATGAGGTACCTCTAAATCCACAGATGACGTTGCAACCATTTGAGAAGTGGGCGATAGATTTTGTGGGACCCATTCAGCCCCAAGGAAAGAAAACGGGAGCGAGATACATTATCACCGCGACTGAGTATTTGACGTGATGGGTGGAGACACAGGCTGTGAAGGATTGCATAAGTGCGACTATTGCAAATTTCCTCTTTGAGTATGTACTAACGCGATTTGGGTGTCCAAAGAGTTTTATGAGCCATCGCAATATGCACTTTCTGAAGGAAACGATCAATGTGCTGATGAAGTAATTTCAGGTATACCACCAGAAAATCACACCTTATCACCCACAGGCTAATGGGATGGTGGAAGGATTCAATAAGGTGCTGGAAAACGCACTGACCAAGGTTTGTAACGCTTAGCGAAGTGATTGGGACTTGCGCATACTCGCAGTACTATGGGCCTATCGAATGACATGCAAAAATTTGACTAGACAAACACCCTTTAGGCTTATATATGGTGTTGAAGCAATGATTCCCATGGAATACATTATTCCTAGTCTACTCATAGTGGCACTCACGGGTATGACAGATCATGAAGCCCTAGAAGAGAGGCTCGCATAGTTGGTTGAGCTTAAGGAAGAAAGATTCCTAGCTAGATTTCACCAATAGGTCCAAAAGCAACACGAAAAAGCATGGCATGATCAACACATTAAGCTGCACAACTTTAAGGTAAATGATCTGGTTTTGTTATATGACAACAAGTTTGATAAATTTCCAGGGAAATTTAGAATGCACTAGTTAGGGCCCTATGTCATTAAGGAGATTGCCGACGGTGGAGTAGTTTAGTTGGTTAAATTGAATGGTGATCCCTTCCCAGGAAAGGTGAATGGAAGCCAATTGAAGCCATACACTAGTGATTCGACCATGTGACTATATGAGGGTAGCATAGTCTTAGCACTCTAGGCAGCTGAAAGGAGGCACGATACTATAAACTACACTGCCTGGGGTGGGGAACTGCGTGATTGGAGGAATGTGCGGAGCAAGGAAATGTCACAGGGTTTTGGACAACGTGAAGGGAGCTGCGCTACCTAGGTAAAAATCCCGTAGGTCAATCTGAAAATGACCGTTAAAGTCACTGTTCATGATTTGACAGTAGAAATGCAGCCAAATGGAGTGGGCGGTCGGCATTTAAGACAAAATTTATTGGTAAGATCCTTGGAAATCTATTTCCAATCCAAAATTAATGAATCGAATGTGGGGGAAACGGTCGAATTTGAATTCAAAATGCCTTGTAAATTACAGGTGGCTGCCTAGTGAAAAACACTTAGCATTTTGAGAATTGAGTTGTTGAGCTCTCAGGCACACATGAACTGTGAATTCTTTGAAGCTCTGATAGCGAGTTCGGTGTTTGAGAAATTACCACAGGCAACACAAGAGCTATTGAATAGTGTCATGTCGACACCCGTAGAAGCTATGGACACTGAAGAAGTGGCAGCCGAGGGGGCTGTGCCAGAAGTTGTTATGGGGGCAGAGGGAGCTGCTCCAAAGGTTGCTAAGTGTTACACAACATTTTGTCACTGTCCTTGTTCCTTAATCCTGGAGGACCTCTACAGTGAACCCCACATGCTTTCCCTTCATGAAGAAATTCCCATTATGTCCCTCCTCATGAGCAGATCAATTCCCTTTTGCACCATTTCCCTTGAAACTTCTGTTTTGCCCAGTTTACAAGACCGACTCTAATGACCCTTGTCTACCCCGCACCAATGTGTAGAGATTAACACTATCCCTAGTGCTGACCGAAGAAACTGAGTTGTGTTTTAGTTGTGCCGATCCTGTTATGGAAAGTTTTTAAAATTATGAGTTGAAGTTTCCAGCTCTAGAAGCTTCGTAACGGAAGTCTGGTAAATGGTTTGGCTAGATTGGGTTGAGGATGTGAGTTTGGGCTCCTTTCCCCTATTATGATGGAAATACCTCAAGGGATAAGACCTTGTTGGCTTGTTGGGGCCTGACCCAGGTTCAGAGGTGATTTAGCTGAACAAATCCCGGTACTACTGGCCCTTTCGGAAACTGTCTACGGAGCATGAACTGAGGTCTCACCCGAAGTAGTATGGCAGGGTGCTAGAACCAAGTTTCCGCACGCTGGGGATGTCTGATGGGTTCAAGTGGTCCTGGTTCAACCTTATGTGCACATCACTACATGCACTTATCCGTACCTTGTAGCCTGAGATGCTGCCTTCGCACAGCCCTACTCGAGGGCTGAATAGTATTATTACCCAAGTCCTTACTAGTAACCCGATATTAATTGATTACCTTAGCTTATTTGCGTGCTTTTAGTTATACTTAACAATATTCACAATTCATATAAGTGTGGATAGTAAATAAATAGTATAATCGCAAATGGAATCAACCATGTAATAACTCAGAACAGATGCAAAAAATTGGTAACAAAACCTTTCTTTATTGATCTCTTCTTTGGTTACAAACTCAACTCTACCCTACGCACTTAGTTGTAGGGGTCCATGCACTCAGCTGTAGACTCTACAAGGCCTCTGCGCACTCAGTTGTAGAGCCTCTTCCTACTACTATACCCAAGATACACTTAAACACTTGCTCTCTACTTCTATCTCATACTTCGCTCTTTCTTCCTTACTTAACTCCCTTTTACACTTAGAGCTTCACCCTTATTTATACAATCCCATGGTCCGTGGACCATCGGTAGGCCAAAATTTCATTCAAACTTAGGGCGGACAGCCCTATGACTCTAACATACATTTCACGCCTGCAATTCGTGGATTTTTACAATCATATCACTCAAAACTTGGGCTTTGAGCCCAAAAACATGCTGTGGGGAGATTCCATGCCCAACAGTCCCCCAACATAAACATCGTGACTTGCCCTTGAGTCATTGTAGCAGCGCGGCGATCTTGGCATGGAGTCCCTCCAACTGGTATTGAATGTCCTGATATCCGGAACACACTGAACTGATATTTGTTGAACCTACTCCATCTATTCTTCTAAGACCTCCGTGTCTGAATTGTGTCCTTACATCTGTACGGGCATCTACTGCGTATGTTTATAGTCTCGTTCCCTTGTCCAACTCCTCAGGTCATGAAGATTGTGCTTCAACTGATTAGATAGATAGCCGGTCCACCCGTGTAGGGCTTCAAGCAGCTACCATTTACTTTGCCTGGGGAGGGTTCTCCATTTAGTTTGACTAGCTGGACCGCACCTCTGTCTGTGACCTCCTTAACCACGTATTAACCACGTATGGTCCTAGCCAGTGCATTCTGAATTTTCCTGGAAATTTTTCAAACTTACTGTCATACAACAGCACTATGTCATTTACCTTGAAGGTGCACAACTTGATATGGCGGTTGTGCCAGGCTTTTTCACGCTGCTTTTGTACCTGCTGACGAAACCTAGCTAAAAACCTCTCTTCATCAAGTTCTTCCAATTGTGTGAGCCTTTCCTCCAGAGCTTCGCAGTCCGTCATCCCTGTGAGCGCTGCAATTCATAGACTAGGTACGATATATTCCATTGGCATGACCGCTTCCATGCCATAAACTAACCGGAAAGGTGTCTATCCCGTAAGTTTCTTGCACATTGTCTTGTAAGTGCATAGCACGACAGGTACACGTAGGTCCCAATCGTTTCGCTGTGTGTTGCACACATTGGTCTGCGCAGTCTCCAGTATTTTTTTGAATGCCTCTATTGTCCCATTAGCTTGTGGGTGATATGGTGTGCTCTTCTGATGATACACTTGGAGCTCTTTTATGAGCACGCTGATGGTTTCATTCAAGAAATGTGTTTCATGATACTCATTAAGATTTTCGAACATCCAAATTGGGTCAACACGTTGTCAAACAAAAACTTTATAGCCATAGTGGCCACGCAGTCTTTGACCGGTTGCACCTCTGCCCATCATGTTAGGTACTTTGTCGCAGTGATGATGAGGCCATGCCCGCCTTTCCCTGAGGTTTAATAGGCCCCACAAAGTCAATTTCCCATTTCTCGAACACCTGCAGTGTCATTTGCGGATTCAACAGCATCTCAAGCCTATGCGAGGGTTTTCTAGTCCTTTGACATACATCGCAGGTGTTACAATATGCTTTTGAATCCTGGTGAAGTGTTGGCCACCATAACCCTGTGTGAAGAATCTTTAGCGTGGTCACACATCCTTCCTGCAGCGCAGGCATGTGCTTCCGTGAGGATCTTACTTCATTAAAATTCAGGTATGTATCATTGCAATATCTCAACATTGCCCATTTTATATAGGTGCCCGGCGTGACAGAAAAATTTGTCGTGCGCACCACCAATTCCTTCTTCTGTTGGACAGAGTATTCCTTCGGCACAATCCCTGTGATCAGAAAATGGATTATATCTTCGAAGTGCCCATCCGCAACGCGCACTACAAAGATATGTGCATCAGGTAATCCTTCCTCCAGATTAGTGGGTTACTCGCCCGTCTCAATGTGCGATAAATGATCTGGTCCTACGTTCAGGCTTCCCGACTTGGCTACGACCTCAAAATCATATTCCTGGAACAATAAGAGCCACCTACATATGCATCCCCCCAACACAGGCTTATTGACCAAGTATTTCAGCGCGGAATGGTCGGTATACATCTTGAAATGTCATCCGAGCAAATAGTGTCGGTACTTTTGGAGCACGTACACCATCGCTAAACCTTCACACTCGGTGGTGTAATAGTTCTTCTCTGCTTTGGACAACCTCCGACTTACAAACGCGATAGGGTGATCCAAGCCTTCCCTGCCCTCTTGTGTGAGCACTACTCCCAGCATGATACAAGATGCATCAACATGGACATGAAACTCCACGTCCCATTTTGGGAAGACCAGGATTGGAACAGAGGCCAATTTCCCCTTTAGAACATTCAAGCTTTTCATGCAATCATCTTTCCATCAAAATGTAACATCCTTTTTAAATAGTTTTTCCATCAGCGCAGTGATTTGGTGTGTCCCAAGGTAGCGCGCAACTGTTTAACACTTCACGGTGCTTCCAAATTTAGAATAATGGCAATATTCGCAAGGTCCACGATCAGTCTCTGTTTGCAGACCACATGTCCGAACAAGTTCCCGAAGGGAATGAGGAATGTGCACTTCTTAGGGTTTAGTGCAATCTGGTGTCATCGACAAGTATATAGTACTAAGGATAAGCTTGCTACATGGTGGTTAACTAATCCAAAGACAGTCTAATCATCCAGATATACCTCTAATAACTTGTGTATGTATTCTTTGAATGCAGCAACAACGATGTGGGAAAAGATGGCTGGCACATTCTTTAATCCAAACGGCATAACGTTGTATTGAAAGCAGCCCCATTCCATTGCAAAGGTCATTTTTATCCTATCTTCTGACACGATCTTGATATGATGGTACCCTGAGAACCCATCCATGAATGAGTATGATTCCTGGCCACCAACATTTTCCAATACGTCATCTATGAACGGTGTTAGGAATGTGTCATGTACACAGGCGTTGTTCAGCTTCCTAAGGTCCACGTGTTGTGGGGAAAAATGCCTATGCAGGACGATCCTATCCACCTAAGGTGTGACAATGCCTTAGCAACAAACAGAGACAGCTATTCTAGTATTCCTCCTTTATGAATTAAGAATGAAGAGAGATAGATGGACTAACCGGTGTCTTTCGTTTGTCCCTCGATCCGGTCTCTCGTCTCTTTGAGGGTTCCCAGCTACTTGCCTTCTCGCTCGCCCAGCTTCAACAGGTTCATGCAAGATCACAAGAGAACAGCTACTTGCCTTCTTGCTTGTCCAGCTTCAACGGGTTCCTACAAGATCACAAGAGAACAGCTACTTGCGACAAGAGAAGAACACTACACAAAGACAGATATTCACATTCATAACTAGTTTAGGATTAGAAATAAACCAAATACACTAATGCAATCATACATCAAGAATACATCAGTATATAGGAGAAACCAAGATAGCTTTATTGATGAATAACAAGGTTCAGGAAGAGATACAACCCAGAGGGCTCCAATCCAGCATCTCCTTCCCAGCAAATGGAATTCCTATCTTCACCCCCTTCAAAGCATTAAGCACCCAATGATTCTAATCTCAAACCAACAACAATTCTTTGCAATAACAAAATTCCAGCCTCTAGATCTCATGGAAGAGAGATCCATATATAGAAGTTTGGAGAGAGGATGAGTCAGCTTGAGATCTGACTAGTGTCCTCTCCCTCTGTCAGTTCTTGATTCCACTTGGAGGTTCTTGCTTCCACTTGGAGATTTGGAACCTCTTACTCATCACCAGTCGAATTCCCTGAGGCAAGTGTCATTTTGGAAGCTTCCTGGGTTCTGACACCTTGAGAAATGAGCTTGCCACATGTCCACACTCGTTCAGCGCAGGTAGCCAGTGTTCCCTTTGACATTCAACGCAGGTAGCCAGTGTTGGCTTTGACATTCAGTGCAAACAGCTAGTGTAGCCACTGAAATGATCCTGAATTGACTTGTTTTTGAGCAGTTTCTGGTGGAGAACTTCTGTGAATTGCTGTGGTTTGTTAGCCTTATTCCTCTAGGGGTAGGAACAACATGTTTAGGGACTTTGGATCCCTTAGATTATGGACATTTCATGCTCAATGCTGTAAGGCACAAAAATTTCTATAACAGTTGCCCCTTAAAGTATGAGGCCGTTTATCGGGTGAAATGCTTTATCAGGGGATCCGAAGTTCATCCAATGCTGGGAGGAGACCTGTAATAAGATACAATACAATACATTATTTTTCATACTGCTTTCATGATCTGGCTGAGGTGGGCATTCCCATGCTCAGCTTTATAAATTCATTTTTCTGTACATAGAACAGACAATCGTCTGGTGGTAGACTGATAATTTTGATGAAATTATCATCCTTTGAGTAGGATGATTATCTGCTGCAATGATGTACATGTCAATGTCTTTATCTTTCCTGAATATATATCGCATGAAACTAGATCCAGGGTCTTCAAACTCGTTCGATCTTCACTCTAAGTACAAGTCGATCCATGTGAGAAATGTTCTGAAGTCGAACATGGAAAGACATCGCTTGATTACCGGTCAATGATGTAAACCATTAACAAGCGCGAGAGGAATCACTGATAATGATAACGACCCTCAAGGTACTGGAGTACAATTCACGTGGTGTGAATAAAGGACTTGGCGTCGAACACCACGCAAAATCTTTCGGTCGAAGGTCATTGATGTATACCTGTCGCCGGAAGTGAGAAACTTGCCATTGTAATCGAGGTTTCCATCAATTACTTCAACATCAATTCCTACTGTTTTTCCCCCTAGTTCAACTTGCAAGTTACTTAAAATCCCATATGGAGTGTATGATCATCCATCAAATGCTTTTAATGTCGTTGACGATCTCGACAAGGGTGGTGAGCCTAAATTCTTCCAGCAACTCATCGACATAATACACGTAGATGCCCCCTCATCAATAATTGTTCGATGAACAGTTTTGTTGAGGGCTTTCACTTGAATAAGGAAAGCTAGTTGAGCTGGTAACTGAGGGTCATATCCTTTATGATCAAAGGCCACAAGATTGGAATCCCTTGGGCCAATCCCACCTATTGCTGATAATAAAGCTTGCTCTTGGGAGGCAATTTTGCGGTACCTCAAGTGTCGACATAGCGGACGGCGATTGGGCCAGGTCCTCTACTATATTATAATTCTGTGCTACTTTGGCATGAGGATTAAATGTCGATTTGTGTACTCCTCCCTTTGGCAACTTTATCATTGGTTCAGGAATGATGGGTGGCACAACTTCGGTCAAAGTTGTCGTCGAACTACTAGGTTGTTCATTAGCCTTGTTATTCGACAACTGTGGATTCCCGTAATCTTTATTCCTTGTCAAAGCATCATTTTGCTGCTTTGAGACAGACAACATAAGCACTTGGGATCGGGAAGCATTTCCACTATCAACCAGATTTTGACCTGGATTTGGGAATGGATCAGTTAACACAGCTGAGGTTTGCGAACTTTTGAAGAACCTTTTAAGCTCAGCTTTGTATGGACAATCGACTGTCCAATGATCCTCGTCACATATCATGCATGGACTTTTTGGTTACCCTTTCCTAGGAGGGTTTGAAGAAGTTTTTTTCAGGGGATGAATCACCCTGTTTCTTTTTCTTCCCTTTGTTTTGCTTCTTCTTGCTTCCTAGTTGATTGGTTTCTTTGCCTTTATCTGTTGATACGACATTTACTTCCGAAGCAAGAATTTTTTCTTTTGCATTTTGATCTGAAGTCTTACGGGCTTTCTTAAATGAAGCCTTTGTCGATTTCGCGTTTTCCGTGCCAATCACACCATCACCGGCATGAGAGTCACTATTTGATTTAGGAGGAGGAGGAATTGAGAATTCCGGTCTAGGGGCGTCAGGTATTTTGTCGTAGAGCGTGCCAAACTGAGTGTAGACTAAGTCTAGATATTGTGTACGAGCAATAACTTGCTCCTCCGTTACGACTCCCCCCTTGGCCACATCCTCCGTTATGGCAGGAAGTAACGACTTGATAAACCATTCAGCTAATAACTGATCGGGAACGTAAGTTTTTACCATCCTACGACGACGACGCCACTCATGTATATGATCATATATGTGAGTGGCTGTTGTCTGCTTGAAGTTGGTTAAGATTTCCGTTCCCGTTTCATACCTTATTGGTAATTGAAAATGGGTTAAGAAAGTCATGGCTAGGGAGCTGAAATTGTCGAACGATGCTCTAGGTAATTCAATATACCATTTAGCCGCTGGACCCGTTAACGTCCTCTGAAAAAGGCGAAGTCTTATCGAATCATCGTTTAGGGTGTTTGATGAACACCACAGATGAAAAGTCATCACGTGATTCGATGGGTCTTCACCTGGATTTGCATTGAATTTAGGAATGTCAGATGGAAGTTTGTGAGGAATCGCTGGCCACCAAGGGGCATAAGCAATCAGATCGTTGGTTAACCGGTGTAAATCGGGTAACTCTAAAGTTGCCACGAATGGTAACTGTTGATTCAGGTTAGGTGAAGCATACCCAGGGTATGATGGAATTGCCTGAGCAGTGGGCCTTTGCATACCAGCATAATGTAATTGATGTTGGTATGACTGATACGGTTGGTGGACTTGACCACTGTAAAGCGGTTGGTTTTGACCATTTTGAATATACGGTTGTCCACTATTCGCAAAGATCTGCTACTCAGAACCTTGGTACACTTGCTGGAATTGTGGTTGTTGGTATTGCACCAGCCATGGTTGTGAAGCCATGCTCTGTTGTGCTATACTAACTGTTGGACCAAGGTGTGGGGTAATTGTACCCGTTTGGACCTGTGTCGCCCCACCAGTTGGTGATTGTGGTTGTGTCACAGGGTCAAGGGGCTGTTGCATTACAACCTGAGAAATCTGAGGTTGACATACAACAGGCAATGTTTGAACTTGCGACACTGTCACAATAGCCGGTGTGGTCGGGATGTTCGACATAGGTACACACTGTTGCATAGAATATACAACCCTTGGCTATTGAGGTAGCATAGGTACCCAACCACTTGATGTAATTCCAGTATAACCTGAATACTGTTGTGAACTCCCGTATGGATACCCTCCCGGAGGGGGTAATGAAAGGGCATACTGCCCCCCATACGGTAGCAATCTGGAACTCAAGGGGATTGTTTGTCCTTGGGGACTGGATTGCCCAAATTGACCTCCAAATGGATCAATCTGGCGAGTTTCAACATAAGAGTTGCTGGATATCGTTCCGGAGGAACAAATTGGAACGGACCATACTGTCGAAATAGTCCCTTGGTGGACTCCTTCTAGCGGTTGCGAGCTAGTCGGGACATATGGTATGCCGGCAAACATTGTAGAAGTGACGGCAGGGGCTTCTGCTGTCACTGTGTTGTTCGACACAGTCCTAGATGTTGACGGTTGTTCAGACATTTTGAGTCTATCCAAGAGATTGCCTAGCGATTCTACAGGAACTTCCACTTGTGGTAGACTAACTTCTAATGAAGGAAATAGAGTGACCCCGACTCCAAAATGTGTTGGAGTACTTGCTTGCAGATCCTCTACAATTTCCTCTATCGCAATCAAACCAGGTGGAAGAGGCAGACCGTCAGGTCCGTAAAATATTTCTGGTGCCGAAGAAGGGGTTGAATCGACAGCGACAGTTGTTTGAGGAGCAAGACTCTCCGAACAGGTCACAGATGGGACTGGTTCAGTAAGGCAAGTATTTTCCCCCAGACTAGGATCAGTGTTACTATCCCTCTGTGGCTGTTGGACTTCTTCTATAGAGGCAGGGTTTCCAGAAATGTTTGGAGTAATCGGAATCTCAGATGTTGTTGGAACACTTGTTCTAACTTTGATAGGAGATTTCGAACCGGTTAAACGAGTTCGCTTTGTCCGTACTGTTTTCGATTCCGGAGACAAAGACGGTTGACTCGTAAGCCTCCGCGAACGACGGGGTTTCAATTGACTTTCTTCCACGATTGCGGATTACTTGATCAACCAAAATACAAAAGGGGAAAGTGTGTTTCCGAATTAAATGAATTTTTTAAACGCTTTTAGACACAACTTGCTTTTTCACTTTTAAAGAGTCGAGAAAAAGATAAAGATGACTCTAGTCTCCTTCGATGTTTTAACGAGCCCGAAGTGACAAATGCTCGGATGGACTTTTTCCGTTATAGAGTCTGAAAAAGGCCAAAAGGAACTGCTCTGGAGTTCTAGGCAAAGGGTGTGCCAAACTTTTCGCAAAACCGCAGAATACTTTTTAGGGTACGGGCGGTCAATCTTCCTGAATGCTGTGTTCAGTGCATTGCGATCAGTAGGGCGGCCGACACGGCTTCCTAAGGATAAAGGTTTTATGCCTATAGGGGTCTCCCAATATATACGCGACGGTACGTGGGAGCACAATCCGTACTGGCGCTATCGTCCCTCAGGAGGATTCACCCACCATCCACGAGATCGACAGTCACCAGGCTTAACGACGTCGGAACACGTCTCTAGCCTAGACCTCTATGTTGTGCGTTATGTTGAAAAGCGTTGTTAAGTTCATTCAATTTATTTTAGGTTGATCTTTTTAGAAGTTTGCCTTTCAAGGTTCACCACGAGATGTATGATACAATTCCTAAATGCAGTCTAAAGATGATAAGCAAGCTTTATATCTTTTCAACTTTGAAAATCCTAGCTACTAAGGGAAAAGAAAGACACCATCTTTTCTCAAAGAGCAATCAACACACTCTAATGCACTTTTCCTAAATCAAACATGCAAACTATCAAAAATGCAAATGCACAATGCAGGTGTTTGTTTTCCGCTTCCTTAGTATTGATGCCTACAAAGAAAGCTTTTTGTACAACTTTGAATTCGCTTTTAAATGACAAATACAAACAAGTTTACTTTTTCGAAATCAGAGAGGGTAGAAGAGAATACAACACTTAACGATTTTCGAAATGAATACTTGTTTCGACACTTAAAAGAGACAAACTCAAACCAAAAGCAAAAGTAAATGTATAATCAACTGCAAACAGCCAATGAACTCTCTCCTAAGATCACAATCAACAGATCTGAATCAAGGGCTACAGGATGACTATTTCACTCTTGCAAAGGAAAACCGTAAATGACGCCACAAACACATAAAAGCACTCACAGTAATTTTGTACAAAAGGAGGCAGAATCTAAGCAGAGAAAAGGAGTTATTATACTGGTACCTATGCTGGTTACAGGCTGCAAAAATCAGAGATCAAAACAAGGCAAAACAGAGCAGAGAACCCCAGCTGCACAAGGACAAACTGGTTCAGTGCAACCTCAACACAGGGGTTTTGACATTCAGCGCAGGTAGCCTTCACGGGACCTGCGTTGAAATGCAGAATCCCTTCACTGGGTCTGCGCTGAAGGAGAAACTCTCGTTTCTCACAGGTTCTGGGTCACAGATTGCTATTTAATTCACTGTTTCAGGCCAAATCAAAGCAACAAGCAAGGTGCAATCAAAGGGATGTTTTGAGGGGGGTACTAAGATCTATCACAAAGGATCATCAAATCATTTGTGAGTCCATTGTTCAGATCATAGACAAGTCCAGTGATTGGATCAAAGCAGCAACTGTCTACTTTGCATCGGGGAATAGCAGATGCAGTTCGATTATTGTTGTCAAGTATATGAAATAAACAATGATAGAGACACAAATAAAATGACTAAAAAAATATACCCAGCGGAGTCACCAATTTGTTGTGGGGAAAAATGCCTATGCAGGACGATCCTATCCACCTAAGGTGTGACAGTACCTTAGCAACAAACAGAGATAGCTATTCTAGTATTCTTCCTTTATGAATTAAGAATGAAGAGAGATAGATGGACTAACCGGTGTCTTCCGTTTGTCCCTCGATCTGGTCTCTCTTCTCTTTGAGGGTTCCCAGCTACTTGCCTTCTCGCTCGCCCAGCTTCAACAGGTTCATGCAAGATCACAAGAGAACAACTACTTGCCTTCTTGCTTGTCCAGCTTCAACGGGTTCCTGCAAGATCACAAGAGAACAACTACTTGCGACAAGAGAAGAACACTACACAAAGACAGATATTCACATTCATAACTAGTTTAGGATTAGAAATAAACCAAATACACTAATGCAATCATACATCAAGAATACATCAGTATATAGGAGAAACCAAGATAGCTTTATTGATGAATAACAAGGTTCAGGAAGAGATACAACCCAGAGGGCTCCAATCCAGCATCTCCTTCCCAGCAAATGGAATTCCTATCTTCACCCCCTTCAAAGCATTAAGCACCCAATGATTCCAATCTCAAACCAACAACAATTCTTTGCAATAACAAAATTCCAGCCTCTAGATCTCATGGAAGAGAGATCCAGATATAGATGTTTGGAGAGAGGATGAGTCAGCTTGAGATCTGACTAGTGTCCTCTCCCTTTGTCAGTTCTTGATTCCACTTGGAGGTTCTTGCTTCCACTTGGAGATTTGGAACCTCTTACTCATCACCAGTCGAATTCCCTGAGGCAAGTGTCATTTTGGAAGCTTCCTGGGTTCTGACACCTTGAGAAATGAGCTTGCCACATGTCCACTCTCGTTCAGCGCAGGTAGCCAGTGTTCCCTTTGACATTCAACGCAGGTAGCCAGTGTTGGCTTTAACATTCAGCGCAAACAGCTAGTGTAGCCACTGAAATGATCCTGAATTGACTTGTTTTTGAGCAGTTTCTGGTGGAGAACTTCTGTGAATTGTTGTGGTTTGTTAGCCTTGTTCCTCTAGGGGTAGGAACAACATATTTAGGGACTTTGGATCCCTTAGATTATGGACATTTCATGCTCAATGCTGTAAGGCACAAAAATGTCTATAACACCACGCATATTCTTATTTCACCCTTCTTCTTTCTATCCTCTACTACCATAGGACTCACCCAGTTGGATTCTTCCACTGGCTCAATAATTCCAGCTGTGAGCATTTTGTCTAATTCTACACAGACATTTTCCTTATATTTTGGATTCAAGTAGTAAGGACTCTGCTTAACTAGCTTTGCATTGGGTTTTAGGGTGATCTTCATCATCCCTAAGTCGCCAAAAATCCCTTTTTAATCCGTAATTTTGGTCGAGAATAAGTCTTGGTATTCGCGGAGTAACTCAGCGACCTTATCCACTGTGGCATCATCCCAATAGTCACTAAGCATTGCATAATTTGGTTCCGCCTTCATTCCAATGTTTACCTGCTTCGTTTTTAGTGGCATGGATGTCGGGATCCTCAATCAATGGTCCTCGAACCTCGCGACAACCTTCCATTTCTAAAATTTTAATATTTCGTCGGTCCTCATCATCCTCCTCAACATTTACATTGTAACACTCCAGCACGTAGCTCAGTTGTGTCGCACATTTAGGCGGAAGCACTTCCATTGGCTCCTGGGGTATTTCAAAGATAACTACTTTTACTGCTTGTAGTACATCATCAACAGTATCCCACCAACGATCTTCAAACGTGAAGGTTAACAAAAATCCCTCAAGCAAGATATTTGATTTGCTCGTAACACAGCGGAACTCCATCTCAGTATACCAATTCATGGGTATAACATCCAGGGTATTATAGAACAAATGCACCCATTTAGGTTGTGCCTCTTCCCCATAGACCTTGGTCCATTTCGCGAGGTGCGTGCATGGATCATCCCATCTATCATACTTGTCTGCTAGCTGTATCTGCGATTTCCCAAATCATAGGTGCATCATCATTCTGCATCCGCGCTAGTCCTCAAAGCTTCTCTAATGCGTACCCCACCACCTTGTGGGTGTAGCGTGTAGTGCCCATTTCAGAGCATCAAACCGCTACTATTCTGGCACTGCGCTTTCAAATTTGTTCACGAATTCATCTACCGCTGTCAACCCATCATACATTGGCAGATCCCTTACCTCTGTTGTCATGTAGTGCAGTGATCTTTGATGAGACCCAAATTTTGGTAACATTTTGGGCTCATTTGGCCTACTTACCTTGCTCAACCCTTCATTTTTTATCACTTATGCATCATTTCTTAGTATATTCATGTTATTTGTAGGAAGGAGGGCAGTCATTATGCCTATGTGGCTAATACATGTTTATTTCAGGTTTTTTGACATTAAATGGAGCAAGGACCACGCAGATGGAGGCAAGGAGACAGCCAAGGTGGCATTGCGGGTTTGTAGGAAGGTTGTCCACAGCCTTGAATGACCTTCCTCGTGATCTCCACCCCAGCTCCGAGCTCCAACAGCTATCACCACCGAGCTAGAAGGTAGCCAACGGATTCTACAGGAACATCAGTTTACTTTTAGTTGGACAACCAAGCCCCACTAATTTAGGAGGCCAGCTTGGCCCTCATAATGTATAAATATTGAGGTTGTAGCCTTCGATGGGGACTTTTGAACCTTTCTTGTAGATTTTGAATCACGAGCTATAGCTCTGTTTTGCTCTTTGTAAGCCATTTTTGGCATGTTGTTAGACTTGTGATTATGATCTTTTAATAAAAGGCAGGCAGATTTGAGTTCAATTCTGAGTTCTTAGAGGAGCTATAGCTCTCAGGTTTGGGCCCAACCTGAGAGCAATAGGCCTCCTTTCTTTGTATTGTTACTTGTCTTTCCTTTCAGCATTTCATTTCTTTGCCTTGACATGCATTTGGAAAACACAGTCTGCTGATTTGAATTTCTTGATGTGATTAAGTAGGTTAGTCTTATGGATAAAATGCTTTCAGCAGTTTAGATTAGAATAGGAGGATTAGAATTCATCAGAGTTCCAAGAAAAGGTTGATCGTACACTCACTTCCACCTCTGTTTAGAGATTGGGAGTGTAGACCGTGCCAACCACCAAAAAACGTAGTCTTACATGTTCATGCAAGCTTTAAAGTCATATTTCCATTGGTAGAAGTGTCCATGCATTTAGATCTTGAGCAATAACTCCTTGTTTCAGCACCATTCACGATTTCTCTCTTAACTCACATCGCTGATCTTTGGCTTTTAATACAACAGTTAGAATAGGTTGATGAATTCTCGGTTTTGTGCAAGACAGAGGTGATTTGTTCCATTTACACTGCGCAACACCACTCTATCACATCCTTATCCTTCTCAGCCGTGCCTAAGCCATCTCCTTACCTCCTAGTTAGATCATTTGGCCACCATCTCTTCTGTTATCCACGTTGTTTTATCTTTTCGGCCTTCCATTTGCCTCTACCCTTCTATCGACCAACCAGCTTGACACACCCCTTCTCCATATCATCTCTCTGTCCATACGCCATCACAAGCTACCCTCTCATCCTACCTATCCACCCATATAGCTCATTCACTCCTCCATCACCCAAAACTCCGACTGCAGAACATCCTGTAGAAGGTAGCAGACTTCCTGTAGAAATCCCAAGCTTCCTGTAGGATCCCCTGCAGACATCCTGTAGAAGTTTGCAAACACGGTTGCCAGGCACCTGAACGTTGTGAACTTCTGTGGAATGATGTTAGGGATCCCCTGGAACCTCTCAGAGTCCTCCTAACCTTTCCCAAGCCTTCGTCTCCTTGAACTACACCTGCACAGTCAAGACCCAGTAAGAAGCACAGTCATCATAACTCCAACCGCTTGAGATAAAATACAAAAACATGTTCTCTTCAAATGAAAGTAGTTTAAACTCATGCATCTCATCTCACTAGAAGTAATGGCATCATTTTTAGAAGTTGCATTCCCACCATTGCATCGTAAGGATTAAGCAGGTCAGATTAGGGTTTACTAGGGTTTCCATGCTTTGGTGGCTTTCAGTTCATTCTTGCAAAATAGGTTAATTTCCTTTGAGATAGCTTCCATTCATCACTTAAAAAGCTTCTTCTGAGAACATATAGAAGTTGTCTTGAGCCCTAGCGGACTTGTGCCAGCTGACCAAGTGACAGCTGTGACAAGAGCTAGTACTTGTGCATACAGCACCGTCGCTTCCAAGTTTGTTACGAACTACCGGGTTGATAAAATTAGAGAAGGAAGCTCGAGGAGTTGTAGCATTATTGCTACAATACTAGAGCCCACCATCTTTTTGGCGCCGTTGCCAGGGAATTGTCAGAGTATTAGTAATTGTTGCTTTTCTTCTATTTTCCTACTCTCGCCTTCTCCCAAGTAGTTTATTTCATTTGCATTCTGCAAAAGTAGCATAGACATTTCCTACTTTCATAGATTAGCATTTCAATTCCACAATTTCAATTTTGCAAGCATAGATTAGCATTTCAATTCTGCAAGCGTAGACTAGCATTTCCATTCCTGCAATTCCATTTGAGGAGAGTAGATTAGTTCTTTCCTGCTTTCATTTCAATTCTGCATTTTTATTTCAGCAAGATAGTTAGTTGTAGATCAATCTGTTTCAGTTTTGCAGGTACCAAAGAAAAAAACAAAAGCAATCAAAAAAAGTCTTTCCATTTCATACCTCGTAGGAATCGAGATAAAACAGGCAAATTCTTACCCAACACCCCCACCACATCACTGATTCACTCCTCTCTCTTCTTCGGTGACAGTGATCCAGAAGAACCTATAGGTGAACCTCCTGAGATATACGAAGATCCTATAGCAGAAGAAGAATTAGAGACCATCCCATCTGAAGCTATGGCTGACAATAGAGGAGAACATGAGAGAATAGAATGTTCCTTCCCCATCCGAGAAACCAATGGAGACATGAAAATGAAAAACATTAGTCCCTCCGCTCTACCTCACTTCCATGGACTGACTACTGAAGATCCTGATACCTTCCTGTTTGAGTTTGCTGTCCTTTGTCGAACCTATGACTATACTGAAGATGAGCAGAAGCTAAAACTCTTCCCTTCAACTCTTAAGGATGCAGCATTATGCTGGTTCATGGGCTTACCTGGGAATAGTATCATCACTTGGGCTCAGATGCAGCAAGCTTTCAATACCAAGTACCGGGACTACTGTAGGTCCAAGGAAACCAAGGGAGAAATCTTTCGGATGACCATGGGAAATGATGAGTCCTTAGAGGATTATGAGGAGAGGTTCCAACTTAGCTATAAACAGGCCAGGTGCACACTTGAACCTGAATCCCTCAAGTTGGTCCTGCTCCGAGGAGTCCCTGAAGACCTCTTAGATACCCTTCACATGTTAGCTGGGGGAGATATTTTACCAACTGCCTTATGAGGACATCAAGACTGTGTTTAGAAACCACTCTAGGGCAGCCCAGAAACGAGGTAGAGGAAACCTCCTCTCAGCTGGTATTCCTTTCTCCAAGCATGAGTTTGCAAATCAATTAGAAGATCTTAAGAGTGAGGTGAGAGAGACCATTGCCATGCAACTTGACACATTCAGGATCCAGTAGAAGAAGGAAGAAGCTGAGAGGGCCTTGGCTATCTTCTGCCCTAGATGTACAAGGAGACACCCTAAGAACGAATGCCCATTGCATTCGTTTGAAGTGTGCTTCGTTTGTGAGGAGGACCATCCCACAAATCAATGTCCAACCTTACTTGGGCTTAAAGCCATGTACCAAGGGACAGAAACCCCCACTGAACCTCTTTATTTCCTCAACCAAAGGAGGCCACAAGGACCTAGACCTTACCAGCAGGGGATGCAAGGGGCACCCCAAGCTTATTACAGCCCCAACCAATCTACTCCTATGCCTTCCTAGGGTCCCCCTGCTCATCCTTCCTGGTCTATGCCTCCTCCATGGTCTTATCCACCTCAGTACCCTACTCAGCCCACTACTCATTCATATCACTCACATGCCCAGCCACAGCCTCAGTGGAATGCACCTCAGTCAGGGTGGAGGCCCCAGTACAACAATCCTCCCGCCATTTTGCCTCCACCACCAGTTCAACCTCAACCATTACCTCCTGCTCCTCCAAGGCAACCTCAAATGCCTGCTCAACTGAACCCGAACCCCAACAATAGACAGGCCCAGTAGGTATACACTGGGGAAACATCATGCCCTACCTATGCTGTGGAGATCCAGGAGATCAATCTTCGATCTGGAAAGACTCTTCCGGATCGCCAACCTCCTCCCCCAGAGGATGAGGAAGACAAATAGGAAAGTGAACCAAAGGCTATTCCACCCTTTCCTGAGAGACTAACAGCCACCACACAACCCAACCCAGAGGAGGATGAGCTTTTGGGAGAGCTCAAGCAGTTGTGTGTGAAAATACCACTTCTCCAAGCCATCAAGGATGTGCGAATATACAACAAACTGGTTAAGGAAAAGTGTTTCAAACACCCAGGCAGGCGAAAGAGAGATGCTTCAACCATCAATGTCTTAGGACAACTGTCTGACCTTATGTTAGGACAAGTCATCTGCCCAAAGTACCTAGATCCGGGAAGTCCTGTAGTAGATGTCCACATCAATGGCACCATCATACCTCACACCTTGATTGATCTAGGGGCTGCTATTAATGTGATGACCAAGGATACCATGCTCAAACTCAATCTTCAGGGTTCCTTGAGGAAGACCTTGACAGTCCTGCAACTAGCAGATCGCTCCACCGTGACTCCCAAAGGGATTGTGGAGGATGTCTTGGTCTCTGCCGACTCTTGGGAATACCCTGCAAACTTCTTGGTTCTGCAACCCAAGGCAAAGCTTACTGGATATCCTCTTATTTTGGGAAGGCCTTGGTTAGCCACTGCAGATGCTTACATAAGTTGCTGTGCAGGAAACATGACCATCAAAAATGGTCCTATGTCCAAGCAGCTAGTCCTATACCCTCCTGCCCAACCCTTCTTAGAGCATGACTTACCACTGTGGTTGGAGGAAGGAGAAGAGGATGAGGTGTACTCAGCACCTTTGTGCACCCTAGACAGCACTAGAAGAGACCCCCCAACCGAGGATGACTTGATTGAGACCTTGATCCAGAACCCACCTTCCAGTGCACTATCCTTAGAGAAATTGGTGGAGGATGCCCAAGCCAGCACCTTAGTGGACCTTTGTGCCACCAACCCTGTCACTCCCAGAGTCAAGAATGTGGAGTTTGGCCCTGAGAGAACGTTAAAGATCAACTCCTCCCTATCTCCTTCCCAGGAGAAGGAGCTGTGTAGCCTGTTGGCCAGTCATCTAGATGCTTTTGCTTGGAGCTATAAGGAGATGAAAGGAGTCCATCCTTCGGTCTGTACCCATCACATATACATCAAAGAGGATTGTAAACCGGTTAGGAAACCTCAGAGGAGAATGAATCCAACCCTTAAGGACATTGTCAAGGAAGAATTGCAAAAACTGTTGGATGCCAAATTCATTTACCCCATCTCAGATAGTGAATGGGTGTCCCCTCTGGTGTTGGTTCCCAAGAAAAATGGGAAGTGGAGAATCTGTGTGGACTACCGAGAACTGAACAAAGCTACCAAGAAAGACCATTTCCCTCTACCTTTCATAGATCAAGTGTTGGATGGACTGGCAAGAAAGAAGTTCTTCTCTTTCCTGGATGGGTTTAGCGGGTACAACCAAATCCAAATCAGCCCGGAAGACCAAGATAAGACCACCTTCACTTGTCCTTGGGGTACCTTTGCCTACCGAGTTCTTCCCTTTGGGCTATGCAATTCTCCTGCTACCTTCCAGAGAGCTGTCTTGAGCATCTTCTCGGAGCTGGTCCATGACGTGGTGGAAATCTATATGGATGACTTCACTCCTTATGGGTCCAACTTCCAGGAAGCATTGTCCAATCTGGGAAAGGTCCTAACCAAATGCATTGAGATGAACCTGTCCCTTAGTCCTGAAAAATGTGAATTCCTGATGACTGAAGGGACCGTGCTAGGCCATACCATTTCTTGCCAAGGGTTACAAGTGGATCCTAACAAAATTTCTCTCATCAAGAAGGTTCCACCTCCCCAAAAGGTAAGGGATGTTAGGAGTTTCTTAGGATTAGCAGGGTATTACAGAAGATTCATTAAAGACTTCAGCAAGCTAGCCTCGCCATTGTTTGGCCTGTTGGCAAAAGATGTGGAGTTTAAATGGACTGACGATTGTCAGAGGGCTTTGAATGAATTAAAGGACAAGTTGGTGTCAGCCCCAATCTTGAGAGGTCCAAATTGGGCCCTACCTTTCCACATCCACACTGATGCCTCGAACAAAGCCATAGGGGCAGCTTTAGGACAAGTTGAACAAAAACTTCCATATGCCATTTACTTTGTTAGCAAAAACTTGTCCAAAGCTGAACTGAATTACATTGTAACCGAGAAAGAATTCTTGGCTGTGGTCCATGCACTGAACAAGTTCCGACACTATATTACTGGCTATCAAACCTTTGTACATATGGATCATGCTGCAATTAGATATTTAATGAATAAACCAGATGTGAATGCTCGTATTATTAGATGGTTACTTTTGTTGCAGCAGTTTGATTTGACCATTGTTGACAAACCAGGTAAAGAAAATGTTGTTGCTGAATTTTTATCTAGATTGGATTTGTCTGCAGATGAGGATGGAATAGTGGATGACCAGATGCCCGATGAACATCTGTTTGCTATCTCAGTACTCTCTCCATGGTTTGCTAATATAGCAAACTACCTTGTTTCAGCACAGTTCCCTCCGCACCTATCTTCAAGAGAGAAGAGTAGAATCATCAGAAAAAGTGCCTCATTTACTTGGATCGGGGGCAATCTTTTCAAGCTTGGCCCTGATCAGATCTTAAGGCATTGTGTAAGGGAGGAGGAAGTCTTTGATATCCTCCTCACCTGTCATGATGGGCCTTGTGGAGGAAATTTTGCAGCAAAGAGGACTGCCTTCAAAATCCTGCAGGCAGGCTACTATTGGCCCACACTTCATCAAGATGTTAGAAGATATATCAGCCAATGTGACCGATGCCAAAGAATGGGGAAACCGACTCAAAGGGATGAGATGCCTCTCCAACCTCAAGTGACTCTTGAGCCATTGGAGAAGTGGGGTATGGATTTTGTGGGTCCAATCAACCCTCCTTCGAGGCAAAGGTCTTACATCATTGTGTGCACTGACTACCTGACGAAGTGGGCAGAAACTAAAGCAATCAAGGCAGCAACAGAAGAAAAGGTGGCTGAGTTCTTAAGGGAGAACATCTTCTACAAATTTGGCTACCCAAGAGAGCTGGTCATCGATCAAGGGAGCCAATTCACATCCAACTTAATTGAAGACCTACTAGCTCATCACAAAATCAAGCATAGGACTTCCACCCCCTATCATCCACAAGCAAATGGGCAAGTGGAAGTCACCAATAGAGCATTGTAAGGGATTTTGACTAAGGTGGTGAGCAGCAGTAGGAAAGATTGGGCAGATCGCCTGGTTGAGGCCACATGGGCTTACAACACCACCTGGAAGACCACCACCGGCTTCACACCTTATGAGCTGGTCTATGGGAAGAAAGCTTTGCTGTCCATTGAATTTGAATACAACACTTTGACGATGGCAGCTCAGCTAGACCTGGATCTCAGCCATGCACAACAAGAAAGGTTATTGCAGCTGAATGGACTGGACGAGCACCAGATGCAGGCCCTCCTTCACTCAGAAGTGGTTCAACTTTAGAGAAAGGTGTGGCATGACCAACACCTCCATGACAAGCAATTCCAGTCAGGAGATTGGGCATTGTTATATGGGTCTAGGTACAAAGATTTCAAGGGGAAGCTGAGAACCAGATGGCTAGGACCATATGCCGTGGAAAAATGCCATGACAATGAATCTGTTCTTATTCGGACCATTGATGAGGAAGCCATCCCCATGCTTGTCAATGGGCATCGATTGAAGATCTACAGGAAACCTCTCTCAAGACAAGAGTTCATCAAAACTATGGAGAAATCAGTGTTGGTCATAGAGAAGGGTTCTGCCTCTGCTTTGGGAATACCCTGAAAGATCTAAAAAAAAAAAAAAAGATCCTTGGGTGAAAACCTTTCTGAGGCTCCCAAGGCGGGTGGTAGGGGTGAAAACCTCATTGAGGCGCCCCTATTGTCTTTCAAAAAAAAGAAAAAAGAGATTTGAAAAAGATCCTTGAGTGAAAACCTCTCTGAGGTGCTTAAGGCAGATGGCAAGGGTGAAAACCTCAATGAGGCGCCCCTGCTATCTTTCAAAAAAAATAAAAAAATAAAAGAGAAAAAAAAACAATATGCAAAAAGGACAGGGACAGCAAGTTTATAATGTGAAAATGCATGCAGGTTGCTGGTGTTCTATGAAGGAGAGGAGGTCTCTCAACTCAACGCCAAGGATCCTTATCATGCTGCAAGGAGACCTCACCAGCACCTCCTCCAAGAATGCTCATCTTCTCCAAGGTATGGGCACGATTTCATCACAGCTTAAGTCTTCTACAGGAAGATGCAGACTTTCTAGAGGAAGGTGCAGACTTTCTACAAGAAATGCAAACTTTCTACAGGAAGTTTTGTATTTCTACAGGAAACTTCCTGTAGAAGTTCGGGACGGCCCAGAATTCATTGTATGAGGAGATATAACAGCCGAGGATCGGTTTGGACGCATGCAAGCTACTGTTATCACCCTTACACACTGCTGTCACCTCTTTCTACCACCCCCGTCGACATGCAAGTAAGATACCTGCACCATCAAAGCAGATCATTGAGTTATCAAGAGAATGCAATTTTTTTTAAAGAAAAAACACTGAGATGTCATACCATATCCATCCCAACCATCCATGAGCTCTGTGAACGTGATCGTGAGGCCACTGCCTTTGTCGTGCAGCATGCACCTGAGGAGGAAAAACTGTTACAGGACATCCTGCAGGAGTCCCGTAATAGTTAAGCCCGCTAGAGTGTATACCATTCACAGCGCTTTCCACATGCAATGAAAACGCGGGCGCATGCAGCCGAAGCATCCAATTCATCATCAGCGGCCTATGAATATGAACCGCCGGACCTGTGCAAATCCACCAACAGCAAATGAATCCACTCATCGTCGTCCAAGAACCGAAAAATCGTGTTGCGGCCGCACAGGTAAGTGCCTCGCCCCTTTCTTCCGTCGAATTGCATGAATTTTACTTTGAAAATGTTTGCAAGTGTGAAGTGAATGGGTTGAGTGGTTTTATGGCCATTCGACTGGCCACGTCGACCAGTTAGTGGTTTAGTCGGATGTTTGGGGCAGTGGAGGTGGCAAAAAGGAACGGGCAGTACACACGTGAGAGCCACCCCGTCGGGAAAAACGAGTTTTAACAGCAGAGACAGCGGCGGATCTGGGGGGAATGATGCGGCAGTAAGGGAACTCGCAGACGAATGATGGAGTGACGTCGTCCAACGGTCCGGCAGGGACAGCTCACCCCCGCGCCACGGATTCCGCCGAATTCAAATCTAATCGGCTAGATTGCCACCCCATGCATTTATCATTCACCGTTTGAGACTCGAGTGATCATTCGGATCCCTCTGCAGCTCGACACTCCAAGTCCTTGGCCATTCGAATGCCTGTGAGGCAACACCAAGAGCGCAGACCCACTGCAGTATCCTCCAGAATTCGCGTGCTGCTCCTACAGGAAAGCTGTTTCTACAGGAAATCGGGTTCCTCACGTCAAAAGGTGGTGGATTAAAAAAGGTAAGCCTAAACTCTCCATGCAATTGGTTTTGAGGGTGGCAGAATCGACGTCTACAGTCTGGTCATAGAAATTTTTTGCAAATATTGTCTATCGTTGCATGAATTGTCGTCCTACAGGATGTCAGTGTAATTAAGCTGAGATAAGGTCCTCGGGAGATAAGCTTTGTGAATTATATGCATGACAGAGGCGTAATTCTACGCTTTGTCCCAGTAGGCCAAATTTCTTCCGCATTCGCCACCTCCAGCTAACACAACAGTTTTCACCATGCCGGGTGGGTTCATCAGAAGGGAACCAACTGATTCAACAAAGTTAAGAGAAAATCCTGAGGTGGTGGAGCTCTTCACGCGAGCGCAATGGATATCCTTCTGTGACAAATTGCAGGGCTATGACGACGAGGTGGCAGAGGAGTTTTTGCAAGCTCTGAGGCCGAAATCCAAAACATTGGCCACCGTTAACTTTAGGGGTTTGAGTCTCAGAATCACCCCACAATTCATCAGCCGAGTTACTGAGCTCCCAATGGGATTACCATGGGATAAAGAAGAAAGGAAATTGGGCCAACAGGCTAAGAAAGAATTCTTTCCACCAGAAGAGGAATTATTAGAAGATAAAAATGGGGTTCGTAGAACCAGTTTACTGCCACCGTGGAATGAAGTTAGCCTGCAGATAATGAAGTACATCACCTGCGAAGGCCGTTTTAGCATTGTATATGGGTATCACTTTCGGCTACTCACTGAATTAAGGCACCATATGGATCTACCTGTAGAAAACAAGCTCATTCTCCCCTACTTTCTACTACAGTCTCTGATTGAGTGTGCCACCAAGTTGAAAGAAGGCACACCAGACCAGGTAGCTCACCATGGTCTCATCAAACTCCTCGTGGAGGATGCACTCCACACATACAAGGTTCCTCTCTCATGGGAAGCCTTCAGAAATTTGACCAAGGATGGTGATATAAAGATGCTGACCGTAGAGCTCGGTTCATCTAGCAGTGAGGAGAAAGAGTCAGTGCCCGCAGCGAAGAAAGAAAAAGGCCAGAAGACCCCGACCACAGAGCAGAAGGAAAAGCAAGAGAAGAAACAAGAGAAAAAGGGTGCCAAAGAGAAAGATGACACACCCGTTCTGATGGCAAGAGAGAAAAGATTGCAAAGCAGAGTGGACAAGGCCGAGAAGGTCCACATCAGCAAAAGTGCCTCGACAGCAACCGCAACCAATTCAAAAAGTAAAACTCATGCAGCAAAACAAACCAAAGTGGTGACACCTGTTTCTACAGGAAAACCGAAACCGGCTTCTACAGGAAGCCCGAAATTAACTAAAACAGGGTCTTCTACAGGAAGCCCTGAAAAAGTGAAACCCAAGGAGAAGAAAGCTGACATTCTTGCAAGGGAGGCAACAGTTGTGCTGCCTGCCCTCAGCACACCTCCTAAGCCAAAGGAGAAGAGGAAGAGGGAGACCCCTCTATATTTTAAAGCTAGAAGAAGTGTGAGAATAAAGACGGGCAAGCCATAGCCTCCGTCTAGCAGCCCAATCATTATTGAAGATGCCCCTACTTCGCCCAAGGAAAGGTCCCCCTCAAGGATATCAGTCACCTATGAGAGGGGAAGCCCGAAGAAAACTACGTGGCAAGAAAGGTTAGACCAATTGACTACAAAAGCTCGGCTACAGGATGCTGAAGATGCTCTACAGGAAACCTTAGCCAGGCTTAAAGAAACTGAGAGAATGGAAGGAGAAGCACCCTTATCACCACCGAGGGAGGGCGAAGTAGAGCCACCCAAAGAAGTGGAGAAAGAGCATATACCAGAGCCTAGCCCTCAGCCAAGTCTGAGTTCATATTACAACTTTTTAGAGGCTGGCAAAATTATACCTCAGAAATTTACTGTGCCACTGTTTTTTGCATTGGAGGAAGAAAGAGTTCGTACACACACGTGGATGAAAATAGCTAAGTCAAAGGGTGTGGCGGACATAGGTCCCTTGCAGGAGCAGCTCAAGGAGGCCAGAAGTGAATTGTCCATGGCTAAACACGTGGAAAATTTCCAACGAGTGTTCCTACAGGAAGAAAACCAAAAGCTGAGATTGCAGCTACAGGAGCTGAGGGCAGGGAGAGGTACATCCTCCAAGGACACCACAGCAGAATAGCAAGGCAAAGAGGAACTGAACACCAGTCTTGGGGAGCCAACTACACATCTACAGGAAGCAAAACAACAAGCACAAATTGAGGTGCAAGTTCTCAGAGAGCAGCTGCAGCAGAAAGAGGCACAATTGGCCTGCATGGCTAGCTGGGCCATGGATGCTATCCAATGCTGATAGCCGGCCAAATCCTATGGCCTATACTTGAAAGACCAATGGCTGCAATTTCAAATCAATACCTTGGCGCAAAGAGGTATCTCTCAGCTTCAAGACCCGCAGCAATTCGCTAAAGTATGCAATACTAGTTCATCAGAGGATAGGGCCAAATTAGTGGAGTTCTAGCTCCATAATCTGGCCCTGCCTAATGTAGTTTCATGGGATCCCAATACGGCCTTGGGAGATATGCAATTAATGGAATTTGCCTCATGGCTGAACCATGAGGACTCAAGAGCAGCAGAAGCCAAAGCGGTCATGAACCGAGAGCTGAACGAGCCATTGCTCATCAGACCAGAACCAGGGGACCTAGTTGCACTAATCTCGGCACACCAACATTTGTCCACTGACCCTCAAGCTTCATTAAGATATATGGATCAACAGGCCCAAGCCATAGCTCATTTTGAGGACATGGAGAGACTGTTAGGAGACAACGCTGTCCAAGCATGCACACGCAGATGGAATACATTGGCCCACAGTCTGAAAATCCGAGAGTACCATACCCCAACTCGGATGAGGGAAGCTCTGGTACGGGTGGCCCTCTATAAGAAATCCATGCAAAACCTCGAGGCCAGCAGGATTGGCCTTAAACTCAGCCCACCACTGCTGCTAGGATTAATGGAAGGCAACACAAAGACAGATGATAATGAACAGTGGGAAGAGGTAAACAGAAGGGCTGGGTTTCATATCAGCAAGGAGGACACTACTACAGAGGCTTGGGATGTAAGGGTAGCATTAAAGGCAATGAAGGATGAAGAGTTGGACTAGTTGCTCAAGGATGAGCAAATATTTTAGCTGGGGGGTGATGATGAGCCCCAAATTTTGGTAACATTTTGGGCTCATTTGGCCTACTTACCTTGCTCAACCCTTCATTTTTTATCACTTATTCATCATTTCTTAGTATATTCATGTTATTTGTAGGAAGGAGGGCAGTCATTATGCCTATGTGGCTAATACACGTTTATTTCAGGTTTTTTGACATTAAATGGAGCAAAGACCACGCAGATGGAGGCAAGGAGACAGCCAAGGTGGCATTGCGGGTTTGTAGGAAGGTTGTCCACAGCCTTGAATGACCTTCCTCGTGATCTCCACCCCATCTCCGAGCTCCAACAGCTATCACCACCGAGCTAGAAGGCAACCAATGGATTCTACAGGAACAACAGTTTACTTTTAGTTGGACAGCCAAGCCCCACTAATTTAGGAGGCCAGCTTGGCCCTCATAATGTATAAATATTGAGGTTGTAGCCTTCGATGGGGACTTTTGAACCTTTCTTGCAGATTTTGAATCACGAGCTATAGCTCTGTTTTGCTCTTTGTAAGCCATTTTGGCATGTTGTTAGACTTGTGATTATGATCTTTTAATAAAAGGCAGGCAGATTTGAGTTCAATTCTGAGTTCTTAGAGGAGCTATAGCTCTCAGGTTTGGGCCCAACCTGAGAGCAATAGTTCTCCTTTCTTTGTATTGTTACTTGTCTTTCCTTTCAGCATTTCATTTCTTTGCCTTGACATGCATTTGGAAAACACAGTCTGCTGATTTGAATTTCTTGATGTGATTAAGTAGGTTAGTCTTATGGATAAAATGCTTTCAGCAGTTTAGATTAGAATAGGACGATTAGAATTCATCAGAGTTCCAAGAAAGGGTTGATCGTACACTCACTTCCACCTCTGTTTAGAGATTGGGAGTGTAGACCGTGCCAACCACCAAAAAACGTAGTCTTACATGTTCATGCAAGCTTTAAAGTCATATTTCCATTGGTAGAAGTGTCCATGCATTTAGATCTTGAGCAATAACTCCTTGTTTCAGCACCATGCACGATTTCTCTCTTAACTCACATCGCTGATCTTTGGCTTTTAATACAACAGTTAGAATAGGTTGATGAATTCACAGTTTTGTGCAAGACAGAGGTGATTTGTTCCATTTACATTGCACAACACCACTCTATCACGTCCTTATCCTTCTCAGTCGTGCCTAAGCCATCTCCTTGCCTCACAGTTAGATCATTTTGCCACCATCTCTTCTGTTATCCATGTTGTTTTATCTTTTCGGCCTTCCATTTGCCTCTACGATTCTATCGACCAACCAGATTGACACACCCCTTCTCCATATCATCTCTTTGTCCATAGGCCATCACAAGCTCCCCTCTCATCCTACCTATCCACCCATACAGCTCATTCACTCCTCCATCACCCAAAACTCCGACTGCAGAACATCCTGTAGAAGGTAGTAGACTTCCTGTAGAAATCCCGAGCTTCCTGTAGGATCCCCTGCAGACATCCTGTAGAAGTTTGCAAACACGGTTTCCAGGCACCTGAACGTTGTGAACTTCTGTGGAATGATGTTAGGGATCCCCTGGAACCTCTCAAAGTCCTCCTGACCTTTCCCAAGCCTTCCTCTCCTTGAACTACACCTGCACATTCAAGACCCAGTAAGAAGCACAGTCATCATAACTCCAACCACTTGAGCAAAAATACAAAAACATGTTCTCTTGAGATGAAAGTAGTTTAAACTCATGCATCTCATCTCACTAGAAGTAATGGCATCATTTTTAGAAGTTGCATTCCCACCATTGCATCGTAAGGATTAAGCAGGTCAGATTAGGGTTTACTAGGGTTTCCATGCTTTGTTGGCTTTCAATTCATTCTTGCAAAATAGGTTAATTTCCTTTGAGATAGCTTTCGTTCATCACTTAAAAAGATTCTTCTGAGAACATATAGAAGTTGGCTTGAGCCCTAGCGGACTTGTGCCAGCTGACCAAGTGACAGCTGCGACAAGAGCTAGTACTTGTGCATACAGCACCGTCGTTTCCAAGTTTGTTACGAACTACCGAGTTGATAAAATTAGAGAAGGAAGCTCCAGGAGTTGTAGCATTATTTCTACAGTACTGGAGCCCACCAATCTTACCATCATGTTGCAATTAAGCCTGGTTACCTCATGTAACCGGTTCTGTCATCATTATGCTTCCTCATCCGAATCTGATGTGCAGGAGCTTTTGTGCTCCCACAACATCCAGCCATCCACTGTAGGATTAACCCAATCCTATTCCTGAGTGGTTATCTTGTAGATACAGTCTAGCTTGTCATCACTTTTGTCATCATGCACTGGCTCTATGTAGCATGATCCTTCTGTAGGGTCTAAAGGTACCACTATGCGTAGTGACTTTTTCTCAAAAATCATTTTGTGCTTCTTTATATTTATCACTCCGTTCATGTCAGTGGCCCAATATATTCTCAGTAGTGTAGGATAGGTATTGCTATCATCAACAATCTCTATCACATCGAAAACTGCAATCACGCTCACACCTTCGATGCCTACCGTTATTCCCTGCAATCTTCCCATTGGTAGGATGTTCTGCTAGTTTTCAATTCATAATTGAATGGGAGACCACTGCAACACTGGCCTGCCCATGCGCTCCCATGTCTGCTTTGGAAGCACCTTTGTGTCCGATCCTAGATCCAAAATTACTTGATCCATTTCATACTCCCTGATTTGTGTAGTCAATCTCATTTCCCTTCCTATTCATGATGTATGTTTCCCTAGCTTCCATACTACGTGTGGTTCTCTTGACCCAGTGCACCTAGTGATAAGTTCCTACTGTCCCTTCACCACCTTGTTGTCGTAAAACAACTTCACACATGTCTCTAGAAAGGTAGTGATCATTGAATAACCCATCTCTGGCTCTAGCTGATCCTTACTACCTGAAGTGGAGGCCTCCATGAAGCTCTTCTTAGCTTCCATGAATGTCTCCTTCATGGGGTCCAAATCAAATTCAGGTTCCTTTGTAGGAGCCTTGTGAACCAATGCACTTTCTTCAGGTTGCTTACCTTTGTCATATCCTATCATGATACCACTTTGGAGCACGATGTTTACATTTTGGTCCTCTTCACGCGACTCAGACCTTGTCATTTGCAAATTATGAGTCGAGGGAGGCTGGAGTATCCATTTATCGCGCAGCCTCGCTATCAGTGTAGGGAAATCCTCCATCTTATGATCAAACTAAATACAATATAAACATGATGCTCTCATCGAATTTGTACAATCATGGCAATAATGCCCTGGTCCTCCGCAATTATAACAAAACAGCTGTCTGCGACCCCTTCCTGATCCCATTCCACCTCAACCTCATCCGTGCCCATGAAATTTAGTGCGCACCATCCCTGTATTTGGATCGAGGGCTCACGTTTCGATCTGCACTCTGTAGGCAAGGGTTCGATCCATCATTAATTCATAGCTCCTACAGGTGTGTCATCATGGCCTACCAACCTATAGAAATTACAAAACAATTGCTGGGATGTCTGTGTATACTTCTATAATAGATGACAATTATCCATAGCATGCTTTCCTCCTATATGAAAAATCGTGCAGCATAATGCGGGCATCACGCTTGGTCATGTTTGTGACTCTTGCCTTAATGGCATCGACTCTCCTCCCACCAAGTAGTTTGTGAAGACTGGACAATGGTCCTTGTCATGCCCCTAGCCTTTGCATTCTATGCACCATACCTCCTCGCATGCTTCTGGGCGAGTTGTCCTGTCTTGTTTCAAACTCTGCATTTCAAAAAAAAAAAATTGCAGTTGTGCATGGATTTGTTGCATTCCCAGGCAGGGATCTTGTATTGGGGTCTCGTGGAGTCCATTGCAATCTCCAAAGCTTCGGCCTGGGTGGATAACTTCTGCTGCGACAACATCTTCGTTAAATGTGGCATTAGGGATGCTACAAACCATGCACGATGCTATCCATCCATCAAGGTCATGTTGGCTTCGTGAATCATACTTTTGAGTCAGTAATCCAGATGCCATGGGGTCTTGCCTAGAAGCATTGCGATTTCCTTAAACCCGATAATCGATTGTGTCTTCAATTTTGGCCTGCTAAATTCCATGCTCAGCGTAACCTGGATATATGTGATCCTCGTGTTTGGATGGTCATTAGAATGCCTAATGTCATGTTAGTGCGCGATCCTGCAACACGCTTACCAGCATTGCCTTCTTTATATTATCATCTACAACTCCCTGTTCTTCCCATACGGCCTTTACCATGAACCAAAACTGGTCTGGATCTTCATTCCCTACTCCTTTGAATACCGGTAATTTTATCGTGCTCACCATATTGAACTGTGGTGGTGGCAGAAGTGGTGTGGGCAGAGATGGAGGTGAAGATGGTGAGACTGGTGAGGTGGAGGTGGCAGGCATAGAATTCGCTGCCTTATTAGACTAACCGCACTTCTCAGAGAAACTTTCACGAGCTCTTCCTCGCTTTCCTACCGAGGCGAAATCAAGGGGCTACTTTCTATCTCTGCGCTACCTTTGTTTCTATAGATCCTCCCACTTCGCGTAGCCCCAAACATCAATTTATTTGCATAACCCGCTTTTCACACAATAATATCTTAATCCAAGTGTTCAAAGATTTAATCTACTTACCTCTTGGTCCTTTGAGGAAGCGTCGTTCCGCCTCACTGTAGTTGACTATCGTGTCTAACATGAACTCGATGATAAATCCTCCTAGAATTCAATCGAGCCAATGGTCCATAGCCTGCGTGATCTTATATTCTGATGCTTCTAGTTTGTGCACTAACTATGGAGTCCACACAATCGGTTTGTCGAGCCTACACCTTCCCTGAATGTCTGCTAGCTTCGCGATCCACTCATACAACTCAGAGGGGAAGGATGCAATGAAATTTTTTTGGATTTCCGTATATAAGTAGCACTCTAACCATTGTTCCTTTGATACTCTCAGATTCCTATTTTCCTGCGTCGTAACTCGTGAATCTTTCTGTCCAACCACCATTCAATTTATTTCTTCATTGGATTCCAATGACATGACATCAAACATCCCTTATGTAGATCCTGGTCCCAGCAACGGAACCATTTGTTGTCTTGTTGGGGATTGACCTAGGTTCGTAGGTGATTTAGCTAAACAAATCCCTGTACTACTGGCCCTTTCGGTAATAGTCCATGGAGCGTGGACTGAGGTCTCACCCAAAGTAGTATGGGAGGGTGTTAGAACCAGGTTTCTGCACCTTGGGGATGTCTGATGGGTTCAAGTGGTCCACAATTCGACCTTGTGTGTACATCACTATGCACACTTATCGATACCTCGTAGCTTGAGATGTTGTCTTCGCACAGCCCTACTTGGGCGCTGAACAGTATTATTACCCAAGTCCTTAATAGTAACCCGATATTAGTTGATTACCTTAGCTTGTTGTTTGAGGCCATCATGGAATGCTAGTAGAAGTGTGTGGGAACTTGGTCTTGTTAGAGGAGAACCACAATGTCAAGACAATGTTTGTAATCTCTCTTTGATTCAATATATATGCAACTATTGATTGATTTCCTACATGTTTTGTCACCTTACATATTCATGGCTTAATGTTTCTTGACTTGTTAAGTAGGTTGAATTACAATTTGTCTATTATCATGATTGTTGTTTGCTGTTGTTTACTTGTTTCAGGTGCCTGAAGAAGGAAGCGAGAGATAGCTGGAGCAAGAAAGCAAGGACATTATCAAATGTGATAAGTGTACTAAGAGGTAGGCCCTCTTAATTGGTTCTAACCTAAGGAAATCTTCGGTAGAATCTATCTGTTGTGGCTAGACCCATCATCGGGCTAGAGGAATTTGTTTGTGTCCGCACTTATAATTTTAATTCACCACAAATTTCATGATTTGATGGTAGAAATGCGGCCAAATGGAGTGGGCGATCGACATTTAAGAAAAAATTTATTGGTAAGATCCTTGGAAATCTGTCACCAATCTGGCATTAATGAACTAAATGTGGGGGGAACGGTCAGATTTGAATTCAAAATTCCCTATAAATTACTGGTGGTTTCCCAACAAAAAACACTTGGCATTTTGAGAATTGAGTTGTTGAGCTCTTAGGTGCACATGAATCATGAATTCTTTGTGTTTGTCATTTTAGCAATTACCACAGGTGACACAGGAGCTTTTGAATAGCTTCAAGTCGACACCCGAAGAATCTATGGACACAGAAGAAGTGGCAGCCGAGGGGGTTGTGTCAAAAGTTATTATGGAGGTATAGGGAGCTGCTCTAGAGGTGGCCGAGGTATTAGCTGAAGTTCCCAAATCACCACAAACACCTAGACCGAAGCCGACCCCAACTAAGGAGAGCACGAAGGATAAGAAGGGAAAGAATCCTTGATACCAGTGTGCATGTCACTGAGAAGAAACCCATTGAAGGACAAGACAAACACATAGGAAAAGGGTAAAGCCATTAACCTAGAGCCAGAGGAGGAAGAAATTGAAAACATCCTGATTGATGATGAGGACTTGGGGATAGATGTCGAGGAAGTTGAAGTCTAGGGTGCTGACCCTATCACTCGGTTGCCTGCATATGTCCCTCCGCGCAAGGGCAGGACCAAGTTGCCAAAGGACATTGACGAGAGCAAGGTCCCTTTGCAAACCCCTCTATTGCTGGACGAGATTGTCTTTGAAGGACCATGATTGGGGCGGGTTCCTTTAGTAAAGCTGGAAGATTGGGACTTAGCAGTCCATGAGAAGTTCCCGTACTTAGCAATCGAGCAACTAATGCACCACATTATTGACACAACCACTGGGGTGACTACCTTGGAACTACAAAAGTGGCTCAGAGGAGTAGACAAGGTAGGTCTGCTCAACCTGCTATGGGTGTTGCAGTATAATTGCACCCCCATAATAGTATTGGTCATCAAATAGCTGCTATGCTTGGTGCATGATGGGTGTCTATGGCTAGAGGAGCCAATACCCATTACTCATAGATTGATCCATAGGATCACACGACTTCCCTACACAGGAGAAAATCCAGCTATGATGTTTGGTGGAAAAGGTGGCAAGAAGGGCCTCATGGAGGCCATGAAGGAGAAGTTCAATCTTGTGGAGAAACCGCCAGGCTATGCCATCTCAAGTATCAGTGACCCTGCAGTTAAGGTGGCCACGCAGATCTTGGCAGGGAAGGTTATGAGGAAGTGTCACATAGATAAAGTGTTGCCACCAGTCATTGCTCTTGTAGCACAATGCGCCGAAGGAGTCTAGTTAAATTAGGCACACTACCTCTACGGTGAATTCCTTGCGAATTGTTGCGAGGCACAGGAGCTCAACAAGACCTTCCACTATGTATGGCTCTTGCCGTCTATTGTGTTGGTAGCATGGGAGCTGCTGGAAGATAGTCAATTCCCCTTGGTCACACCAGACCTACCAGAAGCAGTGAAGTATGCTTTGTTGTGGGCTACCAAGGATGCACAATGCATCAAGGACAACTAGATCTTCTAGATCTTGATGGAGATGAACATCCGCATGGCCATAAACTGAAAATCATGGTTGTTGCCTACTGTGTTTTCCAACCTGTAGGTGTATGCATAGTTCAAGGCAAACTTTCACAATGTGTCGATCAGGGCATGGAAGGACCCAGCACAGACATGTTATGACTTACCTTACTTAGCAACAGATGACACCATTGATGCAGTACTTGATCGCTGGCCGGTAGAGTGGCACACTACATCAAACTTAGCAGTGGGGGCAAGCAAGTCCGCTACATAGCCTAAAAAGGGGGAGGTCAAGCTCAATATGGCGTAGCTGGCCGAGAAAAGGAAGAAGGAGACCATTGACAAGGCCCAGGTGGAGCGCAATACAGCCTAGTAGACAGAAAATAATACAGGCGGAACAAAACAGGGCTCTGACAATGGCACGAGGATGCCTTCGCCTGACACAGAGGAGGAAATGGATGAGCAAACATGGCAGGATGGCACGGACCCGCAGGCGACGTTGGCCCACGTCAAGCGTCCATGGGAACAAGAGAAAGGATGGTTGAGGAAGAAATCCAAGGCCACCAAGGCGTCGTTGGACCCAATCACCCTCACAGAGGGCAATTTACATGACATTGGAGATATGATGCAGGATGTCACTGCGGAGGCACTACATCAGTTTGAACAACATAAAAAACTACTATTGGGAGCCATCCAGACATGTGTACAGGCGCTGCATACCTGCACATCAGAGGCTAGCACGGTGTCCGCCAGCCTCGCTATCGGCACTTTAGAAGCTGTCGAGATGCTGCGCGCAAACGCTCCAGCACAATAGTGCTACTAGATGGAGCACTCACGACGAAGAATGAAGCTGATAGGTCCACTGTTAGCACCCTCAAGGGAGTGGGGTTGAACTTGGTAGTGCTCCCTGGAAAGGTGCTCCACCTATTGTAGGATGGAGTGATCGAGGAGCTGATAGCCTGCGAACACCGCGCTTTGCAGGTAACCAACGAGCAGAGGATTAATAATGAATAGATGGCCTTACAATGAGAGTTTTCCATCACTACCATGATCGAGGTAACCGACCAAAACATTCGTATAATTAAGGTCGTGGAGGAGGCATGCCGAATGGTCCCGGAGTTGGTCATTCCTGAGGAAGAACTGGTCGAGGTGTGCATCCACAAGCTTGCTTTAGGGGTGTGCAATGCTCACACAGAGATGGCTAGGATTCAGCTGGCGCTAAACCTACAGGTTATAGAATTACAGTTGAAGGCTCAACCTTCAACTCTACCATAAGTAAAGGAGCAACGTGAAACCGCTTTCATAGACGTGATAGCGACGGTCGACAGTGCAGTAGCAGATTGCACACAACTTTTTGAACAATTGTTTGAGGTCTTGACGAGCCTGCAGGAGGACCCTAATGTACATCGGTTGGAGACAAAATTGGGAGAGCTGTATCAACGTTATGATGAAGTAAAAGGTATAGTGTGAACCATTGCACTCACGTAGAGATTGGCAAAGCTGCAGGAGGCCAAGCAATTGAATGAATAGGTAGATGCAGTGCAACACAAGGAGGAAGTGTTGAAGGCGTGCTTGAAGCCCTGGTTGGATGAGGCTTATGCAGTCACGACTTCTATTGAAGGAAAGCTTGCGAATCTACAAGAAACTCAATAGAAGCTTCAGGCCGATAGTTTAGAACTATCGATCGAGCAGTTATTTGAGGAAGCGAAGCAGGGGGTTGCACAGTGAACTGCTGAGGTTGCGGTCATACAGTTTGAGCTAGGAGGTCTTCGTGCCAAGATCTTTGCACCTGCAGAGTGACTCAAGGACGAGTCACCATGTTTGTGTTGGGGTCCTATTGGGAACAAAATCCCCCAAGGATAGTTTTGGGGCTAAAAGCCCATGTTTTGGGTCAACTTTGTAATAAATTTGTAAAGTCTCCGCATTTTGTGGTCATGGAGCGCGAAGGTGTTGAGAGTCATGAAGGGTTGTCTGCCCTTATTTTGTAAAGTGTAAAGTTGGCTGTAAAGATCCATCCATGGTCCACACACCATGGGATTATATAAAAAGGAGCTAAGTAAGCTCGCTCTAAGTATTTAGATGTCTTTAGCGAAGAATGGAGAAGTCTAAGTGTTTCAGGTCTTAGCATAGGCAGAGGCTCTGCAGCTGAGTGCACAAAGGCCTAGGGTGGAAGTCTGGAGCTGAGTGCACGAACCCCTGCAGCTGTGTCCATAGGGTGGATAGAGTCTGTAATAATCTAAAGATATCAATAAAGAGAAGTATTTTGCAAATTCTGTGTATTTATTTCTTGTTAATGCAAATGGTTATATTGTATTTTGTGTTTCATTTACAAAGTTTATGTGATGCGTGAATGTATGTGATTATATTGGTTAATTGAACACAAGTAAGAATATCAGTCTACGTGGTGCTAACTATGATTATTTAGTAAGATAAGCAAAACACATACAATAACTTGGGAACCTGTAAAATACGTTGTCATAGTAGTGCAAAAGTACCTTGTTACACAGTAATTTGTCACCGACCCCGCATTCCCTGATCCCGGACACTGCCGGTTTGTGTTATTGACATTTGCCTTGTGTCATGTTGCAAATTATGTTTCAATGTCTTCCTTGTCATCTCAGGAAGAATACCTCAGTTCACTACTCCTGGAGAAGACCCTTTTTTACCTATGTTTTTGGGTCGTCGCGGGTTAGCAGTTGTTCCACCTGCAAAGATGGCCAAAATTGAACTAGCCCTAGCAACGTCTTTGCTTCGTCTCTATGTTTCACTCACGACGAGCTACTTTTGGCAAGTTTTTTAAACAACTCATCGAAGCTTCGAAGTGTAACAACTTCATGGGTGGTCCTAGGGTTGGTTGTTGGATCATATGAGCTCGCCTCTATCCTTTGGGATGGTTGTTCCACCTTTTGTGCAACCTCTCAAAGGGATAAGCTCTTTCTCCCATCTCTTATGGAAGCTCCTTCTCCTATAAATACCTCCTCCGTGGTTGAGATCAACTAGCATGGTAGCTTCAAAGTTCAAGAGTTCAATAGTAAAAGTAGAGAGTTTTGCTAGTGTGGAAGTAGCCTCTTATATAACTTAGCTTGGAATGGTTTTGAGTGGAGTTGGCTTGATTGCAAGAGTGTTCTAGAATTAGCTTTTTGGGTAGGAGAGAGAGTTATTCATCTTTTTGGGAGACAGTTCATGAGTGAATGCTTGCGGAGACATGCTGACGGGACCCTTCAAGGAAACTTATGATGTCAAGGCTTGGTTGTAAGTTTTACTTCAATTTACATTAATACAAATCAATGGCTTAGTTCCTATTGTTAGGATATTCCGACACATAGGATATAGTTAAGTTAAACTTGGTCTAGTATAGAGTTAGGTTAGAGTTAGGTAAAGTGTGTTTCTTTACCGTTGTACATTTTGTAACTTACAATCCGACGGTCACGATATGTAGTGATCCGACGGTTTACTCTCACCTCGGTATTACCGACACTTGATCCGTGGCTTGACACCTGATTAGTCCATGAGTTCTATTTAAAGCGCATGGAGGGTCATTGTTCGGGTAATCCGTGCATGAGAGAAGCTTATGTAAATTTTCATTCTTTGATTAATAAATTGCCTGTAGTACCCATGTTGGGACAGGCCGTGGACTGTTTCCCTCCTTGCACTTTGAGGGTTTTAACCACGTCAAAAATACTGGTGTATTGATCTGTGATCTGGTTGTGAGCGGTGTCCTTTTGGTATTCTTTCTGAGGAACTTACCCTGTAAATTCCTACATGGTATCAGAGCTATTTGAGGGCCGCGTCTGTTGGTGATCCAAATCTGAAGCCGGTAGAACTGCATGCGGCTGTCGTTTCCTAGATCTGTTGTTTCTGACTGCTTTCGGGCCGAGAGGATTGCTCTGTTGCGTTCGGAGCATCTGTTCCAGTGAGGAACCCCTTTCGTTTCACGCGAAAAGGTTTCCGGTAGCCCTAGCTGCGTCATTTTTCAGATCGGGAGGTATACAGTGTTTTTTGCAGTTTACTGTTATTTTCTCTTTGCTTATTTCGGTCTCAGTTTATTTAGCCTTTTTTTTTAAACCGGATCTATACCTTTCATTTCTGCGTATGCTCTTTGCCCCGCGACTATGTGCGATCTGGGCAAATCAGAAACAGAAAGGAAGGATTTTTCTCATGCTTATGCTCTTTTCCCTGCACCTTAGTGTGATCTCGGAAAATCAGAAACATTGAGAAAAATATTTAGTTTTTCGGCTAAAGCTAACTTTGAGATTTTTTTTTTTAAATTTCTAGTTTTTTGGCTAAAGCTAACTTCGAGCCGCAAGGTTCGTTTTTCTTTGCATATTCATGTTGGGTTTTGTGTTTTGTATTTTGTAGGGAAAAAGAGCTTTCTCAAGGCAAGCACGCAAACCAAGGCCCCCCCCCCTCTCTCTCTCTCTCTCTCTCTCTCAAATTTTTTGTATAGATCAATTGGTTCAAAGCTATTTTAAGAGAGTAGAGGTCTTGGGTTCAAGTCTCCATTTTGTGGGGGCGGATTTTTTTTCATTCCCACACATTCGCGCACTTTGCCGGCAACGTCAACATTTTTTTTTCAAAAAGCCATAACTTCTTCATCCGGAAGCCTTTTTCAGAGCCGTTTTTTTTAAAACCGCCTATTTTTTCGAGATCTATCCATTGGAACACTTACTTTCAGCATCTTCAGCTTTAGTTTTTTAAAAAAAAATGGAAAGTCCATGCCAAGTCATTCTTGACAGCACTAACTACTTCCAATGGGTAGCCTACATGGAAGATTTACTTAGAAGTAAAGGTCTCTTCAGAATAGCCACAGACCAAGAGAAGAAACCAAAAGATGAAGACAAGGTTGCAAAATGGGAAAATAGACAAGATCAAGCACGTGGTTTGATAGGGATGTCTATTTCTCCTGATCTTAGATTCCACATTGCAGATCTTGAGACTCCTCATGAAGCATTAGAAAAACTCGCTAAAGTTTTTGGGATTAAAAATGAAATTAGAGCCCATCAACTTGAAAATGAGTTGCTTACTTTGGATCCTAATAATTTTTCTTACATTGAAGATTTCTTGTCCAAATTCAAGACCCTTAGATATCTCTTGGAAGGTGTTAAAGTTAAGAAAGAAGATGGTAACCTTATTTATTCCATCCTTACTAAGTTGGGACCAGCCTACTCTGTATTTGTTTCCACTTTCCATTCTACAAGGGAAGCTTTCATTTGTCAAGGAAAAGACTACAAGGCCCCTTCCTTTGACTCCTTTTGTGATTCCTTAATAAGAGAACAAGAAAAACTCTTACACCTTGGTCTTCTTAATCTTGGAAACTCTTCCGCGAAAGCGTTAGCCGCCCAGCAGCAACCAAATTCAAAGAATCCTAATAAGTCATATCCTCAAAAGAATGGTCCTAAACCATCTCAGCCTCAAAATGAAAGATCATTTCAGCAAAATGATAAGACCAATAAAAACAAATGGAAGAAGACTGATAGACATTGTAACTTTTGTAATCGAGATGGCCACTTAGAATCTAAATGCTTTAAGAAGATGGAAGCCTTGGAAGCCGCAATGAAGAAACATAACATCCATGTGGAGCCTACTTCAACTTCAACTTCCGGAATGGCACTTTCTGCATGTCGTTGTCAATCATCTCGGTCTGGTTATGCATTAAATGTATCTTCTTCTTCTTCTCATTCTCATGAGTGGCTCATTGATTATGGAGCCTCTTATCACATGGCCAAAAACCAAGCCATGTTTTCTTCTTTAAATGATTGTAACACCAAAAATATATATATTGGTGATGATAGATCTCTTAATGTTGTAGGGACTGGAACTGTTCATCTAGACAATGGTCAGTTTAATGATGTATTATGTGTTCCAACCTTATCCTGCAACCTTCTATCTGTCTATCAGATAACTCATTCAGGTGAAGGTAAAATTGTTGAATTTTCACCTCATGATGTTGTAATCAAGGATCTAAAAGATCCTAAACAGATTCTAGCTACTGGTCTTACTGATGATTCCAAAAGGTTGTATAAGTTTCACAACTTTGGGTCATCAAATCTTCCCTCAGTATTTGTTGCTCATAATGATGAAGTGAGCAAACTTTGGCATGAGCGATTTGGTCACTTAAACTATCGCTCCCTTCAGCATCTATGTAAAGAAAATATGGTGACAGGTCTTCCTATGGTATCTTGCAGAGATGGTGTTTGTTCCGGATGTGTACTCGGAAAACATCATCGGGACAGTTTTGACAAACGTGCCTCTTGGCACGCCTCAGCCCCTTTACAGCTTGTGCACAGTGATTTATGTGGTCCTCTTCCTGTTGCTTCATTCTCTGGCTGCAAGTACTTCTTAACTTTCATTGATGATTTCTCCAGACGCACTTGGGTATACTTCTTAAAACTCAAGAGTGAAGTATTTAACACTTTTTGGCCTTCAAAGCCTTTGTTGAAAAACAATCTGGACATCAAATTCTTAAGCTAAGAACTGATAATGGTGGAGAATATGTTAAAAACACATTCATCAACTTTTGCACCGAAAATGGAATTCAAATGCAACATATTGTTCCATACACTCCACAACAAAATGGTGTAGCTGAAGGGAAAAATCGCACCTTAAAGGAAATGGCTAATTGTATGCTGCAATCTAAAGGACTCAGTCTTAGTTTTTGGGCCGAAGCAATTAATTGTGCAAATTATATAATCAATCGCACTCCTACTAAGGTTCTAGAGAATATCACTCCAGAAGAAGCTTGGAGTTCCATTAAACCAGATGTAAGTCACTTTCGTGTGTTTGGAAGTGAAGCATGGGCCCATATTCTAGATGAAAAGCATAAAGCTTTAGAACCTAAGAGTGAGAAATGTACTTTTGTTGGATATTCTGAAGATGTAAAAGGTTATAGACTTATTCCATTTAAGTCCAAAAATGTTATCATTAGAAGAGATGTAAAATTTGATGAAAATAAATCGGCCTGCGAGCCTAGTCCAGCGGATGTGCCACCTCTTCCTATCTCTTCTACTTTTAACAACATTTCTTCTTCAGATGATGAAAGCGAGGATGATAATCCTCCCCCACCTTCTCAGGATCCTCAACTTCCAAGATGGGTCCGTGCTACTCGGGATGCAGCAGGTGATCTTGCCGGTGATCCTACAGATCAGCAACGTACACGTTCTCAGTTTGAAAGAGCCTCTTCTTTACTCGCTCAAGCTCCAGTAAATCATGATCCTGACACTTTTGCAGAAGCTTCAGGCCATCCACATTGGGAAGCAGCTATGAATGAAGAATATCATTCCTTGATGACAAATGATACATGGGATCTTGTTCCTCTACCAAAGGGACGCAAACTTGTTAGATGTAAATGGGTTTACAGAACCAAGTATGGACCAGATGGGAAAGTTGATAAACATAAAGCTCGTCTCGTTGCTAAGGGCTTTTCACAGGTTGAAGGCATTGACTACATTGAAACCTTCTCCCCTGTTGCCAAAATGAACTCTATCCGCCTTGTTCTTTCCCTTGCTGCCTCTTTAAAATGGGAAGTCCATCAGATGGATGTTAAATCTGCCTTCTTGCATGGGGACTTGCAGGAAGAAATCTATATGGAGCAACCCATTGGCTTCATACAAACAGACTCCAGCCTTGTTTGTCGACTTAAGAAATCCCTTTATGGCCTCAAGCAAGCTCCTCGGGCTTGGTATGCCAAAATGGATAGCTTTCTTTTAGAATCTGGCTTTTCTAGGTGTCATTCTGACAATACTGTCTACACCAAGAAAGTGGGCAACTCTCTTATCATCCTTGTTCTTTATGTTGATGATCTTATTCTTACTGGTAGTGATCCCAACCTTATAAACCATGTGAAGTCCAGCCTTAAAAAGAAATTTGAAATGACAGACTTAGGACACTTACACTATTTTCTCGGTCTTCAATCTTGCAATCCCAGGAGGGTATTTTCCTTTCCCAGTCCAAGTATGCTTGTGATATTCTTCGTCATTTTCACATGGAAGATTGTAAGCCAGCCCCTTCTCCCTTTCAGTCTGGAGTCAAACTTTCAGTCTCTTGTACTTCTCCTAAAGTTGATGCTACCTTATACCGTCAACTTGTCGGAAAACTCTTGTATTTAACCCATACTCGTCCTGATCTTTCCTTTGCTGTTGGCCTTGTTGCTCGTTTTATGCAAAACCCCCGTGAAAGTCATTGGAAAGCAGCTAAAAGAATACTTCGTTATGTTCGAGGTACAATACAGTTTGGGATTCATTACAGTGCCAAAGCAGCTCCTCTGTTAGTTGGTTTCACTGATTCTGATTGGGCTGGTGACCCTGATGATCGGAAGTCTACTGCCGGTTATGTCTTCACTCTTGGTTCAGGACCTATTACATGGGCTTGTAAGAAACAGGCTGCCATTTCTCTTTCGTCAGCAGACGCAGAGTATCGTGGTGCCGTGGAAGCTAGTAAGGAAGCCTTGTGGCTTCGTTAGATCCTATCAGAGTTTGGCTTTGAGCAGCAGCATCCAACCACACTTTGGTGTGATAATCAAAGTGCCATTCAGCTATGCAAAGATCCAGTCCAGCATCAGCGCAGCAAACACATTGAACTACACATGCACTTCATCAGAAAGCTCATTCATGACCATGTTCTTGAAGTGCAATATTGTCCAACAGATGATCAGGTTGCAGACATCTTCACAAAGGCTCTCACAGAGGCGAAGTTCACTAAACTTCGATATATGCTTGGAGTTCAGGAAGTTGTCACTAAGGGGGGATAGGCTCTAGTGCCTCCTTCCTTCTCCTATTGTGTCATATTTGTAAATCCTTCAATCCTATCCCAAGTTGTTCTTAAGGGGGGATGTTAGGATATTCCGACACATAGGATATAGTTAAGTTCAACTTGGTCTAGTATAGAGTTAGGTTAGAGTTAGGTAAAGTGTGTTTCTTTATCATTGTACATTTTGTAACTTACAATCCGACGGTCACGATATGTAGTGATCTGATGGTTTACTCTCACCTCGGTATTACCGACACTTGATTCGTGGCTTGACACCCGATTGGTCCATGAGTTCTATTTAAAGCGCATGGAGGGTCATTGTTCGGGTAATCCGTGCATGAGAGAAGCTTATGTAAATTTTCATTCTTTGATTAATAAATTGCCTGTAGTACCCACGTTGGGATAGGCCGTGGACTGTTTCCCTCCTTGCACTTTGAGGGTTTTAACCACGTCAAAAATACTGGTGTATTGATCTGTGATCTGGTTGTGAGCGGTGTCCTTTTGGTACTCTTTCTGAGGAACTTACCCTGTAAATTCCTACACCTATATCTTATGTTCAATTGTGTTTTGATAGCTTGAAGCTCCTTGACTCTCTAAGTAGATTGTTTTTGTCGTACTCTATTATGGTCATGGTCATGCTCTGTATGTTGTTTTAGGGTACAAGTGATTAGAAGAACGAGAGATGGAGCAACACAACAGGGACTTCATCGAATGACGATTTGAAGGTAGGCCTTCATGACATAAACTTTCTAAGGAAATTTTCTTTGGTATTGTCTTTGTTGTGACTAGACCCACTCTAGGGCTAGAGGGGCTACCTCTGTCCATAGAGGGAACTTCCTTGTGTCACAAGTTGGCGACTATACTGGGGACCTTTGTCTTTTGTCTCTTGATTTGATTTTGTTTTTCTTGTTTATTGTCTCCTTTACTTTCGGGATGAATTCTTCATGTTATGGTTTGTTTTACTACTCCTAGTAGTCTTCCCTTTATCATAAGTGATCGGTCTAGTCTTCCCTCAGCTGGATTTTGAATTTTTCCTTTGATTTAGGGTCATCAAAGTTTATTTTATGACAGTATCGAAGACAGTCCCACCTGCGATATCTGATTAGTTGCACCTTCTATTGTTTGGCGCGATTAAATCACCTCACAATTACGAAGAGCTCTGAAATTGGCTTGACATTGTTAAATGGTGTACTTCGGTGACGACATCGTAAAGTAGCTAGTTAGGGAGGTGCGACGTTTCATTGTAGGCACATGTTGTCAGTTTTACTCTCACGAAGATTCCTATAGATTTCAATTTTGAAGTTTTGTTTGCTGATTGGGCAGTGTGTCCTATCCTTTTGAGGTTGTCTTCTCCCTCTTTATTGTGTGTCAAATTGTTGATTGCTAGAATATTTGACTCCGGGTTTCATTCCCTTGAAAATTTTCCTCTTGAACTCTGTGACCGGTTTACCGTAGGGTTTCTTGAAACATTAGCTTTTCTTGGGTTACTTGTTCGTTTGGACCTTTGAGCTGTGTTCGGAACAATCACTTGCTTTGTTTGAGGCTTTTCCTTATTGACTGTTCTTTCATCTTCTTGATTGATACGTGACATTTGGTTATGAAACTTGCAAGTCTTGTTTGGTTTCCTTCCATCACTTTGGCATAAATCACATTGCTTCCTGGTCAGTTAGAACGCTCTCGAAGTTTTGCAAAAAGAAACATCTTCTTGGTTTTGAGTCTTTGATTAGTTTCTGAACGGAATGTTTCTCTTTACTTATTGAATGATTTCATTTGGAAAGGGCTTAAAACTAGCATTTTTTTGAGTTTTGAATTTGGTTGCTTGTCACTTATTTGAAAAATCAAAATATTGCATTCATTTTGCATTAGGAAATGAGAACAATCTTTTGCATTAGTAAATTCTTGACATTTATAAGCTGAAAAGCAAAGGATGTATTTTACATTTTCTTAATTAGATTGCTTACAAGTTAGTGAAAGATAGAAGCATAGCTCTCTCCTCTTGATTGGTTTTCTTGAGAGATGATGAAAAATACCATTCTTGCATTTCCTTTCTTGTTGATCTGCTTGCTTTGAAATGAACTTCTCACTTTTCTTTAGTTAGTTGTTCATTGGAAAAGGAATGTTTTCTTTTCTCATTTAGTTGCATTTTAGGATTTTTTTAAGATACATTCGGTAGGGCCTTGGAGCTTAAATTTAATTCAAGATAAATTGTTAAAATTTATTGAAATAACCTAAAGAAAAATTGAAACTTAGCGTTCATATATAGAGGTCTAGGCTAGAGATGTGTTCCGACGTCTTTAAGTCTAGTGGTCGTTGTTTTCACTATGGTTGGGTGATTCCTCCTTTTGTGATTATATAAGTGCTAGTACGGACTTGTACTCCCTATACCGTCATGTATATGATGGGAGACCCTACTAGGATTCCATCCTGTCATCCATAGGAAGCTGAGGCGGCCGCCTTGCAGATGTGATACACTAAACACAACATTCGGGGAGATAGCTTGCTCGTACTTCTTGGTTCGCTGGGAGATATTATGCAGTTCACGCTTGCCTGGTAAACCTTTTGATTAGAATTCCATAGCAGTCACTTTCATTCCTTTTCGACTCTATAAAAGTAAAAGGATCATCCGAGCACTTGTCCTTTCGAGCTCATTTCCAATCGAAAGTGATAGAGTCATCTTTTGTCCTTTTCTCGACTCTTAAAACATGAAAAGGCAAAGTTTTGTTTTAGTGTTCTAAAATTAACTTTCCACGAAATATTCCTAGTAAAATTTATCTTCCTTAGTAATTATTTAGGGCCAATTCTGATGGAAACATTTCTAGAGTCTACCAGTTAAGGATTCCCCTGAGAAGGGATTCCTGGTCCTTTTTCTTCTTTTGGAAATGCTGGTGCTCCTTATATGGCAACTCTGTCCCTTCCTGGGTTAACCATTGGTTTACCTATCTAGTTATTTTCAACCTCAATGATCTCGAGTGCCTCAACTCCTGCCCTATTGTCTCCTTCATTCGAATCACGGCATGATGATTCTAAGGTTGACCCCTTACCTTCTTCCCTTATTTCTTCACCTTCCTCTTGTACTTCACCTAGTGAAAGTTTCAAATCTAGTAACCAGGAGGCTAAGAAGAAGAAGATGAAGAAGAAGAAGTTATCTAAGCAAGGGTTCGACCGTGCATCTATTACTATGAATGCCCCTCCTATTGGAAAACCTTTTGATCCTCCACGAAAGGTGAAATTCCCTTGCAAGTTGTGTAAGGGTGACCATCTCCTCCGAGATTGTCCTGACATTCCCAGATTCTTAGAGGTATGGTCTCAAAATCTGGATCGACCATCCCCATCAACCTCCCGAGATCATGTTGATTCTACACTATTGGCTAGCAATGGTAAGAAGAAACGGAAGATTACATTTCCCTACAGGTTATCTGAAGGGGACCAACTTCTTCTCCTTTGTCCTCTTATGGATAAATCTTCCAAGGTTTTGGAAGACATTATAGTTCCTCAACCCCAACTCCCTGTTGGTTATCATAGGCTTTCTTCTAACCCTCCCTTGGTTGGTAAAGATATTGACTTGGATTCATCGCTTGCCCATCTTGCTCTTCCTGAGCCTGAATCTCTTGTGTCTGTTCCCGAATAACCATTGGTCAAAAAGAGTGTCGACTTGGCTTTGCCTCTAGTTTCTTAGTTTGTTCCAGAAGAGCATAGTGATCATACTACTCATGTTCTTCTCATCTCCTCAGAATCTCATGAATCGAAGAATGACCCTCCCATCCTGGCTGTTCAGGGGACTCCTTCTTCTATTCCTACCGAGCATGGGTGCAATCATATGATACCCCCACCAAGTAGTTATGTTGTTTCTTTCGATTGGAGTCACTTCACTGCTTCCACCTCCCGGTTTATATGCCTTTCCAGATTGCAATACAAGCCTATAATATGGTAATACCTGACACTATAGTAGATGAAGGTGCATCTATTAGCATCATGTCTTCTACTACTTGGCAAGCTTTGGGCTCCCCACAGCTTGTGCCTGTCACCCAGAATCTATTGGCTTTCAACGAAGGAACCAGTCAACCCTTAGGGATCCTCCCGTAGTTCCCTATTACTTTGGTAGGGAAGACCATCTATATAGATGTGATGGTAGTCCAAGGTTCATTAGATTTCAATCTTCTCCTTGGATACGACTATGTTTATGTCATGGGAGCTCTTGTTTCTTCGCTTTTCCACGTAGTTTGTTTTCCTCAAGAAGGAAGAATTGTGACTATTGATCGATTATCATTCATTGCTCACCAGGCATCTCCTTTGCAACCATCGTCCCCTATCGGCGCTTGCTTGCAAGTAGTACCTTCCCCGCCATAGGTCAATTATGTGGCTACCCATTCTATCTCACATTTGTTGATGATCACACAGATGGTATAGTACATTATGTACTGGGGGTATTTAAACCCAATCTATCTTTGGTACCAAATGACATGTATTCCTCCTGAAGCGTAGTCCTTTTTTCTAGTGAAGACCTCTTGGGAGCCATGTTCTCATATGGTCCATGAACAATTGCCTGAGGATAGTTTGTTCTTGGGTCAACCTCATTAAAAAATGAACCAAAGGGTATGAGGATAGTTCCTTGTCTTTTTTCAACCTCGTTAAACAATGAATCAAGATGTCTGAGGATAGTTCCTGGTCTTGTGTCAACCTTGTTAAAAAATGAAGCAAAATGTCTAAGCATAGTTCCTTGTCTTGTGTCGAGCTCATTAAAAAATGAAACAAGGGTCATGAGGATAGTTCTTTTACTTTGTCAACCTCATTAAAAAAATGAAACAACTCCCTTTTCTAAATCAAGTCTTTGATTAAGATCTCGTAAAATCCCAGTCGATTCTTTCCAAGATCTCGCAAGTGAACCTTCATTCCATCAACCTAGTTGAATGAAATGAAGCTTGGGGGGCATGTACCTCGATTTGAGTCATTATTCTAGGGGCATGCAAACTTATAACAAGCATAGTTTTTCTTTTCAAGCTTGTGTAAACATGAAACATAATCCAAGCAGAGTTCTCCATGGTTCAAGCTTGTGTAAAAATGAACCTGTGACCTAATATGTACCTTGATTTGAGTCATTATTACGGGGGCATGCGAACTTATAACAAGCATAGTTTTTTGTTTCAAACTTGTGTAAACATGAAACCAAATCCATGCAAATTTCTCCATGTTTCAAGCTTGTGTAAAAATGAACCCAAGACCTAATTTACATCTTGTGATCGTAATTTGTGTCAGCTAGTTTACGCTAAATGAGCCTTGGTTGTTTCATTCCATTTCCACCATCTCTTTGGCCAATCATATGAAAACACTTGGTGTGTAAGTGTTTTCAATTATTGTGTCCCTTTTCTTCTTATGCAGATGTCTGTTGCACCTTATGTCGGTTTTGCTGATGGTGCTTGTCGTAGTACTCGAAATCTTTCCTTCCCAGCATGGGTTATCTATCATCCTCATGGCGAGTTGGTAGATCTTGAAGGTGTTTTCCTAGGATGTACTACGAACAATGTCGCTGAATATAATGCAGTTTTTGAACTATTTATTGAGGTTGTTGCCATCAATATCTGCGCTTTGGTCGTAAATATAGATTCACAACTTGTTGTTCTCTAGCTCAACGGGTGTTATTCCATCAGAAACCCTCAGATTTTAAGGTTCTATTTACGTGTTGATTTACTGGAAAGGAGTTTTGATTTCATTACATATCAACATATTCCTTGAAGACTAAATACATTAACAAATGGATTGGAAAATCATGTGTTAGATAGACATTTGCAACATTTGTAAAAGTAAACATTGAGACATAATAAGTTGATAGAGCAGAACATAGGTATGTATATATATCATGTGTTGCACATTGCAGTGCTAAAAAAATATGTATTCAGGGTACATCATGAGACAACATGTCTCTAAAAATTACAGAAAATAAACCTAGGGGTCTAATCTGCATGATGATCTCTATAGCACACAACTGCTTGGACAACACGTCTAAGCAGTTGCTGAATCCTGTTCGACACCCCTGTTGTGTGTCATTGGTACTGTCAAGGGACATCCTTGAATCCCGTGTAATTCGGGATCCACTCTATTAAGCCCTCTAGGTCACAGGCAATCTCATCCTCCACATCTTTGCCAAGAGGGGGCATCCCGAACTCCCTCTTGACTCTCCAAGCAATGGGAAACAAACCTGCAAGTCTTTTAGGTCCAACATCTGCAAGATTGAAACATAATGATTAGGACACACACACACACACACATATATATATATAATAACAAAAAATTACAAAACTCTTTAAAAATAAAAAAAAATGAGTTTGTTACCTCTATCATCCCAGTGTTCCCCAGGGAGGAGTACTAGGTCTGGATCACCTCTGAAGTTAGTACCGACATATGGCTAGTCTTCTACAACAATGAGTTGGCAATCTATAAACTCGAAGAACTCCGGTCTCCATGACATCTGTTGACGTTGCCTACTCGAGGCATCAATATATCCCAGCGAGTGATCCGTGGCTCCCGTGGTGGTGGCTTAGCCACAACCACTTCCTACCTCTGAAAGTTAGGAAGTCATTCTAGGATGAATGGTATGAGGATCAAACCATAACCAAACTGTTTGGTATCACCTCATCGGAATTTTGTCAATTTCCTTTTGAGGTTGTCTGATACCGCCTATGCCCAGTTGAATACGGTGGGGTTTAAGCAGTTGGCATCCAGCTATAGTTGAGTCTTGGTGGCCTCATGCAGGGCTTGTGAACTAGCTACTCTAGTGATGGTGGAAAGGAGGACTCGCAGTGACAAGTTAGCTACTGTTGTGATCTTTAGTTTGCCTCCCTTGTCTGATTTCTGGGCCTCCGGACACATTATCCCAATGAGCATGTCCATGGTCTATCTAGTGATCCAGGATAACCTGGTCAAGAAATAGATATCAGTGGCATCGATTTCTAATTCTTGTCCCCAGATGTTGAACCTCCCTTCATTTGGATCCCATGCTCCAACAAGGTACTGGAGTAGATCGAGTTATGCTCTTAGCCACGACACCATGAAGAACTTTAGGAGCCCGCAATTCCTAAGCACATCCAAACAATTTGGATCCCCCATGGCCAACTCATCATCTTTTCTATGTTCACGCTCTCTCCATTCGATCACCATGATTTTCTCCCTGAAAGCACACAAATATGTAATTGTAAGTGCCATAATTGTGCTGAAAACCACATGAAATTACTTAAATTTTGAGGAAATTTTGTTGTTGCCATTCGTTGCACCTATTTCTAAAATAGGTGCGACGAGTCGAAATCCACGGTTCCAGAAATTTGGGCTCTTCATGACCGTTTGGTGTAAAGTTGTGACGAGCTCATTTTCCCTCCATTGGAAAATCCAAATCTTCGTTGTCCTGAGTTGGGAACCCATGACGATCGCTGCGAACATTCCCGTCCAGAAAACTTCTCTAAATCATGGATAAAATCTTCGAAAACAGGATACATTCTATCTAGAAATGCAGAAAAAAGATGTGGTGCCTACCTGGAATGGACAAATTAACAGACGAGCTCGTGGATCTCCTCCAATCGATCACCAAAAATCACAAGTGCACGAAGGTGAAATTTCTTCACTCTAAGGTAAAAAGTAAAAAGTGAATTGTTTTTTTTTACCAATTGGCCCTTTTATAATCTCTTTTTGGAAAATTAGGGTTTTACGTTAGGGTTTTAGGTCTATTTTTGAATATTTTATGCGTATTTATGTCAAAAACTGATCTTACACTTGCTTTTTGGTGTAGCGACAGGTTCCAAATACTCTAGTGATGCTGATTTATGAGTTGTATTTTATACTTTTTTGGACTCGGTAAAAACATGAAAAAGTCCCTTTTGGAGTCATCTTTAAGCTCTTTTCTAACTCTAGAAACATGAAAAGATTGTTGAGCTCTTGTTGCTTTGAACTCATTAAAGGCCACAAAGCATCATCTACCCAATATAAGTTTACCCCTTTTACGGACTGGGATAGATTACTTATGAAAAAGGTATATGTTGATCTATCATGGTCAATATGTTCCCTTGAGTATTTTTTTATACCTTTCTGGATTCGAGGGACAAATTTACGAAAGGGACCTTTGGAGTTTTCTTTTCGGTGTTTTTTCAAACTCTCTAAAAATGAAAAATACTTCGAGTTTTACCTATGTTGGACTCATTAAACCCTGACGACATTGGACTTGTCATCATGATGAGACCGAGCTTCTCCTCCCTAGGGCTCATTAAATTTTACTCGATCGGATTTCTCTGAAGAACAAACTTATATTACAAGCATATGCTATCCCCTTCAAGCTTGTGTTTCAAAAATAATTGGCGTACTCGCCAGAAATGGTGGGGGGAAATTTGGAGGTATTCCATTGTTTATATTAATTATTATGGTAGCTTATCGCTCCTGAACATCGCCACTCTTTCTGGTTCGTCTCAGGTTGGGATATCCTCACTTTATCGTTGTCCTTCCAGGTTTTGGGTTATCCATTTTTCCTCATTCATATCCTTGCTGCATCATCATGACCTTTGATTCCTTGGTACCAGAATGCTGCCAAACTCTGGGGTCGTGTCACCGATATGTTCAAGAGCTTAATCCTTCTATAGTTTGTATCCTTACACACCTTCCTCAGATTCTCTGTCTCATCCGCATTCATCTTGTTCCTTTGTCTCACGTCGATGATGTAGGAAACATTATGGCCCTCCTTCGACTGATCACTTCCTATCGACTTCAACTCATTATCCGTGAAGCTGATCTAGAGACTCCTTTCTTGTACCTTGGAGCTTGCATGCCTTAATGGAAAGTTCTTCACATTCGATGACAGGCTTTCGTCACTGGCCTTCGATCGGGTGATTTCATGGGTGTTCGACTTTAGATCATTCTTCACACTTCGTGGATTATACTAGCAGTACCTTGAGAACCATTGACATTACTAGTGGTCTCTCTCGCGCTTGTTAACGATTTACATCATTGACCGGTAATCAAGCGATTTTCTAGTATGGTCGACTTCAACACATCTATTCGCATATTAGAATTTGTACCATGATTAGGTTGGGATTCAAGACCCTGGGTTTAGATTACATAAGTCTAGGTTGTGTGGATTGATTCATGATTATATACATGACTCTTTTGATTGGATGGCTATGACCATACTTGAGTCTTTTATATGGTCCTTCGGATTGGATGCCTGCGTCCATACCACATATTGTTTACGTTTATCATCTGGATGGTTGTACCCATGCCTTATGCACATGTATTTCCCTTCATTATGTACTCATGTATCAGAGATATCAGTTATACTTGCATTTGTAGGTTCTTTGCGATGGTGTTATGTTTCAATTATGGATTCGTATTTCACCCCTCCCACTCTCTCGGCCTTCATGACTTAGGGGGCATCTGTTACATAGTAATTTGTCACTGACCTCACATTCCCTGATCCCGAACACTACTGGTCTGTGTTATTGACATCTGCCATGTGTCATGTTGCAAATATGTGTCAATGTCTTCCTTGTCATCCCAGGAAGAATACCTCAATTCTCTACTCCTAAAGCAGACCCTTTTTTACCTATGTTTTTGGGTCATCGCGAGTCAGCAGTTGTTCCACCCGTGAAGATGGCCAAGATTGAACTAGCCCTAGCGATGTCTTCACTTTGTCTCTGTGTTTCACTCATGACAAGCTACTTTTGGCAAGTTTTTTAAACAACTCGTCGAAGCTTCAAAGTGTAACAGCTTCATGGGCGGTCCTAGGGTTGGTTGTTGGATCAGATGAGCTCACCTCTCTCCTTTGGGATGGTTGTTCCACCTTTTATGTGACCTTTCAAATGGATAAGCTCTTTCTCCCATATCTTATGGAAGGTCCTCCTCCTATAAATACCTCCTCCATGGTTGAGATCAGTTAGCTTGGTAGCTTCAGAGTTCAAGAGTTCAGTAGTAAAAGTAGAGAGTTTTGCTAGAGTGTGGAAGTAGCCTCTTATATAACTTAGCTTGGAATGGTTTTGAGTGGAGTTGGCTTGAGTGCAAGAGTGTTCTAGCATTAGCCTTTTGGGTAGGAGAGAGAGTTATTCGTCTTTTTGGGAGACAGTTCATGAGTGAATGCTTGCGGAGACATGCTGATAGGAACCTTCAAGGAGACTTACAACGTCAAGGTTTGGTTGTAAATTTTACTTCAATTTACATTAATACAAATCAATATCTTATTTCCTATATCTTATGTCGAATTGTGTATTGATATCTTGAAGCTCTTTGACTCTTTAAGTAGATTGTTTTTTTCCGTACTCTTGTTTTTTCCGTACTCTATTATGTTCGTGGTCATGCTTTGTATGTTGTTTTTAGGTAAAAGTGATTAGAAGAACGAGAGCTGGAGCAACACAATATAGACTTCATCGAACGATGATTTGAAGGTAGGCCTTCATGACATCAACTTTCTAAGGAAATTTTCTTTGGTATTGTCTTTGTTGTGACTAGACCCACTCTAGGGCTAGAGGGGTTACCTCTGTCCGCAGAGGGAACTTGCCTGTGTCACAACCTGGACTGCACATTAAGGCTGTGCGAAGGTAAATCATACACCTTCACAGGGGTACTGAAGGGAAAAATAAAGGGCTAGACTGATAGAGCCCTAAATCTTAGTGACCTACATGAAAGGAGGAACAAAGGGTATAACCCGACATCACGACCATCTGAGGGTGCAGAAACTTGGTTCCAGCATCCCCCCATACTGATTTAGGTGAGACTTCGGTCCACGCTCCACAAGTTGATGTTGAAAGGGCCAGTACTGTAGGATTTGTTTGGCTAACTAACGTTGAACCTAGGTCAGGCCCCACATAACCAACACGCTCCTTGAGTACTCCTCCTCTCCCTGAATCTATTTTTTCTTATTCTCCTACTTGTTCTGCATTGCATTTGCACTCTGCATCTGCATCGATTTAGGATTTCATCTCCTCCTCCATCCCCTGTCCCCTCATCACTCATCAGTCGGTCCTCTCGACCACTCCACTATCCTTCCCTCCCGAGGTTCCACCCTCTTCTATCGAATTATCATCTTCCCTTCTAGGTCCCTCCCACCCTTACAATCTCTAAACCTGCCTCCCTCTTACAATCTCTAAACCTGCCTCCCTCTCTCAGTGGTCTCCTTCGTGTCCTCTAGTTTGGGACTGAACCCCCCTACATGCGCTCCCAAATCCAACAGAGGTCGTAAATCCCATTTATCTAAAGCCATCCTATTAGCAGGGCGAAAGTGGCTTCGGGTAGACAATCATCACTTGACCAGGTACTTAGAGCTTTGAACACCCTTCCAAAATCTCCCCCATGAAGTGGCTCTCTTTTAATTGCAAGGGTCTGGCTAGCTCACCCAAAAAGCTAGCCCTAAGACGACTGTTTGAATCTGAGACTGTAGACATTATCTTCCTACAAGAAACATTGGGTGAGGCTAACCTTATCTCCTATGTTCTCCGCTCCCTAAAGCCTGGGTGGATCTTTCAATCCCTTGATGTCATGGGACGATCAGGTGGACTGGCCCTGGGATATAACCCCCGTACTATTAACCTCAAGGCCTCCTGGGGTGGTGCTGGTTTTATTGGAATGGACATCTTCTCATCAGATTTGGGCATGGATCTTTGGATGGTCAATGTATATGGCCCATGTCAAAATAGAGAGGCCTTTTGGAACTACCTCCTTAATCTATCCCTCACAAATTCTGAAAACCTCATTTTGGGTGGAGACCTAAACTTCTCCATTGGATATGGGGAATCATGGGGGGAAAATTCTCAGGTGGATCCTCTTTCAGATGTTCTGGAGTAGCTTCTTGAAAAACATCGTTTGATCGATATCCCCATGGTAAATCCCCTCCTCACCTGGGAAAATCGTAGAATTAGTGAGGCTGATCCAGCTAGGAGATTGGATCACTTCCTCTTCAAGGACTCGTCGGTTCAAAGACTCTCCTTATTTAGACAATGGGTTGGTTTTGGAGGATTATCGGACCACTCCCCCATTTATATGGAGATCATTAGCCCCTCTCAAAAACCAAGGGCCTCGTATAAATTCAACTCCACCTGGCTATCGGACCCCTCATATATTCAACTGGTCTCTGATTTCTGGCTATCAAATCCTCCTTCCTCGGGGAGAACTTTGGCGGAAGGCTTCTGCACCAATCTCACTAAAATTAAGAGACTTTCCATTAATTGGGCTAAGGATAAAAGAATGAGGGATGACCAAACCCTTGGAGATATTGAACAAACATTGGCCACTCTTCTGGATGATCAGGGACGGGGTTTTACTTCAGTAGAGGCAAAGACTCATCTCATCAATTTGGAAAATCAATGATCAAAAATCCTGAGGGAGAGGGAAGAAACCTGGCAACTCCAGAGTCGAGATGTCTAGCTAAAAGTAGGAGATGAGAACACCAAATTCTTTCAAAAAATTTCTAAGGGAAGGAAAGTGTTAGAGCCTATATTGACCTCAGGTTGAAGGGAGGAAATTCTAGGGTAACCACAAACCAAGCTTAACCTGGTAGCTAGCCCTACTAGGTCAGGAGAGGTCTCTCTCCTTATGAATCTCAGTCAAGATGAGTGGATCGTGAACAATATTTTATGCTAGGTGTAGTAGCTCAAGGGTTTTGATTGATTTTGTTGGTTTTTGCTGGATCAGATGGCGCTGGGCAATTTAGGTCTGGAAAATTAGGTTAGAATGTAGGGTGTTCTATGGGGCAAGGTATGTATAGGCTTTAGCACTTGAAATTGAGTGAGGTGAGATGTCTACGACTGGTGAGGAGCTGAGGAGGGCATGTAACGATCATGTATCCTTCTCAAACAACAGAAAACATAGAATACTGAATGATTTCCCAATGTAGAGCACTGCAAACAATGAATTATACCTATCTATCTTGATATCATTTAGTTATTGAAATAGATGATGGAATACATAAAACATGTAAACAACTGATAAAAAAAGAAGAAACTATGCAAAAGCACCATACCACAGGAATACCATAAAAATAGCTACAACTCCTATTAATTTCCTTGCCAAACTGCTTACAATGATGTACAATATAGTTTAGAGCATCCAAGTGAATCCAACCCTTTCAAATGAGAAATAAAATACATAATATAGACATTAAAATCCCTCATCCTAACCATCAAGGGTTGAAACCATCAGAAGAGGAGCTCTTTCAACCATTTCTAAACAAGGACCAGGAATATAGGTAGTCAAACAACTTGCCTCTATAAGTAGGGAAACTGATTCATTTGCCTCAAAAACACCTCTAACTAATTAATCTACCATATAACACTATTTTACCATTACATTTACATGCCATGTCATCAATTACATCAGTGAAATCATCCACGAGGAGAGATAAGTCAAATTTACAATCAAAATAGGTGAATTTGAGTTTCCTGGGCAAAATGGTCCTAAGCGGAGTGCCACTTTCCACCTAGTTTTGAAGGCCTTCCCCTTAGAAAAATTGAGCCCATGATAACTCATTAGAAAGGTTTTCAAGTCTCATTTCTGAAACACCTATAGTTTTTAAATTTGGAGGTCATTGGCCCCCTCAAAACTTGAATCTCCCAAGACTGCTTTTGTGTGTCCAAAAAGAGGCAGAGAGGTCATTTTTTTAGTAGTTTTTGGACCTTTTGGTGGACCAGATTTGCTCCAAAACTTCTGAAACTTTCTAGGGTGTATGTCCTCATCATGCTGAATCCACATATGTCAACTTTTCCTCCAATGGACTGGTGCTGCGCTCTTTGGGAAAAAATTCTATGTTATAAATTACAAAATTCCAAAACTGCAAAAACTTTCCAAAATTTGCCCAAATTTGGCATGGAACACCACCATCAGCTGCTTTGATGGACTAGGGAGGCTTCAGCCAACATTCTCAATCTATCTTGCTTCTTTTTGCCTTCCAAATCTCTCCTTAGCCTTGCCTTCAATTTTCTAATCCTCATGTTACAGATTTTGTTGCGGGTCATGTAATGGTAGGCCATGTGTCAGAGAATTTTCTTATCCCTATTTGCCTTCTCAATTAGTCCTTCAAGATGTATGTTGACCCTCTCAAACCAAGTTTCCCTATCATTTTCAATCTCTTGCTCAATAGGAGTAAATGTGACATGAGCCTCTTTAGCCATTTTCCTGTTTTCTTTGATCATTTGCAGCTCCATGAGGACTTGCTTGTCACTCAATTGTTTGTTTTCCTATTCTAAATATTTGATGATGAACTTAGCTCTCTCTAAGTTGTCCAATAAAGCTTGTATTTGATCTTCATCCTGAGCTTCCAAGTCAATGATGCCAACTCCATGATGAGTAAAGTGCTGATGTTGCTTCTCATGCTCAATCAAGTTAAAATCTCTTTCCTCCTCATTACCAAGATCTTCCTCCTACACTTTTTCCTTGCCTTTTCTCAACTACTCAACCTGTACTTGTTTTTTTGATGTCGAAGACCAAGCCCCTTCCACACCTCATGGAGATAACATTTTCCTGTGGACTAATGACGAAGGCAAGGCCCCTTCCACACCTTATGGAGCAAACACTTGCCTAGCAAATGCAAAAAGTCTCCTTGTGCCTCTCTGATATGTTAATTACTTTGGCACCTCATCAGTTTTGGTTTCCTTGACCTCTTCCCTTGCTTCCACATGGCTAGAAGGCCCACCTTCTTCTTGATGCAGTGGTGAAGGGACCTGTGGACCTTCGAACATCTCATGAGCAATGAAAGTCTCCTAAGGAATGTTAAGAAGACTAAAATGGTGAAGAAAAATGATTTTTATTAAGGAGTAATGATAGATGTTGTTCAACTGCTGAGGGTATGGCTTCTTCTACACAAGGTAAGCTATCTTGTCAATGTTTCTAAACAAGAAGTATGGGAGGTTCATCATCTTTACCCTGGTGAAGTGCATGAGGAGTCTGATATGGTAAGCATACAACTGGGAGAATCTTCCTTCACAAGTAAAATATTTGATGATAATCCTCATCAAAGGAACATACCTACTTTCCAAAAATTTAAAGGGGAAAAGCCTCTTCACCTGTCTCTTGAACTGAGCTCTGATGTAAGGTTCATAATAATGCTCATCAAGGTCGAAACCCTTGTACCATTTCTCACCCACATTAGGGATTCTAGTGGCCTCTAAAATGACAGCTGGTGATATTTTGAAGGTTACCCTGGTAAGTGTCACCTCATTGTTATGTAAATGAGCCACAAAAAGTCTGGCCAACTCATGGTGAAACTGAGCTCTTTCCACTAGTTCACAGAATTCAAAACATCCTTGGTGCCTAAAACAAGAGACTGCAAGTGGGCAAGCTTGCAATTCTCTCAAACTGGTGGGCTCCTCTTTGATGATTTTTCCTCCTTTATGAGGCTTCCTCTGTTGCCTGTGCCTCTCCATAGAACTATCACTAAATTTTTCCTCCTCATATTCAAAGTCACTATCTCGGTCCATGTTTCCCTTAGTTTGCATAGTGTGATAATGTATGGATGGTGCTATGAGCAATGACTTGGAGGAATGGGTGCGAATGAAGGTGTGGCAAAAAATGTATGAGGGAGGGGGTTTGGGGAGTGATAAGTGAGTAATAGAGTGTGATAGTAGTGATGGAATAAGGGTTTTAGCTTATGAAGTGAATGGTAGGAAAATTAGGGTTTTATAATAGAGATTAGGGTTTTAATTTTGAGGATGAAAAACGAAGAAAATTTTCGCATATGCACACTAAGAAACAAGAGGAGTGATAGTACTTACTTGCTAAGAGTAAATCTAGAAGAAATTTGGTGAAATTTAGATGCTTGGAGCATTTTTTGGCTTTGTTGGTCAAAGCACAGTGCCACCCTACAGGAGCGCAGGGCCGGTCCATAAGTGCAGTGCCCGTGTTAATTTACACTGTGCAAAAATGCCAGGAGTGCACCCCCAGGCTAGGAGCACAGCGCCACTACTCAGGAGCGCAACGCCGAGCTAAAACCTCTAGAAGCGCAGCGCTTTCCTCTGTTTTTCTCAAGGATGCTTAGAAATCATTTTTTCCTCTCTCCTTGGCTCTTTGATTTTCAAAAATGACACAATGGCATGAAAAAGGAAGAAAATGAGTTTATATATGATCACCTTTTAATTTTTGCTTTTGAAAACCCATCTTTGTAATGTCTCTTTGTCTCTTTCAATACTCTGTTTTTCAAGTTTATTCTCTTTTGCTTGCAAGTGGACTAATGCTCTAGATCACTTTGATTTTTTGCAGTGGCAGATGCTTGGCAACATCACAAGCTTAGGAGGAGCTTGGGAACAAATATTACATATAGAAAAAATAAAATTACATCATAAATGAAGATAAAAAACATAATACTATGTTTTCACCTCAAAACAAGTTTTGAGGTGTGTTGGCTTATATGGGCCTGACCCAGGTTCGGAGAATTACTTAGCCAAAAAAATCCCGTAGCTACCGGCCCTTTCAACAATAGCCTGTGGAGCGCAGACTGAGGTCTCACCCAAGTTAGTAGGGGAGGGTGCTGGAACCAAGTTTCTGCACCCTGGGATGTCTAGATGTAGTCTGGAGAGTTCGCACACCGTTCCGCAACCTCTTGCTACTTTGCGTCTACGTAGATCCGGATTCAGGTTAATTCATAATATTAATTACTTGTTGAGGTATTATAAATCAGATCTACTTAGCAGGCTCTTTAAGAAAACATTTATCAGATTTAACCAGTTTGCACACTTAGAATAAACTCAGATTCAAATACATTCATAACATAAGCATATATGCATAGATCAAATACTTATATTAACCATACAAAAATCCAGATCCACGATAATTCAGATTTAACATAGAATTACAGAAGCAACTTATATTTATTTCCACTTTATCACCAATACATCCAGATCTGCCCTCTGCACTCAGCTGCAGGGGTCCGCGCACATAGCTGCAAACTCTTCTAGGCCTCTACGCACATAGTTGCAGAGCCTCTATCCCCTCCCCAATACCCTCGACTCGGACTTACAGAAACTTTCTGACTTTTCTCCTCAAAAACCCATTACAATTCAGATCCAAGATTATACCAAAAAAATAACTGCCTTCTCCCCATAGAGCCATGCTCTATTTATACCTTCCTATGGTCCATGGACTAACCTACTTCCTATTATTCTATATTTTTTCTTGGGCAGACAACCCTTTGACTCGACTTTTTCCATTTCGCGCTTCGCATATTTCGGAGGTTTACAATATTTTTACCCTAACTTCTAGGCTATCAGATCCAAAACTGTTACGTGGGACCTCCACTACCCAACAGTCCCCTAACACTATCATTGTGACTTGTCCCAAGTCACTCATTGGTGCAGCGAGACGTGCTGCTATGGCTTCACGATTCACCTCCCTCTGAGTGACGCTTGTCGTCCTACTGCTTCTTCGTTGTCTCCTACAATGCTTCATTCGGCTGCTTCTTCATTGTTCCTACCAATTCTTGCATCAGATAATGCTCAGTCTGCTTTGTTGGGTTGACATAGAACACCCCCTCATGGGATTTTAGCTCGAGCGGGGGAGCCGCATACGGGGCCTCCTTGTGCCACCGTAGCCACTTCCGACCTTCGTATGTACTCTTCGCACTATCTGCTATAGCTTGTGTTGCAATTTTGCAAGACCTTTGCTGATGTCCGCGAAATCCCAATCCTCAAGGTACCTCAGAGATGACGTATTAACTGCATTGCTACCAGTGGCCGCCATCTTTCCATCCTTTTCGTTTTTTGTTGTAGTTCACCAGCCTGCCCCCAGGTGGGCCAACAATATCCGGACCAATTTTTCTTCATGTCTCCCCTTTTCTGGTACATCCCCTATGGTTGATGCTGCACTCTAGGGGATGCCCGTAGCTATCAACACCATGTTCCTTAGAGAGTCTTTCCTTTCCATCAGACATATCACCACCCTTGGGCTTACTCCTTGTGCCGAGATAATGAAAAGTTCCATATCGATAACCAGCATATATTTTCCAGAAGTGTAGGTCACCCGGTGGATGACCCTCCGTAATTTATAAGCGATTCAAATTTCAAATTCACTGGTTCCCGCCTGTTCTGGCGTCCTCGTGTAAAATCTGTGGTAGCTCGTTCCATATCTAGTTCGTACTCCTTCTCTTAATTTCCGACCGCCCGCTCCCTTTCACCATAATGTAGACATCTTGTCATGAATAGCTACCGGAACGGTCACCTCTCCTCTTAGCAACACATCAACGCACTTCTTACTACGCAACCATGATCTTGGTGATGGGCTAAATTGACACGTATCCTGGCAATCGCGACTCTTTCCCCCAGAATTCTTTACCGTCCTACACTCTCTTTCAACTGGCTGGAGCGGTGAGATTGTCCTTCGAATGGTTAGTCAGGCAGCTGGCCCACCCATGTAGCGTTTCAGGTGACTGCCATTCACTCAGCCCAGGAAGGGGTCTCCATTGAGTTTGGCAAGTTAAACCATACCCCCATCGGTAACTTCTTTGACGACATAGGGTCCCAACCAATGAATTCGGAGTTTGGCAGGGAATTTCTCGAACTTACTATTGTATAGCAATACTAGATCATTCTCCTTGGAGGTGCACACCTTGATATGGCGATCATGCCATGCTTTCTCATGTTGTTTCTGTACTTGCCGATGGAATCCAGCCAAAAACCGTTCCTCCTCCAGTTCTTCTAGTTGCGCAATCCATTCCTCCAAAGCCCCATGATCGACAATTCCTGTTATTGCTGCGATCCGCAGACTGGGCACAATATATTCCATAGGAATAATGGCCTCCTTTCCATAGACTAACCAAAAAGGTGTCTAGCCCATCAGCTTCTTGCACGTGGTTCGGTACCCCCATTGCACAACAAGGATGCACAAGTCCCAATCATTTCACTGTGCATTACAGACCTTGGTCAACGCGGTCTCCAAGATTTTGTTGAATGCCTCAATGGTCCCATTCACTTGCGGGTGGTATGGCATACTCTGTTGGTGATATATCTAGAATTCCTCAATGAGTGCGCAAATCGTTTCATTTAGAAAATGCATTTCCTGATCGCTCATGAGAATTTTGGGACATCCAAACCTTGTCAGCATGTTCTCGAACAAAAACTTCGCAGCTATCATAGCTGTGCAGTCCTTAACTGGTTGTGCCTCTGCCCATCGGGTCAAATATTTTGTTGCGGTGATGATATAGCACGTGCCGTCTTCCCTCGCGGCTCGATAGGTCCTACAAGGTCAATTTCCCACTTCTCAAATCGTTGTAGCGTCATCTGTGGCTGGAGTGTAATTTCATCTCTCTGCGATGGTTTCCCCGTCCGTTGACATATGTCGTAGGCTCAGTAGTATGCTTTCAAATATTGATGCAGAGTGGGACACCATAATCCTACGCAAAGAATCTTTTGGGCTGTGGCGTGATCCACATAATGTCAGCTTGCAACCCCCATGTGCTTCAGCCAGGATCTGTCCTTGCTTGAACTGCAGGACATACCTATGTAATATTTCATCGTTGCCCATTTTGTAGAGGTGTCCTGCAATCATGGTGAAATTTGTTGCACGTATCACCAATTCCTTCTTCTGCTAAACAGAATATCCCAACAACACAGTTCCTATAGTTAAGAAATGGATTATATCCTCAAAATGGCCATCCGCTACGCGCATCGCATATAGCTGTGCATCTGGGAGTCCGTCCTATAAATTTGTGGGCTCTTCACCAGCCTCAATTCGGGACAGGTTATATGGGCCTGTGTTTAGACGTCCTAGCTTTACGAAAACCTCAAAGTCATATTTTTGGAATAACAACAACCATATACAAATGCGCCCCCCCAACACAGGGTTATTCACTAGGTATTTTAACACAGAGTGATCGGTATACATCTTAAAGTGGCTTCCGACCAGATAATGGCGGAATTTTTGAAGCATGTATACCATCGCTAATCCCTCTTGCTCAGTAGTGGAGTAATTCTTCTTAGCTTTTGACAACCAGTGACTTTCGAATGCAATTGGATGGTCAATTCCCTCTGCTCCTAATTGAGTAAGTACCACTCCCAACGCGATACATGATGCGTCGACATGCACATGAAATTCGACGTCCCATTTCGGAAAGACCAATATAGGGGCGGATGCCATCTTTTCCTTAAGCATCTTCAGACTTTTGTTGCATTCCTCATTCCAAAAATAAGTAGCATCCTTCTTCAGCAATTGTTCCATTGGAGCCATGATATCTGGATCTTCGATTTTGGGTCAGTGCACCTCACGGCTCCCCTCCGATTCTAGAATATTGACATTTCACAGATCATCCTCATCATCTTCTACTTGTACCTTATAACATTCGAGAGCTTGGCTCAGCTGTCGCGACGAGTCAGGCTGCACAGTTTCTTCTGGTTCCATTGGCATCTTGAAAATGGTTGCCTTTACCAGCTGTAACGCATCATCCATGGGATCCATCGATTGATCTTCAAAGAGGAATGTTGACAAAAACCCTTCACATAAGATATCCCACTCACCTGTGTCATGCTAGAGTGCCGCTTCAGTATACCAGTTTCTAGGAATGGCATCCAGGGTGTGATACAATAAGTGCACCCATTCCGGTTGAGGTTCCTCTCCATAGGCTTTGATCCATCTCGTAAGGTTCATGCGTGGGTCATCACGTCCATCGTATTTCTCTTTTATTCATAGTTCCAGCTTCCCAAATTTGATCTTCATCATGCGCCTGTAGCTGCGCCGATCTTCGAAAGTCCCTTCATGTGTGCCCCACCATCGCGCAGGTGTCATGCATAACGCCCATCTCAACGCATCAAACCATTGGTGCTCAGGTAACGCGATTTCAAATTTGGTTAGGACTTCATCTATTATTGTTAGCCCATCGTACGTCTATAATTTGCAATCCTGGGCCCTTACGCAGTACATAGATTTAGTCACTGTATTGCAATGTAGAGTGTTCACTCCATTCAACCTATTATGCCACTGCTTGTCTTCTTCATTTGAATCTATGGTGCAGGACTCTACATAGCCCCGTGATATTCTTCTATCCTCCGATGTCTTGACCCATTCTTGCCTTTGTGCAGCCATCCTGTAGATACCATTCGATTCGTCGTCACTTTCTTTGTTGTGCACAGGTTCAATATAGCGCGGTCCTTTAGCCTGATGTAGTGGAACGACTACGCGGAGAAACTTTGTTTCAAATATCATTATCCGCTTCTTTAAATTAATAACCCCATTCATGTCGATGACCCAGTCTATTCCTAACAATGCAGGATAAGGTGTACTTTTGTCCATGATTTCAATCACTTCAAAGTATGTCCGAGTACTTGCGTCATCAATTACTACCGTAATTCCTTGCAACCTTCCCATGGGTAGGACCTTCTGCTAGTTTGTCGTCCAAAACTGGATAGGGGACCATTGTAGTGTAGGTTTACCCATGTGCTCCCAAGTCTGTTTAGGCAGTACATTGGCATCCGAGACCAGATCTAGAATGACTTGATCCATCTCATAATTTCCGATCTGCATTGTTAGTCACATTTCCCTCCTGGTCCGCGACGCATGTCTTCCCAACTTTCAAACTATGTGAGGTTCACTCCATCCTGCACATCTATTTATCAATTCCTATAAGTCTTTAACTGCCTTTTTGTCATGAAACAATTTTATACATGTCTCTAAAAGGGTAGTTATCATCGAGGGATCCTTGTCTCGCTTAGGCTGATCCCCACTAACTGGGGTAGAGACCTCCATGAAGCTCTCCCTAACTTCCAGATATGTCTCCTTACCAATCCCTGCATCTTCCTTACTTAAGTTCCTTCTATCCGCTCCTGTGGCCGTGCCACTTCTCAATACCATTTTTACTTTGGGATCTTCCTCGCAGAGTTTGGACCACATCATATGCACGTTCTGGGTCGTTATTGGTTGCACTGCCCTTTTTTCATGGATCTGTGCTATCAGCGTAGGGAAATCTATCAACTCATGATCGAATTGCTCGCAATAACTGCATGAAATTCTAGTTGGGTTGGTACAATCCCGCGCGTAATGTCCTGGACCTCTGTAGTTGTAACATATTAGCTGCCCGTGACCCCTTCCTAGCCGCATTCCGCCCCGTCCTCATCCAGGGCCCTAGAACCCATTGCGCGTGATCACCGCAGCTGGATCCTGACCTCACGCCTCAATCTGCATTCTGTAAGCAGGTGACTAGTCCATTAATAATTGGTACCTATGACAGTCTCTTTCCTCATGGCCCACCTATATGCAAAAGTTGCAAAATAGCTGCTGGGGGGTCTAATTGTATTTTGGTAGTAGATGACAGTTATCAGTGTTGTGCTTTCCTCCCACCTGACAAATTGAACACCAAAGTGAGGTGGTTGTGCTTGGCCCTGCCTGTGCCTCTGGTCGGAATGGTGTTGGTACCCCCGTTGCCACATAATTCACTGAGACTAGGTAGTGATATTTATCGTGCCCCTAGCTCCTACACTTTATATGCCATACTTCCTCCCGGACTTCTAGTCGTGGTGCCTATTCTTGTTTTAACTTCTTCATTTCCAAACACAAACTTTGGATCTACACTTGGATTTATTGAACTCCCAACCCTAGGTCTTCTAACGGAGTGTCATGCAACCTCATCACTGTCTCTAATGCTTCAATCTGGGTTGAGATCTTTTGTTGTTACAAAGCCATCCTCAAATGCGGTGTTAAGGATGCCATAAACCAAGCACAGTGCTGCGCATCCGTCAATGTCATGTTAGCCTCGCGAGTAGTACTTTTCAGTCTTTGGTCCAAATCCCACAGGGTTTCACCAGGCATCATCGCGATCTGTTTGAACCCTATGATCGATTCTGTTTCTAACTTTGGCTGGCTAAACTCTTTCTTTAGTTCAGTCTGGATTTCTGTTGTCCCCACAGTTGGGTGATTGCTTTAGCACTTTATGTAGCATGTTAGCGCCCGGTCTTGCAGCGCGCTAACTAAGGTAGCCTTTCTGATATTATCATCTGCAATTCTATGTGCATTCCATACTGAGGTTAGCATGAACCAAAATTGTTCTGGTTCTTCGATTCCTTCTCCTTTGAATATCGGTAGCTAGATCGCGCTCATCATTGTCAACCCTATCACCGTACTCTAAACTACTACTGCTCCTGGTCCCTTTGATCCTTCAATTCCTTTTCTACAGAGTCCCCGCATTCCACATCATACACCCCTTAGGCAGATCTCGGTCTCAACAAGAAAACCATTTGTTGGCTTATATGGGCCTTACCCAGGTTTAGATAATTATTTAGCCAAACAAATCCCGCAGCTATCGGCCCTTTCGGTAATAACCCATGGAGCGCGGACTGAGGTCTCACCCGAGGTAGCAGGGGAGGGTGCTGGAACAAGTTTTCCACACCCTTGGGATGTCTAGATGTGGTCTGGAGAGTTCATGCACCATTCTGCAGCCTCGCGCTACTCTGCTTCCACGTAGATCCAGATCCGGGTTAATTTGTAATATTAATTACTTGTTGAGGTATTATAAATCAGATCTACTTAGCAGGGTCTTTAAGCAAACATTTATCAAATTTAACTAGTGTGCGCAATTAGAATAAACTCAGATTTACATACATTCATAACATAAGAATATACACATAGATCAAATAGTTATAATAACCATACAAAAAGCTAGATCCGTGATAATTCAGATTTAACACAGAATTACAGAAGCAACTTATCTTTATTTCCACTTTATCACCAATACATCCAAATCTACCCTATGCACTCAGCTGCAGTGGTCTGCGCACACAGCTGCGGACTCTTCTGGGCCTCTACACACACAGCTGCAGAGCCTCTATCCCCTCCCCAAAACCCTTGACTTGGACTTACAGACGCTTTTTGACTTTTCTCCTCAAAAACCCATTACAATTCAGATCCAAGATTAAAAAAAGAACTGCCTTGTTAGGCCCCTATACTACTAGTGTAACCCCTTATTGTTATTAGTATAACCCACTTATTATATTGATGTACCCATGTAGTGCCCACATTGTTACTATTGTGCCCCATAGAAGCCCACTATTGTTATTATTGTGCCCTTACATTATTATTGTTATGTCGGCTCTGATTATGTTATGACCCCTTAAACTCCTATATATAGAAAGGAGGTCTTTTCATTTGTATCATCCAAGAATTTTTCATTTATGTAATGTAAAGGAGGTTTCCCCCTCGAGGAGGTTGAATTCTAAGGCATTGATCTATCTTTTCTATCTTTTCTTGAGCTGGTTTCATAATATTTGGTATCAAAGCTTTGGATTCTAGGGTTTCGCTACTCCAAAAAGGTCATCGTGGCATTTTCGCTATAACGTTTTTTCTACGACGTTTCAGAAGTTGAAAAAAAAATCAATTTGAGAAGAAATCGCGCTGAACCTCGGGTCTGAATTTCAGAGCTTTTTGCACTATATTTGTGGAGATATGATCTGAGGAAGTTGGTCTTTTTGCAGACTCCTGAATTGTATTCCAAACAGGTGACCTGGGGAAAATCGTCATAAATTTCTCTCAGGGGATCAAATTGCAATTTCATAAGAAGGTACAAAAAGAGGACGGACTGTAGTTTTGTGTATGCATTTTTTAGATCCAAAGGTCGAAACAGTGACTCATGGCACGTCGTACAAGTTTTCTCTAGTGAACTAGTCTATAATCAAGTCACTGTGGGAGATTTCGCATAACTCTTCCTTGGAGAATCCAAATTGGATCAAACTGGTGGCATTGGAAGGAGGACATAGAGGGCTACTATAGGTCGCAATTTTAGAACTTAAATATCTAAAAGTACAGAGTTAGAGTTGTTTCAAGGTAGAGCTCCTAAAATCAAGAAAAATCAAGATGAGGAAGTTTGATGGCAAGGATCCGGTAAATTGGATACTTCAGATGGAGCAATATTTTGATCTACATGGTGTACAAATGTTACGAAAGGTATGTATTGCATCTTCATATTTAGAACCAAATCAATTTTTATGGTATGAAGGGCTTTGTTCTCGTAAACAACTTGTTACATGGTCAATTTTCACGGAGGAAATGATAGCACATTATGAGGATACAAAGAGGAACACCTTCTTTAGAGCAACACCACAACAATTGGAAAGAGTAAAAGGGCTTTGTGACATAGTGGAAAGAAAAATTATGGAAACCAGGAAGCGTACCCCTCACAACTATAAATATGGAAGTGTTGTTTCTCCTAGCCTTCCACAACCTACAAGGGTTACACCACAACAATTGGAAGAAAAAAGAGAAAAAGGGCTTTGTTACAATTGTGATAGCAAATGCACTAAAGGTCATAAGTGTGCTGAGAAGAAATTATTTTACATAGAATATGAAGAGGAGGAAGAAAAGGATCAAGAAACATCAAAAGAAGAAGATATATGCCAGGACCCCACCCCAAAGAAAGAATAAATGAATCAGGCCATATCTTGTAAAGCATTGGCAAGAATTACCACTCCTCAAACTCTCAAGATAGAAGGACATATCAAGAAGAAAAATGTGCAAGAAGTGAAAGATCACATTGAGAAAGAAGAAATGAATCCAACCATATCTTGTAATTCATTGTTCAAAATTACCACTCCTCAAACTATCAAGATAGAAGGACATATCAAGAAGAAAAATGTTCAAGAAGTGAAAGATCACATCGAGCATCAAGAAATGAATCCGACCATATCTTGTAAAGGATTGGAAGAAATTACCACTCAAACTCTAGAGATAGAAGGACATATCAAGAAAAAAAGGTTCAAGCAGTAAAAGATCACATCGAGCATCAAAAACAAGTTCTCCAACTTTTAAAGGATAACGCCACTTCGGTGCAAAATCAAACGAAACAACAGGTAGATAAAAATCATAGTGAAAAATGTTTTGATGTAGGTGATTGGGTATTTTTACTGCTACATCTAGAGTAAGCTATTTATGAGAAGGAAATGTTGGCAATACTACATGCACTTAAAAAATGGCGACCTTACTGAATGGGAAGACTCTTCAAGGATGAGGATGTGGAAGCATTGTTTTGTGCTATTTATATATCCAACCAGATTGGATAAACGAAGTAAGGGATGAATGGAAGAAGGACGAAGAAGTATGGCCACTTATTCAAAAGTTGTAAAAGATCCCAATTCAAACAATATTGCCAGAATTGAAGAGGAAGGAAAAATCATATTGGAACCTGGAGGAGTCACAGAAACAAGAACCCGAAAGCTACGAAATCAATCAATTTCAGAGTATCTCATCAAGTGGAAGAACTTACCCGCTGAAGATTCCACATGGGAGGACAATAATTTTATACAGAAGCATCAAGAACTACTCAAGCATTTAGGACAACGCTTTTTGAAGGAGAGGGGCATGTTAGGCCCCTATACTACTAGTGTAACCCCTTATTGTTATTAGTATAACCCACTTATTATATTGATGTACCCATGTAGTACCCATATTGTTACTATTGTGCCCCATAGAAGCCCACTATTGTTATTATTGTGCCCTTACATTATTATTGTTATGTCAGCTCTGATTATGTTATGACCCCTTAGACTCCATATATAGAAAGGAGGTCTTTTCATTTGTATCATCCAAGAATTGTTCATTTATGTAATGTAAAGGAGGTTTCCCCCTTGAAGAGGTTGAATTCTAAGGCATTGATCTATCTTTTCTATCTTTTCTTGAGCTGGTTTCATAACATGCCTTCTCACCATAGAGCCGTGCTCTATTTATACCTTCCTATGGTCTGCGGACTGAATTACTTCCTATTATTTTATATTAATTTTTTTGGGTGGACAACCCTTTGACTTGAATTTTTCCATTTCACGCTCTGCATATTTTGGAGGTTTACAATATTTTTACCCTAACTTCTAAGCTATTAGACCCAAAACTGTTATGCGGGATCTCTGCTACCCAACAAGGTGGGAACTACATTCGGCTCTCAAACTGATAAATTATGATTTTAACAATCATTATTAGCCTCCTCATATCCTTACTGATCATTATTGGCATGAAATAACTGGTTTTGACCATGATAAAACCCTAAAACCTGAAGACACCAAACCCTAAGACCTAATAAGATAAACTGCAAAGTAAATCATGAACCATGACTGAAATGTGAAAGAGGATCAACAAGTACAGATTGTGCAGAGAAAAACTAGAAGTAAACCCTACCATCAGTGAATCCATGACCTAATGGAATGCAAACTCATTAGTGTGGGACTCCTACTATGAAATGTAAAAGAGCGGATTTTGATCACTGATGGCAGTGTGAAGACACTGACACTAACAGAAAGTCAACAATACTATTTGGAATATGCCGTTGGAGGATGGGGGCACGAGAACAACCTATAACTAGCTCTCTCACCTTGGGAACTCTCATTTCCAAAAACATTACAAGGCCCCTCTTGGTGCCTCTCTTACTGAAATTGTCAGAATTACAGGACACTTCCCCAGATTTGTGGACCTGGATATGGCCGAGGAGGTTAATTCCCCTGTCACTCAGGTGGAACTAGAAAGTAATCTGAAATGGTTCAAAAAAGATAAGAGTCCAGGGTTAGACAGCTGGACAATCGAATTCTACCTTGCCTTTTATGAGATCATTGGTCAAGACCTACTCAAGGTGGTGGAGGAATGCAGGACTTCTGGGTGTATGTATGAGGCCATCAACACCACTTTCATAGTCATGATCCCTAAATCTGACTCTCCTTCATCTTTCAATGATTTCTAGACTATTTCCCTTTGTAATTGTCTCTATAAAATCATTGCCAAGATTATTGCCAACTGGCTCAGACCCATTCTATCCTGTAACAACTTCCCTAAGCAATTGGATTTCCTCCAAAATATACAAATCCATGAAGCGATCGACACTGCTCAGGAAGCCCTACACTCCCTTAAAACTAAAAAGTGAAAAGGGGCAATTCTTAATATTGACCTTGCTAAAGCATTTGACCAAGTCAGTTAGCTATACATCGAGATGACCCTCACCCACCTTGGGATTCCCTCCCTCCTTCATCAACTAGATTATGTGCTGCATCACCTCAGCCACCTTCAGTGTTCTCATAAATGGTTCAACATCAAATTTCTTCCATGCTGAGAGAGGCCTTTGGGAAGGATGCCCACTCTCTCCGCTCCACCTTTTTATTGTCATGGAAGGTATCATTAGACTCATTCCATCTGCCAAGTCGGAAGGGCGGATACAAGGGCTAAAAATGTCTGACTATTGTTTCCTCACTCATCTACTTTTCATAGATGATGTTCTCATCTTCCTAAATGGAAGCATCAGGGACTCATCTACTTTCCATGAAATCCTCACCCTATTTGCCTTGGCTACTGGTATGGAAGCAAACCACTCAAAGTCTACCATTACCCTTTCCAATGCATCTCCTCCAGAAACAAGGTACACACAACAAAAATTCCCTTTTCAGAGCCATCATCTGGAGGATGGCCTCAAGTACCTGGGGTTCTGGATCAAGCCACATTGCTACAGAATAGCTGATTGGATTTGGCTTGTGGTTAAAATTGAAAAATTCTTACAAAACTGGAACCACAGATTCCTATCCAGAGTTGGTCGGTTAGTCCTCATCAAATCTGTCTTGGAGGCTACCCCAATCTACTAGATGTCGTTGGCTTGGATCCCTAAAGGAATCCTCACCTGAATTCAGAAGATTTGTTGCAGATTCCTTTGGAACGGGTATAAAGAGGGCAAACCCTTTGCTTGGGTGGGATGGAAGCACATTGCCCTCCCCAAGAAATGGGGTGGTTTGGGACTAAAGGACTTACCAGTCTTTACACATGCTCTTGCTGCCAAGATGGGATGGATCTTGATCACATCACAAAACCTCTGGACTGAAGTCTCCTACCATAAATATATATGGCCTCATCACCTCTTGGATTGGATTCGACTACCCTCCTGGCCTCGATCAGGGATATCTATGGTTTGGAAAGCAATATTAAACACCTTGCCTTCTATTATAGAGGGACTAGCTTAGAGAATAAATGATGGCTCATTGGCTCATATAGGCATGGACCCATGGATGAGAGGGGGGGATATGTATCAATTACCTCCTAACCTCATCCTGTTTCTCAATCAGAGGAATATCAAAGTAATTGCAAAGGTTTTTGATTTTGAGAATGATCCAGGTGGATCTCCAGACACCAGTGGCACGAAAAAGGCTCAAAATACAAAGTGGTAGAAAGTCAATTAACTTGACATCAGATATAAATGCTTGTCACCTTGATTCCAACGGTGCAAATGAAACTCCAATCCGAGTCCGTATGAAGAATATAGAAGTAGTCAAAGTTGTGGGTTGACTTATCCATGTGGCAAGCTTAAGGAGGGTGCAATTTGAGAAGAACCCGTCACCGAAATCCGACCAGTTTTCTGTTCAAATTTGTGGGTTCGTTAATTTGACTTCTACTACCTAAGGTTTTGGAAATCCCCAAAAAGGGCTGGTGGTTATTATTATTTTTTTAAATAAATATGAAAAAAATGGGGCATGCGGCCATGACCCCGCCACCCCTGGAACCACCACATAAATAAACATTAAAATAGTGTGGTGGGTAGCCATGACCCTGCCGCCCTCGGTACCCACTGGAACCACTATAACAAAACTATATATTAAGTGGGGTGGGTGGCCATGACCCCACCACCCTAGAGCCCACACACAACGACCATATTAAATGGTGGGGGGCACAAAATGTCAACCCCACCACCCCTCCACCTCACATTCAAATGCAATGAACGACGACGAGTAAGGGTGTGGGCCACCGAGATAGCAAACCTGCCGCCCAACAGTTAAAACCATAATATAATGTGTCAAAAAATGGGAAGGGCGAGATTTGATCTCCAGACCCCTCCTCAACAAATTTCTAAAGTAGCCATTGCGCCAAATCAATTTATTGTTTAATCTTCCCAATAAACATTATATGAACCTATTTTCTTAGTGTGTTAGGAGGAGAGAGTGTGCATATAATTCGAGGTGAATGATTTTCAGGTGGCGGAACTCTGAGCAGACCTATGACAGGGGGTGGAACCTTACCTGAGCACATTTTCCAAGGGGTCAATTATGGTCTAGTGTTAGAATTGGGTAAGTTTTATATCGATTTTGCACCTCTCGGTGATATAAACTCAATGGTGATTCTAGTCTCTGCAATAGAGCTCTCCATTTTCAGCTATTTTCTAGAATGGAGGTATAAGACTCTTTTTTTGTAAATGCTGATTGTACTCTTCTTTCTCATGCCACTTAATGAATGAAGGCCTCCCCATTGATTGAGCAGGGCCCAAAGACGTAGTCCAAATTTGATGAACTCCGTTATCAAGTTTCTTATCTTATTTCATGATATTATGTGTTTCACCTCTTCTCTCATGTTCACATTAAATTTATATGGATAAGCTGAAATTTATGCATGCAATTAATTAATACATCTATAAGTAAAAGATCTTGGATCAAGTGGTACCAGAGCAGGTCTTTGTAGATGTCAATTTCATGTTTGTATGCTAAGAATAAACATGCTCCGAAGAGGTGAAGGGAAACGAAAGTCTTCCGATCCCGAAGTGGGTCATGCACATCAAAGGAGAAACATGGCATATTAAGAGGTTCATCATGAAGAGGAGCGTAATTTCCGCAAAACCTTCTATACAATGGTAGAAAATGCCAATCAATTGCTTTCAAGGCTAGAGAAAAATGAAGAGAGAAATCCATAAGAACAAGGTTCAGTGCATGGAAATGGTGGAGAATAAACCCCTCCTTCCCCTTCCATGAGTGAAAGTTCTTCTTCCTATCATCACCATCATCATAGAAATTCAAGGGATGCATCTAAGAAACCTTTCTTTAAATTAGATGTCAAATTTGATCTTCCCATGTTTAACGGTGAAAGTAATGCAAAAAATCTTAATAACTGGATTATGCAGATTGAAATCTATTGTAGGATTCACCAGATCGAAGAGGACAAGGCAATGATCTAGTTTTCCTCTCTTCGGATGAGTAGCACCGCTCTAATCTGGTGGGAGAGAAAATTGTGAAGAAGTAAGAGTGTGGGTAATATTCTTTCCTCATGGCCTAGTTTCATTTCCGCATTAAAGGAACAATTTTATCCCTTGGATTATAAGAAAAACCCATTAATGGATTGGCAATACTTAAGGCAAGGTGGAGGTTAGGATGTTCAAAGCTTTATCGAGGAGTTTAGAAAACAATCACTTAATTTGGGCATTGCACTTGACTCACCTGAAGTAGTAACTAAGTATATTGGATCATTGCATAGTTACATTAGACATTCATTATTATTGTTTGAACCAACTACTATTGACTTGACCAGTGTAAAGGCCATTCATCTTGAGACACAGGGGAAAAAATGAAATAGATGATCATTTCAAGAAACCACCTTTCAAAACTCCAAATGGAAAACCAAAAGTGAAAGGAAAGGTAAAGGAGAAGAGGATGACATCAACAAAGAAAGATGAAGGAGAAAGGCCTTATTGCACCCACTGCAAAAAGGAAGGTCATGAATGTTATCACTCAGAATTTTCTTTAGAAGTTATTAGAAGAAAGAAAATGACAGAGGTAACCACAAACCAACTTTTGGGCATAGGCTCTAGCCAACCTAGGCTCAGAGAGGGCTTTCTATATGTGATTTAGCTTTGTTTGCTAGGATTTTTGGCTAGTTCTGAATGTTCAGGGGGTTTTGGATTTTTATTGAAGATTCGGTGGTGGGATCCTTAAAGCATATGGATAGAATGATGTCTTTGGACCATTGGGCTATGGAGTCAATAGAAGGGCAGCAGAACTGGATCAACTCACTAAAGGGAATGTTCAAAGGGCAAGATAGTAGAGTAGAGTGTAGGTCTTTGGGCCAGAGGGGTGAAGTGGTTTGAATCAAGGGGAGGGTGGAGTATATCATCTCTCTATCCTACTTGTGCAATTCAATTTGGTCTATGGGATGAATATCTCTTGCCATCACTTCAAAATCAATTCTCTCATAATCTGCTGATGTCCTTGGTTGTTGTGATGTTGGTTTTATGAAGGAAATCTATAGTTTTCCTTCTTTGATGTCAAAACCATACATCAACCTAGTATGATTAATAGGTGTGAGTTTGAGATACTAAGCATAAGTTTGGGTCTTTAGTTTCTCATTTCTCATCTTGATCTCTTTATATCTATCTTTTATATCCTTATCCTTATCAGCAGTCCTACTGAATGAGGATACTTATGCACTTAGCTACCTTTTCAAAATCTGGGTCTGTGATGTCGATGGCCCCTATTTTTCCTCAGATGGAGCTATGCCTTTACTTCTGTCCAGCTTAGTATCAGTTATTTCTACTAAGACTTCTATGTCTTCCTGCTCTGAAATAGGATCTAGTCTAGGTCTTTTGCTCTGACTCGTCTCATATTGTATATTTGATGTACCCATTCCTGAACTTGAGGGTTCCTCCGTAGTCCTTTTGGGATTTGTTTTCCTCATTCTGAGCAGTCTACATGATAGGAGGGGTGCTCATGGATGCTTCTTGTTGTTCAATTACCTACAAAAATGAGCTCTCGTCAAGCTCTCTTTCTAAGTCACATAAGGTATTCTCTACATCTAGCTTTGTACTATCTCTATCTACAAGAGTATTTTCCACCCACTCAGATTGATTGGCATATTTTTCTATCTCTGGTATGGGGTGGTGAATATAAGGTCCCAACTTGGCCTCCTTTCTCAATTTGGTCATAAATTCTTGAGGGTCATACCTCCACATGAAACTCTTTTGGAACTCCATTTGCTGCAAGATTTGGTTTGCTCCTCCCCTACCTCTCTAGAATTGCAGATGAAGGGGCCTAACTAGTTTTTTACTTTGAATTGTGATCTTTTCTTGGTCGAGACATAATTTATCTCATCAAAGTTCATTCTTTGTCTATAGTACTCTATAGCAAATAACCTGATGGGGAGGTATTTGGGTAGTTTATATGGTGCAAGCTGGCAACCATAAATTCTTATCTCTGTGTGGTTTTGGTAAAGGTACCAATCTCCAACTTTGCTTTGTTTAGACAACTAAAGGACCCTTTTGATCTCTGGACTTATCCTGGTTAGAGGGCTTCTTGTTAGCATAGTCATGGTTAGATGAACAAAAGAATCTATGAAATCAGAATAGGTACCTGGTGACTGAAACTTATGGAACAGTGGGGTCCAAAAAATGATAGACCTAGGCTGGCATTTGGTATCCAGATTCTGAAGGGCAAAAGGAAATCTGTCTAGATGATAGTATAGGAACATATGGTAGAGGATAGATGAGTATTTAAATACTCTCTCATTGTCCATCCTGGTGAACTATTCATGCATTCTATCAGCTATGAACTCAAAATATTTGTACAAAACAACAGGAGGCTGTTGGTATAAATTGACATGAAGGCTAGGACAAGTTCATCAACAAATTCATTAGTGGTGCAGCCAAGAACACATGATATCATGGTGATAATTTGTTTTTCCCTTTTAGATAACATGGCAAAAACATCTGGAGGGGGATCTTTGGGAATATACCGCTCTTCTGCAATGAATGTCTGGAATATTTTGGCTAACCTGGACAGGCTCAACTTGGAGTACTAGTCTAGAAAATCCCCAATGGAGAGTCGGGTTAGGTTTTGACCTAGTTGGGTTTGCAATATTTCATTAATGGAATCAGCTATAATGGTGAACAAAATCTTTTGGTCAAGGGACATAATAGCCCTCAGCCTGGGAATGTAATAGGCATGGTACTGGTGGACAATTTTAGGGGAAACATGTACCTATGGGAACTGGTATTTGGGAAAATTTGATTCCCAAAGGCCAATATCATCAACATGGTTGAGGCATCTGTCCCTACTTAAACAATGGATTTCAAGCTGGAGGGTCTGGGTAGATGTATGCTTAATTTGGAAATCCCTGTTAGCCAAGGGAAGGTGGTCGAGGTCCAAACGAGGATTTGTGACAATTCTAACGTCGAAGGCAGTAGGGGTAGCCATAATTTAGTTCTTGTGGATTTAAATTTGGCTTTAAAGGTTTAATTAAGAGGTTTTTCATGACAATTGGGATTTTTCAGTGGGTTTGGCCGCGGATTTTCAAATTTAAAATATTTTTCAATTAATTTTACTTAATTAAAATACTTCACAGGGCTGAACATTTCCAAATTTGAAAGGGTGAGTGATAATTTGTGGTGAAATACCTAGAATTGGGTGAATTATCTGCAAATTTGGGGTTCACGGTAGCTGCAGGGGTTCGAATGAATATGGTATGGACTGAGGTCTCTGTAACTTTCTTCAGGAGTGAATTTGGAGTTCAAGTGGTGAATTTAGTGTTTGCAAGAATCACACTAGTTCATAGAGGTTCACAGAGAAAACGAGCGAAAAAGGTGAAAAAGGGCTTCTCTACCTTTTTATGGAGCAACGATTATTTTTTGGCAAGTGATTTCAAATGAATAGTAGGTGGTTTGGTGGGTCGAGCGAGTAGGTAGTTTCCTAGGCCATTGCATCGCTTTCGTGTGGAATGTGGTATTGAATAGGGGTCACCCGATCTACTCCAGAGCGTGACACATAGCAGTTAGGGGGTCGGAGAAAACTGCTTTAATTGGGCAAGTAACGGTCGACCATCGGGCGTGTCCGATATGGCTGTGGAACATTGGATGAAGGGGAAGATGATCAGATGAGAGTCGGGCGAGGGAGGTGCACGGGTGATAAGAGCATGGGTTTCAGGGGGCCTAAGGCTTTAATCCCCGACTGTTTGTCATTAATTTAAGACTTAATCATGGGCTTAGTTGATTGGGTGGGGTTCAATCACATGTTTTATTTAGTTTTCAGGATAAGGGGTAAACTGTATAGTTTTTATCAAAACTAAGGTTTGGGATATATATTTAAGGGATTTATTTAATATATCGGGATAGGTATATCAAGAATTTATATAATTGAAGTTAAAAATTAATATGAAGTTGGCGGAGTGAATACATCCTTAAGTATAAATGTTAATGTAATATTTGCGCACTTTATTTACATATAGTCAATACTTAGGATAAGATGCTTTTGTGTGTCTTTTGAATGAAAAGGGTTTTAACATGGAGTGGTTTTTACTTTTCCTAGGCAAAAGAGTTTTAACCTTAGGAAAAGGGTTTTTATTAGGGAAATGAGGGGGGAATGGATTTTATAAAGGGGATTCTAGCACTTGATGTCCTTAAGTCATTAAGCCGAGGGTCCAGTCCCACCAAAAGTCAGATAAATGCTCTAAGCTTCTTTGACTTGAAGGATTTAAAGTGCTAGAGCATATTTGTGGATAGGAAATTAGTAAGGGGAAAATGAATGACAGAGAGTTAATCACATTAAATTGCAAATCTTTGTTTTTTCTTTCACTGCTAATCATAGATATTGAAATATGTGTCCAAGCCTGATGCATGTGTTTTGATCTAATCAACTTTATAGTTCAACAACCTTTCTTCTACTTACCCATTTCTTACCCTAACATGTTTTCTCCATTTCTTTGGGTGAATTTAGGCTACCAAACCCTTATTCTATATTTTCTTTAATAAAACAAACTATCTATTTATATCCTTATATCATCCAAGAGCTTAGATTAAATTGATGAGCTCCTTTTATTTTCTCTACCTATGTAATGATCTACCAAGATTAAACTATTTGGTCAGATTTTATTCTCTAACTATAAACATAAAATTCAAAGCATGATATAATCAAGATTAAAAAGTTTGATTACCATGGATCATGGCATGAATAAAAATCTGCACACAATCATTATTATGCATAAAAGTAAATAGTAGTGGCATTTAGCCTTGCTCACTTTCATGGTCTCGTTTTGTTTTCTGGGGTTCATATATTTTCATTTTTTGACCTTCTCTTTTTCTTTTGTCCTTTGGTTTTTCTTTTAGGACATACCCTCTTTACATTTTTTAATTTTTTAATATGGAAAACATTTGCAGAAAGCAAAGCTATGTACAATATTACAAGGCTTAACCTTAGTCATTGAAAATTATGACTCATATTGGTATAGGAACCTACCAGTGGTTACACTTGGGGATGAAATATTTTGAAAAGATGTCAAGAGCTAATGAAGATCAGTAGCCTTTGAATTGTTGCTGATGTTACCTTGCAAAGTGTTCTTCTATGCATCTGCATTATTGATACTTATGACAGTAAATCTTTTAAAGCTTAAGGCCTTATCTACGGGCTTCAACTTCAAAGATCACCACCCAATCCAATCTAGGCTTTGTAAATGAAGTATGTACGACATGGGAAATGAAAATTAGTAACTTGGTTCAAAGTAATGTTTTAGAATTCGACCATTCACTGGCCCACCTTCTGCATCTGTACCAACAATTTCTCTCATGAAGAAAGCATTATTTCCTCTGTAAGCATAAATGACATAGGGACCTTTCCATAGGAAATCAAATTTCCATGTTCACCTTTGTCTTCCCTCCTTGAATCCCACTTGAGCACCTTGTCACCAAGGTAGAAATATTCAACCTTGGTTCTCTTATCAAAAATATTTTTAACCCTTTCCTACACAACTTGAGACCTGATATAGACCTCTTCTCTGGTTTTTTTGTATATGAATAGTTTGGTTGACTCTTCTTTGGACACTATTTGGTTCAACCTGCAATTCTTGAAGTATCTTCATTGCTGGTACTCCCAAAGAGGATGGAAAGACAACTTCCATCCCATAAACTAGTTGATAGGGAGAAGTACCAATTGATTTCTTAGTAGTCAATTTGTCTGCCCATAAGGCATTGACTAGCTTTTTATTCCAAATTTTCTTATTGTCCTCTAGTAACTTCTTGATGATGTTTACCAAGCTTTTGTTTGAGGATTCTGCTAGTCCATTACCTTGAGAGTAATAGGTTGTAGAATGGCCCAGGGTGATATGATACTTATTGTAGAAATCTATCATTCTTTTGGATTTAAAGGTTGCTACATTATCAGTAATGAGCTGAGTTGGACATCTAAATCTTGATGGAATATTGGTTTCAAGGAAGGTTATGATAACATTGTCTGTGACTTACCTTGAAGGTATGGTCTCTATCCATTTTATGAACTAGTCTGTTGGTATGAGGATCCATTTGTGCTGGGCAGATGAGGGTGGGTGAATTTCATCAATGAAGTCTAAACCCCATTGTTGAAAAGGTATTTCTATAGAGATTGGCTTGAGGGGTAAAGGTAAGAGCTTTTTCTTCCCCTCAAAAATTTGACATTTGTGACAGGAGGTCACATATTTTTTGACATTAGAAACCAAGGCAGGCCATTAGAAACCAACTCTAAGGATTTTATCTGCAGTGGTCTTCTAGTAAAGGTGTCCTCCATAGTCACCTGCATGAAACTCTTCCAAAACTTTGTCATATTCTTCTTTTAATAAGAAATTGAGAATAATACCTTCATGATCTCTCCAAAACAGAGCATTGTCTAATATACAAAATTTCAATGATTTCATCTTCAAAAACCTGCTTTTAGTCCTAGATAATTCAGGAGGAGATTGTAAGTTCAATAAAACATAAATAATATTAGCATAACAAGGTGATTCAAGAAAGTCTTGGTTGATTAGTGGAGTTTCCATCTCCTCTTCATTATCTATTGTTGCAATAAAGATATATCCAAGCCCTGACAGTTCGATTCAGCCATGAGCTTGGCTAAACCTTGGCCCTTTATTAACTTAGTAGGTTTGATTTCTATATCATACTCTAAAATAGTAGCAATCCACTTTCCCCTTTTTCCATTAGGACCATCCTAAGTTAGGATGTCTTTGACTACTAAATTTGGAACGTAGGCTACTATATGAGAATATAAGATGCATACCCCAAAGTCCTTAATGGCTTTGACTAAAGCCAATGCTTGTTTTTCCATTATATTATATTTCAAGGGGGCATCTCTCAGGGCTTTGCTAAAGAAAGCATTGGGTTGTTCATAGCCTTGGTCATTTTTCTGCAATAGAACTACAACAATTTTGTGCTCAGCAGCAAAGGAAAACAAGATGAAATCCTTGTCAAATTTAGGACTGATTAACACACGTGTTTTAGTCAAGGCTAGTTTAATGTCTTCAAAGGATTTTTTAGCCTTAACAATCCATTCTATGGTGGATTCCTTTTTTAGCATGTTGTTTAGTGATCTAATTAATTATGCTAGATTAGATATAAATCTTCTAAGAAAATTAATTTTTCCTAGGAAAGCTTGTAACTCTTTAATTTCCTAGGGTGTTTTATTTGCTAGATGGCTTCCATTCTCGCAGGGTCTATTCTTATACCATCTTTTGAAATTATGTAACCTAACAACTTTCCTTCTTCTAACCCAAACAAGGACTTTTCGGGGTTCAAGGAGATTCCAAATTTCCTGCATTTAATAAAAAATTGTCTTAGATGATCCAAATGTTGATTGCCAGATTTTGAAAATACGGTAATATGATCTATATATATCACAAGGAAGTCATGAATTTATTTTGCAAAGGCTATATCTTTAGCCCTTTGGAAAGTGGCTCCTGCATTCATTAACCCAAAAGGCATTTTCACATACATAAATGTGCCCCAAGGAGTAGTAAAAGCAATTTTGGGTTAGTCATCAGGATGAACCAAGATTTGATTGTAACCAGAAAACCCATCCAACAATGAGATCCTGGCTGATCCAAATACTCTCTGAAAAATGTGGTCCATTTTTGGGAGAGGGTACTTTTCTTTTAGTGACACTTTGTTGAGGTTTTTAAGATCCACATAGAGTCTGATCTCACCAGTTTTCTTTCTAGTTGGCACCAAGTTTGAGACACAATCAAAAAATCTGATTGGTGCAATTATTTTGGCATCATACATCCTTTGAATTTCTTTTTCAATTGCAGGTAATAAGACAGGACTAATCCTTCTAAGTTTTTGTTTGAAAGGATTTTGATTTTCTTTAATAGGAATTGTGTGCTAGATGATGTTGGTGTCATAAGATTTGTGGTCCTCATAACTCCAAGCAAAGACATCCTGAAATTCTTTCAACAACTCAATGTATTTCACTTTTTAAGTTGGGGGTAATGATTTTGAAATTTTGAATAGTTTAGGATTTTTATTGGTACCTCTATCACATTCCTCTATATCAGATCTTGAAGGTTCCATTTTAGGTTTCCTAGGAACATCATTTGAATCAAATAAATCTTCCAGAGGGGTTAATACCTTTGGTAAGAAATTATCCTTCAGATTAATTACTGCGGCTTCTTCACTGATTATTTCATCAATCTCAATTTGCTCCAAGTTATCTACATCTAATTTGGTGAATTTAGTTGGGTTGAGTCTATCTAGTTCATCACCTTCTATCTCAGTTATTTCTATCTCACCCTCAGTGTCAGGATCTATTGACGTATCAGTATCTATATTATTATTTGCAAACTCTTCTTCTGAAAGTAAAAGGTTATATATCTGTTTGTCATTAGAAAATATTTGCCAATTCTTCAAATTATATGGAATTTCATGTCTGTGCCTAACTTCAGCAGTGTACTGATGGTTAGGTTGGAAAGGTAATTTGCAGGTGCTGGCAAACGATGCTAAACTATGGGCTTGCACATTGTGTCTTCTAGGGATTACTGCAAGCTTTGTTTCTAGGAAAGTGTTAAGTATTTCTATGATAGTTCCCCTATAACAACTTAATCTAGGGTCATTTGTCATATATACAACATCAATATGTTTTATGATTAATTCAGAGTCTCCCATGACAGAAACTCTTTTAGCTCCTAGATTCCTAACTAACTTAAGACATAAAATTAATGCTTCATACTCGGCCATATTATTGGTACATTTAAAATTCAATCTATATGCATGGCCTTCTAAGTGATTATTTTCCAAATTATATATCCACACTCCTACTCCTGCTCCTAACCTATTGACTGATCCATAAAATTCTAAATGCCATAATATGTCATGATCATAATTTTCACTATCTGGTGCAACAAACTTTTCATCATTTATAGCAATTTGACCATCTTGCTCATTGAAAAGTTTTGTAATTTGGTTAGTTTCATTTTGAGTAGAAACTGCAATTTCTTTTGGTTCTGCGTTAATACTATCTCAAATTTCTTCTTGTGTTTGATTAGCATTATAAAGGATAAAAGAATCTATATCTGAGTGTATGGAGTAGATGGGAAAGTTTTGAGGTCGATCCTAGCTACTTACCATATATTTCATTAAGGTTTCATGGTATAGGTTCTTAGGTTGTCCAAAAACAAAGATTGTTGCATATGGCATATCTAGTTGTAAGGATCCCTGAAGTTTGGATCCCCATGATTTGGATAACAACATGCCATAATTTGGTGGGATGTTAGCAACTACAATATCCATAAGGATGCTTTTGGCAGGATATTGGACTAAAGTGACACAAAAGACTTGATCAATCCTAGACATTGTACCTGACTAAAGTCAAATGAGAATAAGTCATTGTAAGGCCTTGTAATGTTTAGGTTTAATTTACCCATCACTAATTTGGGCATTAAGTTGTGAGAGGCCCCAGAATCCAACATCGCATCATGTAGAATTTTGTCGCGGATAATAAGGCTGATGTAAAAAGGTGGAAAACCTCCTTCTAATGGTTTACCATTAACATTTGGACCAAATATGAGTCCTGGTTGGTCATCAAACAAGTTGACCGAATCCTCATTTTCAGCAATGTTTAAGGTTTGGTTTATCTGTGATTTGTAAGTTTCATTCTTGATTAGTTATGTTAAAGGAACTGAAATATTTAGCTTTGCTATCTCTACTCCTAGATTGAATGGCAAAGAGACTATTTCTATCTGAAGGTTTTGAATTTTTACAGTAGGGACTTGAGTAGGCTTGTCTTCTTTTCCTTTATTGGGGACTTCCTTAGGTGGATTTTCAAATATGATGTTTTGAGATTTGTCCACTAGTTCCTTAGGTGGAATTGAAGTGGATGGCAGATCAACAGAAGGTTGATCAGAGGTTATATCTACAATTGTTGGGCCAGAAGGATTTGGGTTCTGCCTAGGGAGAATTTGGTGGATCTTTGAAACAGGGGCTTCTTTTATTTTCTTGGGTTGACTTTGCACTATTTTCTTAGTTTGGTCAAGGAAATCAACATTCTTTTTGCTTCTTAGATTATACTATTTATGTACCTCAAAGATGGCAAAATCATATCCTTGTTTGTAATCAAATGACTCTCCAGATTGTATTTCTAATTGTTGTAGCATATGCAGTTCCTACTCATCTTGGGTTAGAAAATAGTGTCCTAATCACTTATTCCCATTAGGTTAGTTTTTGTATCTTGTTCTGGATCTTTTGGATGGGATGTCTCTGCATAATTTTCTTGAAAAGGAGGCCTAATGTTCTGATCTCGTCCATTTTTCCCAATGTTTTGGTTTTTTCTAAAATTTGGGTTTCTAACTAGAGGTGCTTGTTGGTTATCCCATTGATGTTTCCTCTCCATATTCTCTATTCTATCCATTAGTCTTTCCATACTTTTGGCCACACTATCTATTTTAATGTCAGATGGTGAAGTTTCATCCTTAGCAGTTCCTCTTCTTTCATTTTTGACTCTAGCCCTCTTAGCTAACAAATTAGCCTCTACACTAACAACTACACTTTGCATTTCCTCTAATGTTGGGGGGGTTTCTTTTCCTAGGTTGGTATGCCATATTTGTGGCAAAACCATCAGGGAATTTTATTAATTCTAAGTCCGGTGGGGGTCTAAGAATAACATGGATGGTGTTATATATATTATTGAATCTAGTGCAATAATCTTGAACAATTTAATTAGGTCCTATTCTAATATTCTCATCTTCTGAAAGGATTTGTAGGCGATTATTTTTCTTCTCCCATCTATTCTAAACTATCAATACTATTAGCACGCAATGCTCTAAATAATTTCCTAAAATCACTAGCTAAAATCTAGGCAAAGAGTCTCATTTAAAAATTGTCTATGTCAATCTCGTGCAACTCAAAGTAATCTGTTATCTTGTTGACATGTTGCTGTGTACTTTAATGTCTTGTGCCATCAAATTGAACAATTTTGCTTTGGTAGTCTGCTGGCATAGCACCAAGTTGGGCAGGTAAAACAAGAGGAGCATATCTATTTGCCATGGCTGTAAGCTGGGAGGGGCTAAGATGTGGGGTTGAGGTACTTGGAGATGATGTAGTAGTGGATGAAAAACCAAGACTAGTAGATGATGAATGGGTAATGATAGGTTGGTAAGGAAGTGTAGGTATAAATGGTGGTGAAGAATGGACTTCAGAAGGTATTATTGTTGAAGTTGAAGGGAATAATGGTGAACTCAAAATAATGGACAACTATTCAGAAAGCTCAGGGGTTGAGGCAGTATTAATGGATGATTGTAGAGATTTCAGAATGTATTCATCAATGGATTTGTTGGCCTATTGAACTTCAAGGTCTACAATAAAAACAAGATCTAGAATAGTTTCACTGAGTGCATTTTTGGATTTTGTTTTAAATAATGAATGTTTAAATGGTACATCAAAGGGAAGTTTTTCTAAAAATAACCACTCATCAGGACATGAATTAGCTTTAACTAATGGTATCTGGCTAACTGAACTTTCTTCTTTATTGGATTTTCTTGAAATTGGGTTAGGATTATCAACTACTGGGGTAGGGTTTGGATCTGGATTAGCCCTAGTAAAATGAGTCTTCCTGGAAGCCAGAATTTCAAAATTTTTAATTGTTTTTGTGAGATTTTTTCAAGATAACTTCTAACAAATGACGTTAAGAGGCTCAAAATGTAGATTTAGAATATTCTTAAAGCTCTATTAGGATCGAGGATTCGATGTCCCCAGTATGGTCCCCACTATGTTATCACTCGGAATTTTCTCTAGAAGTTATTAAAAGAAAGAAAATGACCGAGGTAACCACAAACCAACTTTTGGGCATAGGCTCTAGCCATCCTAGGCTTAGAGAGGGTTCTCTCTGTGTGATTTAGTTTTGTTTGCTGGGATTTTAGGCTAGTTTTGAATCTTCAGGGGGTTTTTTATTTTTATTGAAGACTGGGTGGTGGGATCCTTAAAGCAGATGGATAGAATGATGTCTTTAGACCATTGGGCTATGGAGTCAACAGAAGGGTAGCAGAACTAGATCGACTCACTAAAGGGAATATTCAAAGGGCAAGATAGCAGAGTAGAGTGCAGGCCTTTGGGCCAGAGGGGTGAAATTGTTTGAATCAAGGTGAGAGAGAAATTAAGAATTCTCAGACTGAGACTTAAATGAGGAACGAAGGGTAATCAGAAATAAAGGGCAATTAAGAATCCTTTTCTATAGATTATAAAGAGACAACCTAAACTAAGGAACAATTAAGAATTCCTTAACTTAGATATCAGTAGAAAACATTTATATGCCTAACTATTAAAATAGACTGTAATTAAACAAATTCTAAGATAATACTCTAGTTATAGCATTCAGATTCAGATATACATTGTGGGAAAACTTTAAGAAAGATAACAACAACGTGAGAAAATACTTGTTTGTACTTCGCTCAACACATGAATCTTGTGAAATATCTTGTCTTTATTCATCAATCCATCTTGCTAGCCCAATTAGTGATACAATAGCTTTACAGTCTTTTGATCAAGAAGTCTATAGAAATGTCTAAGAATCCACACTACATACTTCAAATTGTGAAGTATTTATACAAAAGTTTATTACAAAATATCCCAAACTAACTTGAGATTTAATCTAGGAAATAAAAATATCTTCTTGCTAGAAGGTAGAGATAGCTATTGAACTGCTTCATGTTGTCCCTAGTATTTTGGTGCTACAGGCCTTTATAGTTTGGTTTCTAGCCTTTTATGTTGCCTTGTTGTTTGTTTTTTTTACGTTGGAAGATGCATTCACTTTTGGCTTTTATCTGATAGACTTTGAAACTGATACTCTTTAATCATGCTGACATGCCTTTACCTCTTACCCTACTGACTATACATTAACCTTTTTACTACATTTTACTATAGTAAATCAATCAATTTTTCCCATAATCCAGCATCAGGTAACTTGATTTTCAACATCCTCCTATATATCTCATCTGCCTTGGTGTACTTAGAAAAAGTAGGCCTAATGATGAATAGGTGTTTCACATCATGTTGGATGGAAACCAGGTTTTCAAATGTCTGGTAAAGAACTTTGCCTGTTGGAAATTACTTTATCGATGATGTACTGGCATGTTCTTTAGCTAGCTCTCAGATTTTGTTGTCATAATCCTGTTGTGTCATGAGATTGTCATTTATGACCAAGGGATTGGGTAACCCTTTCTCTCTCAAAATTTGAAACTTGGCCATAAATCTATCAACTGCTACCTGCATATTTTGACACTTGTCCTCCAAGTTTAACATTAAGTTTCTCTTAGAAAGGGCCTTTCTTACCTCCAAAATTGTTTCTGTCCCGTCCTCTATATCCAATTCCTGAAGTTCATACTTTTTTTTACTGTTGAGGAACGGGATAAGTCTGGTAGCATCTTCAGGCATATCTCCTAGTTCTTCCTTGACTTTTTGGATAGCTTCTGTAGCTATCTTTATTAGATCTATATGTTCAAAAATTACTTGAATGGATGGCCAAATATCATTGACAGAGTCAATGATATTGGCCCATAATAATTCCTTGGCTTGCCCAAGGGTTTCCTTTAGTGTTAGATCTTTCTCCATGGCCTTTAATCTTTCATTCATTCTAGTAGCTTTCTACACTTCTTCCTTGTGCATGATCTTCGAAAGCTTGCAATCTGTTTCCAAGCTTGTCATCTTTTCCTTCAACTTATTCATCTCTATAGCCTGTATGGACATTTCCTCCATGGATCTGACCAACTTTGCTACTTCTTCACCTGATGCACCTGCTGCTGATGTAGACTCCATTGAAACTGGTTGTGTTGTAGGCATAGGAGCTATGAGAGCCAATGAGGCTGCCAACATGGAAAGGACTACTGTTGAGACCATTGGGATGAAATTTGTAGATGTAGTGGCAATATCAATTTGCTTCAATTGAATTAAAGTGTCTAATTCCTTATTTGTCTCCCTTAAATGATCATTCAATTTCAGGATTAGGTCCATTAATTTTTCATGTCTAGTCTAGTCCTCCAAAACTTCCAGTGTTTGGGGATGCTGTAGCTGAGGTATCTTTAAGTTTTTTTTCAGTGCAGCAATGTCATCATTTTTCTTCTTTATCAGCTGTTCAGTGGCTTTGATATCTTTGGGATCATGTCCCAATTCAATCACTAAGTCTTCCAAAGACTTGATTCTAGTATCCATGGCATGTGAGGAGGCCTTCTCTAACTGATATTGAGCTGAGATGTTGGTCAATGAATTTTGTAGTTGATGGGAAACTATGGCTTTACCTATGAGGGTGGAGTATATCATCTCTCAAGCTTTCTTGTGAAATTTGATTTGGTCTATGGGATGAATATCCATTTCCATCACTTCAAAATCAATTCTCTTGTAATCTGCTGATGTCCTTGGCTATTGTGCAGTTGGTTTTATGAAGGACATATATAGTTTTCCTTCTTTGATGTCGAAAGTAGACAACAACCTGGTTTGATTAGTAGGTGTGAGTTTGAGATACTGAGCATAATTTTGGGCCTTTAGTTTCTCATTTCTCATATTTATCTCTTTATATCTATCTTTTATATCCTTATCCTTATCAGTAGGCCTACTGAATGAGGATACTTCTACACTTAGCTGCCTTTCCAAAATCTGGGTCTATGATGTGGATGGCCCCTATGTTTTTCCTCAGATGGAGCTGTGCCTTTACTTCTGTCTAGCTCAGTATCAGTTATTTCTACTAAGCCTTCTATTTCTTCCTACTTTGAAACAATATCTAGTCTAGGTCTTTTTCTCTAACTGGTCTAATATTGTATATTTGATGTGCCCATTCTTGAACTTGAGGGTTCCTCCTTGGTCCTTTTGGGGTCCTTTTCCTCATTCTGAGGAGTCTTCATGATAGGAGGGGTGCTCATGGCTACTTCTTGCTGTTCAGGTACCTACAGAAACAATCTCTCATCAAGCTGTCTTTCTAAGTCACATAAGGATATTCTCTACATATACCTTTGTACTATCTCTGTCTACAAGAGTATTTTCCACCCACTTAGATTGATTGGCATATATTTCTATCTCTGGTATGGGGTGGTGAATATAAGGTCCCAACTTGGCCTTCTTTCTCAATCTGGTCATAAATTCTTGAGGGTCATACCTCCACATGAAACTCTTTTGGAACTTCAGTTGCTGCAAGATTTGGTTTGCCTCCTCCCCTACCTCACTAGAATTGCATATGAAGGGACCTAACTAGTTTTTTACTTTCAATTGTGATCTTTTCTTATCCGAGACAAAGTTTATCTCATCAGAGTTCATTATTTGTCTATAGTACTCTAGAGAAAATAACCTCATGGGGAGGTATTTGGGTAGTTTATATGGTGCAAGATGGCAACCATAAATTCTTATCTCTGTGTGGTTTTGGTAAAGGTACCAATCTCCCACTTTTCTTTGTTTAGACAAATGAAGGACCCTTTTGATCTCTGGACTGATCCTAGGTGGAGGGCTTCCTGTCATCATAGTCATGACTGGATGAACAAAAGAATCTATGAAATAAGAATAGGTATATGGTGACTAGAACTTATGGAACAGTGGGGTCCAAAAAATGACAGACTTGGGCTAGCCTTTGGTATCCAGCTTCTGAAGGGAAAAAGGAAATCTGCCTGGTTGATAGTATAGGAACATATGGTAGAGGAAAAATGAGTATTTAAATACTCTCTCATTGTGCATCTTGGTGAACTGTTCATTCATTCTCTCAGCTATGAACTCAACATAATTATACAAAACAACAGGAGGCTGTCCCAGGGTATATATTGACATGAAGACCAAGACAAGTTCATCAACAAATTCATCAGTGGTGCAGCCAAGAACACATGATATCATGGTGATGATTTGTTTGCCCCTTTCAGAGAACATGGTAGAAACATATGGAGGGGGGTATTTGGGAATATACCACTCTTCTACAATGAATTTTTGGAATATTTAGGCTAACCTGGATATGCTCAACTTGGAGTACTAGTCTAGCAAATCCCCAATGGAGAGTGGGGTTAGGTTTTGACCTTGTTGGATTTGCAATATTTTATTAATGGAATTAGCTGTAATGGTGAATAGAATATTTTGGTCAGGGGACATAATAGCTCTCAGGCTGGGAATGTAATGGATATGGCACTGGCGGACAATTTCAGGGAAAACATGTACCTCTAGAAACTGATATTTGGGAAAATTTGACTCCCAAATGCCAATATCATCAACATGGTTGAGGTATCTGTCCCTACTTAAACAATGGATTTCAAGCCGGAGGGTATGGGTAGATGTATCCTTAATTTGGAAATCCCTGTCAGCCAAGGGAAGGTGGTCGAGGTATAAATGGGGATTTATGATAGATCTAATGTCCAAGGCAACAGGGGCAGCCACAATTTAGTTCTTGTGGATTTAAATTTGGCTTTAAATGTTTAATTCAGAGGTTTTTCACAACAACTGGGATTTTTGAGAGGGTTTGGCCACGGGTTTTCAAATTTAAAGTATTTTTCAATTAGTTTACTTAATTAAAATACTTCTTAGGGCTGAACGTTTCCAAATTTGAAAGGGAGAGTGGTAATTTGTGGTGAAATACTTGGAATTGGGTGAACTATCTGCAAATTTGGAGTTCATGGAAGTTGCGGGGGTTCGAATGAATATGATATGGATTGAGAGGTCGACTGGGGTCTCAAAAACTTTCTTTAGGAGTGAATTCGGAGTTCAAATGGTGAATTCAGTGTTTGCAGGAATCACACTGGTTTGCAGAGGTTCACAGAGAAAACGAGTGAAAGTGAAAAATGGCTTCTCAGCCTTTTTATGGAGCAATGGTTTTTTTTTGGCGGGTGATTTCAAATGAACAGTAGGTGGTTTGGCGGTTTGAGCGGGGAGGCAGTTTCCCAGGCCATCGCATCGCTTTCACAGGGAAGGTGATATTAAGGAGGGGTCACCCGATCTACTCCAGAGCGTGACACGTAGTAGTCGGGGGGTCAGAGAAAACCGCTTTATCGGGCGGGTAACGGTCGGCCATTGGGCGTGGTTGATATGGCTACGGACCATTGGATGAAGGGGAGGATGATCGGATGGCAGTCGGGCGAGGGAGGTGCGTGAGTGATAAGAGCTTGGGTTTCGAGCGGCCCAAGGCTTTAATCCCCGATGGTTTGTGATTAATTTAAGACTTAATCATGGGCTTAGTTGATCGGGCGGGGTTTAATGATAGGTTTTAGTTATTTTATCAAGATAAGGGGTAAACTGTATAGTTTTTATCGAAACTAAGGGTTGGGATATTTATCTAAGGGATTTATTTAATATACGGCGATAGGTATATCGAGAATTCATATAATTAAAGTTAAAAATTAATATGAAGTTGGTGGAGTGAATATACCCTTAAGTATAAATGTCAATGCAATATTTTCACTCTTTATTTACATATACTCAATAGTTAGGATAAGATGTTTTTTTGGGATTTTTGAATGAAAAGAGTTTTAACATGGAGTTGTTTTTACTTTTCCTAGGCAAAAGAGTTTTAACCTTAGGAAAAGGGGTTTTATTAGGGAAATGAGGGGGGAATGGATTTTATGAAGGGGATTCTAGCACTTGATGTCCTTAAGTCATTAAGCCAAGGGTCTAGTCCCACCAAAAGTCAGGGAAATGCTCTGAGCCTCTTTGACTTGAAGGATTTAAAGTGCTAGAGCATACTTGTGGATAGGAAATTAGTAAGTAAGGGGAAAAATGAATGACGGGGAGTTAATAACATTAACTTGCAAACATTTTTTTTTGCTTTCATAGTTGATCATACATATTGAAATATGTGTCTAAGCCTGATGCATGTGTTTTGATCTAATCAACTTTGTAGTTCAACAACCTTTCTTCTACTTACCCATTCCTTACCCTAACATGTTTTCTTTATTTCTTTGGGTGTATTTAGGCTAGCAAACCCTTATTCTATCTTTTCTTTAATGAAACAAACTATCTATTCTAACCTTATATCATCTAAGGGCTCATATTAAACTGATGAGCTCCTTTTATTTTCTCTACCAATCTAATGATCTGCCAAGATTAAACTGTTTGGTCAGATTTTATTCTCTAACTATAAACATAAAATTCAAAGCATGATATAATCAAGATTAAACAGTTTGATTACCATGGATCATGGCATGAATAACAAGCTGCACACAATCATTAGTATGCATAAAAGTAAATAGTAGTGGCATTTAGGCTTGCTCACTTTCATGGTCTCTTTTTTTTTTAGGGTTCATATATTTTCATTTTTTGACCTTCTCTTTTTCTTTTTGTCATTTTATTTTTCTTTTAGGACATACCCTCTTTAAATTTTTTAATTTTTTAATATGGAAAACATTTGTAGAAAGCAAAGGTATGTACAATATTACAAGGCTTAACCTTAGTCATTCAAAATTATGAATCCTATTGGTATCGGAACCTAACAATGACGATGATCATTGTTGGAAATTGTACCCGGAAAAGAGACCAAAGAAGTATGTAGGAAAAGGCAAGCAGAAGACAGTGAAAACTGTGGAGCAAGACCTTGGATCCGATTCCTGAGATGAAGCATTGATCACAGCAGTAGGAATGAAAGGTACTCTTACACCTCATGTTAATTCTGAATCACATGAAGGCACTATTTCAATAGATGAGTCTCTTCCTAATGAACAAAAGAGAATTGAGTTATTTCATATTAGAGTTGTCATAAATCATACAAAAGTGGAAACTCAATTTCATACCAGATCCCAGGAAAATAATTTCAGATTCCTTGGTAAAGAAGCTAGGCTTAGAAACCAAACCACATGCAAAACCTTACTTGCTTGGATGAATTCATGATAAAGAAAAATTGAATGTAACTAAGCAGTGCAAGGTTAAATTTGTGATCGCTTCTAAGTTAGTGGATGAGGTGGAACTTGATGTGATACCATTTGATATCCGTGGCATGGTGTTAGGGAGTCCATATCTATATGACAGAAAACAAATCTTCTTCCGTCATGAAAACAAATACCAAATCACAAAATATGGGGTAGAATATATTGTAAGGGCTGATCAAACTAAAGTTAATGCCAACCTTGTAAGTGCAAGACAAATGAAGAGGTTCATGAATTCTAGTAAGGGTTGCATGCTTATGGTTGTAAGGGGGAAATATGCAAACTTATCCAATGCTTTCCAAGGTTGTGATCATGTGCATAAAAATGAATTATGTGAATTAATTTCTAACTATGATTAGATGTTTTAGGAACCAAGGGGATTACCTCCGAAGAGGGAAATCCAACATGAGATCCATTTGCAGCATGACGCTCCTTTACCAAATATTGGCATGTACAGGATGTCGACTTTGAGATGGAGGAGATCAAAAAGCAGGTGCAGGAACTATTGAACCAAGGGGTCATCAGACCGACCACTTCTCCATGTGGCTCACCGATTGTATTAGTGTAGAAGAAAGATGGCACGTGGAGGATGTGCGTGGATTAAGGAGTACTAAACAAAATCACAATGAAAAATCATTACCCTTTCCCACGCATTGATGATTTACTAGATCTGTTAAAGAATGTCGTCTATTTCACCAAATTGGATTTGCGTAGTGGTTACCACCAGGTCCGAATTGCAGAGTAGGATGTGTGGAAGACCGCCTTCAAGGCCAAACAGGGGTTGCTCGAATGGATGGGGATGCCATTCGGATTTTGCAATTCTCCAACCACTTTCATGAAGGTCATGAATGATCTCTTTAAACATTTCATTGATGAATTTGTTCTTGTATATCTAAATGATATTCTTGTCTTTAGTAAAAGTTGGAATGAACATGTATGCCATGTGAAGAAAGTGCCTGATGTATTGAAAAAAGAAAAACTGTATGTAAAATTTTCAAAGTGTGAGTTTGGGAAAATATCTTTGGTTTACCTAGGTCATATTGTTGGTCATGGTCATTTAAAAATTGATCCTTCTAAAGTTGAAGCAATTGTAAATTGGGCTAAGCCTACTAGTGTAACCAAGGATCATAGCTTTTTGGGTGCAGTACAATATTGGAGAAGATTTATTGCCAATTTCTCTATTATTGCAACACCATTACACACATTGACAAGTGTAAGGCAAGTCTTTTAATGGGGAGGAAAGCGACAGAAATCCTTCGAAGCATTGAAAGAAAATATCAGCACCGCACCAATCTTGGCCTTACCGGATCTCCAGCAGCCATTCGAGATCGAGACAGATTCCAGTGGATATGCCATTGGAGCTGTATTGATGTAGCAAAAGAAGCTGATATGTTACCATTCAAAGAAATTCTCTCAGGTTGTGATAAATTATCACACTTATGACAAGGAGTTATATGCCTTGGTCTAGAGTGTGAAAAAGTGGAAACGCTACTTGATCGGTAAGGAAACCATCATCCATATGGATCATCGGCCCTTGCAGTATCTTCAGTCACAAACCAAGTTGTAGCAGGCTCGCCATTTCAAGTGGATGGGTTTTCTTCGGTAGTTTCGTTGAGTAATAAAGTATAAGAAGGGCACTAGCAACAAAGTGGTCAATATGCTATCTCACCCTCCTATGTTTTCTTTTTTCATTTTGCATAATGCTTCGTTATCTTTTGAAAGTTATGTTGAAAAATATGCTAATGATGATGACTTATAGGAGATTTATGCAAAACTAACCCATGGTTTACAGGTGGAAAAATATCACTTGTAGGGTAAACTGTTGTATCACCTTGGTAAATTATGCATACCCACAAGAGAAAGGGTACATGTAATCCGGGAGGCCCACACCTCCTTGTGTTTGGTAATTTTGGGTTGAAAAAACTTTGTGTCATGTACAAATATTTTGTTTTTGGCTTCATATGAAAAACATTGTGACTTGCTATGTAAAGGGATGTGTGATGTGTTATGTTTCAAAGCCCTCTAATAGAAAACTTGGGCTCTACACACCGCTCCCTATTCCAAGTCATCCATGGGAAAGTGTGTTGATCAATTTTGTAGGAGGTCTGCCTTTGTCTAGAAAAAGTCACGACTATTTGTATGTCATCATTGACCGTTTTAGTAAGATGTGTATTTTAATGCCTTGTAGAAAGAAGATCACTGTAGAGCAGACTACCTATCTTTTCCTTTAGCATATTTGGGTTCATTTTGGGTTGCCCACATCGATTGTGTCAGATCAAGACTCTCGCTTTCTTGGAGAGTTTTGGACCAACTTGCGGAAGATGATGGACACCAAGTTGAAAAGAAGCACGAAATTTCATCCACAGACTGACAGACAGACATAGGTTGTTAACCACACCGTGGTACACATGTTGTGAGGCTATTGTGGAAAACAACATAATTTATGGGATGAGCATCTTCTATGTGTGCAACATTCCTACAATTGAGCAGTGCACTCATCTACGCATCATTCACCATTTGAGAAATGTTTTGGCTACCTGCCAAAAGATCCTTTTGATATGGTCTTTGGAAGGGTAGATGACTCCAGTGGACGTGATGACAGGGACAAAGCACAATGGTTCATTCAGCAGATCCAGTTGATTCACCAAGCAGTACAGGAGCAGTTGGAGAAAAGTCAATCATGGTACAAGGCTTGACATGACAAACACCAAGTTGACCATCAATTTCAAGTGGGCAACAAAGTGTGCTTCCATATCAGCAAGGACAGGATGAAGGGAGAAGGGAAGAAGTTGCAACCAATCTGGTATGGTCCATTCACCATCTTGGAGAAGATTGGAAACAATGCCTTTCGTCTCGATTTGCCGACATATATGCAAATGTACTCCATAGTGAATGTGGAAAACTTAAATCTTTATGAGCCACCATTGATTATGGACACCGAAGAGGTGGGATCAGTTCCTACAATTGATGATTTTGCACCAGAGTATCTCGATGAGTTTCCTGAAGATATCATCCTTGACAGAAGAACCAGGACTTCACGACGGGGAGATGTGGAATACCTTCGAGTTGGTTTCAAGGGGATGCACCCTAGCAAGGAAAAATGGATGGAAAAAGAAAGAGTGAGGGAACAATTCCATCACTTGCCAATTGACTGATAAAGCTTTTGGCAGTCCAAAAGCTCTTCAATCGGGGGGGTTGATCTAGGTGGATCTCCAGACACCAGTGGCATGAAAAAGGCTCAAAATCCAAAGTGGCAGAAAGTCAATTAACTTGACATCATATCGAAGTGCTCGTCACCCTGATTCCAACGGTGTGAACGATACTCCAATCCAAGTTTGTATAAAGAAGATAGAAGCAGTCAAAGTTGTGGGTTGACTGTTAACGGGAAAAGTGTCTATTCAGAACGACCCTATCCCACTAAGGTGTGACAGTGACCTTAGAAACAAACAGAGAAAACTACTTTTGTATTCTTCTTTATGAACTATAAACGAAGAGGAATAGGATGAACCAACCTATGTCTTGCGCTAGTCCTTTGATCCAATCTCTCTCCTCTTTGACAGCTTCCAGCTACCTGCTCCCTTACTTGCCCAGCTTCACCAAGTTCCTGTAAGATCACAGAAGAAGAAAACTACACAAAGACATGGATTTATATTCATAAATAGCTTAGGATCAGATTTAAGCTAAACATACAAATGTAACAATCATCAATGATACACAAGCATGTAGGAGAAACTCAAATAGTTTTATTGATATAAGCAAGAAGATCCAAGAGGAGTTACAACCGATGATTCCTGATCCAGCATCAACCTCCCAGCAAAGAAGCCCCTCTTCACCTCCAACAAAGCATAAATCACCCAATACTCTAATATCTATCTCAAAACCAACAACAATTCTCTGCAATGTACAAAATTCCATCCTCTGGATCTCTGGGATGAGGGATCCATATATAGATGTATGCAAAGAGGATGAGTCAGCTTATGATTTGACTAGTGTCTTATCTCTGTCAGTTCTTGCTTCCACTTGGAGACTGAAAGCCTCTTACTCATCTTTGGTCGAACTCAGTGAGGCAAGTGTCATTGGAGAAGATTCTAGAAGCTTCCATTGTCTTTCCACCTCGCGAAATGGCACTGCCATTTGTCATTTCCCGCTCAACGCACCCTGGTAGTGCATTTAGGTGCGTTGAAACGCACCTAGATAGTGTATTTGGGTGCTATGCAACGCAGCTAGCCAGTGAAGCAGCTGAAATGATCCTGATTTGACTGATTCTGAGCAGTTTTTGGTGGAGAAATTTTGAGAGAAGCTGTGATTTGTTGACCTTGTTCCTTTAGGGGTCGGAACAACACTTTTAGGGACTTAGGATCCCTTGGTTTATGGACATTTCATGCTTAGAGCTGTAAGGCACAAAAATGTCTATAACAGTTGCCCCCTAAAGTATGAGGCCGTTTATCGGGTGAAATGCTTTATTAGGAGGATCCGAAGTTCTTTCAATGCTGGGAGGAGACCTGTAATAAGATACAATACAATACATTATCTTCATACTGTTTTCATGATCTAGCTGAGGCTGGCATTCCCATGCTCAGCTTTATAAATTCATTTTCATGTACATAAGACAGACAATCGTCTGATGGTAGACTGATGGTTCTGATAGAGCCATCATCCTTTTGGTAGGATGATTATCTATGCTGCAATGCTGTACATTTCAATGTCTTTATTTTCTTGAATATATATCGCAGCCCAGATGGATGAAACTAGATCCAGGGTCTTCAATCTCGTCCGACCTTCACTCGAAGTACAAGTCGATCCATGTGAGAAATGTTCTGAAGTCGAACATGGAAAGACATCGCTTGATTACCAGTTAATGATGTAAACTGTTAACAAGCGCGAGAGGAATCACCGATAATGATAATGACCCTCAAGGTACTGTAGTAAAATTCACGTGGTGTGAATAAAGGACTTAGCGTCAAAAACCACGCAAAATCTTTCGGTCAAAGGTCATTGATGTATACCTGTCGCCAGAAGTGAGAAACTTGCCGTTGAGGCATGCAAGCTTCAAAGTACTGAATGGGGTGTTCCTAGATCAACTTCTTGGATAATGAGCTGATGTCGACAAGAAGCGATCTGTCAAAGGAGGGCCTTAATGAATCCCACATCAATGACACGGAACAGAGGGAATGATTTTGATGGAGGTGAAAACAATCTGATGATACATGGTTCAGGATGGCGGTCATGAAAGAATGAAGTATAATGTATGGTAGTGGATGGGACACAGGTGACTTCTCTGGATGACTTCTCTTGAACATGTCGGTGACACTTATGTGATAAATCGGTAGCATTTACCCCAAATGTGGATGGTATGGCGTGACCATGGTGATGTGGCTGGTGAATGAAACAACCCAACCCGACTTGGACATGGAGTGGAAGTGTCATGTTCAAGAGCGACTTGCTACCAATAAAGATTCTTTGAGTTTTCTTCCCAAATTTTCCCCAGTCATTGCTAACCAGTACCTCTTTATTTTTGTCAAGCTTGAGGAGGATAACATATGCTTGTTCTATAATTTGCCCTTCGGGCAAACCCATCGCTATGTTTTAACGAGCCTAGCGATAGTGAAACTCGTTCTCGTCTAAAGACAAGTTTGTCGCTATTAATCTTTTTAACGAGTTTAACGACAAAGATAACTCGGTCCTTTTCATTTTTAGAGAGTCTGAAAAGGTACGTAAAGGTAACTCCAAAATTCATTTTTCATCATCTAATCCCTTAAGTCCGAAAAAAGTATAAAACAATACAGAGGCGATGAATTTTCGATAGTTTTAACGAGCCGAACAAAACAAGCGTTCGATCTTTTTGTGCAATAATCCCTCAGGTCCAAAAAGATTAAAATCTAGAGGAGGGATAGCACTTCCGGTCGCTTTAACGAGCTGGAAGGCCAAAGCTTGGCAATCTTTTCATATTTTACGAGTCAGTTGAAAAGAGCTTAAAGAAGACTCGTCTTTTGAGGAACGAGTGATAAAATGGGTAGCAGCTGATTCCAGGTAAGGTTTGGAATTTTCCAATCACGGCAGTGTCACAAGGATGGCTAGTTAAATCACTCGTCGCACCTGTTCCTCAAAATGGGTAAACAATCAAATGGAGGTGAATGATCGGCCAATGAAAAAGTGGAGGTGATGGTGCAAAACACGACCAAGGCTTTAATGATGAAATGTTACATTCACGGTGGTTATTCACTGCGGAATAGTTCATTTTTTAACGAGCTTAAACGCGGGTGGAAACATTTGCTCATGTCTTATGTTTATTTTTTAACGAGCTTGAACTATGTGCTAAAACTGCTCGATTAATCCAGTCATATGATAAGAAAGTCTCATATAAAAATGGCAATTTTTAGATTTTTGCCCCACATCCTTTCTTTATGCAAGTTAGGTGACGACTAATCCTTCGAGTTTAAAGGGTTAGAGGTCCTAAAAATTTAAAAAATAAATAGCCGCCCCTCGCTTGCACTCCAAAAGGTTTGCATGCCCCCAGGTATAAAATATGGTTTCAAGGTTACCCCTCAATTTGCAGACAAAACATTTGTTCTATCAGGAAAGGCCTACCTCTTACAGGTTACCCAAAGATTGTTCTATTCGCGGTGCAAACAAAACACTTCTTCTATCGAGATAAACAATGGTGAGCGACGACGTCTGCCAACTCACATAACTTTGACAAGAGAATCTTATTCTAGAATAACCCCTCTTCCACTGACGGATGGGGTACAAACTAGTCATATTCTCCCGCGGAAACCTACCCTATACCCGAAGTTTTCCTGCCGAAGCATACCAGGATGCATGCCCCCTGTGTTTCAGTCATATCCCTCCGAATTACTCGCGCTCATCGGGAGGACGGACTGGATATTGAGACATTTCTTGCGTGAAAAGATCATTTAGGGATGGTATATGACTATTTGCTATGCATGATCTGGGAAATGAAAGCTGGTCCACGAGCTTGACCACTCTTCCTTCGTGCGGAAAACACATTACTCTAAAGAGTGAGGAGACGATGGCTCCCATGCAATAGATATAGTCTCGTCCAAGGAGTAGATTTCAACCCAAGGGTCCTTGAACTACCATTACGTTCATGCGAACTGTCTTCCTTCTCAATGTTATGGGCACATCGGGAAGGATCCCTAAAGGTCGACTGGTTCCTTTATCAAAGCCTGTCAGATTTCTCATCTCAGGCAAAAGCGATGGCAAACCAAGCACTTTCCAAGCAGTAGAGGAAAGGATACTCAAAGAAGCCCCCTCATCTATGATGGTACCAGCCATAACCATTCTATATATTTGAACGATAATTCGGAATGGTATACTTGCTGGTAAACGGGGTCTGCCCAGTTGATTCCAGTCGAAGGAGACAACTAGGTTGCTTGGAGGTGGGACCGAGTAGACGGTCGGGTATGGCTCTGACGAACTTCCTTCCTGCAGTAAAGGAATGGGTAGATTGCCCCCATGTTCGTCGGAGTCTGTGTTGATGAAGAGAATCTGGACGGTGTCATCCTTTTTCTCTTCAGTGACTGTATCATCTGAAGATAAAACCTCTGAAGGCAAGACCGGGTCAACTGCCGCCTTGACCTTTTGACTTTCGTCTGGTATGGATTCAGTTGGTTTATCTTCAATGATAGGCGCTTCAGCCGACCACCTGAGCGGGCCAGCTGGATTCTCAACTAACGACGGACTCGGCAAGAGTTTTTTATATCTAGGAGGAAGTCGTAACGGTGAAACCGGACGATCATCCAAAACTCTTTTAGCTTCATCTAAGAAGGGACAACGGTGGATGGCATGACTGCCTTCGCACAGTTTACAAGGAAATCTAGCTTTCCCTTTTTGTCCTGGGGCTTCACTTTCGCTAGTTGACGGTGTGCTTTCAACATGATCATCAGAGGTTGATGACGCCGGATTGTGCAAACGAGGAGACCAGTCCCTTAGTATCTGAGGGATGCAAGGACAATCTCTGTGAAAGTGGTCTCCTTTGCAAATGACACATGGCGATTTAGGCCTGGTCGGTGCAGTGTGTGGATTTTTGTTAGACGACACTCGTTTTCTCCCATTCGCCTTTGGCTCCCTTCTTCTTCTTCTCTTTCTTCTTCTTTTCCTTCTTCTCCTTAGGAACTTGACTTTTGGCTTTTCCAGCCCCATCAAGCGAAGAGGAAGGAGGAGAGGAAGAATTATCGGAAGTAGGAGGTTGTTGGGCAACTCTGGACTCGTCTAATCGCTGATTCGAATGTTCAGGAATAGTGGTGTTCTGAACGACATTGGTTGAGAAGAGCCATACCAGCAAGCCAATTGTCAGTCCTGGAAGTGACAATGTGGCCATATGGGGTGCACCAACATCTCCACAAGAGGAGAAGGGACTAGGATTTCCACCAAGGGGAATTCCTTGGTTGGTAGACTCCATTTTCTCAACCTAAGATCAACGTAGGAAAAGGGTAATGAATATTCCATTTAAAATAAATTTTTAGACGCTTTGACACAACTTGTTTTTTCAGTTTTTAAGAGTCGAGAAAAAACAAAAGATGACTCTAGTCTCCTTCGATTTTTAATGAGCCTGAAGTGACAAGTGCTCAGATGGACCTTTTCCGTTAAGGAGTCTGAAAAGGAACGAAAGGGACTGCTCTAGAGATCTAGGTAGAGGGAGTACCAAACCAATCGCACAACTGCAAAATACTTTTTATGGTACAGCAATCAATCTTCTCGAATGCTGTGTTCGGTGCATTGCGATCAGTAGGGCGGCCGACACGGCTTCCTATGGATAAAAGGTTTTAAGCCTATAGGGGTCTCCCAATATATACTCGACGGTATGTGGGAGCACAAGTCCGTACTGGCACTTATCGTCTCAAAGTGGAGGAATCACCCAACCATCAGTGAGGACAACAGTTACCAGGTTTTATGATGCCGGAATACGTCTCTAGCCTAGACCTCTAAATGTTGTGCGTTAAGTTCCAAAGCGTTGTTAAGTTCATTGAATTTATTTTAAGTTGATCTTTCTTATGAAGTTTTCCTTTTGGGTTCACCACGAGATGTAGATGTAATTCCTAAAATGCAATCTAAAGATGATAAGCAAGCCTTTATCTCTTTTCAGCAATGAAAATCCTAGCTACAAGGGGAAAAGAAAGACACAATCTTTTCACAAAGAGCAAAGAGCACACTGTAAATGCACTTTCCTAAATCAAGCCAAACAGATTGCCAATATGCAAATGCACATGTGCATGTATTTTTTTTTCACTTTCTTAATATTGATGCCTAAAAAGAAAGTTGATGTACAAATCTGAATTTGCTTTCAAATGACAAACACAAACAAGCTTCTTTTCGAAATCAAAAGGTAGAGATGATTACGACACTTTATGATTTTGAAATAAATACTCGTTTCGACACTAGAAAGTCACAAATTCAAACCAAAGGAAAAATTAAAAGCATAATCGACTGTCAATAGCAAATAAACTTTCTCCTAAGATCAAAATCGACACTTGCAACAGATCTAAATCAAAGGACGACAGTATGACTATTCTACTTTTGCAATGGAAAACTGTAAATGATGTAACAAACACACAAAAACATCTACAGTCGTTTTGTACAAAGGAGGCGGAATTATGGCAAAGAAAAGGGGTTTTTAAACAGACACATACACTGATCACAGGCTGCAAAAATCAGAGACAAAACTGAAAAAATGAGGCAAAGAACCTCAGCTGCACAGGGCTAGGCTGATCAGCGCACCTGTTACATAGAGAAACTACATTTCAGCACAGGTAGCCCTCTCGGGAAGTGCATTGAAATGCAGAACCTCTTCACAGAGCCTGCGCTGGGGCAGAAACGAGAATTCTATCCGGGTTCTGGGTCACGGTTTGCAGTTTAGTATATGGTTTTTGTCCGAGTAAAAGCAATCAGTAATGTACAATCAGAGGGTAGATTTAAAGAAGGTGTAAGAGCTATCACAAAGGGCAATCAGATCATTTGTGAATCAGCTGTTCAGATCATAAACAGATCCAGTGAATGGATTGAAGCAGCAGGTGTCTACTTTGCATTTTTTAATGGCAAAAGCAGTTCGATTGCTACTTCTAATTTTATGAAACAAACAACAAGAGAAACACAAATAAACTAATTAGAAACAATCCCCAGCGGAGTCGCCATTTTGTTAACGGGAAAAGTGTCTATTCAGAACGACCCTATCCCACTAAGGTGTGACAGTGACCTTAGAAACAAACAGAGAAAACTACTTTTGTATTCTTCTTTATGAACTATAAACGAAGAGGAATAGGATGAACCAACCTGTGTCTTGCGCTAGTCCTTTGATCCAATCTCTCTCCTCTTTGACAGCTTCCAGCTACCTGCTCCCTTACTTTCCCAGCTTCACCAAGTTCCTGTAAGATCACAGAAGAAGAAAACTACACAAAGACATCGATTTATATTCATAAATAGCTTAGGATCAGATTTTAGCTAAACATACAAATGTAACAATCATCAATGATACACAAGCATGTAGGAGAAACTCAAGTAGTTTTATTGATATAAACAAGAAGATCCAAGAGGAGTTACAACCGATGATTCCTGATCCAGCATCAACCTCCCAGCAAAGAAGCCCCTCTTCACCTCCAACAAAGCATAAATCACCCAATACTCTGATATCTATCTCAAAACCAACAACAATTCTCTGCAATGTACAAAATTCCAGCCTCTGGATCTCTAGGATGAGGGATCCATATATAGATGTATGCAAAGAGGATGAGTCAACTTATGATTTGACTAGTGTCTTCTCTCTGTCAGTTCTTGCTTCCACTTGGAGACTGAGAGCCTCTTACTCATCTTTGGTCGAACTCAGTGAGGCAAGTGTCATTGGAGAAGATTCTGGAAGCTTCCATTGTCTTTCCACCTCGCGAAATGGCACTACCATTTGTCATTTCCCGCTCAACGCACCCTGGTAGTGCATTTAGGTGCGTTTCAACACACCTAGCTAGTGTATTTGGGTGCTATGAAACGCAGCTAGCCAGTGGAGCAGCTGAAATGATCATGATTTGACTGATTCTGAGCAGTTTATGGTGGAGAACTTCTGGGAGAAGCTGTAATTTGTTGACCTTGTTCCTTTAGGGGTCGGAACAACACTTTTAGGGACTTAGGATCCCTTGGTTTATGGACATTTCATGCTTAGAGTTGTAAGGCACAAAAATGTCTATAACATTGACTTACCCATGTGGCAGGCTTAAGGAGGGCGCAATTTGGCAAGAACCTAGCATAGGAATCCGGCCAGTTTTATGGCCAAATTTGTGGGTCCGTTAATTTGACTTCTACTGCCTAAGGTTCTGGAAATCCCCAAAAATGGCCTTTGGTTATTATTATTTTTTTAAATAAATATTAAAAAAAATGGGGCATGTGGCCATGACCCCACTACCCCCGGAACCACCACAGAAATAAACATTAAAATAGTGAGGTAGGCGGCCATGACCCTACTGCCCTCAATACCTATTGTAACCACCGTAACAAAATTGTATATTAAGTGGGGTGGGTAGCCATCACCCTGCCACCCTGGAACCCACACACAATGACCATATTAAATGGTGGGGGGCGCGGGTTGTCAACCCTACCGCCCCTCCACCTCACCATTCAAATGCAACGAATGTAGGGAAGTAAGGGCGTGGGCCACTGAGATAGAAAACCTGCCACCCAACGGTTAAAACCATAATATAATGTGTCAAAAAATGGGAGGGGAGGATTTGATCTCCTAACCCATCTTCAACAAATTTCTAAAGTTTCCATTGCACCAAACTAATTTCTTTTTTAATCCACCCAATAAACGTTATATGAACATATTTTCTCAATGCGTCGAGAGGAGAGAGCATGCACATACTTCGAGGAAAATGATTTGCAGGTGGCGGAACCCTAAGCAGACCTGTGACAGGGGGCGAAACCTTGCCTGAGCACATTTTCCAAGGGGTCAGTTTTGGTCCAATGTCAGAATTGGGCAAGTTTTATATCTATTTTGCACCTCTTAGCGACAGGAACTTAATGGTGATGGAGGTATAAGACTCCTTTTTTGCAAATTTTGATTGTACTCTTCTTTCTCATGCCACTTAATGAATGAAGGCCTCCCCATTGATTGAGCAAGGCCCTAAGACATGGTCCAAATTGGATGAACTCCATTATCAAGTTTCTTTTCTTCTTTCATGCTTTTATGTGTTTCTCCTCTTCTCTCATGCTCACATTAAATATCTATGGTTAAGCTACAATTTATGCATGTAATTCCTTAATACATCTATAAGAAAAATATCTTGGATCATAGAACAACTCCATCTTTGACAAAAATTGGTTATCAGCTCTACACTTGGGCATCCCTGTACACTGGCAACAACCTTGGGAAGGGTATATTAATGCCCTAAAAGAAGCCCATGTGCGCATCAAAGAAGGCCCTAAAGATCTCATCTAGACTTCAGATGAGCATGGTTTATACTCTCCTAAAATTGGATATCCCATCCTACTCTCAGTGCGCAGGCCGCTTGCACTCCTAGACTAGTGGGGGAATATTTGGAACCTCAAAGCACTGTCGAGAACAAAATTATTCATGTGGAACGTGCTCAGGAATAAACCCCAATTGGAGCAAACCTTATGCATCGATCCCAATTCGGTCCACATTGGTGTGTACTATGTAAACAGGTCAAGGAGACTAACGATCATTTGTTCCTCCACTGCCTGATGTGTGCTCAGCTATGGCTACAAGTATTAAACATGCTTTCCAAATCTGTCTGTTGGCAGGGACAAACGATACCTGAGGCTTGGGATCACTGGACAACTATGAACAATGACTCAAAAACTCACTGCCTTCCTCTCCTTGTCTGCTGGTCAATCTGGTTGATCAGAAACAAGATTATTTTCAAGGAAAAAGAGGCCAGATGGCCACATGTTGCTGCAAAAATCATTGTTGCCTACCATGAGATCCCATACGAGATACGCGCTCCTACAAATCACAATATATCCATTGAGTTGATTGATCCCACCATTCCATGGGAATATTTTGATGGCGCTGCTCAAGCTTAGGGGTGTAGAGGTGGAATTATACTCCATCTATATAAACACTATCACTACAAAATTCAATTGGGATTGGGAGAGGGAACTAACAATTTTGCTGAACTGATCACTCTCAGGCATCTTTTTCATTTTGCATTGGCTCACTCATGCAATAAATTACAGATCTTTGGTGATTCCAAAATCATCATAAATTGGTTTAATAACATACATAATTGTCACACACATTCACTTAGAAACATTTTGGATGAAATTCAGAATTTCAAGGCACAATTTAACACTGTTATCTGTCAACATATTTACAGGGAGCGTAACTCGGCTGGTGACAAACTATCCAAGGAGGCTACAACACATCCCAGAGGCGCATGGATGATACAAGTACAGATTGGTGAAGAACAATATAAATAGTACCACCAACCCTATATTGATACGGCATATCCTAGGGCGAACAATCCCTAATTTTTGTTTATTATCAGTAGATCTACACAGTGTTGACTTATGTATATATTTATGTTTTATTTCTGTTACTAGACATATCGAGCACACCCTGCATGGTGATCTATGTACAACTCTTTTTGGAATGACCTCAGTCATAACTTATTATTTTTTAGCACTACTTGAATGGCTTCGGCCAACAATTATGCATATTCCAATGGCATCTACTACATGTAATTTTTCAAAACTAATGAAAAGTTATGATTTTTCCTTGGGAAAAAAAATGTATGAAAAGATATCCAACATGTATGAAATCAACAATTTTAATGAGATAATCACCTTGAAATATCAACTCAAAGAAACCAAGATGAACAAAGGAGAAGTTGTTCAATCCTACATTATGAGGATATCTCACCTTAGAAATCAATTGCAGAGAGTTGCAGAAAATGTGCCTGACAAGGAGCTAGTAGTTATGATTCATAGAGGTTTCCCTCCTATTTTGGAAACATTCATTACTACAATAAGAAATAGAAATGCCCTCTCTTCATTTGATGAAATTTTTGGGAACCTTACTCAAGAAGAATCGAGGATGATATCAAGAGGAAGGATTCAAAAGCATGAAGAGTTAGAGCTCGCTACATATATCACTCATGAAAAAAAGAAGTAGAAAGAAAACAGAGGTCCATCAGGGAATCCTCCTTCTCAAAATGCAAAAGGAAGGAATGGTAGATATGTATCTCATATTTAATGCTATAATTGTCACAAGAAATGTCATTATGCACCAGAATATCCCGAGAAGAGAAAAAGGCCATGTTATAACACCAGAAGCAACAACAATAATAAAAGAAGAAAAAAAATCAAAGAAATAACTGCGATAGATGATATGAAAGAAGAAGAAGAGATTCCTCAAGCAACGTGAAGAAGATAATCCTCCTCAAAATAAGTCAAGAGTTCCCATGTATGAAAGTAATGTTGTAAATAAATTTGAATACATTCTTTTTTTTTCTCTTACTAGTTCTTCTCCACTGGATTCATGGGATAGTTGGTTGGTTGGTAGTGGGTCCACTCATCATTTCTACGGATACAAAGAAGTCCTCTCTAATCTAGTAGAGAAGGAGACTAAGCTAAAGATAATTCTTGGAGACAAATCCACTCATCCCATGAAAGGTTTTGGGTCCATCAAATTTTAGTTGAATTATGGGGAATCAATTATGTTGCATGATGTTATGTATGTGTAGGGATTAATGAATAATTTGGTATCTATATCCACATTGGAAGATCAAGCGATGAGGGTTTCCTTCATCAAAGGAAACGTTATGACTTAGTCTGTTGATTCATCTATGAGAGATACATTCACATTAGGATCAAGATTTGAAGGACTCTATAGAGTCACTCAAAGGCCACTTCTAACATTGGTTAATAATACCAATCATGTGAGCGAGTTGTGGTACTGCGGACTGGCTCATCTATACTATGTTGCTCTTCCAAAATTGAAGAAATTTGTCTCAAGTATGTTGGGTTGTGTTATATTCATTCCACGACTAGCCCACGTAGTTAACCCGGGGTTAGAGGGGGGGAGGTGACAGGGGGTTTGAAGGGTACCCGCAACCGCACTTTATGGGGTCCGGGGCAGCGCCCCAGAAAATTTTGGTTTTGGACCCTATGTTAGGTTGGGTGGACCCACCTATGTTTTGTGCATGATTTTCACACATGTTTTTTGGACGCAATTGTTTTTGGTCCATGGTTTTGGACGCGATGGTTTTCAGTCCATGGTATTGGATGCTTCGGCATGTATAAATATGTATTGTAACATTGAAAGGATAATAATGAAAAATCAAGTTGGTAGTCCTAGTTTTGGGATCGAGGGGAAAATCCCTGTGTATATGTGTTTTATGTGTTATGCTCTCGCATTGTTTATTTCTGTGTTTTAGAATTTGTATGCAGGTAATTTCTGTACGGAGTTAAAACCTACATTTGGTATCAGAGCAGTTTTGGCTTCAAGGGGATACCTTTGTTGTTGAGGGGTTTCACTCGGGCCTGTGGTAGACCCTATTCAGTGGGAGATCTGTAAGATCGATTCTGGTGGTGAAAGAAGATAGTGAGCAGTGGAAAAATAAAGATCAAGAAATTTAATGGTTAGAGTTTTGAGTTGTGGAAACTCAAGATGGAGGATTTGTTGGTGGATAAAGATTAGTGGATTGCAGTAGATCTGGGTACTAAACGAATGGGAGTGTCCGAAGAATGGATGAAGTTGGATCGGAAGGAAAAGAGCACAATACGATTTTGTGTCTCAGATTTAGTATTGCTGAATGTATCAAGGGAAGCTACGGCTAAGGCTTTGTGGGACAAGTTAGGGACTTTGTACCAATCTAAGTCTCTAGTGAATAAACTGTTCTTACGAAAAAAACTATATTACCTGAAGATGAAAGATGGAGACTCGGTGACAGAGCATTTGAACACATTTAATACTATGGTAAGTCAGTTAGCATCTGTTGATATTAAAATTTCAGATGAAGATAAGTGCATCAGTTTGTTGTGTTCTCTACCAGATTCGTGGGATAATCTAGTTATTGCAATAGGTAGCAATGCAACTGCCTTGCAGCTTGATGAAATAGTCTCATCCTTGCTGATGGAGGAGATGAGATGGAAAAATGTGGAGAGCCAAAATGGTGATGCCTTGTCTGTACAAGGATGGTCCCAGAACAAAAACAAAAATAAGTCATCAAACGGGAGATCTAAATCTCCAGTGTAAAGGTGGTGTGCTAGAAATGCGAAAAGGAAGGGCACTACAAAAGGGACTGTAAATCTAAAGCTCCTGATAAAGGAAAGGGATCTGATGATTCTCCCTCTGCAGAGGCAAAAATCGCCTCAGATAAAGGTGGGGATGTGTACTTGGCTTCTTCAAGTACACATGTAGACCATGAGGCACGGTTGATTGACTCAGGTGCATCCTTTCACTTCACTCCCCATAGAGAGTGGTTCTGCGAGTATGAGAAATACAATGGTGGTGATGTATTCTTAGGGATGATAGGAAGGCTAGAAGCATTGTAAAGTTGAAGTTACAAGGTAGAAGGGTTAGAACACTTCCAGGTGTTCTGCATATTTCTGCATTGGCCAGAAATCTGATTTATGTTAGCAAGCTAGATGATGCAGGTATAAAAATAGTGTTTGAGAAGGGTACCTGCAAGATGGTTCGGGGAGCACTAGTATTGATGCGGGTAGTTTGAATTGAAACTTTGTACAATCTGCAAGGTAGTACTGTTATTGATGGATGCAATAGTTCTGTGGTTCCTAAAAGTGGAGCAGAAAATCTAGTGGTCTCTGCAGAGAAGACCATGTTGTGGCATCAAATGCTTGGACATATTGGAGAGAAGGGCCTTCGAATACTTCATGGTAAAGGTATGGTAGAAGGTATGAGTAATAGATCTCTAGATTTTGATTTCTATGAAAATTTTGTATATGGGAAGCAGAATCGGGTGAGTTTCCCCTCTGGTGGTAAGAGGGCGAAACAAATATTAGAGCTTGTGCACAGTGATGTCTTTGGACCTGTGAAGGTTCCATCGCTGGGTAAGTCTGTGTACTATGTATCATTTATAGATGACTTCTCAAGGAATACATTGATATATTTCCTTAAGAAGAAATCCGAAGTTTTTGATAGGTTTAAAGAATTCAAGGCTCTGGTGGAAAATCAGATAGAGAAGAAGATAAAAGTGCTGAGGACAGATAACGGTGGAGAGTTTTGCAGTAAGGAACTTGAAGAATTCTGTAAGAAGTGTGGTATAGCATGATAGAAGACTACTCCATATACACCTCAGAAAAATGGAGTTGTAGAAAGAATGAACAAGACGTTGATGGAAAGGGCAAGAAGCATGCTCAGTGGTGCTAGGTTAGGACATGAATTTGGGCAAAGGTGGTGGATACTGCATGTTACCTGGTCAAGAAGTCACCTTCATCAGCGTTGGAGGATAAGACTCCACAAGAGGTATGGTCTGGTAAGAAACCCTCTCTTTCACATCTGAGGGTATTTGGATGTGATGCATATGTACATGTTCCAAAGGAGAAACAAACCAAGTTGGATAGTAAATATGAAAAGTGCATCTTTATTGGGTATAGGATGGCTTAAAGGGTTATAAGCTTTGGAACCCAGTAACAAGGAAGGTTGTGTATAGCCAAGATGCGGTGTTCAGAGAGGTGAAAGATGTTATTAAACATGAAGTCCAACCAAAGGAACCTGAGAAGATAGAGTTTGAGCTAAAGGAAGAAGAATCAGACTCTACAGTAGAGGAGGAATCCGAATATGAAGAGTCACAATCTTCGGGTGTGAGAAGATCAGTTCGAGAAAGAAGGCATCCAGAAAGGTATAGTCCATCTGCATTATGTTCAAATTTTTCTTTATCTATAACTGATGATGATCCCAGAACTCTAAAGGAATCAGTAGATTCAGAGGATGGAAAACTCTGAAAAGAGGCCATGGTTGATGAAATGGCATCTTTGCACAAAAATGAGGCTTGGGATCTGGAGGAGTTGTCGGCTGGAAGGAAACCCATTGGCAGCAAATGGGTGTTCAAGAAGATGACAAATGCAAAAGGAAAGGTGGAGAAATAAAAAGCTCGGTTGATAGCAAAAGGTTATTCCTAGGTGCTGGGAATCGATTTGGTGATATTTTTTCTGTTGTTGCCAAGGTAGCTTCTATTAGGTTACTTTTATCTGTTGTTGCTGCTTTTGATTTTAACGTAGAACAGATGCATGTGAAGACAAAATTTCTTCACGAGGATCTAGAAGAGGAGATATACATGAAGCAACCTGAAGGCTTTGTTGTGAAGGGTAATAAAGAACTGGTATGCAAGTTAAAGAAGTCTCTATATGGGTTAAAATAGTCACCAAGGCTGTGATATCGGAAATTTGATACATTTATATGGGGACTTGGCTTCACCAGAAGAAAAGCAGATCATTGTGTGTATTTTAAATTAATTGGTGACCATGTTATTTATTTGTTCTTGTATGTGGATGATATGTTGCTGGTTGGAAATGACAAAGAAATTATCCAAGATTTGAAGACCCAATAATCCTCCAAATTCGACATGAAATATCTTGGTGCTGCAAACTATATTTTGGGCATGGAAATTAAAAGAGATCGGGAAAAGAGGAAGATTTTGTTAAACTAGAGGAAGTATGTCGAGACAATATTGGAGAGGTTTAATATGCAGGATAGTAAACCAGTGAAGGTTCCTATTCCTGTACGTGTGAGGTTATCTGCTAAACAGTGTCCCAAGACACAAGAAGAGGAAGAGGACATGTCCCATGTTCCATATGCAAGTGCAGTCGATAGCCTGATGTATACAATGGTATGTACTAGACCAGACATTGCACATGCAGTGGGAGTATTGAGCAGGTTTATGTCAAAACCAGGGAAGGAGCATTGTATAGAAGTGAAGCAGGTTTTCAGGTATTTGCGTGGTACTAGTGATTATGGTTTGTGCTACCAAGGAATACCATGATTGGAAAGAGTGCTGGATATTGATGGCTTTGTTGATGCAGGCTGGGCTAGAGATCTGGATCAAAGAAGATCTACAAGTGGGTATGCGTTTAACCTATTTGGAGGTGCAGTTAGTTGGATGAGTAGGAAACAATCTGTAGTGGCACTATCAACTACAAAGGCAAAATACATGGCACCCACTCATGCAAGCAAGGAAGTAGTTTGGTTGTATAGATTGTGTTCAAGTATGGGGTTAGTAGAGGAAGCTATAAGGATAGACCGTGACAGGTAAAGTGCAATTTTCTTGGAAAATAACCCTACATATCATTCAAAGACAAAGCACATTGATGTTTAGTATCACTTTGTGAGGGATATGATAGAAGACAAAAAGGTGTTGCTGGTAAAGGTGGACACTTTGAAAAATACTGCAGATGCATTGAAAAAATCTATGAGCTCTGAGAAGTTCTCTTGGTGTAGAGAAATAATGGGCGTTGTAAGGCTGGATAAATGACTAAGCTCTCTTGTGGCCCCCTATGGAAAGAAAAAAACAAGTGGGAGAATGTTGGGTTGTGTTATATTCTTTCCATGACTAGCCCAAGTAGTTAATCAGGGGTTAGAGGGGGGCAGGTGACAGGGGGTTTGAGGGGTACCCGTAACCCCACTTTATGGAGTCCAGGGCAGTGCCCTGGAAAATTTTGGTTTTGGACCCTATGTTAGGTTGGGTGGACCCACCTATGTTTTGTGCATGATTTTCCCACACGTTTTTGGACGCTATGGTTTTCGTTCCATGGTTTTCGACGCGATGGTTTTTGGTCCATGGTATTGGATGATTTGGCATGTATAAATATGTATTATAACATTGAAAGGATAATAATGAAGAATCAAGCTGGTAGTACCGGTTTTGGGATCCAGGGGAAAATCTCTATGTATATGTGTTTTATGTGTTATTCTCTCACAATGTTTATTTTCTGTGTTTTAGAACTCGTATGCAGGTAATTTGTTTACGGGGTTAAAACCTACATTGAATTCCTGGTATTCCTGATGTTCAAGCCCATCACGATGGAGTTTATCCAAGTTGTGCAAGTGGAAAGAAAACAAGGGGACTATTCCCCTATAGTGAGAACAAGACAAATGACATCCTCCATATCATTCATTCTGATATATGTGGTTTGATGCTTATGCATTCTATTGGAGAGGTAAATCCCCTCTGCAGGCAAAGGCGATCCAACTAGCCCAAAATTGGTCTAGCAACAATCAAACAATACTATAATGCAGGTTCCTAATTGCAAATTAAAGGTGGATTATGAGAACCTACTTGGGTTCCAACGCTAGTGTTGTAGGAGAGTTGACGCTCCCGTTCCTTTGCTCCGGCCGATCACGATCCTCACGATCTCTGTGAATGGACACCTGCACATGCAAAGAACGATATGAATACAAGCATAAAATCCAATAGATGCAATTATATATCGGTCAGAAAAGATATAATTCAATCATCATTATAATGAACAGCAAGAATGGAACCATAATGATAGTCATCTATTATTATTAATAAACAAAGGAGTATACAACCGAAGTTCTGACGTCAAATCCTCCTTTGGCTGGGTGATCAGCTACACATGTCTTGCAAAGCTTGTCGGGATTAGGAACAAGCCTCTCTCTCTCTTTGACTATGAATGCAAAGAAGACTCAACAACAATCTCTCAGAGTTCTGACAGTATCATTCTCCCTATACTCAAAGCTAGCTTGTCAAATGCACCAGAACAAGCTTTTATAGATGGAGGAGGAGGAAGAGATACAATGAATCCAGAAATTCATGGGATAAGCATTATCCTCGAAAGCTATTGCGAATGATGATTCTCGACATCCATGAGATTGACATTATCCCTGAAAAGCCACATGAGTCGAGAGGAAAAAACTCTCGGGCGTGCGTTTGTGAACAAACTTTTCCAAACTTGGTTGGCACGGGTAAGACTCTGAGACAGAGCGCCAATGAGCGTGCCTTCTTTGGAGAATTTCCTTCATTGGCACGGGTGATACACTGTGGATCCGCGCTAATGGAAAAAGGGGACTTTTTAAGGATATTTTGCAGGAGATGTATTCAAGGCATATGAAGTCCATACTTAGGGGAACATAATGCAAGTCTTTTCAAGTTATGTCACTGCTCACAAGTCCCAGAATGAGTCCTCCAAAGTGCGGGAAAGGGGTAATAGGGACGGTGACCAATGGTGACAAATTACTGTGTAACAGATGCCCCCTAAAGCATGAGGCCCGAGAGAGAGAGAGGGGTGAAATGCTTTACAAGAACACATGCAGCTACCACCGGAGAATCTGCATAGAGAGATACAACTGATAGCTCAAGTACATGATATATGTGGTATGGTCGCAGCCATCCATAACAGAGTACATAATAATCTAGATCCATGGTATGGGCACAACCATCCGGTTAGGATCGATGAATAGACTCAGGTATGGTCGCAGCCATCCAGTGAATGAGTCATGTAACAAGAATCCACAAAATCACAGCTTGGATTCCAACAGACAAAATCCAGGGTCTTGCGCTCCATCTCGACCCGAACAAAAGTACACGTTTAAGCATGTGAATACATGAGATGAAGTCAAACATGCATGAACATCGTCTGATTACCAGTCAATAATGAAAACTGTTAACAGATGCGAGAGGTACCACCAATAATGACAATGGCCCTCAAGGTACTATAGGTACAATCTACGGCGTGTGAATCAGTGAGCTGGAGTCGAACACCCATAAAATCATTCGATCGGAGGCCAATGATGAAAGCCTCATGTCGAACACGAAGAACCTGCCATTGAGGCATGCAGGCTCCAAGGCACCGGAAGGGAGTCTCTAGATCAGCTTCCTAGATAATGAGTTGAAGTCCATAGGAAGTGACCTTGATCGAAGGTGGGCCATAGTGTTTCCCACATCATCGACACGAGACAGATAAAGAATGTTGTGGTGGATCAAAATTGTGTGAGCTATTAGAAGGAGGTTGTTATTCTACATAGGTCAACTTCTCTTGAACATATCGGCGGCACGACAGTGGAATTGGCAGTATTTGACATCAATGGATCAAAGGTCATGGTGACGAGGCAATGAGCAGATGAGAGGTCAAACAGGATTACCCAAATCCACGGAGGCAAGCGAAAAATGAGATGAGATGTCCCCACCCGGACACGAAAGCAGACAAGTGCCATGTTCAAGAGCGACATACTGCCGACACGACAATAATTATGGTTCCATTTTCCCCCACCATTTCTGGCGAGTACCCCAGTTATTTTTTATTAACAAGCTTGACGGGGATAGCATATGCTTGTAACGACATCTCGACGGACTCCAATGTCATCAAGTTTTAACGAGTCTGGCAAAGAAAAAACTCGGCGCCTTTTCATGTTTAGATAGTTTGAAAAGACTACGGAAAAGAAAACTCCAAGGGTGTCCTTTTCGTAAAGTTGTGTCTCTGGAGCCCGAAAAAGTATAAAACAATGCTCGAAAGAACCGCCCGACCATTACGATCGAGGAGTACTTTTCATAAGTAGTGATTTCAACCTAAAAAAGTAAAAAAGCGATCGAAACCATGTCGTTTCGAAACCGTTAACGAACCTGAAACGACAAAGGTCCGACGATCTTTTCATTTTTACACAGTCAAAAATGAGTTTAAAGACGACTGCCTCTTATTTACGTTTAACGAGTCAAGAGAAATAACTCGGCGATCTTTTCATGTTTAGCGGGTCAGAAAAGAGCTGAAAGATGACTCCACAGTGACTTTTTCGTGTATTTACCGAGTCCAAAAAAGTATAAAATACAACTCGTTTCACCATTGAAGTTGCGTAAAAGACCTGTCGCTGCACAAGAAGCAATCGTAAAATCCATTTTCGACCACAAATATATTAAAATATTCAAAAAATAACTTTTTAAACCTAAAAATGAGTCAAAAAGTCTATAAATATGGTGAAAATGTAAAAAATGAATTACTTTTTACTTTTTACCTCTTGAATAGTAATAGTGGTCTGTTTGGGGGGCAAACTTTAGGCGGTGATTACAGCCAATCCGTGCAACCATTCGAGATTTCGTCGGTTCCACGTAAGAGGCACTTCCCTTAGCTTCATTTCCATTCCTTTTTTATGCATTTTGTCCCCTGATTGAGCCTCTGCAAGGAGGAATTTGAAATTTAGGGCTGCGCCCCATTGGCGTGGCCCCATTGGCGTGGGTATCCGGCACGGGTCCGCGCCAATGGGGTGATTTACCCAAAGGTGCCACGCCATTAGCGCGACTGTTTTAGAAACAGCCGTGCCAACCGCGCGACCTAATTTTTACCTTGAATTTCATCATTGTTTTTGAAATTTGTCCGGTTTGTAATCTTACCAGTGTTCTAATAATGATTTATTCATCCTTGTGGGTGTAGGAAACAAGCAAAAATGGTGGTGGAATGGAAAGAACGGGAACATGATGCCGTGGATGCCTTAGCCATCGAGGATGAGGGATGTATGAACGTTTTGAGGGACTGTGGTCTCAAGAAGTTCTTCCTCACATCTTATCTGCGAGCTCAGCCTGAGTTATTGCAGTTCATAGTGGATTCTTGGGATGTTGATGACCAAGTATTTCGCTTATGGGACCAAACCTTAGAGCTGGATGTGTCTGATGTGTATTTCATTACTGGGCTATCATGGAGAGGGGCGAGCCCTATTTTGACCGAAAGCAGACCTTCCGGAGAGAAGATAGGTGAAGTGAAGGACCGACTGTGTCCAGAGGCACAATTTGGGAGAAACAGTGCCAAGGTGGATATCACCACCATCCAGGATTTGGTTCTTAAGGTGATATTGTTCACCATCATGCGTGCAGCTGGGGTACAGGCACCCCATGAGGCGAGCAAGAATCATCTGTTACTAGCGACAGAATGCCTCAGCCCCACCATCTTTGACTGGGCTTCAGCGGTGACTACCAACATCAAAAGGCAGCTTACAAAGTGTAAGCGTGGAGAAGTGAAACAGTTCGAGTATGGCTCAATTGTGGTGTCGTTCTTCTTGGAACGATTACCCCTCTTTCAGATTCAGGGAGTTGTAGTGGCTGATCCATTGCCACGAGAGCCTAGGATGACTCGATGGGCAACATTGATGCCCAGAGGAGGAGGGGGCCAACAGATGTCTTGGCGGCCCGAGTTCTTTATATGGCTCCGTCGTCAGCTGATCGTAGTGGAGGATTGGCCATACGCAAAGACTAATTTCATGGGGGATCCAGACCTCCCACTGCCAGAGGAAGAGGAATGGGACGAGGAGCTGGGTATGATTTCTTCATTTTTTGATGTTTTATGTATTTTCATTTTTTTTTTGTTAATACATGCATGTTCTGATAACAGTCATATGTACATGCAGATGTAGGCCCAGAGCGACCAGCCGGCTTGTCTCCTATAGCGCGGAGGGGCCAACCCACAGCCGACCCTCAAGCAAGGGGTGCCGTGGGGGAAGAGCTGGTGCAAAATCTCGAGGGACTCACCCAAGGGATTCCGGGTTACGCTAGACTGGCGGATGTGCCCTTTACATACCAGAGGCACACAGTGGTAGTGCCGACTCATATCCATCGTCTGTTGAGACGATTGGTGCGTGCGGTGACGTGCTATCATGAGCACAACCACGACTAGACTTCTAGGCTGCTTTCATGCATATTTTTTGAGGGACATGTCGTCCCAAGATGTATCAGGATGAACATGTATTATTTTTTGGACTATGTAACGCACGCGGTGCAAAAATTATGACACACATATATATATATACATATGCCTATGGCTTATTATTGTGGTTTTATGTGCTTGCTTGTATAATGTTTTGATTATAAATTACGCAAATGTCTATCTAATACATGATTAGCCAATGCATCAGATAATGTGTTTAATCGTCATGGAATATGCTGATATGTGATAAAATCAAAGTTCCTTTCTAACAATCTCACACGTAAATACAACCTTAGAATGTGATGGTCTCTGACGGAATATCACCCGTTGAGTTGGTGGACGACAAGTTGAGAATCTAGGTTCACTACCAATGCATGAATGCCAAGATTAGTTGCTTCAGCAAGTAGCTCAATTACAGCACAATATTCGGCAACATTGTTAGTGGTACGACCCAAACACACACCTTGAAAATCTATCAACTCGCCATGAGGATCATAGATCACCCACGCCGCAGAAGACAAGTTGCGAGTACTGCGGCAGGCACCATCAGCGAAACCAACATAAGGTGCATCAGACATCTGCACAAGAAGCGAAAGACACAATAAGTGGCAGTCACGCCTTTAAAACTGACACACATACACACAACACACCTGCTAAAGTACATGTATGTACAAAATAAAGTGTACAAGCATCATGCATAGTACATTTTCAAGTACAGCCCGTTTCGGGGCTTCCTGAGAGGGTTCCCTTCATAATCAATTAGCTCATAGGCCCCCTTTTTGCAAAACTTTCTTGACAATGTAAGGGCCTAGCCACATAGGCTCGATTTTTCCTGCTCCCAGCTTATCTTTTGCCTGATCGTATAGCAGGACTAAATCTCCCTCAACAAAAGAACGTGGATGGACAGTCTGATCGAAGTGAGTCTTGACTCGCTTCTTTTGTGTTTCGATGGCCAAAGAGGCTAGGTGACGGGTCTCATCTAGCCGTTCCAGGTAAAGAAGGCGTTCTTCTAACGGAGTAGTGTTGGGAAGTAGCTCGACAGCCAATTTTAATGAAGGGATTTCACACTCGATTGGAAGGGTAGCCTCTAGTCCATAAACTAGTTGAAATGGAATGAAACCGGTGGCATCCTTCACGGAGGTTCGGTAGGCCCACAAGGCAAGGAACAACATCAAATGCCAGTTAGACTTATGCATGCCAACGGTACGCTGAAGCATTGTAACCAAAATCTTATTGATAGCTTAAACTTGGCCATTGGACTGAGGGTAGTATGGAGTCGAACTATCATGCTATAAGCCTAGCTGGTTGTTAGTTCCGTCATCATATGATTACGGAAATGCTTCCCGTGATCAGTGACAATGGCTTGAGGGATGCCGAATCGTGAGATAACATGGTTGAATAAGAATTGCGCCGCTGTGTGACCATCTTCAGTTAATGTAGGCATCGCCTCGGCCCATTTAGTAAAGTAATCGACGACAGAGATAATAAACCCATGCCCCCCAGCCGAGCGAGGGTTACAGGTCGTATAATCAATGCCCCATTTTTCAAAAGGGTCGACGGTGACAACAGGGTGCAATGGAGCGAGAGGCACTCGCATATTCCGCTGGTATATCTGGCACTCATGACAAGAGTAGACGACAAAAATGCAATCCTTAAAGATAGAGGGCGAAAAGTAGCCAGCACGGAGGATCTTTTGGGCAGTAGCATATCCGGACATGTGACCACCACAGGCACCAGAGTGGCAGTCATTCAAGACACGCTTAGCTTCCTCGAGAGTTAGACATCGGCGGAGAACAGAGTCGGTGCCGAGGCGATAAAGTGTGTCCCCAATGATACGGTATGGTTGAGACTGATGACGAATCCTTCGCCGAGCGTCTTTGGACACGCCGGGGCGAAAGGAGGACGTTTGCAGATATATAATGATATCCCTGTACCAGGGATCGAGGGTGATAATGAGAAATAAAGTCTCATCTGGAATATGATCCTCTGAGTGAGAGGGCGGGGAAGAAGATGGCAAAGAACAAAGTAACTCAGCGAATACAAGGGATTTCTTGGACTTGGCAGTGGTAAATTCCAAGTCGAACTCTTGGAGGATGACAATCCACTTTGAGTACTTGCCCCCCAACAACTGGCGTGACAAAATATATGTCATGGGGTTGAAATCAGAAACCACGGTGGTAGTGCGCAGCAGAATATAGTGACCGAAGCGTTGTACAGCACAAACGACAGCCGAAGCCAACTTCTTGACATAAGCATATCGAGTTTCCATGTCTAAAAGATTGCGGCTGAGATAATATACAACATGCTCAGTGTCATCATCGTCAGTTTGAACGAGAACCATGCCGATAGTGGTGTCGGCGGCAGCCAAATACAGAGTGTAGTCGCGATGATAGTGCGGAGGACGGAGCAATGGAGCGGAAACAAGGAGACCCTTGAGATTCTCAAAAGATTCCTGAGCGATGGTATCCCAATGAAAAGGGACATCTCGCTTTAGCAACCGTGTGAAACCTTTAGCCACCTCAGCATAGTTTGGAACGAATCGTCTTAGAAAATTTGCTTTACCCTGCAAGCTTTGCGATTGCTGTAAAGAAGCAGGGGGAGGAAGATTCACTATAGCCTCGACTTTAAGGGGATCCAAACGGATGCCCTCTCGGGAGACGACAAATCCGAGAAGTCGGCCGGATTCAACGCAGAAGACACATTTTTGAGGATTGAGTTTGATTCGGTAGTGTCGACAGTGAAGAAAGATATCGTGAAGGTGAGTAGGGTAGTCCTGACGTTTGGCTGAATGAGCTGGGAGATCATCCAGGTATGGCTGTACAATGTGTCGAATGTCATGAAAAGCATAGGACATTGCATGTTGGAAGGTAGCACCGACATTTTTGAGACCGAACGAGAGCTTCTTATAGGCAAAAGTGCCCCATGGACAGATAAAAGCAGTCTTGTGTTCATCAGCGGGAGCAATATTGATCTGGTTATATCCAGAAAAACTGTCCATAAAAGAGTACATTTTGCTTCCGGCACACTCGTCAATAATTTGATCAATGAATGGTGTGGGGAAATTATCTTTAGGACAGGCCCGATTAATATCACGATAATCGACACAAACACGGATGGTACCCTGTTTTTTATTCACGGGCACGATGTTGGAGACCCAATTTGTGAGTGGGATAGGATAAATAAAACCAGCTTTAAGAAGCTTCTCTACTTCCGCCTTAATAGCTGCAGCCTTGCAGGGGTGTACAGGGCGTAAACGTTGACGAACAGGCTTAGCACCCAGGTACGTGATTATCTCACGCACCACTATGCTAGGATCAAGCATTTCTTTGTAGGACCATGCAAAGATGTCACGAAATTCGCGAAAAAGATTGGTATAGAGTCGAATCTCCTCGGGAGTACAAGTGACTCCAATGTGAAGATGCTCAACAATCCCTGGTTTCACAGAGATGTCGATGGGCTGGGTTTGCGTAATGTTCGCCATATTTCCTTTAGAGGACACTTGATAAACTTGGATAGGTGTTTGAAGGGTTTGAAATGGGAGACAAGGAGCAAACTGCTCGAGACAAGTAAGCATATCCTGATGGGCAGGGAGAAACAAGGAACGATGGTGAGAATCATGCCAAGGAGGTTCCTCGGGAGACATAGTCTCAATAATGGCTTCGTCAGAAGGGAATGTTTCTTTTAAAGGGTCCGAAGAAGTGTCATCTACAAGCCATGAGGATGGAGCAAACGAGTCGAGAACCTTGCTAGAGGGAGCAGGTTCATAAGAGGGAGCTGATGCAGCAATGATTTCAACATAGTTGAGCTCGGCAGGACTCAACGGCATCTGATCACCCCAAGATTCTACTTGATCAGTGGGAGGGAGGATCCACGGATCAGAACAAGTAGTAATCATATTGACGGAAGCGAAGTTAGGAGGTGGGAGCGGAAAAACACCCATGAGGGCGGGATCTTTGAAAATCCTGGCTCCCAGACTCTCAGATGATTTGGAGGTATTCTCCACAAAAGGGATGTTGCCTTCAAAAGAGGAAGCGAAGAATGACAGCTAGTCTATGGTAAAAAATTTCCCTTGATGAGGGAAATGGATGATACGAAACAAAGATGAAGCTACAGCTTGCATCGCGTATATCCAGCGACGTCTGAGAAGGAGGTTGTAGGTAAGATTAGCATCAACAACTTCAACTTCCATCTCGACCCTCTTCCCTTCCAAAGATATGGGAAAACGTTGGAGTATACCATAAGGACGGGATTCTCTTCCATCAAAAGCTTCCAAGGTTGTGGGAGACTGGCTCAGCATCGGAGATCCAATAGCTTTCCAACAGGCAACAGACATGATGCAAGTTGAAGCACCTTCATCAATGACTGTACGATGAATCGTTTTGGAATTAATAATAACCTGTATGAGGAATGCGATTTGGTGAGGGAGTCTCTACGTATGGCGTTCTAAGTCAAAAGTAATCAAATCCGAGTTGGCCGGGTCTATGCCACCGATAGCCAATAGCAAGGACTTCCTCTAAGAAGGGAAGCTCTGGAGAACTTCTAAAGTGGACATAGCCGACGGAGTCTGAGCTAAGTCCTCAACAATATTGTAGTGCTGTGCAGCATGAGCATTTGGATTGTAAGAAGATTTCCGGAGTACTCCTTTTGGAGGGGGTCGAATAGGCGTCTTAGTACTAGGTCTCTCGATGTGGAGTGGGCCTGAACTGAACGGAGGAGCACTAGAAGGGACCTCAGGCTCTTTCCCGGCCGACGACGGATATTCTTTTGTTCGAGTACTGATGTGGACAGGTATTGTTCCATCCATAAATACTTGGGAACTGAAGGAAGAGGGAGGTTGAGAGGGGTCAGCCACCATTTGAGTTTGTTGCGAGGGAAAGGGTTCTTTGAGCACCGTAGGAGTCCCGGGAGCGCCTTTCAACAAACGACTAACTTCGGACCGCCTAGGGCAGTCTTTGCTATAGTGATCTTCATCACAGATAAGACAAGGATACTTGGGTTTGCGCTTGGCACCTTCCTCCTGTTTAGGTTGATCTGGCTTATTCTTCCCTTTTCCTTTCTTCTTTCCTTTTGAGGCTTTGTCTGCCGTGGTGGACTGAACGACATTGACCTCGGAAGTAATATTCGAAGTGGGTGTTACCTGAGAAGTGTGTTCATTCAAAGCATTTGATTTTTTCTTCCTAGGGTTCGCGGAATTTTTCTTCGAGGATGAGTTAACAGAACCAATAATACCGTCAACAGTTGGTGTTGGCGGAGCTTTGGATGTTCCTGGTCTCGGGGCATCAGGAAAATAATCATACAATGTACCAGACTAAGAATAAACCAAGTCAAGGTACTGAGCACGCGCGATAGCTTGCTCTTCAGTGACACACGCCCCCATGGCAATGTCCCGAGCTATTGGAGGAACGAACGAAGTTGTAAACCAATCGGTAAGAAGTTGGTTAGGAATCCAAAATTTGATCATACGTCTACGCCGTCTCCATTCATGGATATGATCAGAGATATGCGTAGCCGTTGTCTGTCTTAAGGATGTCAGGAGGTGTGTACCCGTTTCATATCGAATGGGCAACTGAAAATGAGTGAGGAATGCCATAGCCAATGAGTTGAAATCCTGAAAGGATCCGCGAGTGAGCTCAATATACCACTTAGCTGCAGAGCCAGTGAGAGTCCTTTGAAAAAGGCGAAGCTGAATCGAATCATCAAGCCACGAATTAGATGAACACCACAAGTGATAGGTCATGGCATGAGCTTGAGGATCTTCATTAGCTTTACCATCGAATTTTGGACAGTCACCCGGAATTTTTGTTGGAACCGGAGGCCAATACGGATTATGGAGAATGGGATCGTTGGTCAGTTTGGACACATCTGGTAATTCCAAAGTCGCTAAGAAAGGTAACTGAGGATTGAAGGACATCTGGGGCTTCTAGTAGGATGGAGCACCAGGGTTCCAACCAACTGGCGGTTGCCCCCATGGGCTTGGTCCGGACGGATTTGGCCCCATAGGGTTTTGTCCGTAGGGATTTTGGTTCTTCCCCCAGCGTTCCATGGATTACCAAACTATCCTACAGGAGCACCATACGGTTTTGGATGATTCTGATAAGGATTTGCCTACAGTTGTTGATAATTTTGATATGGGGCAAACGAAGGTTGCCCTTGAGGTTGCTGGTAACCATACGGTGGCTGGACTCCAAACTGAGTTTGAGAAACAGGCTGAGTTTGATAGACTGGTTGGGATTGAATTCCAACTTGCATTTGAAGACCAGATGGGGCCTGGGGTCCAGCCCGGGGCAAAAAACCAGGTTGAGCAGTGCCGGAAGGATGTCCTGTAGGTTGGGCTATCTGGCCGGAAGGATGACCTAGTTGATATTGAGGTTGGCCCACCTACCCAGAAGGTTGTACTTGCTGGGGGTGGAGTTGTTGTTGCACAACTGAGGGTTGTCCTAACGGACCAGATGGCCAAGTGGGCTGGGAAGTTGGTTGGCCTGATTAGATTTGAGGCTGGCCGACTTGCCCAGAGGGTTGACTATACTGGACAATGGGCTGACCATATGGTTGACCAGCTTCTCCAGATGTTGGACCATACTGGACATTAAGTTGGTTTGGGTGAACATACGATTGACCAATTTGTCCAGTAGGATAACCTTGCTGGATACCAGGTTGGCCTTGTTGAACAGAAGATTGACCTGAGTTACCAGAAGATTGAGCATAAGAGGTGAAAGACGAACCACCAGGGTTGCCCTTGTTGGTCTTGATGAGGTGGTCTTTGGGATTGCGCAGACGATACTTGGCCACCGTGATAAGAGGTGGGGCCCCAATCAATTGACAGCGGAACTGAAATCTCAACAGTCGGTTGAGAAAATAAAGGCATACCAAGATGTGGTAAATACTGATTGTATGGACCCTCTGCTGGGACGTTTGACGTAGGATCAAAGAATCCGAATATAGAGGCCGAAGGACGACTGAAAATAGGAGTCGAAGAAGCTACACATACCATTGGAATGGTTGGGATTGAGGTAACAGACGTACTGTGACTTTGTGGAGTAAAAGGCTTCGTGGTGGGAAAAGCGAGTTGTGACCAAATAGAACTTGTGAAGGGAGTTCCAGAGGACATAACATCCTTTATTGATTTATAGCATGGAGGTAGTCTCCCAGTAGTAGGGGTACTACTAACAAGTATAGGTTCCGTTGCGGTGGTAATTTCACCGCTCGTCACAACGGATTCTTCAGTCGAAGTAGGGGATACGTCTTCCATGTCGGAAGAAAATAGTGGGGCTGAAACACGAGGGGAAGTGTATTCCCAAAAAGGGATACCATCCTCAGAAGGTTCCCAAACAGGATTCCAATGAAACTCGTAAGTCTCGTTGCCTGGAGCACGAGAATTAATCGGTTGTATACTCGGAATAACAGGAAGAATTTCACTCACAACCAGTTATGTCGGCAAAGGAAGAAAACGAAATTGGTAATTCCGCCAGGATGAAAACTTCACAAAATCCTAGGGAATCTAACGAGACAGGACCCTACTCAAACTAACGCAAACAAGATCTAACCAAGTAAATTTTAATCGTGGCCGAATAAATTTTAAGACAAAGGAACTGAACTTGACCTTTTCATGTTTTAAGAGTCGAGAAAAGGACAAAAATATGACTCTAGTCTCCTTCGAATATTTAGTGAGCCCGAAGTGACAAGTGCTCAAGTGAACCTTTTCTTTTAGGGAGTCCAAAAAGGGTCAAAAGTGACTACTCTGGAGAACTAGGCAAAAGGTTTACCAAACAATCCGTAAAACTGCTTATACACCTTGGCAATCAGATGAAAACCAAGGACTTCCCATACTGCAGTCAATCTTCCCGAATTTTGTGTTCAGTGCATTACGGCTTGTAAGGCGGCAGACACGGCTTCCTGTGGATAAAGGATGATAACCTAGTGGGGTCTCCACATATACTCGATGGTACGTGGGAGCACAAATCCGTGCTAGACTACTATCGAGTCACAAAAGGAGGAATCACCCAACCATAATGTGAAACAACAGTGAATAGGTTTAACGACGCCGGAACACGTCTCTAGCATAGACCTCTAGAATGTATGCGTTAAGTTCCAATGCATTTTTTAGATTCATTCAATTCATTTTACAGTTGATCTTTGATTAGGTTTCAGTTTTCAGGTCCTACCGTATGTGATCTCTCGCAATTTCCTAAATGCAAGCTATATGCCAAAATATATCATTCCATTCGATGAATGCTAACTACAGAAGAGTTGAGATCTTTGAAACAAACAAAATAATCATCAAACAATCAACAAAGATTCTAATGCAGCTAATGGCAATAAACGAAACTTTTTCTTTTCTTTTTTTAAAAGTGACTAATTGCTAATAACAGTGAAGAATGCTAACTTCCATTAACTAATGCAATGCAAAAAGATCGTTTGTTTTTTTTTTAATGGTATAATGCACTTAAACAAATTTTGAGAGATGATAACAAAGAGTAAACAAACAAATTTCACTTAATGAAAATAGAATCAAGTCTGAAACACCAAGACAATCTGTCAAGCCAAGAAGAATCACAAAGACCTCAATGAGCTATGTGATCTAAGCCCAAACGAAGCCAAGCGAAATACAAATGAACAAGAGGTAGATTGCTCGAAGCACACAATAAATTTTTTTGACAACCACTAGACAAGTGCAAAAAACAGCCAAGAAGTCGACTGGACAATCAAAGAATCAATAACTCCCACGGAAGGCTCGATGTACAAAGCCGCTAGATGCTCTAGGGATGGGATATGAGATCGATGGAAAGAGGTAAACACCCGAAGGATGAAGGTCAAAAACTAGTCAAACAGAGCTCTGACACACCCCAGTAGCTGAAAAAGATGTGAAAAGACAGAAATCCGAGTTCAGAAGGCTTCCGAACAAGCAAACTGGCAAAGTTCACAAGACTAGCGCGACTGTCAGTCTGTAACTTGCGCTATTAAGGGATTAGCGCGAGTTTCTTTCGTGTAACCTGCGCCCACTGGCACGATTGTCAGGTAAAAAATCGCGCTAATAAAGTTTACTGGCTTAAAAATATATCAAGTAGTCCAGGGTCTGATCGACAGTATCCAGACAGACCAAGAAGCAAAAAACAACTTAAAAATCCAACCCAGAAAGCTTATCTAAGCAAGCAAACAAGAGAAAACCAAAGTGCAAGACAAACTCCAAGCTGTTTGGTTCGTAAACCAAACCGGAGATTGACTGAAGTGGCATTGATCTACTTCGCTAATGCAGAGCAATAGCGTTTCGAAGGCTACCTGGGCGTACTTCAGGCTCCGTCCAAAATTTACGAATCAAACAACAAATAGCTTCCCCACCGGAGTCGCCAAATTGTTGGAGAGGTAAATCCCCTCTGCGGGCAGAGGCGATCCCACGAGCCCAAAATGGGTCTAGCAACAATCAAACAATACTATCATGCAGGTTCCTAATTGCAAATTAAAGGTGGATTACGAGAACCTACTTGGATTCCAACGTTAGTGTTGTAGGAGAGTTGACGCTCTCGTTCCTTTGCTCTGGCCGGTCACGATCCTCACGATCTCCGTGAATGGACACCTGCACATGCAAAGAACGATACGAGTACAAGCATAAAATCCAATAGATGCAATTATATATCGGTCAGAAAATATATAATTCAATCATCATTATGATGAACAGCAAGAATGGAACCATAATGATAGTCATCTATTATTGATAATCAACAAAGGAGTATACAACCGAAGTTCTGACGTCAAATCCTCCTTTGGCTGGGTGATCAGCTACACATGTCTTGCAAAGCTTGTCGGGATTAGGAACAAGCCTCTCTCTCTCTTTGACTATGAATGCAAAGAAGACTCAACAACAATCTCTCAAACTTCTGACAGTATCATTCTCCCCATACTCAAAACTAGCTTGTCAAATGCACCAGAACAAGCTTTTATAGATGGAGGAGGAGGAAGAGATTTAATGAATCCAGACATTCATGGGATAAGCATTATCCTCGAAAAGCTATTGTGGATGATGATTCTCGACATCCATGAGATTGACATTATCCCTGAAAAGCCACATGAGTCGAGAGGAAAAAACTCTCGGGCATGCGTTTGTGAACAAACTTTTCCAAACTTGGTTGGTGCGGGTAAGACTCTGAGACAGAGTGCCAATGAGTGCGCCCTCTTTAGAGAATTTCCTTCATTGGCATGGGTGATACACTGTGGATCCGCGCTAATGGAAAAAGGGGACTTTTTAAGGATATTTTGCAGGAGATGTCTTCAAGGCATATGAATTCCATACTTAGGGGAACATAATGCAAGTGTTTTCAAGTTATGTCACTGCTCACAAGTCCCGGAATGAGTCCTCCAAAGTGCGGGAAAGGGGTAACAGGGACGGTGACCAATGGTGACAAATTACTATGTAACACATTCTATTGGTGGTCATCTCTACTTCATCACCTTCATTGATGACTTCTACAGAAAGACATGGATATACTACCTAAAGCACAGGGATGAAGCCTTTGAAATGTTCAAGGAATTCAAAGCCTTGATAAAAAGTCAAACAAGGAAGAGAATCAAAGTATTTAGGTCCGACAATGGAGGGGAATACATGTCAAATGAATTCATAGAATTTTTCAAGAAATAAGGGATCAAGAAATAAATAAGTGTGTGATATACCCCCGAATAGAATGGTGTAGTAGAAAGGGAGCAGAGTCTATATTACAAGCTTCCCATGCCATGCTCCATGATCAAAAGGTGCCAAAATTCCTTTGGGCATAAGCCACGCATGTTGTTGTATATGTTCAAAACAGGGCGCCTCATCAAGCATTATAAAACAAGGCCCCCAAAGAAATATTCATAGGTGTCAAGCCCGATATTAGCCATCTTTGTGTATTTGGACGCGTCATGTATTTTCATGTGCCAAAGGATAAAAGAAATAAGTTTGAAGCTACAGGAAGAATATGTACATTTGTGGGTTATTGTGAAAATTCTAAAGCATATAGAATATATATTCCTGGTCAAAGGAAGGGCAAAATTAGTAGGGACGTAATATTCGATGAATGTAGTTCTTGGAAAAGAAAGAGACCTTCCTTTGCCTCCTTCTACCAAGAAGAAGAATGATGATTGGGATATTCTAGATGGTGCTTCTATGCCCGAGTTTGATATTGTTGATGATCTCATGGAGCGTATGGATCCTTTAGATCCTCCTACTAGGAAGAGACAACTTTGGCTCCATGATACTCTATAGAATATTGAAAGAAATGTCCCCATTTTTAGATCATTTAGAGAAAGGAAGCACCATGTAGGTGTTATAGATATGTTGCATCCATGAGCACTATGAGTCAAGTTTAATCATCCTCATTCATAGAAGGTGTAAAATATCAAGTTTGGAAGGATTCTATGGCCAAGGAATATGAATCGATTGTGAAAAATGATATATGGGATGTTATGGAAAGACTAACGGAGAAGTATTTCATGACTTCATAGTGGTTATTCAAGATCAAACATGGAATTGATAACATCATTGAGAAATACAAAGCAAGGTTCATAGCTCGAGGATTCTCTTAGAAAGAGGGAAGAGATTATGATGATATAGTTGCTCCTGTGGCTCGATATACAACCATCTGTTCGATAGTTTCCCTTGTTTCTAGTCAGGGATGAACTCTTCATCAGATGGACATAAAGACCACATTCCTTCATAGAATGTTAGAGGAAGAAGTATATGTTTAAAAACCACAGGGATTTGAAGTGGAAGATCCGAAGAATGCAAGTTTGTAGGCTGAATAAGGCAATGTATGGTTTGAAGGAAGCTCCCTGATCTTAGTGTACACACATAGACAATTATTTAATGAAGTTGGGATTCACAAGATGCAATGTCGAACCCAACCTCTACTTCAAGGTAGTCCAAGGTATGCCATTGATTTTGGTTTTATATGTTGATAGTCTATTCTTGATAGGCAGTGAACCTTTGATGATCAAGTGTAAGAGGGAGATAGACTTTGAATTCGAGATGAATGACCTTGGTATCATGCACTACTTTTTAGGTCTTGAGGTGTGGCAAAGGCCTGATGAGATTTTCCTTTCACAAGGAAAATACGTAGTGAAGGTGTTGGAAAGATTTGGAATGACTGAATGCAAATCCATGGCTACACCGATGGAAATGAACTTCAAGAAGTTATGTGAAGAATCTGCAGGACTTGATTTGGAAAATCCATCCGAGTATAGACAATTCATTAGGGCTTTGATGTTCCTTGAGAATACCCATCCAGAGATATGCTATGCAGTAAAAAAATTGATTCAATTGATGAACAAGACCCTCCATACACATTGGATCACTGCCAAACATGTATTGAGATATTTGCATGGGTTGATCACACTTGGTCTGAGATATTTTGTCGTAGATGTTCGAGTTCATGGACACATCAATGCTGTTGGGGCAAGAAATGTTATCAACAGGAAGAGTACATATGGATGTTGTTTTAGTCTTGGATCTGGCATGGTATCTTGGATGAGAAGGAAACAAAATTTGTAGCTTTGATCACTTTTGAAGCATAATACATTGTCACTAATATGGATAGGTGTGAAGCAGTTTGGTTGAGGAAGCTCTTTAGAGAGTTATTTGAGCATGTCCTAGACACTACAATGATATATTGTGACAACAAGAATGGGATCCACTTATCATAGAATCTTGTGTTTCATGACAAGTCAAAGCACATTGAGATTCAATATCACTTTATTCAAGACATGGTGCAAATGGGAGTTGTTAGACTCCATTACATATCGATATATGAGTAGATTGTAGATATTCTCACCAAGGAATTACCAAAAGGAAAGTTCTTGGTCTTCAGAGAGTATCTTCGACTGATGGATGTGGCCCCTCCAAATTAGGGGAAATGTTGATCAAGGACACTGAGCTAACTCTTCCCACCCTGTTTGAGCTCCCAAGGTGAGGAATTGATATAGAGGGCTCCTGGGGTTGAGGGATATATGGACAATAGGGTACTCCTCTATCTATTAGTATGGTTGGAGATTTTTCTCCCCTATCTCCATAGGTTGGAGATTGTTCTCCCCTATCTCCATAGGTTGGAGATGTTGCTCCCTCATCTGGTCTATGTAGAGTATACCCCAATTGGCATCATACCCTTAAGCAAGGTTTGTTGGGAATACAGCTTCCCATTTGGCCAACGGGTTGAGAGTCTACTTTGGGGTGTACAACCCAAGTTGATTATGATGCAAGTGTTCTAGCACGACTATTGAGGGTCATGGATAGGAATATCGGTATACAATCAGATTGGGTTGAGACTTTCGCCCCTTTTGATATTCTGGGTTGAGAATGAACTCCCTGATGAGATTCAAGGGTTTAAGATATGTTCCCCTGTATGATTAGTTATCCTATTTCTCATTATGGGTGGAAGTTATTGCTCCCTAATTCTTCTTCTTTTAAATTTGAGAAATTTTTAGAAGACAAAGTTCAATAGAGACAACCAAAGAATGACGACAACATGAGAGGATGATGTGATGATCAAAATATAGATATTGGTAGGTGGAATTATTCCTAGTTGAGAGGGAGTGTTAATTTTTGCAATGAGGGGCAAATTCCACCTTGGAAAAATTAAATGACCAAGATGATGATTTCATTAAATTAGTCTTTTTGAGAGGACCAAAATCGACCTAATGATCGCCCTATATGGACAAGCAGAAGTTGATTTTGAATTATTTTATTCACTCATGTATATCAGAATAGGTTGGCCCTAAGGACATGTACAATTGGACAAGTCGGCCTCAACATCAAGTGGACCCTCATGGAAGGCTATAAATAGAAAAGACCTCAAGCTCATTTGGACACATTTGATCAATTCATCTTCTACTATATTCTATTGTCTTGGTTCACACAGGTTTAATAGAGGAAGTTTCCTGAAGGGTCTAAAATTCCAGGGGTGAAGCTCACATGCATCTAGGGTTTCTACTTTTTAGTTGCATGCATTTAACTAAGAATTTTTGTCCCTAGATGCACACACAAAGTAACTAAGGGAGAATCCAAGAAGTTCCGGGAGTTTCTAGGGTTTTTGACGAGTATTTTGGTCCAGAGATGCACACACACAATGGCTAAGGGAGTGTCTAGGAAGTCTCAGATGCTCGTACAGAAGCCTAAAGGGAGTGTCTAGGGTTTTTGAACTAGATCAGGTAGTTTTTCTCCCTAGATGCACACACAGAGTGGTCAAGGGTGCATTTTTGCAATCCCAGTTGCTCGCACAATAGATGGAGGGGGATGTTTGGGGGTTTGGAGAAATTATCTGTGTTCTTGTCCCTAGATGCACGCATAAATTATTCCTAGGAACATTTGGGTCAGACATAGATGCTTGCACACAGTGACTAAGGGAGCATCCACGATGTTCGAGTCGCACGCATTCTACCATGTTGGAAGCGTCCAAGGTTTTGATCTAGGGTTTGACAGTTGCCTTCACTTGGCTTCAATGTATGATGGATAAAGGGTTTCTATCTGTTATTCCATAGTTATGCAATGTGCTTTTGTTTAGTGAATATCTACTGCAAGTTTATGTATTGGGATCGTTGTACTCTCTGCTGAAATTTTTTTATGACAATCTAATAAAGAAGAAGGTTTGAAAGGGTTTCCCCACTTGTGGGGTTTTTCCCTGGTCTTGGACCAATATGTTGCCTATTATGGTTGTGTTGTTGTATTCTTTGTCATTGCATATATTGTTCTATCTTTAGTTACAATTTATGATTGGATACATTGCTAATATTTGAACACATTGTTAAATGAAGATGTCACTAACATAAAAATAGAAATGCAATAACTCGGTATATATGGCTTAATATTCCCCTCCCCTTTACCCGGATGCAGGTGTTCACTCCAGCAATTAATAATGAAGCATGCCACGCTACCATCAAGCCTGACGGATGGCAGGCAGGCGTCCTCCAGGGTTTGCGTTGGTGGTTTTCAGTTAAAGCTCAAGGCAGGCGACTTCACTTCTGTTCAGGCTCGAGGTAAATTCGTATTCAAGGCGAGCATGGCAACTCTGTCCTTGACGCGAACCAGGATTATGGATTTGCGTAATTCTCCCGCAGCGGTGAATGTATCAGTTCTTTATAATGTGCAGCCTGTTCAATTTCATGGCCAAAACTCTCCTGTCGATGCTTGTGTTCTGCTCAGGAATCCTCACGCCTTCAGTGTGCTATGCCGCGCAGCAGGGGAGTTCTGCGACGAGGGGGTCGGTCTAGCATCAGAACTGGCCCCACTCATTCGGACTTGTAGCAAGCGGTCCCAATTGCCTCTGTTCCTCCCTCATCCACGCTATCGGACCAGGAGAGATTTGTCCCGAATGGCTCATATCAATCCTTCCGCCTCATTTTCCAAAGTCGGCTTATTAGACCAGCGGTGACTGTAAATTTCACTGTGTACATCTCAGAGGAGGAGCGCCACACTCCCAGCTCGACTTCCCATGCTTCCACAAGCGCTCAGGAAAGCAGCATTCTCCTGGGGGATATGAATGGTCTGGTATATAGGGCTGACTGTCTGTATGAGGAATCCCCGGTCCAGGAAGAGCCTCCACCATCCAACCATGCCAGGGAAGAGGATAAGACCAGCGAACATTCTCAGCATGGATTTGGCTGCCTTCACTTGGTCATTGACTCTCGTGGAGAGCCGATTTTGGATGATGAAGGGTATGTCACTTGGCTTGCCTCACCAAGTCCGGAGAAAGAGGAGCAGCAAGCGTCGCCCAGCCATGCGGTCTAAATTCCATCGGGTGCATATGTCAAGCTTTTTTGAACTTGTGTCGTGGATTTTGCATCAATTTACTCCTGTTTGTTTCAGTCTAATGCTCCTGGTTGTTAGTTCAGTCAATACAGTTATCATACTCTGTTCTAGAGTCAGCTATGCTAAATGCTTCTGTCTAGTTAAGATTACTCTTGTTTATGGTAAATGTAGTCCGAGTCCAGTTAGTCAGAATGTCAGGGCAAATCACAACTATGAGGTTTATTTTGTAAAACCGCTTGACCGGTTCGACAGTATTGTCCAGGTTTTTTTGTTTGAGGACTGGCCTCGGCCTCCTTGGAAGGTCTGACCTCTATGTACATATTTTTCACTTTTTTAATATAGAACTAGTCTTTACGTAGAAAAAAAAAAGTATTCCCCTCCCCTTTAATCAAATGGCACCCTCAATACTTAATTGTTTGTGGATATTTATGCTTGAAGATTTCATCTTCCCATGCCACCTCTTCTATTGGTAAACTCTTCCACTTGATGAATATTCATTAATTTCTCAATTTCATAGTTTCTTGATCATCCTTTAAGTATTTTCACTAGTTCTATAATTATCTTCATGCTTCATTAGTTTTTGGTAAAGTATTCTAAACTATAATATTGTTAATGATTACATTCTTTAAGAAAGAAACATGAATACTAGTCATAGGCATGGATATGGAGGAAAATCTAATTTGCAATCCATACTTCTAATCATGTATAATACATTATAGGGACCGTAGTACTTTAGTGCTACTTTATTATCCTTATTTTTCCTCTTGGGGTAAATCTATTTATATGGTGTAGCCTCATTAACACTAAATCCACCACTTTAAATTCCCTTTATTATGACATTGATTTTTTTGTTGTTTTAACCTATTTTATGCTACAGAGAAGTTCTCCTTCAATAGTTGGAGAACCTCTTATTAGTGCTCTATGTGGCCTATCCTTGCTTGAATATTTTCTTCTCCTCTCAAGGATGATGTGATGGATGGGGGATGATAGCCATGAAGTTCCACAAATGGGGAAAATATTGATGAAATATAAAATTTATTGTTGTACCACCATTTTTCCAAGGAGAACCACTTCACCCATTGTGTCTATTTATTAAATATAAAGAAATGAAGATACCCTTCTAGACATTTATTCACGATAATAATTATCCCATCAGATTAATCATGGGAAGAGGAGTTGTGAGCCAATTGACAACCCAAAAAGGAAAATAATTCATTCTAAAAATTACCAGTCAAAATTGGATATCTATCACTTGCAACGATGCAGATTTGAACTATTTCGATGACTTTTGTAGCTATTATACTTTCTTAACTTAGGATAAGAAAGAGAGAAAAATAGGAAATACTTTGTGAACCATGCTCCACCACTACCATGATGACATTAATTCCTTTGGACTTTGGAGAGTCTATAATAAAATCCATTAATACCTATTTCAAATGTTTACTTGGTATGGCTAATGGTTGTAGAAGACCGAGATTCTTGATTGTATCTCACTTATTATATTGGAAAACAAACATTCAACCAAAAAAATTTGAACATGAATGCCAAGACCTTGTTTAAAAATTCCTTCTTCATCATGAGGTAAGTTTCAATAACCTTGAATGTCCTCTTGTAGGAGAAGTGTGCAAGTCCGAAGGGACCTTCTATTTGAGTTTCAAATACTTACATAAATATATGCGATCTTGATAAAATAGTGAATTTCTCTTCCAAAAAATGTTTTCCAATCCCCTTAAGTACTCTTGTAATTTTTGATGATCTTGCGTAACTTCCAATATTACTTCCATTATATTCTTTCTTCTTCAACCCAATTAGATTGTGAAATGAAAAGTTAACAAAGTTAGCCTTACATGTCTTCTTCTTTCCTTGAAAGTCCATTTATTGCCACATTTTTTTTCCTTTTTTGTAAATAATTTCAAAGTCATAACCTAGAATTTTTTAAACCCATTTTGAAGATAATCATTGTTCCAAGAAGTACCTTAGAATATCATGATATATTCTTACCTTGAAGTGTCTTCTTATTTGGTAAGGGTGCAATTTCTTAATTGTATGCAATATGGTCAACATTGCCTTTTAATAAATGAGTTTGAGTAAGCTATTTAATTTAAGATTGCTACTTTGAAAGGAAATGGGCCTTCCTTCTTGCATTAAAACTACAATAATAACATGACTTGAGAAATTACACTCCATAATACAAGTTTTTGTGAAGTTAGGTGTGGCTAGGATATGATTTATACACATAGCCTCCTTAAGTTTTTCAAAAGATTTGGTTGTTTCTTAAGTTTAATAAAATTCATCATTTCTTAATAATATTGTTATAATGTTTCTATTTCATCATAATACTTGACAAGGTTATGGAAATAACCTATCAATCCTAATAATCCTCTAAGTTTCTTCAATTCTTGGGGGATTGGCCATTCCATCATAGCTTTATTTTGTTAGGGAACACTTTAATTCCTTCTTGAGATAGAATATGACCCAAATATTCCACTTATTAAACCCCAAGGGACACTTATAATACTTCACATATAGTTGTTTCTACTCTAATAGTTCTAAAACCATGTCAACATCTTATACATGCTCTTTGCAAAATTTGATGTATATTAGTATATCATCAAAAAAATAATCATAAAATTTTTTTGAGAAGTGTTTGAAAATGTAATTCATCAAGCTTTGAAATGTGGAAGGTTCAATAGTAATTCCAAATGATATCATCAAAAGCTCATAATGAGCTTCATGTGTTATAAAGGTTGTTATGGGGATATCTTCTTCGCTCATTTTGATGAATAAATATCCAAGTTGGTAAAGAAAGTTGATCCTTGTAGATCATATAATAATTATTCAATGACATGAATATGGAAATTATCTTTAATGGTGTTTTTGTTTACCTCTCTATAATTTGGACACATATTCCATGAACCTTCCTTTTTGTAAACCATCACCATTGGTGAAGAGAAAACACTTTTGTTACATTAAATAAGACAACATCTAACATTCTTGAACCATATGTCCAGTGTCACTCTTTTGTGCACAACGATACCTATAAGGTATAATGATATGTGTTACACTTTTTGGTTACCAATTAATATTATCTTCATGATCTCAAGAAGGTGGAAAACTTTAGCCACCTCTCCAAATACCTTGAAATGATTGTTGACAATTGTTTGGAGATACATAGGAATAAAGGGTATATATGTTTGATCATATAGTAAGAACAATCATGTAATTATGCCATGGTTTCCCTTTTTTAACAATTAGGTCATATTATTAGAGGTTATCACTTAAAAAAAAATTCCTTGTACACCTACGAGTCCAATTTTGTTGTTTTCAAGGAAAATATCATAAGACCTTTCTAAAAAATAAGAGTCACTATTCTAAATGATTGTAACCATTGGACCCTTAATACAAAATCGACATCACCGTTTGATATTTTAATAATTGGGATATCCAATAAATACTTCCCCATAGTGAGATTAATACTAGGGAACTTCCTTGAACAATTTATGGTACCTCCACCTACAATCATTACTTGAAAATCTAGTGATGGATATATAATGAAATTGAGAAGTTTCGCTAATTTTCAATTAATGAAGTTATGTGATCCATATTGGATTCATATATCTCGATGCTTTCAAACTGGAAAATGTGGAAGAATTAGTTCACCAGACCATTCTTAATAGCAGGTCCTAGTTTGGCGAATTTGGGTGTGAAAACTTTTCAAAGAAGATTGAGGCATCAAACGGAATTTTTTTGGGGGTAAAACTTTTTCGCTTAAGATATGCATTCCTAAAATATTCTATAAATATATTCCTTTCCATCGATTCATGAATCACCTCAATAGGAGTCCATATGCAAACGTTGTGCCACCTGGAAGTTGACCTTCCTGGTTTAACCACCATGATTCGATAGGATGGCACGCCATCCCTTATTATTCATGGGAAAGGGGATGCCCACATGATCATGATGAAAAATACTATAGAAGATTTGATATTATAACTCTAGTTAAGAGTTGAAGGAGTCAAACTTAACCACTAATAGGCCATTGGATTGATTTATAACTAGGCCATTAGGAGGAAAAGGGGTTCCATTCTATTTGAGTGCATTTTGTTCCATAGATGAAAGTAGCTGAGAGTAGACAAGGAGAGTGAAAATAGAGAGGGATTGTGTATTGTAACATTCCATGGGCCATAGGTCTTGCGTCTTTGTGCTTACATCCATTTCCATTTAGAGAAAGAGAGAGCAAAGAAGTCTAACCTTCTAGTTGGGTTTTCTCCTGAAAGGGTTTCTCATGTCATACCTTGTGTTATTATGGTTGTGAGTGATTCTACTTTTTGTTTATTCTCTATTTTGTGAATTTTCTATATTACATGCATAAAAATGGTAAATTAATAATTCCATAAATCTAAGGAAAACAATCATCATAGTATATATTTCATATTTCTAGTATAAATTTATTATATCTGTTGCGACGAACTGTCCAGTGGAACATCAACATTATTTTATGGATCATTATGGCTACGATTATAATAAATGAACAATGTTACCTTTATATTTTTAATATATCCCACTATCTTAATATTCAAAGGAGTGTTGTTGTTTTCCAATGCATGACTAGATATGCCATGGATATTTGTTATATTCTTTGTAGTATTAGGGAGAATTTAGGGTTAATGATTTTGGCGCATGTTTTTTCAACCAATTGTTTTTTAGTTGTTGAATTTTTGGATAATGATTATAATCCATTGTAATAAAATTATGGTCAAGGAATTGGGGTGTTAGAAGTTTGAGGATATATATATATATATATATATATATATATATATATATATATATATATATATATATATATATATATATATATATATATATATATATATATATATATACATATACATATACATATACATATACATATACATATACATATCCTACTATTTTAATATTCAAAGGAGTGTTGTATTTAAATGCATGACTAGATATGTCATGGATATGTGTTCTATTCTTTGTAATATTAGGGAGAATTCAGAGTTAATGATTTTGGCGCATGGTTTTTCAACCAATTTTTTTTTAGTTGTTGAATTTTTGGATAATGATTATAATCCATTGTAATAAAATTATGGTTAAGGAATTGTCGTGTTGGAAGTTTGAGAATATATATATAGGCTTTAGGGGGACAACTTTGGTGCTAAGAATTTGGATTGTCTTGGGCCTGTGATAAACCTATTCAAAATAATGGAAGGCAATTCTATAGTGGAGATTAAGAAGTTCATTGGAAAAAAAATTGAGGTGTGGAAGCTCAAAATTAATTATCTTCTAGTGGCTTAGAAATAACGGGTGGCTATGGATTTGTGTGTGAAAATTGCTACTATGTTGAAAGAGGATTGTGAAAAGTTAGAAAGAAAGGTAAGGGGTACTATTTTGCTTTCCTATTTGATTTGTATTGTCAAATATCTTTGGAGAAAATTTTTGAAACAAGTTATGGGAAAAGTTAGGGAACTTGTATCAGTCAAAGTCCCTCATAAATAAGTTATTTCTATGAAAGAAGTTGTTTCATCTTAGGATGAAAGATGGCGACTTTGTGATAGAGCATTTGAACTCCTTCTACTTTAGTAGTTCGAATTATTTTTATTGATATTAAATTGGAGGAAAAATGTGATTCTTTATTTTGTTATGTTCTCTACCAGATTCTTGGGATAATTTGGTTGCAGCAATAGGTAGTACTAGTCAATAGTCTACATTAAATGTTTGAGGACATAATTACATCCCTGTTATTTGAGAAAATGTGAATAAAATCCATTGGAGAGCATATCATGGATGCCCTAATGGTAAGGGGTCATTCCAAAGAAAGACTAATAAGTTTACATGAGGGAAATATAAGTCTATAGGCTGATCTAAATCTCCATGAGATGTTTTAAAGGAATTATGTTGAAAATGTGCTAAAGTAGGGAATTTTGAGAAGAAGTGCAAACCAAAATTTGTTGAGAGAGGTAAGAGGAAAATGATACTACTTCTATAGAATATAATCCCTCCTTAGTGTTTTCCTAAATCTCCTCTTTGTTGAAAGAATTCCATCTTTCATGAGCCTTCCCACTAGCTTGGAATATGGTAGTTATCCACTTACTTTCCCCTAGTGACCTAGATACATGCACTTGAAAAATGGAAAGGGAAGAGAGTAGGGACTCACCTTAATATTGAAGGTTGATCCTAACTTATCTTGACTAGTTTTATTCTCCAAGGGTACTATCCTTATGATTTGGATTGGATCAATATATTTTTTTTCATCCATCTCGATGCATTTGGAGTGGAAAAAGTGGAGGAATCAACTCACGAGACTGTTTTTACCAGCGAGACTTGGTTTTGCAAAAAAAGATCTGAAACCTTTCAAGAGCATTTTGAGGCATTTTTTGGGGGTAAAAATTTGTTGCTTTAAGAAGGCACCATTTAATGTTGTTCTACACACAAATATATTCCCAACGACACAAGAAGTGCATCAATTGGAGTCCGTATACAAAAGACTTGCCACTTAGAAGTTGACCTTCCTGTTTTCACACCTATAGTTCGGGAGGATGTCACATTAGCCCCCATTATTCATGGAAAAGGGTTTAGCCATGTGTTTGTGATGTAAAAGACTTTATAATAGTCTATATTGTAACTCTAGTTAAGAGTTGATGTAGTCAAACTTAACCACTAGTAGGTTATCGAGTTGTGTCATAATCGAGCCACTGGGAGGAAGAGGCATTCCATTCTTTCGAGAGAATTTTGTTCCGTAGATGAGAAAAGATATACAAGAGAGATAGGAGGTAGAGCACATAGAGAGTAACTATGCACTGTAGCATCCCATGGGCCACTGACATTACTTCTTTGTACCCGTAGTGATATTTCCAGACAGAGAAAGAAAGCGAAGCAACCTCACCTTCTAGTTGGGTTTTCTTCCGAAAGGGTTTCCCAAAGGGAATATATTGTGTCTTATGTGTGTGAATGAGTTTATTTTTTTATTCTCTACTTTTTTTCATAATTTCCATTTGCGTGCATGCACTAATTACAGTTAAATCTACAAATCTAGAATTTTAATAAAATTGTAATAGTGTAAAATTTTAGTTTTTTAATATATTATTATCATACCTGTTGTGACGAACTATTGAGTGGAATATACACGATAGTTTAAAAATCACCTTAGATCTAAGAACCTATTTCCTACAAATATATACCATAAATTATCTAAACTCTATTCTCCTATATAAGTTTTAGTATAATAATAAAAAGAATTTAAATGCATAGATACATATACATTCATTTAGATGAAATAAGACATTAAAACATGGGTGAAAGGATTGGCATTTAATTAGATAATAGTACTTACAAAACTTGTAGTACTTCTATGATCTTTAGTTAGAGGCTTCTCCTCAACCTACACTTATAATGAAGCTTACTACTATAAAATTTTGTAGCTTGGGAGGTACACCCACAAATCATGGGTACTTGATTTGTGAGGTGGTGACTAAAGTTCCCAAGTCATGGGTTGTAACCCTAAGTGAGTGGGAAAACAAGACTTAATATTATAAGGGTAAGTGGGTGAAAACTCTAAAAGGATATGTATTTTTCCTAAGAAATGTTAAAAATAAAATATAAATAGAGGCCAATGGAGAGGCCTAATAACATATTGTGTAAGAGATAATTCATGACAACCATTCATGAGTGAGAGGGAGATATGTCTAAGATAGCCACAATGAGGAAGGTTAGGCCATGTTTGGTAGACTAAGGAATTCTGAGTTTAAGTCACAGTCCATGCAACCTTGAAGTGTGTCACAGATACTCTAAGATAAGGTTGAATAGTCTATTGAAGGAGGCCTAAAGGCCTCATATCTAAGTGATGGTATGGTTGATAGGCCTCTTTGCTATGGATAAGAAGACAAGAGGTCAACCATAAGGGTAGGAGGCCTAGTTAGGAAATATGTTGCAAGAAAAGAGGGGTCATAGTAGTCTACTACAAGCCCAGAAGCATTTTAAGGGAGCTCGAGACTAGTTAGGATCTGATAAGGCCACATAAAGCTATTTGTAAAGGGGTCATAGGACTAGTTGTTCCTTAGTATGGGCCATATCCAAGGAGAAACTAACAATAAACTTGGTTAAGAGTCTTTAAGTGAGGTCGAGGGTGTCAGACATTACAAACTGAGCTGGAAAGGAGTTATCTTGGTGGTTTAGAAAATAAATGAAGGGCCACAAGAAGATGAAAAAATACAATTGTGTGACTTAAAGGGAAGATATGTGTTAAAAATGTGATCAAAAGTTTGTAGTAGTGTAGATCTGAGGAGGGACAAGAAGATCAGGCTACAGTGGATCAAATATGTGAAGAAGAGGGCTATTTGTGAGTTAAGGAGAAGATCTAGTAGATTTGTGAAGTATCTTTGGTAAAAGAGATCTGAACAACAAGGATATTTGACTACTAAAGTGATTGCAGAAGGACTAGTTGAAAAATACTACAAACAATCCAAGGACCATGAGCTTAAGGAAAAGCATAGGTATGCACTTGTTTTTATTGTGCATATTTAAGATCTAAAGGATGAGATTTCAAGCCCTATATCGGTCAAAGGAAAAACCATGTATTATTTTGTAAACGATCGTTTGTATCAGATATCTGAAGGGCCATTATCCCTGGTATGGGAGACCTAGTGTTTTCTTGCTAATGGACTAATAAGAACAATGATTTTGGCCAATATTCTTGTGTGTCCTTGTGATTTCATTACTAATTTGTTCCACTATGTTAAGTTTCTAGTTAAGGGTTTCTAATGTGTTTATGTGCTAAGTTTAGTCATAGACCAGATCTAGGGCCTATGTAATTTTAACATGGTATGAGAGCTACATTGAAGGTAGTTGGATTAGAGTGTGCACAAGAAGAAACTTAAGCGGGATTTTGGTGACATGTGGTTGAGGGAAACACTACATATGAAAGATGATTGTAGACTTTCTAGAAATTATGGTGTAGATTTGAAATTGCTCATGAAGTTTTAATCTAAATCAAAAGAAACAAACCTACACTACTTCTTTCAGAATTAAATTCATAATTTAGAACATCAATCACAAACATGCAATGAGAAATAACACACATGCATATAGTATTTTTCTAAGGGAAATAATTATGCTAAAAACCCCTATGTCTGCTTGCATTAATATGACGAATAGATATGTATTACAATTTATTTTCTCAACTAAGCACAACCTACAAGTGAATACCCTGTCTCTCTGTTCATCAAGAATCTGTGACCCAAAATTAGTCAATTTATGCCTCTACCTATTTCCTTGTGTAATTCCTTGAGAAATTATGCCCCTATTATTTAGGAAATTCCTCAAATTGATTATGAAATTCCCAAGGTTTATCATCTGTTTACATGCAACACCTGTACACTCAAGACTAGTCTACAACTAATGTTACACTACCTTAGAATCTCCACTACAACTAGGGAACTTGAATTCTCTACATGCACTAGTTATTTTGGGTTGATTGATCAGTTATTTCGATTATCACTTAGTTAAATTGAAGTCTCACTGCATAATTGACCTTCCACTAGTTCCTCCAATAGTTGAAACTAGTTTAATTGATAACAACATGAAATAATTAACCTTTATTGATAAAACTTAGCAATTGCACATGCTTAACTGAACTTTAACTCCTCTAACTCAAATTTAGTGAGTAAACTAGGTGACACAAGCCATGTCACACATGTTAACTACATCCAAGTTGTTTACTGATGTGGATATTTGAATTCTATCAATTTAATCAAGGAAAAATCAAATTGAGAATTTCTTGCTACATTTTTCAACACTCCCCCTCATCTATAAAGGGATTATCAACCACCCCTAACCTACACATGTGGAACTCGAACTTCCCTCTTGATAAAGATTTTGTCAAAATGTCAACATCTTGTTCTTTTGTCGAAATGTACTATAGCAACATTATCCGCCTCTACACACAGTCTCGCAAATGATGATACCAAATATCTATATGCTTGGATCGATCATGAAATACAACGTAACATAGCTCTCGCATCTCCCACAATGCTACAATTATTTCTCTCAGCCAACCCACTCTTATGTGTGTTGTGGGGTGTTGTCATCTCTCTTCGAATGCCTTCTTTCACACAAAAATATTTGAATTCATTTGAAACACACTCACCTCCATTAATGCTCCTGAGAGACTTCACCTTCTTGTCGGTTTCTTTCTCAACCAGTGCCTTGAACTCTAGGAGCTTGGAGAATGTCTCATCTTTCTTCCGCATGAAGAAGATCCAACACTTTCTTGAGAAGTCATAAATAAAAATGACAAAATATTTATGTCTGGCAGTGGAGGCTGCTGATAAAGGTCCACAAAAATCAGAGTGGATCCTTTCCAAGACTGCATGTGCTATTTTATCTCGATCATGGAATGTGGATATTGGGTACTTCCCTAAAGTACATCCTTTGCATACATCTTTTTTCTCATGTTCTCCTTTGGGGAGGCTAGTGGTTATTTGCTACATAATATTTAAGGCGCCATGTTACAGGTGGCTAAGTATTCTATCCCAAAGTTCACCAACATTGTGGCTCTGCACTTTCTCTAGCTTAGAGCTTAATGCAACATAATCTTCCACATCTAGCTTATATAGGTTCTTCACACAAACCCAAATTCACTTCACCTATCATGTGGCCATGTGTCTCAGGAATGCTTTCCCTTTGCTGAAGATCACATCATAACCACAGTGTTCCAAAAATGCAATAGGGATGAGAGTATATTTTAGGCCTGTGACGAACATGACATCCTTGAGCTTGAGAGGGGAGCCTGGCTAACTCTGAGTACCAATCCTAGTCACATTGTATCTTTTATCACCCCCCATCTAGATTGCATCTGGAAATATTTCTCCTCTAAGTCACTAAGAAAGTATATGCACCCTTTCATGTGGAATGATGCACTTGAGTCCAAGTACCACATGCTCCCCATCACTATGTTGGTCATGCATACAATAAGGGTGATGTCAAGCTCTAATTGTGAAGCCAAAGCTTCACCTGCTACTCCTCCCATGGTCTTCTTGCTTGACTTTTTGTGTGGATACTTCATGGCATATTGCTCGAATTCATGAAAATTAAAGCATTTAATTTTTGACAAATCTTTCTTCTTGTCCCCTTGGCTAGATTTTGGTTTGGTTTGAGATTTCTTCCCTTTTCTCTTCTTTCCCTTTCAAACCAAGGAAAATTTTTCTTCATCCTTTCCTTTGGATGAAATTCCATCTATGGTATTCCACCTTATTTCCTAATATACCAAATCACACAATAAGAATTCCCAATTCGGTAATTTGTCCCTCCCTTTCATTGAATCTTGGTAGCTTTTCCAGCTCTTGGGAAGGCCTAGAAGGGCTAGGATTACCAAATCATAATCTGAAGTAGTAATACCAAATCCTACAAGCTCATCACGAACTTGTGTGAACCTACTCGGATATTTTTGAATAGTGTAATTCTTCTCCATATTAATATTTTGAAGTTTATCCTTGAGTGCTAATTTCCTATGTTGTTGCTATTTTGGAATAGATCTATTAGTTCCTTCCACATTGCATAAGGAATTTCTTTCCCATGGAGATTTGTGATAATGTGGTCTCACACTCGCTCCAAGATTATTCTCCTCACTTTGGCTACATCTTTATTCCATTGGGTTAGGTTCTTTGCATCATATGCTTGTGGTTTTGCAACATATTTATTGATTTATTTTAGCAATCCATTGTCATCCAACATCACCTCCATGCAATCCTTTCATGAAATTAAATTAGAGCTGCCTTCAAAGGCATACTCTAGTATCATCCTGTTGTAAGTCATCTTCCCAACTCTAAAGATATCCTACTACACTGAACTACAAATTCAAATCTCCTAAGAAACAACTTCGAAATTCTTGTTCTAATGTGAATCGTGCTCTGATACCATGTAAAAATTATGGTGTAGATTTTCAACATCTTATGAAGTTTTAATCAAAATCATAAGACACAAACTTACACTACTACTTTGCGAAATTCAATTCACAATTTAAAACATCAACCACAAACATGTAATGAGAAATAACACACATGCACACAATATTTTTCCAAGGGAAAGTAATATGCTAAAAATCCCTATGTCTTCTTGCATTAATCTGATGAATAGAGATGTACTCCAATTTCTTTGCTCAATTGAGCACAACCTGCAAGCAAATAACCTATATCTCTACTCACTAATAAGATCTAATCCAGACTTACTCAATTTTTGCCTCTCTTGGGCCCCTATTTCCTTTCACAATTCGTTGAGAAATTATGCCCCTATTATTTAGGAAATTCCTCAAATTGTCATAATTCCCAAGGTTGATCATCTAACTACATGCAACACCTGTACACTCAAGACTACTCTACAACTAATGTTAAATTTCCTTGGAATCTCCACCACAATTGGGGAACTTGAATTCTCTACATGCACTTGCTATTTTGGGTTGATTGATCATTTAACTAGATGACTACACAAATGATCTTCCTCTAGTTCCTCCAATATTTGGAACTAGTTTAATTGATAAAAACTTGAAATAATTCACCTTGATTGCTATAAATTAGTAATCACACATTCTTAACTGAAATCTAACTCCTCTAACTCGAATTTACTGAGAAAGCTAGGAGACACAAGCCATGTAACACAATTTAATCGCATCCAAGTTGTTTGCTGATGTGGAAATTCAAATTTTGTCAATTTTAATAAAGGAAAAATCAAATTGAGAATTTCTTGCTGCATTTGTCAACAAAATTAAGGTATAAGGACCGGTTGGATGGTTTTTCCAACTACTGTCCATGGAAATAAATGATCAAGCTGGTGCTTATTGTAAATGCGATATGGGAATTTTCCAAAAACAGAATTACCAAACCAATAGATCTAGATAATTTGTAAAAGTATGAGAAGTCAGATGTGAAGGCCAAGTTGATCATATTTTATGGAGTCAAGGATCACTTGATACCTCATATTTTATGGAAGAAAACCACATATGAGAGGTGGAATACTATTCAAGACTTGTTCCAAAATAAGAAAGAGAATCAAAAGATGGGATTGAGAGAGAAGCTCAAGGAAATCATGATGACAAAGGGACAAGACATGACTTCATATCTTACAAGAATTTAACTAGGTCATGATGCATTGAGTGCAACTGATGATGATGTTTAAGAACCTGAGTTAGTGAGGATTTCCTTGAAGGGATTTTCATATCAGTGGAAGCCATTTATCCAAGGTGTAGTCTCTTGTGAGAAGCTACTTGATTGGAATAAGTTATGGGATTATTTCAACCAAGAGGAAATTTGGGACAAGGACCTTCAACAAAATAAGAATACCAATGATGAAAATGTTGCTCTTGCTAGTAAGATGGGTAAAGGAAAAGGAACAATCTATGGAAAGAAGAAGAAATATCTAAGTAAGGTGAAGTGTTTCACTTGTGGTGAGATTGATCACTATGCAAGTAAGTTCCCATGCAAGATGAAAGGGGGGAGTGAGAAAAGGAAGGAAATGAACATGGTTGTTGTTAAACATGATGATTTCATGAGACGATTTGATGATGACTTTTCTCATGTCTCTCATTCTCAGAGGGAACCATTTCTAAGGGTGCATGATTCATCGATAACAGATCATTGAGGCACATGAATGGTTCGAGAGAAGTTTTTGAGATCCTGATAGAAGGGGAGCCTAAATTACATGTGAAGATTGGTGATAGGAGTCTGAATATAGTGAAAGGAGCAAGGACTATACCATTCAGGATGGAGTCAAAAGGGCTACTGCGATTTTAGAAAGTAGTATGGGTACCATAGCTTAAATGCAACATGTTTTCCATCTCAACTGTTGAGGCTAAGGGATTTCAGATGATGTTATAGGATGTAAAAGTGATAGTTAAGCCCAGGGGCTCTAAATCTAGTACAAGAGCAATAATTGGAGTCAAAGAGAGTGGGTTGTTGGGAAAAACCATCAACGAATGAGAGAAGAAGGTTCTTGAGAATCAGAAGAAGCTGAGTTTGAGAGGGAGTTTGTAGACTCAAAGGGATATTATGAAACTCGAGAAGAGTATTGTTCATGATTTAGGTTATGTTGTTGTGGTAGAGGAAGAGGAGGATGCATGGTGGAAAGAAGTCCTAGAGGAGGATCATGTTCTTACATGGGTAGATTATGTACTCTCGTGGATTGGAAGTACCTCCCTTGCTAAGAGAGAGTGTTCATTTACGTAGCTTGGGAGGTATACCCACATATCATGGGTACTTGATTTATGAGGAGGTGAATAAAGTACCCAAATCTCATGGATTGGAAGTACCTCCCTTGCTAAGAGAGAGTGTTCATTTATGTAGCTTGGGAGGTATACCCACATATCATGGGTACTTGATTTATGAGGAGGTGAATAAAGTACCCAAATCATGGGTTCTAACCTTAAGTAGGTAGGAGAAGAAAACAACTTAATATTATAGGGGTAAGTGGGCTAAAACTCTAAAAATATTTAGAGTTTTAATAAGAAACCCTAAAAGTAAATTATAAATAGAGGTTAATGGAGAGTCCTAATGAAATATTGTGTAAGATATAATTCATGAGAGCGATTCATGAGTGAGAGGGAGATCTATCTAAGATAGTTAAATCATTGAAGGCTAGGCCATGTTTGGTAGACCAAGGAAGGTCGAGTTCAAGTCATAATCCATGCAACCTTGAAGTCTGTTGTAGATACTCTAAGAGAAGGCTGAATAGTCAATTGAAGGAGGCCTAAAGGATTTATATTTGAGTGTTGGTAGGGCTGATAAGCCTCTACAATGTGGACATGAAGACAAGAGATTGTTTGCAAGGGGAGGAGGCATGGTTAGGCCATCCTCTATAAGAAAATAGGGGCAAAAGTAGTTTGCTACAGGTTGAGAAGCATTTCAAGGGAAGTTGAGACTGGTTAGGGTTTGATAAGGCCACGCCAAGTTGTTTGTGAAGGGGTTGCAAGACTAGTTGTGCCCTAGTCTAGGATGTAGCCAAGAAGATACCAGTAACAGACTTGACCAATAGTCTTTAAATGAGGTCACAACTACCAAATAATGCAGACTGAGCTAGAAAGGAGGTACCTTAGTGGTTTGGGCAACAAGTGAAGGGCCTCAGGAAGAGGACAGGACAAGGTCGTGTGACTTAGAGGGAAAATCTATGCTAAAAGTGTGATCATAAGCCTCTATTAGTGAAAATTTAAGGGTTGAAGATATTTGGCCACAACAGATCTTATCTTTGAAGAAGAGAGACATATTTGTGAGTTGAGGAGTATATCTATGAGCTAAGGAGAAAATATGTGAGTTGATGAGCATATCTAGTAGATCTATGAAGTCTGTTTGGTAAAGAAATTGTGAACAACAAGGAGATTTGACTGGTAAAGTGATTGTAGAAGGATTGGTTGCGAAGGACTGAAAATAATCAAAGGACCGTGAGGTGAATGACAAGCTCATGTATGCACTTATTTTTATTGGGAAGATTGAAGATCTAAAGGACTAGATCCCAAGCCCTAGATCAATCAAAGTATATACTATGTATGTTGTTGTAAAATGTCATTTGTATCAAATATATGAGGGGCTATGATCCCTAGTATAGGATCCCTAGCATTTTCATGTTAATGGAATTATAAGAAATTTGATTTGGGTCAATACTCTTGCTTGATGTTGTTGATTTCACTGCTAATTTGTTTCACTATGCTAAATTGTTAGTTAAGGGCTTTTGGTGTGTTTATGTGCTAAGTTTAATCATAGACCAAATCCAGGGCCTATAAAATTTGAACATCTACATGTAGGCTTATCTCAAGTTAGCGTGGTCTAGTCACTTTGACAACATTACCTTACTTTCATGTTTCTTCCTTTTCTGCTTCATGGTGGAGGCTTGTTTTGTAGGTGATTTACAAAGTTGGATGGGATGAATCTAGAAACATTTGACTTGATTTGACATGGTCTTGTCATCATTATCCTCATTTTGATTACTACTTTGACCATTTTAGACCTTATCCTCTCACTCCACCAACCATAGCTACCATAATTCTCTTTGTATAAAGGGTAGGAACATTCAAGGGAGTGTCAAATTGAGCTATAATAGATGGCTTCTAATGTGTGAGGTCAAAAGAGAAACTTACAACCAAAATACATTACATCAAATTAATAAGTGTGCTAGTTGGAAAGTGCCTCGAATCTTGAAAGTTGTTAAAACCTACAAAAGTTGAAAACCATATACATATGTTATACATCCTTGATGTAGGGATTCCCCATACTTGATCCAAGATGTAAAAAGCATAACCATTAATAAAAGACACTACATATTCATGGAATAATATATAAGATCATGACCACCTAAGAGAGTATGCGATGGGTGCATGTTATCAAATGATAATCATATCCACCATAAAATTATGATGTAGATCTATGTCATAGTATATATCAAGAGGGTGGTGAACAATAGTGGGTGTGCCCAAATGTGTTCCTTAAAGTACATGATACAATGAATTTTCATTGCGACTTGGTAATATGATCATACTCGATAATATTTTTAATTTAATATTTTAATTTTTGCTATGAATTTGTATTTCTAAAGGTTATATGATTAATCATAGTCAAAGAAATATGGATATACCTTTTTTAATTTAAGTATAATTGTTTTTATAAATTTATAAAGTTAAACTATGGTCAATAAAATATCATTTACTATGATTAATCTTTTTTTCAATTTTTTTCTTTTAATGTTTTGTTGTTGTTTTTTTTTCAATTTATGTAAGTAATTTATGAACCAATTTTATTATATTATAACATGGTTAAATATGATTACTCAAAATTCCCACATTAAGTGTTTAGTTGCTACTATATATATTTGGTTTATGGGTTGTGTCATCAATCAATTTAATAAAGTTGACTCTAATTTCTTTTAAGTGTTTAGTTGTTACTATGTATATTTGGTTTATGGGTTGTGTCATCAATCAATTTAATAAAGTTGACTCTAATTTCTTTTAAGTGTTTAGTTGTTACTATGTATATTTGGTTTATGGGTTGTGTCATCTATCAATTTAATAAAGTTGACTCTCATTATCTAGGTTTCATTGAATTTTTTTTTTTTTTTAACTTCTTATCTAGGTTTTATCCACATACATATATGGGTTTAGGGTTTGCATGTTTTTTTATATATTGAGAGTTTTATTTATATACTAGTTTTTAGTGTACTTTAAATATTTTGTTTTTTGCTTTTTAGTATATTTTCCAATCAATTTTAGTTAAAATTTACTTAAAAATAGTTAGAATTCTAGTTTTGAATTGTTGAGTCCATACACTTTGAGTGATCTAATTTTTTAGAATATATGAGTACGGAATCTATATTGGCATTCAAAAATAAAATTTAATTAATGAAAAATTGTGATATTATCAAGAATTATATTCCCAATTCGAGTAAAAAAACAAAGCGGAAGAACATTTAGAATTTAGGATAATTTAAAAAGTAGCACATTTAAACTTAACAATTTTTATATAGTTAGTTAAATATGATTACCCATGGTTGATTATGTTTATATTTTATTTTTTTAATTCTTCATTAAAGTTTTCATATTCTCAAAATATTTTGTGGTTTATAAGTTGCACAATTAAACTTTAATGGTTAAGAACATAGTTTTCCTCCTAAGAGGTCTCTTGTCCAAAGGTCAATTTCAGTCGAGGTGGAGAATTGTCCGTACGACCAAAAGTGGCCATAATCCAGGGAAACAAATTTCCAAAAATCTTGCACTAACACTATTTGAATCATGTTTTTGATGGTGGAAATGGATTCAGCACCATCAAAAATCTCCCGGGCACCTAAAACCTTGAAGTTTGACAACTCTAACTTGGATTTACGAAAATATCTACGGATTTTATCCAAATCTTGTTGGAATTTCCATGATTTTTAGGGAAAAAAAGTAGTTTGATTAGACTATGACATTTAGATGAGGTAGAGAATGTACAACCTTAAATATATTTTGTGATTTATAGATTGCATGGTTAAATTTAATGGTTAATAACATGGTTTTCCTCTTGATAAGTCCTAAGTTCAAAGCTAGCAAGTTCAAATTTAAATGGGGTAGAGTATGCCCAATTTTATAGATTTTTTTTTATTTATTTGAACCATGGTGAATTAATAACTTTTGGAGTAATATAGATAAAGAACAATATCTTATGTCACAAAACATAAACTTATTATGGTTCATAGATAAGTTTAATCTATTTATTTAAAAGTCCAATTTAAATTTTTTTATGTTTTGAATTGTTTTTATATAGATTTAAATTTATGATTTTTGTGGTTAATTATAATCAATTAAATCAATTATCATAATATTTTTAAAGTCACCTCTTAACTTAAATTTAATTAGTTACCTACTTTTACAAATATGTTTTCAATAAGTTTAAATTAATTAAAAAAATAGTGGCATTTATAGCTTAACAATTGAATGTTGGAAACTTGTTTAAAAAATATAAAAAAATTAAAGAAAAATTTAATTGCAAGTTTAGTTTATAGTTGAATTCTTTAAACATAAAAACATTAAAGAAAAAATTTAATTGCAAGTTTAGTTTATAGTTGAATTCTTTCCCAGTTTAGGGTTTGGAATTTGGTTACTTTTGGATTTCATTTTGGGCGGAGGATGTGTAAATATTTTTTATTCCAACTTCATTCCTTGTAATTAATGTTTCCTTTGAATGCCATGAAAATAACCCTAACAAAACGAAAAAGATGAATATCTAAAAAGGTTAGTGGATGTCACGATATTAGTTGACACATAGTTATGAGAAATAACATTATTATTGAATGTCATGAAAATAACTCCAAAAAAACAAGAAAGATGAATGTCTAAATAGGTTAGTGGATGTCACAATATTAGTTCACACATAGTTATGAGAAATAACATTATTATAAGTATAGGGGCAAATATGTGGCATTAAAGGTGTCTTTTCTTGAAGTTGAAGGTCAGAAATGATTTATTAGTTCTTGCCTCGCTGGGACTATAGCATTCATTTTGTGGTTAAAGCGCATTGACTTGACTTTTTCTTGCTATGTTTTTGCAATCTTAACCAAATTTTCATGAAAATGGTGAATATTTCTATTTTTTGTAAATTAAAAAGAAAAAAATATTCTAATTTCCTAGAAATCTTATTTCTAATTTTCAATTGCATGAGCTAGCTCCGATGAGACATAATTCCCTTCATGGGGGGTGTTTTATTTTCGGTATTTTTCAGTGTTTGATAAAAAAAAACCAATTTTCCGAGTGGTCATTTCGTTGGTGAGTTCTCTGACACTACTAATGCTACTTCTCTGCCCAATGTTGCAGGTCCCTTATGTGGGAGAGGGGGTAGGGGGTGCCAAGGAAACATTGATACATTGTGTGCTAAAAATTATATCACATTTGTAGAGAAATGATAAGAGAATTGCGATTTATTTGAAAATATTTTATTTCATTAAGTAAAGCTTAGGTTTCATTATTAAATCACAATGTTTTACCAACTAAAATGTATTTAAAAACATTTAAATATTTTTTCAAACTGTTATTGTTGTTGTTCACTTAATTATCAAATCATAATTTTTTACTAATTAAAATGTATTTAAAACATTTAAATATTTTTTCAAACTACTATGTGTTTAGCTATGTGTTTAGGTATCCTACACAAAACACGTACGCAATGGTTCATTATGAGACCTCTTGTGCTTTCCCTGTCCAGAAAGATCAGCACAAACAAAGCTTCACACACTACTCATCCCTCTTCAATAAACTTAATAAACACTTTGCTTGTGAGGAAACCTCATGTAGTGTAGAAGCAGAACAATGCCACTTGCGTATGCGTGGTAGCTCAAAAATATGTGATGTTCAACGGGATGTCATATTCACAGAGTTATCTCTGAGTTTTTTCGTGTCATTCTCGCACTTTATCACACACATGACCTTCTCGAGATTAATATGATCTCGGGACATGAATCATATCGTACAAATCGACGGACGTTGGTCAATGGTTCTTCGAAGGCTCACAAATCAAAAAATCGCGTGGGAGAAAGAGTATTCAGGAGGTTATGTGTGCGGGAGGATGCTTTTGCTCCGAACCTGCACACTCCCACCTTCGCATATGACTTTACTAAACTTTAATGGCTTTATTTAAGAGGGGAAGCCCATCAGTCTTGACAGTGGAATCTACATTCTCGCAGCTACTATTGACTGTGCACGCCCTTCTTAGCTCGACTTGAACCGTCTACCTCTCAACCTGCATTTCCATATTTTATTCTCCATCATATTAATCATGTCTTCTGTTGTCACCTAGGAGATACACAATTTGAAATTCTCCGTGGAAAGCGATACCCTCAAGCTTAGGCTTGAGAAAGTACAACCACACATCAGGGTAATCAAATAGGATGGGAGGTAATGGTGACAAAGAAAACTACTAATAGGGACAATAATTCATTGAAGATTAACCTATCATTGAAGATTATCTAGCGGAGCTATTGATTAATTGAACTACGTCGCAATAGATCATAAGAGTAACTACATGGATAATTAATAGTTGCATGGACTTATCTCTTCACTCAACGAAGTGCCGATTCACTATCATAGCGAGAATCAATATAAGGATCAATAGCGGATAGACTAGACTCAACAACTACTCTGTAGAGGACAACTAAATCAATGTAAAGAATTGAATTGTAGTTTAGATAGGTCATCACAGTGAGAATCCCTAGCAGTGGAGTTATGCCTATAACAACAAACTATTAACTATAAGGGACTATAAACTTATGAACTAATAATTATATAAATTAGAAACTTATGAACTAATAATTATATAAATTAGAAACTAACATTACTGATAGGGATTAGTAGAGCTATATAGTTAACTATTAATCTATTAGAATGTAGCAAGAAAAGGCTTCATTTGACTAGTGCCTTAGTTAAATCGAAACAAATCGATTTTCCACGTCAGCAAGATGACTTGGATTGCATTTAACTAGAGTGACATGAACTTGTCTACTAGCTAAGTCAGTAAGTTCTAGTTATAGGCTAGAAGTAGAGTTGTGCATGAGTTGATTGCTAAGATCTAGCAATCTGGTTGAGTTATTGTTACTTGAACTTAGTTAATTGAGCTTTAGTCATTAGTTGAGTCAGTTGAAGGTCATTTGAGTAGTTATGACTATTGTTAACTCATGGATCTCTTAGGTAACTTATCAATTTACTAAAAATGGACCTATTCATGCACGAAATTCAAATTTCCTCACAATGTTTCTCACAACGCTACTCTAAAATTAAATTACCAATATTTATTACTGCAATATTCAAAAAGATGTTGTAGTGGATACAACCACCCTCCAATTTTTTGCCTTTGTTTCATTTTGGAGCCTCCCTAACTACCATCCTTAGCAGCATGTCTTGCACTATCCAAGTACATAGGATTCAGTTGAGTTTCAGTGGCCTTTCAACCTATGCATGTCAACTTGTTTGTCTCTGACCACAGGTTGTCATTCTGGACTTAAGCATTTTTCTGGCTGAGATGCGCCCCCTGAAAATTGTGAAATTCTGGAGGGGAACTAGCCTTCCCTCCAAAAATTGTGCAATCCTGTTGGGCTTCCTGCTGCGATCCCGAAATGCGCAATCCATCCAGGCCCTTCCCTCTGAAAACTGTGCAATCTAGCCCAAAACTAAGCTTCAACTCATAAATTGTGGAATTCTAACTAACAGCTAGGGCTTTAGTTCGGAAATTGTGCAATGCATGAGGGATAACTAGTCTTTCTCAACCCAAAAACTGCACAAATCTCATCCCTAGGATTGCAGACTGTTGAATGTGCTTTCAGGTTGACCAGTTCCCTCCTGTACTGAGCAATCCTGATTTGTATGGATGGGCTTCTTTTCCCAAAAAAGCAAAAAAGCATCCCTAGATTTTAGGGATATATTTTCAATAGTTGGAGGTTACATGCAAAGATCGTTTAGAAACTTCCCTCCAAGTGTCACTTTTTCTAGATTTATGGCATGCATGTCATAAGCCTCATCCTTATCAAAGTTATTTATTCAACACTATCAAGCTCATTCCTCACATCGATCTTGGAGCTCTGACATCCCACGTCACATATAGGAGTCTTTGACACATTCAACTCAACTTTTTCTGGGTAAGTCTGCTTTTCATGTATTTTTCTTCTTTTCTATCGCTTTTTGTATTTCTCTTAGTATGATGTTTTTTTTTTGGTTTTGTTGAATGCCTGCTATCGTTTTAATGTGTGTTAGCCTATAGAAGCATTGTTTCAAGTTTTTCATTGCATCTCACTATTGTCGCATGCATGACACTGTTTCTGTACTAACGGTCATTGTTGCATCAACCCGCTTCACACACATGCTTGTTTTCCTATTTTTTGAATCCTGCACTCACTGTTTGCATGCATGATCATGAACTCTTTTTTACACTTAGCTTCGCCATGCATTCAAAACTTTTCATGTTTTGAGTCACCCGTCGACACGTTTGGGCTTGGCCCGGACCTTGCCTTGCCCAGACAACAATGCACATTTCTGATAGTGAAGGCTCTTCCTTCCTCCCAGAAAATGTGCAAATCGGGCCAACACTAATCTCCAAGCTTTCATTGCACAATTCTGTGAGGTAGTACCCTGCTGGCCCTAGAAATTGTGCAATGCAGTTTGTGGGTTTGCATGTCATTGTTTACTGAAACTGTGCATTACGCAGTTTCATTCCTCAGCAGTCTAGGTTGGATTGTGACTACACAATTCTAGGAGTTAGTCAACCTCTTGATAGCTTGGACTGTGCCTTGTGTAGTTTTTGCATTCAGTCTCCCAGCGTCCAGTGAAAATTATGAAATCTTCACTGTTAGTCACCCAGGTATGTTGCATTTCAGTCGTCAATTTTTTTTGGTTTTCAACCGATAGATTGCTTGCCATGAGTGTTTCTATCTCTCCAAGTATTGCAGGTGTTCATTCATCTCTCAACACTTCAGGTTCAATGGCCTCCAAGAGAGCAGGGTCAAAGGACACCATCGAAAGTGAAACTAGAGATGCAGTCGAACAAGTGTTTATGAGCTTGCCTATCTACTAAGACACCAATTTGTTCATAGAAAAGGACATCAAGATGAAATGGCAGGACATCAAGATGAAATGGCAAGACAACAATGATATATTCTCAGACACATTTGAGAAAAAATTGGAAGACCGTAGGGTTTATGTCAACATTCACAAGTCTGGCTTGTACGAAATTTCATGCAGGTATTCCGCATTTCCATGCACAGCCATGATCCACTGGATTGTCTCACACACCGATCCCGAGATGATGTTGTTGAGCAGTTCCAGTGGAACAAAACTTGCTACCTTCAGGGTGAAGAAGTTTTACGAGATGTATCACTTTCCACAACTGGTGATCACAATGGAGACACCCTTCAACACAACTAGCATCAGTGCAACTCAATATTGAAGATTTGGGTGAAAGAGCCCGCCAAGTTCAGGACAACACCCAGCCATGTTTACAAGACGAAGATACTACAGAAAGCATATCCGTATTTGGTCATCTTTGCATGATGCTTATACAGTCAAGAGAGCACCGAAACCTTCCTGCAGGGTTGGGTGATTGCATTGGACCAACTAGCTAGTGAAGGAAGACCTTCCAACTGGTCTTACATGTTGGCTGTCGGGTTGAAGGAACAGGTGACAGAAGTCCAACATCCGCCCAAGGGTCAGCAAGTGGAGATATACATGTTTGCATACATACTTGATGAAATCTGTGCCCATTAGCAGTTCTCAAGCTTGTGTTGGGCATGGACAATTTCAAAAACCTTTATGCACAAGTATTGCAGATCGTTCTCCAAATGCAGCTTCAACAAATTTATCACACAATTGTCATACCACTTTGTCACCCCAGTGTACAAAATGATATTTGGCCAGGATCCACCTTGCATGCCAAAAGCAACGATGGAGGCATTTATCCACATAGAATATTGGTATGCCTCACCCCTTGGCACCTTCGTATGGATGTACAGTGTGGAGAAGGCTCTGAATGTTTTACCAAAGTTTGCCATGGACAAGCTTGTCATGCAAGAGATGTCATATCACATCTCAATAGGGTTGTCAGCAAGATTGCACATGCAAAGGAAGGCACCTTCGCCCTCTCTTCCTTTGCAGATCAAGTTGTACAAGATACATAATATCAAGCATGCTGAGGCCAAGACAAAGGACTTCAAAAGATTCACCTTTGGCACCAGAAGTTTCAATTCGTATGACCCGCATTACTTGGTGAAGGACCACTGTGCGAGAGTGTGGATTCCTTGGATCCACAGGGCATGTCATTGGGCTGAGGAAGACCCATAGATATATTTCTCTCACTTCTCCACGATCAATGAACCGGTCGGCATAGCTATAGAGTGGTTACCAAAGAAGAAATAGGTAGTATATCAGATTTCACCATCATCATCATCAACAGAAGGTAACATACCTACGCGTGACAAAGGCAAGAAAAAGGTTGTTGACAACACAGAGGCAGAGCAAAGCTGCAAGTTCAAAGCATATCCACTTGTGTTGAAAGAAGCTCTGGAGATTGAGGCTAAGAGGCGACAACACGACAAGAGGATCACACAAAAGCTAAGAGAGAAACAGAGGATGGAGGAAACAGAAAAGGAGTTGCAGGAGTTGAAGCAACAACTTCGGAAAGAACATGAACTATGTAGAAGAGAGAAGGAAGCACATCAGAGATAGGAACAATAGGGGGTGCAGAATGCATAGATTGATGAAACTATGCCCATATAGGTTATAGGCTCATCCTAGTAGCCGGTACAGAGAAGATAGGCTGAGCAGTCGCAGGAGAAGGATTTAGCTCAAGAGATTGAACATATGCTAGAGCAGATGGATACGAATATGGTTAAGCTAGAGTTAGATCAGGATATTTACCTCATGCCTTGGAACCAAGAGGTCACCCCACCGACTTTACCAGATCCGGAAGAAGAGCAAGTCCCAAGCAATCAATGAAACACAAAGATCCTTGAAGACAATCTGGAAGAAGAGATGCACAACATATGTTTTAACGAGTCACAACATAGAGTTGTGTAGTCACACAGAGTGCCCACTCCGGATGTTCACATATCTCTTGCACATTTTGAAGAACAAGTGATCGTATCCGATGTGTGCAAGCATCCCACAATATTGGCCGATGTTACCAGAGCATATGCCGAAGCCACCAGCTCGAGTGTTTGATTCTTGATAGTAGAGAATGAGTGCATGGCTAAGGAGTTACAAGTGGCCAAGCAGGGAGGAGAACAGGTTACATCATCTACCAGAGAAGATTTGAAGAGAGCGATACTAGATGAAGTATCGTCCCTCGAGACAGTCATGCAGATGTTTTATTCCAAATTTGGCACCGTGCATAAGTTAGTTTTCCATCTCAACGGTTGGCAGCAGCGTTGTGCTAGGAGAGCACACATCTTGTCAAATCTGCACACTTCTGCTGACCGCATGCGAACATGGACAATGAGGTACAAAGGAGCCCCATTGCATTTTCCAAAGATGATGAAGCTAAAGGTAGTAGATTTGAAGGCACACATCCAGAGTTAGATCGAGAACTACGAGGAACTCTCACAGCTCATCACCAATTTGCAGGCTTCACATGCACAAGCGTTCAGAAGCATGGATGTCATTATGCACACGCACGCTATCCCATCTATTGACATACTCACTGAAGAAAAGTCAAAGAACCAAGTCTGACTGGAACTCCACATGTACTTGATGAGTTGATCCGTGTAGCCACTAGCGTAGACTTGGAGATCCATGCATACACTATGCATCAGTATGTTGTACTCAAGGCTATTATGTGCATGTTATCAGACGAGTTGAACCGAGTTACCAAATTAGTGTACTTGGATGCAACAAAGGCGAGAGTTCACTTTCAACAGGATGTCACCATTGAGCACACAGACACCATAACAGACTATTTAGCTTGGCATTTGTTCGCCATCGTCGATCATCATGAGGATGTCGAAGAGTTGGTCTTCCCACAACTGTCTGAGTCTTAGTAATGTAATGCATGGCTTTCTCAAGCATATTTTGTGTCACATGGGTACATGTGTAGATTGTAATGTAACATATTGTAACAATAAAAGACCAACTGTCTATAGTAGAATATAACAGTCATGTAGCAGTTGAAGAGTCATGACGGTAGGCGAAGAGTCAAAAAGGGGAATTTCAAGGGTCACCCCACCCTTTGCTATTTAGAGAACCTCATAACTCATTGTACAAGATTTTGGGAGCCAAGCTTCTTATATGTGTATCTTAGAGAAAGCTTGGAGTGTATTGTAACAAGCCTTAGCTTCTCCATAGTGTAGAGCTAGTATATCTCTTTCAAGGAGCAATCGACAGTAACTATAACATTACATTGTCAGGAATAGTGATTGGTCATTGTTTTATGTATGATTGGAGCTTTCACTTTCTTAATATAATAGAGCCAACACATTTCATGCATATGTTGTTATTGTATTTCAGCAATCTTGGTTACTCTAATGATATATGTGTTTGTTGTTTATGCATGTATGTATGGAGATTTCTATATATGTTTGTATGAATATTATCGAGATGTGTTGTTGTTTAACCATCACTTTGGATCATTGGCTAACCTTGTTTCCATCTTGTGATGTATCTTTCTTGCGTGTTCCCTTTGAAGCTGCGTGTTGTCACGGGTTTCTAAAGGGCACACTCATACCCACGTTATGTGTGTTAGACCCATTCATGCACCTTCCTTAACTTTTTGCGCATGTCACACCCTTGCTACCAACAGGGACATCTTACTCATGCTTGCGCACAACTGCGGTCAAGGCGATACTATACTACCCCACTGCTGGGACTCCTACACCAAATAGTCCAAGGTCTAGTTGGGAATTATTACCATGGAGATCCTCTGACATGTTGGTGAGTCCAGCACCATCAATAGGAGAGTAGACATTGGAAGCAGAAAGCACTTACACAAAACAATTAGAATTAATTAGCTTTCTATTGTCTAGGTAAATCCTCTCTGCGGACAGAGACGATCCCTCTAGCCCAATGAGTAGGTCTAGCAACCTAAGTGACAATCTATGAGACACTTTCCTAAGCTACAATTGAAATGAGAGATGAAGAAGATGGCCTACCTTGTTTTGATGCTATCTTGATCCCCTTTGTTAAAGACCTTGAATCACTTGTGTCACAGGCTCGTTCCTGCTGCTCACAGCGTTTGTGCACCTACACAAGAGATCAAGACACAACAAGGCATGCAAATACCAATAACATATTCAAAATCAACCGACTTAACTGATCAAGGAATGTTAAGATAGATGATACATGAGCATACAAATCAATGGAAAATGAACTAGCAGTTTCATATTAATAGAAAATAAGGGGAAGAACACAACCAAGTGTCGGTTGGATAAATCGTTCTTGTGGACAAGACCAATCTCCCTAGTATCTACAGATATCTAGCGAAAAGAAAAACAAGCAAATTCTACCTTTCTCTAAATATTGCGATTTATAAATAAAAGCCAAGAGGTGTTTTAGACCCTACCTTAAGTCCAACGCTAGTTTGTGGCAGCCATGCTTCGACCGTCCAAATGAGTTTCCTTTTGAGAACCTGCAAACACAAACAAGCACACATCAAATAATACCTGCATAGCCAATATAATAAATCATATTCATCATGATGATCAAGGAATTCATGAAATAAACCATAAGAGACAGCTTATTGAGAAAAATAAACTTGATTGTATTAACTTTAAACAAAGAAGAACTTTACAACTTTGGTGCCTTGATGTTGTACAAGCTCCTCCTAGGGTCCAAGCAAGAATATCCTCTACTTTGACAAGCTTCACACTCTTCCCAATGAGGTCAAAAGGTATGTAATCTCTCCTCTCAAGCTCAATTAGGAAGTCTAAATTCCAACAACATTTACCCTAAAAAATATTCAGCTTTCAACCTCCCTAGTAACTAGCCCAATGCCTCATTTTATAGTGCAGAGGAAGGAAGTTACTAGGTCCACCTATGAAGGGATAGAGTCCTCCTTCAAAGGGATAAGCTCCTCACATCAAGGGGTTAGCTCCTTTAGTTATGGGATGCATGAACAACCAAGGAGCGAACTTGCCACCTCAAGATTCCCTCTAGAAGCTTCCAGAAATAACCCAAAGTGAGTTTTTAAGAATGTACTTGCGCCTTTTTGACTTTTACAGGGGTCTGCACCCATTACACAGAAATAGAGCGGGTAGGTCCGCAGGGAACATGACCAGGGAGTGCGGGACTGCAATTAATGCTAAGAGAAAGTGTGAAACCAGAGTTTTAGAGATTTTCAAGGACTTTCTCTCATTTTTCAAGGCTTGACATGAAGAGCTGAGGTTTAAGACTTGCATAAGAGGAAAGTACGAGTGGTGATAGACTCACACTGATTGCAGAATGTCATGGTGACAATATTTTGTGCAACAGATTGCCCCCTAAAGTGTGAAGTCTATAATAGATAATATTTTTCATCTAAGAAGAGTGAAGTACTTTATCATTTCAAGGATCATCCTATGGAGAGCTTGGTTGGAACCTGTAAAAACATTCAATACAAAATATATATATGTGATCATATCATCGCTGAGGTAGGCATTCCCATACTCAGATCAAAATTGACTAGAAAACTAACTAAAATGCTCTGATATAGGAATGATCTTGTAATACATCACAAGTATAGACATATGTAGACACAGTATGGGCACAACCATCTGTTTATGAATAGTGCACTGTATAATGAATAACAAAATTCCTCGCAACCTGGATTGTGGAAACTAGATCCAGGGTCTTGATTTCTGCTTCCTAAACTAGTATGATTCTATCCATGTGAATGAATGTGTCGAAGTCGAACATGGTAGAAACCACTTGATTACTAGTCAATGATGTAAACTGTTAACAAGTGTGAGAGAAACCACCAATAATGTCAATGGATCTCAAAGTAATCAGTACAATCCATGAAATGTGAATATATGAGTTGATGTCGAACATGTCCTGGAATCCTCTGATCGAAGGTCAATGATGCAACCTGTCATTGAAGGCGAGAAACCTACCATTGAGGCATGCAGATTTCAAGGTACTGACGATTTCTAGATCATCTTTCTAGATAATCAGCTGAAGTCGATACAAAGCAATCCGTCGTAGGCAAGCCCACAACACGAAATCATAGATCAAGTTTGAAGAAATATAATCTGCAAGTACTGACTCAGGGATGGTCAGGATAGATGATAGATATTTTGCAGATGAATGGTTTATTTGCACTGACCTCTTGAATACATAACGACACTGCAAATGGTTTGGTGACAATTGACCGAAAGCTAATACCCAGAAATCGGTTGAAGACTTTCAATATGGTTTGATTAACTATTAGGCAAAGGATTTCCCAACCCAGGTGAACAGAAACTGTCGTGTTCAAGAGTGGTTAAATGTTTTTCTGAGACACAAAGTATAACAAACAAGGTCATCTTTCTCTCTTTCCCCCCACCATTTCTAGCAAGTACCTCTTTATTTTTGACAAGCTTGAGAAGGATAACATTTGTTTGGTTATAAGCTCATCCTTGGTTATAAATTCGAACCCTAAGAAGGAGTGGTCTGTTCCTGTTTTCAATTGAATAGGTCCTTTACTATTAAATTTTAACGAGTCCAATATAGGAGAAAATCGGCGTTTTTCAATTTTAGGGAGTCAGAAGAAAAACTTAAGAAAACTCCATGGTTGTCCTTTTCATAAATTTGTGTCTCCAAGCCCGAAAAAGTATAAAATAATACTTTAGAGAACCGCTTGACCATTACGATCAAGGAGTACTTTTCATAATTAGTGTCTCTGATCTGAAAAAGTAAAAAAGCGATCAACGACATGTCGTTTTATAACCAATATCGAATTTGAAACGACAAAAATCCGACAATCTTTTTATTTTTATACGGTCAAAAAAGAGTTGTAAATGGACCGTCCTTTTAATTATGTTTTAACGAGCTTAAAAAGAAAAACTCGACAATCATTTCATATTTTAGGAGTCAGAAAAGAGCTTGAAGATGACTCCAATTTTTTTGTTGAAAATGATCAATTTTGCCTAAAAAATCTGATATTCTGCACAAAAACTCAAACATTACTCATACCTGTTTAAAATAAATAAAAATGCATCAAAAAGTTACCTCTTTAAAGTTAAAAATAAACAAATTAAAAATTCATTTATTCAGAAATGCTTATAAAAAGGGTTTTTGTAAATTCATTTTTACCGTTTGACTTCAGAGTGACAAAAGAGAGCTTTTGGGTAAGAAACTTCCCGTGAAGATTGCGGAAAATCCATCTGTTGGAATAAAAAACCATCACCTCCAGGTAATCCACATCACTTTATCTTGCATTTCAACCATTTGAATTTTGTTTTTAGGTTTCTATTTTGATTTTTAGGAAAAATTTAGTTTAAAAGACCGCTCACGGGGGTCCGCAGGCGCAGCTCCGAAACCTGCGGACCCCAACTTTTTCCTACACAGGAAAGAGCCAGGGGCACGCACCTTCTATTTGGGAAGAGTGTGGACCTACGCACTGTCTCTAACTGGAGAGTGCGGTCCCCGCGACATAGGTTTTACAATTTCAAATTCTTCAATTTCCGCCCAAAAACATTGATTTAAAATGTTCTAATCCACCTTTTCTTTCAATGTAGGATATACACTATGCCTAGTTGGCGGGAACTGGAGCACGAAGATGTGGACCTTGCCGCAATTAATCATATACCTTCAATAGATGCATTGAAGGCATGCAGGTTATTTAAATTCCGGGCCATACCTGGCATGAGGACCCAAGTAGACTTTTTGCAGTGGCTGGTGGACAGGTGGAATATACAGGACCAGTGTTTTATTATTGGTGGCCACCAGCTCGAAATGGAGCGAGAGGACATTTACTTTTTGACTGGTTTTTCCTAGGAGAGGTGAACTTTTGACTCTATTCAGGACTAGCCCAGGTGGCCAATCTGCCGATAGTCTCCGGTTAGAGTTTTGTAATGCCCAAACCAAGGACAAAGGGATTGATATCAAAACCATCTCCCGTCGTGAACTCAAAGTGATTGCATTTACTGTCACTAGACTCTGCGGGAGCGCAACACTGCATATGTGTTGTGGGGAAAAGTATCCAACACGGAATGACCCTATCCCACTCTAAGGGTGATAGTTCCTTAGCAACAGCCGAAGCAAAGCTATCTAAGATTACTTCTTTATGACATGCAAAAGAGGAAAGGAAGAGATCCACTTACCGATGTCTTGCGCAAATGGTCGATCCAATCTTCTCTCTTTGCCGCTTGCTCCCAGCTCCAAGTCTTCTCACGGGTCCAGCTACACAAGATCCTGCAAACAAGACGAGAAAAGGAAACTAGAAGCATGCATTCATAATTGATTCAAGGATTAGCATAAATCAAATACGCAAGTAAGACAACACATCATTGAAACACATGCGAATAGAAGAACCTCAAATGCTTTATTAATGGAAGAAAGTAAGGTTCAGGCGGTGATACAACCGTAAGAGGTCCAATCCAGCATCACCTTCCCGACGGAAAGAAATCTCCTCTTCACCTCCCTCAAGCAATCACCCAATACTCTCAACTGTAAACCAACAGCAATTCTTTGCACTAAATTCCGGCCTCCTAGATCCCATGGGATGAGATCCTTATATAGAGTTTTGGAGTGAAGATAAGTCAGCTTGATGTGTGACTTGTTGTCCTCTTCAACTCCAGTTGTTCTTCAGTCCTTCACTCAGAGTTTCTACCTTCCACTTGGAGTTTTAGAAGCTCTTAACTCATCATTAGGCGAATCTTCTGATCCAAGTGTCATTTTGGAAGCTTCCTGGGCACTGGCACATTGAGAAAAGATTCCTCCACATGTCAAAGTATGCCCAGCGCAGGTAGCCTTTGTTGCACTTGCTATGCAGCGCAGGTACACCATAGAGCTTTTGACATTCAGCGCAGATGCTTAGTGGAGCAGCTGCTTTGATCCAAAATTGACCTGTTTTTGAGTGTTTTTCAGTGGAGAACTGATCTGAAGTGCTGTGGTTTGCTGACCTTGTTCCTCTAGGGGTAGGAACAACATGTTTAGGGACTTTGGATCCCTCAGATTATTGACATTTCATGCTCCATGCTGTAAGGCACAAAAATGTCTATAACAATATGGCCACCAGATCCCAAATGCGGATGGCAGTAGTCTGTTATCGAGGCACCATCTTCAACTAGTGCAAAGCTATGTTGGCTAATGTAAAAGGCCAACTGACTAGAGCAAAAAACATAGAACTGAAAAACTTTGGATATGGTTTCTTCGTTGTGACCTTTGGTCTAGAGAGGGTCCCGATGTTGGTTCCACAACATCTTTCTATTGGAGCTGGACTTCCCCGAGAGCCCAAGTTGATGCATTGGGTTGCAGTTATGGCCCATCTTCCTGAGGAGGGTTCAGAGGTTGTTCGATTTACTCCTGATTATTTTCATTGGTTGGAGAACCAAGTTTTCACGATTTAGGATTTTCCTTATGCTGGGATGGATTATCGTGGTGACGCAGAAATGACTGTTCCACTAGGAGAGCAATGGGATGACTCAGGTAAACTCATTTTCAACATTTTCTAATTTAATTTTTTTTGTTCTTATTTTTGAATCATCCCAAAACTGATAGTAAAAAGTTTCAAATGCAGATGTAGGTCCACGGAAACCAGCCACTCTTCGGCCTTATGAGAGGAGACACCTAGCTGCAGCAGTACCAGCCCCATGGGACGAATCTACAGAGACCCTAGCCGAATTGGAAAAGCATCTAGAGCGTTTGACAACAGACATTCCAGAGACTAGCATAGATGACATTCCTCTTAGGTTACAACGCTATATGATTGGGGTCCCAGGACCTTTCAGGATGTTCCTTTGTAGGGTGGCCCGCGTAGTGGTTCCTTATCGTGATCATCACCAGTGATAGGATGATCGCCTTTTGTAGACTCATATGACATTTTTGCTTTTTGCACTATCATTTTTGTCGATCATAAGGTGTTTTTCAACCTATGATCGAAGACGATGTATATTTGACACAATTCTATGCTATGCTATATCAATATTACTGGCTAATCTTGTAAAACATGTTATGGAATGTTTTTAAATTTACTGTTTGATTATTTCAAATGTCCACTTAACATTCGAGAAGCAATTGCATCTGCTAATGTATTTAAATATCTTGGAATATGCTGATATTCAATATAGTCAAATTCACGTTCCAAGAGACGAACTCTCAAAAATAATCTTAATAACACCGTATTTCTAATGGCATAAACTCTATTAAGCTGCAATAAAACGAGTTCAGAATCTAACCTCACAATCAAAATCCGAATCCCAAATGAAATGGATTTAGATAATAACTCAATCACTGCACTATACTCTGTAATGTTGTTCATTGTTTGACTGAGGCTTACCCCATGCATAGATACCAACTCGTCAGAGGGTGAATAGATAACCCAAGCTGCGGAAGAAATGTTTCGTGTATTACGACAAGCACCATCAACAAAACCAATGTATGTTTGAAGAGACGTTGACATCTGCAATATCAAGAGAAAAATCAAGATAAGCAGGAATAATGAAAAAAACACTCTCTAAACTAAGCACACTTTTCTAATCTAAAACACGCCAGCTATAAAGAAAACTAATCTAACTAAAATCTCCACACCTAGGTTTAAGCATAATATCTCTTCAGATAAAGACCATTTCTGGGCTTACCTAAAGAGACACTGTCAAAATCTACCAATTCATAGGCCCCTTTTGCCAGCTTTCGCTTAACAACATAAGGACCATGCCACATAGGTACGAATTTTCCAGCGCCTAGCTTATCATTTGCTTGATCGTATAGTAAGACTAGGTCTCCTTCCGAAAAATTACGAGGTGTAACATTTCGATCATATTGAGCTTTAATTCGTTTGGCATGTGTTTCGATTGCTAGTGCAGCATCACGTTGATTCTCATCTAGCTGAGCCAAGTACAACAAACGTTTCTCCTCTTCGGAAGTGGCTAGGAGTAACTCTATGGCTATTTGCAATGACGGGATTTCGCATTCAATGGGTAACACAGCTTCCAAACCGTAAACTAGTTGGAAATGAGTGAAACCAGTTGATGTTTTTACTGAGGTTCGATACGCCCAAAGTGTTGAAAATAACATGTTATGCAAATTCGACCTATGAATCCCAATGATTCGTCAGATCATAATGACTAGAACTTTGTTGATCGCTTCAACTAGACCATTAGCCTATGGGTAATATGGAGTAGAACTATCGTGACGCAGGCCAAGTTGATCTGTTAGTTCAGTCATCATGATGTTTCAAAATGATGCCCATGATCAATGATAATCGCTTGTGGAACACCAAACATAGTAATTATATGATTGAAAATGAAAATCGCAGCGTTTTGCCATCTGCCGAAAATGTAGGCATCGCCTCGTCCCACTTGCTAAAATAGTCTACCGCAAGGATGATATACGCATGCCTCTCGGCCGAGTGAGGGTTACATGTAATAAAGTCGATACCTCACTTTGAAAAAAGAGCGACGACAATTATAGGGTGGAGAGGAGAAGGTGGAGCACACATCTTTTGATCAAAAATTTGACAATTGTGGCATTTTCAGAGCGCATCAATACAATCTTTAAACAAAGACGACCAGAAATAGCTAACGCGCAATATCTTTTGGGTTGTGGCATACCTAGACATATGACTGCCACACGCCCCAGAGTGACAACCATTTAAAACCTTTTTAGCTTCCTCATGATTTAAACAACGTCGGAAAACAGAGTCCGCCCCACGACCGTAGAGTGTATCTCCAATAATCTTGTATTGTTGGGATTGGAAACGTATTTTTCGTTTCTGAGATTGTGAAATTTCAGGCCGAAAAGATTGGGTTTGGAGATAAACAATGATATCTCCATACCATGGGTCAAGAGTGCTAATAAGAAACAAGGATTTGTCCACAATGGGCTCTTCCACCACAATTTCAGTATCAGCACACGGAAAGTCACACATCAACTCCGCAAAAACTAAAGATTTCTCTGACTTAGATTTTTCAAACTCCAAGTCAAATTCCTACAGGATAACAATCCATTTGGAATACTTGCCCCCTAACAATTTTTTTGTCAAAATACAAATCATAGGGTTACAATCAGAAATTACAGTAGTTTTGCGTAGTAAGATGTAATGATGAAATCTTTGGACAACTTGAACAGCTGCCAAGGCCAATTTCTCCACATGTGAATATTTTAGCTTAGTCAGATTCAAGGTTCGACTAAGGTAATAAATGACATGTTCACTACCGAGTTCATCTTCCTGAACTAACACCATCTTGATGGGGAATGAGAGGCGGCGAGATACAAGAAGCAATCCTGGTTGTAGTTGGGAGGATGCAATAATGGTGCATGGGTCAACGCGTGTTTAAGTGCATCAAAAGATTTGTCAGTTATCTCATCCCAAAAGAATGGAGTATTCTGTTTCAACAACCTAGTAAAACCATTTGTTATCTCGGCGTAGTTAGGAATGAATCGATGTAAAAAGTTTGCTTTCCCTTGCAAACTTTGGAGTTGGCGAAAAGTCAAAGGAGGAGGCAATTTGACAATAGCTTCAACCTTCGAGGGATCGACACGAATGCCGGCTTTCGAAACAACAAATCCTAGTAAACGACCTGTTTCTATACAGAAAACACATTTGTGTGGATTCAACCTAATTCAATAATGCCTTCATCTCATGAAGATTGCTCATAAATGAGTGAGATGATCAACTCTATGTAATGAATGAGAACATAAATCATCGAGATAAGGTTGTACAATGTGCTTGATGTCATGAAACACGTAAGACATAGCTCTTTGAAAAGTTGCTCCGGCATTTTTCAACCCAAAAGGTAATTTGCAATAATAAAATGTCCCCCATGGACAAATAAAAGCCGTTTTTTGTTGATCGGCAGGTAGAATGTTAATTTGATTGTAACCCAAAAAACCATCCATAAAGGAGACAATTTCACTATTGGCACAATCATCAATGATTTGATCGATATAGGGCGTTTGGTAATTGTCTTTGGGACAGGCTCGATTAATATCTCTATAATCGATACATATTCTTATCGTTCCTTGCTTTTTGTTAACAGGAACAATATTTGATACCTAATCCGTTAAGGGAATTGGATAAATGAAACCTGCTTTAAGTAATTTTTCAACATCTGCTTTAATAGCAACAGCTTTTTGCGGGTGGATCTAATGCAAACGTTGCCGGATGGGTTTAGCATCTAGGTAAGTTTTGATTTCATGAACAACAATTGCTGGATCAATTCCCGACATTTCTTTATATGACCAGGCAAACACGTCGTGGAATTCCTGAAATAGGACCTTATATGTTTGAAGTTCATTTTCCGTACAGGAGGCACCTATATGAATGTTTTCAACAATTCCAGGTTTAATTGAAATGTAAATAGGAATTGTTCGAGAAATATTTCCCAAATTTAACTCTGAATCAGGATTTTGCAATGGATTTTGTGGTTCCCTGACATAATCAGTGGTAAAAATAGATGAAAAACCATTTTCAAAATGATCAATCTCAGGTAGAAATGAAGATCGATGATGAAGATCTTCCCATGGTAAATCATCAACAGACAAAAGTTCACGAATTTTCTCATTAGTATGAACAAGTTCAGAAAAGTTTGTTGAACCTGAGTTTGATGTTGAAAGTGATGCTCCATTGACCACATTCATTAGATCAATTCTAGTTGAAGAAGGGTCGGAAAATGACTGTACAACCTGATACACAATTTCATAGGGACTCAAAGGCATAGCATCACCAAATGAATCCACCTCAGACCTAGAAGGTACGATCCAAGGATCATCATAAACAATAGTGTCTGATGAAATCATATGAATGGTTGCAGTAGAAGGCGATACGTTAGGAGGAGGAAAGGAAAAATTTCCTAGTAAACCAGAATCTTTAACCAATCCTACCCCAACATCCTTATAAGGGATAGTTGTTTTGCCGACATGTTGGATACTTTCAGAAGAGGCTGTGTCAAATGAAAAGTAGGTTAGCTAGTCTATAGTTACGATCTTTCCATTATGAGGAAAATTTATAAGCTGAAATACCGATGAAACAACAACAGTCATAGCGTAAGACCAACTACGACCCAAGAGAAGGTTGTAATCTAGAGGGGCATCAACCACTTCCACATCTAGATTAACAGTTTTTCCTTCAACCCCTATAAGTAAATCCTATAGAATTCCAAAAGGATGGAACCCATGGCCATCAAAAGCCTTTATAATCGTCGGGGATTGATTAAGTGTAGGAGAACCAAGCGATATCCAACACTGGATCGACATAATACATGTTGAAGCTCCCTCATCAATCACAGTTCTAAAGCAAGGTCCGTTTTTTACTAACATTGGAATCTGAAAAGCCATTTTATGAGGTAAACGAGGTGTAATATATTCTAAATCGAAGATTATAAGGTTCAAGTCATAAATATCAACAGCTCCTATAGCCGACAATAGCAATTTACGTTGTTCTGGACATGATTGCAGAACCTCCAAAGCCGACATTGCTAAAGGGGAAATAGCTAAATCTTCAACAATGTTATAGTTCTGAGCAGCTCTTGCATGTGGATTGAAAGCTGACTTTCAAAGTATACCCTTAGCAGGCGGTTTGATTACTAAGTCTGGGTTAGGTTTCTCGATCTGTAGCGGATCAGAACCAGGAGTTGAAGTTGATGGGTTTGAATTAGAAGATTCTGCTTCCTTACCACCAAGAGGACTTTTACTTCCATAATCTTGCGATCGTGTCGCAATCCTAACATGGGACATCATCATTATGGTTTCTTCCAAGGCATTGGAGGAAGAACCAATCATCTTACTGTCTTGACTAGGAAAAGGATCCTTCAAGACAGCAGGCGTTTGAGAACCTTTGACAATTTTCACAACCTCAGCACGATGAGGGCAGTCTCGTGTAAAATGCTCTTCATCACAAATGATACAAGGATAATGACATTTACGTTTCTCATCAGTAGATTCCGTTTTATTTGATTTATCTTTCGAATTTTGCTTATTTTTCTTCTTCCCCTTCTTTTTACTGCTGGATTTTGATTTGGCCGTAGATGATTTTACGACATGAATATCGGCAGGAATTTTAGTGGAAGAGTCTCCTATCGGGGAATCTGGTAGAGTTATGATAGGAGAAGAATTATTTGAATATTTCTTCTTACTTTTGGTGTTAACTGAACCAATCATACCGTCAGCGGCATGAGACCCTAAAGGAGCTGCAGTTATTTGATTTTGTTTCGAAAGGTCGGGGATTTTCTCGTGTAAAGTACCGGACTGTGTATAAACAAGGTCGAGGTACTGAGCTTGAGAAATTACTTGCTCTTCAGTAACAACTCCTGCCTTAGCTACATCCTCAGTGATTTTAGGTAATAATGATTTAACAAACCATTCTGCTAAGATTTGATCCGGAATAAAAACTTTCACTAAACGCCGTCGACGTCTCCATTCATGAATGTGATCTAAAATATAAGTGGACGTTGACTATTTTAATGAAGTTAATAATTTCGTGCCATTTTCATATCTGACAGGCAACTGAAAATGAGTTAAGAATGAAGTGGCTAGCTGACTAAAGTTATAAAAATATGCTCACGGTAACTCAATGTACCACTTGGCTGCAAGACTAATCAGAGTGCGTTGAAAAAGATGTAAATGAATTGAATCATCTATAATGGAGTTAGATGCACACTAGAGGTGATAAGTCATCACATGGTTTGACAAATCCTCTCCCGATTTACCTTCAAACTTTGGGATATCACTGGGCAACTTATTCGGCATTGGCGGCCAAAACGGAAGATAATTAATCGGATCATTCGTAAGGTGCGACAAATCAGGCAAGTCCGAAGTTGCAATGAATGGTAACTGATGATTAGGGTCTCAAAAACCCTGGGTCATAAGACCAGCCCCAGGAGGAGGATATCCAGGATAACTTGGAATTGGAATTGCATTTGGGATATTATATCCTCTCAGAAAACCAGGATTAACCGGACCATACTGGGGTTGTTGAGGTTGCTGATAAGTATATCCAGTGTATGGTTAATGCTGGTAGACTGGGCTTTGAACAGTAGGACCGAATTGGTACTGTCCCTGGTACGGTTGATAAGTAAATTGAGGTTGACTTGTGACAACCATACTTCGACCAGGTTGTCCTGCAGACATCTGAACCGAAGTCTAAATTGTAGGTCCAGACTGAGGTAAAGATGTTTGAGGAGTTGATGCAGGAACAGTAGAAACTGGAGCTGCCGATACTCCAGAAATAGGCGGGGTAGATTGAACAGATGCTGTAGTAGTTGCCGTAGTCATTTGAGGCAGAGTTTGGGCGAACTAGGCGCAAGCTGAGAAACTACACTAGGTGCAGAAGTTTGAATAGTAGGCTAGACAGGTTGCTGGGTTGAACGAGAAACCAAAGGTTGTCCAGATTTAGATGACAACTGCACATTCGGTTGCAAGATCTGTTGAGATTGAGATGGATCCCACACTATGTTCATTCCGGGGTATGGACCCGTAGAAGGTTGAGCATATTGAGGACCATAACCGGGTTGAGGGTAGGGTTGATAATTCAACGGTACATTTCCAACTCCTTGGACAAATGATTGACCTGAAGGTGGTTGGAAACCTTGGGTTGGGTACTGACCTTGAGGTTGATAACCTTGAGGCACGTACTGAAACTGGGGTTGACCTTGAGGTACATATTGATACTGGGGTTGACCTTGAGGTACGTACTGAGTCTGGGGTTGACCTTGAGGAATGTACTGACCCGAAGGTATGTACTATCCTTGAGGTTGCCCCCCAGGTGGTAACTAGGTACCTTGAGGTTCCCCCCAGGTGATAATTGAGTACCTTGAGGTTGCCCCATAGGTGGTAACTGACTATCTTGAGCTTGCGGATTTGGAATGGTACTTGACATCATAAGAATGTCTTCTACACTTAGCGGTTTAGTTCCATTATTACCAGTTGATAAACCATGTTCAATGGGTTGAGGAGATGCTCCTGAAAAAGTAGCAGTGAGTGACTGATACCAAGAAGGAACAGAAGGATTGCCATATAAAAATGTTTCCAGAGATTGAGAAAACATGGATGACTATCTCGACATATTAGGTGTTGGATGAAAAGGAATGTGAGGTGGCAAAAAACTTAGTCCCGGGTTTTCTAGAAAGTTGGTCAATGAAAGATACCAAGCGTCCCTCCTAGGTGGACTGTAAAAGATCGATTCACGCTCCCTAAGTTTTGGGTAATGAGCCTTCCTACCCTGGGTGAAACATGACCACTGGAAGTTGGAGAAGCAAATCCTGATGATGGAGTAGTAGCAGGTTTAGTTTCAGGCTTAGAAATTTCAGGTTCTTCAACTAATTCACTAGTAGAGGAAACACTACCAGTAACTTCGGAAAATGAAATTGGTTCCGAAATATATTCTGTTGCTTGAACTTGATAATCAGGGTGAACAACTAAAGAAGATTCTCCTTCTTCCGGTGACCCAAATCTACTGTCACTAGGAGTTAGAAGAGCTCGTAGCCCTTCAAGCTGGCTTGGTGAATACTCAGGAGGTTGCCCTCGAAGTCTACGGGACTGCCTCGGTAATTCAACCACAATTAAATATTTTAATTACTTCACATGCAAACAAAGAAAAGTCTCAATAAAACCACCTAAAGTCTCTAAAGAACCAAACAATTTGAATCACACACCTAAAGAATCTAGGAGTACAAACCACACACAAACAGTAACTTTCTGTACCGAAAACACTAGTTGGTGATGAAATCCAACGTCGCAGAATTCAATACAGAAATGGCGGTTGGAACAATTACCCCGATAACCCGCTTAATGAAACAGACTGGCACAAGTTTCTTCACTAAACCATCTCGAGTGAAGAGAACCCCCTAGAGAGTCCAAGTGAGTCTAGTTGACGTCTGCTCCAGGTACAGTGGGATCTTCCCTCCACCGTCACCTTAGGAAAGAATCCTATAGATTATGGTCACTATGGCTACCAACAGAAACAAATATACTTGGGGGAATAGTCTGTGATCCGACACACACGCAAGGGCAGAGTAACAAAGTTCAATCCCTTTGAAGGCTCCTTGACATAATCCAAGGTTTACCAACAAGTGACCCTAGGCTCCTCGACAATGGTTAATCCAAGGTTTACCATTTTTAATACGTGTATATCTTCTATCGTTCCCAATTAGGAAGGATTGATTACCCCATTGGTTTGGATATGATCTCATACTTGACTCCTTTAAGAGGAGCTTCCCAGAGTATAGATGTAACAATTGGAATTTATCAACTACCACAAGATATAGCTACTTGTTTGTTTTAACTATCTTGGAGAGTTAATTACTCCCTACTCCAAGATACTAGCCTAAGCTATGTTGGTGATAAAGAGCCCTAGAAATAAAAAGATTGCTAGATAAATTTTACTTTAAGTTTTATTTTTATTGGTTGTTTCTTAAGTCAAAAGGCATGGAGATGAAACTTTATGGTGTGAAGACTCGACTCCAAAACACTAAAAATGCACCTAAGATGATAAAAAATCCTTTTTCTTCAATGAATTTCTAGCTAAAGAAAGAGCTGAGAATACAATTGCTTGAAAAACAAATCTTTCCTTAACAAACAAATGAAAAGAAAAACTTTTTTGTCTTTTTCAATAAACTCAAAAACGAGACTACTAATTATGCTCACGAAAAATATCCCTTTCTTTTAAACACTCAAACACTACCAAAAAACAAATTTTTTTCAAAAAGAGATTCTAAAATTTCTAGAAAACACTCAAAACTATGAAAAATCTAATCTTGAGACCTATAACTTCTAAAAATCTAATTGAAGAAAAAGCTTACAAGATTTATTTTCGAGGACGTTTTACTTAGTTATTCAGCAAACTAAGGACTAATTCGTTCAGAATAACAAATTAATCAAAAAACACCCATCTTATGTTTTCTTTTTTAAAAATGAAATTCAAAACAAGTTCTTTCAAAGCTTTGCAAAGAGAAAACAAGATCTATTTCTCACCAAAGGCAGATCTTACAAATTGGTCAGACTCACAAACAAGACCAGCAAAAACCAAGGTAATCTGAGGTTTCTTAGGCTTCTAAACTCCGAGTTACTACAAAGACCAAACGGAAATCAAGCCACGCACACAAAACTTCTAGAAAATCACCTAAAACCAAAATGCCAATGGAATTCACCTACAAGAAGTTTCTGACAAGACACATGCAGATCTGGGCAGAGGCTAAAAAACATAAACAAATCCTAAGCTTAACTAGATGAAAAGCTTTTAGGTTTTTTCAAAAATTTGACAGGCTCCACAGACCTCCGGTATAACCAGGTGCGGTACCGCTCTGTATAGTAAAGCAACAGTACGGGGATGTCCGCACTGTGTTACAAATAGAACGTGTGGTTCTCTTTCTAAAGCATGAAAAAACAAAAAACAATTCAGGATCTAAAAAACTACCCAATCCCACACACATCAAGCAAAAACCAGAAACAAAGAAAAGTTTCTCAAGTCAAAGTAAAAGTAAAGGCAAAAAACCAAAATTCAAGTCCCCAGTATGGTCGCCATTTTGTTGGCCAGATAAATCGTTATTGCGGACAAGACCGATCTCCCTAGTATCTACAGATATCTAGCAACAAGCAAAACAAGCAAATTCTACCTTTCTCTAAATATTGTGATTTATAAATAAAAGCCAAGAGGTGTTTTAGACCCTACCTTAAGTCCAACACTAGTTTGTGGCAGCCACGCTTCGACCGTCCAAATGAGTTTCCTTTTAAGAACCTGCAAATACAAACAAGCACACATCAAATAATACTTGCATAGCCAATATAATAAATCATATTCATCATGATGATCAAGGAATTCATGAAATAAACCATAAGAGACAGCTTATTAAGAAAAATAAACTTGATTGTATTAACTTTAAACAAAGAAGAACTTTACAACCTTGGTGCCTTGATGTTGTACAAGCTCCTCCTAGGGTCCAAGCAAGAATCTCCTCTACTTTGACAAGCTTCACACTCTTCCCAATGAGGTCAAAAGGTATGTAATCTCTCCTCTCAAGCTCAATTAGGAAGTCTAAATTCCAACAGCATTTACCCTAAAAATATTCAGCTTTCAACCTCCCTAGTAACCAGCCCAATGCCTCATTTTATAGTGCAGAGGAAAGAAGTTACCAGGTCCACCTATGAAGGGATAGATTCCTCCTTCAAAGGGATAAGCTCCTCACATCAAGGGGTTAGCTCCTTTAGTTATGGGATGCATGAACAACCAAGGAGCGAACTTGCCACCTCAAGATTCCCTATAGAAGCTTCCAGAAATAACCCAAAGTGAGTTTTTAAGAATGTACTTGTGCCTTTTTGACTTTTATAGGGGTCCGCACCCATTACACAGAAACAGAGCGAGCAAGTCCATAGGGAACATGACCAGGGAGTGCGGGACCACAGGTAATGCTAAGAGAAAGTGCGGAACCCGAGTTTTAGAGATTTTCAAGGACTTTCTCTCATTTTTCAAGGCTTGACATGAAGAGCTGAGGTTTAAGACTTGCATAGGAGGAAAGTATGAGTGGTGATAGACTCACACTGATTGCAAAATGTCATGGTGAAAATATTTTGTACAACACCAAGCCTTGATGTTGATAGGTTGTCATTGAATGAATGTCCAAGTCCAAGCTAAGCTCTCCAAGCACTCCTTCTCCAAGCTAAATGAGTAGCATATAGGCATTATCTTAGCATAAGGGTGCAAATAGACATAGAACAACCATTTGGGAATGGAAAAAGATGAATATATAGCCAGGGAAAGGGAGTTAGGCTCTCTCCAGTGATAGGATTAGGCCCTCATCTCAAGGAGGTAGCTCATAGGGATAATACCAAGTGGCCAAGTTGGGAGAACTCGACCTCATCTATGCTGAAAAAACCTCCAGATCACCACTCTGGAAGCTTCTAGATCATAAAGCTTCTCATCCTCTTTGGGAAAATTCCCTTTTCGGGATCGTCACGGGTATACAAGCAAACAAAGCGATGCCATCATGGGTATGGTATAGTGAAACAAGCGACCGTCACGGTTTTTAGTCCCATAAGAGTGATGATTCTCAAATTAGGGTTTTAGAGCTATTTGCTTTAGGGGAAACTCAAGAAATTTTCCAATCAACGTTTTAGGGAGGATCTGAGTTGCATATATGAATAAGCACACTGCATGATGGTCAAGTTTCTGGCACTTCGGCATATGTCACAAGGAAGTGCGGGAGGTGTGACAAAATACTGTGTAATAGATGCCCCCTAAAGCATGAAGGTAGAATAGGCAGTGATGGCTGAGATGCTTTAGGAGCTTTTGCAAGGACGAGAAAAAACACTATCAGGAGACCCACAAATCAAGGATGCATATACATATACATATTTGATATCAAACATGAATCCATGGTATGGGCACAACCATCTAGATAAAGGACTATAAAAGGATCCATCGTATGGGCACAATCATCCAAACGAAAAGGATCATATGCAAATCTAAGATCCAAGGTATGAATGCAGCCATCCAAGATAGAAGGATCACCATAAATGTAATGTCCCACGGTATGTTCACAACCATCGATATAGTAGAAACATGTGTACAATCATGAATAATACATAAATCCATGCAACCTGAGTCATATGAGACAAGATTCATGGTCTTGTGCTCCATCCTAATCCGATCAAAGTATGATTTCTAACATGTGAATGAATGTGTCAAAGTCAAACATGCTAGAAAACCACCTGATTACCGGCCAATGATGTGGATTGTTAACAGGCATAAGAGAAACCACCAATAACAACAATGGATCTCAAGGTACAATAGTACAATACGTGAATGTGATAATGAAGTTGAAGTCAAACACTCTTGGAATCATCCGATCGAAGGCCAATGACAAAATGTTATCGTCAAATGAAAAGAACTTGCTATTAAGGCATGCAAGCTCTAATGAACTGAAAGGGAGTTTCTAAGTCATCTTCTTAGATAATGAGCTGAAGTCAGCAGGAAGTAACCCATTGAAGGAGGGCCACGACGAGTCCCCCATCATCAACAAAAAACAAGGAATAAAGTGGAATGAAATGAATAATATCCAAGACTGTAACAATGTGTCAGACAATGTATAGGTAATAGACTGAAGATAGGACTTCTCTTGAACATATTGGCGACACAACTCCATAGTGTGGCAGCACTAGACTCAACATAGGACCAAGGGTCATAATGATGAAGTGGAATAGTCAGATGAGAGCCAAAATGGATCACCCAAACCTAGAAACACAAGTGATTGAGAAAGGAAATCCCAAACTTGACATGAGATACAGATGAGTGTCATGCTTAAGAGCGACATGCTTCCTATACAAGAGATGTTTCACTTTTAGTTTCCCCTCTATTTCTAGTGAGTACCTCTTTATTTTTACACAAGCTTGAAGAGGATACCATATGCTTGTCACGTAAATTCATTCTTCAAATGAATCCATCCTAGTAAGTTTAACGAGTCCTGGGAAGGAGAAACTTGGTCTCATCATGGTGACGAGTCTTTCATCGTAAAATTTTAATGAGTTTGACCTAATAATAACTCGATATATATTTCACATTTAGAGAGTTTTAAAAAGAGACAAAAAATAAAAATCCATCATGTTCCTTTTCGTAATTTGTCTCTCGAATCCAAAAATGTAGAAAACAATATTCGAGAGAAACTCTTGACCATGTCAACCAAGGTGTACCTTTTTTGTAAATAGTCAATATCAGCCCAAAAAAGGGTAAACATATACTAAGATGATCTCAATTCATTTATTTTAACAAGTTCGTAATGACAAGTACTCAACGATCTTTTCATGTTTTGAGAGTCAAAAAAGACCTTAAAGATGACTCTAGGGGGTTCCTTTTTCGTTTATTTTTAATGAGAAAGGAAAAGAGATAAAACAAAAACTCATCTTGAATCAGTCAATAATAATCACATGTTCACAAGAAAGTACCTGTAACTGCACAAGGAAATTCACCCATCACTTATATTGAGAAATAATAATAAAATATTATAAAATATTGATAAAAATGAGCTAAAAATTTATAAATAGGCCATAAGTAAAAATATTTTTACCATTTCACCAAAGTAAGTTTTGAGAGTGCGTTTGTGCACTATTTTGCTTGATTTTCAAATGACCAGTGTAGGAGATCTAGTGCATCATTCCTCAAGCCGTCTTTAGCAGGTAAGATATTTTCCTGTACTCTTGCAATTCATTCTATTTTTATGATTTTTCATTCAGTTTTTGATTTTCAGTAGGAGGATTTGTGTTTTTAAATCGCACGGGCTGTCATCGTAGGTTTTCTCATCGAACCTAGGATGATCGCTCCCGAGCAAAAAGGCCCTAGTGATGCCATCGATCTGTTAATAAAAATAGGCATGTTGGTTCCAAGGTTGAATTTTTTGAAGGAAAAATTCTCAATTCTGATCCATGAAAATTTTTCTAACTTGTGTTGAATGATGTTTCGCAGGAGATTTCTACCACCATGGTGCTAGAATGGAAAGAACAGGGCCATCAGGTAGCCCAAGATTCCAAATGTATCAATGCTCTTAGGAACTGTGGATTACTTAAGTTCTTCAGAACTACAGGACTGAGAGCTCAAATGGAGTTGCTGCTTTATTTGATAAACTTATGGGATTTTGATCAGGAACTCTTCATAATAAAAGACCAGGAGCTAATGTTCAAAGAAACAGACATTTATTTCATCACAAGATTATCTAGGAGGGGAGAGAGAGTCCAACTCTTTAGATCTTGTCCAGGAGGTGAGAGTATGAGTAGTCTAGTCAGGAGACATTGCGTACATTCTGAGATGACCACGGGTGGGAAAGTGAAGATAGAAAAAGTCACTAATCACCACCTAAGAATGATTATGTTCACCATAGCTCGCATATTTGGCATGCAAGCTCTTCACGAAGCCTCACAGTCACAATTTTGATATGCAGTAGATTTTCTGACTCCCACAATATTCAACTGGTCTGGAGGACTACTCGAAAATATGAAGAGACAATTAACCAAGGGTAAACGAGGGAACCTGAAACAATTTGGTTTCGATTTGATACTGGTTACTTTCTTTCTAGGGCGGGTGACCTTGTTTTGGAACTAGTGTGCAGAGGTACCACATCCTGCCCCCCAGGATCTGAGGCTAGTGCGGTGGAGTGAGCTCATGCCTCGAGGAGGAGGGGGCCAACAGATGCATTTCCATCCACAACTTTTTGGTTGGCTACATCATTAGTTACTTGTTGTTAACAATTATTCTTATTGTGGAACAGATTTCAAATTGGATCCAAATCTACCTCGACCATTGAGAGAATAGTGGATTGACGCAGGTATAGCTTGTTTTTGGATTTTTTTAAGTTTATGAAATTTTTGTAAAAGTGTAACTGAGATTTAAATTATGATAAATGTGAAGATGTTGGACCAGAAACACTGCCTGGAATGTCTCCAATAGCACGATAGGAAAACTATCAGATAGTAGGCATTGATTATGGTGAAGGGGTGAACCTCTTGGTAGAGATGGAGTGCAACCTGGATGTGATTACATGGCGGATACTAGAGTATGCCACCAAAGATGAGGTGCCACTGTGATGGCAGAGGCACACTATAGGTGTGTTAGCGAGACTACATTGACTGTTAGGCTGAGTGATCAATGCAGTCTTGTGCTACCATGAGTATCATGTGGGCTGATAGCCTTTCTAGTTGCTTTTACACATTTTGTAGGCTTTAAAAGCCAAGTGTCTCAGGACACTTTATTTTTTAAGATTTTGATGTAAAAACTCTAATAGACGTGATATATATATATATATATATATATATATATATATATATATATATACATACATATACATACATATATACATATGCATGCCTTATTTTCTACTTATGTGTTCATGTATCATGATGATGTGATTGGTTGAATGAATTACGCAAATGTATATCAAGAACATAGTTTGCTAATGCAACTGTTAATGTATTCAAATTGCATGGAATATGTTGATATGAGATAAAATCAAAATTTATTTCCAATAATCGAACACATAGATACATATGCAATATCTGTGGATTTCTTACCGATTAATGATTGTTTAACTATAGCACAACGAGTTGTGTATCTAAATTGACAACTAAATCTCTAATGCCAAGAGAAATTGCTTCTGACAATAGTTCAATGACTGCACTGTATTCCGCAATATTGTTAGTTGTTCAACCGAGGCATATACCTTGTAATCCAATCAACTTGCCATCAGGGGCAAAGAGTGCCCAAGCTGTGGAAGACAAATTCCATGTGCTATGACAAGCACCATCAACAATACTAACATAATGACTTGATGACATCTACAAACTGAGTGGAACACAAGGTAAAAAGAAAAAACATGTCTGTAAAGCAAACAAGCACGCCAAAAATCAACAAGCACACACCAATGAATTCACACACTAATGTACAAAAAGTAATTACATGAATTTAAGGCATAATAATTTTTGAAAATACAACCCATTTTAGGGCTGCGACAATGCATTTCCATCGTAATAAACTGCTTCATAGGCACCTTTTTGCAAGACACGTTTGACGATATATGGCCCTGTTGTGGTCAACAACAACCCCCCTCTTTGTTTAGTATTAGCAATAATATCAAGCAAAGGGGGACCCTTAAAAAAAATCCCAAAAATATTTTTATCCAAATTTTTGTATTTTAACTCCCTAAAAGCTATATCGCATCGCAAAGAGAGAGTGAAGAGTTTTCCTATGCGCATAAATAAGCTACAAAGAAGCGATGCGAAATTCATCGCATCGCATATTTTGAAAGCGCCCTTAAAAGAAAATGAGAAGGAATCGCCGACGGCCGATGTGCGACGTCGCATATCGCAAACGTCGCAAAAGCAGCACGCAACGAGCAAATGAAAATTGCGATATTGCGATTTGCGATCTGCGATCCTACAAACTGCGATTTTCCGATTTGCGATCTGCGGCGAATGAAACTATTAATTGCTACAATACAAATTGCAGAAATCACTCATCGCAAAGTTTCTTCAGCATGATCTGTAAACCCAAAATCGAGCGCTCACCTTAAGCGAAATTAATGATGGCACGCCTAAGTATCCAAAGATGATCATGTTGCGTTTTACGAAGAGTCAAGTCCTTATGAGTGTCATGATTATGCATTCATTAGAGTTTAAAGCTTTCACGTCAATCTTTTCATATCTCTTTTCCTTTGCGTAAACTGTAAGGCAGCAACTAATATAAATCTATATGCAGGAAACATCTAAGGAAAAGGGGAAAGTGTCAATACTTGAAGAACAGAGAGGAGATGCCTTCGCAAGTGAATACCGCATGCAGCAGAGTCGCGGAGTCTAGAGTATCACTCCACAAACACTGATGAAAATAGACTATCCAAGACTCGGAGTCAAAGGCGCACAAAAGCAGCATGTTTGCAAAAGATCCTGAAGCTCAGATTGGGTAAAGCAAAAAGAAAAACGCTGAAACGGGATGATGCTTCAGAAAAGCCTGGAACAAAGAATGGAAGCATTTTTCAATACGTAAGATTGTTCAGGCAATGAAATCCCTAACTCATTGAGTCATTCACACGGCCGGAAACCGAAATAGCAACAGCACAATCAATTTGAAAGAAATCTGGGTTATACTAAGTATACACACAGCAAAAAACACCCAGTCAGAGGGAGATTTTCAAAAATATCTTCTGAGTTGTCAGACAGAGGTGCCAACTTTTGTTATTTCTACTTTCATCGCCCGGGCAAAAGGAAAGGACAACCAGCCGACTCTTTCCAGGCGAACCTCACATTGCTTACAACACTAAGGAGCAGATACATAAACAGTTAGAAATTAGATTCAATTTTTAGAAATAAATTTGCTTTAGTAAAAGGGCGGTCATTTGAAGCCGTTCCCTAAATTTTTGTAATTAAGATTAGTTAGTTAGTAGTATTTAACCCTTCTCATGGAATTTGGAGAAGGGTTCGGAAATTTGTCAAAAAACTTGTCCTCAGAACATGCACTTTTGCACCCTCGGAGGGGGTTTTTGATGAATGGATGGATCGAGATTTATTTATGTTTGCATTTTAATGTCTGCTACTGATGTTGCACTTCTGTACTCTTAGTAGATGTTAGAAGTAAGTAGAGATAAATCGTTATTGCTTGAAGTTTGTGAGTGAAATCAATCATAAATGGTACTTTTATCTCTTGATTAATTTCTGCTCATACTCTTAAAGTAATATACAGCTGATTTGTTTATATGTTAATGTATGAATGTCTGGATTACCATTTGGCACTTTTGTACGGTGGAATCATTTGTTTGTGCTTAACATATGAATAACTGATTATGCGATATGCTGTTCACAATTGTTTTGCCTAACTTCTTATGCAGAACGGTTCATCTTAAATTGATTTATATTCTTATGATAGCTGAATGATCTTTATTACCAGTTGTTGTATGAAATATTTTTAGATCGCATAATGAAAGAATTATTACCCTGGGTTAGTATAGATTAGATGTGCTGTTTTTGTTAGATTACAGTAGCATAGAGTCAGTTTAGAGTCTAGAATTAAATTAGTTTAAAATTACCTTTAGATTAGTGTCTTCAAAATAAACACACACACACACATCTTTTAGATTGGGAAGCTGGTCCCATCATCCCCAATCGGACCCGCCACACCAAACGGGCAAGGAGCCGCCAACCAGGTTCCCGACTGGGTGGGTACCCCCCTTGTTGTTGACCCGATTTCGGGGCCCTCAACATATTTGGCGCTAGAAGGAGGGCACGAACTATGAATGGCAACTAAGTCAAAATCTAAATGCCATTCTGAGAGTAAATCACCCTCACCAACTCCCCCGACTTCTCCACTACGGTTAAACCCAGAGTTACAAGTCGCCCGAGTATCCACCACTGCTACCTACTCCAATATATCAGACCAACTCATTATTGAATCCCCTGAAATTCAAAATTTGATTCGTAAACTCCAGGGATTCTCTATTTTTTCTCATAGGTCTGATAAATCTAACAGCAGCGTGACTTTGCAGTACAATCTTGCTCACCCTCTGACCAGATTGAAGAGTGAAAAATTTGGTATTCAACCAAGTGAACTCCCTCTCCCTACTAGGAAAAGAGCAAGGAAAGCACCACCAGAGTCTGACCGTGAGACTCTTTCATCCACTTCGTCCATTTCAACACCCTCACCGCGAAGTCAACCACCCACATCCTCATCCCAAATCACTCATCCATCTTCCACACTTCCTCTTCAATCATCAACTATCATAATACCTTCATCTTCTCAGCATCAAGGACCGTCTTCTGCACTCTCATTAACTAGCGGCTCAACGATGGCCCAGGCTCCATGGAACAATCCCGGGGTGGTTTTAATGCCTCCACCCCTGAGCCCAATACCGGCCCATCCTGAGAAGTGGCTACCTAAATTCAATCCAGAAACAGGCATGCTAGTTGAAGAGCATATCAATAATTTCATGCTTTTTGTTAATCTCAACGGAGTTACCAACGAAGATGCTGTCGTCCGACTTTTTCCTTACACAATGCAAGGAATAGCCGGGTCATGGTACTTTTCGTTACCGTCCGGGTCCATCACAAGTTGGGACATTTTTCAAAGTCAATTCCTCACCAAGTTCGGCGATGACAGATCAAAAACGACATTGATCAATGACCTATCTAATCTTAAAGCTGAGGCTAGAGAACCCATTAAAGATTTCAACTTACGGTTCAATAAGATCCTCAACAAGATTCCCGCTGCTTCTCAACCCAGCGAGGAAGTAAGATGTGAATGGTACATCACGGCCTTACCATCTAACTTGGCTATCTTCGTAGATAGGGCAAGCAAGACAACCTTAGTTGAAAACTTAACTGAGGCGCTAGCAGTAGAAAAACGCGTAGTTGCCCTAGAAAAGAGAACTGCAATAGAAGAACACAAATCTAAGAAGATCTCTTTCAAAGAAGACACCAAGAAGAAGCAAACGAAAGATCCTTTCGATATGGAAGGATTAAAAAAGGTGTTAAAGGCCATGTCCAACGAGATGATTGACATAAGAAAGCAAGTAGCAGAAACTTCTTCAAAGAAGCCCTACAAATCTTTTAAAAGAAACCTTCCCATGGAGGTGAAACCACCCAATGTTGTCTCAAACGTCGTATCTGAAGAAGAAGAAGAAGAAGAAGAGAATACCACTGAAGGGCAGACCGATGATGAAGAAGTTGTGGAACTACAAGGAATGTGGGATTTCATCCTCCCACAAGAAGAAGATGAAGAAGCATTTCCGGTTAGCACACGAAGCAAAAATCAACTTGATCCTCCCCAAACTACCCCTAAACAGAAGGGCGCAAGCCCTGCAAAGGTCGCAACAAAGAAAACAACCGCTAGAGCGACCCAACTTAGCCCAGTCCAATCAGATCAAGCACCTCCATCAAGAACACTGATAGTGTCAGATGAAATGGAGTATAACATTATCGACGACATGAAAAAGACTAGGGCTAATATCACTCTTTACGAATTGAGCAAACTGAAACATCAACAGAAAATAATGATGAAAGAACTACATGCCGTGCCTACTACATCTTTACCTACAGCTGTAGCTTCCCACAACATGGGAAGACCTCCAACCAACATGATCAATAAGATTGATCCGAATGACATTGCCTTGATTGGAGGAAGGTCAAGATCCCATACTCCTCCTTTTCTCCTCACTTATGAAATCTTCAATAAAAACGTGCACAATTGCCTGATTGATTCTGGCGCTTCAACGAATATTCTACCCAGATCAATATGTGCCAAATTGAATGTTCAACCTCAGAAATCTGCAATGCGCATAGTTCAACTTGATCGATCTCAAGTCGAAGTGATTGGTGAACTTAACCAGGTGACCATAAGATTGTCGTCTAACCCGAAAGTCTGTCAGGTTATCGACATTCTAGTAGCTGATATCCCTGAATTCTATGGTTTAATTCTTAGCAGGGATTGGTCCGAGAAACTCCACGGATATTTCTCAACCGACTGGTCGCACATGTGGTTACCCTACAACGGCAAACCCAATCAAATAAAGGTTGAACGAGAATTGCACCAAAAGTACATAGCGACAGAATTGGAAGGAGAGAACGAAACGATAGCATACAACAACAGTATCATAGGCAATTACTCGGTAGATTCTTTCCTCGGCAATTTCAATGCTCACACTTCACCTTACTTAGAAAATTCGGTTGTGTCCCAAATTGAAAATTTTTCCCAAACTGATGATTCAAAGTGTTTTAATTTTTTAGATAGTTCTGTAAATACATCTTTATTTTGGAAATTATATTTTGACGGCTCTAAATCTAACGAGGGAGCAGGATCAGGATGCGTTCTGGTTAACCCAGATGGGAACAAGACCATGCTTACATGCAGACTTGAGTTCGATTGCACAAACAATACAGCGGAATACAAAGCCTTGGTGCAAGGCCTATACAAAGCAATCGACTTGAATGTTAAGTATCTTCAAGTCTTTGGAGATTCCAAAATTGTCGTCAAACAGGTACGTAACACCATACATTGCCTGTCAAGTCATTTAAAGCACTATCAATCTTTAGTACAAGATCTGACTTCACATTTCATAGCATTTAATATTTCGTCAATCCTAAGACTCCAAAATGCGAGCGCAGACCTGTTAGCTAATGTAGCCTCTAGATTGATTCCCTCGGAAGATTTTAGTCCCGATAGGTTTTCAATAGAATTAATCTTTAAACCATCCATCCCTGACAACATCACCAACTGGAGAGTATTCAACGACGATCCAGACATCGTAAATTTCCTCACTTCTGAAGGATCCTACTCAAATCAAATAATTGACGAAGACCATCATGATCACCAAATTCAGCAAAATAGCACTGATAACGCTATACCTAAATCAGTGGTTAAGTTAGAAGATTTATATGATTTGAAAAGTTGGTTTAAAAGGTCTGCCAATTCTAAACTCTACAGTTCAACTCTGAACTATGAATTAGTGAACCTAAGAGCTGATCAGAAGCCGCAAAACGTTAATCTGGGCCACGGCCTAGCTCCTGAAGAAAAATCAGCATATATCCGTCTTCTAAGACAATTCAAAAACGTTTTTGCGTGGAATTACGATGAGCTGAAAACATACAACAATTCTATCATTCAACACACTATCCCTATGATTGACAATGAAAAACCTGTCCAGCAGAAGCTCAGAAAAATCCACCCCAACTTAGAAAATCAGATAAAGACTGAGCTAAATAAATTGTTGAGAGCCAGAATAATTTTCCCCGTCAGACACTCCAAATGGGTATCCAATATGGTGCCTGTTAGGAAGAAAAACGGAGATATTAGAATCTGTATTGATTTCCGGAATCTCAACAAATCCTGTCAAAAAGACAATTTTCCCCTCCCACCTATGGAGCAAATACTACAGGCAGTAGCGGGCTCAGAATTAATGTCTTTCCTGGATGGATTTTCAGGATACAATCAAGTGCTGGTGCATCCCGATGATCAGTTGAAAACCACATTCCGAACCAAGTGGGGCACATACGCATATCGGAAGATGCCATTTGGTCTGATCAATGCCGGCGCTACCTTTCAGAGAGCCATGGACATCGCATTTAAAGGTTTGGTCAATAAATCAATAGTGATTTACCTGGATGATATAACAGTGTACTCCAAGAAGCGAAGCGACCATCTCAAAGATCTGAAACAGATCTTTCAAAGGTGCTTAAGGTATGGAATTTCACTTAACCCAAAGAAATCTTTTTTCGCATTAAGTGAAGGGAAATTGCTCGGATTCATAGTGTCGAAATCTGGTATTAACATTGAACCTGACAGAATCAAAGAAATTTCCGAAATATCCATACCCCATAACAAAAAGGTCATGCAATCTTTCCTCAGACAAATCAATTTTGTAAAAAGATTTGTCCCCGATTTTTCACGTATTATTTCTCCTTTACAAAATATGATAAAAAAGAATTCAAATTTTAAATGGGGCATAGATGAGCATGAAGCATTCAACTTGATCAAACAAGCTATCATCAATGCTCCATCTTTAGATACCCCAAATTTTCAGAATCCTTCATCTTATACACTTTTGCCTCAGAGAAATCTTATGCCGCGATTTTGACTCAAGTAAATCAAGAAAAGGCGGAAGCTCCAATCGCATTCTTTAGCTCGAACTTACAAGGTGCTGAACTCAATTACTCAGACGTGGAGAAACGGGCTTATGCTGTTTTCAAAGTGATCAAATATTTTAGACCTTTCTTACTTAAAGCCCATACCAAAGTTGTAGTACCGTTTCCAGTGGTAAGAAACCTTTTGGTACAAAAGGATGTGGGCGAAAAGAGAGCAAATTGGATTACCGCGCTACAAGAATATGATCTTGAGATCAAACCAGCAAGCATCGTAAGAGGTCAAGGCTTCTGCAAGATGTTAGCTGGAGCATCGCAAATTCCGGAGAACTCATCTGAAGAGGTACACACGTATGAGGTAAGCCTAAATGACGCAGAAACATTATATGCGGACACCATTTATTATCTTAAGAATGCGTATGCTCCATCACACCTGGATCACACCAAGAAAAGAGCTCTGAGGTTGAAAGCTAAACAATACCAGCTCGTAAATGATGTTCTCTTTAAAAGGAATTATGATTCTGTACTTCTTAGGTGTCTTGAGAAAACTGAAGCCGAAAAGGTTTTGCAGGAACTCCACGATGGACCGGCAGGTGGACACTATGCTGGAGAGACTACTGTGCATAAGATCTTACGTGCAGGATATTATTGGCCCACGCTGTTCAAACACTCATACAATTACGTAAGGAAATGCCAAATCTGCCAGACTGCTGCGGGGAAACAAAGGAAATCGTCCATGCCACTACAGCCGGTCAACATCGAGCAACCATTCAACCAATGGGGCTTGGACATAATAGGTGAGATCGTTCCTCACTCTTCTAAGTAGCATAGGTATATCCTCACGGCAAAAGATTATTTTACTAAATGGGTAGAAGCAGTTCCTCTCAAGGCAGTTAATTCTGAAAACATTATTGAATTCATAGATCAATTTATCATCACTAGGTTTGGATTGCCAATGGCCTTAATGTTTGATAATGCATCATACTTTTTTGGAAATGCAATGACTGAGTTTGCATTAAAAAGAGGGTTCAAATTGAAATATTCTGCTAATTACTATCCGTAAGGTAATGGGTTGGCTGAATCAACAAACAAAAACCTAATCAGGATTATCAAAAGAACAGTCGACCAAAACCAAAAGAATTGGCACAAAGCGCTGGTAAATGCTTTATGGGCAGATAGAATCACGAAGAAAGCTTCAATCGGCACTTCTCCCTTTAATTTAGTTTATGGGAAAGAAGTGGTTCTTCCAACTCACTTAGTCATTCCCTCTTTGTCTCTAGTACAACACATCGATGAAGTATCTACTTCCTCTTTGCAATTAAGACAAATGGAAATAATCAAACTAGAAGAACACCGAGAACAAGCTAAGAAAACCCATGCTCACCACCAAGCGCTAATAAAATCCTCTTTTGACTCAGCCATCATAACCAGAAAGAACTTTCAGATGGGAGATTTAGTTTTGAAATGGGATAAGGCTCATGAAGAAAAGGGCAAACATACAAAATTTCAGAAGCTGTGGCTTGGTCCTTTTTAGATTGTAGAAGTCATAGGCCCATCGACGTTTGTGTTGCAAGATTTGGCAGGTAGAAGAGATTCTTTGCCTGTGAATGGACAGATTCTTAAAATGTATTTTCCATAGAAGATCACTCTTCTATTTTTTGTAGGATAGTTTTAGTTTCTTTTATTTTTGTTTTCTCTTTCTTATAAATAAAACCGGTTGTAAATGATCATTGAATAAGATTCATGAAAGAGCACACTAACTCTCTATCAGATTTTGATTTCACTTGTACAAATAGCAAAACTTTTCAAAAAGTCTGATTTTTATTATTGAAAAATAGAGTTAACTTTAGCCTGAATAATGATATTAGTTTCAACCTTTCGAAAGACTTTGATGAAATCAACCTTTGGTTAAAAATTGTTTTATCCCAGCACAATGAAAGGTATCATCAATAATAAAATAAATATTCTCTGCAAAGCTGTGATTTTCAAAGCTCTATTATTTTCGTCCAGAGCTTTCTTAAGGAAAAACAATGACTTCCTCCCTGCCAAAGGAAACCGCAACATTCAGAGAAACAATCCGAGAAAGAACTATATCTCAAAGAATAAGAGGTCTCATCACGAGCCGGCTTATCATGATCACAGATATTATAACTTGCTGACTTTGCCAAAACTGTCTATCAAAACAGGGCAACGACTCAAGATTGTTGCAATCAAAAGACAAGGGGTCTCATCACGAGCCAGCTTCTTCAGCAAAAGTGTAAATCAAGTGAATGACTGTGTCATAATTTGGCCACCAAACCAAGACATTGTTCTTTAGAGAGTAAAAAAGGAAAAAGTGCCAAAAAAGGATTTTTCTCTGAAATGTTGTAAATAACCTCAAGCAAGAAAAAGGATCATTGCTGGATAACATGGTAACCCTGTCGAGGCTATGGACGCTTGCGGGCAGCAGAGGCTCTACCTACGACAAATGAGCATATTTTAAAGCCAGCACGCAGAGAAGACCTTATTTTATCTTTTAAAAAGAACCGAGTAATGTCTGGTATGAATGCAAGAACTAAGCCCAGGGAAGTAGACAATTGGAATAAAATAAGGGTTGAAACAAAATATCATTGACAGGATGAGGGGTAATCTACTCTATCTGTCCATAACAAAATTTAGACATATGAAACTTTTCTGTTTCGGAAGTGAAAATGTCAATAGAAAAACAGAGATAACTGGTTCTTCACAGTGAATCGCCATTGTTGTGGTCAACAACAACCCCCCTCTTTGTTTAGTATTAGCAATAATATCAAGCAAAGGGGGACCCTTAACAAAAATCCCAAAAATATTTTTATCCAAATTTTTGTATTTTAACTCCCTAAAAGCTATATCGCATCGCAGAGAGAGAGTGAAGAGTTTTCCTATGCGCATAAATAAGCTGCAAAGAAGCGATGTGAAATTCATCGCATCGCATATTTTGAAAGCGCCCTTAAAAGAAAATGAGAAGGAATCGCCGACAGACGATGTGCAACGTCGCATATCGCAAACGTCGCAAAATCAGCACGCAACGAGCAAATGAAAATTGCGATATTGCGATTTGCGATCCTACAAACTGCGATTTTGCGATTTGTGATTTGCAACGAATGAAACTATTAATTGCTGCAGTACAAATCGCAGAAATCACTCATCGCAAATTTTCTTCGGCATGATCTGTAAACCCAAAATCGAGCGCTCACCTTAAGCGAAATTAATGATGGCACGCCTGAGTATCCAAAGATGATCATGTTGCGTTTTTCGAAGAGTCAAGTCCTTATGAGTGTCATGATTATGCATTCATTAGAGTTTAAAGCTTTCACGTCAATCTTTTCATATCTCTTTTCCTTTGCGTAAACTGTAAGGCAGCAACTAATATAAATCTATATGCAGGAAACATCCAATGAAAAGGGGAAAGCGCCAATACTTGAAGAACAGAGAGGAGATGCCTTCGCAAGTGAATGCCGCATGCAGCAGAGCCACGGAGTCTAGAGTATCACTCCACAGACACTGATGAAAATAGACTATCCAAGACTCAGAGTCAAAGGCGCACAAAAGCAACATGTTTGCAAAAGATCCTGAAGCTCAGATTGGGTAAAGCAAAAAGAAAAACGCTGAAAAGGGATGATGCTTCAGAAAAGCCTGGAACAAAGAATGGAAGCCATTTTCAATACGTAAGATTGTTCAGGAAATGAAATCCCTAACTCATTGAGTCATTCACACGGCCGGAAACCGAAATAGCAACAACACAATCAGTTTGAAAGAAATCTGGGTTATACTAAGTATACACACAGCAAAAAACACCCAGTCAGAGGGAGATTTTCAAAAATATCTTCCGAGTTGTCAGAAAGAGGTGCCAACTTTTGTTATTTCTACTTTCATCGCCCGGGCAAAAGGAAAAGACAACCAACCGACTCTTTCCAGGCGAACCTCACATTGCTTACAGCACTAAGGAGCAGATACAGAAACGGTTAGAAATTATATTCAATTTTTAGAAATAAATTTGCTTTAGTAAAAGGGCGGTCATTTGAAGTCGTTCCCTAAATTTGTGTAATTAAGATTAGTTAGTTAGTAGTATTTAACCCTTCTCATGGAATTTGGAGAAGGGTCCGGAAATTTGTCAAAAAACTTGTCCTCAGAACATGCACTTTTGCACCCTCGGAGGGGGTTTTTGATGAACGGATGGATCGAGATTTATTTATGTTTGCATTTTAATGTCTGCTACTGATGTTGCACTTCTGTAATCTTAGTAGATGTTAGAAGTAAGTAGAGATAAATCGTTATTGCTTGAAGTTTGTGAGTGAAATCAGTCATAAATGGTACTTTTATCTCTTGATTAATTTCTGCTCATACTCTTAAAGTAATATACAGCTGATTTGTTTATATGTTAATGTATGAATGTCTGGATTACCATTTGGCACTTTTGTACGGTGGAATCATTTGTTTGTGCTTAACATATGAATAACTGATTATGCGATATGTTGTTCACAATTGTTTTGCCTAACTTCTTATGCAGAACGGTTCATCTTAAATTGATTTATATTCTTATGATAGCTGAATGATCTTTATTACCAATTGTTGTATGAAATATTTTTAGATCGCATAATGAAAGAATTATTACTCTGGGTTAGTATAGATTAGATGTGCTGTTTTTGTTAGATTATAGTAGCATAGAGTCAGTTTAGAGTCTAGAATTAAATTAGTTTAAAATTACCTTTAGATTAGTGTCTTCAAAATCTACACACACACACACACATCTTTTAGATTGGGAAGCTGGTCCCATCATCCCCAGTCAGACCCGCCACACCAAACGGGCAAGGAGCTGCCAACCAGGTTCCCGACCGGGTGGGTACCCCCCTTGTTGTTGACCCGATTTCGGGGCCCTCAACAGTCCCATGCCACAGGTTTGAACTTTCCAGTGCCTAACTTATCGTTAGCCTGATCATAAAGGAGGGCTAGGTCGCCTTTAGAAAAAGTACGAGGAGAAATGGTTTGATCAAAATGAGCATTGACATGTTTTGTTTGGGCTTTGACTACCATCGCAACAATGCGTCGAGTCTCATCAAGCCTCTCAAGGTAGAGTAACTGCTCTTGTTCAGGCGAGGTATCAGGAAGAAGTTTGAATGCTAATTTGAGCGAAGGGATTTCGCATTCAATCGAAAGAGTTGCCTCTACACAATAAACCAACTGGAATGGAGTAAATCCAATGCCCATGTTAGTGGAGGTCCTGTAATCACAGAGAGGTGATAATAGCATGAGATGCTAGTCGTTTTTATGCTTCCCAATGGTGTGTCGAAGCATAGTAATCAAAACTTTATTAATTGCTTTGACTTGGTCATTGGCCTGTGGATAGTAAGGAGTTGAGCTATCATGACGAAGGCCCTACTGAGAAGTCATCTTTTTCATCATATACTGACGAAAATGTGATCCATGGTTAGTTACAATGGCTTGAGGAATGCCAAAACGCATTATGACATGGTTGAAGAGGAACTGAGCAACAATGATACCGTCAGCATTATATGTCGGCATCACCTTGGCCCATTTAGTGAAGTAGTCGACGACGATGATAATATAGCCATGCCCCCTGGCCGAGTGAGGGTTATATATCATGAAGTCTATGCCCCATTTAGTGAATGGGCCAATGGTAACTACTAGGTGTAAGGGTGTTGTTGGGGCGTGCTACTTGCGATTAAAAATATGACACGCGCCATTTATGATTAGCCATAATAAAATCTTTAAAGATGGAAGGCCAGATATAACTAGCATGAAGGATTTTCTGAGCGGTGGCATAGCCTGACATATGACCACCACATGCCCTAGAGTGGCAGTCATTCAAGACCTATTCAACTTCTTCAAACGTGAGACATCTGTGAAGAACAGATTGAACTCCAACTTAGTGCAATGTATCACCAAGAATATGATAAGGTTGGGACTGATTTCGGATGCAGCGTCGGTTAGATCGAGACAACTAGGCTTGGAAGGTTTGGGTTTGAAGATAAATGACAATATCTCCATACCACAGGTCAAGAGTGCTGATGAGAAATAAAGTCTCATCAAGAATCTTCTTAGTAAAATCAGTAGAATTACTTGCACATGGAAGGGTACATACCAGCTCGGAGAAAACAAGTGATTTCTTTGATTTGGCAGATGTAAAATCCAAATCAAATTCCTACAGGATAACAATCCCTTTGGAGTATTTTCCCCCAAGTAATTGACAAGTCAAAATATAGGTCATGGGGTTGCAATCAGAAATCACCATGGTTTTCCGTAAAAATATATAATGACAAAATCTTTGGACAACATGGACTACTACCAAGGAAAGTTTCTTGACATGGCATATTGAGATTCAGTGTGAAGGAGATTTCGGCTTAAATAATAAACCACATGTTCATGGCCATCAGTGTCATCCTGAACCAACACCATAACAATGGTACTATCAGATGCAACCAAGTATAGGAAATAATTGCATTGACAATCAGGGGGATCCAGTAAAGGAGCACTGATAAGCGTGTTTTTCAAAGCATCGAAGGATTTATGGGAAACTTCATCCCAAATGAAATGGATCCCCTTTTTATGCAAGTGAGTAAAACCCTTGGCAAGTTCAACATAATTAGGAACGAATCAAAAAAGAAAGTTAACCTTTCTTTGTAGGCTTTGCAATTGAAGCAATGAGGTAGGAGGGGGTAGTTTACAATAGCATCAACTTTTAGAGGATCTACACGAATACCTTCGCGGGACACAACAAAAACTAAGATTCAACCAGATTCAGTGCAAAAAATGCACTTATGCGGATTGAGACAAATGTTATAGTGTTGACATCACAAAAAGATGGATCTTAAGTGGTTCATATGGTCATGACTTTTAACAAAATGAGTTGGTAAGTCATCAAGGTAAGGTTGAACAATGTGTCGAATATCATGAAATGCATAAGACATTTCTCTCTGGAAGGTAGCGCCAACATTTCTTAAAATGAAAGGAAGCTTCTTATAGGAAAATGTGCCACATGGATAGATAAAGGCCGTCTTATGTTGATCATAAGCTGAGATGTTGATTTGGCTGTAACCAGAAAAGCCATCCATAAACGTGAAAATCTCACTCCCAACACACTCATCGATGATCTGATCGATAAATGGAGTGGGATAATTGTCTTTTAGACATGCATGATTGGTGTCAGGTAATCAACACAAACATGGATCATTCCCTATTTTTTGGAAACATGGACAATTTTAGACACCCAATCTGTTAACAAGATTGGATAAATAAATCTAGCTTTTAAAAGTTTATCAATTTCCGCTTTAATAGAAGCAGCTTTCTCAACAATTCTAGGTTTAATGGAAATGTCAAGAGGCATGGTCATGTTAATGTTTCCCATATTACCCTCAGATTGGACTTCATGCACCAAAATAGGTGTTTGAAGTGGATGCATCGGGTTATGAGAATGAAAGCTTCAAGACACGAAGGCATCTCACTGAGGCTGGGAAGAAATTAAGAATGATGATGGAGATTGTTCCAAGGAGTTTCATTCAAAGACATAACCTCAATGATACTCTTGTCGGTGGTGAATGTCTTGTTCAAAAGATCCAGAGAATCCCATGAACCAAGCCAAGGATATGGCACAAAAGTATCCAGGTTCATACTAAAAACAACATGACTTTCTGAAGCAACTGTAGAAGCCAAGACAATTTCTAATGGACTTAATGGCATAGAATCACCAAATGAACCAATTTGATCTGGAGTAGGAATAATCCAAGGATATGTAGAAACAAGGATCATATTGATCAAAGTGATATTCAGTGGTGGGAGAGAAAAAGTACCCATTAAAGCAGAGTCTTTGAAAAGACCTACCCCCACACTCTTATAAGGAATTTCAGTATTCCTCACATATGGGACTTTTTTGTTCGATGTACCGGAAGAGAAAAAATACAGTTGGTTGAAGGTGAAAATTTTACCTTCGTGAGGAAAACGAAGAACCAGGAACAAAGAATAAACCACACAAAACATATTGTGGGTCCCACTTCACTCGAGAAGAAGGCTGTAATTGAGATTCACATCTACAACTTCCACTTCTAGCTCGATGGTCATTCCTTCCAACGTGATAGCCAAGTTTGTGCAAATACCATATTGAAGGAAACCTCTGCCATCAAAGGCCTCCAATGTGTTCTGGGACTAATTGAGAAGAGGAGAGCCAATGGCCTTCCAACACAAAACATACGCGATGAAGGTGGAAGCACCTTCATCAATAACAATTCGATGGATCGTCTTTCCTACAATGATAACTTGAATTAGAAAAGCAATCTGGTAAGGAAGACGAGCAGCATGGTTTTCAAGATCAAAGGTAATTAAACTCGAATTGGCAGGATCAATGGCACCTGTAGCAGACAACAATGATTTATGTTGCAGTGGACATGTTTGGATAACTTCCAAAGCATACATCACCGAAGGTGCTTGAGCTAAATCTTCAACAATATTATAATGTTGTGCAGTTCTAGTATTCAGATTATAAGATGCTTTCTGAAATACACTTTAGGAGGTGGACATATTATAGGTTCATTGTTAGGATGCTCAATATGGAGCGGACCAAAATTGGATGGAGTGGAAGTAGAAGGTATATTAGTGACTTTTTTCTCCACCATTACTTTTGCACGGTTTTATATTCCTTTGTTTGAGTAGTGATCAAAATAGGCAATGAACCTTGAATCATGAAAACTTGGGAACAAGAGGAGGCAAAGGATTGTAGTTGGTCTACCAACTACATCTGTTAAGATGGAAATGGTTCTTTCAAAACAACCGGAGTCCCTTTCAATAAATGGTTAAATTCAGCACATCGGGGACAATCCTTGGTATAATGGTCTTCCTCACAGATGGGGCAAGGATATTTTGGCTTTTGCTTGGAAGCATCATCAACAGATAATTTAGGTGGATCCTGTTTTGGGGTATTGGTTTTGGCTTTACCTTTACCCTTTTTCTTACCTTTTGGGGCTTTATCTGCTTCGGTAGATTGAACAACATGAACCTCAGAGGTTTTACCAGGATTTGATGAACTTTTCAAAGGATGGTTGGAACGAGTATCTGAAACAATATTTTGTTTCGAGGAAGTCTTAGTGGAGGTTTGGGACATTGATCCAATTATACCATTAATAGGTGGTACATCAAGAGATTTTGAAGTTACCAGATCCAAACATGGTCTTGGAGCATCATGCAATGTCTCATATAACATGCCAGATTGGGAATAGACTAAGTCTAGATACTGGGCACGAGTAATAGCTTGGTCCTCGGTAACACAACCACCCATCACTATATCTTTAGAAATCTTGTTTATGAAAGATTTTGTGAACCATTCAATCAATAACTCATCAGGGATCTCGAATTTGATGGGTCGATGCCTACGTCTTCATTCATGGATATGGTCGGAAATGTGTGTCGTGGGATATTTCTTAAGAGATTTTAGCAAATGAATGCTAGTTTCGTAACAAACTGGCAACTGGAAGTGGGTGAGGAAAGCCATAGCTAAAGAGTTAAACTTAGCATAGTTACCTAGAGGTAACTCAACATACCATTTTGTGGTAGCACCTATTAAGGTTCTTTGAAAGAGGCGAAAATGGATAGAATCATCAACATAAGAATTTGAAGAGCATCATAAGTGATAAGTCATCACATGGGCTTGCAGGTCCTCTTTAGGTTTCCTTCGAATTTAGGGAAATTTCTTGGAATTTTAGTTGGAACTGGAGGCCCATAAGGTGAATGAAGAATAGGATCATTTGTGAGCCTCTGGGGAGTTCCAACATAGCCAAAAATGGCAATTGCAGATTGAATGGCATGTAGGGCCTTTGAGGAGGCCAAAATTGTGCATTCCAACATTGCTGGTAAGGATTCTATCCCCACATTGGAGGATTTTGACCATACAAAACTTTATTTTTCCCCCACTGAAAGGTACCTTGACCATAAGGCATATTTTGTCCAGGGTAGGTTTGATATTAACCTACCACAAGCCATTGATAAGCATTATATGCGACATATGGGTTGTAAGGTTGTTGGACCTGTTGACCCTGGACCTGAAGAGATTGACCTTGCTGTTGCAGGGGTTGACCTTGTGTTTGCAAGGGCTGACCTTATTGATATACATATTGATCTTGTTGCTACAGAGGTTGACCTTGTTGCTGCAAAGGCTGGCTATACTACTGTAAAGGTTGACCCTGTTGCTGTAAGTATTGGCCTTGCAAATACAAAGGTTGAGTAGGTTGCTAAACAAACTGAGTTTGTTGCTACAAAGGCTACTGATACTGCTGCAAAGGTTTCCCTTGCTGTTGCAAAGGTTTCCCTTACTGCTGTAATAATTTCCCTTGTTGTTGCAAGGGTTGTTGGACAGTTCCTCGGGATATACCCTGTGGGTATTGGTAGTTTCCGAATTGAATCTGACCATATCCACTAGGAATAGAGGATTGACCAGGATGGACTTAAGCACCTGCTTGTGGAATGTAATATGGATTGGTCAGGGCTTATGAATCATATGGGACATAAGCTTGTTGGAGGGGAATCTCAGCCGTATAAGACTGTTGATACTAGATATTACCCGACCCAGATGGACCAACAGGGTTAGGAATACTACCAGAATAAGGTTGATTAACCCCAACCATGTGAGATTGTAATCCACTCATAGGGGTTTGACTTGACACAAGAGGAATGTTCATATTCCCCCCCGATAGTGGCACATTTTGTCCACTTGGCAGCGGGTTGGAAGAATTGATTGAAACCTAACCTGAAACAGTTGGTTGTACCAGAATAGATGATTGAAATGACAGTACAGGGTGCGATGGGATTGTAAGTTGACAAAGAATTGACGTAACAAAATTTTGTACAGAAAGTTGAGATGTCGCATTTGGAATGAACGGACCAGTAGTAGGCATGGAATTTGAAGACAAAATGGGATTTTGATACTAGGATGAAGCAATAGAAGTTCCTGAAACTAACTGGGCTAGGGTTGTATAGCCAAGTGGAAACATAGGTCCACTAGTTTCCGGAAGTGTGTGAGATGGAACTCTTCCTGTAAAAGGAAAGGCTTATGGAGGAAATTCATGCCCTTGTTCATCATCAACATGAGGAGTATGAGTGGTAGAAACATCCAAATGACCTGTAGAAGAGGTTGGGATCTCCCCCTCTGAATCCATGGGTGGAAATAATTGGCGAGGAGGAATCTAAGATGTATGAGGAGATAAATCCAAAGGAGCAGGAGACCAATCGTAAGGACTATAAGGACGCTGAGGAGATATCACAGTAGGATCAAATAGCAGATTTAATGGATAGAAGACAAACCTCTGTGGACTCTCAGGCATTCCTGGGTTAGATTCTTGAGGTGACAAGGAATCCAAAGGTGGTGGATGAGAAGAAAGGGGTTGAATGCTCGTGAAAATCCCAAGTTTAAAACCTTAAGCTTCAAGTGACTGAGGAAGTTCTGGATGAACTCCTTGTGAAGACCTTTCAGTATCAGACAACTAAGGGGAACTTTGGGGTAAAATCAATGGTTTAGCCATGATGACTTTCTTTCAAGAGAAGAAAAAGGAGAGGAGATTCTTTGACAGCTGATAAAAAATAAAATTTACAAGGATTTACTCAAGATTGGGCCAAGAAGCAACTGCATGGGTTCCACATGTTATCGTGGGTAGTTATTTTTAGAATTTGAAACAAAAACTTTGCCTTTTCATGTTTTAAGAGTGGAGAAAAGGACAAAAAGGTGACTCTAGTCACTTTCATTTGTTTAGCAAGCTTTAAAGGACAAGTGCTCAATGATCTTTTCAAATTTAAGGAGTCAAAAAAGATCGAAATGACTACTCAATTTACTCTAGGAAAAAGGGATTACCACGTAACTGTGAACTGCAATATACACATTAGAAAATACATTTACTGAGGACTTGAGATACGTGCAGGAAATCTCCCCGAATACTATTTTCGGTGTGTCACGTTTATAGGGCAACAAACTCAGCTTCCTATGGATGAAGGTTTGCAACCTATGAGGGTCTCCCTTTATATTCTCGATGGTAAGGGGGGTACAAGTCTATGCTAACAATATCTAATGCAAGGGTATTGCGAATGACAATTGCTGAGTTTTATAGACGTTGGAACACGTCTCTAGCCTAGACCACTAAGTATGAGCGTTAATGTTTCAAATGATCCTTAGATAAATTGAGGTAAATTTTAAGCTTATCTTTGAATTAAGTTTAAGTTTTGAGGGCTCAATGATGTCACCTGTTCCTAATGCAACTAAATGATGAAAATGAAACCTTTCATTCGATGAAGGCTATTCTAACAACGGAAGAGAAACAACAAATCAATGCATCAAACAATCCAAAAAGCATCTATACAATTTTTCAATGCAATAAGTAAAAATGAAATCTAATATTTCATTCTTCTAACAAATGAAATACCATAGAAATGAAAATCTTTTCCTTTTCACTAAAGATGAAATAATGATCTTCCTTTCACTTTAATGCAATCAATGCAAACTTGTGCAAAAAAGAAAAACAAAATGCAAGAAATTCACTAATCATGAAAATATCTTTCATTTTCTGATTTGAATGCAATAACTGTTTCAAAAATACTTCAATGATATACACTTTCACTTTCCGAAACACAAAAAAATTTGTAATCTATTGCTTGCCAATGGAACTAAAGTGACTTTCAAAGCATCTACTCAATTCAACACTAATGAAAACAACTTTATACCAAAGAACCAGATGCAAAAAGACTCTTTGAACAAAGGTAACTGATCTTTGAAGGATAGGTCAATAAGTGAATGAAGGGTGACCTAGAAACCCTAAGAACCCTAGAAAGCAAATCAAGCTTCAACCACACTTAAACCAAAACAAGAGGAGATTGCAGTTAGACAAACATGTCAACCAAGACAATGACACTATAATCACATTAAGGAACCATTTCTAGAAGTAAAAACACTGAAATCAAGAAGAAAAGCCTAATTTTATCTAACCTCGGGGATCATCGCACATGTCATAGGTAAAACAACGATAATGATGATTGTAATTAAAACGTCCTCGATATCATCGTGAATGTTAGGGACAAAACCACAATGGTCGAGAAAGATGAGATAAAACCAAAAAATCTTCAAGATCAACAAAAACTAAGAACCTTCAAGCAATCACCAGTAAGTGAAAAAAGTTACAGACAAACAAAGAAGCTTGAAAACAAATGGTTGGTCAAACTCAACAAAAACACAGGATGAAGGATTGAATGGAAAGGATAATAGCGCCCACGGAGTCACCACTTTGTTGTCTAGGTAAATCCTCTCTGTGGATAGAGACGGTCCCTGTATCCTAATGAGTGGGTCTAGCAAACTAAGTGACAATCTACCAGACACTTTCCTAAGTTACAATTTAAATGAGAGACAAAGAAGATGGCCTACCTTATTCTGATGCTATCTTGATCCCCTTTGTTGAAGACCTTGAATAACTTGCACGACAAGCTTGTTCCTACTACTCACAACATTTATGCACTTGCACAAGAGATCAAGACACAACAAGGCATGCAGATACTAATAACATATTCAAAAGTAACCTACCTAACTGATCAAGGAATGTTAATATAAATGATACATGAGAATACACATCAATGGAAAATGAATCAGTAGTTGTATATTAATAGAAAAGAAGGGGAAGCATACAAACAAGCCTGGATATTGATAAGTTATCCTTGAATGAATGTCCAAGTCCACGCTAAGCTCTCCAAGTACTCCTTCTCCAAGCCAAATTAGTAGAATATAGGCACAATATTAGCATAAGGGTGCAAATAGACATAGACCAACCATTTGGGAATGGGAAAAGACGAATATATAGGTCGGGAAAGAGAGTTAGGATATCTCCAAAGATAGGAGTAGGCCCTCATCTCAAGGAGGTAGCTCATAAGGATAAGTCAACGAGGCCAAGTTGGGAGAACTCGACCTCATCTATGTCAAACAACCTCCAGCTCACCGCTCTGGAAGCTTCTAAATCACGAAGCTTCTCATCCCCTTTGGGAAAATTTCCTTTTTGGGATCATCGCGGGTATACAAGAAAATAGAGTGATGCCATCACGAGTTTGGTATGGTGAAACAGGCAACCATCGCGGTTTTCAATCCCATAAGAGCGATGATTCTCAAATTATGGTTTTAGATCTATTTCCTTCAGGAGAATGTCAAGGAATTTTCAAATCAATGTTTTAGGGAGGATCTGAGATGCATATATGAATGAGTACACTGCATGATGGTCATGTTTCAGGCACTTCAGGGTATGTCATAGGGAAGTGCAGGAGGTGTGACAAAATACTGTGTAACACTTTCATTTTGCAAAGGGAGCTTCATCTGCACAACAAAAGCTCATCGAGGGTCCAACTCTAGTGGAAAACACAATATTGACATTGAAGCAATCATTGAAAGGATTTACAGAGGAAACACAAGTGATGTTCCTCACCTTCACTGCTTTTATGAAAAAAATCCTAGATCGTAGTGTAAATAGGCATGGAAACTGTCATGTAGGTCACCATGAAGTTGAGCTTCATTGTTGAAATTTAATATGGTAGAGTTGACATAAACCATTCTTAATAACCACTTGATTATTTGCATAACCAATTCCTACGTATCATACCAACCGAATGAAAGACAACCAAATACACCATGTCGAATTCCTAAAAGCACCATTCCATCGATGGACTTAACTCCACAAAAAAACCAACCTATTCATTTAAAGTAATGAACTCACTGCCATAAACAATAACCCTGAAAACTGTAGCAAAATCAGGTTTTTGGACATAAACCATCAATGCAAATATATAAAAAAATTAAATCATTGTAACACAATGTCACATAATAGATACTGTAGAACACTTGTAGGCTTATTAAAATTATAAGATTGATTAAAATTCAGAGTTGTTGCACCCCCGCCACCACCATATGCAGACACCACATAGTCACTTCTCATGAGCCTTTGTCCAAACACATTTACACACCCATCATTGTTAATCATTCCACCACCATCACAAACACTAGAATTAGGAGAAAAATTATTGTATTCCCGTCATGGTAGGAGAACAATTAAATTGACATATTAAATCAACATAAATGTAATGATGGGACTATAGAAATCAATGGACTATTAATGGTGGGAGGCTTTGAAGTTGTTACTTGCCATGATTTCTAGCATACCCACTAATGTGTTTAAACGCCTTTAGAATATGGACTTATCTCTCATAGTTTTCAATTCTCTTGGACAAGTAGAATGGTTTTAGGCATAACCATAAGAGATTAGGGTTTTCTCCAAGATGTTTTCAACAAAAAAAGGGTCCAACTTGGTTTCAAGCACCAGACATGGCATGGGGAAGAAGGCTATAATTGCAGAGCAACTGACTGCTAAAGAAGCAAGGGGCTTGGTGGCTTCCCAACTCAAGTTTGGAGAGCTTTGCAAAAAGATCTTAAAATAGGTATCTGAGCTCTGCTTCTAATGTTTTCATCCAATCAACCAACATAGATGTTATGGGTCACACTGAAGCAGATCTAGATTGGTTTCAAGGTCAAAATATGGAACTATCTTTGCACTGATTGGAATGAACCAAAGGCTCTAGAGTTCGAATATATTTTCTAGCTATAATCATAGTTTCGCCCCATTCATATCTTTGTCGGAAAAATGATAGGTGTGGGATAGCTAAGTGCTACACGTGGTGTGCCACTATGTTTCTGCATGTCTTATGTTTGGTTCTCCTTTTATTTTAGTTGGATTCATCACTAGGCAGGTTGTTTATAGCCTATCAAAGTGTTCATATGATGGTATTAGTTTTCTTTTTGTTTCATTGTAGTATAGCCACCCTGACTCTTTCTTCTTGCATGTCAATGAATTGAATATTCTATTATATGATCCAATCAATGAAAGTTCATTGTTTGAGGCATTATCCATGAACAAAATCTCATATATAGATAGACCATGCATGATACTAGGCAACTATGGGATTTTAGCTGTCAGGTCAGGAAGGATCAACTCGATTCATCAATAGGAAAGCTTATACAAAATAATGTCAACAAGGACATCAACAAAACATAACCATCTTTTAAACTTCCTCTTCAACAAAACACAACCTATCCCTATCCGAGTTCTATCCCAATGAAGTGCTTAAGGTTCTTTCCTACAGGGAGGTAAGGTAGGTGCACTTAAAATTATAAAAGTGAAATATACATATAACTTTCTAATGATACACTGATCATGCGAGTGACTATCACATGGGATCGACTCAATGAACCTCTAACATATCAAGTGGGTTCATGGCATACTAAACAATACCCCTAATTTGACTACATATTGGAAAATACCTCTAAAAGTCACATTATTTAACTCCCTACCAATAAAAATCGAATACACCTTCCCAATTTTAAAAACCCCTACTTTCATTAGATATTGTAAGTATCCATATTTTCAGTAACATTTTTCACACCCCTTTATATTTTTGCATTAACTTTGAGCTCTGTATTTTATACATGATAATATAAAAACTCTTTACCCCCTATATATCCCCTAATTTATTATGTCATATTTCGTCAATATATATCCCCAGTATGAACCCACGTGGTATGGTATTTCTCCCCCAGTGAAGCCCCCATGGTGACTATAAATAGACTCACCATCTCTAAGGAGACACGATGATCTAGATTGCATGCAAGATGATTGTAGAGTTGTGCTACCTTCAAATTAGATGCAAGACTCCCTTGGTTTTGTTTCACGTTAAGAAATGATAGTAACATGGGTCTTTTCTTTCACAGTGGAAATGGGATGGTGGTGCTAATGCAGAAAATAATGTACCTATAATTTTTTTTTCTTAACACTATTTATTTCTACTCTAATTTCTCAAAAATGTTGGTTAGCAAGTTGACAATTCCTAATCAATGCTCATGATTCAAACTCGCCTACTTTACTTTTGTTTCATAAGAAACATCACTCCTAACACCAAGGGGACAACCCTTGGCAAGTAACCTTGTGCTCATAACCAATGTTGGAGTTGTTGGAGATATCCACATGGTTTCAATAAAAGGGTCGCAGGTTGACATGCATAGCATGATGACATTCCTGAGGCATAAAATATTATAGGAACATTCACAAATAGTGACTTGTAATGAAAATTATTGCATGGAGTGTGTGACATGTAATGGCAAAGATTTTGTGGAGTCCACACAATGAATGCTTCCTTTGTGCATTGAATTGATTCCACACTCCAAAAAACAATGGTTATTTTGTTGAAACAATAAGCTAATAAGTTAAGTATTGTGCTTATCCAATTTCTTTGGATGAATTTCCACAAACTCTAACCAATATTAAATTATTACAATTCAAACCCATTTCACATTAAAAAATTATTTAACTTTTTTTGGTTTAAAATTAGCACGAGGGTACGTTCTGCCATCTCTTCGATAGCCACATGTTGTTGCTGAGAAATGAGCACCACATCTGCACTGTAACTTCCTAAAATACAATAAATAACTAAATAAAAATCATATTTCATGATTTTACATTATTTCTTATATTTTTAGAGGAGAATTGTGTAGCTTTGCACTCCCACACAATGAACTTCCTCCACCCTTAATGTCCAAATTAGTATATAACTATTGGTGTGCAGAGAAAGTTCATTGTGTCAAGAAGTGTGGAGCTTCGCACTCCCGCAAAAGGAAGTAGATTCTCCTTTTTTCGTCTCCTCCATGTGGGGTCTTTCTCATGAGAACCTTTTCGACAAGACCATCATGCGCAACGATGTGGGAAAACTTATCATTTCAATTTACCTCTCCCTATATTTGAGAATTAAATGTGGCTTACTTATGTAATGTCTTGTCATTCATATTCTCCTTACTATCCCATGTTCTCTTTCAATGGACCAGTTTGTTTCCTAGTGGCTTTATGAGTGACTCCTTATTCTTATTTTTTCTTCTCTTTGCAAATAAGAAGTTTTATAAGAGGCCAAAAACATTGATAATGGAAGAATTATAATTCAAGTCAATTCAACGAATGAAATGAATGGGGTTTCATAGAAGTTCAGTTCAATTGTCATTTGATTGGTAACTATGTTATCCTTGCTTTAGGAACGTGGAGGGATTAAAGGAGACTAAGATGTTGTAGTTTTTAGACAACCTTTTGCAAAGTTACCATACTAATATCAATTATTCCATTTAAAAGAAGCCTACTCATAATCCATAGCTTGAAGATGGGGCCATCCCTCCAAATCAAGTTGCATCATCTGAGGTATCGTTTTGCAAAATCCATTTCAACACAAATTCTGGCATAGATGAAGTTATTGTCCTTTCCCTTAGAAGTAGAAACATCATTGTTTAGTCAATTTAGTATGTCCTAAATTTCTACATTAATTATCAATCCGAGAGTCATAAACTGATGAAGTGTGGCACACTATATGTGCAAGACAACCTCTTTCTTACTTTTTATTGTTTTCAATTTTTTTTTTTTTTGGGGTTTTGTCTTTGTTGGTCTCCTAATGCAAATGGAAATCCTATTCCTAAGTCTTAAGAATACTCTTGGAGGGCAAGTATGGGTGTAGATTTAAGACAAGGTTTATGTCTCTTGTGATAACTTCCAGAACTTAGCACTTCAAAAAGATCTCAAAACATGCTAGTGATAAAATTAGTACTTGAACATAAATGTAAATGTGCAGCTACTTAATAAAAAAAATGAAATATTGATCATCAAATCACTATCTCTTCTGCCCATCTAAATACATAAATAAAATCAAACTATTGCACTCAAACAAGCCAAAAATTGCAGAATATGAAAGCAAGATCAATTTACTTCACTTATAATCCGATAGCTTGCCAAGTAGCTTTTCGGGGTTAAACCATGGCACTAGAGATAACATCAAATAACATGAAGAATTGATATCTAAATTACCTACTTACAGATTAATGAAAGAAAAATCAAATCACTTCACTTATAATCCGATAGCTCGCGAAGTAGCTTTTCGAGGTTAAGCCATGGCACCGGAGATAACGTCAATAATATGAAGAACTTGATATCTAAACTACCTACTTGCATTTTAATGAAAATAAAATAAAATCTCTTCACTTGTAATCCGATAGCTCGCCAAGTAGCTTTTCGGGGTTAAGCCATGGCACCGGAGATAACGTCAAACAACATGAAGAATTTGATATCTAAACTAGTTAACAAGAACAAATGAATATCACTAAAATCAAAGCATAACTGAAATTGAAAAGCTTAAAAGAAAATTTTAGCAGAGAGGAAAATTTCATGTCACTATTTAATGCAAAAATTATATGAAAAATCTCGAGCATAACCTATCCTGAAACACACTGATCAGTGTTAGAAAAATTATGCAATACTGGAAAATCATGTACATGAATGAAAGATTAACACCATAAATGAATTATGAAACATATATAATTAAAACAATTATGAAATATATACAGTGAAAACAAGGGAACGATGCATGAAAACTTTACAAAAATAAAAAAAAGCAAAACCTCAACCAGCAAGGGCCCTCTGCGCGGCCTTTGGTTAATACACTGTCAACCCAAAATCACGCTTACACAGTGATAAGAAAAAGAGTTTTATATTGCAAAACAGAGGAAGTGTCTTCTTGTTACAACAGCAGGGCTAACGCTACAACAACAACATAAAAACTAATAGCAACACTAAATCAAGACTAACTATCTACGCCTGCAAACGTGTTATTTACAGAGGAAATTACATAATTGTTTTTCTGTGAGAAATCTTCAGCATAGGACAAGTAAAAAGACAAAGCCCATAAGCTCAGCGTCTTGGTTGCCATGATCATTCAATCTACAAAAGGTGGTTGTTGGATTTGCGTCGTGGAGATGGCCTGTAGCTGTCAAGAGGGATCCACAAATCTAGGAACGGTCTCGGACCTTTCACATGCTGAAAACATAGACCTATTGGTTGTAGGACTCCTTGTTTGACCGTCCTTTGACCAAGGCTTTTCTTTATGAATTCGACTGAATAGATAGGACCTTGTACATGTCCAGATCATTTTTGGGCTACCCACATTCCTTGTTTCACTTGCCGACACCTGTAACCTAGAGAACAAATAAAATAGTTGCATAATTGTAAGTCAGCTGCAGAAAGTGGCTACATTCCGCAACTGATGAAAAAAATCTAAATCAAATAGCACACACAAGAATATAGTTAGAAAATGACTTAAATGTACTCCCAGAATCAATATGTAATGATATTTGATAGCTTATGAGGCACTGATGTGGGAAAAAGGTCTAGGAAAGTATGTAGAATAGAGGTAGTTTTAGGGCTCAACATACCCCCACTGTGAAGACGTTGCATGTCCTCATGCAACCAAAACTGTGACCATCCTTCCTTCAGTTCATTTGCTCTGAGACCTCTGCTAATACATCTAGCCTTCTTTTCTTCTTCCTTGGTGTCACTGTCATCCTGGGTTTCATCATTAGGCACCTGTATTTGAGGTTGATGAGGGCTCTGCTCAACCTCATATTATTTTTCTTCAATTTCCTATTTTTCTTGTGCCACAATCCAAGATGCAACATGGTGTTGGCATGGATAATTTTATCCAACCTGCTGTATTCTTTCAATGTTTCATTTTCCCTTTTGATGTGTCTATTTAGGACTTCTAGTTCAAAAACCAACTATTTTAGTGATTGGATCAAAAATTCCGGAGATGTATTAGGCTGATCAGATGAGGTGCCCTGGTCTATTGCAGTCTTTTCCAATGATTCAATAAAATCATACATTTCTTGCTGAATTGGATCTATTTTAGGTGTAGCATTTCTTGGGCCGATCTCAAAATCTGGTTGAGAAAAAGGAGAATGTTGTGGGCTATGGTCAGAAGGGATTGCTGGTGACTGTTTTGGTGTTTCTCCTCCTAAGTCTATGAAGTGAGTCCCTTTAGTTTGTACTTTCTTCAATTTACCTTTAAGTCTGGAGCTCCTTCTTAGATTCTGTGAGTTGGTGTCTCCTTTTTCCACACTCTGTTTTTCCTTCCCTTTTTCCTTTTCTTTAGCTGATTGTTCTTTAAGGTGGACTAGTCTTTGAGAAAGTATTTGATCCTCTTCCGAGGAAGGTTCTGGGATTTGATAGACATCTTCAACATTTATTTTCCCCTTTTGTTTCAATTGCTTCCTAGCCTCAATCAATGTTTCAGTCAGTATTTCTTCCTTATCAGTTTCTTTAGTTATGCTAGTAGGAGTATCTTGAATGTTTATACTTGTTTTTCTTCTCCTACTTTTCCTTATTGAGCTAGCTTCAGGTGTTTCAGGTGGGTCTTCAAATAAGTTTCTAATCAGGAACTATTCCCAAGTGTCCTTTCTTTCCTTCAATTGTTTTTCAATCAGAATTTTGACAAGGTCGTGATGATAAAGGTGAGGCTCTATGTCATCCAAATTCTTTTATACTGTTGTGGACATATTCTTCAGGCTACTCAATAGGAAATAAGGCAAATTGATGGTTTGATTTTCCAGAAAATTCATTAATAACCTGATGTGGTACATGTACATCGACCCAAACCTTCTTTCACACATAATAAATTTCTAAATTATCAATAATAAACTAGTCCACTTTTCCTCTAAGGCAGAAATAGGGATTCCATGTTTAAAAATGGTTATATCCATACCTGGGTTATGCAAAATAATCCTCCAGGCCCTCGCATCAAAGTATTTATTTTTGAACCACTATTCTCCCTCCTGTGGGAACTCCGTTGCTGCTCCAATGGATGCCTTTGTGACAAAAATTTGATGTCTCAAACCTCAACTTCCATGCCGTTAAAAGACCTTGCAAATGTCTTCATGACTTCTTTATTGTGACCTCTAAATTTCTGGATAAATTGCAGCCACTGTGATTTCTGTAATGTGCTCTTTAATTGTGGATAACCCTCCATGAATTTAGGCCCGTCTGGCTTTGTTCTTACCAGAAGGACCATTCCTTCCTCCTGCTTGAAAATACCTCTGTAAGTGATGAACGGTAAGTGATGGATTGATGGAGGTAGAGCAGTTGTATGAGTGGAAGATGGAGAAGGATTGCGGAGAAAACCAGTAGTTATAAAATGGAAAGAATACAGATCATGTAATGAAAATGAGTTCACAGAGTGAAGGCTTGTATAAATAGGCCAAAGCTGACAAATGTAAACTCAATGGGAGAGTATGGAAACAGAGTGAGTCTGGCAGAATGTTTAATTAAAAGGCCGCGGAGTGGACATTAGCACATCCATAAAATGACTGCGGAGTTGTGCAGCAGAGGAGAGCCATGGTCAAATAGGTTATGTCTTCATAATTAACCGGTTCAACAGGTGGAATGCAGACGTACAATTAAGTACGAGTTAGATTCGGAAGCAGATCATGAAGCCGTTGGAAATTGATGCGGAGTTCGTGGTGGAGTTATGTAAAGGTCATGGAGGAGTTATGGAAGCTATCAATTCGAATCATTACACATAATGGAGCCGATGGTTTTACAACTATACAGATTATGTGTTTTAAAATTCTATTTGAAATTAATTTTGCTCATACCTTAGAATTTTACCACTTCCGTTTGCTGACCTTTGATTGGCTACTTCTTTTTGGTGCTTTAGGTGCTAACATCTTCAAAATATCTTCCTCTTCCATACCTACATCTGGTTTTCCATCATTATTTGTCTAACATCTAACTGTCACTGCAGAGTAATAGAGTATTAGCTGCAGAATCAACAATCAGCTGTAGAATCAGTGTTCAATTGTGGAAACTGACATTGTGAACATATGACTTGGCGAAGTGAATGAAGATGGATGGAAATGAATGATGACTAAATGAATGATATATGAAAATTGGACATGAAAGGAATTTTGTTGGTGGAATGTGATGGCGAATGGAATGAAATGGAACAACTATGAGTGAAATGAGAGAGATATATTTTTTATTTTTTGGAAAATATAGTGTTGTGGGGAAAAATGCCTATGCAGGACGATCCTATCCACCTAAGGTGTGACAGTGCCTTAGCAACAAATAGAGACAACTATTCTAGTATTCTTCCTTTATGAATTAAGAATGAAGAGAGATAGATGGACTAACCAGTGTCTTCCGTTTGTCCCTCGATCCGGTCTCTCTTCTCTTTGAGGGTTCCTAGCTACTTGCCTTCTCGCTCGCCCAGCTTCAAGAGGTTTCTGCAAGATCACAAGAAGAGAACACTACACAAGACATGGATTCATATTCATAACTAGTTCAGGATTAGGAATAAACTAAACATACTAATGCAATCATACATCAAAGATACATCAGTATATAGGAGAAACCAAGATAGCTTTATTGATGAATAACAAGGTTCAGGAAGAGATACAACCCAGAGGGCTCCAATCCAGCATCTCCTTCCCAGCAAATGGAATTCCTATCTTCACCCCCTTCAAAGCATTAACCACCCAATGATTCCAATCTCAAACCAACAACAATTCTTTGCAATAACAAAATTCCAGCCCCTAGATCTCATGGAGGAGAGATCCATATATAGATGTTTGGAGAGAGGATGAGTCAGCTTGAGATCTGACTAGTGTCCTCTCCCTCTGTCAGTTCTTGATTCCACTTGGAGGTTCTTGCTTCCACTTGGAGATTAGGAACCTCTTACTCATCACCAGTCGAATTCACTGAGGCAAGTGTCATTGAGGAAGATTCTGGAAGCTTCCTGGGTCTTGACACCTCTTGGAATGAACTTGCCATTTGGCAACTCTCGCTCAACGCATCCTGGTAGTGCTTCTACCTGCGTTGCAGTGAAGGTAGCCAGTGTTGGCTTTGACATTCAGCACTGACAGCTAGTGGAGCCATTGAATTGATCCTGAATTGACTTGTTTTTGAGCAGTTTCTGGTGGAGAACTTCTGTGAATTGCTGTGGTTTGTTAGCCTTGTTCCTCTAGGGGTAGGAACAACATGTTTAGGGACTTTGGATCCCTTAGATTATGGACATTTCATGCTCAATGCTGTAAGGCACAAAAATGTCTATAACAGTTGCCCCCTAAAGTGTGAGGCCATTTATCGGGTGAAATTCTTTATCAGGGGGATCCGAAGTTCATCCAATGCTGGGAGGAGACCTGTAATAAGATACAATACAGTACATTATTTTTCATACTGCTTTCATGATCTAGCTGAGGCGGGCATTCCCATGCTCAGCTTTATAAATTCATTTTTCTGTACATAGAACAGACAATCGTCTGATGGTAGACTGATAATTTTGATGAAATTATCATCCTTTGGGTAGGATGATTATCTGCTGCAATGATGTACATGTCAATGTCTTTATTTTTTCTGAATATATATCGCAACCCGGATGGATGAAACTAGATCTGGGGTCTTCAAACTCGTTCGACCTTCACTCTAAGTACAAGTCGATCCATGTGAGAAATGTTCTGAAGTCGAACATGGAAAGACATCGCTTGATTACCGGTCAATGAGGTAAACCGTTAACAAGCACGAGAGGAATCACCGATAATGATAATGACCCTCAAGGTACTGCAGTACAATTCACGTGGTGTGAATAAAGGACTTGGCGTCAAACACCACGCAAAATCTTTCGGTCGAAGGTCATTGATGTATACCTGTCGCCGGAAGTGAGAAACTTGCCATTGAGGCATGCAAGCTTCAAAGTACTGAAGGGGTTGTTCCTAGATCAACTTCTTGGATAATGAGTTGATGTCGACAAGAAGCGATCCATCAAAGGAGGGTCTTAATGAATCCCACATCAATGACACGGAACGGAGCTAATGATTTTGATGGAGGTGGAAACGATCTGTGACATATGATTCAGGGTGGCGATCATGAAAGGATGAAGGATAATATACGGCAGTGGATGGGACACGGTTGACTTTTCTGAACGACTTCTCTTGAACATATGGCGACACTGATGCGATGGATCGGTAGCATTACCCCAAATATGGATGGTATGGCGAGACCATGGATGTGACCGGTGAATGGAACAACCCAACCCGATTGTGGTACGGAGGAAAAGTGTCATGTTCAAGAGCGACTTGCTACCATCAAAGTTTTCTTGAGTTTCTCCCAATTTTTCCCCTGTCATTGCTGACCAGTACCTCTTTATTTTTGTCAAGCTTGAGGAGGATAACATATGCTTGTTCAATAACCTGCCCTTCGGGCAAGCCCATCGCTATGTTTTAACGAGCCTAGCGATAGTGAAACTCGTTCTCGTCTAAAGACAAGTTTGTCGCTATTTAATGATTTTAACGAGTCTAACGACAAAGATAACTCGGTCCTTTTCATTTTTAGAGAGTCTGAAAAGATACATAAAGTTAACTCCAAAAGTCCTTTTTCGTCATCTAATCCCTTAGGTCTGAAAAAGTATAAAACAATACAGAAGGGATGAGTTTTCGATAGTTTTAACGAGCCGAATAAAATAAGCGCTCGATATTTTTGTGCAATAATCCCTCAGGTCCAAAAAGATTAAAATCTAGAGGAGGGATAGCACTTCCTGTCCCTTTAACGAGCTGGAAGGCCAAGGACTCGGCAATCTTTTCATATTTTACAAGTCAGATGAAAAGAGCTTAAATAAGACTCGTCTTTTGAGGAATGAGTGATAAAACGGGTTAGCAGCTGATTCCAGGTACAGGTTGGAATTTTCCAATAATGGCAGTGTCACAAGGATGGCTAGTGAAATCAATCTTCGCAGCTGTTCCTCAAAATGGGTAAACAAACATATGGAGGTGAACGATCGGCCAATGGAAAAGTGGAGGTGACGATGCAAACACGACCAAGGCTTTAATGGCTGATAAGGTTGCATTCACAGTGGTTATTTACCAGGATAGTTCATTTTTTAACGAGCTTAAACGCGGGTGGAAACATTTGCTCGATCTTATGTTTATTTTTTAACGAGCATGAACCATGTGCTAAAACTGCTCGGATCTTGCGTTTATTTTTTAACGAGCATGAACTGTGTGATAAAACTGCTCGATATAAGTTTGCATGCCCCCAGCATAATAACGCAAATCGAGGTGCCTGCCCCCCAAGCTTCATTGCATTCAACTTGGTGGTTGGAATGAAGGTTTACCTTTGAGATTTGGAAAGGAGATTGTTTCATTTTTTAATGAGGTTGACACAGTAAAAGAACTATCCTCATGACTCCTTGTTTCATTTTTTAACGAGGTTGACACGAGATTAGAACCGTCCTCGGAGCCCACTGTATTTACAATATTTCTATTAGGGCGATGATCCACGCTGACAAAATTTTTAGGAATCTTCTGAATCCATTAGATATAGAAGATTTCATATTGTAGGTTTCCACTGTGGCCACTTCCGCCAGATTACTTGCAGGCGGTAGGGCAAAAGTACCCATTAAGGCAGGGTCTTTTAGGAGACCTACTCCAATATTTTGAAGCGAATGATTGCTTCCATGGATCATTGGAATGCTTCCCGTAACTTGTGAATTGTCGGGGAGGAAAGTTTGTTGGTCGATGACTGTAATTCCTCCTTGAAATGGAAATGCAATCTTCCTGAAGTAGGTCGACACAACTGCGGCCATGGCATATATCCAGGGCCTTCCCAGTAGGATGTTGTAATCGAGGTTTCCATCAATTACTTCAACATCAATTCCTACTGTTTTGCCCCCTAGTTCAACTTGCAAGTTACCTAAAATCCCGTATGGAGTGTATGATCGTCCACCAAATGCTTTTAACGTCGTTGACGATCTCGACAAGGGTGGTGAGCCTAAATTCTTCCAGCAACTCATCGACATAATACACGTAGATGCCCCCTCATCAATAATTGTTCGATGAACAGTTTTGTTGAGGGCTTTCACTTGAATAAGGAAAGCTAGTTGAGCTGGTAACTGAGGGTCATATCCTTTATGATCAAAGGCCACAAGATTGGAGTCCATTAGGTCAATTTCACCTATTGCTGATAATAAAGCTTGCTCTTGGGAGAGGCAATTTTGCGGTACCTCAAGCGTTGACATAGCGGACGGAAATTGGGCCAGGTCCTCTATTATATTATAATTCTGTGCTATTTTTGCACGAGGATTAAATGTCGACTTGTACACTACTCCCTTCGGCGACTTTATCATTTGTTCAGGAATGGTGGGTGGCACAACTTTGGTCAAAGTTGTTGTCGAACTACTAGGTTGTTCATTAGCCTTGTTATTCGACACCTGTGGATTCCTGTAATCTTTATTCCTTGCCAAAGCATCATTTTGCTGCTTTGAGATAGACAACATAAGCACTTGGGATCGGGAAGCATTTTGAGTAGCAACCAGTTTGGTACCCGGGCTTGGAAACGGATCAGTTAATACTGCTGAGGTTTTTGAACTCTTAAAGAGTTTCTTAACTTCAGCTATATGTGGACAATCTCTAGTCCAATCATCCTCATCGCATATATGACACCCCGCAGGGGGTTTCCTTTTTCTCCCTTTCTTTTTCTTCTTGCCCCCTGGTTGCTTCAGTTGTTTGCCCTTGTCTATCGACGCGGCATTTACTTCTGAGGAAAGAAGTTCCTCATTTGCATTTTGACTGGAAATCTTACGTGCCTTTTTAGATGTAGCCTTTTTTGATTTCGTGTCTGTCGCGCCAATCACGCCATCGATGGCATGAGAGTCATGGTTCAATTTAGGAGGAGGAGGAATTGAGAATTCCTGTCTAGGGGCGTCAGGTATTTTGTCGTAGAGCGTGCCAGACTGAGTATAGACCAAGTCCAGATATTGCGCACGAGCGATAACTTGCTCTTCCGTTACGACTCCCCCCTTTGCCACATCTTCCGTGATGGTAGGAAGTAAAGACTTGATAAACCATTCAGCTAATAGCTGATTGGGAATGTACGTTTTTACCATCCTACGACGACGTCGCCACTCATGTATATGATCAGATATGTGAGTGGCCGTTGTCTGTTTGAAATAGGTTAAGAGTTCCATTCCCGTTTCATACCTTATCGGTAATTGAAAATGGGTTAAGAAAGTCATGGCTAATGTACTGAAATTGTCGAACAAAGGTCTAGGCAATTCAATATACCATTTTGCCGCTGGACTCGTTAACGTCCTCTGAAAAGGGCGAAGCCTTATCGAATCATCATTCAGGGTGTTTAATGAACACCACAGATGAAATGTCATCACATGATTCGATGGATCTTCACCCGGATTTCCATTAAATTTAGGAATATCTGACGGAAGTTTATGCGGAATCGCTGGCCACCAAGGGGTATAAGCAATTGGATCATTCGTCAGCCGGTTTAGAACTGGTAATTATAGAGTTGCTACAAACGGAAACTGTTGATTCAGGTTAGGCGAAGCATACCCAGGATAAGATGGAATTGCCTGAGCAGTGGGTCTTTGCATACCAGCATAATGTGTTTGATGCTGGCAACTTTGACAAGGTTGATGGGCATAACCATTATAGTATGGTTGTTGATAACCGCTTTGGAAATGCAGTTGCCCATTACTTACAAAGACTTGTTGCTCAGGTCCTTGATATGGTTGCTAGAATTGCGGTTGTTGAGATTGAACCAGCCCTGGTTGTTGGACCATTTGCTGTTGTCCAATACTGGATGATTGACCAAGATGAGGAGTCATAGTACTTGTTTGAGCCTGAGTCGCTCCAGATAAGGAGGCACTAACCTGAGCTTGTGATTGAGTTGTCGAGACAAGAGGTTGTTGTATTGCAACCTGAGAAACTTGGGGTTGACATACAACAGGTAGCGCTTGTACTTGCGACGCAATCACCATACCAGGTATAGTGGGAATATTCGACACAGGATGGACTGGTTGCATTGAATATGCAACCCTTGGTTGCTGAGGCAGTATTGGTACCCAACCGCTGGATGTAATTCCAGTTTGACCTGCACTTTGTTGTAAACTCCCATATGGTTGTTCTTTGGGAGGGAACAATGAAAAAGCATACTGCCCTCCATATGGTGGCAATCCAGTACTTAAAGGGCAGATTGGCCTTTGAAGACACATTGGATCAATTTGTTGAGTTTCAACATAAGAAATACCAGATGATAATCCGGATGAAGAAATAGGAACTAACCATGTCGTCGAAGCAGTCCCTGATGGGACTCCGGCTTGTTGTTGATAACTTGCCGGGACAGATGGTATACCATCGAACATCGTTGGGGTAGCAGTAGGAGGCTCTGCCGCTGCTGTGTCAGATGACACAGTCCTGGATGCCGATGGTTGTTCAGACATATTTGGTCTATCCAAAAGATTTTCTAGCGATTCTATAAGAACTTACGATGAAAAGAGACTAACTTCGAAGATCAACGAGGGAATGGTGATGATCATTCCGTTTAAAATAAATTTTAATGACGCTTAGACACAACTTGCTTTTTCACTTTTAAAGAGTCAAGAAAAAGCTAAAGATGACTCTAGTCTCCTTCGATGTTTTAACGAGCCCGAAGTGACAAATGATCGGATGGACGTTTTCCATTATAGAGTCTGAAAAAGGCCAAAAGGAACTGCTCTGGAGTTCTAGGTAGAGGGTGTGCCAAACTTTTCGCAAAACCGCAGAATACTTTTTAGGGTACGGGCGGTCGATCTTCCTGAATGCTGTGTTCAGTGCATTGCGATCAGTAGGGCGGCCGACACGGCTTCCTAAGGATAAAGGTTTTATGCCTATAGGGGTCTCCCAATATATACGCGACGGTACGTGGGAGCACAATCCGTATTGACGCTATCGTCCCTTAGGAGGAATCACCCACCATCAGCGAGATCGACAGTCACCAGGCTTTACGACGCCGGAACACGTCTCTAGCCTAGACCTCTATGTTGTGCGTTATGTTGCAAAGCGTTGTTAAGTTCATTCAATTTATTTTAGGTTGATCTTTTTAGAAGTTTTCCTTTTGAGGTTCACCATGAGATGTATGATACAATTCCTAAATGCAGTCTAAATATGATAAGCAAGCTTTATATCTTTTCAACTTATGAAAATCCTAGCTACAAAGGGAAAAGAAAGACACCATCTTTTCTCAAAGAGCAATCAACACACTCTAATGCACTTTTCCTAAATCAAACATGCAAACTATCAAGATGCAAATGCACAATGCAGGTGTTTGTTTTCCGCTTTCTTAGTATTGATGCCTACAAAGAAAGCTTTTTTGTACAACTTTGAATTTGCTTTTAAATGACAAATACAAACAAGTTTACTTTTTCTGAAATCAGAGAGGGTAGAAGAGATTACAACACTTAACGATTTCCGAAATGAATACTTGTTTCGACACTTAAAAGAGACAAACTCAAACCAAGAGCAAAAGTAAATGTATAATCAACTGTAAATAGCCAATGAACTCTCTCCTAAGATCACAATCAACAGATCTGAATCAAGGGCTACAGGATGATTATTTCACTCATGCAAAGGAAAACTGTAAATGACGCCACAAACACATAAAAACACTCACAGTCTTTTTTTACAAAAGGAGGCGGAATTCAAGCAGAGAAAAGGAGTTATCAGACTGGTACCTATGCTGGTTACAGGCTGCAAAAATCAGAGATCAAAACAAGGCAAAACAGAGCAGAGAACCCCAGCTGCACAAGGTCTAACTGGATCAGCGCAACCTCAACACAGGGGTTTTGACATTCAGCGCAGGTAGCCTTCACGAGACCTGCATTGAAATGCAGAACCTCTTCACAGGGTCTGCACTGAAGGAGAAACGAGAGTTTCTCACTGGGTTTTGGGTCACAGATTGCTGATTAATCTACGGTTTCAGGCCAAATCAAAACAACAAGCAAGGTACAATCAAAGGGATGCTTTGAGGGGGTACTAAGATCTATCACAAAGGATCATCAAATCATTTGTGAGTCCATTGTTCAGATCATAGACAAATCCAGTGATTGGATCAAAGCAGCAGCTGTCTACTTTGCATCTGAGAATAGCAGATGCAGTTCGATGGTTGCTGTTGAGTCTATGAAACAAACAATGATAGAGACACAAATAAAATGACTAAACAGATCTCCCCAACGGAGTCGCCAATTTGTTGTGGGGAAAAATGCCTATGCAGGACGATCCTATCCACCTAAGGTGTGACAATGCCTTAGCAACAAACAGAGACAGCTATTCTAGTATTCTTCCTTTATGAATTAAGAATGAAGAGAGATAGATGGACTAACCGGTGTCTTCCGTTTGTCCCTCGATCCGGTCTCTCTTCTCTTTGAGGGTTCCCAGCTACTTGCCTTCTCGCTTGCCCAGCTTCAAGAGGTTTCTGCAAGATCACAAGAAGAGAACACTACACAAGACATGGATTCATATTCATAACTAGTTCAGGATTAGGAATAAACTAAACATACTAATGCAATCATACATCAAAGATACATCAGTATATAGGAGAAACCAAGATAGCTTTATTGATGAAAAACAAGGTTCAGGAAGAGATACAACCCAGAGGGCTCCAATCCAGCATCTCCTTCCCAGAAAATGGAATTCCTATCTTCACCCCCTTCAAAGCATTAACCACCCAATGATTCCAATCTCAAACCAACAGCAATTCTTTGCAATAACAAAATTCCAGCCCCTAGATCTCATGGAGGAGAGATCCATATATAGATGTTTGGAGAGAGGATGAGTCAGCTTGAGATCTGACTAGTGTCCTCTCCCTCTGTCAGTTCTTGATTCCACTTGGAGGTTCTTGCTTCCACTTGGAGATTAGGAACCTCTTACTCATCACCAGTCGAATTCACTGAGGCAAGTGTCATTGAGGAAGATTCTGGAAGCTTCCTGGGTCTTGACACCTCTTGGAATGAACTTGCCATTTGGCAACTCTCGCTCAACGCACCCTGGTAGTGCTTCTACCTGCATTGCAGTGCAGGTAGCCAGTGTTGGCTTTGACATTCAGCGCAGACAGCTAGTGGAGCCATTGAATTGATCCTGAATGGACTTGTTTTTGAGCAGTTTCTGGTGGAGAACTTCTGTGAATTGCTGTGGTTTGTTAGCCTTGTTCCTCTAGGGGTAGGAACAACATGTTTAGGGACTTTGGATCCCTTAGATTATGGACATTTCATGCTCAATGCTGTAAGGCAAAAAAATGTCTATAACATATAGGGCGTCAGAATTTTCTAATTTTTGCCTTGCATTTCCTGTATAATACTGCCAATCAGTGATTGGTTTTCAAGCTTATACAAATTTTATTTTATTTTATTTTATTTTATTTTTTAACAATGAAAAGAACAAAGACTAGGCTGGTGGAGAAGAAGGATTCTTCTTCACCAGCCTTATTGTAGAATTATCTTGAAAGATTTTGACAAATTCCTCTTTGAGAGTGGCTTATGATATATCTTCAATCTGTGACCATTCACAATGAGAGGAGTTTGATACTCATCAATGGTTTTGATTCTTACCGCTCCATTGCTAAAAACGTTTTCAATCTCATATGGCCCAAGCCAATGAGTCTAAAATTTACCTTTGAAATCTTTGAACTTGCAATCAATACCAATTCCCAATCTCCTTCTTGAAACTTTTTCTCCTTGATGTATTTGTCGTGCCACTTAGGTATTTGATATTGAACTAGATCAGTTCTTAGGATTGCTTCTTGTCTGATCTCATCTAGTTCGTTCAACTGCTCCATTCTATGATTCTAAGCTTCTGATAGATCCATTACCAATTGAACTGCCATCTTGAAGGTCCTAACTTTGAACTCAATGGGGAGCAAAACTTCTTTCCCATAAACAAGTTCATAGGGAGAATGTCATGTTGTGTTCCTCCATGTGGTTCTGTAGGCCCATAAGGCTTCACGAATCCTTTCTGCCCAATCTCTTCTGTGTAGATGAACAGACTTGGTAATGATGCCTTCAATTACTTTGTTTTTGGACTCTACTTGACCATTTTCTTGTGGATGGTAAGGAGTATATTTTCTGTGCTTGACCTTGTACTCTTCCATTAGCTTCTCCACCAGTTTGGATGTGAATTGACCTCCTTGATCTGTCACAATTTCTCTTGGAACACTAAAGCAAGTAAAAATATCCTCATAAAGAAAACTAAAAACTGAATGCTCAGTAGCAGAAAATAATGCTTTGGCTTCTACCCATTTAGTGACATAATCAGTACATACCAATATATACTTTTTCTATTTAGATGGTGGATTAATAGGTCTAATAAATTCTAAAGCCCATTTTTCAAAGGGTTTGATGAGTACCTATGGTTGTAGTGGCATCTCATTTGAGAGGGTAGGTTTCCCTACTCTTTGGAAGCTATCACACCTTTTGAAATATTGTTTTGCATCTTTGAAGATGGACGGCCAATAATATCCTAAAGAAACAATTTTATAGGATGCCCTTTTGTCAGCAAAGTGTCCACCGCACGGTTCATCATGACTTGCTTTGAGAATATCAAGAATTTCATCTTCCCTGACACATCTTATGATCACAAGGTCTGGCCCTGTTTTAAACAATTCGTTAGAAATCCATGAATATTTTGAACTCTCCTGAATAATATTTCTTCTTTCACTAGGAAATAAATGTGGAGGTAGCTTCCCTGTAACCAAATAGTTAGCTATATCTGCATACCAATGAGTCTTAGTAGTTACTGCAAATAAATATTCATCAGGAAACTTGTCCTCTATAGGAGAATCTTCTTTAGTATTCTGAATCCTAGACAAAAAATCAGCTACTGTGTTTTGTTTCCCTGGTCTATCTAACACAATAATATTTAATTCCTGTAAAAGTAGGATCCACCTTGTAACTCTACCATTACTAACAGGTTTGTTCATTAGATATCTAATTGCAGAATGATTAGTATGAATAATAGTTTCATAGCCTGTTATATAATGTTTGAACTTATTGATTGCATGAACAACAACTAAGAATTCTTTTTCAGTCACAGTATAATTCAACTCAGTGGGAGTTAAGTTTTTACTGGTATAGTAAATGGCATAAGGAACTAAATATTTTTGTCCCAACATAGCCCCTAGAGCTGTATCTGAAGCATATGTAGAAATATGGAAAGGAAGTTTCCAATTTGGTCCTCTCAAGATAGGCGCTTCAGATATTCTTGTTTTCAAAGTTTCAAATGCTAATGGCAATCAGGACTCCATTTGAATTCACAGTCTTTTTTAAGCAATTTAAAGAGTGGAGATGCCATTTTGCTGAAGTTTTCTATAAGTATTCTATAATATCATGTAAATCCCAGAAAACTTCTAACATCTTTTTGACAATTTGGAATAGGTAACTTGGAGATGACTTCAACTTTTGATCTATCAACTTTAATCCCATCGCCTGAAATATGATGTCCTCTAACAATACATTCAGTAAACATCATAAAGAATTTTTCATGGCTTAATGAAAGGTTTGTTTTTTTACATCTTATAAGGACTTTTTCCAAATTTTCTAATGCCTCTTCAAATGAATTACCATAAACTGTAAAATCATCCATATATACCTCTACACAATCATGGATTAGATCAGAAAAAATTCCTAGTACTGCTCTTTGGAATGCTGTGGGTGCATTACATAATCCAAAAGGAAGTACTCGATAAGAAAAATTTCCCCATGGACAGGTAAATATGGTTTTATCCTGATCCTCAGGTGCTACTTGAATTTGATTATAACCACTAAAACCATCTAGAAATGAAAAGTACTTTTTGCCTGCTAATGTATCTAATACTTGATCAATAAAGGGCAAAGGAAAGTGATCCTTTAATGTTGATTTATTCAATTCCTTGTAATCAATGCACACCATCCATTTACCATTCTTTTTGGGTACTATAACCAAGGGAGGAACCCATCGGCTATCTGAAATTGGGTAAATGAAGTTTACATTGAGTAGTTTTTGGAGCTCTTCTTTCACAATCTCCCTAAGATTTGGATTCATCCTTCTCTCAGGTTGTCTAATTGTTTTACTATTTTCCTCAATATAGATATGATGGATGCAAGTCTTAGGGTCAATATCTTTCATATCAGTATACTCCCATGAAAATGCAACAAAATGTTTTTGCAAGATTTTGGTTAGCTCTTCCTGTTGTAACTTTTCCAAATTTTTGTTGATATTCAATGTTTTACCTGGAAAAATTTCAACTGTAGAACTACCAAACTCTTCCGTAGAGTAAAGAGACATTTGCCTTGAGGACAAATATTCAATATTAGAATCTAACTGAAATTGTGTGTGGTCATATTCTGAAGATGTTTCAAAATTTTCTAATGTGTTCAAAATTTGACTATGTTCACTAACTTCAGAGATAGTAAAGACAGATTGTATAATATCTTCATCATTGACCCATTCATTGTCTCTTACATCTGTAATTTCTTTTGCTGGAGGATACAAATTGAATTTCTTTATTGAACTACCAGCAGAAATGTACATATCCCCAGATCCACAACTAATGAAAGCATCAGTTGTGGCTAGCCAAGGTCTTCTAAGATGAGTGGGTGCCCTCCTAGATTACTCTTGGGAGTCAAAATCATGAAATATACTGGATATTCTCGAGAATATAAGGAGACCGAAATATCTTATAATACACCATCTGGTTTGATTACTGATCTATCTACAAGTTGCAGTAAGGTAGGTGTAAAAAGAAGATTAGGAAGTTTAAGTTGTTCCATAGTCTGTCTACTCATAATGTTTATAGCAGCCCCTAATTCAATTAATGTATTTGGAATTTATATCCCATTTATATTTTTCTTGACAATTGTACTACCTGGATCCACATATTCCCACATGGTAATCTTTCCCATCATGATATCTGCAATTTTTCCTACCAGGTGGATTCCTTTTGTATCTCTAGGTTTCCTACTGGGTCTTTTGAAACTCAACTCCTTTATTATTTTTGCTAGAATAGGAATCTCTCTAATGGCTTGTAACAAGGGAATCTTGATATAGACATTCTTTCATTCATATAGGAAATCATAGTCAGGCAACAAGATTTGTTTTTCCACCCCTGTGTCAATTTGTAATATTTCAGGGAAAGGAGGTGTGGATGAAGATGCAGGTTGCTCAACTATAAGAGTTGTGGGGGTTGACTCCTTTTCTTTTTTCTTTTTGAATGATTGGGTTTTGAAGGGATGCTTCCTCAGAACCTTTATTGACTTTAAGAGAACCCTCCTTAGATGCATCTTGCTCTTGAAATCTAGAGAAGGTTTTTCCTTTTCTAAAACTCTACCAGATCTGAGTTGAACATCATTAAGAGGAACAATAATATAGATAGGAAATTGTTGTCCTTCTACCATGTAAGCATTCTCAGGATTTTTGTTGTTGGGATTTGGTAATGGCTGGGCTGGTAGTTGATTTGGCTTTGGTTGAAATGGAAGCAAGAGTTGAGAATTTTGATTTTGTTGAGAAGGTTGTTGTTGTGGGAATGGCAATGAAAGTTGTAGATTTTGTTGTTGATTCTGAAAAGATGGAGGATATTGATAGAATTGAGCAAGTCTCCCATAAGGATTTTGTACCCCTTGTGCCCATGATTGATACAGATTTTGAGGTTAGGGCCAAGGTTGTTGCCAAGAATTCCAATTTGGTGGGAGTTGAAAATTCATAGGATTGTTAAATCCTTGATTTTGTTGCCCTTGCCAAGGTCTTCTTGAAACAAACCAAAGGGATTCTACTGAATTTGGATCTTCCTGAAAGACAGCTTTGAGCCCAGGAATTGAAGGACAATCCTTGGTCTCATGACTTTCTTAGCAAATAATACATGTTTCTACAACTTTTGCATCCAAGGGGCATTCCCTTAGATCATGTTTCTTTCTACATTTTGGGCAAAAGATGGCTAAGGCATCAGCTTCTACTTTCTGCTTGTTTTGAATTTGAAGAGTGTATAGTTGTTCACTAAGTCTCCCTAGAATATCAGTTTTGAATTCATCAAGAATATTACCAATCTCTACCCTGCTTACTGATCCAGTTGTAGATTTGTTTGCTCTAATAAGAGAAGGATCCCTAGACTCTTTTCTAGTTTTAGATTTTCCCCTTGAGTGATGGAAACATAGTTTTGCTATGTCATGTAGTGGAAGTTGAGAAATGTCTCCCTTCCCCATCATGTTTAAAATATCTATCCATTCATCTCTAATGGATTTCAATAGAAGGGCTTTCAAGGTTTCCTCATCTAAATTACTCATTTTCACTCTCTTTAAGTTGTATTGCAATATTTCAAGTAAATCCTCCAAGTTCTCATCTTCTTTTTGCATCATTTTGAATACCTTAGCCTTATGATTAGTGGGTATATAATAATCCAGATATCTATCCAAAAACGTTTTTTTCATATCATTCCAAGTCCTAATAGATTGAGTGACTAATCCCATGAACCATTTCAAATCAACTCCTTTCAATGTTGAAGGAAACAGTTTGAGTTTTTGAGAGTCTTCCATATAGTCACAGGTTCGGCACAAGACTTCAAACTCAAATAGAAATGTTTCAGGATCCTCACTTTGCAACCCATAAAAGTTTGGGAGGACAGATGGTGAAATGTTTTTCATTGTTGTATAGGTTTCCTCATTAGCTATAGGGAATCCAAATGAGTTATCTCCTTCCCTATTTCCCCCATTATTACCTCTACCTCCTCCATTGTTTCCTCTACCACCTCCATTATTTCCTCTACCTCTACCTCTACCCCCTCCTCCAAATAGAGAATATTCCCCATCTAGTACTTCTTCTACCATGATAGTTTCCTCAGGGTCTTCTAGTTCTTCTATTAATGGCTGATGAGAGAGAGTCTCTTCCTTTCCTTCCTCTCCAGGTGATTCTACTTCTTCAACTGCAATATGTTCCCCTATAGAAGTGAAGAAAGGTTCTTCTCCTATATCAGATTTAGTAGATAGTGTGGGAGAATCTTCTAATTCAGTTGTTGTCCCTTGAATTCCAGGAATCCTAAGGCTAGGAGTATGAGTCTAGGATGGAGGTGTATCTTGTCTATGCCTTGAAGTAGTTGGAGTTGTAAAAATCGAAATTTTGGCCCTAGCTATAAACCTTCCCCTAGAATCTCTTGCTCTATGCATCTCATTTTTTTATTTCCCTTTTTTATGATTTTTTTTGGTTAGTTGGGCTAATAATCCTTTTTCTGATCTTCCAGATCACACTAGATGCAAGAAGAGAGCATACTCAAGAAATTATTAAACTAATAATTCTCTTTTCTGATCCTCCAGATCACACTAGGTGCAAGAGGAGAGCATACTTCAAGAAGTTATCAATTTTTCCCTTCTTTTTTTTTATGTAAGAGATCGGCTACCTAGTTACACTTCCCTAGAAATGGCGCCAAAATGTTTAGTCAATTTAGTATGTCCTAAATCGCTATATTAATTATCAATCCGAGAGTCATAAACTGATGAAGTGTGGCACACTATATGTGCAAGACAACCTCTTTCTTACTTTTTATTGTTTTCAATTTTGTTTTATTTTTTGGGTTTTGTCTTTGTTGGTCTCCTAATGCAAATGGAAATCCTATTCCTAAGTTTTGAGAATACTTTTAGAGGGAAAGTATGGATGTAGATTTAAGACAAGGTTTATGTCTCTTGTGATAACTTCCAGAACTTAGCACTTCAAAAAGATCTCAAAACAGGCTAGTGATAAAATTAGTACTTGAATGGTAATGTAAAGGTATAGCTACTTAAATCAAACTAAAGATGAAATACTGATCATGAAATCACTGTCTCTTCTGCCCATCTAAATATATAAATAAAATATAAACTATTGCACTCAAACAAGCCAAAAATTGCAGACTAATGAAAGCAACATCAATTTACTTCACTTATAATCTGATAGCTCGCCAAGTAGCTTTTTGGGGTTAAGCCATGGAACCGGAGATAACATCAAATAACATGAATAATTGATATCTAAATTACATACTTGCATATTAATGAAAGAAAAATAAAATCACTTCACTTATAATCCGATAGCTCGCCATGTAGCTTTTCGGGGTTAAGCCATGGCATCAAAGATAGCATCAATAATATGAAGAACTTGATATCTAAACTACCTACTTGTAGATTAATGAAAATAAAATCAAATCTCTTCACTTATAATCCGATAGCTCGCCAAGTAGCTTTTTGGGGTTAAGCCATGGCACCGGAGATAACGTCAAACAACATGAAGAATTTGATATCTAAACTAGTTAACAGCAGCAAATGAATATCATTGAAATCAAAGCATAACTGAAATTGAAAAGCTTAAAAGAAAAGTTCAACAGAGAGGCAAATTTCATGTCACTATTTATTGAAAAAATTATATGAAAAAGCTCAAGCATAGCCTATCTTGAAACACACTGATCAGTGTTAGTAAAAGTATACAATACTGGAAAATCATGTACATGAATGAAAGATTAACACAATAAATGAATTATGAAACATATACAGTTAAAAAAATTATGAAATATATACAATGAAAATAAGGGAACGATGCATGAAAAATTTACAAAAATGAAAAAAACAAAACCTCAACTAGTAGGGGCCTTCTGCACGGCCTTTGGTTAATACGCTGTCAACCCAAAATCACGCTTACATAGTCATAAGAAAAAGAGTTTTATATTTCAAAATAGAGGAAATGTCTTCTTGTTACAATAGCATGGCTAATGCTACAACAACAACATAAAAAATAATAGCAAGACTACATCAAGACTAACTATTTACATCTGCAAACACGTTATTTATAGAGGAAATTACATAACTATTTTTGTATGAGAAATCTTCATCAAAGGACATGTAAAAAGACAGAACCTGTAAGCTTAGTGTCTTGGTTTCCATGATCATTCAATCTACAAAAGGTGGATGTTGGATTTGCTTCATGGAGATGGCATGCAGCTGTCAAGAGGGATCCACAAATCTAGGAATGGTCTCGGACCTTTCACGTGCTGAAAACAGAGACCTATTTTCTGTAGGACTCCTTGTTTGACCATCCTTTGACCAAGGCTTTTCTTTACGAATTTGACTGAACAGATAGGACCTTGTCCATGTCCAGATCATTTATGGGCTGCCCACGTGCCTTGTTTCACTTGTTGACACCTATAACCTAGAGAAAAAATAAAATAGCTGCAGAATTGCGAGTCGGCTGCGGAAAATGGCTACATTCCACAGCTGATGAACAAAATCTAAATCAAATAGCACACACAAGAATATAGTTAGAAAAACACTTAAATGTTCTCCCAAAATCAATATGTAATGATCTTTGATAGCTTATGAGGCACTGATGTGGGAAAAAGGTCTAGGAAAGTATGTAGAAGAGAGGTAGTTTTAGGGCTCAACAATAGCAACCCAATTTCTCACATATGACTTTGAGAATACTACCATTGTAGCAAAATAGGGGAAGATATGTCAATAACAATTAACCTAAGAGTACGCATGTCAATTAAACTATCGTTTAATCTTTGTATGGATAGCTTTCATTGTGCGAAGAAATTTTTTCTTTCATTATGCAGAGTTCTCTCCACTTAATCAATTAATTAGTGATAGAGGTAGAGGTAGGGATTATGTTGCATTGCAGCTATTACCCTTGTTTTTATATGGCAAATGTTTTTGCTGAATGAAATCTAATGTCGCAGAATTCAATACAGAAAGGGCGGTTGGAACAGTTACCCCAACAACCTACTTAATGAAACAGACTGGCAAGTTTTTTCACTAAACCGCCTCGAGTGAAGAGAACCCCCCAGAGAGTTGAAGTGATTCTAGTCGACGTCTGCTCCAGGTACAGTGGGATCTTCCCTCCACCGTCACCTTAGGAAAGAATCCTATAGATTATGGTCACTATGGTTACCAACAGAAACAAATATACTTGGGGGAACACTATGTGATCCGATACACACAAGGGTAGAGTAACAAAGCTCAATCCCCTTGAAGGCTCCTTGACATAATCCAAGGTTTACCAACAAGTGACCCCAGGCTCCTCGACAATGGTCAATCTGAGGTTTACTATTTTTAATACGTGTATATCTTCTATCGTTCCTAATGAGGAAGGATTGATTACCCCACTGGTTCAGATATGATCTCGTGGTGGACTCCTTTAAGAGGAGCTTCCCAGAGCATAGATGTAACAATTGGAATTTATCTCCTACTGCAAGATATAGCTACTTGTTTGTTTTAACTATCTTGGAGAGTTAATTACTCCCTACTCCAAGATACTAGCATAAGCTATGTTGGTGATAAAGAACCCTAGAAAGAAAAAGATTGCTAGATCGATTTTACTTTAAGCGTTATTTTTATGGTTGTTTCTTAAGTCAAAAGGTATGGAGATGAAACTTTATGGTGTGAAGACTCGACTCCAAAACACTAAAAATTCACCTAGGATGATAAACAATTCTTTTTCTTCAATGAAAATCTAGCTAAAGAAAGAGTTGAGAATGAAATCTTTGAAAAACAAATATTTCTTCAACATATAAATGAAAAGAATTCTTTTTTTGTCTTTTCCAATAAACTCAAAACGAGACTACTAATTATGCTCATGAAAAAATCCCTTTGCTTTTTCCACACTCAAAAACTACAAAAACAAATTCTTTCAAAAGAGATTCTAAAATTTCTAGAAACACTCAAAACTAAGAAAAATCTAATCTTGAGATCTACAACTTCTAAAAACCTAATTGAAGCAAAACCAAGAGGTGTTTTAGACCCTACCTTAAGTCCAACGCTAGTTTGTGGTAGCCACGCTTTGACCGCTCGAATGAGTTTCCTTTTAAGAACCTGCAAACAACACCTGCATAGCCAATATAAAAAATCACATTCATATAAAAAATATATATATGTGATAATATCAGCGTTGAGGTAGGCATTCCCATACTCAGATCAAAACTGACTAGAAAACAATATGGGTGCAGCCATCTATTTATGAATAGTCCACTGTATAATGAATAACAAAATTCCTCGCAGCCTGGATGGTGGAAACTAGAGCTAGGGTCTTGATTTCTGCTTCCCGAACTAGTACGATTCTATCCATGTGAATGAATGTGTCGAAGTCGAACATGGTAGAAACCACTTGATTACCAGTCAATGATGTAATATGTTAACAAGTGTGAGAGAAACCACTAGTAATGTCAATGTCTCTCAAGGTACTCAGTACAATCCATGAAATGTGAATAGATGAGTTGATGTCGAACATGTCACGGAATCCTTTTATTAAAGGTCAATGATGCAACATGTCATCGAAGGCGAGAAACCTGCCATTGAGGCATGCAGATTCCAAAGTACTAACGATTTCTAGATCATCTTTCTAGATAATGAGCTGAAGTCGATAGAAAGCGATCTGTCGTAGGCAAGCCCACAACATGAAATCATAGATCAAGTTTGAAGAAATATATTTGCAAGGACTTACTCAAGGATGGTCAAGATGGATGACATATATTTTGCAGATGAATGGTTTATTTGGACTAACCTCTTGAACACATACGACACTGTAGATGGTTTGGTGACAATTGACCCAAAGCTAATACCCAGAAACCGGCTAAATACTTTCAATATGGTTTGATTAACTGTTAGGCAAAGGATTTCCCAACCTAGGTGAACAAAAAGTGTCGTGTTCAAGAGTGGTTGAATGCTTTTCTAGGACACAAAGTATATCAAAAAGGTTTGTTTTCCTCTCTTTCCCCCACCATTTCTAACAAGTACCTCTTTATTTTTGACAAGCTTGAGGATGATAAAATTTGCTTGATTATAAGCTCATCCTTCGGATCAGTCCAACTTATTCTAAAATCCGAACCCTAAGAAGGAGTGGTCCTTTCCTGTTTGTAGTTGAACAGGTCCTTTACTGTTAAATTTTAACGAGTCCAGTATAGGAGAAACTCGGCGTTTTTCAATTTTAGGGAGTCAGAAGAAAAACTTTAGAAAACTCCATGGTTGTCCTTTTTCATAAATTTGTGTCTCCCAAGCCCGAAAAAGTATAAAATAATACTTGAGAGAACCGCTTGACCATTACAATCAAGGAGTACTTTTCATAATTAGTGTCTCTGATCTGAAAAAGTAAAAAAACGATCAATGACACGTCATTTTATAACCAATATCGAATTTGAAATGAAAAAAACCTGGCAATATTTTCATGTTTATGTGGTCAGAAAAGAGATGTAAGTGGACCGTCCTTTTAATTCCATTTTAATGAGCTTAAAAAGAAAAACTCGACAATTTTTTCATGTTTTACGAGTCAGAAAAGAGCTTAAGAGGACTCTAATGTTTTTTGTTGAAAATGATCAATTTCTCCTGAAAAATCCAATATTCTGCATAAAAACTCAAACATTACTCATACATGTTTAAAATAAATAAAAATGCATCAAAAAGTTACCTCTTTAAAGTGAAAAATAAACAAATTAAAAATTCATTTATTCAAAAAAGCTTATAAAAAGGGCTTTTGTAAATTAATTTTTACCGTTTGACTTCAGAGTGAGAAAAGAGAGCTTTTGGGTAAGAAACTTCCTGTGAAGATTGCAGAAAATCCGTCTGTTGGAATCGAAAACCGTCACCTCTAGGTAATCCACATCACTTTAATATTTCATTTCAACCATTTGAATTTTGTTTTTAGGCTTTCATTTTGATTTTTTAGAGAAAAATTAGTTTAAAAGACCGCTCGCGGGGGTCCACAGACGTAACATGCGAAACCTGCAGACCCCAACTTCTTCCTAAAAAGGAAAGAGCCAGGGGCCCGCACCTGCTTGGGTAGAGTGCAGACCTACGCACTGTCCCTAACTGGAGAGTGCGGACCCCGCAACATAGGTTTTACAACTTCAAATTTTTCAATTTCCGCCCAAAAACTTTGAACTAAAATGTTCTAATCCGCCTTTTTTACAATGTAGGATATACACAATGCTCAGTTGGCGGGAATGGGAGCATGAAGACGTGGACCTTGCCGCAATAATGATCAACCCTCAATAGATGCATTGAGGGCATGCAGGCTATTTAAATTCTGGGCCATACCTGGCATGAGGGCCCAAGTAGACTTTTTGCAGTGGCTGGTGGACAGATGGAATATACAGGACCAGTGTTTCATTATTGGTGGTCACCGGCTCGAAATGGAGCCAGAGGACATTTACTTCTTGACTGGTTTGCCCAAGAGAGGTGAACAATTAACTCTATTCGGGACTAGGCCAGGTGGCCAGTCTGTCGATAGTCTCTAATTAGAGTTTTGTAATGACCAAACAAAGGATAAAGGGATTGATATCAAAACTATTTCCCATCCTGAACTCCAAGTGATTGCATTTACTGTCACCAGACTCTGCGGAAGCGCAACACTGCATGTAGCTACCAGATCCCAAATGTGAATGGTAGTAGATTGTTATCGAGGCACCATCTTCAACTGGTGCGAAGCTGTGTTGGCGAAGCCGACTGACTAGATAAAATAACGAACAACTAAAAAACTTTGGATATGGTTTCTTAGTTGTGAGCTTTGGTCTAGAGAGGGTCCCGATGTTGGTCCCACAACATCTTTCTTTTGGAGCTGGACTTCCCCGCGAGCCTAAGCTGATGCGTTGGGTTGCAGTTATGGCCTGTCATCCTGATGAGGGTTCAAAGGTTGTTCAATTTCCTCCTGAGTATTTTCATTGGTTGGAGAACCAACTTTTCGTGATTCAAGATTTTCCTTATGCTGGGATGGATTATCGTGGTGACCCAGACATGACTCTTCCCCCAGGAGAGCAGTGGGATGACTCAGGTAAAATCATTCTCAACATTTTCTGTTTTTTTTTTTTTTTTTTGCTTTTAAATCGTCCAAAACTGATAGTAAAAAGTTTCAAATGCAGATGTGGGTCCACGGAAACCAGCCACTCTCTGGCCCTATGAGAGGATACACCCAGCTGTAGCAGTACCGGCCCCATGGGATGAATCTACAGAGACCTTGACCGAATTCGAAAACCATCTAGAGCGTTTGACAGCAAATATTCCAGAGACTAGCATACATGACATTCCTCTTAGGTTACAGCGCTATGTGATTGGGGTCCCAAGACCTTTCAGGAGGTTCCTTTGTAGGGTGGCCCAAACAGTGGTTTCTTATCGTGATCATCACCAGTGATAGGATGATCGCTTTTGTGGACTTGATACGACATTTTTGTTTTTTGTACTATCATTTTTGCCTATCATAAGGTATTTTTCAACCTATGATCGAAGACGATGTATATTTGACACACTTATATGCTATGCTATATCACTATTACTAGCTATCTTGTAAAACATGTTATGGAATATTTTTAAATTTACTGTTTGATTATTGCAAATGTCTACTTAACATTCGAGAAGCAATTGCATCTACTAATGTATTTAAATATCTTGGAATATGTTGATATTCAATGTAGTCAAATTCACGTTCCAAGAGACGAACTCTCAAAAATAATATTAACAACACTGGATTTCTAATGGCATAAACTTTATTAAGCTACAATACAACGTGTTCAGAATCTAACCTCACAATCAAACTCTGAATCCCAAATGAGATGGATTCAAATAATAACTCAATCACTGCACTATACTCTGCAATGTTATTCGTTGTTTGACCGAGGCTTACCCCATGCATAGATACCAACTCATCAGAGGGTGAATAGATAACCCAAGCTGCGGAAGAAATGTTTTATGTATTACAACAAGCACCATCAGCGAAAACAATGTATGTTTTAAGAGACGTCGACATCTGCAATATCAAGAGTAAAATCAAGATAAACAGGAATAATGATAAAAACACTCTCTAAACTAAGCACACTTTTCTAATCTAAAACACACCAGCTAGAAAGAAAACTAATCTAACTAAAATCTCCACACCTAGATTTAAGCATAATATTTCTTTAGATAAAAACAATTTCTAGGTTTACCTAAAGAGACATCGTCAAAATCTACCAATTCATAGGCCCCTTTCGCCAGCTTTCGCTTAACAATAAAATGACCATGCCACATAGGTACAAATTTTCCAGCGCCTAGCTTATCGTTTGCTTGATCGTATAGAAAGACTAGGTCTCCTTCCAAAAAATTTTAAGGTGTAACATTTCGATCGTACTGAGCTTTAATTCGTTTGGCATGAGTTTCGATTGCTAGTGCACCATCACATCAATTCTCATCTAGTTGAGATAAGTACAACAAACGTTTCTCCTCTTCGAAAGTGGCTAGGAGTAACTCTACGGCTATTTGTAATTACGGAATTTCACATTCAATGGGTAACACAGCTTCCAAACCGTAAACCAGTTGAAAAGGAGTGAAACCAGTTAACGTTTTTACTTAGGTTTGATACGCCCAAAGCGCTGAAAATAACATGTTATGCCAATTCGACCTATGAATACCAATGATTCATCAGATCATAATGACTAGAACTTTGTTGATGGCTTCAACCAGACCATTAGCCTGTGGGTAATATGGAGCAGAACTATCGTGACGCAGGCCAAGCTGATCTATTAGTTCAGTCATCATGATTTTTCAAAAATGACTCCCATTATTAGTGATAATCGCTTGTGGAACACCGAATCTAGTAATTATATGATTGAAAATGAAAATTGCAGCAATTTTTCCATCTGCAGAAAATGTAGGCATCGCCTCGACCCACTTAGTAAAATAATCTACCGCAAGGATGATATACGCATTGATTGCAACACCTCCAAAGCCGACATTGCTGAAGGAGAAATAGCTAAGTCTTCAACAATGTTATATTTCTGAGCAGCTCTCGCATGCGGATTGAAAGCTGACTTCCGAAGTATACCTTTAGCAGGCGGTTTGATTACTAAGTCTGGGTTAGGTTTCTCGATCTGTAGCGGATCAAAACCAGGAATTGAAGTTGATGGGTTTGAATTAGAATATTCTGCTTCCTTACCACCAACAGGACTTTTACTTCCATGATCGTGTCGCAATCCTAACATGGGACATCATCATTATGGATTCTTTTGAGGCATTTGAGGAAGAACTGATCATATTACTATCTTGACTAGGAAAAGGATCCTTCAAGACAGTAGGCGTTTGAGAACCTTTGACGATTTTCGCAACCTCAGCGCGATGGGGGCAGTCTCTTGTAAAATGCTCTTCATCACAAATGAGACAAGGATAGCGAGGTTTACGTTTCTTGTTGGTAGATTCAGTTTTATCCGATTTCTCTTTCGAATTTTGTTTATTTTTCTTCTTCCCCTTCTTTTTACCGCCAGATTTTGATTTGGTCATAGATGATTCTACGACATGAATATCGGCAGGAATTTCAACGGAAGACTCTCCTATCGGGGAATCTGGTAAAGTTATGATAGGAGAAGAAAAAAATGTAATGAAAAAAACTCATTCGGACGGTCGAAGCGTGGTTGCCACAAACTAGCACACATCAAATAACACCTGCATAACCAATATAATAAATCATATTCATCATGGTGATCAAGGAATCCATGAAATAAACCATAAGAGACATCTTATTGAGAAAAATAAACTTGATTGTATTAACTTTAAACAAAGAATAACTTTACAACCTTGGTGCCTTGATGTTGTACAAGCTCCTCCCAGGGTCCAAACAAGAATCTCCTCTATTTTGACAAGCCTTACACTCTTCCCAATAAGATCAAAAGGTATGTAATCTCTCCTCTCAAGTTCAATTAGGAAGTCTAAATTCCAATAACACTTACCCTTAAAAATATTCAGCTTTTAACCTCCTTAGTAACCAGCCCAATTCCTCATTTTATAGTGCAGAGGAAGGAAGTTAGAGGTCCAGCTATGAAGGGATAGAATCCTCCTTCAAAGGGATAAACTCCTCACATCAAGGGGTTGGCTCCTTTAGTTATGGGATGCATGAACCTCAAAGGAACGAACTTTCCACCTCAATATTCCCTCTAGAAGCTTCCAGAAATAACCCAAAGTGAGTTTTTAAGAATATACTTGCGCCTTTTTTACTTTTACAGGGGTCCGCACCCATTACACAGAACAGAGCGGGCAGGTCCGCAGGGGACATTACGATTGGGTGCGGGACCACAAGTAATGCTAAGAGAAAGTGCGGAACTAGAGTTTTAGCAATTTTTAAGGGCTTTCTCTCATTTTTCAAGGCTTGACATGAAGAGCTGAGGTTTAAGACTTGCAAAGGAGGAAAGTATGAGTGGTGATAGACTCACACTGACTGCAGAATGTCATGGTGACAGTGTTTTGTGTAACAATTCTGTAGCTGATGAACAAAATCTAAATCAAATAGCACACACAAGAATATAGTTAGAAAACCACTTAAATGTTCTCCCAAAATCAATATGTAATGATCTTTAATAGCTTATGAGGCACTGATGTGGGAAAGAGGTCTAGGAAAGTATGTAGAAGAGAGATAGTTTTAGGGATCAACAATAGTAACCCAATTTCTCACATATGACTTTGAGAATACCACCATTGTAGCAAAAGAGGGGAAGATATGTCAATAACAATTAACCTAAGAGTACACATGTCAATTAAACTATCGTTTAAGCTTTGTATGGATAGCTTTCATTGTGCGAAGAAATTTTTTCTTTCATTATGTAGAGTTCTCTCCACTTAATCAATTAATTAGTGATAGAGGTAGAGGCAGGGATTATGCTACATTGCAGCTATTACCCTTGTTTTTATATGGGAAATTTTTTTGCTGAAACTTTGGTGAGTTTCTCTGTGAAGATTTGGCCAAATTTTTAGCCAAGAATTTGGTTAATTGTTTTAAAACTTAAAAAGAAAATTAATAATTAATTTTATGAAGAAAGAAATAATGATAATGATATTCGAAGATTTTTTTGCTATTACTATTTCTTAATTTGTTAATAAGTATTAATTTATTATTTTCAATGCAATATTACAAGGCAACATTTCCCCTAGACTGGGTTATAGAGCACTTATTGAGTAGTAAATTCATTTATTTATTATAACAAATTTACAAATAAATTATAGCCACAAGAAAATCACATCTTAATTATGACAAGCATAGATCTATCTTAACCTAGATCTATGAATCACTGAGATGGATCAAATCTCTTAAGGCACAAACATTTTTCCACTTTTTTCACTTTAAAAGATGTTTGCACTTTGAGAGATTTGATTTCTCGCAATGCTTCATAGGTTTGGGGTTCAGATGTTATCACCTAAAAAGTGATCACCTAGCCATATTTTACTAGGTTGATCAAAATACACCATGTAGTATGGGGTTTACACTTTAAAATCCACTTTTTCCATAGGAAATAATTTAATGAAATAATTAATAAACCCATTTTTTTTATTAATCATTTCATTGACTTTTATTAATTAACTCAATTAATCATTTTTTTTTGGGTTCATTAATTAAATGAAGATTATTGACCATTTCTTTAATCTTTTTCTCTCCCAAAAATAATAAAAAATTCACAATGGTTAGATCTTGATTTGATCCATTCCATATTTTATTATTTGACCATATCAAGACAAACTATCATTTTATTATAAAGAGAGTTTTTCTCCTCTCTACACCATGACCATTTCATCATCATCACTTTGATCCTATGACATTCAAACTCTCCACTTGAGTTCTATCCCAACCTTATTTAACATAATTCTATTTGTTACATACCAGAAAATGAGAAATCCATCATAGCTTATAGGAAATGGATACAAAGAACTTTCCCATGGAGGAGGATGTAGTAGCCAATGTCATTACATTTTCCTATAAATGTGTTTTTTAATTAAAAAATGTTATTCATTTGGGTATATGGTTTTAAATTTGTTTTGTTTCTTAGAGATTGTGTACATGCAACATTGTTTTCTAATATATTTTTAATTATTTGTAGATTTGTGTGTGGAACAATAACATTGTTAAAAGTAGGGTTTTAATATCCAATTTTGTTCTTAGCCTATTTTAATCACCAATAAAAAAAGGATTTGTGCTAACATGTTCACAAATGTCTAGTTAACATAAGATGGATCTATTTTGATTGTAGTCAAGAATGTTTCCGTGTTTATATATATTTTTAAATGGGACAGGTCTTAATTGTAGGTGAACAAGGAAGGAATTACACATCTCCCTCACATAGGGATATTGAACGTGTCTCTCAGTAAATTCAAGTTTATATTAAATATTTTATTTAAGATGGACATTAAAATATTCTATTTATGATCAAAACTAAACTATTTTTTTGAACAGTAAGAAATGGGGCTGATGAAGCACAAGGAGTGTGTGACTAGGGTTTCTTAGCCACCACTGCTTATCCCTAATAATATACAGTCGTGACCAGTATGCCATGAGATTAGTTCATGGTTGTTTCTATATTGTTGTAGATTTGGAGTGTTTTTAGTTTCCTAAACCAATTACTTTGTGTTGTTTTTTACTATCTGGTGGTGTTTGTTGTGTTGTTCTTGATTAAAGCAAGCAAGTTGTTGAGTTCATTGTTGGTAAAATTGGTGGTCTCTTCAACCCAGAAGTGGATGGTCATGGTTCTTTGCCTTGTGGTATATTTACTCAAATGACAAATATAATTCCTTCTCTATATTTGTGGCTTGTTGCCTCTATGAACAAGAATGTTAATTCTCTCAAGGAAAGAATGTTGATTGGTAAGTTTACTAGAATTTCATCTAGTAATAACTTTATTTTAGAATGGGTCTCTATTGATTGAGTGGATCATGAGCCCATTAATAATTTATATCGTGGAAAATAAAAAAAATTCTTTTGTTTTGAAATTAAGTAGGACATGGATATGATCTATAGGTATGGTCCCTATTTCATGGGCTCTAGGGGGAAGTTTCTCACACCTCGATCTCTAGACTTTAATCCTTCCATGGGGATCTTTTTTTTCCTTATTTGGATTAGAATGCCATATCTTCCCTTTTTTTGCTACAATGGTGGTATTCTCAAAGCCATGTGTGACAAATTGAGTTTCTATGTTTCTACTTCTAAGGGAAAGGACAATAACTTCACCTATGCCGGAATTTGTGTTGAAATGGATTCTGCAAAAGGGTTCCCTATGATGATACAACTTGATTTGGAGGGATGACCCAATCTTCAAGCTCTCGACTATGAGTAGGCTCCTTTTAAATGCAATAATTAATATTAGTATGGGCACTTTGCAAAAACATGCCCAAAAACTACAACATCTTAGTGTCCTTGTATCCCTCCATGTTCCTAAAGTAAGAATAAAATAATTACCAACCAAACAAGAACTCGAGCTTATTTTTGACACTTTAAATTCTTTGATATATTAAGTATGATTTATTTATTTTTAAATATTGCTGATTTTCATGAATATTTTGAAAAGCATCAAATTTCATTTAGTTATTTATTTATTTTTTGGGGCATAATTTTGACAGTTTAAATTTTTTATGTCTTAAGTGTGCAATTTTTCTTAAATATTTGTTATTTAGCAATTTAAATTAAGAAAATCAAATATTGAAAAGTAAAAAATAAAACATAAAACACATTTTTTTTTAAATAACAAAAAATATCCCATAAAACAATGAAAATTCAAATATATATATATATATATATATATATATATATATATAATTGGTATGCCACCCCCACCATATAGCCCCTTGTTAGTTTTGGGGGGGGGGGGGGGGGGGGGGGTGCCAGGCTGATTTCGGGAATTAGCTTGCCACATTGTCCAATGGTCGGTTGGTGGCTCAGCGAGGTGATAGGCTGATCCCCGGAATTAGCCTTCCATCCCGCTTAGCGTCCTAAGGGTTACAAGCCGACGCTAGCCTGCGACCCCTTGGCCAAGGCACTCTTGCTGGCCCATAATAGCTTGTCCATTGGGCGGGGGCAATCGATCCCCACCCTACGACCAAGGGGTCACGGGCCAGGGCGCCCTCCCCCCGCCCAATGACCAAAGGGTCGCAGTCTAAGGTGAACGACCTGGCCCGTGACCCCTTATGTGTTGGGCGGGGTGCAGGCTTATTCCAGAAATCAACTTGTCACCCTGCCTAGTGTCCCCTTGGTAGTTGGGCGAGGTGACAGGATGATTCCCGAAATTAGCCTAAAACCCCATAATGATCCTACAACCAAGGGGTTGCAGGCCATCATAGGTGCCTTGGCCTGCGACCCCTTAGTGGTTGGGTAGGCCTTTTTCTTTTCTTTTTTATTTTTTGGTCTTTTTTATTTTTATTTTTTTTCTTAATTTTTATGTTTGAGTTTTCATTGTTTTATCAGTTATTTTCGTTATTTTTTTATGTATTTTTTTTTCTTTTCTTAATATAATTTTTTTATATTTGATTTTTTTTTGTCATTTTTAATTTTTCTTTTTTCAATGTTTTAATTTAATTTAATTTATTTTTTAACTTATTATTAATATTTTTTGTATCATTTTTTATTTATTGCTACATGGATTGCGTCGATGTTCAACTAGCAATGTGACCCCATTACGTTTAAATTTGATAGTTGATTTTCTAGTTTTCTTTACAATGAGTCAAGTTCGCCTCCATTATGTGTTAATTTGATGGTTGCTTTTTAAGTTTCAATTGAAATGGGTTAAGCAAACCCCCATTATATGTTAATTTGACGGTTGATTTTTAAGTTTTTGTTGGAATGTACCAAGTTTTCTAAGCTAAGATTTTAAAAGAACTATATTTTTAGAATTTGGCATAATGACTTTTTGATTTAAGTATTTATTTTGAAGGTTTAATGTAGTCATGATATTTGATCTAAAAATATGTTGAAAATCTATGGTTTGTTATAGTTATGATATTTGGTTTTAATTCCATCACTGGAAAATGTTGAAATTTCAAGCTTTTTAGGGTCGTGATATTTTATCTTTAATGCCAAGGTTGAAAAATGCAAAAATTATAAAGTTTTTCAGAGTCATAATGCAACGATTGAAAATTGTTGGAAATTTTAGGTTTTTTGGAGTCGTGATATTTTATCTTCAACATATTGTTGAAAAATATTGGAATTTAATGATTTTTTGAGTCGTGGTATTTAATTTTTAATGCCATTACTAAATAATGTAGGGAATTTAGCCTAAAAAAAGTTGATGCCAACATCAACACCTTTTTATTTTAGGGTGTTTTTGCACGAAAAAGAACCATTTTTATTGTCACTTTTAAAAAATGTTGAAAATTGACTAAAAACAAAACGTCATTCCAACATACACAATTTTCATTTTTGGACCGTTTTTTTCGTGTTTTTTGGTGGTTTTTGGGCTAGAGTTCTCATTTTGAGGTGACAATTCTCATCTGATTGGTAACTTTGTTGGATGAGCAAGAAGCATTCAAACTAGTTTCATAGAAGAAAAAAAATCTTTTGTTTAAGAGGCCTCATTCCAGCAAGTATGAATCTGATGAACATCCTCCCTCCAGGTATGAAGTTTTGAAGTCCTTGAAGGTAGAAGTCATAGTTGAAGAAGATCAATTAGACCCATATCAAGTGCCTTCAAAGAAAAACAATTCACTTATTGAGGAAGAGACTACTGTTGGGTGGATCAATTTTCATTTTAATTCAGATCAACTAATTCGACTCACACATAAATTATCAATTCGGGTAGGATTTTTATTTCAAGGCTATTGTGCAAAGTATATGCAAGAACATATGAAAACTAGAAGTAATGAAATCTAAAAAAAGTCATTGTAGTGTCATTTTTTGCACTTAGAACAAACTTTTTGTCACACCTCAAAACTTGCTCACACTTGTAGAAAGAAAAGACACAGAGTTCCAGAATAAATCACACTCTACCACACAATTACTCTAATTCAAAAGAAACATCACCCTTCGAAACCATTCAACACATAAACAATTTCTTAAACACCCAATCACTAAAATAAACAAAACAAAGAGTTGTAATAGTAATCAAATAACTATCGCACTAATGAAGGATTGGTCCAAGACCTATGTTGTTACACAATAATAGAGATTATTTTCTTCAACTACTCAATGCATGAACAAGATCGGTAAAAGTAACAACAAATCACAAATAAATCATAAATGAGAGAAAACAAATACACAACTACAATACCTCTCTAACCAATGATCCCTACTAAGAAGGAGGGCCATCCTTGAGCAGGGGCTGGTAATTTACATAACACACAAGACAATTAGAAGAATGAAATGTGTCCACTAATAGTAGAGTTGTGCATTAATTAAAAATTGAAGTATATGATTACAATGTTGGTACTCCCTTTCTATTCTTATCTATGCATGCCTTGTGGGGCAGAGAGTACATCCTTTTATAATCTCAGAACACATTCCTATTTGTGAAAAATAAGATCATCATGAGAATCTTTCGTTTCTAATGTGATCCAAATAAAACTATATAATAGATGTCTCATAAAAAATTATCCTAGTTGAAACAAATTTGTAACAACTTTTCTAAATTACAATGATTTATCATTATGAATCCTAACTATTTCAACAAAGTTAGTTGCATTGTCCATTATTTTTTCCTTACAACAGTTGAGCTAGCTCTGACCAGGTGTTTGTCCAAATCATTCTTTGCTACTAAACATAGGAGAATAGAGTGTCCAAAATATGTTTAATGCATATCATTAGTGCTAGCAGAGTCTTTGTTCCTTAGTGATAAAAAAGTAGGGAAAATGTTGTCTTGTAATAACATCTCAACAAGCCACATAGCCTAAAACAACCTTTCATCAATTCATTAATAAAATAGCCTAAGAAGTTAGATTTTATGTCAAATTACAAGAACAACTAGATAACAATGATTACATATAAAAATGAAACATACTTTAATGAATTATGAATGTTAGAGTGGCAAGGCATGGCTTTGAGAGTCAAAATAGTAAGAAAAGGTAAGGAAAATAGTTGTAAAAAGGTGATAATTCTACATCACAACATCTCCTCCCAACTTAAACATATGCATGTCCTCATGGAGACCCTTATAGCTGGTTTTTGATATACTGTGAAAGGAACTTTGAAAAATCAAAGGCCCCACTGTGTCCTATATCACTGGGAGACAAAGAATTCCACTTCCCAAAATCCATCATTTATCTGGTATGGACACAAACACTTGTAAACATGGAGCCAAATGAGTGGAAATATGAACCTAAGTCGATGTCAACCATGTCCACTTTTCTTGATATATTCTACATATTGAGGTACCTTGGAAAGCACATGTACACAAATTTGAAAGTAGTAAGGGTCCTCATTCCTCAATTCCTCTTTGCAGGCTTCCCATCTGAGCCTACTTCCTTCCAAAGAATTTTGTCTTAGAACCCTGAAACTCCTAAGGCAACATTCCAAAACCCTGTTCTAGTATTCCATCAACATCTCTTTAGTGGTTGGGTATTGCCACATCCTATTGTATGTTAGAGAAACTGTTTGAATGAGCCCTAGCTCATTTTGGATAAGTAGTTTCACAACTCCCTCATTTTTTGTTATAGTATCATAGGTGACCATCCAACTAACTTGATTATGCATTAATGATGTGAAGTCCCTTAGTTGAACATCTCTAACATAGGGTGTGATATTAAAGGACCTTGCTCGAAAGCAAGGACAATCATGTAGATATAGTTCACATAATAGATGTTTCTTAGAAAAATTAGCCTTTTGCAAAGTTTCTAGGAAGGCTTTCACTTCCCTTACTACATATGGTTGGTGTTCCTTAATTGTAGTTAGTTGGAAGAGGAAAATGTATTCTTGTAGATACAGGGGGTAGTAAGGAGAAGGAGTTATGAAACTCAATGCATTCTCTGCAATCTCATACATTTTCTACGTCTCTTGTTGTCACAACTTTACTTCTTCCTACAATTTTCCTACACATAGTATTTCTTTATTCCTTTCTTCTTTAATATTTACTAGGTCCTGAACCAAAAACATTAAGCCCAAGTCCTATTAATATTGTCAAAAATCTCCTTATGTTTACTAAAAGGGAGAAATTCACTTTTCAATGAGATTTCCAACCTCTTCCAGTTATCCAATTCCTTGAGAAAAAAATTTTATTTAAACAAATCTTCATATTTTGATTAAGCTGTATTTGTTGTTGTTACAGTAGCAACTTCAACAAATTTATGTAATACTTCTCATGATATTTTCAACTATTGCAACAAATAGAAATCATTCTTCTAACTATAGATTAATTAACATTTTATTTGCTACAGAAAATAATGAATAATTCACAACTTTAATTTTAAGCAAAAATAAATGTTGTAGAAGATAAACTATAAATTGAGAAAATACTGGCACACACACAAAAATTTAACACTATTGTTTTTGGACAAAAGTCCCTAAAAAAACCCAATATGGGAAAACTGATGCAACAATTGAGGGTCTTTAATATCAAGAAACAATGAGAAATTATGAGTACATATGGATGCCCAATTTGGCAATCCAATATAGGAAAATTGTACAAAAAAATAGTGAGACAAATTTTGTCTCACCTGACACTGATCCAACTCCCAAAACTAGAAAATACTAGGCACCATGAACCCCTGCATCAACCTCTGCATCACTCTTGCACAAGTGCTAGTACGCTCTGCCTGGAAACTGCAACTGATCAAGTTGTCTACCCAATTTGACCTCTATGAATTACTCATTGGCCTTCTCTGGAAATTCTCCTAGTCTCCAACATATAAATATACCATATGACGGGCAAACTAGAACTCTCCCTATGAAGCTTTTATGCTAGTACTACACAACATCACTAAGGAAACTCGACCCTCTTGTATCCAACTCTCCAAAACTATAAGACTTCCTCCAGACTCACTACCTTTTCTCCTCTTTGTCTCTGCATCCCCTCTCTGGCTCGAACTCTTCCGAAAAAATGTTTTTGCTCTCTGGAAAATCAAATTTCCCAAGGAATTCAATCACAAATTTGTTCCTCCATCTACCCATCTACCTCTTCTTATAATATCCATTTTGGATTCCAATGGCCAAGATTAAAAATTGATCAATGGTTAATATTATTTCCTGGTCGACCTGTGTAAGTTTCTAGAAATCTCACCTTCCTCAATTAATTGTTGTTAATTAATCATTTTTCCTAAGTTAGATGTAGAAAAATGTAATTACCGATTAATTAACTTAATCAGGGAATTTTTAAGTGGATTTTCCTGAAACCTTTTCTAGTTTTTGGAGTCCTAGTATTTCTTATCCTCTTTGACAACTGTCGAGACTAGAAAACCATCCAATGCCATAAAAACTAACACTCGATCTTAGCCACAAAAGTGTTCTAGTGTCATACTACTACAATATCCTATCTCTGCATCATCCTCCCATTCACGTTTTTGATCTCCAACCTCTATGACTGCCTTCCACTACCCACCAACCACTGTGTAACTTTGATGCTATATCTATGCTACTACTGACACTTCTATATTGCTTCCAAATCTGCATATGCACTGCAACGACCTCTCAAACATTACTGCTGCTACTACAATTACTACAACTGAGAAGCATCCAAAATATGAATCAACTGTGCCTCTGTGCCTCATTTATCTTCTGAGCATCTGACTACTACTAGCCTCTACACTGTCCAATGAGAAATCTATGTTGATGCTAAATCCTCTATTGATCCTCTTACTCTATTGTCATCACTGCTCTGTGCTCGTCAACACATTATTGCAACTAGTCTACAATTGTCACTCTAGAATATGATTGCATCAACTCACGCTAATCCTCTTACCACCGAATACTATGGGTCCCCGTAGCAAGGTAATGATCCATAAGAAATTGCCACCCAATTACAACCTCAATGGAACCCGCCCAAACCTCTATGCAACTCTGGAACTATAACTCCATATCAACCCACCTCACTCATGGAGGTATAGTTGCAAACATGGCAAAATATTCCTGCATCCTGGAGGACAATTTGTCCATCTCCATGGATGACTCCACCTGGTCCTGCTTCTCTTGATTGTCCTTCTTCCTTTGAGGACACTGAGTACTGTAGTGGCCAAAATTTCCACACCTGAATCACTTGACCTTAGATAGGTACTTCATTTTATTCTTCTCCCCCTATGAACCTTGTCCCTAACTAGGACACTTTGGAGTAAGGGCCACATTATCTTCCTCCTTCTCACCTTTCAAACCCTTACTACCAATGTCATTGATGGAGGTCTTCACAAGTGAAGACCTCATCTCCTCCTACTACAGGTATGACCACATCCTATCCCACCTAGGTAGAGTATCTCAAGCCAAGATGCCATGGATGAAGATCTACCAATCCTCTGAGACATTCCTTAGTGCCAAATGCACCAACTCTATATCTACAGGCTCTTGTCCTATGGCTTCAATTTGATCTCACATTTCGTAAATTATAGTGAGAAAGGGATCAATGCCTTCACCCTGATGCATCCTAATGTTTTTCACCTTTTATTTCAAGAACATCTTTTGATTGATCTAGGTCCAGGTGTGACAAAGGACCCTTCCAAGACCTTTTACTTTTGTGATGTGTTAAAATACATTTTTAAAATAACAAAAATGAATACATCTGCATGTTGTAAAGAAGAGGAACATGACATTCATGAACACATGAAAACATAAGCCATTGATAAAGGAGTTCATCCAGGAGGTACTACGTCTCCGGTACTCAATGTCAAGATGGTGTAGGCTACAACATTAAGTGTTGTCAATAGTGATGATGTACATAAGAGGGGATGTCGCTATTATACAAGGAAAATGCCCTCATGTAGGAGTGGCTCCAAGAGATGTTCCGCTATAGGAACTCTCAGTCAAAAGGACTCTTATCAATATGACACAAACTCATGCATGATGATAAGGAGCATCCTGCCAACATGGCATAAAAGGGATCTCAATGAAGTCATACATGACGACACATGAGTATCCCATCAACATAACGACAAAGGAATCTCAAACAAAACATGACGAATCATGACAACAAGTACATCACACAGATGATTCTGCATCACCTCAAGCAGGAATCATGAAACGAGTAAGAAATAAGAATCCACATCAAACATCAAACAAAGATCTGTGCAGCAAAATGCATAACAAAAAGAAGTACATGAACACACTGCATATACCTCACATCCTAAGGCCATCTGAAGAAGAGGATGTCAAACTGTTGAAGCTATCCGTACCATCAATCTTGCTACATAGAATCTCATGGAAATGGCTGCTTGCGCATGAATGCTGATACCTGCACTCCACTTTGAAAAGTGGCCAAAAAATGAAATGAGAAAATGGAAAATCTGAACACACCATCATATTTGTGGCGTCGAATAGTGAAAAATCGACAGTCAGATTTTTGAATTCTGAGAAAAATGAAAATCTGGGGCTTAAGGAATCTTTCAGATTCCCCCTAGATTCCTCAATGATTCCCTCCTCCGGGTCCTCTACAAATTTGTTTCTCAGATAGAAATTCTGACTGCACATCAGGTTTGTGTCACTGAGAGGTGTAAGATCGACATAAAATTTGTCCAATTTAGACAGTGCAAAATTTTCACCCTCTTGAGAATTTTGCCGAATCATGGTTCCACCTCTAATACATTAATTAAAAAATTACAGTCTCGATTTCCACGGCCACTCGTAGTTCCTCCATGCCTAGGCGCACTGGGAAAAGGCTAGGTTTGTATGAAATTTCGGGTGAACTTATTAAGAAAATCGTTTAGGTGGATTGGTATAAGTTCGAATAATAAGGAGGAGGCCGGGTGGTCAAACCTCGACCCGTCCACATTAAAACACATTTTGTTTTAAAAAAAACATGCATGCATTCTTTTGTCAGGTCGAGTGTGCATTGGGCAGCCCACCCCTTAACTCCCGCAACCATTTTTTTGCTGGCGCATTTAATGGGGTATGAGTGTTAATGTTTTGGTTGTACATGGGTTGTACTATGGGATGTGAGGGTGCCTAGGAGGCAGGCCGGCTGCACCAGCCGGGTGGGTTGAGCCCCGTCACCCTCAGCTTATGGTAATGTGTTATGTTTGGTGGGGCGTGGGCTGGGTCCACCGGAGGTGGCCCACACACCGCCCTTGTAATATATGGTATGTATATGGTAATGGGAGAGCTCGGCGGGTTAATGGCCACCTAGCCATATTAATTAAACTTTTTTTTAACATAGTTTTGGGGGTGGCGGGGGTGGTGGCCCGCCATCACATTATATATATATATATATATATATATATATATATATATATATATATATATATATATATATATATATATATATATATATATATATATATATATTATTTTTATTTAGTATAGTGGTGATTTTCAAATGTTTAGAAAATAAGGGATATTGTGCAATTTAACGAGGCCACAATTTTGATCGTTTTCTGGAGCTAGGTTTCATGCCCCGAGGTCGTTCAAATTGTAGGACACTTAAACTTGGCCCACAGTCCAACTTTAACGAAAACTTTGACTGGCTCATTCTCCCTCATACGAGCTCGGATTGACGAACTGTTCACACCATTACAATTAGGACGACGAGATTTATGCTCTGATCCTAATTCAAAAGCATTCTAATAACTTTGATTTTCGAGCTTCCATAAGCCCTCTTTGTCCCGTGTGTCTTTGGCGCCACCTGGATCAATCCTCCTCCCCGAGGAGCTTTTGGTCCTCCAAAAGAATAAAAAATAATCTGCAACTTCTTTGTACCTTGTCTGCATCACAAGCATCTTGAAAGGTCTGACTTCCATCTCCTTCACATTTGTTCTTTGGAGCCTTAAGTGATGAGCTAACATATCCAACCTCTGCAACCTATAGTACATCTTTTTGCAAATGACATGCTTGACTTTCATGACCAATTAATGACCCAAGCATCCCACACTTGCCACAAGTTTATAACACATACTCGGTGGTCAAGTTTACATCAAGATGGACAAAATACCCTAGGTACGAAAACAAGGCCAATATATCATTGTTGCTCCAACAAGTGATGGAAAACACATCATCACTACAACACATGAGTTACAAAGATAAGGCCAAACATTATTTTGCTTTGACAAGTGATGGAAATACAACATCACTTTCAGAGTGTAAAATGCAACAAAAAATATGATCAGACATCATTGTTGCTTAACAAGTGATGGAAAACATATCATCACTTTTACATTTTAAAATGCAACAAATGATTTACAAAAGCAAGACCATGACAAGCTAACATATCTAGAAACCATTTTTCACTTATTGTTGTGAATGGGTCATCCCCCTTATGGTGGTTTTTCTTGTTGAAAAATTGCTTCACCTGGTTCATGCACCGACACTTTGTCTTTAAGGTGCCGCTCTGGATGGATCCTCCAACAAGTGGCTCTTTGATGGTCACTTCTATCACCATGACTGCAATACATATTCTTCCTCTAGATTTGCTTAACATGTTCCTTTACTTGCTGTTGAAAGGGTATTTCATGTCTCATCCTTTTATGTGCTGCCATTCTTTTCCAACACTTAGAAAATGTATGGTTATGTAATCCACAAAAGGTACATTTTTTTTTTATGCCATGTTATACGTTAATCATTAAAAACATGATTATAATCAAAATGAACATTCGAATGTCAAGAGTTGTGATACCTTTCCTTGTTGTCTCTAGTGTAAGTATTGCGATGAGTGCTTGTCTCAACTCTTTCCCTACCATGGGCACTTCCATGGGATGATGGGGATGTGTTCCCATCATTCTCTTTCGTCGAAATTCCAACGATGTCTCAGAAGAATCTGACACCTTCGAGCATTCTCCTTCAGTGTATCCCAAGCCTAAAAATTGAGGTCTCTGCACAACCTCCAAAGGTTGAGTTATGCCTTGGTTATTAACACCAAGTTATTTTTCCTCCTCGTGCCTCATCTTGGTAAGGAGCCTCATGTTTGTCCCTGTAATTTGGATCTCCAAATCTCCAACAAAAATCATACTATGTGAAGATGAAACCGAAAAGAAATCAACATATTTTACCTCCTCTGTCGATTTGGAAAGAACTGATGAGGGCTTCTTGTCATCTGTTATTGGTGGTTTTCTAGCTATCTTGGGGCATTCCCCAACTTCCTTTCTGCCATACCCAAGTCCTACCTGATGGGGTAATTCTTCTACTTTGATAGGGTTGACAATGCCCTGGCCATTAATGCCTAGGCCTTTTCTTTCATACCCCATTTTCTTCAACAGTTTGGAGCCAATGCATATGGTATGATTTTCAAAAATATCGAAATCATCATCAAGAAACATACATGAATTCGGAGAACTACTTTTTACCTCACATGGGTCACGCTGCAACTTTTTCAAGGCATCGTCCTTAGCTTGCAGCTGTTGTAGCAAACTATTTTTTTCCTCTTTCTCTTCATGTAGAAGCATATTAAATTCAGCGTTCTCCGTTTGAAGATTCTGTTTGTTGTGCTTCATTTCTTCGAAGGCCTCTTTCGTGGCTCGCAACTAAAGCTGCAATCACTCCTTTTCCTTTGTGTCTTTTTGTAGAGTTTCATACATTATTTCCACTCTTTTGGAAATTTTGAGCATGGTCTCGTACATTTCTTTTTCATACTCTGTCACTGCACATTCCATTGTTCACACTTGCAATTCATGTCCATGCAAAGACCGCTTTGATACCACTTGATCTAGGTCTAGGTGTGACAAAGGACCCTTCCAAGACCTTTTACTTTTATGATGTGTTAAATTGAATTTTTAAAAGAACATAAATGAATACATATACATGTTGTAAATAATAGGAACATGACATTCATCAACACATGAAAACATAAGCCGTTAACAACAGAGTTCGTCGAGGAGGGACTACGTCTCTAGGCCTCGGTGTAAAGATGGTGTAGGTTGCTGCATTAAGTGTTGTCAATAGTGATGATGTACATAAGAGGGGACGTCGCTATCATACAAGGAAAGTGCCCTCACGCAGGAGTGACTCCAAGAGATGTTTCGCTATAGGCACTCTCAGTCAAAAGGACTCCTATCAATATGACACAAACTCATGCATGATGATAATGAGAATCCCATCGACATGGCATAAAAGGGATATCAATGCAATCATACATGGTGACACATGAGTATCCCATCAATATAATGAAAAAGGGATATCAAACAAAACATGACGAATCATGACAACAAGTACATCACACAGACGATTCTGCATCACCTCAAGTAGGAATGATGAAAACGAGTAAGAGACAAGATCCCACATCAAACATCAAACAGGGATCTGTGCAGCACAATGCATAGAAAAAAAAGTACGTGAACACACTACATATACTTTACATCTTGAGGCCATCTGAAGAAGAGGATGTCAAACTACTAAAGCTTTCCGTACCATCAATCTCGTAGTGTCGAATCTTAGGGAAATGGCTGCTCGTGCATGAATGCTAACACTTGCACTCCACTTTGAAATGTGGCCGAAAAATGAAATGAGAAAATGGAAAATCTGAACACATCATTAGACTTGTGGCGCTGAATAGTGCAAAATCAACTATCAAATTTTTGAATTCTGAGAAAAATTAAAATATGGGGCTTAAGGAATCTTTTAGATTCCCCCCAGATTCCTCAAAGATTCCCTCCTCCATTTCCTCTGCAAATATGTTTCTTAGATCGAAATTCTAATTGTGCCCTCAGGTTCGTGTCACTGAGAGGTGTAAGATCGACAAAAATTTGTCCAATTTGGACACTGCAAAAATTTCACGCTCCTGAGAATTTTCCCAATCATGGTTCAACATGCAATAAATTAATTAAAAAATTACAGTCTTGGTTTCCATGCCCGCTCCTGGTTCCTCCATGCTTGGGCACACTAGGAAAATGCTGGGTTTATATGAAATTTTGGGCGGACTTATCACAAAAATCGTTTAGGTGGATTGGTATAAGTTCGAATAATAAAGAGGAGGTCAGGTGGTCAAACCCCAACCCCTCCACTGTAAAACATATTTTGTTTTAAAAAAAAATATGCATGCATTCTTTTGTGGTGTTGGGTCCGCATTGGGCGGCCTGTCCCTTAACTCTTACAACCATTTTTTTGTTGGCGCATTTGATGGGGTATGAGCGTTAATGTTTTGGTTGTACATGGGTTGTACCATGGGATGTGAGGGTGCCTAGGGGGCGGGCCGACTGCATTGGTTGGGCGAGTTCGAGCCCCGCCACTCTCAACTTATGGTAATGTGTTATGTTTGGTGGGGTGTGGGCCAGGTCCGCCGTAGGTGGCTCGCCCATTGCCTTTGAAATATTGGTGTGTATATGGTAATTGGAGGGCTCAGCGGGGTAATGGTCGCCGCGCAATATTAATTAAAATTTTTGTTAACATAGTTTTGCGGGTGGCGGGGGTGGTGGCCCACCACGACATTATATATATATATATATATATATATATATATATATATATATATATATATATATATATATATATATATATATATATATATGTGTATATATACTTTTATTTAGTATAGTGGTGATTTTCAAATCTTTAGAAAACAAGGGATATTGGGCAATTTAACAAAGCCACAATTTCGACCATTTTTGGGAGCTAGGTTTCATGCCTCGGGGTCGATCAAATTGTAGGACACTTAAACCTGGTCCACAGTCCAACTTTGACCAAAACTTTGACTGGCTCGTTCTCCCTCATACGAGCTCGGATTGACGAACCGTTCACACCGTTACGATTAGGACGATGAGATCTACGCTCTGATCCTAGATCAAAAGAATTCTGATCACTTTGATTTTCAAGCTTCCATAAGCCCTCTTTGTCCTGTGTGTGTCTCTGGAGCCACCTGGAGACATCATCTCCTCCTACTGTAGGTATGACCACATCCTATCCCACCTTGGTAGAGTATCTCAACCCAAGATGCCTTGGATGATGATCTCCCAATCCTCTAAGACATTCCTCAGTGCCAAACACACCAACTCTATATCTAGAGGCTCTTATCCTATGGCTTCAATTTGATCTCACATTTCCTAAATTATAGTGAGAAAGGGATTAATGCCTTCACCCTTATGCATCTGAATGTTCTTCACCTTTTATTTCAAGAACATCTTCCGATGCTTGGAAGAATTCTGGTATAGCTCTACAAGAACATCTCACATCTCCTTGGCCATATTCTTGGTTCATATATGTGAGACGATATGCTCCCAGACTCCATCCAGGATAATATGCTTCATCTTAGCCTTCTCCCTCTTGAATTCATTCAGTTGATATACATCATTATTTTCCACCACAATTTTCTGCATAGGTCTTTAGGCCAAATTCATCTAGCATGAATAACATCCTATCCTTCTAGATAACATAGTTGGAGGCTCCCTCTAACCTGTCATGATCTCTAAGCCCAGTTGTGGCCATCTCTAAAACATATGAAATTAGAATGGAAATATCCATCTTTCTCTTGCTTGGCTACTGATTTTTCCATTGACACTCCCTTCTAGCGTGAGATAATATGTTTGCAGCTATTGCCGACTACAACTGGAAATTTGGATTTCTAAACAAGAAACCCTTTGAGATAAATGTCCCTCTGTGTGTGCACTTTCTCCTCCACCCAACGTTGACTTTTCTCTAGAAAAATTGTTGCAAAACCCTTCTACACCCAAACAAGGAATCTACTCAAAGAAAATATTGATCTTCTCTACTAAAATTACTTCCTGACTTTAATACTAGCCACTAGAACTACTATTGAGCTCTGTGAATTTTCCTGGTACCTTCAATGGTACAAATGAACTCTCTACCAATAGTTTGAACTTCCATGCCAACCTTTGTGAAAGTATGGAAATATCATGGCCAAATACCCTCTGGATCTTGATGATTTCTTCCTTCCACTTTTGAGTTTCCTTTCCGATCAAATTTTCTCTAATATCATGTGAAATTTTCAACTATTGTAGCAACTAGAAATTATTCTTCTAACTCTAAATTAATTAATAGTTTATTTTCTATGAAAAACAATGAATAGTTCACAACTACAATTTTCACCAAAAATAAATAATGCAAAAGATAAACTAGAAACTGAGAAAACACTAACACACACACTGGACACAAAAATTAGCAACATAAATTTTGTCTCACTCGACCCTGATCTAACTCCCAAAACTCGAAAATACTAGGCTCCACAAACACCTCTGTCACTATTTTATAAGCACTGGTATGCTTTGCCTAGAAACTACACACGATCAAGCCATCTGCCTAATTCGATCTCTGACAAATATTTGTTGGCCCTCTCCATAAGTTCTCCGAGTCGCCAACAACTGAATCAACCCTATGATTGGCCAAATTGAACTCTCCCTCTAAAGCTTCTGCACCAACATTGTGCAACCTCACGGAGGAAACTTGGCCCTCTTGTAGCTGACTCTCTAGAACTAGAAGACTTCCACTAGATGCATTGTCTCTGCCCCTCTCAGTCTCTTGCATCCCCTCTCTAGCTCGAACTCTTTCAAGAGAATGTTGCTACTCTCTCGAAAATCAAACTTCCCAAGGAAATTGATCTCAAGTGTGTTCCTCCATCTACCCATCAACATATTCTTATAATCTCCAGTTAGGACTCCAACAACCAATATTAAAAATTAATCAATGGATGAAATTGATTCCTAGTTGATCCGTGTGAGTTTCTAGAGAAATCTCATCTTCCTAAATTATTTTTTGTTAATTAATCATTTCTCCTAAGTTAGACTTAGGAAAAATTCAATTACTGATTAATTAACTTAATTAAGGAATTCTTAGGTGGATTTTCTTGAAACCTTTTCTAGGTTCTAGAGTCCTAGTGTTTCTTAGCCTCTCTAATAACTATCAAGTCTAGAACACCATTTGATGCTACAAAAATTAACACTTTTTCATTCCTTCTTCCTTCTACTGCATTATCTGAGGTACATGTTCTTATGGAGCAGTAACATCTTTGGTAGGTTCTTGTGGAGCAACAATTTCATTTATTTCAATATGATCTGTTTGAAATATTGGTTCTTGTGGACCAATAACATTGTTAATAGGTTCTTCTAGAACAACAAACTGATTTTCTCCATTCCACTCTACTTTAGTTGTTGGTTCTTGTGTAACAACAACATCATGAGTAGGTTCTTGTGGAATAGCAATGTGGAACTCCACATCATGTTCTTCCACTTGAATTCCAACCAAAACAATGGTTTCCTCCTCACAACCTTCCTCCATAAGCATTTTCCTACAACTCATGCAAAGTTTTTCAGTTATAGCAATAGGTATAACATTCCTTCCACATCAGCTAGGGTTTTGAGTCTTGTTTGTTTTTTAAATTAAAAATGTTCGTTGAGCATAATGAGTTGTTTCCTCGAACTTTCATTTTCTTCATTTAATTCATTAATTTGCTGAGCTAGAGGATCAATTTTAGACTTACGTGGTGAAGGGCTACTTTCCTGCTCCAACATGGGTTCTTCTTTCTTTCCTTCACTTAATTGTTCCTTTGGTTCCATGGATTCCTTTGATTCTACTATAACAGCATGGACTTCCACCATTTAGGTAGTTGGGGGTGTAATAGTTGTTCACACTCTCTTATTATGGATTTTATCTGCTAATTCCTTCTTCAATGACCTCTTCTTTACCCTCATTTGTAGAGGCATTTCCTTATCAGTTACTATTCATATATCTCTTTCTCGAGTACTCTATTTTGGGTGCCTCTATTTTAGGCACCTCTTCTTCAATAAGGCATCCATATTAACCACATTTAAAATTTCCACGAGATATATCCACCAGTCCTTCAGTACAAGCCTTATTTAAAGAGTGCATGATTCGAAGACCCCTTTGATGAGGCCTAGGAGGTGTAACTTCCCTTACTTCTGGTGCTATTTAAACACTTTCCTCATGTTCTTCAGCTTCACTCTTTTCCTCCTCATGGGTTGCTACATGTGGTCTTCCGATAAATCAAGTCCATGTGCTTCCTTGTTATTTTTGTATTTCAAATATGATCAATTTGATCATCCCATAGTTAGTTTAGCAAGTTTTGGGATGATTTTCCATTCGTACAACTTCTACCATATGTTGTAACACTTTTAACATATAATTGGGTATATTGCATTAGATAAATTTTGAGGTCTGTTATCACTCAAGTTGTTCCCTGCCTCCTAAAGGGAATACGGTCGAGGTAACCACTAACCAATCTTTTAGCTACAGGTCCTAGCCTACCTGCAACTAGAGAGGGCTCTCTCTTTGTAATCTAGCTTTGTTTTGAAATATTTTAGGCTAGTTATGATGTACAGGGTTTTGTTTTAAGTTTGTTGGATGGTGTTTTTAGGCAGAGCTGGGATGCAAGTCCAGAACGGTCTATACTATTGGGCAATGGAGTGATGATGCAATGCTGAAAGTGTATCTTGGGTAACTGGTGGTGCTACAAAGCAAGATAGGTAGTTATGGAACAATTTTTCAAATCTGGAAATTGATGGAATGAAGTCAGAGAATGAAAGGCAATCAAGAATCTTTCATTATGCTGGAAGAGGGAAAGTGTGTGAATATTACCCAGGAGAAATTAAGAATTCCTAGACAGTATTCAAAATGAAGGAATTAGTGCAAACATGAGCAGTTAAGAATTCATATTCATGACTAATTCTGAAGAAAACACATTTAATAACAGAGATTGAACACAGGGTGCATTTAAACAAATCCTGGGCTATTCTTCTTCTTTGTTACTAAGATTATGGAATACATATGAAATTTGCAAACACAGAAAACATAAAACACAGTTAGAATAACTTATTTTTCTATAGAATGACACAGGAATTCCGTAGCAGGTCCCAGAACATCAAATCCACATCCAGACGATCATCAACAGTGAACTTCAGCAGCTTTTGTATTAAAACAGTCTCAGAATTTACAACGTAACTTAGAGAGAAAATCACCAACCCCAAATACATTCTATGGGGAGGTATTTATACAAAAGTGAGATACAAAATATCTTATGGATGAGTCTCCATGCAATAAGTTCCCTCACCAACTCTTCAAAGAAGTAAATGAAAGAAATAAATGCTATAGTAATTGTTGGTGTGCTAGTTGTCCACTTTGTCAGAGATTTTTTGACCTTTTTGACTGAGTGAGACGGCTGGAGCTGTGTCTTTAATCTGCGGTTGATGTGTTTGCTGTTCTGCTGTCTTTGCTGTGTCACCACTTTGATGTCCTGCCCTTGGCATGCATACTTGGTATTTTATTAATGAGCTGCAGTCATAATTTGACCCTTTCTTTCTGTTGTTTTTACTCTTTGATAGGTGGCTCGTGTATCCAAATTTGTTGACCTGTAGCTGAACAAAAATATGTAGCTGACCAAAAGGGAATAGAAATCAAATTACGTGGGTATAATTTCTAGCATTGCTTGCCACCAATCCTCTGTAGGCAGCTGATGTCTTTGTATTTTAATCAGTGTCTCATCAGCCTCAGTATATCTGTAAAATTTGGGCTGAACCTCAAACAGGTGATTTATCTCATGTTCAATGTAAAACAGGTTCTCTAATTTATCATAAAGAGTCTGTCCAGAGGGAGGCCCTATTTCCTCTGAGGTACTTGAGGATGATGTAATTTGATTTGAAACATAATTATTCATCCTGGTAGTATATTGTTCACGGGTCAGCAGTCTCCCAGCGCTGGTTAATAAACTGGGTAGTCCTCTGTTCTACAATGCTGCAAGCTTTAGCTTGAAATCATCTATTTCTGCCTGCATTTCCTGACACTTTCTTTCTAGAGTTTGGACAAAATTTCTTAGGGTCAGCACCTTTTTTGCTGTGAGAATAGTATCTGTCCTGCTACTGATGTCTAATGCTGCCAACTCCTCTTTGGTATGAGTTTTTAGGAAGTGAATCATTTTATTGGCCTGCTTAGGCATATTTCCCAATGCTACTCTAGCCCTTTGAGTCTCAAATTGAGCTAGGCCTATCAATTCTATTTGTTCATGTATGGTTTGAATTGATCGCCATTGGTCAGTGATTGACTGGCCAATTTTGGCCCACAAAATATTTTTGATTTCAGCTAGAGTTTTATCCAAGGTAAGCTCCTTTTCTAAGGCCTTTATTTTGTTGTCCAAGGCTTTTATTTCTCTTTGTTTCTCAACCACTGTCATCTTGGACTTGTCATAGCTTGCTTCTAGCTTGGCCAACTTTTCTTTGGCCTCTTTCACCTCTATCACCTGAACTTCTAGCTCTTTGACAACTTTCCATGGTAATGCTAGATTCTGGTGTTGTTGTTGTTGCTGTTGTAGCATATGTAGTTGATGTGGATGCTGGGATAACAGGAGGGATTGTCGCTACTTGTGTGGGAGGAATAGTGGCAACAGTTGGAGTTGTTTGAGGTAGCTGGGAGGTCGACTCTCCCTGCTTGTCTTGCAATTCTTTCTCCAACTCTTTCTCCATCTGAATTATTCTTTGGTTCATCCTCATGAGCAGATCCATGGTATCTTCTCCTTCCTTTTCTTGTACAAGTTCTACAGTTTGAGGGTGCATGGTTGCAGGTATCCTCAATTGTTTTTTAAGTGCAACAATATCTTCCTCTTTTTTCTTTATAAGGGCCTGGATGGCTTTGGCATCCTTCTTAGGATCATGCCCAAGTTCCACAATGATTTCCTCCAATGTTTTTATTCTGTTATCTTTGGCTGAGGAAGACATTCTCTCTAAATCCAATTGAGTTCTTGTGTTTTTAAATGATTCTTTCAGTTGATGGGCCAACATGGCCTTATCTGCTAGGGTGGCATAGACCATTTCACCCGTTTGCTTGTGCAGCTCTATTTGGTCCATCGGGTGTATGTCCTTGGCAAGGACCTCCAGGTTTGTCTTTATGTAATCTGCAGTTGTTTGCGGCTGTGGTATCTTCGGCTTAAAATGACTTAGAATCATCTTTTCCTCCTTGAAGTCATAGGCTGCCATTAATCTCTGTTGTTTGGAGGGTGTTGCCTTGAGGAATTGATCATATAGCTGTAATCTTAACAATTCATTCTGAGCATTGATTTCCATGAAAGTTCCTTTAATGCCAAGCGGTTGCTTGCTTTGCTGCCTTGAGGAAGAGACCTCCATACCATGCTGCCTCTCTTGGTCTTGCTGGAGTGAGCTAGTAGGTGTTTTCTGGCTAGTTTCTCTTCTACTCCTCAGGCTCTCTATCACTTCTTCAGTAATTTCTTCCTCAAATTGAGGATCAACTCTCTGTCTTTTGGCTTCTGGTTGCTGTGCTGACCCACTTGGAGGTGTGGTCTCTTCCCTATCCCTCTTTTTACCTCTTTCCTCATTAAGAGGAGTCTGTAAAGCTGGCACATGTAGTGCCTCAGTTTGCTATGGAGGGGCCTGCCCTTGACTCTGCTCCTTTGAGGTGGTAGGCTATTCTGTCACTGTTTCCTGTTCTGCATCCATTACCTCCTTTCCTTTTGTTGTACCTGTTGCTGGTGTAGATCTTTCTTGGGCAGCTTGTGAAGCTGCAGCAGTAGATGGGCCTTCTCCGACTTGTTGTGGCAGTTTGAATATTACCTGCTCAAAAGAATCCAAGTCAAGAGTTTTTCCAAATCTTTGACATTTCGCTCCATTATTTCTTCTTGAGTGAGCTCTTCAACTAGTGTCCCTGCCACCGACTCATCTTGGTTGGAAAATTGTTCAATTTGTGGGATTTTGCAGTGTTCATAGTGTGACAACCTATATTTTATTTTTCTGGCATTAATAAAGCCATCTGGGTCATAAGAGACCCACCAAAAACTCCTTTTCAACTTGAGTTTCTCCCCAAATATTTGATCAACATCTTTCCAACCTTCTTTCTTGTTCATGACAAAGGGGCCTAGTTGGTCTCTGAATTTGAGGCGAGCCTTTTTCTTGGCACTATGAAAATGAGTTAAATCTGAATTGATGAGTTGGTTGTAATACTCCAAGGCAAATAGTCTCATTGGCACATATCTTAGGAGCCTGTAGGGGCAGAGCTCACAACCATAGATCCTAATGACAGTGTGATCCTGGTAAAAGTACCAATCACCTATTTTATAGTTCTTTGAAAGTTGTAATATTTTCTGCATGTCATAGGATAACCTAGCAGGAGGAGTTCTCTTCAGGAGACAAGAGACTAGATAGACAAACACGTCAATAAACTCACAGTAAGATTAAGGGCAGTTGTGGACTTCATGAAAGACTGAGGTCCAGAAAATCACAGACCTATTTTCTCCTTTAGAGTCCAATCTTTTGATGGGGCATTGGAAGCAGTCTGGTTGATAATACATGAAAAAATGATAGATATTGGATGAATATTTGAAGACCCCCTCCCTATCCAGCTTCAGCAGTTGGTCATGCATCTTATTGGCAATAAATTTGGCATAGTTGTATTTGACAGTAGGGGGTTGTACTGCGGTAAATGCAGACAACATGACTAGTATAGTTTCATCAATGTGCTCACTTGTTTTGAAACCTAGAACATAGGATATCATGTCTACCAGTAGTTTGCCCACTTCATTAAAGCACACATAGAGAAGAGGAGGTGGCCCTGTTGGCTGGCGATCTGCTCTCATGAATACTTTGGCAATTCGGGCTATCTCTAAGCTGGAGAGTTTAGGACCTTCATCAACCAGGAATTTCATAGAGAGAGGGACCAAGTTTGCTTGAAGTTTAGCATTTGGTTGATTGAGTCAGGATTTATTTGGAAGAGGGTGCTCCCAGATGGAGACTCGACTGCTCTTTGTGTTGGGTCATAATTTTCACAGCAGAGGTGAATAATTTCAGGGAAGATATTGACAGAAGGGAGGAAGTAGATGGGCAAGTTTGATTCCCAAATGCCATAAATATCACTGTTGTTCAGGTAACTGTTCCTCAACTGACAGAAGGTTTGCAAGTGATTTCTGTCCCCAACCAGGTCTTGAATTAAGTGGTCCCTATCAACCAAAGGCAATGCTTTAAGCTCCCTGTGAGGTGTATTAAGAGGAGTAATGTTCAAGGCTACTGGAGTGGCCATTTTGGAATCTGAGTGTTAGCAATTTGAAACTTAAGCTTGAGTGCAACCACTGACAATAGAACAAGGATTATGAAACTTTTCCCAAGGAATCTGTGGATTGAATTTTGATATGAAACAAGTTCACCGAGTAACAATTCTTAGGAAGAACAGATTATGTAGAGGCAACTTAGGAGATTGGTTCATACAAAGAAAAGGGACTCTTGGCAAAGAAAATTTGACCAATGCACTTAGTTGATGGGTAGCTTGGAGACTTTGCCGGCAAAAACGAACTAAAAAACACGTTTTACTAGTGAATTTGCACAGGAGGGCAAGTTTGTCGCATTACTCTTGAACAAGGGGTCAACAAGTGAATTAACAGGTGGAATTTCGGGTGCTGGAGTACATTTTAGTGCGAATTTTGCAGATGTTCAATCTATTTTAATGGAGAAACTGCAGAAAAACAGGGTTTATGGTCACCAGTGGGTAAATACCTGTTTTTTAATGGCGGAGAGGGTGACTAACAGGTACAATGCTGAGCTGAGGGGTCAAAATTGCAGGAAGAACTCACTTGGTCGATTAAATTTGAGTTCGGGCGGCAATTCATTGTAAATGGCATGCAGAGCGCTCCACAAGTTGACCAATAGAAATAAAAAAAAATGGTCATTTTTGTGCTTTTTAATGAAATTTGGACATTTCGGCACCTCTGGGCGCGTTTAGATGATGACGTCAACATGACGTATTTTGTCGCGTAGCGGGTATAGAGAGTGATGTGGCGGATGACGCGTATGGTGACGTGGCATGTGACACAGTGGCAAGGTGGTGATATCGGCGGCTGATGTGGCAGCACTACAGAGGGATGGGGGGTGACATGGCCACGCGGTCATGCTGTGATGGGGACTTGACGTCATCGGGCAGGTGACAGGCGGTTTCCAGTTTTCCCCGAACCCCTTTTGGCCCGGGGTGGTATTGGAGAGGGGGGCTCCGATCACGCCAGGAGATTGACACGTGGCGGGGGTACGACAACAATATCGCCAATCCCCCGGATGCTAATCTCTAGTGGATAAGGGGCTCCGATATGGCCGCCCACCGTTGGATCAAGGGTTATGGATCGGACGGCGGTCAGGAGGTTAAAAGCTGCGGGGTTTGATAATGAGGGGGGCCCGTGCATATTTAAATGTTTAATAATATATGTGGGGCATAAAACTTAGGTTATATGGGTTTTATGTGTTGGTGCTGGGGTTATGGTTATTCTCTCAATCAAATATCAAACGAACCCGAAATATATGAGCGCGGAGGGTAATATGGTAAGGTTTATTAGTTGGGGGGGTCAACATAGTTATTAATCTAACCAAGTGTTAGATTAATCCTAAGCAGTTTTGGACGCGGAAGGGAAAATATAAGTCCCAAATGGACTTTAGTATTTCCCAAACTTAGGTTATATGGCTATAGTGCCAAGGGGTAGGGATATTTAGTATTTTTTTTTTGGGTTTTTATGTAGTTTTTTGTAGAATAGGGATAGGAAAATGTTTGAGGGGATTAAATAATAGAGTTAGAGGTTAATATGATTTTATGGATTGAAACTGAATGGATGAATGCTAAGTTTATAGAATGAAAACTTAGGCATAGGGAAATGATTAGTTTCAGGCTTATACAAGTTTTATTTTATTTTTTTCAATTGAAAGAAACAAAGGCTAGGCTGGTGGGGAAGAAGGATTCTTCTCCACCAGCCTTATTACAGAATTCTCTTGGAACATCTTGACAAATTCCTCTTTTGAGAGTGGCTTATGATAAATTTTCAATCGGTGGCCATTCACAATAAGAGGAATCTGAAATTCATCAATGGTTTTGATTCTTATCGCTCCATTGTTAAAGACTTTGTCAATTTCATATGGCCCAAGCCAATGGGTCTGAAATTTACTTTTGAAGTCTTTGAACTTGGAATCAAACAGTAACGCCCAATCTCCCTCTTGAAACTTTCTCTCTTTGATGTATCTGTCATGCCACTTAGCTCTTTGATGTTGAACTAGATCAGTCCTTAAAATTGCTTCTTGTCTGATCTCATCTAGCTCATTCAGCTGCTCCATTCTGTGCTTTTGGGCTTCTGATAGATTCATCCCCAACTGGACTGTCATCTTGAAAGTCTTGACTTGAAACTCAATGGGGAGCAGGACTTCTTTCCCATAAACAAGTTCATAGGGAGAATGTCCTGTTGTATTCCTCCATGTAGTTCTGTAGGCCCATAAGGCTTCAGGAAGCCTTTCTGCCCAATCTCTTTTGTGTAGATGAACAGTTTTGGTGATGATGCTCTCAAGAAATTTGTTTGTAGACTCCACTTGGCCATTTTCTTGCGGATGGTAAGGAGTAGATTTTCTGTGCTTGATTTTGTATTCTTCCATCAGCTTCTCCATCAAGTTAGATGTAAATTGACTTCCCTGATCTGTCACAATTTCTCTTGGGAGACCAAAATGAGTAAAAATATCCTCAAAAAGAAATTGAACAACTGAATTTTCAGTGGCAGAAGGCAATGCTTTGGCTTCTACCCATTTAGTGACATAATCAGTGCATACCAATATATACTTTTTCTGTTTAGATGGTGGATTAATGGGTCCAATGAAATCTAAAGCCCATTTTTCAAAGGGTTGGATGAGTACTTGTGGTTGTAATGGCATTTCATTTAAAAGAGCCGGTTTCCCAACTCTTTGGCAGTTGTCACACCTTCTGACATATTGTTTTGCATCTTTGAAAAGGGAAGGCCAATAATATCCTAAAGAAAGGATTTTATAGGCCATCTTTTTGTCATCAAAGTGTCCACCGCATGGTTCATCATGACATGCCTTGAGGATGTCAGGAATTTCATCTTCCCGAACACACCTTCTGATCACACAATCTAGCCCTGTTTTAAACAATTCATTAGAAATCCATGAATAATTTGAACTCTCCTAAATAATTCTTCCTTTTTCACTAGGAAATAAATGTGGAGGTAGCTTTCCTGTAACCAAATAGTTAGCAATATCTGCATACCAAGGAGTCTTAGTAGTTATTGCAAATAAATACTCATCTGGAAACTTATCCTCTACAAGAGAATCTTCTTTAGTATTTGGATTCTAGACAAGAAATCAGCTACTGTATTTTGTTTCCCTAGTCTATCCAACACAGTAATATTGAATTCTTGTAAAACTAAGAGCCATCTTGTAACTCTGCCATTAGTAACAGGTTTTTTCATGAGATATCTAATTGCAGAATGATCAGTATGGACAAAAGTTTCATAGCCTGTTATATAATGTCTAAACTTATTGATTGCATGAACAACAACTAAGAACTCTTTTTCAGTCACAGTATAGTTTAACTCAGCGGGAGTAAGGTTTTTACTGGTGTAGTAAATGGCATAAGGAACTAAATCCTTTTGACCCAACACAACTCTTAGAGCTGTATCTGAAGCATCTGTGGAAATATGGAAAGGAAGTTTCCAATTTGGCCCTCTCAAAATGGGTGCTTCAGATATTCTTGTTTTCAAAGTTTCAAATGCAGATTGACAATCAGGATCCCATTTGAATTCATAGTCTTTTGTAAGTAATTTGAAGAGTGGAGATGCTATTTTGGTGAAGTTTTCAATAAATCTTCTATAGTATCCAGTAAATCGAAGAAAAATTCTAACATCTTTTTGACAATTTGGAATAGGCAACTTGGAGATGACTTCAACTTTTGATCTATCAACTTTAATCCCATCCCCTGAAATATGATGTCCTAAAACAATCCCTTCAGTAAACATCATAAAGAATTTTTCATGACTCAATGATAGGTTTGTTTCTTTACACCTTATAAGGAATTTTTCCAAATTCTCTAATGCCTCTTCAAATGAATTACCATAAACTGTAAAATAATCCATATAAACCTCTACACAATCATGGATTAGATCAGAAACGATTCCTAGTACTGCCCTTTGAAATGTTGCAGGTGCATTACATAATCCAAAAGGAAGTACTTGGTAAGCAAACGTTCCCCATGGACAGGTAAAAGTGGTCTTACCCTGATCTTCAGGTGCTACCTGAATCTGATTATAGCCACTAAAACCATCCAAAAATGAAAAATACTTTTTGCCTGCTAAAGTATCTAATACCTGATCAATAAAGGGTAAAGGAAAGTGATCCTTTAAGGTTGCTTTGTTCAATTCCCTGTAATCAATGCATACCCTCCATTTACCATTCTTTTTAGGTACTATAACCAAAGGAGAAACCCATCGGCTATCTGAAATTGGATAAATGAAGTTTACATTGAGTAGTTTTTGGAGCTCTTCTTTCACTATCTCCCTAAGGTTTGGATTCATCCTTCTCTGAGGTTGTCTGATTGGTCTACTATTCTCCTCGATGTAGATGTGATGAATGCAAGTCTTAGGGTCAATACCTTTCATATCAGTATACTCCCATGCAAATGCAGTAGAATGTTTTTGCAAGATTTTGGTTAGCTCTTCCTATTGTGATCTTTCCAAGTTTTTGTTGATATTCAATGTTTTACCTGGAAAGATCTCAATGGCGCAACTACCAAACTCTTCCATAGAGAAAAGAGATATTTGTCTAGATGATAGATACTCAATGTCAGAATCTAACTGAAATTTTGTGTGGTCATGTTCTGAAGATGTTTCAAAGTTTTCTAATGTGTTCAGAATTTGACTATCTTCACTGACTTCAGAAATGGTAAAGACAGGTTGTATAGTATCCTCATCATCAACCCACTCATTATCTCCTATTTCTATAATTTCTTTTACTGGAGGATACAGATTAAATTTCTTTGTTGAATTACCATCAGAAATATACATATCCCCAGAACTACAACTGATAAAAGCATCAGCTGTGGCTAGCCAAGGTCTTCCTAAGATGAGAGGGTTTCCTCCTAAATTACACTTGGGAGTTAAAATCATGAAATCTACTGGATATTCCCAAGAGTCTAAGGAGACCGAAATGTCTTCTAATACACCATCTGGTTTGATAATTGATCGATCTGCAAGTTGCAGTAAAGTAGGTGTAAAAAGAAGATTAGGAAGTTTCAGCTGTTCCATAGTCTATCTACTCATAATGTTGATAGCAGCCCCTAAATCAATCAAGGTATTTGGAATTTCTACCCCATTGATATGTTTTTCGACAATTGGACTACCGGGATCTACATACTTCTGCATAGTAATTTTTCCCATCATGATATCTGCAATTTTTCCTACCAGGTGGATTCTTCTTGTATCTCTAGGTTTCCTTCCTGGTCTTTTAAGACTCAACTCCTTTATTGTTTTTGCTAGAATAGGAATCTCTCTAATGGCCTGTAACAAGGGAATCTTGATACAGACATTCTTCAATTCATCTACAAAATCATATTCAGGCAACAAGATTTGTTTTTCCACCCCTTTTTCAATTTGTAATCTTTCAGGAAAAGGAGGTGTGGATGAAGATGCAGGTTGCTCAACTATAGGAGTTGTGGGGGTTAACTCTTTTTCTTTTTCTTTCTGAGTTCTTGGGTTTTGAAGAGATGCTTCAGAACCTTTATTGGCTTCAAGAGAATCTTCCTCAGAAATGCTTTGCTTTTGGGCATCTATAGAAGGTTTATCTAAAACTCTCGAGATCTGAGTTGTACATCATTGAGGGGAACAATCATATAGGTAGGAAATTTTTGGCCTTCTACCATGTAAGCATTTTGAGGGTTTTTATTATTGGGGTTTGGCAATGGCTGGGAAGGAAGTTGATTTGACTTATGTTGAAATGGAAGCAAGAGTTGAGAATTTGGATTCTGTTGAGAAGGTTGTTGTTGTTGTGGAAATGGCAATGATAGTTGTGGATTTTGATTTGGAAGTTGTGGAGCTTGCTGGTTTTGAAAAGATGGAGGATATTGATAAAATTGAGCAAATCTCCCATAAGGATTTTGCATGCCTTGTACCCATGATTGAAAAGGATTTTGAGGTTGGGACCAAGGTTGTTGCCAAGGATTCCAATTTGGTGGGGTTTGAAAGTTCATAGAGTTGTTAAACCCTTGGTTTTGTTGCCCCTGCCAAGGTCTCCTTGCAACAAAACAGAGAGACCCAATTGTATTTGGATCTTCTTGAAAGACAGCTTTGAGCCCAGGAATTGAAGGACAATCCTTGGTCTCATGATTCTCTGAACAAATCACACATGTTTCTACAACTTTTGCATCCAAGGGACATTCCCTTAGAGCATGTTTCTTTCTACATTTTGGGCAAAAGATGGCCAAAGCTTTAGCTTTAGCTTTCTGCTTATTGTGTATCTTAAGAGTGTCTAGTTGCTCACTAAGAATCCCTAAGATATCAGTTTTGAATTCATCAAGCATATTGCCAATCTCAGCCCTACTTACTGATCCAGTTGCAGATTTGTTTGCTCTAATGAGAGAAGGATCTCTAGGCACTTTTCCAGTTTTAGATTTTCCCCTTGAGAGATGGACACATAGCTCTACTATATCATGAAGTGGAAGTTGAGATATATCTCCTTTTCCCATCATGTTCAAAATATCTATCCATTCATCTCTATTGGCTTTTAATAGAAGGGCTTTCAGGGTTTCCTCATCTAAGTTACTCATTTTTGCTCTTTTCGGGTTGTATTGGAATCTTTCAAGTAAATCCTCCAAGTTGTCATCTTCTCTTTGCACCATTTTGAATACTTCATCCTTGTGATTGGTGGGCATACAATAGTCTAGGTATCTATCCAAAAATGTTTGTTTCATATCATTCCAAGTCCTAATGGATTGAGTGATTAATCCCATGAACCATTTCAAATCAGCTCCTTTCAATGTTGAAGGAAACAGTTTGAGTTTTTGAGAGTCTTCCAGATAATCATAAGTTCGGCACACGACCTCAAACTCAAATAGGAATGTTTCAGGATCCTCATTTCTTAACACATGAAAGTTTGGGAGGACAGATGGTGAAATATTTTTCATTGTTGCTCGAGAATCCTCATCGACTATAGGAAATTCGAATGAGTTATCTCCATCCCTATTTCCCCCATTGTTACCTCTACCTCCTCCATTGTTTGCTCCTCCCCCTCCTCTACCTCTACCTCTACCAAATCTGTTAACTACCTCCTCAGTCATGATAGCTTCCTCAGAGATTTCAGAGTCCTCTGGTTCCTCTACTAATGGCGAACGAGGAGGAATTTCTCCCTCTTCTTCCTCAGGTGATTCTACTTCTTTAATTACAATGTGTATCCCTGTAGAAGGAAAGAAAGGATCTTTTCCTAATTCAGATTCGATGGATGGTGTGGGAGAGTCTCCTAATTCAACTACTGCCTCTTGAATTCCAGGAATCCTAAGGCTAGGAGTGTGAGTTGGAGATGATGGAGGTGTCTCTTGTCTATTCCTTGAAGTAGATGGAGTTGTGAAAATCGAACTCTTGGCTCTAGCTAAAAACCTTCCCCTAGAATCTCTTGCTCTATGCATGTCATTTTTTATTTTTCTTCAAGTCGGGCTAATAATTCTCTTTCTGATCTTCCAGGTCACTCTAGGTGCAAGAAGAGAGCATACTCAAGAAATTATTAAACCAATAAATTTCTCTTTTCTGATCCTCCAGGTCACATTAAGTGCAAGAGGAGAGCATACTCTGAGAGGTTATCAATTTTCCTTCCTTGAAATTTTTTATTATTATTTTTTTAAGAAATTGGCTACCTAGTTTCACTTCCCCGGCAACGGCGCCAAAATGTTTGGTCAATTTAGTGTGTCCTAAATTGCTATTTAAAATGTCAATCCGGGATTCGTAAACTGATGAAGTGAAGTGCACTATATGTGAAAGATAACAGTTTTCTTAGTCTTTTGTCATTTTTGAGTTTTTTAGTTTGTTTTTGGGTTTATCTTCTGTGGATTCCCTAGTGTGTGATAGCGAAATTGAAAGTTAAGTATGGATGGTAATGGTGATTTCTACAGTGATTTTCCAAACTTAAAAGTTTTCAAAAAGAAAGTTTCAAATTGACTGTAATGAAATCAATTCTCAAAAGGAAGTAAATGTACCGAAACAGTGAACTAGCGACAATGGCCCAGTATTCTTACTGCTGTATGAAAAAGAAAATAAAAGCTGAACTTAAAGCAACTCGAAGACTGAAAGCAAAGCAAACTAAATCACACTACTTCAACCCACATTCTGACCCTTCACCTTTCGATTCACTCCGGCTATAGGAAGTAATCATAAACAGGCTGAGTAATATGATATCTAAATTGCACGAAATTAAATTGCATAAAAGGAAACTAAGATTTAACTACTTGGTGGGCTCCAGTATTGTAGCAATAATGCTACAACTCCTGGAGCTTCCTATCTCTAATTTTATCAACCCGGTAGTTCGTACAAACTTGGAAGCGACGGTGTTGTATGCACAAGTAGTAGCTCTTGTCGCAGCTGTCACTTGGTCAGCTGGCACAAGTCCGCTAGGGCTCAAGCCAACTTCTATATGCTCACAGAAGAAGCTTTATGAATGATGGACGAAAGCTAACTCAAAGGAGACTAGTCTATTTGCAGAAAGAAACTGAAAGCCAACAAAGCATGAAAACACTAGTAAACCCTAATTTGACTAGCTAGGCCCTTACAATGCAAAACTGTGAATGAAACTACTACCAATAATGCCATTACTTGCAATGAGCTGAAATACATGCATCTAAGCTACTTGCATCTGAAAAGACATGTTTTTGTATTTTTTTTATTAAGTGGTTGGATTTATTGTGATGATGCTTTTGATTAGGGTTTGGTTGTGCAGGAGCGGTTTGAATGGAAGGAAAGCATGGGCAAGGTCAGGATGGCTAGGGGAGGTCCCAGAGGGTCTCTAGCATCAGTCCACAGAAGTCTACCATGTTCGGATGCTCAGCAACCGAGTTTGCAGGCTTCTACAGGAAGTCTGCAGGGGATCCTACAGGAAACTTAGGGATTCTACAGGAAGTCTGTGCAATTCTACAGGATGTTCGACCGTGGGAGTTTTGGGAGATGGTGAAGTGTTGGAGTGGTGTGGGAGGATAGGTGAGATGGAGATGGAACTGGTGATGGCTCAGGAGCAGAGAAGTCAGATGGAGGAAGAGTGCATGCAGTGGGTTGATGGCTGGAAGGATGGGATCAACGAAAGGTTAAGTAAATGGAGCTATGTGAGTAATGGGAGAGCTGGAAGGTAAACGAGCTGAACAGAGGTCAGTTGAGTGGCTTCAGGTGTGGTTGAAAAGACGAGGAAGGTAATGGAATGGTGTGGAGCAGTGTAGATGAAACAAATTGTCTATGAATGTCACCAAACGAGAACTCTTTAACCTATGTTAACTGTGCTATTTTGAACCAATGAACAACAATGCAATTTGTGAAAGAAACTCGTGCATGGAAGTGGAATGGAGAAGTAATGATCAAGACCAAAGTGCATGGATGGATCTACGACTAAAGTAACTGTTTGCAGCTTGCATGGACGTGAGAAGAACTGCGTTTCTTTTTGGTGGTTGATATGGACTGCACCCCAATCCCTAAGCAGAGATGGCAGTGATCTCTAACAACCTTTTTCTGGAGCTCCAATGAATTATAACTATCCTCTTCTAACCTAAGCAACTGGAAGCAAATTCATCATAAACTAATCCTATTCAATCTCATAAAAACTAAATCAGCAGACTGTGAATTCGAATTGCATGTCAAAGTAAAGAAACGAAGTGCTGGAACGAAAGGCAAATAACATTACAACACCGAGGAGATCTATTGCTCTCAGGTTGGGCCCTAACCTGAGAGCTATAGCTCCCTTAGAAACTCAGAATGAGATCAAAATCTGCCTGCCTTTATTCATAACCAAAAATCTGATGTCGTGCCAAAACTGGCTTACAAAAAGAACCAACACCGAGCTGTAGCTCGTACTTCCCAATTACAAGAGTAATGCAAAAGTTCAAAAAGCTCCTATCAAAGGCTACGGCCTCAGTATTTATGCAAAATGATAATCCAACAGGATTCCTTGATTTGTGGAGCTCGGCTGTCCAACTGAAGGTTAAACTGTTGATCCTGTAGAACATTTGTAACTGCTGTTCCTGTAGAACGGTTGGCTGCCTCTAAGCTCGGTGGGGAGATTGATTGGAGCTCGGAGCTATGGTGGGAATCACGAGGAAGGTCCCCAAGACTGTGGACATCCTCTCCTAAAAACCAGCAGTGCCACCTTACTGTCTCCTTGTCTCCTTTCTCGTGGTCTTTGCTTCCTTTTAGTGCCAAAAACCTGAAATCATCATGTATTAGTCACGTAGATAGAATGCCTATCCTTCTTCCTACAAACAACATGAATAAACCAAGAAATGAATGCATAAGCAATAAAAAATGAATGGTTTGAGCAAAGAAAGTAGGCCAAATGAGCCCAAATTGTACCAAAAATTGGGGCTCATCATCACCCCCCAGCTAAACTATTTGCTCATCCTTGAGCAACTTTGCTCTGGCTCCTCGTCTTTGGCCGAGAACTAGAGCCCGGAGCATGCTTTTCCTTTCCTGTTTTTGGTGGCCCTGCCTTTTCTGCCGAGGGTGGTGCTTCTTCCTTTCCTGTTTTTGGCGGCCCTGCCTTTGCTGCCCCCTTTTCGAGAATACCAGCCTTCTCTTTCTTGCATTTTGCTCTCTCAGAGCTCCTTGTAGAGGGCCCCTCCTTTTCAGATTTCGGGCTTCCTGTAGAAGACCCTTTCTCTGTCTTCAGGCTTCCTATAGGAGCCTATTTCTCAATGATTTTCGGGCTTTCTATAGAAGCCCCTTTTTCCGATTTCGGGCTTCCTGTAGAAGCCCTTGTCTCTGTCTTCGGGCTTCCTGTAGAAGCCTGTTTCTGCAATTTCGGGCTTCCTGTAGAAGCCTTTGTCTCTGTTTTTGGGCTTCCTGTAGAAGCCTGTTTCTGCTTTCCTGTAGACACAGGTGTCCCCACCTTTGCTTGCTTCCTGCCTGAGTTTTGCTTTTTGATTTGGTTGCAGGTGCTGTTGAGGTACTTGGGTTGACGTGGACCACCTCGCTTTGTCCATTCTGCTCTTCAACCTCTTTTCTCTTGTTGACAAGATAGGTGTGCCACCTTTTTCCTTGTCATCCTTTTCCTCATGCTTCTTCCTTTGTTCTTTCTTCTGCACTGTGGTCGGGGTCTTCTGGCCTTCTTCTCTCTGTCCCTCAGCCACTGCTTCTTGTTCCTCACTGCTGGAGGAACCCGTTTCTTCGATCAACATTTTAATGTCTCCATCTTTCGTCAAATTCCGGAAAGATTCCCATGAGAGGGGAACCTTATATGAATGCAGCGCATCCTCCACAAGAAGCTTGATCAACCCATGGTGGGCTATCTGATCTGGTATGCCCTCTTTTAGCTTTGTGGCACACTCCATTAGAGACTGCAATAGGAAATAAGGGATGCTCAGTTTTTGTTCTACAAGAAGACCAATCCGGTCCCTCAATTGAGTGAGCAGCCGAAAGTGATATGCATACACGATGCTAAAACGGCCTTCACAAGTGATATATTTCATGATTTGCAAACTGACTTCATTCCATGGTGGCAACAGGCTCGTTCTTCGCACCCCATTTTTGTCCTCCGAGAATTCTTCCTCAGGTGGAAAGAATTCTTTCTTTGCCCGCTGGCTCAGCTTTCTTTCTTCCTTATCCCACGGCAGACCCATAGGAAGTTCTGTGATCTGACTGATATGTTGCGGGGTGAGCTTGAGGCTTAGACCTCTGAATTTCACTGTGGCCAGTGTCTGGGATTTCGGCCTCAGAGCCTGCAAGAATTCTTCGGCCACTTCATCATCGTAACCTTGCAGCTTATCACAAAAAGACATCCATTGTGGTCGTGTGAAGAGCTCTACCACTGCCGGGTTTTCCCTTAATTTGGTTGAATCAGTGGGTTCCCGTCTTATAAACCCACCCAACATGATGAACACGGTTGATTTAACTAAAGGTGGCAAATGCGAAAGAGATTTGGTCTATTGAGACAGAGCATGCACATAATCCACAAAATTCAACACAGTCTAATTATACTGACATCCTGTAGAACGATAGTATAGGCACAGCAAACAACAATTTCACCGATATCTTTATGACCAGACTGTGGACGATGGTCTTGCCACTCTTACTAACCAATTGCATGAAGAGTTCAGGGTTACCTCTTTAATTGGCCACCTTTTTTCGTGAGGCACCCACTTCCCTGTAGAAGACTGCGTTCCTATAGAGACTGCGTTCCTGTAGAAACTGTGTTCCTGTAGGAGCAGTGCGCAAATTTCGGGGAGGACTGTAGTTGGCCCGCGCTCGAGGTGTACTTCACCGGTATTCTGGTAGCCAAAAGCTCGGCGTATCAAAGTGCAGAGGAGATCAGAATAGCCACTCGAGTTTGAAGTGGTGGTTGATAAATGCATGCGCATAATCTAGCCGATTAGATTTTGAATCGGCGCAATCCGTGGCGCGGGGGGTGAGCTGTCCCCGCCAGACCGTTGGGCGACGTCATCCATCATTCGCTTGCGTATTCACTTGCTGTCGCATCCATTCCCACAGATCTGCCGCCACCTTTTTCTGTTAAACTCATTGCTTCCGACGGGAGTGTTCTCACGTGCGTGTTGCTCATTCTCTTTGTCATGGCCGCCACCCAAACATCCAATTATACCATAACTAGCCGACGTGGCCAGTCGACTGGCCATACGGCCGCTCAACCATTCACTTTTACGATGTGCAAACAATTCAAAGTAAAATTCATGCGATTTGATGGAAGGAAGGGTCGAGACACTTACCTGCGTGGCTGTACGCGATTTTTCCAGTTTTTGGACGATGGTGAGTGGATCTACCTGCTGCATGCGAACTTACACAGACCCGGAGGCTCGTGGTTACAGGCTGCCGACGATGGAGTGGATGCTTTGGCTGCATGCGCCCGCGTTTCATTGCAGATGGCAGTGCTGTGAATGGTATCCACTCTAGCAGGTTTAACTGTTACAGGATTCCCGCGGGGTGTCTCGTAACAGTTCTTCCTCCTTGGGTGCATGCTGCACGACGGAGGATCTGGCCTTTCGATCACGTTCCCGGAGCTTCTGATTCGTGTGGTATGAGATCTCAGCGCTTGTTTATCTTCGAAAATGGCTTTTCCTGCGAGAACTCATCGATCTACTTTGTTGGTGCAGGGAACTTGGTTGCATGTCGACAAGGATGGTGGAGCATGGTAACAGCAATGTGCAAGGGTGGCAACAGAGGCTTGCATGCGTCCAAACCAATCCGTAGTCGCTAAATCTCCTTCTAAGATGAATTTTGGGCCGTCCCAAACTTCTACAGGAAGTTTCCTGTAGAACACAGAGCTTCCTGTAGAAATTTCAGGCTTCCTGTAGAAAGTCTGCACTTTCCTGTAGAAACTCCGCGTCTTCCTATAGAAAGACTGCATCTTCCTGTAGAAAGACTGCATCTTCCTGTAGAGGACTCAAACCATGATAAAATTGCACATACCTTGAAAAAACATGGGTACCCTTGGAGAAGGTGCTGGTGAGGTCTCTTGACAGCATGATAAGGACCCTTGGCTTTGAGTTGAAGGGCTTCCTCTCCTCCATAGAACATCTGCAACCTGCATGCAATTTTACCATATTTTGCTTATTGTTCTTTCTTTCTTTTTCTTTTTTTTGAAAGATAACAGGGGCACCTCAAAGAGGTTTTCACCCGTGCCATCTGCCCTGAGCGCCTCAGGGAGGTTTTCACTCAAGGATCTTTTTCAAACCTTTTCTCTTTTTTTTTTTGAAAGACAATAGGGGCGCCTCAATGAGGTTTTCACCCCTACCACCTGCCTTGGGCGCCTCAGAGAGGTTTTCACCCAAGGATCTTTATTTTTTTTTTTTTGAGATCCCTCAGGGTATGCCAAAAGCAGAGGCCGAACCCCTCTCTAGGACCAATACAGATTTCTCCATAGTTTTGATGAACTCTTGTCTTGAGAGAGGTCTCCTGTAGATCTTCAATCGATGCCCATTGACAAGCATGGGAATGGCTTCCTCATCAATGGTTCGAATGAGTACAGATCCATTGTCATGGCATTTCTCCACTGCATATGGTCCTAGCGATCTAGTTCTCAGCTTCCCCTTGAAATCTTTGTATCTGGAGTCATACAACAAAGCCCAATCTCCCGGCTGAAATTGCTTGTCATGGAGATGTTGGTCATGCCACACCTTTCTCTGAAGTTGAACCACTTCTGAGTGAAGGATGGCTTGCATTCGGTGCTCATCCAGGCCATTCAGCTGCAGCAGCCTTTCTTGTTGTGCATGGCTGAGATCTAGGTCCAGCTGAGCTGCCATCCTCAAAAGTGTTGTATTCAAACTCAATGGACAGCAAAGCTTTCTTCCCATAGACCAGCTCATACGGTGTGAAGCCGGTGGTGATCTTCCAAGTGGTGTTGTAAGCCCATGTGGCTTCAACCAGGCGATCTGCCCAGTCCTTTCTGCTGCTGCTCACCACCTTAGTCAAGATCCCTTCTAATGCTCTATTGGTGACTTCCACCTGCCCATTTTCTTGAGGGTGATAAGGGGTGGAAGTCCTATGCTTGATCTTGTGATGGGCTAGTAGATCTTCAACCAGGTTGGAGGTGAACTGGCTCCCTTGATCGGTGACCAGCTCTCTTGGATAGCCAAACTTATAGAATATGTTTTCTCTTAGGAACTCGACCACCTTTTCTTCTGTTGCTGCTTTGATTGCTTTGGTCTCTGCCCACTTTGTCAAATAGTTAGTACACACAATGATGTAAGTCCTTTGCCTCAAAGAGGGGTTGATTGGGCCCACAAAGTCCATGCCCCACTTCTCAAATGGCTCAAGAGTCACTTGAGGTTGGAGAGGCATCTCATCCCTTTGGGTTGGTTTCCCCATTCTTTGGCATTGGTCACACTGACTGACATATCTTCTGACATCTTGATGAAGTGTGGGCCAATAGTAGCTTGCCTGCAGGATTTTGAAGGTAGTTCTCTTTGCTGCAAAATTTCCTCCACAAGGCCCATCATGAAAAGTGAGGAGGATATTAAAGACTTCCTCCTCCTTTACACAATGCCTTAAGATCTGATCGGGGCCAAGATTGAACAGATTGCCCCCGATCCAAGTAAATGAGGCACTTTTTCTAATGATTCTTCTCTTCTCTCTGGAAGATAGGTGCGGAGGGAATTGTGCTGAAACAAGATAGTTTGCTATATCAGCAAACCATGGAGAGAGTACTGAAATAGCAAACAGATGTTCATCGAGCATCTGGTCATCCACTGTTCCATCCTCATTTGCAGACAAATCCAATCTAGATAAAAAGTCAGCAACAACATTTTCTCTACCTGGTTTGTCAACAATGGTCAAATCAAACTGCTGCCATAAAAGTAACCATCTAATAATATGAGCATTCACATCTGGTTTATTCATTAAATATCTAATTGCAGTAAGGTCAGTATGTACAAAGGTCTGGTAACCAGTGGTAACCAGTAATATAATGTCGGAACTTGTTCAGTGCATGGACCACAGCCAAGAATTCTTTCTCGGTTACAGTGTAATTCAGCTCAGCTTTGGACAAGTTTTTGCTAACAAAGTAAATGGCATATGGAAGTTTTTGCTCAACTTGTCCTAAATCTGCACCTATGGCTTTGTTCGAGGCATCAGTGTGGATGTGGAAAGGTAGGGCCCAGTTTGGACCTCTCAGGATTGGGGCTGACACCAACTTGTCCTTCAATTCATTTAAAGCCCTCTGACAATCGTCAGTCCAATTAAACTCCACATCTTTTGCCAACAGGCCAAACAATGGCGAGGCAAGCTTGTTGAAATCTTTAATGAATCTCCAGTAGTATCCTGCTAATCCCAAGAAAATCCGGACATCCCTTACCTTTTGAGGAGGTGGAACCCTCTTGATGAGAGCAATTTTGTTAGGATCCACCTGCAACCCTTGGCAAGAAATGGTATGGCCTAGCACGGTCCCTTCAGTCATTAGGAATTCACATTTTTCAGGACTAAGGGACAAGTTCATCTCGGTGCATTTGGTTAGGACTTTTCCCAGGTTGGACAATGCTTCCTGGAAGTTGGCCCCATAAGGAGTAAAGTCATCCATATAGATTTCTACCGCATCATGAACCAGCTCCGAGAAGATGCTCAAGACAGCTCTCTGGAAGGTAGCAGGAGCATTGCATAGCCCAAAGGGAAGGACTCGGTAGGCAAAGGTACCCCAAGGAGAAGTGAAGGTGGTCTTATCTTGGTCTTCCGGGCTGATTTGGATTTGGTTGTACCCGCTAAACCCATCCAGGAAAGAGAAGAACTTCTTTCCTGCCAGTCCATCCAACACTTGATCTATGAAAGGTAGAGGGAAATGGTCCTTCTTGGTAGCTTTTTTCAGTTCTCGGTAGTCCACACAGATTCTCCATTTCCCATTTTTCTTGGGAACCAACACTAGAGGGGACACCCATTCACTATCTGAGATGGGGTAGATGAACCCGGCATCCAACAGTTTTTGCAATTCTTGCTTGACAATGTCCTTAAGGGCTGGATTCATTCTCCTCTGAGGTTGCCTAACCGGTTTACAATCCTCTTTGATGTATATATGATGGGTACAGACCGAAGGATGGACTCCTTTCATTTCCTTATAGCTCCAAGCAAAAGCATCTAGGTGGTTGGCCAACAGACTACACAGCTCCTTTTCCTAGGAAGGAGATAGGGAGGAGCTAATCTTCAATGCTTTCTCAGGGCCGAACTCCACATTCTTGACTCTGGGAGTAACAGGGTTGGTTGTACAAAGATCCACTAAGGTGCTAGCTTGGGCATCCTCCACCAATTTCTCTAAGGGTAGTGCACTGGAAGGTGGATTCTGGATCAAGGTCTCGATCAAGTCATCCTCGGTTGGGGGGTCTCTTCTAGTGGTATCTAAGGTGCACAGAGGTGCTGAGTACACCTCGTCTTCTTCTCCTTCTTCCAACTAGAGTGGTAAGTCATGCTCTAAGGAGGGTTGGGCAGGAGGGTATAGGACTAGCTGCTTGGACATGGGACCATTTTTGATGCTCATGTTTCCTGCACGACAACTTATGTAAGCATCTGCAGTAACTAACCAAGGCCTTCCCAAAATCAGAGGATATCCAGTAAGCTTTGCCTTTGGTTGCAGAACCAGGAAGTCTACAGGGTATTCCCAAGAGTCAATAGAGACCAAGACATCCTTCACAATCCCTTCGGGAGTCACGGTGGAGCGATCTGCTAATTGCAGTACTGTCGAGGTCTTCCTCAAGGAACCCTGAAGATTAAGTTTAATCATGGTATCCCTGGTCATCACATTAATGGCTGCCCCAAGATCAATCAAGGTGTGAGGTATAATGGTGCCATTGATGTGAACATCTACTACAGGACTTCCAGGATCTAGGTACTTTGGGCAGATGACTTGTCCTAACATAAGGTCAGACAGTTGTCCTATGACATTGATAGTTGAAGCATCTTTCTTCCGTCTGCCTGGGTGTTTGAAACACTTCTCCTTAACCAGTTTGTTGTATATTGGCACATCCTTGATGGCTTGGAGAAGTGGTATTTTTAAACACAACTGCTTGAGCTCACCCAGAAGCTCATCCTCCTCTGGGTTGGGTTGTGTGGTGGCTGTTAGTCTCTCAGGAAAGGGTGGAATAGCCTTCGGTTCACTTTCCTGTTTATCTTCCTCATCCTCTGGGGAAGGAGGTTGGCGATCTGGTAGAGTCTTTCCAGATCGAAGATTGATCTCCTGGATCTCCACAGCATAGGTAGGGCATGAGGTTTCCCTAGTGTATACCTGCTGGGCCTGTCTATTGTTGGGGTTCGGGTTCGGTTGAGCAGGCATTTGAGGTTGCCTTGGAGGAGCAGGAGGTAATGGCTGAGGTTGAACTGGTGGTGGAGGCAAGATGGCAGGAGGAGTGTTGTATTGGGGCCTCCACCCCGACTGAGGTGCATTCCATTGAGGCTGTGGCTAGGCATGTGAGTGATATGAATGAGAAGTAGGTTGAGTGGGGTACTGAGGTGGATAAGACCATGGAGGAGGCATGGACCATGAAGGATGAGCAGGGGGACCCCAGGAAGGCATAGGAGTCAATTGGTTGGGGCTGTAATAAGCTTGAGATGCCCCTTGCATCCCCTGCTAATAAGGTCTAGATTCTTGTGGCCTCCTTTGGTTGAGGTAATAGAGAGGTTCAGTGGGAGCTTCTGTCCCTTGGTACATGGCTTTAAACCCAGGTAAGGTTGGACACTGATTTGTGGGATGGTCCTCCTCACAAACGAAACACACTTCAACCGAATGCAATGGGCATTCGTTCTTAGGGTGTCTCCTTGTGCACCTAGGGCAGAAGACAGCCAAGGCTCTCTCAGCTTCTTCTTTCTTTTGCTGAATCCTGAATGTGTCAAGCTGCATGGCAATGGTCTGTCTCACCTCACTCTTAAGATCTTCTAATTGATTTGCAAGCTCATGTTTGGAGAAAGGGACACTAGTTGAGAGGTGGTTTCCTCTACCTCATTTCCGAGCTGCCCTGGAGTGGTTTCTAAACACAGTCTTGATGTCCTCATAAGGCAGTTGGTAAATGTCCCCCCCAGCTAACATGTGAAGGGTATCTAAGAGGTCTTCAGGGACTCCTCGAAGCAGGACCAACTTGAGGGATTTAGGGTCAAGTGTGCACCTGGCCCGCTTATAGCTTAGTTGGAACCTCTCCTCATAATCCTCTAAGGACTCATCATTTCCCATGGTCATCCGAAAGATTTCCCCCTTTGTTTCCTTGGACCTAAAGTAATCCCGATACTTGGTATTGAAAGCTTGCTGCATCTGAGCCCAAGTGGTGATACTATTCCCAGGTAAGCCCATGAACCAGCGTAATGCTGCATCCTTAAGAGTGGAAGGGAAAAGTTTCAGCTTTTGCTCATCTTCAGTGTAGTCATAGGTTCTACAAAGGACAGCAAACTCAAACAGGAAGGTATCCGGATCTTCAGTAGTTAGCCCATGGAAGTGAGGTAAGGCGGAGGGGCTAATGTTCTTCATTTTCATCTCTCCATTGGTCTCTCGGATGGGGAAGGCACCTTCTATTCTCTCATCTTCTCTTCTATTGTCAGCCATAGCTTCAGATGGAGTGGTCTCTAACTCTTCTTCTACTATAGGATCTTTGTATATCTTAGGATGTTCACCTATAGGTTCTTCTGGGTCACTATCACCAAAGAAGAGAGAAGGGTGACTTAGTGATGTGGTGGGGGTGTTTGGTAGGAATTTGCCTGATCTATCTCGGTTCCTACGAGGCATGAAATGGAAAAGACTTTCTTTTTCTTTTGATTGTTTTTGCTTTTCTTTTCTTTTGGTACCTGCAAAACTGAAAAAGATTGATCTACAACTAACTATGAAAGATACAGAATTAAACTGAAAGCAGGAAAGAACTAATCTACTTTGCTCAAATGAAATTGCAAGAATGGAAATGCTAGTCTACGCTTGCAGAAAGGAAATGCTCATCTATGAAAGCAGGAAATGCTAATCTATGAAAGCAAGAAATGATAATCTATGCTACTTTTGCAGAATGGAAATGAAGTAAACTACTTAGCAGAAGGCAAGAGTAAGAAAGTAGAAGAAAAGCAACAATTACTAATACTCTGACGCTTCCCCGGCAACGGCGCCAAAAAGATGGTGGGCTCCAGTATTGTAGCAATAATGCTACAACTCTTGGAGCTTCCTATCTCTAATTTTATCAACCCGGTAGTTCGTACAAACTTGGAAGCGACGGTGCTGTATGCACAAGTACTAGCTCTTGTCGCAGCTGTCACTTGGTTAGCTGGCACAAGTCCGCTAGGGCTCAAGCCAACTTCTATATGCTCACAGAAGAAGCTTTATGAATGATGGACGAAAGCTAACTCAAAGGAGACTAGTCTATTTGCAGAAAGAAACTGAAAGCCAACAAAGCATGAAAACCCTAGTAAACCCTAATTTGACTAGCTAGGCCCTTACAATGCAAAACTGTGAATGAAACTACTACCAATAATGCCATTACTTGCAGTGAGCTGAAATATATGCATCTAAGCTACTTGCATCTGAAAAGACATGTTTTTGTATTTTTTTCATTAAGTGGTTGGTTTTATTGTGATGATGCTTTTGATTAGGGTTTGGTTGTGCAGGAGCGGTTTGAATGGAAGGAAAGCATGGGCAAGGTCAGGATGGCTAGGGGAGGTCCCAGAGGGTCTCTAGCATTAGTCCACAGAAGTCTACCACGTTCGGATGCTCAACAACCGAGTTTGCAGGCTTCTACAGGAAGTCTGCAGGGGATCCTACAGGAAACTCAGGGATTCTACAGGAAGTCTGTGCAATTCTACAGGATGTTCGACCGTGGGAGTTTTGGGAGATGGTGAAGTGTTGGAGTGGTGTGGGAGGATAGGTGAGATGGAGATGGAACTGGTGATGGCTCAGGAGCAGAGAAGTCAGATGGAGGAAGAGTGCATGCAGTGGGTTGATGGCTGGAAGGATGGGATCAACGAAAGGTTAAGTAAATGGAGCTATGTGAGTAATGGGAGAGCTGGAAGGTAAACGAGCTGAACAGAGTTCGGTTGAGTGGCTTCAGGTGTGGTTGAAAAGACGAGGAAGGTAATGGAATGGTGTGGAGCAGTGTAGATGAAACAAATTGTCTATGAATGTCACCAAACGAGAACTCTTTAACCTATGTTAACTGTGCTATTTTGAACCAATGAACAGCAGTGCAATTTGTGAAAGAAACTCGTGCATGGAAGTGGAATGGAGAAGTAATGATCAAGACCAAAGTGCATGGATGGATCTACGACTAAAGTAACTGTTTGCAGCTTGCATGGACGTGAGAAGAACTGCGTTTCTTTTTGGTGGTTGATATGGACTGCACCCCAATCCCTAAGCAGAGATGGCAGTGATCTCTAACAACCTTTTTCTGGAGCTCCAATGAATTATAACTATCCTCTTCTAACCTAAGCAACTGGAAGCAAATTCATCATAAACTAATCCTATTCAATCTCATAAAAATTAAATCAGCAGACTGTGAATTCGAATTGCATGTCAAAGTAAAGAAACGAAGTGCTGGAACGAAAGGCAAATAACATTACAACACCGAGGAGATCTATTGCTCTTAGGTTGGGCCCTAACCTGAGAGCTATAGCTCCCTTAGAAACTCAGAATGAGATCAAAATCTACCTGCCTTTATTCATAACCAAAAATCTGATGTCGTGCCAAAACTGGCTTACAAAAAGAACCAACACCGAGCTGTAGCTCGTACTTCGCAATTACAAGAGTAATGCAAAAGTTCAAAAAGCTCCTATCAAAGGCTACGGCCTCAGTATTTATGCAAAATGATAATCCAACAGGTTTCCTTGATTTGTGGAGCTCGACTGTCCAACTGAAGGTTAAACTGCTGATCCTGTAGAACAGTTGTAACTGTTGTTCCTGTAGAACGGTTGGCTGCCTCTAAGCTCAGTGGGGAGATTGATTGGAGCTCGGAGCTATGGTGGGAATCACGAGGAAGGTCCCCAAGACTGTGGACATCCTCTCCTAAAAACCAGCAGTGCCACCTTACTGTCTCCTTGTCTCCTTTCTCGTGGTCTTTGCTTCCTTTTAGTGCCAAAAACCTGAAATCATCATGTATTAGTCACGTAGATAGAATGCCTACCCTTCTTCCTACAAACAACACGAATAAACCAAGAAATGAATGCATAAGCAATAAAAAATGAATGGTTTGAGCAAAGAAAGTAGGCCAAATGAGCCCAAATTGTACCAAAAATTGGGGCTCATCACTACTCATTCATATTTCAACTCTTGAAAATGACATAAGTAATTCAATCTCTAACTTGCAGGAAAGTAAACTAAATCATACTACGACAAGTAATATTCTGATTCCTTACTAGTTGTATCGCTTGGCTATAGAAAGGAAATCATAAACAGATGAGTAATATGATGTCTAAGTAGCAGAAAAGTAAATAAGCAAAACAAAACTTGAAAGAAATGACAGTGTTGGAATTAAACTCAGGAAATGAAAATCAACAGAAAGGACAAGATGATCTCATGTTAGTAGTTATCAAAAATATGTAAATTTTCCCGAGCTGCCTACAAAAACCTTTAAAAGAAGCACTGATCAGCTAACAGTTACAAAAGAAAACATAAAGGAGATATGGACAGCAATGAACATCAGAACAACGCAATATATATATACAAGCAATGATTATAAAAACAGTAAATGAAAGTAAGTAAGAAACTATACAAAGCTTCGGTGTACAGGGGCCCTCTCCAACCTCGGCCAGTCAATCACTTAGTCACAAATTGAATTCAGGAATGCTGTCTTCTCGTATATTTAAAGTGCAGTAATAAAACAAAGTAAAGCACAGTACAGTGGGCTAATAACAACAGTCAAAATTACATCTCAAAAACTAACTATCCAGCCTATATCAACGCGTTATTTATAAGTGAAAGTGCTACAACTAATACCTAGATTTTATGCTGCCAAGAGACACGTAAATCTACCTGGCCTGAGATCTAGCGTTATGGTCATCATGACAGTTGAATCCATGGAGTGGTGGCTGCCCGATTCAGTTCACGGGCTGATCTACAGGTGTGCCAGTACCTCCGGAAACTAAGGATCATGCCACGCTAACCTTCACGTGGGTAAAACAGAGCCGTGCCACGCAAAACTCCTCGTTTGGCCCTTCCTTTGACCGTCGTTGACCACGACCGTTTATGAGTGATTTGGCTGAACTAAGGGGACGTACTCCATGTACACGTCACTTGCAGCTTGCCCATGTGGCCGGTTTCTCCATTGGACACCTGTAACATAGCCTTTAACAAAATGGCTGCGGAAACTTGGGCTGGCTGCGGAAAGTGACAAGTTTCCGCAGTTGTTTGAACAAAAATCTAAATCAAACAATAGTCATAAACATAGTTAGGAAACCATTTCATAAGCTCTTTTAGACTAATATGCAATGATTTGACAGCTTGGTGGATGAAGTAAATGGAAAAAGAAGACTGAAAGGGTATATAGGGAAGTGCAGGTTTGGGACTCAACAATATGAGCACGGAGGGTAATATGGTAAGGTTTATGAGTGGGGGGATCAACATAGTTATTAATCTAACCAAGTGTTAGATTAATCCTAAGCAATTTTGGACGCGGAAGGGCAAATATAAGTCCCAAATGGACTTTAGTATTTCCCAAACTTAGGTTATATGGCTATAGTGCCAAGGGGTGGGGATATTTAGTATTTTTTTTTTAGGGTTTTTATGTAGTTTTTTGTAGAATAGGGATAGGAAAATGTTTGAGGGGGTTAAATAATAGAGTTAGAGGTTAATATGATTTTATGGATTGAAACTAAATGGATGAATGCTAAGTTTATAGAATGAAAACTTAGGCATAGGGAAGTGAAAGGAGTATGGAATGATCATTTTACACAAGAAATGTGACTTCTTCTCATAAAGTAAAATCAAAGTTTAACTTAGTATTTCTCATAGAATAAAGTGAAATAGGACTATTGGGCAGATCCCAAGGTCCTTGAGGGGATGTTAGCAAATGATTTCTGGGGGAATGATAGGGGAATTAGTCATGCTTCCACTGTTCTGCAATCCAATAGCTACCATGGTACCAATGTCATTGATGAGATGAGTCTTTCTTCGATAAGACAAAAAGTGATTATAACCTTGATTCTGCAACCTCAAACTGCCTACCCAGCCTAATACACCTAACAAATTTTCTTCCTTTTGATTGGGTGCACTTGAACTAGCAAACCCTGAAGTTCCTCTTTTCTTTTGACTACCCTCCTATCTAACTCTACCCTTGTCTCTTCCAAGGGCCCAGATTAAGCAGCTGGGCTCCTTAATTTCTCTACCTATGTACTCGTCTGTCAAGCTTAAACTATTTGGACATATATTCTTTCTCTATTCTACAACAACAAATTTAAATATGGAATGGTCTAGTTTGAAATGTTGGGCCATCCATCCAGTGTGACAAACAACAACATTTGCACATTTTGAACTCGCAAAATAAGATAGCAGTGGCATTTTGACTGGACACTTTCCTGGTCTTTTGGTTTGGGGTTCATTTCTATCATTTTTTCTCACCAATTTACTCTTTTTTCCCTTTGATTTTTATTTTAGGGCATACCCTCTTTACCTTTTTTAATTTTCTTCATTTGTTTAGAAAATATGGAACCTTTGCAGCATGAAAAGATGAACATATTTGGCACTTCCACAGTCAATCATGAAAAAATGAAACCTATTGGTATAGGAACCTAATAGTGGCTCCGCTTGGGGATGGCTTTTCCTGGTGAAAAGTCAAGAACAGCAGGTTAGATGGCCTTATTCTTAGTTGGCTTTTATAGTTCAAAACTTCCTTCTTCTCGAAACCAACAATCTGAACCTTTGTAGTTTGTATGTAGTGCTTATGAGCTGATCTGTGCAAAATTACAACTCTGTCTTTGTTGGTTCTTCTGAGTACTTATCATCATCTTTATACTTCCCAAGTCTTCTTGTTGATCCTTTGTGGTAAATTCAAAATCCTACACAAAAGTAATGTACTTCCATGACTTTTTCCTCAAAGTCTGTTGCATCTTGTTCCTTATCTAATTGCTATAAATGAAAACTGATGGAAATACAAATATTTATGTACAATATACAATTGTGTTATGTTCATCAAAGGGAATCAAAATAATGCTTGAGCATTCACCCATTGATTGGGCCTTCCTTAGTGTCTGTGCCATCCAAGCTTTCCAAAAAATAGGTGTTGTTACCTTGTACTGCCTAAATGACATAAGGTCCTTTCCAGAGAAAATCAAATTTCCCATGTTTCCCTTTATCTCCCCTCCTAGAGTCCCATCTCAACACTTTGTTTCCTATGAAGAAGTCCTCAGCTTTTGTTCTTTTGTCGAACATCTTTTTTAGTTTCTCTTGTAAAATCTGACTTCTCTGATATACTTCCTCTCTTCTCTACTGCAAGTGAATAGTTTGATTGATCCTTATCTGAATGTCATTAGGTTCTTCTTGTATTTCTTGTAGCAACTTGATCATAGGGATTCCTAAGGAGGAGGGGAACACAGCCTCCAGGCCATATACCAATTCATATGGACTTGTACTAATAGATCTTTTAGTGGTCAATCTGTCTGCCCATAGTGCATTCACAAGTTTTTTATTCCAATTCTTTTTATTTTCCTCCAATACCTTCTTGATGATGTTGATGAGGCTTTTGTTGGATGACTCAGCTAGGCCATTACCTTGAGGGTAATAGGCTGTGGAGTGGCCCAATGTAATGTGGTACTTGTGGCAAAAGTTGATCATTCTTTTGGATTTGAATGCAGCAGCATTGTCTGTAGTAATTTTTTCTGGACAACCAAATCTAGACAAGATGTTGGTTTCTAAAAATTGCATGATGATTGAATCATTGGCTTGCCTACAAGGGATGGCATCTATCCATTTGGTAAAATAGTCTGTGGTAGTCAAAATCCACTTGTGTTGGCTAGAGGAGGAAGGGTGAATTTCACCAATAAAGTCTAAACCCCATTGTTGAAATGGTCTTTCAGTTGAAATAGGTTTGAGGGGTAAAGGTTACAACTTTCTCTTGCCTTCAAAGATCTGGCATTTATGGCAAGACATTACGAACTTTTTCACATCAGCAAACAAGGAGGGCCAATAAAATCCACCTCTTAGGATTTTATCAACTGTTGATTTCCAGTATAAGTGTCCTTCGCAGTCACCTGCATGAAATTCCTTAAGGACTTTGTCAGTTTCATCCAATGTTAGGCAATTAAGTAGAATACCTTCATGATTTTTCCAAAATAAAACATTGTCTATGATACAAAATTTTGATACCTTCATTTTCAAGAATCTCTTTTTAGTCCTGGACAACCCTGGAGGACCTTGCAGGTTTAACAATACAAAACATATGTTAGGATACCAAGGTGATTGTGAAAAGGCTTGATTGATCTATGGAGTCACCATCTCCTGTTCGTTATCCACTTCATTGATGTCAAGGGCTTGGAAATTGGTTTTAGTCATTAGCTTGGATAATCCTTTCCCTTTTATGAATTTTTTGGGCTTGATTTCAATGTCATACTCTAAGATGTTGGCTATCCATTTGCCCCTTTTACCTTCAATTCCTTCTTGAGTTAAAATATCTTTAACCACAGCATTTGGAACATAGGCTATCACATGTGAGTACAAGATATAAACTCTTAAATCCTTGATGGCTTTTACAAGGGCATAAGCTTGCTTTTCCATGACCTGATACTTTAAGGGAGCATCTCTAAGGGCTTTGCTGAAGAAAGCAATGGGCTTTTCACATCCTTGGTCATCTTTTTGTAATAGGACATCAACAATAGTATGCTCAGATGCAAAGGAAAATATCATGAAATCTCTATCAAACTTGGGACTTGTGAGCACTGGTGTTTTTGTCAAAGCTGTTTTGATGTCTTCAAAAGCTTGTTTGGCTTCCATAGTCCATTTGACTTTAGAATCTTTCTTGAGCATATTATTTAACAGTCTTATCATCTCGGCTAAATTTGGAATGAACCTTCTTAGGAAATTGATCTTTCCTGAAAATGCTTGCAGTTCTTTGATGTTTCTTGGATGAGGCACTTGAAGGATAGCTTGAATTCTGTCGGGGTCAATCCTAATTCCATCTTTTGAAATTATGTGACCTAGGAGTTTGCCTTCTTCTAGGCCAAACAGTGATTTCTTTGGGTTCAAAGATATGCCATATTTTCTGCAGATTAGGAACACTTGCCTTAAATGTTCTAAATGTTCTTGGTCTGATTTTGAAAAAGCAGTGAGGTCATCCAGGTATATGACTAAGAAATCATGGATTTCTTTGGCAAAGGCTAATATCCATTGCTCTTTGAAAAGTGGCCCCTGCATTTTTGAGTCCAAAAGGAATTTTGACATATTTGAAGGTTCCCCAAGGTGTTGTGAAGGCATTTTTGTCTTGGTCATCCGGGTGGACTAAAATCTGATTGAATCCTGAAAATCCATCTAGCAAAGATATCCTAGAGGTTGCCACTACCCTTTGTAGGATATGATCCATTTTTGGTAAGGGGTAATGGTCTTTGAGAGAGAATTTGTTCAAATTTCTTAAGTCAACACACAATATTATCTCTCCCATTTTCTTCCTAGTAGGCACTAGGTTTGAAATCCACTCTGAGAACCTGATAGTTGCAAAGATTCCGGCTTCATACATTCGTTTAACTTCCTTTTCAATCAGCAGAAGGAGGACAGTATTCACCCTTCTAAGATTTTGTTTAAAAGGTTTTTGATTTTGTTTCAAGGGTATAGTATGTTGGATGACTGAAGTATCATTGGACTTGAGGTCCTCATAACTCCAGGCAAAGACATCTTGGAACTCCTTAAACAACTCTGTGTATTTTAACTTCTGATCAGCAGGCAATGTTTTGGATAGTTTTACCATTTTGGGATTTTCTGTGGTTCCAATGTTACAGTCCTCAATTCTGCATTTAGAGGTTGCATCTTTGGCTTTCTGGGAATGTCATTTGAATCAAATATGTCCTCTAAAGGAGTTAAGCCCATGGGTAGAAAATTATCCTTTAGTTCAATTAATTCAGCTTCTACCTCAACTATTTCATCAAAATCTGTTTGCTTCAGCTCTTGCAAATTTTGGTCATCAAAATTTGTTGGGTGTAAAATCAGATTTGCAGTTTCAGCAAATATACTTTTCTCACTTTTGTCTACCTGTTTTTGATCATCCATGGTGCTTGTATCAATGTTTATGCTAGAGAATTATTCTTTCAAAGTCAAGAAGTTTTATATCTGTGTATCATTCTCAAAGACTTGCCAATTTTTGACATTATCTGGGACAGCAGGTCTGTGTTTAATTTCAGCAGTGAAGTGGTGGTTGGGCTCAAATGGTAGCTTGCAAGTGTTGGCAAAAGTTGCCAAGCTATGTGCATGTAAATTGTGCTTTCTACGGATTTTGGTGAGTTGAGACTCTTAGAAAGTGTTAAGTATTTGAATGGCTGCCCCTCTGTAAGCCCTCAACCTAAGATCATTTGTAACAAAATTTCCCTTCATCTGTTGTATAATCAGATCTGAATCCTCTAGAATTGAAACCTTGGTTGCCCTAGACCTTTGATGAGCTTGAGACCTAACAAAAGGGCTTCATACTCGGCCATATTGTTTGTGCATCTGAAATTTAACCTATATGCATGACCTTCAGCATGGTCATTTTGCATATTGTGTATCCAAACCCCTGCCCCTGCTCCTAATTTGTTGACAGAGCCATCAAACTCTAAGTACCATAAGATTTCTTGGTTGTGACTAGCCTTAAGAGTTTTAGAAGCTTGTTTAGTGGGCAGGTTTGGCTCTTGCAATTCATATGGTATGTCATTTTTCTTTATTGCATTAGTCATATCAATAGTTTTTTGATCTTGGGCACTAGATTTTTCATCTATGCTTTGTGTTTGTGCTGCTTCTAGGAATTTGACATCAGTTTTGGGACACATCCCAGCATTATATAAAATGAATGAATCCATATCAGAATGCATATAATAGATGGGGAAGTTTTGGGGTTTTTCTTGACTGCTCACCACATATTTCATTAGTGCTTCTCTGTATAATCTCTTTGGCGGGCCAAAGACTGAAATAGTGGCATAGGAATGTCTAGTTGCAAATATCCTTGGAGTTTTGCACCCCAAGATCTGGACAAAAGCATACCATACTTAGGTGGAATGTCAGCCACCACCACATCCATCAAGATTTTCTTTGCGGGATATTGGACCAATGATACACTAAGATCTTTGATTAGGCCAAGACACCTGACCTGGCTGGAATCAAATGAGAATAAGTCTTTGTAGGGCCTTGTGATATCTAAGTCTAGTCTCTCCATCATAGATTTTGGAATTAGGTTATGGGAAGATCCCGAATCAAACATAGCATTATGCAACACCTTGTCATGAATGTTAAGCTTACATAGAATGGAGGAACTCCTCCATCTACTATTTTACCATTGACTTCAGGACCGAAAATTAACTCTTGTTGATCGTCAAGAACATTGACTGCATCCTATTCTCTGGTATTTGCAGTGACCTATTGATTTTTTGACTGTAATCTTCATGTTTGGCCAATTCAGAGAGAGGAATAGCTATTTTCAGCTTACTATTTCTGTTTCTAAGTTAAAATATTTCTCTACCTGAATTTGTGCATTATGGACAACAGATTTTTCCTTTTCAGCCGAGTTTTCAGTGATTCTCTCTTGATCAAGAGTGTTGTTTTGAGGTACATCTAATTTGGAATTATTTTCAGGAGAATAGTTTAAGTTTTCTTTTGAAGAATAGGATGTGAATGAATGGTTATTTGAAGACTGTAAATCTGATATATCTTCCACGGTGACTTCGTTTGGTTTGGGTCTGTTTTATTAGAGGGTTCTATCGGGACAGCTTTATTCTTTGTTTTCTTTGGTTGTTTGGTATCCTTCTGGTTGATAGATTCAAGCACATCTATGGTTCTGCTTCTCAATTTGTACTGTTTATGAACCTCATAGACTGCTGCATCATAGCCTTCCCTAAAATCAAATGACTCTCCAGCTTGGTTTGAAATTGATTGATGTTATGGGCTTCTTGGTCATCTTGGGTTAGGAAAATTTTTTGCTCACTGTTTAACCCCATCAAGTTGATTTGGGTGTCCTCTATTGGCTCACTGGATGTTGAGGCTTCAGCATAGTTCTCTTGAAATGGAGGTTTGATGTTCTGATCAGGGCCAACCCTTCCAACATTAGGACTTTGATTTTTTCTAAAGTTTGGGTTTCTTGCAGTGTTACTTGATTGACCTTCCCATGATGATTTTCTTTCAATGGTTTCCACCCTGTCTCCAAGTCTGTCCATACTTTTGATGGTTGCATCATCAAGTTTTTGTTCAAATGCTGAAGTTTCCTCTTTGAAAGTTGTTATTCTTTCAACTTTTTCCTGATTTCATTTAGCAATTAGGTTTGCCTCCACTTTAACAGCTATATTCTGCATGTCTGCTAGGCTTGGAGGGGCTATTTCCCTGAGCTGGTATGCCATATCAGAATCAAATCCTTCAGGGAACTTGATCAAAGCTAAATCAGTTGGAGGTCTAAGGTTTTGAGGAATAGCATTATAAACATTGTTGAACCTAGCACAATAGTCTTGGACGGTTTCTTGTGGGCCTCTTTTCAAATTAACATATTCTATTAAAATGTGTAGAGGGTGTTTTTTCTTTTCCCATCTGTTTAAGAAGGATTGATAAAGAGCTTCTGGATTAGCTATAGAATTTGCAGCAAGTGCTCTAAACCAAATCCTTACATCACCCGTTAGAATTTGGACAAAAATATTCATTCTCACATCATCATCATCTATTTCATAATTCTCAAAATAATCTTGCATTTTCTTAGTCTGTTGTTGGGCTGTATAGGAGCCAGTACCATCAAAATATGTGATTTTACTCTGATAATCCTAAGGCATAGCCCCTGGATTTCCAGGTAACTGAAGAGGAGCATAACGGTTCGCCATATTTATAGGGAAAAATGGGGCAACAGGAAGAAATGGGACAACTGGAACAGAAGGGACTGGAGTTGAAATATGTGCAGTGGATGAAGGTGTGGAGAAGGCACTTTGAGAGGTGGATGAAGAACTAGGAGAAGCAGCAATAATGTAAGGATGGATTGAGGCTTTAGCAGGAGTTGGGATATAGTTCTGCTGAGCTGTTTGAAGGTTTGAATCATCAGATTTCTCTTGTTCTTCTTCTTTCCTAAGGATCTTAGAAATTAAAAAGGGATTTTCAAAAATAGTTGGAGGATCTGGGTCAGGGTTTGACCTGGTGTACAGGGTTTTCTTCTTTGGAGCCAACTTCTAAACTTGTTTTGGTATTTTATAGGAATGCTTTAAGATCAAAGTTTTTCACAATATTCTACAAGAGTTTCTCTGAAATATAGGAGGCTTTGGGCTTTCCTTTGAATATGTTGAAATAGGGAAACTGATCAAATCTTTGGAACAACTGTTTAAATCTAAAACTATATTGGAGATTGACTGAAGCAGCTTTTATCTACTCCTGTGAATGCAGAGCAAAGACAATTTCAAAGGCTACCTGGCCAACTTCAGGCTCCATCTGTAACTTAGAAAATAGACAGTAGTTATAAACAAACATTCAGTTCCCTAGTGGAGTCACCAATGATGTTATCACTCAGGTTGTTCCCTGCCTCCTGAAGGGAATACGACTGAGGTAACCACTAACCAATCTTTTAGCTGCAGGTCCTAACCTACCTGCAACCTGTTAACACCCAGGTTGTTCCCTTTGACTCCTGAGGGAATACGGCCGGGGTAACCACTAACCAAGCTTTGGATTGCAGGTTCTAGCCCACCTGCAATCAGAGAGGGCTCTCTCTTTCAGTTTTATCTTTGTTTTTTGTGATCTCAGGCTAGTTATGAGGTGAGGATTTTGTTTACAATTTTGGTTGAATGATGTCTTCCGGTAGCTGAGATGAGGTCTTCAGAAGGTTCAGTCCATTGGGCAATGGAGTCTGTGATTATGGGATGCTTGAGATATTGAGTAAGATTTGCTAAAACTGCAGGGCCTTATAGATATATCATGAAACAAACTTAAAATTGTGAAGATGAAATATGTTTAGCCAGTGAAAGGCAGCTAAGAGTTTTTCACTAAGCTAGTGATTTGAGAAAGAGATATATCACTCAGGAGCAGATTCGAATTCTTGAATAAAACTCACTGTGAAGCTTTAGCCTGAAGGTGAAGCAATTAAGAATTACACTTTCATAACTAATACTAGAGGAAAAAATTCATAACAGCATAGATTGAGTTCAGGGTATTCAATGAACAAATCCTGGAACTATTCTTTTTCTGTGCTATTAAACTGTGAAATATAGCGCATGAATGGATTATGAAAGAATGAAATACATAACAAGAAGGTTCAAGAAACTTATTGTGCCATGAAATATGCAGGAATCCTGTAGCAGTAAGCAATCACACCACAACACATCAAAACGACTCAGAACTTTGGATATTCCATCAGCTCCCTGTATTAAATGTCTGAAATTTACAGCATAGGTTCTCTGGAAGAGAAAATCAACAACCCCAGCAAGCTTATGCGAGGGGATATATATACAATCGGATTTTACAAAATATCTGAAACGCTGAGTCATTTGTTCAATAAATGCGTTCACCAACTTTCAGGAATAGCAGATAAGAAAGTTATTGCTATTCTAAATATACAATGAATACCCTTCAGTTATGTCAGAAGCCTTTTTGACTTTTGGAGGCCATTGAGTCGGTTGAGCGCTCTGCATTAATTCTAAATGATATGCCTTTAATGTTCTGTGGTGCTGTAGCTTTCTCGGCCCTGTCATCTGTACCTGTCAGTGTTGCTTTGGTGGCCAAATTGCTTTGCTGAGTTGGCTCAGCCCACTCTTTTACAATCATAGTGGATGTATCACCTGTCTGAACATGATGATTTATATCTTGATGTAAAAATTTGATGAAAACATGTTTGTTCACAGCAATGTCTGTATCATGTTGGTCCACCATTCCTGTGTAGGCAACTGATGTCTCAAAATTGTGCCTAGTCTTTCATCTGCCTCAGTATATTTGTAGTAATTAGGAGGCACCTCAAACAGATGTATGATTTCATTCATGATAAAAAATAAATTTTCTACTTTCTCATAGAGGCCCTGCCCAGATGCAAGCCCTGTTTCCTCTGGGGCACTTGATCCTGCAGTGATCTGATTTGTGGAAAATGTATTTACCCTTTTGGCATAATTTTCATGGGACAACAATCTTCCTGCACTGTTTAGTAGGCTGTGAAGGCCTCTGTTGTGCAATGCTGTGAATTTCTCTGTGAACTTGTTGACCTCTGTTTTCATTTCCTGGCACCTTCTATCCAATGTTTGTACCAGATTTCTCAATGTGAAGACCCTCTTTATCAGTAAGATGGTGTCAGTTCTATTGGTGATTCCTATTGCTACCAGCTGAGGGCCTGTGCGGTTGTTTAGGACATTGATCATCCTATTAGCTATCTCAGGCATAGTGCCTAGAGATGCTCTTGCTCTTTGACTCTCCTTGTGTGCCCTGCCTATGAGGTCCATGTGCTCATGAATGGTTTCTATGTATTGCCATTGGTCTGTTATAGATTGACCAATATTGGCCCATAGGACTTTCTTGATTTCTGCCACTATTTTGTCAAGAGAGAGCTCTTTCTCCAGCTCTTTTATCTTTTTCTCAAGAGCTCTTACTTCCCTTGTTCTTTCAGCTACAGTTTGCTTTGATTTGTCATATTTTTCATTAACTGTGGCCAATTTCTCCTTGGCTTCATTTAGCTCTGCCATCTGGGCCTCTAGAACTTGAATCTCCTTCATCATCTTCTGCATATCAAGGCTTGGAGCCTGTTCTGATGTTGTTGCTGGTGCTGATGTTGATGGACCTGTTTCAGCTGTCTGTCCTGTGGGAGGAGTGATAATTTGAGGGGGCTCCTCAAGGTTGATCACTGGCTGAGGGGGCTGAGATGTCTGGCCTCCTTCTTTCTGCTGCAGGGCTGCCTGTAATGCAGCCTCTGTTTCTACCAATTTCCCTTCTGTTTGCACCAACTGTTTGTGTAGTGTTAGCAGCATGGCTGCTACATCTTGGTCCTTCCTCTGTTGTGCAACATCTTCTGTTTGAGGGTGAAGGGTTGCTGGAATTTTTACCATTTTCCTCAAAGCCGCTATATCTGCATCTCTTTCCTTTAGTAGTGCCTGTACAGCTTTGGGATCCTTTGGGTCATGCCCAAGCTCTATAATAATATCTTCCAAAGACCTGATCCTGTTGTCTTTGGCCTGAGAGGATGCCTTCTCCAACTCAAGTTGGGCAGTTGTATTATGAAGACTGTTTTGCAATTTGTGTGCCAGGAAGGTCTTGTCTGCAAGAGTTGAATAGACCATCTCACCCATTTGCTTGTGAAGCTCTATCTGGTCCATTGGGTGGATGTCTTTTGCAAGTACCTCAAGGTTGGTCCTTATGTAATCTGCAGCTGACTGTGGCTGCAGCATAGTAGGCATGAAATGACTCATAGTCATTTTCCCCTCTGTTATGTCATATGCTGACATAAGCCTCTGCTGGTTTGTGGGAGCCATTTTGGGCAAGTGATTGTACAGCTAGAGTCTAACTAGCTCATTCCTCTTCTTGATATCAATGAATTGCTGCTTTATGCCAGATTCTGCCCTCCTTTGCTGGCTTGAGGAGCTGACCTCTCCTCCAAGGGTTCTTTCTTGTTCCTGCTGAAAGGAATTGGCATATGCTTCCATGCTAGGGGGCCCATACCCAGGGATTGCCCAATAGGCATCTCTTCTTTAGAAAGAGGATTTAGTCTTTGCCTTTTCTCCCCTTGTTGACTTGTATATGTAGTGAGGGGAGTTTCCTGCTCTCTATCCCTCTTCCTGCTTCTTTCTTCATTTAGTGGAGTTTGGAGCACCGAGGCATCTACCACTGTTTCCTGCCTTGGAGGCACACTTTCTTGAGCCTGCTGCTCTGTAGATATTGGGGCCTCAGCTGTTTCTTCTTGTTGCTTGGGCTGCTCTTTCTGTTGTTTTGCTGTAGGGGGTGGCTGCTCCTGTTCCGTCTCTTTTTCTTTACCTTTGCTGGCTGCCCGAGGAGTAGTTTTAGCTACCTGCTGGGGGGCTATAGAGGATGAGGCAGCTGCTCCAAATTGAATTTGATAAGGAGAGGAAACCTGCCCACAATTTTCCAAGTCAGCTTCCTTTTCAAGATTCTTTGCTTCTTTTTGTAGAATTTCCTCTTTAGTACTTGCTTCCTCTAATGTGCCCTCTTTCCATCTTAACAGATTGGCATATTTTTCAATGTGGGGCAGCCTGACATGATCATAGCTAGCCAATTTATACTTGACCCTTCTAAGGCTAATGAAGTGATTTGGGTCATAGGGTATCCAGAGGAAACTAGTTTGCAATCCAAGGCGTTGCAGGATCTTGTCTGCTTCTTGCCATGCCTCTTCTCTTTTATTATAAATGAATGGGCCTAGTTGATTTCTGACTTTCAGTTGCACCTTCTTGTTTTTGCTGTGGAAATGGACCATGTCTGCATTTCCAAACTGCCTGAAATACTCTAAGGAAAAGAGTCTCATAGGGACATATCTTGGTAGCCTATATGGGGCTAACTCACAGCCATATATTCTTATCACTGTATGGTGTTGGTAAAAATACCAATCCCCAATGCTGTAGGCCTTTGAGAGCAGGAGGATCCTTTGCATCTCATCTGTTAATCTTGGAGGAGGGGCACTCAACAGCCAGGACATGGCTGGATGGATGAACATGTCTATGAATTCACAGTAGTTGTATGGTGAAAAAGATATATGATGGAAAACTGAAGACCAAAACACTACAGACCTTTGGTTCCCTTGGGCATCAAGCCTCTTGAGAGTAATAGGGAAGCTATCAAGCTGATAGAATAGGAATAAGTGATAGATGTAAGATGTATATCTAAATATCCTTTCCCTCTCTAGATTCATCAATTGCTCATGAATCTTATTGGCAATGTAGGCAGCATAATCATAGTGAACAGTAGGAGGCTTCCCAGGGGAGAAGATGGACAACATGGCCAGAATAGTTTCATCAGCATCCTCAGATGTCCTATAACCCAGGACATAACTAATCATATCCACAAGCATCCTTCCCAACTCATTGAAATATACATTTCCTATGGGAGGAATCCTCATAGTTTCAGAGCCTGGTTAAACGAATAACTGATTGATCTTTAAAATTTGGGCACTAGACAGCTTGCCTCCTTTCTTTAGCAAGTCCATCATGGAGAGAGGAGTCAATGGCTTTGCAGTATGAAAGTGTAGCATCTCATTTATGGCCTCAGGGGTGACATGGAACAAAACTGATCTTGAGGAATTGAGGACAGCTCTCTGACATGGGTCATAGTTGGCACTGCATCTATGTATCAAGTCTGGGAGGATATTGACCTGAGGGAGATTGAAAATGGGCAAATTGGAGTCCCAAATCCCTAGGATACCATTCCCACTGAGATGTTTGGCTTTAAGGTCATTGAGTACATGAATGTGGTACTTGCTATATTCTGGGATTCCCTCTGCCATTTGGTAATCTCTGTCAGCCAAGGGCAGCCACTCTAGCTCTCTCTATGGGGCATTTAGAGGTGTAACATTCAATGCAACTGGAGTTTCCATGGTTTTTGCTACTTTGAAATGTATTTGAACTTGTTTTTCTGGGCTTAGCAACACAGAGCAATGAATTTTGCAGGAACATGGCAATTTGCAGGGAAAACAGGGTGAATTATGGTGAAAACAAGTTGAAATGCTCCTGAAAAGGTATAATGAGAAAATACTGAGACTGAAGAGTTGTTTTCCCAGTGAACTTATGCAGCAGAGGTTTCAATTTGCGAATGCGCAAACAGACTGTAAATTTGTGGAAATTCGGTTCGATGGGAACTTCTGTAGGTGAATTCGGCCTTACAGTGTGGAGGAAAAGCACTGGTTTATGAGGATTTCTGGAACTTACTGTGTTTTTATTCTCTTCTTAGTTTCTTCTATGATTTATGTAAAAACCAGGCGCAGAGGGGATGATTTGATAAATACCTGGTATATTCTGGTAATGGTGGCAATGCAGACGAATTGAGGGCACCCACAGTCTTTAAATCAATTTCTTGAGGTTGGAGGAGAAATGGTCATAAATTACATGTAGAGAGCACAGTAGACTTTTGGTGAAAAAATGAGAAAAAACGCGAATTTTGGCGAAAATATGGACATTTTGGGCCTTTGGCGCGTTTTTTGGATGATGTCAGCATGACGTCATCAGGTGGGATCGGGTACGGAAGGGTGACGTGGCGGCCTGTGAGTGGTCCATGGGAACTGCTGAGGTGGCAGACAGAGTGGAGCAATGGCAGGCTTAGCGCTGATGCGGGGCCGACTTGGCATGACTGGGCGTGACGTGGGCGTGACGTGGGCAGGCGGTAAACCAAAGCGGTAAGTGGTTCCATCGGACCGCTTATGGTACGGGGGCGGTATTGGCAGGCGGCCTCCCGATATGACCTGGGAGCGACGCGTGGCACTGCCCTGACGTCACCCTCTGACATTTTTCGGGTGCTATCGTCCGGACATCGGGGGCGGCCCGATATTGATATGGGTCATCAGATGGGAAAGCCCAGATCCGACGGACGACGGTGTTATAGACATTTTTGTGCCTTACAACATGAAGCATGAAATGTCAATAATCTAAGGGATCCAAAGTCCCTAAACATGTTGTTCCTACCCCTAGAGGAACAAGGTCAGCAAACCACAGCACTAAATATCAGTTCTCCACCTGAAAACACTCAAAAACAAGCTAATTCTGGATCATGTCAACTGCTCCACTGAGCATCTGCGCTGAATGTCAACTGCTCCACTCTGTACCTGCGCTGAATGTCAACAGTAATGAAGGCTACCTGCGCTGGGCGAGTTTGGCCAAGTGGCACAGTCATTCCTCAAGGTGTCAATGCCCAGGAAGCTTCCAAAATGACACTTGGATCAGGGAATTCCCCTTGTGATGAGTAAGAGGATCTAGATCTCCAAGTGGAAGCAAGAACCTCCAAGTGGACTCAAGAACTGAAGAATAACTGAAGTGGGAAAGGACACTAGTCAGCTCCATGCCAAGCTCAAGCTGACTCATCCTTTCTCCAAAAATCCTATATATAGAGCTCTCTCATGAGGTCTATGGAGGCTGGAATCTGGTGAATGTAAGGAAGTGCTGTTGGTTTGAGTATAGAACTATTGGGTGATTTGCTTGAAGGAGGTGAAGAGGAGATTTCTTTCTGCTAGGAGGTGATGCTGGATTGGGCCTTTAATGGTTGTATTACTTCCCGAACTTTACTTCTTCCATTAATAAAGCATTTGAGGTTCTTCTATATGCATGTGTCTCAATGGCGTATTGATACTTGTATATTTGATTTATTCTACTCCTTGAATCAATTATGAATGTATGCTGCTTGTAGTTTCCCTTTCTTGTTATTTTGTAGGATCTTGGTGTAGCTGGGCCAGTGAAAGAGCAAGGAGCTGGGAGCAAGCAGTAAAGAGAGAAGATTGGATCAATCATTAGCGGAAGACATCGGTTAGTGGATCTCTTCCTCCTCTCTCTTACATCTCATAAAGAAGTAATCTCGAATAGCTTTGCTTTGATTGTTGCTGAGGTACTATCACCCTTAGAGTGGGATAGGGTCATTCTGTATTGGATACTTTTCCCAACAACAAATTGGCGACTCCGCTGGGGATCGTATCTTGTTGGTTGTTTGTGTTTTTTCTATTCATTTCATAAACACAGAGAGTACCGAATCGAACTGCATTTGGATCTTTCAAATGCAAAGTAGAGGGCAGCTACTCTAGCTCAGTTTCTGGGCATGTTTATGATTTGAAGAGCTGATCCACAAGGACTCTAATAAGCTCTTAGTGATAGCTTTTCATCCTCCTTTTCATCCCTTAGTGTGTACTTGACTGATAGCTTCTGATTTGGCCAAAAACTGTGAATTTTTTAGCAATCTGTGACCCAGAAACCAAGAGAAACGAAAGTTTCGTTCTTCAGTGCAGGCTGTGTGAAGGCTGTCTGCATTTCAGCGCAGTTCCCGAAGGGGCTACCTGCGCTGAATGTCAAACTGACAGTGTACTACCTGCGCTAAACCAGTCTTGCCTTGTGCTACTCGGGTTTCCTGCTGTTTCTTGCCCTGTTTTCATCCTTGTTTTTGCAGCCTATTACAAGTCAATGTACCTATCTGAAACCAACTTTCCTTGCCACTATTCCGCCTCGGTTGTATAAAGAAACTGTATTTGTTCTTTGTGTATTTCTTATATCATTTGTAGTTTCCCATAACGAAAGTGAACCAGTCTTGCTGTTGCCTCTTAGATCTAGACCTGTGATAAAGTGTCGTTTTGATCTTAAGAGTTAGTTTGTTTGCTGTTCATAGCTGATTGAGCTTTTTCTTTCGTCATATGGTTTGAGTTTATATATTTCTAGTGTCGAAACAAGTAAATCTTAAGGTGTCTTTTGATTTTGGACAAACTTGTTTGCTTTCACTTGAAATTGAATTCAAAGTTATACAACAGCGTTCTTTTTTGTATCACACAAACATTAAGAAAGAGAAAAGAAATACCTGCATTGTGCATGTGCATTTTGACAGCTTGCATGATGATTTAGGAAAAAGTGCATTAGTGTGTGCTCTATGATCTGTGTGAAAAGATGTTGTCTTTCTTTTCCCTCAGTAGTTAAGATTTTCAAAGTTGAAAGATTGAAAAGCCTGCTTATCATCTTAGACTGCATTTAGGAGTGTTATCATACATCTCGTGGTGATCCATAAAGGCAAACTGCTAAACAAGATCAACCTTAAAATAAATTGAATTTACATAACAACGCATTGAAACATAATGCAAACACATAGAGGTCTAAGCTAGAGACGTGTTCTGGCGTCGTTAAACGTGATATCTTAGCGTTGAGTGGTTGGGTGATTCCTCCACGGTGAAGCGATAAGTATCAATACGGACTTGTGCTCCCACGTACCGTCGCGTATATATTGGGAGACCCCTATAGGAATAAAGCCTTTATCCATAGGAAACCGTGTCGGCCACCCTACTGATCGCAATGCAGTGAACACAGCATTCACGAAGATCGACCACCCGTACCGTAAAACGTATTCTGTGGTTTTGCGAAAGGTTTGGCACACCCTCTGCCTAGATCTCCAGAGCAGTTTCTTTTGGCCTTTTTCAAACTCTATAACTGAAAAAGTCCATCCGAGCATTTGTCACTTCGGGCTCGTTAAAACATCGAAGGAGACTAGAGTCATCTTTAGCTTTTTCTCGACTCTTTAAAAGTGAAAAAGCAAGTTGTGTCTAAGCGTCATTAAAATTTATTTTAAACGGGATAATCATCACCATTCCCTCGTTGATCTTCGAAGTTAGTCTTTTGGCATCGTAAGTTCTTGTAGAATCGCTAAGAAATCTTTTGGATAGACTAGATATGTCTGAACAACCGTCGACATCTACGACTGTGTCGTCCGACACAGCGGCAGCAGAGCCTCCTGCTGCTACTCCAACGATGTTCGCTGGTATACCATCTGTCCCGGCAAATTGTCAACAACAAGCCGGAGTCCAATCAGGGACGACGACATGGTTAGTTCCTATTTCTTCATCCGGATTATCATCTGGTATTTCTTATGTTGAAACTCAACAAATTGATCCAATGTGTCTTCAAAGGCCAATTTACCCTTTAAGTACTAGATTTCCACCATATGGAGGGCAGTATGCTCTTTCATTGTTCCCTCCCAGAGAACAACCATATGGGAGCTTACAACAAAGTTCAGGTCAAACTGGAATTACAGCCAGCGGTTGGATACCGATACTGCCTCAACAACCAGGAGTTGTATATTCAATGCAACCAGTACACCCTGTGTCGAATATTCCCACCATACCTGCTATAGTGAATGCGTCGCAAGTACAAGCTCCACCTGTTGTATGTCAACCCCAAGTTTCTCAGGTTACAATACAACAGCCTCTTGTCTCGACGACTCAATCACAATCTCAGGGTAGTGCCTCCTTATCTGGAGCGACTCAGGCTCAAACAAGTACTGTGACTCCTCATCTTGGTCAATCATCCAGTATTGGTCAACAGCAAATGGTCCAACAACCAGAGCTGGTTCAATCTCAACAACCGCCATTCCAGCAATCATATCAAGGACCTGAGCAACAAGTCTTTGTAAGTAATGGGCAACCATGCTATAATGGTTATGCCCATCAACCTTGTCAAAGTTGCCAGCATTATGTTGGTCTGCAAAGACCCATGGCTCAGGCGATACCATCTTATCCTGGATATGCTTCGCCTAACCTGAACCAACAGTTTCCCTTTGTAGCAACTCTAGAATTACCAGATCTAAACCGGCTGACGAATGATCCAATTGCTTATGCCCCTTGGTGGCCAGCGATTCCGCATAAACTTCCGTCAGATATTCCTAAATTTAATGGAAATCCGGGTGAAGATCCGTCGAATCATGTGATGACATTCCATCTATGGTGTTCATCGAATACCTTGAATGATGATTCGATAAGACTTCGCCTCTTTCAGAGGACGTTAACGGGTCCGGCGGCAAAATGGTACATTGAATTGCCTAGAGCTTCGTTCGACAACTTTAGTACCTTAGCCACAACCTTTTTAACCCATTTTCAATTACCGATAAGGTATGAAACGGGAACAGAACTCCTTACCAACTTCAAACAGACGACTGCCACCCACATATCTGATCATATACATGAGTGGCGACGTCGTCGTAGGATGGTAAAAACGTACGTTCCCGATCAGCTATTAGCTGAATGGTTTATCAAGTCATTACTTCCTGCCATCACGGAAGATGTGGCAAAGGGGGGGGGTCGTAACGGAAAAGCAGGTTATCGCTCGTGCGCAATATCTGGACTTGGTCTATACTCAGTCCGACACGCTCGACGACAAAATACCTGACGCCCCTAGACCGGAATTCTCAATTCCTCCTCCTCCTAAATCAAACAATGACTCTCACACCGGCGATGGCGTGATTGGCAAGCACAAAATTTATAGTCAAAATGCAAATGAAGAACTTCTTGCCTCAGAAGTAAATGCCATGTCGACCGACAAGGGAAAACAACTGAAGCAACCAGGGTGTAAGAACAGAAAGAAAGGGAGAAGAAGGAAACCCCCAGCAGGGTGTCATATATGCAATGAGGATCATTGGACGAAAGATTGTCCACATATAGCTGAAGTTAAGAAACTCTTTAAGAGTTCAAAAACCCCAGCAGTGTTGACTGATCCGTTTCCTAATCCAGGTCAAAATCTGGTTGCTAATCAAAATGCTTCCCGATCCCAAGTGCTTATGTTGTCTGTCTCGAAACAGCAAAATGATGCTTTGACAAGGAATAAAGATTACAGGAATCCACGGCTGTTGAATAACAAGGCTAATGAACAACCTAGTAGTTCGACAACAATTTTGACCAAAGTTGTGCCACCCATCGTTCCTGAGCCAATGATAAAATCGCAAAAGGGAGCAGTACACAGATCGACATTTAATCCTCGTGCCAAAGTAGCACAGAATTATAATATAGTAGAGGACCTGGCCCAATCGCCGTCCGCTATGTCGACACTTAAGGTACCGCAAAATTGCCTCTCCCAAGAGCAAGCTTTATTATCAGCAATAGATGGGATTGGCCCAATAGATTCCAATCTTGTGGCCTTTGATCATAAAGGATATGACCCTCAATTACCAGCTCAACTAGCTTTCCTTATTCAAGTGAAAGCCCTCAACAAAACTGTTCATCGAACAATTATTGATGAGGGGGCATCTACATGTCTTATGTCGATGAGTTGCTGGAAAGATTTAGGCTCACCACCCTTGTCGAAATCTTCAACGATGTTAAAAGCATTTGATGGACGATCATACGCTCCATACGGGATTTTAAGTAACTTGCAAGTTGAACTGGGGGGAAAAACAGTAGAAGTTGATGTTGAAGTAATCGATGGAAACCTCGATTACAACATCCTACTGGGAAGGCCCTGGATATATGCCATGGCCGCAGTTGTGTCGACCTACTTCAGGAAGATTGCATTTCCTTTCCAAGGAGGAATTACAATTGTTGACCAACAAACATTTCTCCCCAACAGTTCACAAGTTACGGGAAGCATTCCAATGATCCACGGAAGGAATCATTCGCTCCAAAATATCGGAGTAGGTCTCCTAAAAGACCCTGGCTTAATGGGTACTTTTGCCCTACCGCCTCCGAGTAATCTGGCGGAAACGGCCACAGTGGAATATGAAACCTTCTATTTCTAATGGATCTAAAACTCCGAGGACGGTTCTTATCTCGTGTCAACCTCGTTAAAAAATGAAACAAGGAGTCATGAGGATAGTTCTTTTACTGTGTCAACCTCATTAAAAAATGAAACAAAACCCCTTTCCAAATCTCAAAGGTAAACCTTCATTCCAACCACCGAGTTGAATGCAATGAAGCTTGGGGGGCATGCACCTCGATTTGCGTTATTATGCTGGGGGCATGCAAACACCTCGATTTGCGTTATTATGCTGGGGGCATGCAAACCTATCACCGAGCAGTTTTAGCACATAGTTCATGCTCGTTAAAAAATAAACATAAGATTGAGCAGTGTTTTGGCGCATTCAAGCTCTTTAAAAAATGAACCCAGTACTGGTAAATAACCATTGTGACCGTAAATTTATTAGCCATAAAAAGCCTTGGTCGTGTTTGCACCTGCCACCTCCATTCCATTTGGCCGATCGTTCACCTCCATATGATTGTTTACCCATTTTGAGGAACAGCTGTGAAGAGTGATTTCACCTAGCCATCCTTGTGACACTACCGTGATTGGAAAATTCCAACCTGTACCTGGAATCTGCTGCTATCCCTGTTTATCACTCGTTCCTCAAAAGACGAGTCTTCTTTGAGCTCTTTTCATCTGACTCGTAAAATATGAAAAGTTTGCCGAGTTTTGGCCTTCCAGCTCGTTAAAGTGACCAGAAGAGCTATCCCTCCTCTAGATTTTAATCTTTTTGGACCTGAGGGATTATTACACAAAAAGGTCGAGCGCTTGTTTTATTCGGCTCATTAAAGTTATCGAAAACTCATCCCTTCTGTATTGTTTTATACTTTTTCGGACTTAAAGGATTAGATGACGAAAAAGGAATTTTGGAGTTAACTTTCTGTACCTTTTCAGACTCTCTAAAAATGAAAAGGACCGAGTTTTCCTTGTCGTTAGACTCGTTAAAATGATTAAATAGCGACAAACTTGTCTTTAGACGAGAACGAGTTTCCCTATCGCTAGGCTCGTTAAAACATAGCGATGGGCTTGCCCGAAGGGCAGGTTATAGAACAAGCATATGTTATCCTCCTCAAGCTTGACAAAAATAAAGAGGTACTGGTCAGAAATGACTGGGGAAAAATTGGGAGAACCTCAAAGCTTTAATGGTAGCAAGTCGCTCTTGAACATGACACTTTGTCCTCCGTATCACATCGGGTTGGGTTGTTTCATTCACCGGTCTCATCACCATGGTCTTCGCCAAACCATCCACATTTGGGGTAATGCTACCGATCCATCACATCAGTGTCGTTATATGTTCAAGAGATGTTGTTCAGAAAGAGTCAACCGTGTCCCATCCACTGCCATACATTATCCTTCATCCATCCATGATCGCCACCCTGAATCATATTTCACAGATTGTTTTCACCTCCACTAAAATCATTAGCTCCGTTCCGTGTCACTGATGTGGGATTCATTAAGGCCCTCCTTTGACGGATCGCTTCTTGTCGACTTCAGCTCATTATCCAAGAAGTTGATCTAGGAACAACCCCCTCAGTACTTTGAAGCTTGCATGCCTCAATGGCAAGTTTCTCACTTCCGGCGACAGGTATACATCAATGACCTTCGACCAGAAGATTTTGCGTGGTGTTCGACGCCAAGTCCTATATTCACACCACGTGAATTGTACTGCAGTACCTTGAGGGTCATTATCTTTATCGGTGATTCCTCTCGCGCTTGTTAACGGTTTTCATTATTGACCGGTAATCAAGCGATGTCTTTCCATGTTCGACTTCAACGCAATTCTCACATGGATTGACTTGTACTTAGAGTGAAGATCGAACGAGTTTGAAGACCCCGGATCTAGTTTCATCCATCCGAGCTGCGATATATATTCAGGAAATATAAAGACATTTGATATGTACATCATTGCAGCAGATGACCATCCTACTCAAAGGATGATAATTTCAGCAGAGAATTATCAGTCTACCATCAGACGATCGTCTGTTCTATGTACCAAAATGAATTTATAAAGCTGAGCATGGGAATGCCCGCCTCAGCTAGATCATGAAAGCAGAATGAAAAATAATGTATTGTATTGTATTTTATTACAGGTCACCTCTCAGCGATTGAATGAACTTTGGATCCTCCTGATAAAGCATTTCACCCGATAAACGACCTCATACTTTAGGGGGCAACTGCTATAGACATTTTTGTGCCTTACAACATGAAGCATGAAATGTCAATAATCTAAGGGATCCAAAGTCCCTAAACATGTTGTTCCTACCCCTAGAGGAACAAGGTCAGCAAACCACAGCACTAAATATCAGTTCTCCACCTGAAAACACTCAAAAACAAGCTAATTCTGGATCATGTCAACTGCTCCACTGAGCATCTGCGCTGAATGTCAACTGCTCCACTCTGTACCTGCGCTAAATGTCAACAGTAATGAAGGCTACCTGTGCTGGGCGAGTTTGGCCAAGTGGCAAAGTCATTCCTCAAGGTGTCAATGCCCAGGAAGCTTCCAAAATGACACTTGGATCAGGGAATTCCCCTTGTGATGAGTAAGAGGATCTAGATCTCCAAGTGGAAGCAAGAACCTCCAAGTGGACTCAAGAACTGAAGAATAACTGAAGTGGGAAAGGACACTAATCAGCTCCATGCCAAGCTCAAGCTGACTCATCCTTTCTCCAAAAATCCTATATATAGAGCTCTCTCATGAGGTCTATGGAGGCTGGAATCTGGTGAATGTAAGGAAGTGCTGTTGGTTTGAGTATAGAACTATTGAGTGATTTGCTTGAAGGAGGTGAAGAGGAGATTTCTTTCTGCTGGGAGGTGATGCTGGATTGAGCCTTTAATGGTTGTATTACTTCCTGAACTTTACTTCTTCCATTAATAAAGCATTTGAGGTTCTTCTATATGCATGTGTCTCAATGGCGTATTGATACTTGTATATTTGATTTATTCTAATCCTTGAACCAATTATGAATGTATGCTGCTTGTAGTTTCCCTTTCTTGTTATTTTGCAGGATCTTGGTGTAGCTGGGCCAGTGAAAGAGCAAGGAGCTGGGAGCAAGCAGTAAAGAGAGAAGATTGGATCAATCATTAGTGGAAGACATCGGTTAGTGGATCTCTTCCTCCTCTCTCTTACATCTCATAAAGAAGTAATCTCGAATAGCTTTGCTTTGATTGTTGCTGAGGTACTATCACCCTTAGAGTGGGATAGGGTCATTCCGTATTGGATACTTTTCCCAACAACAGACGGGTTTCAAAGCTGATAGGACAATACGGCGGGACCTGGCGGCATTTTTTAATGATTTTCTTTGTTTTTTGTGAAATGCGCAATATAACCAAAACTTTGGATAGGCGGCAAAAGTGGGTTTTTACAATGTTTTAGCTGGCGGAAATGGGTTTTTGATATTTTTGCAAAAGCGGGGTAGGGCTATAAATTAAGCGGATCTTGATTTAATCCCAAAACACTATATTAGCGCAGTCTTGGCCTTAGCGCTTTGATTTCTTTGTATTTAAACCTTTTAGGACTATTAGGTTATATTTCCTAGGGGAAGGGAATATACTTATTTTTATGGGGTTTTTATACATATTGATGCTATAGTAATAGGGAAAGGGGAACATAGGGAGTTAAGTGTAGATAGAGTTAGTAGTTAGTATTGGATGGAATATGAATGGGAAGTGATAGATACTAAGTTTTTAGGAAACAAACTTAGTTAGGGAGTAGATCAAAATGAAAAGACTTTTACACAGGAAATGTGGCTCTTTATGCAACATGGATCAATCCATGAGTTTGATTTATCTCATGAGCAAAGGTGGTATTGGGATGTTAGCAAAGAGTTTGATGGAGGATGCTTGGGAAGTTAGACATGCTTCATTTTGTTGCTGCAAAACTGCAAAATAGGAAGATCTGCACTGACACCATGTGTTTCTTTTGCTTAGGCCAGTGACATGAAGGAAATCCTACTTCTGCAACCCCATCTACCTACCCATTCTATTGCCTAGCATTTTTTGTTACTTCAAGGAGGGTGCATTTAGACTTGCAAACCCTCATGTGCCTTTTCTTTTCCTTTGGCATTTTCCTTTTGATTTTCTATCTAAGGCTAGCCTTATTACTTCCAAGGCCCGAGATTAAACAGTTGGGAACCTTCATTCTCTACCTAACTACTTTATCTGCCAAGATTGAACAGTTTGGACATATTTCTTTCTCTAATCTACAACAAAAAAATAAAACATGGCATGACCCAGCTTAGACTGTTGGATCACCCATTCAGAAGTAGGACAACATCAACCAACTGTAGATATGTGTCTTCCACAAGAATATGAGATCTTTGCATCACCAAAGTAGATCATATTGGCACTTCCCCTGTTAATCATGAAAAATGAAACCTATTGGTATAGGTAGCTAACACAACCAGAGAGGGCTCTCTCTTTGTAATTTAGCTTTGTTTTGAAATATTTTAGGCTAGTTACGATGTACAGGGTTTTGTTTTAAGTTTGTTGGATGGTGTTTTCAGGCAGAGCTGGGATGCAAGTCTAGAACAGTCTATACTATTGGGCAATGGAGTCAATGATGGTGCACTGCTAAAAGTGTATCTTGGGTAACTGGTGGTGCTACAAAGCAAGATAGGCAGTTATGGAACAATTTTTCAAATCTGGAAATTGATGGAATGAAGTCAGGGAATGAAAGGCAATCAAGAATCTTTCATTATGCTGGCAGAGGGAAAGTGTATGAATATTACCGAGGAGCAATTAAGAATTCCTAGACAGTATTCAAAATGAAGGAATTAGTGCAAACATGAGCAGTTAAGAATTCATATTCATGACTAATTCTGAAGAAAACACATTTAATAACAGAGATTGAACACAGGGTGGATTTAACAAATCATGGGCTATTCTTCTTCTCTGTTACTAAGATTATGGAATACATATGAAATTTGCAAACACAGAAAACATAAAACACAGTTAGAATAACTTATTTTTCTATAGAATGACACAAGAATTTTGTAGCAGGTCCCAGAACATCAAATCCACATCCAGACGATCATCAACAGTGAACTTCAGTAGCTTTTGTATTAAAACAGTCTCAGAATTTACAGCGTAGCTTAGAGAGAAAATCACCAACCCCAAATACATTCTATGGGGAGGTATTTATACAAAAATGAGATACAAAATATCTTATGGATGAGTCTCCATGCAATAAGTTCCCTCACCAACTCTTCAAAGAAGTAAATGAAAGAAATAAATGCTGTAGTAATTGTTGGTGTGCTAGCTGTCCACTTTGTTAGAGATTTTTTGACCTTTTTGACTGAGTGAGACGGCTGGAGCTGCGTCTTTAATCTGTGGTTGCTGTTTTTTCTGTTCTGCTGTCTTTGTTGTGTCACCACTTTGCTGTCCCGCCCTTGGCATGCATACTTGGTCTTTTATTAGTGAGATGCAGTCATAATTTGACCCTTTCTTTCTGTTGTTTTTACTCTTTGATAGGTGGCTCGTGTATCCAAATTTGTTGACCTGTAGTTGAACAAAAATCTGTAGCTGACCAAAAGGGAATAGAAATAAAATTACCTGGGTAGAATTTCCAGCATTGCTTGCCACCAATCCTCTGTAGGCAGCTGATGTCTTTGTATTTTAATCAGTGTCTCATCAGCCTCAGTATATCTGTAAAAGTTGGGCTGAACCTCAAACAAGTGATTTATCTCATGTTCAATGTAAAACAGGTTCTCTAATTTATCATAAAGAGTCTGTGCAGAGGGAGGCCCTATTTCCTTTGAGGTACTTGAGGATTCTGTAATTTGATTTGAAACATAATTATTCATCCTGGTAGTATACTGTTCACGGGTCAGCAGTCTCCCAGCGCTAGTTAATAAACTGGGTAATCCTCTGTTTTGCAATGTTGCAAGCTTTAGCCTGAAATCATCTATTTTTGCCTGCATTTCCTGACACTTTCTTTCTAGAGTTAGGACAAAATTGTTAGGGTCAACACCTTTTTTGTTGTGAGAATAGTATCTGTCCTGCTACTGATGTCTAATGCTGCCAACTCCTCTTTAGTATGAGTTTTCAGGAAGTGAATCATTTTATTGGCCTGCTCAGGCATATTTCCTAATGCTACTCTAGCCCTTTGAGTCTCAAATTGAGCTAGGCCTATCAATTCTATTTGTTCATGTATGGCCTGAATCAATCGCCATTGGTCAGTGATTCACTGGCCAATTTTGGCCCACAAAATCTTCTTGATTTCAGCTAGAGTTTTATCCAAAGTAAGCTCCTTTTCTAAGGCCTTTATTTTGTTGTCCAAGGCTTTTATTTCTCTTTTTTTCTTAGCCACTGTCATCTTGGACTTGTCATAGCTTGCTTCTAGATTGGCCAACTTTTCTTTGGCCTCTTTCACATCTTTCACCTGAACTTCTAGCTCTTTGACTGCTTTCATCATCTCTTCGATGCTCATGCTAGATTCTGGTGCTGTTTTTGTTGCTGCTGTAGCATCTATAGTTGATGTAGTTGTTGTGGATGCTGGGATAATAGTCGCTGCTTGTGTGGGAGGAATAGTGGCAATAGTTGGAGTTGTTTGAGGTAGGTGGGAGGTCAACTCTCCCTACTTGTCTTGCAATGCTTTCTCCAAGTCTTTCTCCATATGAATTATTCTTTGGTTCATCCTCATGAGCAGATCCATGGTATCTTCTCCTTCCTTTTCTTGTACAAGTTCTGCAGTTTGAGGGTGCATGGTTGCAGGTATCCTCAATTGTTTTTTGAGTGCCGCAATATCTTCCTCTTTTTTCTTTATAAGGGCCTGGATGGCTTTGGCATCCTTCTTAGGATCATGCCCAAGTTCCACAATGATTTCCTCCAATGTTTTTATTCTGTTATCTTTGGCCGAGGAAGACATTCTCTCTAAATCCAATTGAGTGTTTTTGTTTTTCAATGATTCTTTCAGTTGATGGGCTAGCATGGCCTTATCTGCTAGGGTGGCATAGAACATTTCACCCATTTTCTTGTGTAGCTCTATTTGGTCCATCAGGTGTATGTCCTTGGCAAGGACCTCCAGTTTTGTCTTTATGTAATCTGTAGTTGTTTGTGGCCGTGGTATCTTCGGCTTAGAATGACTTAGAATCATCTTTTCCTCCTTGAAGTCATAGGTTGCCATTATTCTATGCTGTTTGGAGGGTGTTGCCTTGAGGAATTGATCATATAGCTGTAATCTTAACAATTCATTGTGAGCCTTGATTTCCATGAAATTTCCTTTAATCACAGGCGGTTGCTTGCTTTGCTGCCTTGAGGAAGAGATCTCCATACCATGCTACCTCTCTTGCTCTTGCTGGAGTGAGCTAGTAGGTGTTTGCTGGCTAGTTTCTCTTCCACTCCTCGAGCTCTCTATCACTTCTTCAGTAATTTCTTCCTCAACTTGAGGATCAACTCTCTGTCTTTTGGCTTCTGGTTGCTGTGCTGACCCACTTGGAGGTGTGGTCTCTTCCCTATCCCTCTTTTTACCTCTTTCCTCATTAAGAGGAGTCTGTAAAGTTGGCACATGTAGTGCCTCAGTTTTCTGTGGAGGGGCCTGCCCTTGACTCTGCTCCTTTAAGGTGGTAGGTTGTTCTGTCACTGTTTCCTGTTCTGCATCCATTACCTCCTTTCCTTTTGCTGTACCTGTTGCTGGTGTAGATCTTTCTCGGGCAGCTTGTGAAGCTACAACAGTAGATGGGCCTTCTCCGACTTGTTGTGGCAGTTTGAATATTACCTGCTCAAAAGAATCCAAATCAAGAGTTTTTCCAAATCTTTGACATTTCGCTCCATTATTTCTTCTTGAGTGAGCTCTTCAACTAGTGTCCCTGCCACCGACTCATATTGGTTTGCAAATTGTTCAATTTGTGGGATTTTGCAGTGTTCATAGTGTGACAGCCTATATTTTATTTTTCTGGCATTAATAAAGCCATCTGGGTCATAAGGGACCCACCAAAAACTCCTTTTCAACTTGAATTTCTCCCCAAATATTTGATCAGCATCTTTCCAACCTTCTTTCTTGTTCATGACAAAGGGGCCTAGTTGGTCTCTGAATTTGAGGCGAGCCTTTTTCTTGGCACTATGAAAATGAGTTAAATCTGAATTGATGAGTTGGCTGTAATACTCCAAGGCAAATAGTCTCATTGGCACATATCTTGGGAGGCTGTAGGGGCAGAGCTCACAGCCATAGATCCTAATGACAGTGTGATCCTGGTAAAAGTACCAGTCACCTATTTTATAGTTCTTTGAAAGCTGTAATATTTTCTGCATGTCATATGATAACCTAGCAGGAGGAGTTCTCTTCAGGAGACAAGAGACTAGATAGACAAACAGGTCAATAAACTCACAGTAAGATTAAGGGGAGTTGTGGACTTCATGAAAGACTGAGGTCCAGAAAATCACAGACCTATTTTCTCCTTTAGAGTCCAATATTTTGACGGGGCATTGGAAGTAGTCTGGCTGATATTACATGAACAAATGATAGATATAGGATGAATATTTGAAGACCCCCTCCCTATCTAGCTTCAGCAGTTGGTCATGTATCTTATTGGCAATAAATTTGGCATAGTTGTATTTGACAGCAGGGGGTTTTCCTGGGGTAAATGTAGACAACATGACTAGTATAGTTTCATCAATGTGCTCACTTGTTTTGAAACATAGGATCTCATGTCTACTAGTAGTTTGCCCACTTCATTAAAGCACACATAGAGAAAAGGAGGTGGCCCTGTTGGCTGGCGATCTGCTCTCATGATTACTTTGGCATTTCAGGCTATCTCTGAGCTGGAGAGTTTAGGACCTTCATCAAGCAGGAATTTCATAGAGAGAGGGACCAGAAGCTGAGTTTGCTTGAAGTTTAGCATTTGGTTGATTGAGTCAGGAGTTATTTGGAAGAGGGTGCTCCTAGATGGAGACTTGACTGCTCTTTGTGTTGGGTCATAATTTTCACAGCAGAGGTGAATAATTTCAGGGAAGATATTGACAGAAGGGAGGAAGTAGATGGGCAAGTTTGATTACCAAATGCCATAAATATCACTGTTGTTCAAGTAACTGTTCCTCAACTGACAGAAGTTTTGCAAGTGATTTCTGTCCCCAACCAGGTCTTGAATTAAGTGGTCCCTATCAGCCAAAGGCAATGCTTCAAGCTCCCTATGAGGTGTATTAAGAGGAGTAACGTTCAAGGCTGCTAGAGTGGCCATTTTGGAATTTGAGTGTTTGCAATATGAAACTTAAGCTTGAGTGAAACCACTGACAATAGAACAAGGATTATGAAACTTTTCCCAAGGAATCTGTGGATTGAATTCTGATATGAAACGGGTTCACCGGGTAACAATTCTTAGGAAGAACAGATTGTGCAGAGGCAATTTAGGAGACTGGTTCATATAGAGAAAAGGGACTCTTGGCAAATAAATTTGACCAATGCACTTAGTTGATGGGCAGCTTGGGGACTCTGCCAGTAAAAACGAACTAAAAAACGCGTTTTACTAGTGAATTTGCAGAGGAGGGCAAGTTTTCCGGGTTACTCTTGAACAGGGGGTCAACAAGTGAATTAACAAGTGGAATTTCGAGTGCTGGAGTACATTTTAGTGCGAATTTTGCAGATGTTCAATCTATTTTAATGGAGAAACTACGGAAAAACAGGGTTTATGGTCACCAGCGGCTAAATACCTTTTTTTTAATGGTGAAGAGGGCGACTGACATGTACAATGCTGAGCTGAGGGGTTGAAATTACAGGAAGAACTTGCTTGGTCGATTAAATTTGAGTTCGGGCGACAATTTGTCGTAAATAGCATGCAGAGCGCTCTAAAAGTTGACCAATAGAAATAAAACAAAACGGTCATTTTTGCACTTTTTAATGAAATTTGGACATTTCGGCGCCTTTAGGCATGTTTAGATGATGACGTCAGCATGATGTATTTTGGCGCGTAGTGGGTATGGAGAGTGACGTGGCAGCTGGCACGTATGGTGATGTGGCATGTGACATGGCAGCAGGGTGGTGACATCAGCGGATGATGTGGAAGCACTGCAGAGGGTTGGGGGTGACGTGGCTGCGCGGTCATGCAGTGATGGGGACCTGACATCATTGGGCAGGTGGCGGGCGGTTTCCAGTTTTCCCCGCACCACTTTTGGCCCGGGGTGGTATTGGAGAGGGGGGCTCTGATCACGCTGAGAGATTGACGCGTGGCAGGGGTACGGTAACAATACCACCAATCCCCCAGACGCTAATCTCCAGCGGATAAGGGCCTCCGATATGGCCACCCACCGTTGGATCAAGGGTTGTGGATCGGACGGCGGTTGGGAGGTTAAAAGCTGCGGGGTTTGACAATGAGGGGGGCCCGCGCATATTTAAATGTTTAATAATATATGAAGGGCATAAAACTTAGGTTATATGGGTTTTATACGTTGGCACCAGGGTTATGGTTATTCGCTCAATCAAATATCAAACGAAACCCGAAATATATGAGCGCAGAGGGTAATATGGTAAGGTTTATGAGTGGGGGGGGGTCAACATAGTTATTAATATAACCAAGTGTTAGATTAATCCTAAGAAATTTTGGACACAGAAGGGCTAATATAAGTCCCGAATGGACTTTAGTATTTCCCAAACTTAGGTTATATGGCTATAGTGCCAAGGGGTGGGGATATTTAGTACTTTTTTTTTGGGTTTTTATGTAGTTTTTTGTAGAATAGGGATAGGAAAATGTTTGAGGGGGTTAAATAATAGAGTTAGAGTTTAATATGATTTTATGGATTGAAACTGAATGGATGAATGCTAAGTTTATAGAATGAAAACTTAGGCATAGGGAAAAAGGAGTATGGAATGATCATTTTACACAAGAAATGTTGCTTCTTCTCACTAAGTAAACTCAAAGTTTAACTTAGTATTTCTCATAGAATAAAGTGAAATAGGACTATTGGGCAGATCCCAAGGTCCTTGAGGGGATGTTAGCAAATGATTTCTGGGGGAATGATAGGGGAATTAGTCATGCTTCCACTGTTCTGCAATCCAATAGCTGCCATGGTACCGATGTCATTGATGAGATGAGTCTTTCTTCGACAAGACAAAAAGTGATTATAACCTTGCTTCTGCAACCTCAAACTGCCTACCTAGCCTAATACACCTAACATATTTTCTTCCTTTTGATTGGGTGCACTTGAACTAGCAAACCCTGAAGTTCCTCTTTTCATTTGACTGCCCTCCTATTTAACTCTACCCTTGTCTCTTCCAAGGGCCCAGATTAAGCAGTTGGGCTCCTTAATTTCTCTACCTATCTACTCATCTGCCAAGATTAAACTATTTGGACAAATATTCTTTCTCTATTCTACAACAGCAAATTTAAATATGGAATGGTCCAGTTTGAACTGTTGGGCCATCTATCCGGTGTGACAAACAACAATATTTGCATATTGTGATCTTGCAAAATAAGATAGCAGTGTAATTTTGACTGGCCACTTTCCTGGTCTTTTGGTTTGGGGTTCATTTCTATCATTTTCTCTGACCAATTTACTCTTTTTGCCCTTTGATTTTTCTTTTAGGGCATACCCTCTTTACCCTTTTTAATTTTCTTCATTTGTTTAGAAAATATGGAACCTTTGCAGCATGAAAAGATGAACATATTTGGCACTTCCACAGTCAATCATGAAAAATGAAACCTATTGGTAGAGGAACCTAACAAGGTCAAAATGGGCCTCAAAACAAAAATTTACAACCAAAATCAATTTTATAAGAACCAATAGGATTCAAAATGATGATTTCAATAGTGGGGGATGATTCACCCTTTTTTGAATAAAAAAGAAAAAAACTATATTTTCAACTTATCTCCCTATGGTTTTCACTCAAATTTTGAGTAGGAGCATTCGTTGGATGAAAAATTTAATTCTTCATCCAATGAGTACCCATGTTGCATATTTTTGATGGAGCCTGCTATACGAAAAATGAGAAATACATGAAAAATGTGGTTGTAATCACGTTTTTTCATCTATTTCTCATTTTTCATGTAGCAGGTTCCATCAAAAGTATGCATCACAGGTACTCCTAGATAAGAAATTAAATTATTCATTTAGTGAGTGCTCCCACTCAATATTTAAGTAAAACCATAGGGAGATAAGTTGAAGATACGATTCAAAAAAGTAATTTTTTCTTCTTCTTTTTTCCCTCGTAAATTTGAGATAATCTAATATTATTTTATTATTTCCAATATTATTTTATAATATTTCTTAGGAGGACCATTTTATAACTCAAAATATATATAATGGATTAACTATCCATTGCGTAAATGAGCTTGCAGCTGAAAGTGGTAATGAAATACAATCCCAAAATGCCCCTCACAAGTGATAATTTTTTGTATAAAATAGGCTACATCATCCTAAGGATGAGGAAGGGATGTTCTATCAATCCCTCTTCCGTTATGCCTTACCTCCTCACCTTGTTGTAAAAATGTAGCTTTAACTATTAGGATTGCTAATTTCCTTCAAAACCAATGCATTCCTATTTGAGGCAAACCCATCACCCTAACAATTACTTCTTATGTAACAAAAATCATAACTTCTCTAACTACTGAGCCCTACTCATTCAAAGCTTGTGAAAATTCTAAAGAAATATGTTCATTAAATCCTTGCAACTTCTCAATGTAAGCTAACTAACCCGCACGTCCAGATGGTGTAACAGAGCATTATTAGAATTAGGTTCACAATAAACTACTACTCCTCCCATGGCTACTCAGAAACTATTGTAGGGCTAACACTTGGTTCATGAAAACATTCATTAGAGTAGATGATATCATTATGCTAGAATTGACTTACGGTTTTGATAATTTTCAACTTTTTGCTATAATTGGCAATCATTCGGAATAATTTTGGATAGTCACATCAAGTTTCAAAAGTAATGGCAGGAGTAATGACATCTTATTTTTATTAATACATGGTCTAATTTGTAATTACTAAATTGGGATACAAGTATGGTATATTGTATGACAAATATTTACTAAATTACGATAGTGGTATGGTGTATCATATGATAGAAATGATCCACCCCCAACTTAATGATAACAATCGTCCTCTGCATGTGTGACAAGGGGGTCATATCATCCTTAAATCCAAAAATGCGAGTGAATGACAAAAAACATACCTACTTGGGACTTACCATTATTCTAAAATGGAGAATAAACAAGTGTATATGTTGTGAAATGTTTCATTCATGGCATATGTCTATTGGTGTAGTCCTCCATTAGAATAATGTGGTGAGAGAGAAACTATTGTATTAGCAAAATCAAGTGTATTAACATAGAGTTATATCTATAACCCATGAGAATGAAAAAACACATATGTGAGCTTGTGATGGTGAACAAATGGAGATGCCCTTGGTCTTTAACAACAAAACTATATGAAGTTGCAGGAGTGGCTTGCACATGTGAATAACTATATCAAAAAAGTTCTCAAGAAGTGTATTAGTGAAAGTTGTTGCATGCAAGCCTCTAATAAGTGTAGCATATTATGGGTAATGAGTTTATAACAATAAAGGGGTTAAAAAATGAAGCATTTACATGCAAAGAAGAAATACTATAATTTTGTTGCAGAAGGATAACAAGGAGGTATTGACCACCAACAAGATAGTTTTAAACCACCACATTCATCTAATGGCGTCCTAGAGGGAATTTCACCATTAGACAAATTATTATTATTATTATTATTATTATTATTATTATTATTATTATTATTATTATTATTATTATTATTATATATATATTTTTTCTTTTTTCTTTTTTTATTTATTTATTTTTATTTTTTAGACAATGAAAAAACTAAGTGGCTGACAACGTAGAAAAAACTTCCCTTGGTTCAACAACTTCAAGGTTTGAATCTACATCTAAGATAATGTTGACAAATGAATCCTTAGAAGTAGGTTTGTGATACAACTATAGATGGTGTCCATTAACAAGAAAGGATGTCTAAGACCCATCAATGGTTTTCAATTTCACAATTCCCATTCGAAACATCGTTTCTACCTCATAAGGACCTAGCCACCTAGTGCACAACTTCCCTTTGAAATATTTAAATTTTGACTCATATAACAAAGCTCAATTACCTCTCTAAAACACCTTCTTCTTGATAAATTTATCATGTAACTTGGCATATTGTTGCTAGATGATATATGTGTGTTACACAATAACCAAGCATTTCACATTTGATTCATTCAACTATTCCAATCGATGTTTATAGGCTACTATCAAGCCTAAATTTACCCCAAAATCAGTTCCGAGTGTCTTAATATCAAACTCAATGGGAAATATAAGAATCTTACGAAATACCAATTCATAGGGAGAGAATTTTGTAGTGTTCCTCCAAGTATATCTATAATCCCATAACACTTATGGAAGTCTCTGAACCTAGTCCCTTATCAGCTAAGAAGTAAACTATCCTCCTCCATCTGTAATTATCTCCTTTGGCACTCCTTCAAATAAAAGGTCTGAAACAACATGTTCAGTGTCCCTCGTAAGTGCTCTTGCCTCCTACCATTTGGTGACATGGTTTGTGCATAAAAAAATATAGGTTTTCTATTGAGATGGGGGATTGATTTGTCCCACACAATTTTAGGAAAAATATTGAGGGGGGGGGGGGGGGGGGGGGTGAATCAATATTTTAACTCACTTTAAACTTTCAATTTCATATTCAAAATTTTGTATGCTATTGTTCTTCAGGTAATCCACGTATATATGCGACCTTAGTGAATGTAAATATCATATATCCAGTTTACCTAATTTGTCATAACATTCATTAGTAAGTTAACTTAACCATTATATTCATTAATCATCCAGTATGTCGTAAAGTACAGATAAGTCACAACACATAAGCAACACACATAGAATGCCAAGATTTTAGGTGGAAACCCAACGTGGGAGAAAACCATTGATGTCATATCTGTTTTATTCTTTTATTATAAAGAAAGGATTCATTACATTCAATATTGTGTAGACTCTTACCAGCATGCAAGCAGCCACCTCCAAGAGGCTACAACCTCCACTTGTTCTCTGACACCCACTAGAAGGGAGCTACAACCCCCAAATCTCATTTATCGGCTTCTACTAGGAGGGAGCTCCTACCCCCTCACTGAAGGATGCAACCCTCAGTTGTTTGTGGATGTCATTTCAAAATGTTTCACACTAGGTCCACCTATAAAACAATCATAAAATGACCTGCAGGTCACCTTTCATCATATTTTCACACTAGAGCCACATCAATAATAGGCTCAAAACAATATGCCAAGCTTGAAATATTGAATCTCAAAATATGGATCACTGAAGCACTATAAACCAACTGAATCAATCAATCATCAAACCATTAAATACTAAAGCAAAATAATCACTGAACTGAGCCTCAACTAACCATTGCAACTAGATCAAATAAATGTACAACCAATCCAATGAACACTGATAGATACAGATAAACATCAATGAAAGATAGTAGAAAATAGAGCATAACTTGTAATCATCAAGAAACATTGCAAACTTTGATAAGATATTAACTTTATAATATATACATTTCTATTCTGAAGTATAAACATGTATATACATGCTTCCCCTAAATGAAATATGTGCACAGATATCAAATTATTGAATGCTAAAAATGAATCACTGAATCATTCTCTGATTTAGTCTCATACCGAGTCACAGTGGCAACATAATCATAGATCAACATCCGGTAGCGTCAACATTAACCAATATTCCAATCCACAATCAAATCAACCTAGTCAACACTACTAGATATAGACCATGCATATCAAGATATCATTGATAGAAAAAAAATAGAACATATATCAATAACTATCATCATCACATAGAAAATGAAAAAACCCTAGTTCATATACGCGACGTCCATAAAATAGATATGCATGTGTATTCATAACACTCACGTATATATACCAACATACTGAATAAAATATCACATAATTTATAGGTTGTTGTGTAGGACTATATCTACGTATGTACATGACCTTATTGAAGAATACCAACATAAAAATCTTGAACTACCGAATAAGAGTTTTGGTGCAGATTACAATCATACATTCTACAAATTTCACTATTAAATCACTAGATCATTTCAAACACATTCAAAGAGATATTTCATCATTCGATATTCAAATAAAAATAGATTAGTCAGTCTTAACCATTAGTACTTAATGTACTTTTATATCCTCCAGATCTGAGTCATCTCCTTGCTCCCTAGTGCACACTTATATAGATTAGATCACACATGAATAACTATTCACTTGCACACATAACACCTTGATCTCCATCTCCTTATAAAGATTTTCCCTTAGCCAATACCTTAGGTAGATATTTTGGTAAAGTTGATGCTATTCATTGATTTGATCAAATATATGTTGCTTCCATAATTACTATGGGAAAATACCATGGTAATGACCCCTGGTATCCATATTTCCATGGTTCAGATTATGTGTGTGACTTTTGCTTATAGTTCCTGCTTATGTACACAACCCTTGCTCATAGGAACCAGGTATACTTTCTCAAACTTCACTTTTGTCATCCATATGTAACTGAATTTCCATTTCCCTGTCCATATCAATTGTAATATTTGTACCAATATTCTTGTTATATTCTTTAGTTCTATTGTAACATATTTTTACCTTGTCAATATTTTCTATTTTTTTCCCTTTTATGTTAAAAAAAATAGAGAAAAAGAACAATTGAAAAAATGAAAGAAAGAAAAATACAAAAAGAAAAGGAAAAAGGGAATCAAAATTTCGAAAAAACAAATAAAATGGATATAAAAAATAAATAAAAATAAAATCCCAAAAGGTGCACATGTTTAAATGCCGACCATCATAGTTTAATTATTTTTGTATTTAATATAATAGTTGTTTTGATTTTACTGCCCATCAACAATTAACGATGGCACGAAAACATATGATGAATATTGATCTTGCTCGGATCAACAGTTCATAGCCAATTGCAGGACCCTCCCATCCTAGAATGATAATAGTGGGGGAGGGGTTCACAAAGCGAATTTCCACACATGGCTTTTTCTATGTGCCATCTCTACAGCCATTACGATCCCCCTCCGCCATAAACCACTTATCATAGAACACCCCCCGGAAACCACTTATCTTCCACTATGCTTCCTATCATACAACATTTTGCCATTTTTTCACCCACCAAACATCCCGATATATTTCACTATCGCTATCTCTCTCACTACAATTAGCACATGACTGTTGTGCATTCAAAATTCCCGCCAAATTCTATCTGCATTTAATGCCCCCACGCCAATAACAATTAAACACCAAAGAAACCATTATTCACTCCAAATAAACTCTATTATCCTTTTCAAATTTCCATTTTAACAATTTTTCCTATCACCTACAATTCACCAGAATTCTACTGCAACCAGAATCTCAACAAACAAGTGATCTCGAGCCACCATATTTCTGGGTGACTCTATTTCAATTTCTCAACAATTGTTTTCCCTAATGGCTTCCCATAAAGGTGATGCAGGAGCATCCTACTTAGAATATTATTGTTCACTTGGTTGATTTAGGGGGTGATGTTTTTAATTATTTTTAGGAATCTTGAATAGATCGAGTGAGAAATCTATGTGTGAGGTTTTCAATTGTGAAATATTCTCAACTATGTGAGAATATCAGGGATAATTGATATGTGTAAATCTCATAGAGATCTTAGGGATTACGAGATCCTTGAATAGGAATTAGTTGGGTGAATTATGGGGAAAGTCATGCATTTTGTATAATCCATAATTATGTAATTAATCTATAAACGTAAGCCTGCGAGGAGAGTGAGAACAAGTGTTAGAAAGAGCTAAGTAGTGGAGAGAATAGATCAGAGCACAAGATGTTCTTAATGTATCTATAAATATTGTTATGAATGAAAGGAATTTTGTGTTCAAAATGTGTTTCTACGTGATATTTTATTATGTAATTTGCTTTTGTTGATTCCCTAGATCATAGGCTGAATCTCTGATAAATACAGGAAATTGTGTGTGGAGTTTGGTGTTTGAGCATCGCCTAAACAAAGGCATTAATTTGTTGATCGTTTATTGAAAGTGAACAAAGACTAAATAAACATGGCGGAATGAGGAAACCTGACGAATTTGCAAGAAAACCATAAGAAGATCTGAATCGTTCAATCAGACCGATCCATAAGATCTAACGATCATCGCATGCCAAAAAGCACAAAGGTTAATTCCAAAAATGGGCGCGCTATTTTATAAAACTGAGTTACTAGCTCAGTTAATTGTGACCGTCTATTTGAAGAGGCCAGATCTAACGGTAATCACGTCGAAAGATGCATGAGTTTTCATTTAAATTTCAGACGCGATATTTTATGGACTGTAATTTAATCCAATTGAATTTCGGATCGATCACAGCTGTTCATTATGTATGGATGAGATCTCATGGATATCGCTCCGGAAGATGCATGCTGGTTAGCATCGTTTTCAGATGCGATAAGGTTTGGACGGGATGTGAATTTTTTTTGAGTTCTGCTAAAGAGATCGGTGTTTGATAGTTTAGTAAGCACATGATTTAATTGTTTAAATTCCGCGAATTCTGTAAAGATGCAGTTTCGTTGCATCAAAGTAGTATCAGAGTAGAAGACGATTTTGCATGAAGTAGGATTATATTGCAGATTTTTCAGCATTAGTCTTATAATTTTTGTGCAGAGTAATAGTAGAGAAGGTGATTTGAGGGTATAAGCCTAAAAATAGTAGAAGGGAGTGCTCAAAGAGGTTGCAGAGATAGAGAACTAGTGCTTGCCAAAAGCCCAAGTCCAAAGAGGGGATTGATGAGGTAAGTGAAAATAGGGAGGACTTGATATTGTAGATGTTTTGTTGCAGTTCATGAATTTTGTTACAAGAGATCAAGAAAGCATATGACAAGGAAAATCAGAGGCACAGCGGAAGCAAAGGGAAAAGAAGAGGAGTCAGTTTTAAAATTTGATTGAGGTAAATATTTTATTGAATTTCGAATACTGGTTTGAGTTTGAAGAATTAGTGAAAATGAACATGGAGAAACTTAAGAAAGGCTCAAATAAATGTCAGATGAGTAATGAAGAAAGTAAGATAAGTCTTACAGTGATGAGAGCATAGTTGGATATACTAGAGGAATGGCTACAAGAGCAAGTGAATGAAGACCGAAGACATGGATGGATAATAAGAAAATGGGTCAAGTGGAAACTATTGCAATAGAAATGGAATGCTATGTTGATGAACAAACTTGAACAAGTACATATTTCTTTGTTGGAGAAGGAGAGACTCATAGGAATTGAGTCACAACAAAGAGGATTTGTTGAAACCCAGAAATTCCATGGTGGGGATTTGGTGCTTAAAGCATCAAAAGAGACCGAAAGGTCTGATATTTTTAAAACTGATAGTTTGTCTGTGAATGTAGGTATGGAACTAAATAAGGAATTTGTTGCTATAGAGACAACTAATGACCAATGTTATGATTAAGAAGTATTTTTTGAACACGAAGGAAATTGGGATGATTGTTTTTCATTCCATGAAGTTGAGTTTCCAGCTTAATTAGAGAAGGAAACAATAGCTAAGGAGATAGAAGCCAAAGAAGTTGAGACCAGAGAAACTGTAATAGGAGGAGACAAGGACACCATAGAGAACATCAACTATGTTGATTTGATTAACAAAGAGGAATTACTTCTAGAGCATGGTGGAGAAAATTGCTTTACAGATATACAAAATTTGGTTGACAGTTCGAGTGATGATGATGGTGAACTTTCAGATTTAGTTCTTAATAATATCAGTACAACAGAGTTACCTGGAAAAACTATAGGTGTAGATGGCGAAACACTTTGAGACTCGTTCAAATTTGGAAACCAGGAAAATGGGTATTCAAGTTTAATAATTATCTGAAGATATTATTCTGCGAGTTTAATTCCAGACTACATGATGAAGTTATTCCTTTGAAGGACCATCAACAAAACAGAGTTTTAAATCCTAGAGGTAGCAAGTAATTTAGACTTTAGCTATCACATTACTCTTGAAAAGTGACAGACCACATAGACAGGAGCCTATGATTTTTTTCTACATTGGAAGTCTGATGCAGGAACATCCTACTCAGAATATTATTGTTCATTTGGTTGATTTAGGAGGTGATGTTTTTACTTATCTTTAGGAATCTTGTATAGATTGAGTGATAAATCTATGTGTGAGGTTTTCAGCTATGAAATATTCTCAACTATGTGAGAATATCAGGGATAATTGATATGTGTAAATCTCATAGAGATCTTAGGGATTATGAGATCCTCGAATAGGAATTAGTTGAGGGAATTATGGGAAAAATCATGGATTTTGTATAATCCATAATTATGTAATTAATCTATAAATGTAAGCCTGCAAGGAGAGTGAGAACATGTGTTAGAGGAAGTGTTAGAGAGAGCTAAGTAGTGGGGAGAATAGATCAGAGCATGAGATGTTCTGAATGTATATGTAAATATCGTTATGAATGAAAGGAGTTTTGAGTTCAAAACGTGATTCTGCGTGATCTTTTATTATGTGATTTTATTTCATTGATTCCTTAAATCATAGGCTGAATCTCTGTTAATACAGGAAATTATGTGTGGAGTTTGGTGTTTGAGGATCACCTGAACAAAGGCGTTAATTTGTTGATCGCCGATTGAAAGCAGACAAAGACTAAATAAACTTGGCAAAATGAGGAAACCTGACGAATTCATGAGAAAACCAAAAGAAGATCTGAATTGTCCAATCAGACCGATCCATCAGATCTAACAGTCATCGCGTGCCAACAAGCATGGAGGTTAATTCAAAAACGGACATGATATTTTATAAAACTAAGTTAATAGCTCAGTTAATCATGATCATCTGTTTGAAGAGGTCAGATCTGACAGTAATCACATCGAAAGATGCAACAATTTTAATTTAAATTTCAGACGCGATATTTTATGGACTGTGATTTAATCTAGTTGAATTTTAGATCGATCACATCTGTTCATTATGTATGGACGAGATCCAACATATATCTCTTTGGAAGATGCATGCTGGTTAGCATAGTTTTCAGATGCGATAAGGTTTGGACATGATTTTAATTTGTTTTGAGTTCCACTAAAGAGATCAGGTGTGATAGTTTTAGTAAACACGTGATTTAATTGTTTAAATTCCATGAAATGTGTAAGGATGCAGTTTCACTGCATCAAAAGGAAAAGAAAAATTCCCTGTACATAATCCTCTTTTGCCCCCTATTATTAATTTTTATGAATCTCCACTGGTTGATAGCTATTTCAAGATCAGAGAGACCAATTGTGAGTTCTATCTATACGAACTTCACAATTGGGCATATCAGAAGTTCAAAGATGCTAGCGATGATTTCAGCTTTTGGAAATCCCTATTGCCCCAGTTCAGCTTTCCTCAAACTCACCATTTCCTAGAATTTGTAGCCTACTGTGGAGCCTAATACCTTCCCAGTCAAAGAGTTGTAATTGCCCAAAACAATGAAACCCTTTTTCATATTACAGCTGAGTCAATTTTCCAAGACCTTCATCTAAATCCTTAGGCTTCCTTACACCCTTTTTCTTCAAATTCTTTAATGGAAAGCTACTACAAACTCACTTTCCAATAGAGAGCTCACATTTTTGAATCAGTTTTACTAGAAAATTCAGAATTACCCAGTATTAACCCTCCTTATCCCTCTACATTGTTTCCTGAGATGCCTAGGTAGGCAATTTCCTTAGTTTCTTTTCTGTTAGGATATCCTAGTGACTAGTGGGTTGATGAAGTCATTTTGGGCTTCCTATCAGTATTTTCCTTTGGTAAAAAGCCATCAATTATGTTCAAATACATACATTTTGTTTCTGATACTATTCATGACCAATTTTGAAAGTTTAGCACTAAAGGATGCTTTAAACATCAATCAATTTTGGTTTATCTGTTCTTATATTATTAATATGAAATATTCAATTTTTCTATGAAAAAGTTGGATGTTGAAGGTAAACCTCTATCAATAATTCATTGGACATCCTTGGTGATAAAAACTTCTTAATATTTTTCTTTTAGTGATTTTATAAATCAATTTTTGTACATAGCTACTTGTTTGCTAAATAGTGATATAGTTGCATAAACTTCAATAGAGATCAAGAGAAATATGCATCTGAGTGAGCAGAAAAAGGATGGAGACTAGTATTTATACCATAATTTCACTAAACTTAGAATTTATAGTTGTGAGGTTCAACCATACAAATTTCTAGTGTTTCTCCCCATGAGGATTTTTTCACTGGAATACATTAGACAAAGGCTAAATATGAATGCGGTTCATTATGATTCTAGAAAATTAAAAGTCAAGTTTAAATTGAAAGCATAGGTTGGCCCATTTAAGTCAATACCAAAGCTGAAGAGAAAAAGTTCAATGACCTATTAAGCCAAATACAGTTTAAAGTAAGTTTTACTTGGTCATATGATGCATTAGGAGTAATCTCATTAATGAGAATCACTCAAAAATCTGCACCATATATGCATGTGGAAAAGCCTGAAATTGAGCAGTTTGCAAACAAGGAAGAATCAATAGAGAATATACTGCTGGAAATTGAAGAGCCAGTTTCCAGTCAAACACTGGAAACCCCAAGGATGAAATAGAAGGAACTGAAGATACCAAGAGAAAGCATATCACCAACAGGGTCAGAGTTACACAGTCCAACATTCAAAGTATTCAGAAGGAGAAAATCTATACCTATTGAAGAAGAATCTTTAGAAGCTCAAACTTCTTAAGAACTTACTAGAGTGGTAATATCAGCACAGTCACCTCCTCATTACAACATATTTCTAGAGACACATTAGAACCTTCTTCTTCTCCAAAACGAAAAAGTATATTTTCTAAGTTCTTAGAAATGAAGAAGAAAAATGAGGCCCTAAATACTTCAACATATGCATAGTTTTGGAACCAATCTTCCTCAACTCAAACTAGATTATTTTTGGCCCTTGATAGTGAAAAAGGACAATTCCAACTAGTATTCTTCGAACCAAAGGTCCCTATGCCTAAATCTGTTGAAGATTATAAAACTTATGTTTTTTTATTTGACACAAAGCAAATTCATCCTATTGACCAGATTGAACTTCATAAGAAAGTGGGGGAAATGATATATTCATCCTTGACCAGTTTTGTTATGGCAACTTCCAAATTATAGGTTTCTCTCAATAACATTCATTCACAATTAAAATTGGAGAAGATGTATTCTTTAACAAAGGACACTAAAATCAATGGACTTGGATATTTAATTATAAAATTAGGATTATATCCTAAAGGTATCAAGGTAGCTGAGGAAGTTATCAAGAGTAGAAATGTTGATATTCAGGAATTAAGGAAACAATTGAAGTTGCCAACAACTGAACATCCACAGGCCCAAGAAGTCAGTTAGTTAGAGAAGGACAAGGAGAACATGCTCTGGATGATTGCTGAATATAATATACAAACACATAAGATAGAGGAAAAAATGGAAAGTTTAATCAAGGAAAAAGAACTACAACTGAGTGCTACAACAACAACTTCCATAGTAGTAACTTCAACAACAATAGTTTCTACAACAACAATGTCTACAACAGAAACAGAGTCCATAGGTCAACATTCAACAAATCAGCTATCAAAATCTATGGGATACTTGTCATTGAAATATATTGAGATTGAAAAACTCAAAACTTTACTGGAGAAAGTTCAAAATGACAATATAAGGTATGACAACACATATCTGGCGAAAGTTCAAAAGAATTTCAAGTTGACCAGGAAGATAGAAAAATATGAAAATTAGTCAGCGGAGGCAAAAGAGAAAATATGGTTTGATATCAATTCTACCATGACTAAACTCTAGACTGTTGGCATTATGATTCAAGTGTTGTCCTTGATGGCAACTCACTCAGAGGATGGTACAGGTGCTCAGAGGTTGGTACAGGTGATGGCAACTTAATCAGAAGACAGATCTTAGTACAGCATGCCAAGGAAGTTCATATACGCATGTTCGTTAAGCCCAAGTCGCGTGTACACGCTAGTTGGATTCAGAAAAAGCGCGTGTATGTGGAAAAGTATCTTTGGTCCATGGTGGTTAGTCCTTGGAAGTTGTGCCTATGATTTCGGACCATTGTGTCTCGACGGGCGTGTCGATCCCTAGTTTTGAAGTTGATGGTATTGTGTTACTATGGTTTTGGCTCTTGGTATTGAGCTAGGCCTAAGACTATATAAGGAGAAGAAGATCATTAGGCAAAATCATCTTTCGACAAGGCTTGAATATCTAAGAGAGAAAGAGATCTGATATGCAGGTTCTGGGTTGCTTGATCTAAGCCAAGGAGAGATCACATCGGTTGATGGAAGACTAGATCTAAGGATAGATCGGGATCTAATGGTTTGAAATGCACTATCATGATATGGTTGATTATGCGTATTTCTAGATCTGCATATTGTCGCAATGTTATGTTCTGGGTCTAACTAATGTCTGGTACAGCTGCAAATTGAGAAAGTTTATTTTTAGATCTGTACGCAGGTTGGCTTCGGTAAAAGCGCGTGTATACGCGGGTTTTGCTCATTGAAGTAGCGTATATCTTTTGAAGCTTGATTTTGGGTTTACAGTGGGGTCTGACTGTTATTGCAGAGTTCTGTAGTCTACTCTGTGTTCTGGTAACTGGTGATTGACAGGGTTCAGTGGTTCAGTGATTCAAAGTTTGGTTGTTTTATGCTTCAATGATCTATTGTGGAAATTGAATGAATTGTGGTCTTCAGATTGTAATGTTGTGCTTCAGGAATATCCAAGTCTGAAAATGTATGAAAAGTGATACCTGAAAGAAAGAAGATTGTAGGTCAGCACCTACGTACTAGTATCTTGGCTAGTACAAGAGCAAAGGGGGTTGGAGCTCCCTTCCAAGGAAGTTTGGAGAACGAGAGAAGGTTGTAGCCTTCTGCAGGTTGTAGCCTGCGTACTGGTATAAGGCTGCACCAGTACAAAAGATTGTAAACTGAAGTTTCATATTAAAGAAAGATAGAGACAACTTGCAGCAGGTGGTTTTCACCCACATTGGGTTTCCACCTTATATCTTGGTGTTCATGTGTGTGGCTTTTGATCTGTTCTGTTATACTGCACATGTTTACTGTTAATGTGGTGAATAATGTCCTGATGCACTTAACTGAAGAATAAGCTAACTAAATTGTGAGTTTTCTTCTTATACGCTGTTTTACTTAGTCACAGTAGCGTGTACACGCTGGTTCACTTAACTGAAGTAGCGTATATGTTTCTGAGCATTGAAAAAGTTTGATTGATCTAATAATACTGATTCACCCCCCCTCTCAGTATTATTTCCAACAATTGGTATCAGAGCGGGTCCTTCAGAGAAGCTTGATCGCTTGAAGGTAGATCATTCATCATGAGCAACTACGAGAAAGAAGCATCAATCAGGCCACCGGTTTTTGATGGAACAAATTTCAATTATTGGAAGGTAAGAGTTACTGCATATCTTCAATCTCTTGGTACAGAAGTTTGGAACATTGTAGAAACAGGCTATGCTTTTCCTTCAGCTACTCCTACAGATCCAGCTGAGAAAAAGGCATATGAAACAAATGCAAAAGCAGTCAGTACTCTATTAGGAAGTATATCCCAAACAGAATTCATGAAGTTCATGCACTTCAAATCAGCAAAAGAGATATGGGACAAAATGATCACTAGCTATGAAGGAGATGAACAGGGAGGTCCATCAGACAGAAGGGAAGCTGCTTTTAAGGCATCAAGAAAAGAAGATTACTATGAAGCAAGCCATGTTCCAGAAGAAGAGGAAGAAGAATCAAATTTTGTCAGAAATCTTCAAAGGGGTGCTGGAAGGTTCAGAGGTAAGCTACCTTTCAAATGCTTTGCTTGTGGAAGAGTAGGTCATTATGCTGCAAAATGTCCTTATAAGGATAAAGGAAAAGAACCTGCTAGATGGAACAAGAAACAAAGTGCAAATAAGAAAAGCTACTACACCCATGAAGATAGTGATGGCTTATCAAACAGTGATGAAGATGAACAAGGTAATAAATATAAGCTGTTAATGGCATTTGAAGATGATGATTATGAGGATGCTGTAGATGTGGATAATCTCTATAATGAAATTACTAGACTCAAGAGATGCATAGAAGAAAAGAGTGTGATCATTGATACTTTGCAATTTCAAATTGATGAAAAGGAAAAACATCTTGAAAAACTAGAAGGTGAAATTGTTGGTCTCAGAAAAGAAATTGAGAAAACAAAAGCTATTAATCTTAAGTTTGTCAAAGGATCTGAAACTTTGGATGAGATTATCAATGTGCAGCGGTCTCCTCTAAACAAGACAGGTTTGGGCTATAATGGAGAAACCTCTCAAGCATCCACCTCAAAAAGTTATCTTGATGCAGCAAGAAGAAATGAGCAGAAGAACAATGAAGATAATCAGGTAAAGCAGGGACGAATTACAAACAGAAACTATCAGGGACAATCCTTCTTAAGGGTGAACAAAAGCTACAACCAACCACAGGTAAAATCTTCTCAGTTTGGCACAAGAATAGATGAAAATAGAAATTACAATCAGTTGGCTGGTAGATTCAATAACCGCAGAAGCTTCTTCAATGGACAATGCTTTTCTTGCCATAACTTTGGTCACAAAGCAGCTCAATGTGTTGCATATAAAACAATCATGACTAGGGAAGCTCAAAAACAAAGAAGTATGACAGGGATTACAAAGAGGACCTATAACAACTTTTCGGTTCTTGAAAATGAAGTTGAATGTTCTATTTGCAATAATTTTGGTCATAAAGAATCTGAATGCAGGAGCAGGTTTCAGGAGAAAAAGGAACAAGCCACGAGCACCAAAAAATGGAGAATAAAGGAACCTCAGACAGAAAGATGTGGGATAGCTTTTTATGCAGAAGGACAGGAAAATCTATGGTACATTGACAGTGGATGTTCGAAACATATGACAGGTGATAAAGAAAAACTTGAATCTTATTCTACTTTAGAAAAGGGAAAGAAAGTTTCTTTTGGAAATGATACTCCTGCAACTATAAAAGGAAAAGGTATTGCTCCTTTGAAAGAAAAGGTCAAGGCTGGAAATGTTTTGTATGTTGATGGATTGAAGCATAATCTACTAAGTGTCAGCCAGATGTGTGATCAAAAAACCGAGGTTATTTTCAGATCGAATGGATGTCTTGTTCGTGATCTTGATACAGGTAAAACAGTTCTCAAAGGCAAAAGAACTCCAAATAATCTGTACATATTTGAAGAAGGACAACAACAATGCTATCTTAGCAAGGATGAAGAGCACTGGTTATGGCATCGAAGGTTGGGACATCTAAGCTTCTCACAAATAAGAAAAGCATGCAAATATCAGGCAGTTCGCGATCTTCCAGATATCAAAATTCCAGACAACACCATATGCAAATCTTGTCAGTTTGGAAAGCAAACCAGAACTAACTTTCCAGAGAAGGAAGGATCAGCTAGCTTGCCTCTTGAGCTAGTCCATACAGATGTATGTGGTCCATTTAGGAAAAGGACACCTCGAGGAGAAGAATATCTGATATTATTCATTGATGATTTCTCAAGGTTTGTTTGGTTAGGGCTTATGAAGCACAAAGATGAAGCATTCGAAAAATTCAAATCCTTCAAAGCATTGGCTGAAAATGAATCAGGACACAAAATTAAGTGCCTCAGATCTGACAGAGGTGGGGAGTTCACATCAAATGAATTTTTCGATTTCTGCGATGAACATGGGATAAGAAGAGAATTCTCTACAGCTAGAACTCCTCAGCAAAATGGGGTTGTGGAAAGAATGAACAGAACTATCCAACAAATGGCTCGTGCTATGCTCGATGAATCAGGTACTCCTGCAACCTTCTGGGGTGAAGCTGCACATGCTGTTGTTATCATTCTTAACAAAACAAATGTCCAAGTAAACAGCACTCAAACACCTCATGAGCTTTGGAGTGGTAAAACTCCTTCCGTGAAGCATTTCAAAATCTTTGGGAGCAAATGTTATATTAAGAATACTGATGAGCAACTTGGCAAACTTGAACCTAGAGCAGATGAGGGCATTCTTCTTGGTTATTCTCCACATAGCAAAGCATACAAGTGCTACAATAAAAGACTTGGCAGAATTGTTGACAGTATTGATATAGTGGTTGATGAGAAGGGATATATTCCTAGGCAAGTTCATCATGAAGACATTGAAGAAGATGAAGGTTACTCTCAAAGGCGAAATGATGAAGAAGAAGAACCTCAAGAAGAAGAAGAATCTCAAGAAGAACCAGAGGAGCAGACAAGAATAGAAGAAAAGACTCCATCCAGATATGTCCAAAAGAATCATCCAGAAACTCAGATTGTGGGGCAGAAAGAAGCAGGAGTACAAACAAGAAGGACACTTGCAGAAGCTTCAAGCTACTTGGCACTACTCTCCTCCATTGAACCACAAAATGTGAAAGAGGCATGCAAAGATGAATGTTGGGTCAAAGCAATGGATGAAGAACTTGAGCAAATCGAAAAGAACAACACTTGGGAATTAGTTCCTAGACCAAAAGATAAGAATGTAATAGGAACAAAATGGGTCTTCAAGAATAAATTAAATGAAAATGGAGAAGTAATTAGAAACAAGGCCAGACTTGTTTGTAAAGGGTATGCACAGCAAGAAGGAATAGATTTTGAAGAGACCTTTGCTCCTGTGGCAAGACTAGAGGCCATCCGAATGTTCCTTGCTCTCTCAAGCTTTCAAAACTTCAAGGTATTTCAAATGGACGTGAAATCAGCCTTCCTGAATGGAGACTTAGAAGAAGAAGTATATATTGAGCAGCCAGATGGTTTCATTCTTGGGAATGACCCAAACCTTGTATGCAGATTGAAAAAGGCACTCTATGGACTCAAACAAGCTCCAAGGGCTTGGTACTATCGGTTGGACAAATATCTTCACCAACAAGGCTTTTCAAAAGGATCAGCAGATAGCAATCTCTATATAAAAGTTGAAAATAACAAATTGCTAATTCTTGTTGTTTATGTAGATGATATTATTTTTGGCAGCAATGAAGAGACTATGAGTCAAAACTTTGCCTTGGTTATGCAGAAAGAATTCGAAATGTCACTTCTTGGAGAATTGACATATTTTCTTGGATTGCAAATCCAACAAAATGAAGGAGGTATCTTCTTGTCTCAAACCAAATACCTCAAGCAGATCTTGAAGAAGTATGGCATGGAAGAGTCAAAGCCAGTATGTACACCCATGGTTACAGGATGCAGCCTCAGTGCAAATGATGAATCAGCAGCAGTTCACCAACCCACTTATAGATCCATGATTGGGAGTTTGCTTTATTTGACAGGTACTCGACCAGATATTACACATGCAGTAGGAATGGTTGGAAGATTTCAAGCCAACCCAAAGGAAACTCATCTTCAGGCAGTCAAAAGAATCTTCAAATATCTTCAAGGGACCCAAAACTATGGCTTATGGTATCCTAGAAATACAGATCTCACTCTTCATGCTTACACAGATGCAGATTGGGCTGGAAGTGTGGATGATAGGAAAAGCACAAGTGGAGGTGCTTTCTTCATGGGTTCCAGATTAGTATCTTGGTTCAGCAAGAAACAAAGTTCGATTGCCTTATCTACAGCTGAAGCAGAATATGTGGCTGCAGCATCTTGTTGCACACAACTTCTTTGGATGATGCAGACCTTGCAGGACTTTCAAATCACTTGCACTCCACCTGTCTCTATGTTATGTGATAATACAAGTGCAATCAGCATTTCAAAGAATCCAGTCATGCACTCAAAGACCAAGCACATACCAATCAAGTACCATTTTCTTCGGGAACAAGTGCTTGAGCAGAAGGTCAAGTTGGAGTATGTTCCTTCTAAGGAGCAAGTTGCTGATATTCTCACAAAACCACTGCCCAGGGAAACCTTTGAATATCTCAGACAAAAGCTGGGAGTAGTTGATGCTTCATCCTGTTGTTGAAGTTTGTTTGACAGAAAAGTTGGTATACGCAGGTTACGGAAGGGATATGCGCATATATACGCGGATTCATGATGGGTAAGTCGCGTGTATGTTGGACGCTTGTTGCAGAAAGTATATCCGCGTACATACGCTGTTTTATACAGGAGAAATCGCGTATATGAAGTTCTGAACAGCAAGGGAAAACTCTGGAGTTCTGAACAGCAATGGGAATGTCAGAATTCTTCAGGCACAGTTTCAGGGAGTGCAACAGGCACAGGTTCAGGGGGAGCAGCATAAAAGTCTCATAAAGCATTGTTGGCATTCAGATGTTTTGGTTGTTGGTTTCAGGAGAAGGAGCTCAGAAAGAAATCCTGGTTGCTGATCTAACAAGATGTTTATCAGATGCTGCTGGTGCCTTTCCTAAGTCTTGGTCTAGATCTGTTGTCTCTATGTCATGTATCTCTCTTATCTCTTTTATGGTGTCAAGGTCATGTAACGGCCTATGTTGGTTTCCCCACTATGCCTGGGATGAATGCTGTAATATAATTGGTTGTTTCTGATATGTCCCCTCTTGGTAGGGAGTATGGATGTATGTATTGAGTCTTTTGGTGATAGGACGGTCCCTTATGGTGTATAAGTCTTGGTTCTTGTTGAAGAACATCTTTTGCAGATCTGGCCTACTGTCAGGGGGAGCACGAGTCAGCACAGCCAAGCAGAGGTATCAGCATGTCCTCAGGGGGAGCACAGCCCTTTGCCCTTGATGTCAAAGGGGGAGAGTGACTTGGTGTGGTGGTTGCCATCAAGTCCAAAGGGGGAGATTGTTGGCATTATGATTCAAGTGTTGTCCTTGATGGCAACTCACTCAGAGGATGGTACAGGTGCTCAGAGGTTGGTACAGGTGATGGCAACTTAATCAGAAGACAGATCTTAGTACAGCATGCCAAGGAAGTTCATATACGCATGTTCGTTAAGCCCAAGTCGCGTGTACACGCTAGTTGGATTCAGAAAAAGTGCGTGTATGTGGAAAAGTATCTTTGGTCCATGGTGGTTAGTCCTTGGAAGTTGTGCCTATGATTTCGGACCATTGTGTCTCGACGGGCGTGTCGATCCCTAGTTTTGAAGTTGATGGTATTGTGTTACTATGGTTTTGGCTCTTGGTATTGAGCTAGGCCTAAGACTATATAAGGAGAAGAAGATCATTAGGCAAAATCATCTTTCGACAAGGCTTGAATATCTAAGAGAGAAAGAGATCTGATATGCAGGTTCTGGGTTGCTTGATCTAAGCCAAGGAGAGATCACATCGGTTGATGGAAGACTAGATCTAAGGATAGATCGGGATCTAATGGTTTGAAATGCACTATCATGATATGGTTGATTATGCGTATTTCTAGATCTGCATATTGTCGCAATGTTATGTTCTGGGTCTAACTAATGTCTGGTACAGCTGCAAATTGAGAAAGTTTATTTTTAGATCTGTACGCAGGTTGGCTTCGGTAAAAGCGCGTGTATACGCGAGTTTTGCTCATTGAAGTAGCGTATATCTTTTGAAGCTTGATTTTGGGTTTACAGTGGGGTTTGACTGTTATTGCAGAGTTCTGTAGTCTACTCTGTGTTCTGGTAACTGGTGATTGACAGGGTTCAGTGGTTCAGTGATTCAAAGTTTGGTTGTTTTATGCTTCAATGATCTATTGTGGAAATTGAATGAATTGTGGTCTTCAGATTGTAATGTTGTGCTTCAGGAATATCCAAGTCTGAAAATGTATGAAAAGTGATACCTGAAAGAAAGAAGATTGTAGGTCAGCACCTACGTACTAGTATCTTGGCTAGTACAAGAGCAAAGGGGGTTGGAGCTCCCTTCCAAGGAAGTTTGGAGAACGAGAGAAGGTTGTAGCCTTCTGCAGGTTGTAGCCTGCGTACTGGTATAAGGCTGCACCAGTACAAAAGATTGTAAACTGAAGTTTCATATTAAAGAAAGATAGAGACAACTTGCAGCAGGTGGTTTTCACCCACATTGGGTTTCCACCTTATATCTTGGTGTTCATGTGTGTGGCTTTTGATCTGTTCTGTTATACTGCACATGTTTACTGTTAATGTGGTGAATAATGTCCTGATGCACTTAACTGAAGAATAAGCTAACTAAATTGTGAGTTTTCTTCTTATACGCTGTTTTACTTAGTCACAGTAGCGTGTACACGCTGGTTCACTTAACTGAAGTAGCGTATATGTTTCTGAGCATTGAAAAAGTTTGATTGATCTGATAATACTGATTCACCCCCCCTCTCAGTATTATTTCCAACATAGACATCAATTCAGATTATTTTTGAACATGAAGAGTTAGTAGACAGATCATAGGCAATCATCATAAGAATCAAAGAATATTTGGAGCATATGCATAGAGAGGCAAATAAAATAATTAAGGTAATGAATTCTAAAACTAAAGAAGAATTAGAAGAAGTTGGAACTGAGGACAGGGCTAATAGTGTCCTAGAGGTAAGAAGAATTTTGACAAAGAAAAATTTGATGTTATAGTTAGAAACCAGGTGTCAATAATTGGAAACCCAGATTAGAAAATTTCACAGGAAATTTAATACTTTGCAACAAAAGCGACTTCCAACTCTAAGACATTATAATGGCCGCTTGATTCCATTAGAAGAATACTAGTACAAATTCCACCAGATAGCAATGGACATAACCAAACTTGCTAAAGTTAAAGGGATAATTAGTTGGAAAGAATTCCTAGAAGGCTTAGAGTATGATATTTTTATTCAGCATGAAGTCAATCATTTTGACATAGCTAGGTCTGATTTTGAAAAACACATAGAAGTCGATGAGGCATACAAGAGGGTAGCAAAATTTTATATCCCATATGAAAAGAGATGTGATAAGATACTTGAACTCATCGAGTGAAAATATTGTAGGAAATTCAGTGACCAATCACATGAAAAAGAGGAGTAGTAAGCTGAGAAAGAGGAGCAAAAAGAAGAAAATCAGAAAAGCAGTCAAAGGCAACAGTGATCAAACAAGACTCTAAAATTATGTGTTGACTATTCAAATTAGTTTAGAACAACTATTTTCCAGTTCCATTTTTAGAAATCAGAAACAATTTAAGATATTACCTCATTTTGTAATAAATTTTGGCTTAGACTTAATATACTTTTAGAATTTTGATCTATAAGTATTTATTAGATCGAAGAAATCAAGGTTGAACCCTTGTAATGAACCAGTGACATGCTTGTAATGTTGAAATATATTTCTAAAGGTAATTGAAGGATTCTGGATTCATTCTAAGCAACCTGTGTATCTATGTGAGTTTGTCTTGTTATCAATTAATTTTTTTATATTTATTTCTACATATGTTCAAGGTAACATAGGAGTTTGGCAAGGCTAGATTGAATAACAATCTCCCTTAAAGCCCCTGCAAAGTTATAATCATTAAAAGAGATTAATTAAATTAACTATTTGTCTTGGTTAATTCCTCTAAATATTTTAATTGTTCCTTCTGTCATCTCTTGAATATGTTCCGTTTGGCCATAGAAAACTTCTACATGCATCTACAATAAATGATAAATAAAATGTTAAATATGAATGTTTAGGAAGTTGTATAATTTCTATATTGTTTCTTTTCAAATCAATTTAAATCTATAAAGAGTGGAAAATAACCCTTTAATTTTCCCAGGAAAACTTAGAAATTACATATGTTTAAAGGTTTAATGCACTGGTAATCCATTTAAAATCAAAACGTCACTTTAGATGCTTTGGGATAGTTCCGTAACCTAGAACTGTCTACAAAGATACAACATCAGATTGTTGTGATTGTCGTGGAGTAGAGATTGAAGTTTGTTTCCTCGAGACAATGATCATACTTGCATCTTAATGATGAATAAGAGGTCGGTAGACTAAAATACTTCACTTGACGACTCTACATATTAAATTTGGCATCACACATGCATACCAAATCTTAGTCAGATCTAGATATTTTCTCTCCTTTATCAGAACTAAAGAGATTAGTTAGAATTGCATCTATTAGATATATGTTAGAAGCCTCTCTTTATGCTTCTGACTATGTTCCATCTGAAGTACCTTCACATTTTGACCCTTTACCATCAACTCCAATACTTCCTAAATTATCAGATCTTCCTCCAAAAGTTTCAGAACTATTTCCTAGAGGAGTATATATTCAAATTGAAATTTTAGTCCATCATATTAAGGCCTTTGAACTTCCTCATTCCCATTTGGAACCTTCTGATAGTGAAGAAGATCCTAAACTTTCTCTTTCTGAATTTAAACTAGCTAATTTTAAATCTTCTTTTGTACATACTTATCCATCCACTTCTACTAAATATGAAGAAGAACTTAGTATTTATACTAATCCTCTAGCTTCTGAGGATCCTAAAAAGTTTTTACTTGAAGTTCAAAAGTTAGTTATTAATCCTCAATTCTTCCAGAAACCTAAACCTTGATCACCCCCTTCTTATAGTAAAGTTGTTTCTCCAAAAGGGACAACTCCATCACAATATCAAATGGCTGGAATTTAACCAATTGTGGCAGCACGTATGAAACATTAGTTCTTCCACCAGAAAACTAACTTCATGTCTTTCATGATGGGTATTTAAAAAATTTACCTAGATTTAAAGGAGAGAGAGGGCCATCTACTAAAGACCACTTGGCTGCATTTTTAGACTTTGTTGATAACATGAATAATTAGGATGAAGATGTCTACAAAAGAATTTTTGTTCAATCACTTGAAGGAAATATCAAAATATGGTTTTGACAACTTCAAGCTAATTCCATTAATTAATGGGCTAAACTAATCAACATTTTCAAAAATCAACAGGGAATAAAAAAGGATCCTTTTTACTACTTAACAAAATTTAAATACGTGAAAAGGAACCCTGGTGAACATGTAATGCATTTCATTAAGAGATTCAATAAAATTTATAACAAGATGTCCCCAGATTGTAAACCTCCAGTTACTGCTGCTAAAGTTAGGTTTTCCAAAGAATTTGAAGATGACATTTCTATAATTCTTAGGGAGAGAAAATATGAAACTTTAGTAGACATGAAAACTAATGCAATTTAAGTTGAAGCTAATAGTTCAACATCTGCTAAACTGAAAGCTAAGGCATAAAAGGTTAAAAATAAAATGAAAGCTAGAGAAGAAAGAACCTCATCATCAAAGACTAAATATCAAGAATATAAAATTGATGAAATCACCTCTCTACTTAGAAACCTATCTAATGGGATCTCAAGAATGGAAACTCAACCTAGAATAATGCAACAAGTTGGAAATAGACCACAAGTTCAATTCAAAAGACCTTTTCAATGTAAAATTTTCCAAAGACCAAATACTGATAATAAAATTCAACCTCCCCTAATGATTGATGATCAAGGCCCTGAAGAAATTGTTCCTATCAATACAAATGATATCAATTATTTTGAACATCCATCATCTTAGAATTTTAATGTTCCAATCAATGAAGATAAGTCTCTATTAAAAATCAAGAAAATTCTCAAATTTCCAAGGATCAATATTTTTCTAAATTCCTCATTGTTGAATTAAATAGAAGTTATGACATAAGACCAGACCAGGACCTGGTAGACCGGTTAAGAACGTTTTATGAACCTCAGTTAAAATCAGCTTAAACACAAACGTTATCAAGTCAACCACATAATAAGTTACAAGAAGATAATATTTCTGAAAAATATGTTCCAGCTGTTTTTAATTTTGAAAAAGAGTTGGAGAGAGTTAAAATTCCAATCCCATTATCTAAGTTCTCCAAAAATCTAGGTTATAAACATCAAGTCTTTAAATGGAATCAATCTTTAAGTGTTTATGCAGAGGAGGATGTCATTAGTTTACAGGATGAAAAAACTTCAATTGTTTTTGGTCCTAGTTCAGATATGATTGATGAAAGTGTACCTCCTTTTCATATCACCTTGAAAATTCATGATTACCTTTATATAATTGTATGTTATATTTTGGTGCTTCCCATAATCTAAGGCCTAAAGTAATCATGGATCAACTTCAATTACAAATCACTAGACCATATCATGATCTGTATACTGTTGATTCCAAGGAAGTGTTAAAAATAGCAACAAGAAATGATAAAAAATAGACTCCAATATATTCCAATTTTAATTTGTCCTTGAATTAAAATTGAGAATTAAAATTCGAATTTAGTCTCACTAGCTGCTTGAAAAATAATTAATTAATTCATCTTGGATTAATTAGTTGGAGAAATTCAAGCTAGAAGTCTTTGTGAAGTCATGCAACAGTTATCCCTTAAATTAAGGAGATTATCCCTTAATTAAGGAGATAAGGATGAGTTATAATTGAGTTCTAATTAGTTAGCTCAGTTAACTGAGTTATGTCCAGTTAAATTAGTTCCAAACAGTTTGAGGAACTAATTGTGAGTTTAGTCAGTTAATGCATGCATGCATCCAACTAGTGTACTCTATATAATTGAAGATTCTCTCATCATTAACTCATACATGTATATTTAGAGAAAGATCTAGTTGAGATTAAAGAAAGGGACATTGTACTATTAGTTGCATGAGTTTTCCTATAAAGGAAACTCATCCATGCAGAAGGAGAAGGTTCCTTGAGGATTGTGCAGTTTTATCGGGTGTGAGATCAGTGGGAGTGATCAGTGTTACACTTGGTAATAGTAGGATCACCCAGGAGAAGCAACGCAAGGAAATAGGAGGCTTGGAGGGTGGAGGAGAAGGTTTGTGAGAAGCCTTGTTTGCCTGTGAGAATCTAGGAGGATTGTATTGAGAGCTGGCTAGCTGTGAGAGCTAAAGCTTTGTGTAATACTGAGATATTTCCACCTTGTATGATAATACAGATAGTGGGATTTTTAGCTAAGGATTTCCCCTGAGTATTCTTCTGTGTTTCATGTTCATTGATTTTTCTCCTGGTTATATGTGTTCTACTTGATCTTTTTCAAATCTATTAAGCTTTGCAACTTTGATTGTAGAAGTAGATTAAAGTATTTTTCTTTAGTTATATTACATTATCAGGTTAATCTATAGTGAGAATTTCTACATGGTATCAGAGAAAAGGTTATCAGAGCTATGAAAAATATACTGAGAAGAGAATTCGAAGTTTGAAGTTCAGGGTTGCAGGTACAAAACGAATTCATCTCATACTTCAGGTTGGTCAATGGCGTTCTGTGGCTTGAGACTTAAGCATGCCTTGGATGGCAACTCGAATTACATAGCATGGAAAGATGGCATGGAGGTTGTATTAGAAGACAACAACTTGAAGTATTTCATTGATCGAGAAATCCCAAATCCAGCTTCAAATAATGCACAAGAGTTGGTTGAGTGGAAGAAGTGTGTGGTGAGGGCGAGATAGATCATCCTTAAGGGAGTTCGAGACCATATTGTCTCGAGTCTCCAAGGGATATATACTCCATATTCAATGTGGAAGACATTGAAGGACCTCTACTAGAACAGTAGTGACCAGAGGAAATTGGCACTCAAGGATAAGCTTCGAAGAATCAAGATGGAGAATGGAAATACTATTTCCACATATCTGAATAAGCTCACCACCTGTAGAGATGAGCTTGGCAGTGTAGGAATAACTAGTACTGATGAAGATATGGTGAGCCTCACTCTCCTCGGGCTTGCAAAGATCTGGAATAGCTACCAGGACTCTGTGAATGGAAGGGAGAAACTGCTGGATTGGGAATGAATGTGGTCGGATCTCATGCATGAGGAGATTAGGAGGAACACATGAGATGGTTCTTCATCCAAGGATAATGAAGAAAATATGGCCTTAGCAAGTAAGGCAAGGAAGGGGAAGGAGAAGGATTCTCATTCCAAATCAAATTCTTCTCATGGAGGGAAGAAGGTTGACAAGTCTAAAGTGAGATGCTTTAATTGTCGCGAGATGGGTCATTATACGAGATGGGTCATTATGAGACTAATTGCCCATCGAAGAATTCCAAGAAGGGATCTTGGAAGGATATGAAGGCGGGGCATTAGCCTCTCAGTTCTAGATGGACTTCACCTTCATCGCATGCATCGTGTCATCAATAAATGGAGCCTCATTCTGCATGACCGATGATATATGTATATTTAGTACCTTATAGGAGAAAGACCTCAAGATTCACATAGAGATGAGTGACGATGAAAGGTATACTATTTCAGGAGTGGGCACGGTTGCTTTTCAGAGGTAGCATGGAGCTCTTATCACCTTGATAGATGTGAAGTATGTGCCTGGACTGAAGAATAATTTTGTATCGATTGCAATGTTGTAGGACAAAGGCTATGATGTTGTTTTTAGTAAGGGAAAGGTTTTCCTTAGACACATCACCACGAGACAGGTGAAGCAAATCGGTTCACGAGTCAAGAACCTGTATGCTCTTGAAGTTGAAGATGCATGCAAAGCCTTGAGGAGCAAGGCAAATGTAAGAGATTTGGTGGTTGAGAGGGAGAGTAAATTACCTCTCAACATGAAGCCCCAGAAGAAGTATCAAACAATTATGGAGGAGCCACAAGTGGAGATGCTGAGAGGAGACCGAGTGGAGGCATATACTCATGCAAAGACCTCCAGTAGGGGGAAATTTCAAGCCAAGTGGGCAAAGGGAGCACATGCAGCCATACCTCCATGGGTGAGGTGGGGCGATGTGAAGTGATAGTCCTAAGAAGGCTGAAATTGGGCAAGGTCCATTGAGAGGTTTTATCTGATGGATCGTACCTTGCTATGGGAGCCCAAAGTACATAGTAGCGGGAGGATTCAATGAGATTGATGTAGTCAAAGATCAAAGTGATAGGGGCTAGAGTAGTCAGATATTGAAAAGCGCAGAGAAGGATTGGCAACAGTGCCAAAAGGCACAATCAACAGAAGTGCAAAGTTTTTAGTAGACAGAGGAAATAGCAGTCAGAGACTTTGATGACAGATGCATGATACTGATTCAATTTGGATGTTTTTTTCTATTTTTGGAGTGAGCATCAACATTAGAGAGAAGTGTTGCATGCAGAACATTCCGAAGGTTTAGGATCAGGATCGAGTTGAATTCCTTTCTTGTTGAGAGGGAGTGTTAAAAATAGCAACAATAAATGATAAAAAATAGAATCCACTATATTCCAATTTTAATTTGTCCTTGAATTAAAATTTGAATTTAGTCTCACCAACTTCTTGAAAAACAATTAATTAATTCATCTTGGATTAATTAGTTGGAGAAATTCAAGCTAGAAGTCTTTGTGAAGTCATGCAACAGTTATCCCTTATATTAAGGAGATTATCCCTTAATTAAGGATATAAGGATGAGTTATAATTGAGTTGTAATTAGTTAGCTCAGTTAACTGAGTTATGTCCAGTTAAATTAGTTCCAAACAATTTGAGGAACTAATTAGTCAGTTAATGCATGCATGCATCCAACTAGTGTACTCTAGATAATTGAAGATTTTCTCATCACTAACTCATGCATGTCTATTCAGAGAAAGACCTAGTTGATATTAAAGACAGGGACATTGTACTATCAGTTGCATGAGTTTTCCTATAAAGGAAACTCATCCATGCAAGAGGAGAAGGCTCCTTGAGGATTGTGCAGTTTTACAGGGTGTGAGATCAATGTGAGTGATCAGTGTTACACTTGGTAACAGTAGGATCACCTAGGAGAAACAACACAAGAAAATAGGAGGCTTGGAGGGCAGAGGAGAAGGTTTGTGAGAAGCCTTGTTTGCCTATGAGCATCCAAGAGGATTGTACTAAGAGCTAGCTAGCTATGAGAGCTAAAGCTTTGTGTAATCCTGAGATATTTCCACATTGTATGATAATATATATACTGGGGTTTTTAGCTGAGGCTTTCCCATGATTATTATTCTTTGTTTCATGTGCATTGATTCTGCTTCTGGTTATATGTGTTCTGCTTGATCTTGCTCAAATCTATTAAGCTTCCACAAGTTTGATTGTAGAAGTAGATTAAGTATTTTGCTTTAGTTATATTGCATTATCAGGTTAATATACTATGAAAATTTCTACAGAAATTACCTTCCCTGGGATTAACTAGGGATTTAGTCATAACACTTGCTTAGATACTTGTGAAGAGTATAGTGTTGGAAATTGCTGTTACATATATTCCCCCAAAATTTTGGTAGGTTATTGTCAAGATTGTTCTCTCCCAAGTTAGGTGGAAGTCTGTAGATGGACATATATTATGCTATAATCCCAGTCTATGGAGGTGAACATTTAAGACTATAAAAAGAAGTAATATTTATCAATGAAGTTTGTAAAGAAAATCAAGCAATTAATCATCCCATTTATGCAATTGATCGATACTTTTGATGCTTTACTATGGCTGCTAATGATCTTCCAAATCTTCAAATCAACATTGAAGAAACTGTCAATACCCGTAAACTTTCAAACATTGACATTTGGAAAATGTATTTTGATGGGGAATTTTCCAAGGATGGGGTTGGGACTGAAATTGTACTGATCTCTCCTGATAAGAAAAATATAACCCAATCTTTTAAATTATATTTTGAAGTCACAAACAATGTGGCATATTATGAAGTCCTAATTTTAGGATTGGAGTTAGCTAAGAGTCTGAAAGTTCAAAACTTGGCAGCATATGGTGATTCGGAGTTGATTGTAAAGAAAATCAGAAATATTTTTCGAACTAAGAATCCTAGGCCTAAAGCTTATAGAAATGGCATTTGGGATTGTCTAGATAATTATTTACAAGCCTTCAATATCATATCAATCCCAAGAGAAGAAAATATTCATGCTAATGCTTTAGCAATTTCTGCTAGTTCTTTTAAAATACTCGATCCTCTGCAATTGCATTATAAAATTGAAGTAAAGTATAGACCTTCCATTCTTGACAATTTGAAACAATGGCAAGTATTCAAAGATGGTGAGCAGTCAAACTAATTTTTACAAGCAATGGATGTATTTTCTCCTTTACATGTTGAAGAAGAACACATTGATGAAATCAAATCAAATGAGGATGAACAAGATTCACATTTAAACAGAAAATTATTGATCATGATGTCATTCAATTATCAAAAAATAACATTACAAAAGGATTACTTCCCCTTGAAAAACTTTTTGATCATATTGATGTCTCAAAAAATTCATTGCTAAATTCACAACAAGAAGATGATCAAGACTATAATATTGGTACTTCTGAAGAAATCAGAAATGTTAAAATTTCAGCATCATTGCCTCAAGAAATCAAATAAAAATATATAAATCCTTTTAAATGTTATAGAGATATATTTGCATGGTCATACGAAGAATTGAAAACCTATGACACAACCATGATTGAGCATAAAATTCCTCTCAATCCAGAAGCTAAACCATTTTAGTAGAAATTAAGAAGAATACATCCCATTTTTCTTCTGATCATTAAGAAAGAAGTAAAGAAGCTATTGGATTCAAAAGTAATTTTCCCCTTAAGATATTCCGAATGGATAGCCAACCTTGTACCTGTTAGGAAGAAAAATAGTGAAATAAGACTCTGTGTCGACTTTAGGAATCTAAATAAACTGTCTTTAAAGGATAATTATCCATTACAAAAATTTGACCAATTACTTCAAAGACTATCAAGTTCAAATAGGATTTCAATGTTAGATGGCTTTTCTGGATATAACCAGATTTTGGTTAGTCAAGAAGACAAAGAAAAGAATATATTTACAACTCCATGGGGTATATTTATGTATGCCAAGATTCCATTCGGTTTAATCAATGTTGGAGAAACATTTCAAAGATCAATGGATCTGACATTTGTTGGTATGATAAATACATTTATTGTCATTTATCTTGATGATTTAACTGTATTTTTTGATTTTGATGATAAGAACTTGAAAAACTTGAGGAAATTTTTTGGAAGATGCAGGAAATATGGGATTTCTCTTAATCCCAAAAGGTCACTTTTCACAATGAAAGAAGGAAAGCTAGCAAGACATATAATTTCAAAGGAAGGAGTTGTAACTTATCGATCTAGAAAAAATTTCAGCAATTTAGGTGTCTTCCTAAAAACAAAAAGGAAATTCAGTAATTTTTAGGACAAAATAATTTCTTAAGAAGATTTATATCTAATTATGCTGAGATTGTGAAAGATAATTACTATTATGATTAAAAAGGATCATGAAGTCAAATGGATGGTACAGGCTAGATATTCTTTTTGATAGATCAAGAAGGCCATTTCGAAAGCCCTAGTACTAGCTAGTCTAGATTACACAAAACTTTGTAGTATCTTCTCCTTTACCTCAGATACTACCATAACAGTTGTTTTACTACAAAGGAATGATGATCAATGTGAGAAACCGATTTCCTTTTCTAGTAAAGTTATGAGAGAAGTTGAATTGAGATATGAAATCATAGATAAACAAGCTTATGCCTTGGTACAGGCTTCAAAAGTGTTGGGTACAACCCAACTTGGCCTAAATTTTGTTTAAGACTCCACATTTTGTGGAGCGAAGTGTGAAGTGAAGAATGTAGTGGAGCGCAAAGTGGACTACGTAGTGGACTAGAGAAGCACCAAGTCGACTGCATAGTAGATATATTGAATGGTGTTGGGGCTTTCAGGTGGGTTGAAGCCCCTCCTTTTTGTAAAAAATAATTAATATTATAAAAGATGAATGGTTTTCAAACCAAAGTAACTTGTATTAGGGGAGTCCATGGTATATGGACCATGGTATTTGGAAGATATATCCCTCAATGTAATATTATATATAGGGATAAATAATAAAGAAGAATGTATGCTTAGAATCACATCTTGAATTGTTGCATCTTTGTGATCTTTGGTTTGGAAAAGAATGCAAGGATATACAACTGAGTGCGTAGAGGCCCGAGTCTGCAGTTGAGTGCATAGGCGAAGAACTGTTTGTTGAACATAGTCCCACATTGGATGAGCAATGGTAAAATCTATGTCATCATGTGTATATTTGCTTGTTATCTATTGTAGCGTAGTAGTTTATTACAATTTCATTTTATTATAGCGAAGTGATGAGTATGGGTTTATACAATATGTTTATGTGAATAAATGAATACGATGAAGTAATCTATAAATGTTAAGTATAATAGAACAAAATAATACCACATCACATGATCCTTCAAGTTTCCAAAAACTTGGTTCTACACCCTCCCATAGTCACTTCGGGTGAGACTGCAATCTACTTGCAGGTCGTTGCCGAAAGGGTCAATGATTGAGGGTTTTTTTGGTGCACAGTATAGATCGAACTTGGGTTAGCTGAACCAAAGCCAACAAATGGTTCCATTTTTTGGGCCAGGATCTATTTGAGGGATATGTTTATGTGGCATGCATCGAAGAAGGATATTCAAGATTGGCTACAATCGAAGGAGATAATTTTTAGATCAAGAGAACAGAAACCCTCGACTGAAGTCTAAATCTTATTTCCACAGATCAATATGAAATTTCCTTCACATCATTTCCTGTTGAACTATACGAGTGGATATCAAGGTTGACTGAAAGATAGACCTATTTCAAAGGTGGAGAACCTACAACGTGGACTCGTGAATTGGTACAGTGACTCAAGAGCATTGACAAGAGGATTTCAAAGGTTATTGATTTATGGATTGATAGCATCTTGGGAGGATTTATTATTGAGTTCATAGTAGAATAGACTATGTCCTACAATGAAGCATAATGACTATGCTTTAAAGGACTGCGAGGTAAGTATTTAAAATCTTTGAAACTTTGGATTAATATGATTCTATGAGAAAAAGGAGTTTTATGAATGTAGCTAGATTTCTAGTTTACTTATGTTTGGAAGAAAATAAAATAAATCTGAGCAAGAGATTGGAACACCGTGAAGTGGAAAAAGATATAGAATATACACTAGAAAGAGATCATAGGGTAAAATGCACAGTGTATGGAGAATGTAGATACCCTCAAAGTTCTTCCCGGGACCTTCGGCAGACTGTAAGATTATCTACAACTGCACAAAGTTACATGCATGTTCATAGAAAATAAATAACTATCAAAGCATTAGAAGTAGATTACCTCAAGTCTCCATGTAGATTTCTTCGGAGATCACAATGCAGCCAAGTGGAACTCCCTCAAAGCCGGCTCCAAATCAAGTCCTGCACATAGAAGAGACAAGCCTAATCACAACATCAAATCTGATAACTAATACATGAATATATAAAAGAACATCTAATTGCATACAACTAAGCTACTCATGCTAATAGGCATTGAACAAACAACTAAATGAATGATAGTATCAACACCACGAGTAGATAGTACAACTGTGGTTCTATATTAATGTTGGAAGAGTCATTACAACCATCTATTGTATCAACCTTCCTTTACCCTTCCAGCTTCTTTCTCTCTCTCCCTTCTTGCTCACTTCTTATGATATGATTCAATGCTCAATAGTCAAGTATGTTATCCTTTCAAATGCTCTGACCCTTTTCACAATAGCCCTCACTTTGCTTATATAGAAATTGAGTTAGGGTTGCCAAGCTCCTCCTTGAGTTCACTAGGGAAAAAGCAATGAACATGCCATGCTTTTCAGCTCTTTCCCATTTGCCTCCTTCTTTCAGATTAGATATCCTCCAAATAGGTCGAATTTGGATGTTTCCTTGCTTTTCTTGAGTAATTTTAGGAACAAATATCTAGATATTTGTGAGTCAATTCGTTCCTTTGACCCTTGGAACTTCACCAAGTTTCACTAACACTATTCCCATACTAGCAACATGCTTTAGTAGGGTCACTAACATGCCTCCAGGCTTGGTAACAAGATTTATAAAGAAGGTTGTTAGTGCATAACCAGCGTTAGTGTGGAATCAAGGCCTGTGATTGTAGTATTTGTTTAAGCTATCATGGATTTCCCCTCTGAGTCGATGAGGAGGTAAATTTGTTGTATAACAGATACCCCCTAAAGTATGAGATTAGAGGCAGTGACAATGGCTGAAATACTTTACTAACACTGTAATTTTCCTTTCAAAAAGAGAGAGAGGATTGAAGCTTCGGGCGATACTGGAAACCTGATACAACACATATATAAACTACTAAAATCATGTCCTAAGTTGGGTCTTCCCATGCTCAATAGCTATGTCAAAGTGATTTTCTCCAAAGAGATATGACAAATATTGGCTGCCAATAAGCACAATGCAGATCTGGTGTCATGATATAATCATCCTGATAAGTTGTCTCCAAAAAACAATATCTGCAACTTGGGATAGGAAACGAGGTTGAATGATGCAGGCCACTACCCAAGGTCTTGATTTCTACTTCACCGAACAACATAGATCGATACATGTGAATATATGCGTTGACATTGAACATGCACGAAATCATCTGATTACTAGTCAATAATGGAGACTGTTAATAGATGACAGGAAGGCCACCGATAATGGTGATGGTATCCAAGATGCACAGTACAATGTAATGAGTGTGAAAGATGTCTTTGTCGTCGAACACCCATTAGGATCGCTTAACCAGGAGCCAATAATGAGAACCCCTTATCAAACACAAGGGAACCTGCCACTAATGTCTACAAGTACCAAGGCACTGAATGTGTTTCTGGGTTGCCTTCCTAGATAGGGTGTTGAAGTCGATAGGAAGAAACCTATCGAAAGGTAGGCAATAATGTGTCCTACATCAATCGACATGAAACAAGACAAGAATGATTTTGTTTTTTGATGAATCTTTTGAGAATTTGGTTCTAAACAATGGAGGGCATGATGGAAGGAGATGCTTGATGGGTTGATGGAGGAAATAAAATGTTAACCTTTGAGCAATAGAAGGCATGACAATGGTATTAACCATGTAGCACTAGACTCATGAACACTACAGAGTGTTAGGATACATTAGGGTATTTAGGCTAAACTCATAGGATGGTAGGATTCATATTGAGAGACCGTCACAAGGAAGATTTATCTAAGGGAGTGCCATGTTCATGGGAACGATTGCTGCCAACCACACTTTCTAATAATGAATGCAGCTATACTGTCAAATTTCCCCACCTGATTAGGCTAATGAGTCCAGACGGGTAAACTCATCAATCTTTTCATTTTTAAAGAGTCTGAAGAGGATGGAAAAAAGAGCGACTCTCTGCCCTATCTGGTTAGTTGAATGATTATAGATAGGCAAACTCGTCAATTTTTCATGTTTTAAGAGTCTGAAAAGTATCGTAAAAAGAGTGACTCTATATCTTGTCTATGTAATTTAATGAGTCTAGACTAGACAACTCGGTGGTATTTTCATATTTAGAGAGTCTGAAAAGATCATAAAGAGCAACTCCATGGTGGTCCCTTTGTCATAGTTATTAACCGGGTGCGACAAAAGGTTAATAGTATACCCGGAGCGGTTACCTTTCCGTAAGTTAATCTATTGAATCCAGATAAAGAGAAACCTATGTTCAATAGATGTCGACCTCATTTTGTTATGAGTATGAGGAGATGGACTAAAATCATTTTCGTCGTGAATTTTTAATGAGTCACACGACGGCAGACTCAATACCTTCATCAAATTTTAACGAGTCAAATGAAGGAAACTCAAGGTATTTTTTTAGTTTAGTGAGCGAGGAAAAAGAGGTAAAATAACTGCTCATTCCTCCTTCGATGTTTTAACGAGCCCGAAGGAGAGAAAAACTTGGGGATCTTTTAATTTAAGAGTGAGAAATGGTCCCAAAAAAGAAAGTGCTCTAGTTGTTGGCGTATATTTTTAACGAGCCCGATGACAAAAACTCGGCATTTTTCAGTTTAACAAGCAAGAAAAATACCTAAAAGAATGCTTGGGTCATCTTTATAAATGTTTGACGAGCCTAAAGACAAAACTCGGGATTTTTTCAATTTAATGAGTGATAAAAAAGGGCCTAAAAAAAATTGCTCAATTGGTCTTTTTCAGTTTAATGAGCTAGAAAAAGATTGAAAAAGAGTTGCTCAGACCATTGTCATATATGTTAAATGAGCCCAACGATGAAAGACTCAAAGATTTTTCAATATTTTTATAGCAAGAAAAGATCCCATAAAAGAACAGTGCTCTTTTTGAGAATTGCATGCAGTTGTTACTACTTTTCATTCCTTAAGGTACTTTCATCAAAATGTGGTAAAAAGTATAAAAAGGCAGCAACTCCTAGCATATGGGTTCATGCATGATAAAAAATCATGGAGAATGGACTACTTCCTCTTTAATGATTTCAAAAAATCACGTCTCCAAAAATAAATATAAGGAAATGTTTTGAGTTTTTACATTCACCATTTTCACAATTTGAGTTTTGTGAAAGCATTTTGGAGCTAAAGTGGAGTAGATTTTCCACGGACCATTGTTGGAGATCCGGGTGACCATTCGACATGCTGTCAGTCCTAGGTAAAGGCTAAAACCTTTCTCTATACATTGCTTAACTCTTTTTGATAGTTTCAGGGGTGGAATTTTGCAGATATGAGGTGCCCTATTTGCGCACTAACGCCCTCCAGATGGCCTGTAGGGAGCGTTAAATGCTTTGTACAAGCCACTAAAGGGCATTAATCCTCCCTGTGGAGCACTGGGGGTAGTGTTAGAGCTAAAGGACGTAGTTAAAAAAACTCATGCATAGATTCCTGAAGTGTTTTTGCCCCATTTTGACTGTTTTTAGGGTTATTTTGTGTAGGTTTTGGGCCATAATGACTCACCTATGGAGAGAATGGGCCCATGATAGCCAGGAATTGCTGATACGAAATGATCCAGCATGCATACTTGCATTATGCCACTATTTTTTACTAAAGTATGCAAAGCTAGAGTTGATGAAAGGGAAGGAGGATTTATTGAGATGGATTATCTAGTGCTGGGATGAACATGAGAAAGTGTTCAAGATTGGAGATCAAGAGCTGTCTATTGACTGTGATGACATAATTTTTGACTGGTTTGTTGTGCTGTGGGGCATAGGAAAACCTCACAGGTGGTAGGCTAGATCCATGATCTACCTCAGAGCTGGGGCAATCCTACTGCATCCCTAACAGTGGACTAGTCAACAATAGAGTCCCTATAGAGAGGATAACGTCCGGGTCTATGAGGGAAGTTTTATGGTTGATTGTGTAGTTGGTGGGGTCAAAGAGTCCCCATGTTGTGACAAAGGCCCAACTGTTGCTTGTAGTTGACTGTGTCTAGCCACAGATGTTCAACTGGTGTGAAGCAGTGCTTCGCCAGTTGAAGGTAGAATTAATAGCATGCATGACTCGTACCCAACATAATTTTGGGTATGGTACCATCATAGTTTCATTCTTCCTTGAGAGGGTTCTTGTTATGTGCCCAAGGATGAGCTTAGGTCCCCTTGATTCGAGGGATCCAAGGCAGGGTTGTTGGTCATCACTCGATCTTCGCATAGGAGGAGGACCGATCTAGTATTTATTCGATGAAGATTTCTTCTAGTGGCTTCGTGGCCAAATTATGATGATTGATGACTATGCTTATGAGGGCATGGACTTTACCGGTGACTCGGAATTTATGCTGCCGCCCTAGACCAACTGGGGTCCTCAAGGTGAGAATGATTTTTGATAGTACTTTTAAGTATTTCTGGAATTTTGAATGTTTATGTAATGTTTTTTATAGGAGAAATAAGAACTGACATGAATTTTTATGCTTAACACAGATGTGGCGCCATTACGACCCACAGGGAAAACTTGCCATATGCGACAAGGAGGCCAACTACATGCTAGAGGGGGTGAGGCCGACAGTCTCCGCGAGGTTCTGAGGAACCTAGAGGGTTTGACCATGGGTACCCCCCCCCCCTTCCGATGAGGGATATTCCCGCCCATATGCAGCGACACACATTCGGTGTACGTGAGCAGTTTCTTGTTCCTATTTGGAGAGTAGCTAGAGCGGTTTTAGCATTTTTGGAGCAATAGGTTATTTTTAGCAGGTGTTTTGGCATAACTAATAAGTGCTAGTAGTTGGGATTTTATAGCCATTTTGCACTTAAATCATCCAAGTTTTGGAATATTTTGATGTAAAAGGATGGATTTTTATCTATATATCTATACAAATATTTTGGTATTTTGATGGCGTAAATGTGTTTTTAAATATTTTTGTAAAAAAGTTTTTTAACTCAGTAAATTTTTACTATTCATGCATGCTTCTATAAAGAATGAGATAAATTCCAATCTAATACATAGTTAGCTAATTTCAGCAACCACATTAAATTCTTGAGGAATGTGTTCGTATGTGATTATATCAAATTGAAGTTCTAGGAGTCGCACCCTTAGATAATGACGTAATAAGGTTGGATTATGAATGTGATAATGATTTGTCAATTGCATAACAACTAGCTGGGAGTCTAACCTGACTACCAGATTGGAGATGTTCCTTGATGACACTTCCGTCAGAAGTGAAATTACAGACATGTACTCGGCAATATTGTTGGTGGCGGTTCCAAGAAAGACTCCCCCATAACAAAATAGTTCTAACTCAGGTGTGTATATGACCCAAGCAGCTAATGCAATGTGTCATGTGTGACAAATGGCACCATCTGCATATCCTATGTATGCTAAGGGTGAGTAATACATTTGCATTGTGAGAAGAATGTATGAGACAAGTACTCCACTAAATAACAAAACAATCCAATCACACCAAAAAAGGAAAGAAAAACTTATGAATACATAAAATTACAAAGCACATGCCCAGTGCAATACTAGGCATAATGTTGTTTCATAGAGCCCATATCTGGGCTCCTTGAGCGGGACTCCTTTCCAGTCCTACAATTCATATGCCCCTGTGGGGAGGACTTTCTTTACGACATAGGGACCTAGCCATACGGGTTGAAGCATGCATGCCTCCAAGAGGTCATCTTTTGGATGATAGAGCAACACTAGGTCTCCCTCTTGGTAAGAATGAAGCTTAACCTCTTTTGCAAATTGGGATTGTACTCGACGCTTGTCAGCCTCGACTGCCAAGTCAGCATCTCGATAGGTTTTATCCAACTATTTAAGGTATAGTAAGCGTTCTTCTTCGGCAGTAGTGTTGGGCAGGGGTTCAACGACTATTTCTAGGGAAGGGATCTGACACTCGATGGGTTTTGCATCGTCGTAAAGATGGATCTCATGCACGGCAATAGACGGATTAATTCTGGGCATTTCCTTGTGAGACCCACTGAATACATCATGGTATTCCTTAAATAGGCAGGTGGAGCTCGCAATTTTTTCAGGATTGCAATCGGCTCCAATCTGGATGTTTTCCATGATGCCTGTCTTGATAGAAATATCAATGGGCAATGATTTGGAAGTGTCGCCCATGTTTCTTTCCACATCCAAAGTTTGGATGGTTTTATAGAGTGGGGAAATGATTTCTAGTATGTCAGGGGATGGGATTTCAAGAGGCATCGTGTCCAAATTAGATATCGAAACACGATGGTGCCAATCCTCCCAAGGTCGCTCTTCTAAAACCATGATTTCTCAAATAGCTTCGTCTGTAGGTAGGACTTGGTCGAGTAGATCGAAAGAAGGCACATTTATGGAAGGGACAGTGGTACCATCGGCAGTAACCAACGTAACCGGAGATGCGGATGTCGATTGAATGGCTTGGTAGCGAATTCAGTTGGTCACAATGCCATTTGTTCTCTGTATGTGTCAAGGTCTGAAGGAGTTGGTAGGATCCATGGATTGGTCTGTTCATGAGGAATAGATGAAAACATGTTGACCATATGTGAAACCTTGGGCGGCTGAAGAGGAAAACAACCCATGAAGGAAGATGCCTTCAGTAGACCAGTACCTAAACTGACATAAGAGTCAGTTCCACCTCCTACTAGGGGTACAAAGCCACTTGGTAATGGTGAATAATCAGGGGTGCAGAAAGACAACTGATCTACTGTAACTACCTTTCCATCCAATGGAAATAGGACGATGCAAAAGATAGTAGATACGACGATTGTCATGGCATATGTCCAACTGCGACCCAACAAGAGATTATAGTCGAGTTTTTTGTCTATGACTTCTATGTCCACCATAACCATTTTCCCATACAGAGTGATGGGGTAGCTAACCAAGTACCCTTTTGGGATGAAAGTGTGGCCGTCAAAAGCTTTCAAGGACTTTGACGGCAGAGTTAGGTTGGAGAACCCATGGCAAGACAACATGAAGCCAACATGACGCAGGTAGAAGCACCTTCATCGATGACAGTTCTATGTATACCTTTACCTTTAGAAGCTATATGTACCTGAAATGCAAGCTGGTGAGAAAGGGGAGGTTTACACCTTTCCATGTCGAAAATAGAAAGCATGAATCCTTTGGGTCGATACCACCAATAGTCAAAAGCAAGGCTTTCTGTTGTTTTGGGCATGTTTGTAATACTTCGAGTGCCGACATTGTTGATGGCGCTTGCACCAAATCTTCTACAATGTTGTAGTTTTGGGCGGCACGTGCAGATGTATTATGCGTTGTGCATTGAAGTGCCCCTTTTGGGGGTCAAATTACAAGGTCCGCAACCGGCCTTTTGATATGTAAATCGTTGGGCGGCGATGGGTTTGGACTTGAGGAAGGTTCCGTTGCATGAGTGACAGGAGCTCTATAAGATTTGGCTCTTATGGCGAGTTCCGCCATTTCAAATGTGTAAATGGTAGAAGATCCTTCACTAGCTGAAGGATGTTGTGAACCATCATTGCCCCCTTGCGGGGGTTGCGGTTGGTTTGCAATAAGATTTTTCTGCTGCTGAGTGGGAAAAGGATTTCTAAGAATAGCGGGGGTCTTACCAGTATCCCTTTTGGCAAGGTATTCTTTGCATTCCTTAAGACGTGGAAAACGCTAGCTCATGTGGTCTTCAGCACAGAGTTTGCATGGATATCTAGCGGGTTTATCCTTTTCCTTGTCAGTAGGCATAGCGGTATTTTCTTTTGGGTTTGGCTGCTTTGTTGAATGCTCCTTGGAAGGAGCGGTATTTTTCTTATTCTTCTTGTTCTTGCCACCGGATTTTTGCATAGACTGCATAGATTTTATCACGGTGGCAAGAAGAGAAGTTGATTTGGTAGAGGGGTCCACGACATCTCGGTGATGTCGTCGCTGATTTGTTTTATAGCGGCCCCAGAGGTTGCACCAAAAATCTCGTCGCCGTGCACTCCGGGGTGTTGAGTAGTGGAAACATTGGGGTTTCTAGGGGCATTGGGGATTATGTCGTAAAGAGTGCCAGACTGTGAATATATCAGATCTAAGTGTTGGGCATGACATATGGATTGGTCTTCTATGACCACACCACCTAGAGCGACATCTCTAGCGATTTGAGGGAGTAAGTCCATTAACAGTAAGTCTAGGAGGGGAGCTTTGAATAACCTTTTCCTACATCTCCATTCATGTATATGATCAGAGATGTGGGTGGAGGTATCTTGAGAAAATTAAGTGAGGAGCTCTATCCCAGTCTCATAGTAGATGGGTAGCTGGAAGTACTTTAGTAATTCCATCGCTAAAGCGTCAAAGGTGTTTACTGACACGCGTGGTAACTCAATATACCATTTCACTTCGTTGCGAGTGAGGGTGCGGGGAAAAAGACATAACTGGAAACCATCATCCACCATAGAGTTTGAAACACACCAAAGATCTGGGTGCCCGGATCCTCCCCTTGTTTTCCATCGAACTTTGGGATGTCTATTGGTATCTTATGCGAGATCGGCAGCTATTGTAAGTTGTGATAGATGGGGTCGTTTGTCAGCTTGTATAAGTCGGTTATATCCAACGTTTCCAAGAAAGGCAGAGATTTTGGTGCCCCCAACTCAGACCATGGTGATGACGGATGACTTGACGAGCTTTGCGCTCCTCCCATCGTTTGGCTCCCAATATTGTACATGGGTTGCATGGTGTAGCAGTTGCTTTGAGGTATGGTGTTATAGAGTGGATTTCCATGAGTCTTTTGATACTGGGGTATAGAATTTCCCCCAGGATAAGAAGTGCCCCCTTGACTCATTTGAATGTGTGAGTAGGGTGCCCCCATGGATTGGTTGGGAACCCCTTGAGGATTCCTGCCCGACACAGAACTAATTATTTTTCCTTGATTGAGAGAGGGAATGCTCATGTCAATTAGCGACTGACCATGCATGCCTGAGAATGGAGGGGGAATTGTTACATTCCCTACTAGCATGTGCATATTGGGAACCCCCCAGGTATATGGATTTGGGGGTTTGAATTATACAACGATGGCTGACCATATTGTTGGTAGAGGGGAACCACACCCATAGAGCCACATTGAGCATTGTAGGGAGCGTTGTATGTGGCACTTGTCAAAGGTATGCAGTTTGACACTAAAGGGGTGGAACCTGACATCGGCTAGGTTCCACTCGTAGATGGTGTCATGTGAGTGGTTGTACCTAGGACAAATGGGATAGCGAGGTTTTCCATCGATGGCGTTGTGATGACTATCGACTGGGGAAGTGGTGGAGGACCGAAAGTTTCCACAAAGTTCCACTACCCGTTAGTCGTCGACGGGAGAGATGGAAATGTTCCAAGTACCGAAGCAGGAAGTACAGGTACCACGGGAGCCAAGATAGGTTCCAACGGATTCGTGAGCGAACGGTTAAAGAGAGGAAGGCATCCTTCGGTAAAGAAATCCTCCAGCAAACTTGAATCGTCAGTTGTCCAAATAGATCCCGTGTGAGCTCTAGGAGATTGATCCCCCGAAGATGGGGAATCCAGTTTAGTGGAACTCAGCGGATCTTCCACAACGAGTGGAGGAAGGCCTAGCAATCGTCTAGAGTGATGACGAGGGCCGATGTAGCCAAGGTGATCGTTAATTTTTATTAATAAATATTATCGTGATATTCGTTAAAGTCTCAACTGATAACACTCGGGTACCTAAAAAATATAAAAAAATATACTAAATTGATCAATCAGCAAATAGAGGGAAATGACCATGTTTGATAAACACCAATCACTGGAGATGAAACCCAGTATCTCAATGACTAACAGAGAAGGCTAGCCAGATGTACACTTATGGTTACTCTAGATCTTTGCTCGAACATCAAATTTAGCGGCCAAGTACTCTCGTGAAGACGAGCACGCTCCCAAAAACTGAAGACAGAGTAGGTCCATCTGTGTTAGGTACCAAGACAGCCCGTCCTAGTCACCTTCTGTAAGTCCATATGAGTTTGGCCACTAAAGATACCTCAGATCGTAGACACCACCAGGGGGGACATAGTCATAGACAACACACTATGTGGGCAGGATACCTGAGTCCCCGACTCAGCTTTGAAATCGCCAAAGAGATCCCCAATACACAAAATACCCAAAGGATTTGTAAGAGAAGGCGGGGTACCTTCACTTACAGTCTGATGTTGTCTCATATTTTGCTCTTCTTTTACTGGAGTGGTCCCAGTAGTATGAGTGCAGAAGGGAATTTTCTCTCCTTTAATGACACTAGTTTGGTGTTAGATCTTGGGCAGTTTTACTCACTCTTCTTATCCCAAGATCCTAGCCTAGCTAATATTTGTTTGCTCAATAAAGAGTTACTGATTGATTTTAGGTAAATTTTATGTGTACTTGATTATTGTCTTCGGTAGGGGAGTTGACGTATGAAATGTGATGAGACTTTGACTCAATAAATCATGCAAAAAAAAATTCTTTAAAAAAATTTCAATTCGATGAAAACAAGTTGTATTCTACAAGTGAGAGTTTTTCACATATTCATATTATTTCCATGCATTTCAGTCATTTAACACATGCATAACCAAAGAACTTCTTTCCAATGTTTCTTAACAACTACTTGAAACCAAAATAGAGCAGCTTTTAACCAGCTAAACAGAAGGATGAATAAAAAATGTGAGTCTTTCTTTCGTAAAAATTCTTTTAAGAAAGAAAAAAAAATTCCAAAAAAAAAATTCAAGACACCTATTTTGTAGGTAAAATGTAGTTAGAGATCTTCATTCAGTCCATGAGAAGGCTTCCTATCCCTTTTGGATTTCAGACACTGCTAAAAATCAAGGTATTGGGAGACTAACGCTCTGTAATAGTGGCTACAGAGAGTTAGTAGGCCCACTAACTCTCCTTGTGAACAGGTACAATGCTTTATAAAGCTTTGTGTAGCCTGCTAACCTGCATTAGTGTAGGAAATCAATCAAACAAAGGGTTTTCAAGATCAGATTTAGAGGTCAATACTTGTAGGAAAGATGTAGCAAGATCTTTGGTGGGTCAGAAAGGTATTGCAGAAGTATAGAGATCTCTTAGAAGGAGGAGAAAATAGAGAAGAGTCTGGATAAACTGGGAACTAGATGTATAGTCCCTAGTGGAGTCGCCAATTCTGCTATGGGGTAAAATGCACGGTGTATGGAGAATGTATATACCCTCAAAGGTCTTCCCGAGACCTTCGACAGACTGTAAGATTATCTGCAACTACACAAAGTTACATGGATGTTCATAGACAATAACTAACTATCAAAGCATTAGAAGTAGATTACCTCATGTCTCAGTGTAGATTTGTTTGGAGATCACAATGCAGCCAAGTGGAACTCCCTCAAAGCCGACTCCAAATCAAGTCCTACAAATAGAAGAGACAAGAATAATCACAACATACAACTCTGATAACTAATACATGAATATATAAAAGAACATCTAATTTAATTGCATAAAACTAAGCTACTCATGCTAATATGCATTGAACAAACAACTAAATGAATGATAGTATCAACACCACGAGTATAAAATACAACTACAGTTCTATATTAATGTTGGAAGAGTGATTACAACCATATTTTGTATCAGCCTTCCTTTACCCCTCCAACTTCTCTCTCTCTACCTTCTTGCTCACTTCTTATGATATGAGTCAATGCTCAACAGTCAAGTATGTTATCCTTTCAAATGCTCTAACCCTTTTCACAATAGCCCTCACTTTGCTTATATAGCAATTGAGTTAGGGTTGCCAAGCTCCTCCTTGAGTTCACTAGGGCAAAAGAAATTAACTTGCCATGTTTTTCAACTATTTCCCATTTGTCGCCTTCTTTCAGATTAGAAATCCTCCAAATAGGTCGAATTTGGATGTTTCCTTGCTTTTCTTGAGTAATTTTAGGAACAAATATCTAGATATTTGTGAGTCAATTCGTTCCTTTGGCCCTTGGAACTTCACCAAGTTTCACTAACGTTGTTCCCATATTAGAAACATGCTTTAGTAGGGTCACTAACACACCTCCAAGCTTGGTAACAAGCTTTATAAAGCAAGTTGTTAGTGCACAGTCAGCATTAGTGGGGAATCAAGACCTATGATTGTGGTCTTTGTTTCAGCTATCATGTCTTTCCCCTCTGAGTTGATGAGGAGGTCAATTTGTTGTATAACAATCTCATGGACGAGATCCAAAGACCGTTGTAGAAATTGAATATAGTTCTCTTTTGAGTGACTCTAAAAGTGCAAGGGAAGATAGCCACCCCGATAAGCCCCAGGTAGCTCTACAATATTCACCACCTGAGAGTTCGCCTAAGTTGAAATCTAGTAATAACCCGAGTATTTTTGGCTCTTCCACTTCCACTCTCCCTCCCCGTTTCCCCCTACTCCCCCTACCTCGCATCCCCCTCCCCTTACTTCTCCCCCTCCCCCTCACCCTCCCCCTCCCCCTCCCCCTCCAAGAAGAAATATGACTGATGATTTTAAGCTATCTGTTTTCAAAAGAATTGGATTGGAAGATCTAGAACAATTTTTGTTTTTATGTGAAGCTGTATGGACCGCAAAACATATCACTGATGAAAATATAAAGAAAGTGAAACTCATTACAACACTCTGAGATATAGAATTGATATGGTATATGAAGTATTCAAATAATGATATCAAAACATTTGCAGATATTAAAGCAGTGCTGATAAGAGAATTTAGGAAGCTAAAGTTTGAGTTGCAGTGCATCATTGAGTTAAAATAAATTAAACAAAAACCTAGTGAGTTTATTTGGGAATTTGATAAGATATTTAAGGAATTGTTGTATCAAGTGAGCATCGAAATAGCTCTGCGACAACGTTAAGAATGGTTTATAGCTATGTTGTTACCATATATCAGACTACCATTGATGCAACAAAAGATAACAAGTCAAGCCGAATGTTTGTAGATTGCGATGAAGTTGGAAGCTTCTCCTATAAGAGATACTAATGTAGGTATGCAACAGATTCAGAGTCAGCTGGTGAACCTAACCTTGTATATACAAGATATAAATAAAAGCAAAGAAGTCAGAGAAGAAGAATGATGTACAAAGTGCAGATCGGAGGGCCATTATAATGAAATATGTATTATCTTTAGGGCTTGCAGAGTACTGTAGCGGCAACAACCCTCCAAAATTTTTCCTTAGCTTCATTTTGGAGCCTCCCTACCAACCTTTCACAGCAACATGTCTTGCCTCTTCAAGTACACAAGCTTCAGTGATTTTCGTAGAATGACAGCTTGTCCATGAGAGCTTGTTGCAACCCCCTTAAAGGTTGTTTCTTCAGACTTGGTTCAGCTGTAGGCTGAGTAGCTCCCTAAGGAAATTGCACAATTCTAAAGGGGAACCAGCCTTCCCTCCAGAAATTGCGCAATTCTGTCTAGAAGCCTGATGGGCTCCAGAATTGCGTAGATCGGCCTGTCACTATTCACTAGAAAAATTGCCCAATTTTGGGCAGCAGTGAGCTTCTCTGCTCATAAATTACGTAATCCCTCTAAGCAACCAACCCAGCTCCCTCCCAGAAATGCACATTTTTCCCCTCAGCTAAGCAAACTGTTTCATGTGTAGTTGGGTTGACTAATACCCTCTGGGACTGAGCAAAACTTATTTGGATGCACGGGATGCTTCTCCAAAGACAACATGCAAAGGAATCCCTTGATTCAGGGATCTGTTTTTAGCAGCTGGAGGTTACATGCCAGGATCATTTCAAAACCTCCTGCCAAGTGTTGCTTTTCCTGGATTTGTGACATGCACGTCACAACCTCGATTTTATCAAAACTCATCAATTAGACACTGGAGAGCTCATTCCTCACATTGACCTTGTAGCTCTAACATCCCACATTGCATCTAGGAGTAATTGGCACATTCAACTCAGCTATTTTGGGGTAAGCCCTCTTTTCATGTCTTGCATTGTGTTTCTCTCAGCTTTTTTGTTTTTCTTTGTGTGAGTGTTGTCTACTTGATTTCAGTGAACGCTTGCCGTCATTTTGATGTATGTTAGCTTATAGAAGCACCGTTTTTGTTTTCATTCGCATCTCACTGTTGTCACATGCATGAAACTATTTTGCATGGACAGTCGCTATTACTGCGACTCTCTTCACACACATGCATGCTTTCCCGTTTTTTGAATCTTCCACTTGCTGTTTGCATGAATGATCGTTCACTCTTATTTGCACTCATCTCACCATGCATCCAGACTTCTCATGTTTTCAGTCGGTCGTCGGCCAGTCTGGGCTGTCTTGGCCGAGACTGTGTGATGCCCGGCTAGCACTACGTATTTTTGGAAGCGAAGGATCTTCCTTCCCTCCAAAAATAGTGCAAGTCTAGCCAAACACTGACTTCTAGGCCTGCATTACATAATTATTGAAGGTAGTGTCCTGCTGGCCCTAGAAACTATACAATGCAGTTTGTTGGTTGCATGTCAGTGCTGACTGAAATTGCGCATTACACAATTTCAGTCCTTAGTAGGCCAGGCTGGATTGTGAATTGTGTAGTTCCAGTAGTGAGTCAGCCTCCCAATAGTCTGGACTGTGCCTTGTGAAGTTTTGGTAGCTAGTCTCCTAACCTCCCGATGGAAATCGTGCAACCTTCATGTTCAATCACATAGGTATGTTGAAAATCAGTCCTCAAGTTTGTTTTAGTTTTTAACTGACAGATTTATTTCCATGAGTGTTCCTATGTCTCTAGGAACCATAGGTGCTCGTCTGTCTCTCAGAAGCACAAGTACAACGGCTTCCAGGAGAGTAGAGTCAAACACATTGTTAAGAGCGCAACTAGGGATGTAGTCGGTCAAGTGTCTATGAACTTGCCTATCCACAAAGACATCAAGTTATTCATGGAAAAGGATATCAAGATCAATGGCAACGACATCAGATCGAGCAACACCATTAGCAGCAGAAGGCAACACACCTGCACATGACGAATGCAAGAGGAAGGTTGTTGACAACATAGAGGTGGAGCAAATATGTAGGTTCAAAACATATCCACTCATGACGAAGAAGCTTTGGGGATTGATGCTATGAGGTTACAACACGACATGAATATCACGCAAAGACAGAGAATGGGAATAAAGAAGGAGTTGCATGTGATGAAGTAGCAACTCAAGAAATAATAGGAGTTGCATAGATGAGAGAATGAGTTGCAGCAGGAATAGGCACAACAGGGGGCACAACATGCACAAAAGGATGAAAATCAGCCCGTACAAGTTATGGATCCATCCCAGTAGCTTGCATGGAGAAAAAAAGGTGAGTAGTGTTGTTGATCATGTGCAAGGGATTTCAGCAGCATGCATGTCATTGTGCACACACATATGATCCCATGCATTTGGCACACTCACCGAGGCAAAGAAAAGAAGCAAGTCCAACTGGAGCTGAACATGTATTTTGAAAAGTTGATGCACACAACCACCAACACATGCTTGGAGATAAGCGCAGACACTATGCATCAACATTTTGTTGGTCCGGTTGCGCCCAGAATGACCATGCAATGCTATCAGACGAGTTGGATGGAGGAGCCATATCAGTGTACCTATGTGCAATGGAGGCAAGAGTTTGCTTCAGCAAGATGTCACCATTGAGTGCAAGGACACCATCACAGACAACCAAGCTTGGCATCAGTTCGCTACCATCGACCATCGCAAGGATGTAAAAGAGTTGGTCTCACCACAATGGTCTGAGTGTTAGTGATGTCTTGCATGGTTTTCTCAAGCCATTTTGTCTCACATGGGTACATGTGCATTGTAATGTAACTTCTTGTCAAGTGTAAGTTCAACTGTCAATAGTTGGATGTAAGAGTCATGAGGGTAGATGAACTGTTGCAAAGGGGAATGTCAAGGGCCATCCTACCCTTTGCCATAAAGAGTCCCTCATAACTCATTGTATATGCTTTTGGTTAGGCAATCTTCGATAGGAGTATCTTAGAGAAAGCTTGGACAGTATTGTAATGAACCTTGGCTTCTCCACTATGCAGAGCTAGTACATCTCTTTGGAGGAGTAGGTGATTGTGGCTATAACGTTCCACTATCAGAACTAGTGGTTGGACATGGATGTATTGTATGACTAAACATACACTTATTAATATAGTAGAGCCAACGTGTTTCATGAATATGTTGTATTGTATTCCAGCTATCTTGTTTACTCTAAATGACATATGTATTGGTTTGCTTACGCATGCATGTATGGACTATTCTATATAAGTATGTATGAAACTTTCTGAAATGTGATGTTGGTTTAACCATCACTTTGGATTGCTCGCTAACTTGCCTTCCATGTTGTGATGCATCTTCGCTCGTCTGTTCCCTTCCAGTCCACGTACTATTACAGGTTTTCAAGGGGCGCACTCACCTAACCTTCATTGTGTTAGAACCTCTCATGCACTTTCCTTGACTTAATGTAGCTATCACACCCTTGCTACCAACAGGGACATCTTACTTACCTCTGTGCGAAACCACAGTCAAGACATTACCATATGACCCACCGCTAGGATTCCTACACCAAATGGTATGAGGTCTAATTTCGACTTCTTACCGAGGATATCCCTTGACATGTTGGCGGGTCCAACACCATCAACATTTCTAGCACTAGAAAGAGGGCCAAATGACAAGCTGTGTTCTCTCATCCTATTTTTAACCTTTGCATATCTATCATGGAGTATTGCACTCTACTCCCTCCACGATGTTTTTTGCATGCCGAATATGTCACCATCACGAGGGAGTTCTTTGATCTCTTGTCCACATACACGTTTGATGGTGAAGGTAAAGTGGCCTGGTTTGAGTTCTTACATGACTTCCTTGCATTGCTTCATGAGGATGATGGATGTTTTGATGAATAGGCTAGTCTATTGCTTACATACACGCTTTGCAAATATCCACATCGGTGGTTGTGCAACCTACCGACTGATAGCATGCACTCATTTCAACACTTCTGTGATCTCATTGAATATACTCTCTATCATTTTGATCCAGAATATCTTGACCAAAAAATTTTACAACAATCGAAGGCTTTGCATGAATTTCCTATGGATTTTTGGCAATGCTTTCGTGATTTGTAGTTTCAAGCTCCAAAGAGCTAGATGAAATTTCCTTATCTTTGGGACCGATTCAAGTATTATGTTAAGAAATCTACTCATCCCAAGAAGAAGTTCAAGCTCAAACCCCACTCAGCATACTTTGGTAATGGAGATGCATAATCATAGACATATACGGTCAGTGTCACAAGTGATTTTCTATCGTCCTCTCATCAAATAGCTCCACCATCATAAAGTGATGTAGGAGAGCATGAACACATATTTTTTGAACCGTCATGACCTCCTGACATTGCCCCTTTTGATGTTCACGTAGACTTGGTTGTGGATCCCATACCTCCTCACATGTATTTTGTACCTCAACCTCTGTCTTCGTATTTTGATCATCCTTCAGATGACACTGTATTGTGTTCTTCCATTCCGAACTCTACACTTGTTTTTAACGAGGACCAATCTATCAATTGAGTTGGTGTTTCACAACCAACATGCGTTGGCATTCGTGAAGAGCATGACAGGGAGCTTGAACATCCATCGGAAGCAGGGGATCATCACTAGATATCCGTACCTCCTCTGTTTTTTCCTGACATCTTTGATGATCCTGCCATCCCTGATTTTTCATGTGCATCTCAATCCACAAATGCACCTATTGTTGATCATTCGTAGGACACACTAGATATCAGTCCATCATCTGAAAATGAAGAGGACCAATCATTCATTAAATATTCACTCAATATTTCATCTACATTTTCTAGAAACGCAGAGGGTGAACATCCTTTCTTCTCATCTACCCCTCTGTGCGATTCATCAAACATGAGGATACTGACCAACATCTTGAGTTTTCTAATCTTGGTTGTCATGATCTCTTTACCTCATCACCTAATCACAATCCTAGTTCACTCATTGTTATTCTGTCTAAGCCAATGGTCTATGATGATCTATATATTGACAAAGTCAAAACCTCGCAGACTGTCGAGGCACTTCAGCCTGAGCTGATGGTTATGTCAGGCCCTCATTGTCTTGAGGTTGGTCTCACTTCCGATCAAGAAATTTTTCAAACACCTGAGGCTCCTCATCACTCATTTGTATTCACTAAAGAATAATCCAACACTCATATTTCACTTCATCCACTTGAACTACACGATCCCATCGCTCATGCATTGGAGGAATCTTACATAGTAAGCACAGTTGTGCAACGTAAGTGGTCTACCTTTCTCATGTTTGCTTGCATGTCGTGGTCAAGGGAATGCATACACTAAACATCTGCATGTAGTGTAGCACAACACCATGGAAAGTCCACAGAGTGCATGTCATGTGCTTTCACTCATTTTTGTTCTATGGACACTTTTAAGCATGAAGTGTGCTTGTCTTCATTGTTATATTTTTCTTGTTTTCTGGTTCGCACAACCGGGTTGCTCACAGACCAAGCCTTCAACAACCTGGGTCAAAAAATGCACCGGTAGTTGCATTGGAAATATCACTTCATGTGATCAGACCCATGCACCGTTAATTTTAGAGTAGGAGTAGTTTTTTCTTTCAGTTTGTTTGCTTGCATGCCCGTTAATTTTCTTGCTTTGCATGTTTTTTTGTTTTATTGCTTGATTTCTTACTCACTTTTCTTTCACATTTTCTTCTGCTTCTACTTTTCCTTGTTGTTTGTTTTCTTGTTTTGTTCGTAGGTTAGTTTCGCATGAAGCCATGCATGACTCTTGAAACAAGTAGGGTAAAAGTACAAGATGCCTTATGCAAATATCACTACTTGGTTATCTGTTATCCTGCCTCTGTATGAATAACTTATTACTTTTGTTCCATGATACGTTGATGGAAAATACGTACTATTAAAAGTGAACCTTGGTGAAAACACAATGCTTGCGTGCTAACTATTGTCACCTACTCTAGTCGATTGTTTTTGGGTTAACCCTTGGCAGCTCAATCAAGTAGAGTAAGGTGAGGAGGAAAACCTCAACAAGCAAGTCAGAGGTAGACATAAACTACTTCTCTGAAGGAACAACCTCCAACCTCTTCTTCTCTCAACAAGTTGGGATCCCTCTTTTGCCTCTAAAATGAATAAGTGATATGCACAGTTATGAAAACGAAAATGAAAAATGAAAAATTTCAAAAAAATGAAAAATGAATAAGGTGAAAGAAGAGAAAGGCTTCCTACATAGAGAGGTGATGCAAGTAACTCCGCCAGGGTACTGACTAGGCTTGCTGGCAGTGGAGCGATGCTTGTGTTCCTGCATGACTTTTCCAAGGTTCTATCCAGGCCTGCTAGCAGCGGAGCAACACCATAGATGAAACTAAGACTCTGACGACTATAATGCTTGTGCATGAATATACCCCTCAACCCCAATCGAAAAAAATATGGTTCCTTGGCTTGGAATGTGTGTTAATCAACTAAGAGCCTGGCAAGATGCTACATCTTATAATCAATCAAGTGTGGAAACCAAGATGAACTGAGAACTGAAAAATACTTTTGGAGGTGTTAGACTCACTTTTCAGGAACAAGGTCCATTCAAAGGGATGGGATTCTACCATTGTGTTGCCAAGTGTTGTAGAGGCTACAAAAACCCTCCAAAATATTTCCTTAGCTTCGTTTTGGAGCCTCCTTACCAACCTTTCACAACATCATGTCTTGTTTTTTTTTTTTTTTGTTTGTCAAGTACACAAGGTTCAGTGATTTTCTTGCAGAATGACAGCTTTTCCATGAGATTTTGTTGCATCCCCCTCACAAGTTGTTTCTCTGGAGTTGGTCCAGTTGCAACTTGAGAAAATCCTTCAAGAAATTGCACAATTCTGGAGGGGAACCAACATTCCCTCTAGAAACTGCGAAATTCTGTCTGGCAGCCTGCTGGGCTCCAGAATTGCATAAATATGCCTGTCACTATTCACTGGAAAAATTGCGCAATTCCTCCCAGCAGGGATACTCAACCCAGAAATTGCACAATTCTAGGCTGCAGTCGGCTACTTTGCTAATAAATTACGCAATCCCTCTAGGCAGCCAGCCTAGCTCCCTCCTGAAAATGCACATTTTTTCCCCTCAACTGATCATACTATTGCATGTGCAGTTGGGTTGACCGGTTCCCTCCAGGACCGAGATAAAATGATTTACATGCATGGGCTGATCCTCCCAAGACAACATGAAAAGGCACCCCTTGATTCAGGCATCTATTTTTAGCAGCTGGAGGTTACATGCAAGGATCATTTCAGAAACCTCCCTCCAAGTGTCACTTTTCCTAGATTTGTGGCATGCATGTCACAACCTCAATTTTATTGAAATTCGTCAACTGGACACTATAGATATCATTCCTCACATCAACCTTACAGCTTTGACATCCCACGTTTGATATGGGATTCATCGGCTCATTCATCGTAGGTGTTTTGGGGTAAGCCCACTTTTCATGTCTTGCGTTGTGTTTCTATCACTTTTTGTGTTTTTATTTCTGTGAGTGTTATATGCTTGATTTAAGTGAGCGCTTGTTGTTGTTTTGATGTATGTTAGCTTGTAGAAGCACCATTTCTGTTTTCGTTCACACCTCACTATTGTCACATGCATGACACTGCTTTGCATGGATGGTAATCGTTACGGCGACTCGCTTCACACACATGCATGCTTTCCCATTTTCGAAATCTTGCACTTGTTGTTTGCATGAGTGATCATTCACTCTTATTTGCACTCATATCACCATGAATCCAGACTTCTCATGTTTCCAATCACCCATCTGCTGGTCTGGGCTACCTTGGCCCAAAGCATGCCCTACCCAGCTAGCACTGTTCATTTTTGAAAGCAAAGGCTTTGTCTTCCCTCCATAAATTGTGAAATTATGGCCCAGCACTAACCTCCAGGATTGCCTTGTGCAATTATTAGTGGTAGTGTCCTGCTGGCCCCAGAAACTATGTAATGCAGTTTGCTAGTTGCATGTCACTGCTGACTAAAATTGCATATTGCATAATTTTAGTCCTTAGCAAGCTAGGCTGGACTGTGCATTACGCAGTTCCAATAGTCAGTCAGCCTCTCAAAAGCCCAGATAGTGCCTTACACAGTTTTGGTAGTCAGTCTCCCGACCTCCCTATCAAAATCGTGCAACCTTCACGTTCAATCACACAGGTATGCTGCAAGTCATTCCTCAAGTATTTTTTGGTTTTCGACTAAAATATTTCTTGCCATGACTGTTGCTATGTTTTGAGGCATCACAAGTGCTCGTGTGTCTCTCAACAGAACAAGTACAATGGATTCTAGGAGAGCAGAGTCAAAGACACTGTTAAGAGTGCAACTGGGGATGCAGTCAGTCAAGTGTCTATGAACTTGCCTATCCACGAAGACATCAAGTTCTTCATGGAAAAGGGTATCAAGATCAGTGGCAACGACATCACATCGAGTAGCACCATCAAAATCAGTAGAGGGTATCACACCTACATGCGATGAATGCAAGAGGAAGGTTGTTGACAACATATAGGCAGAGAAAAGTTGTAAGTTCAAAATAAATCCACTCATGATGAAGCAACTTTGGAGATTGAGGCTATGAGATGATGACGTGACATGAATATCACATGAAGACAGAGAATGGAATGGATAAGGAGTTGCATGTGGTGAAGTAGAAGATCAATAAAGAGTAAGAGCTGCATAGACGAGAGAATGAGTTGCAGCAAGAAGATGCACAACAGGGGGTGCAACATGCACAGACGAATGAAACTGCTCCCATACAAGCTATGAATCCATCCCAACAGTTAGCACAGAGAAGACAAGGTGAGCAGTGTTGTTGATCACATGCAAGGGATTTCAGCAGCATGCATGTCATTATGTGCATGCATGTGATCCCACCCATTTGGCACATTCACCGAGGAGAAGAGAATAAGCAAGTCCAACTAGAGCTGAACATGTATTTTGAAAAGTTTATTGGCACAACCACTATCACATGCTTGGAGATAAACGTAGACAATATGCATCAACATGTTAACGATCCAGTCGTGCCTAGAATGACCATGTGCATGTTATCAGATGAGTTGAATGGAGGAGCCATATTAGTGTACCTGAATGAAATGAAGGCAAGAGTTCAGTTCAAAAAGATGTCACCATTGAGTGCATGAACACCATTAGGGATGACCAAGCTTGGCATCAATTCACAACCATCGACCATCACAAGCATGTCAAACAGTTGGTCTCACCACAATGGTCCAAGTGTTAGTGATATCTTGCATGGATTGCTCAAGCCATTTTGTCTCACATGGGTACATGTGCATTGTAATGTAACATCTTGTCAAGTGTAAGTTCAAGTGTTGATAGTTGGATGTTACAGTCATAGAGTAGATGAAGATTCATCAGGGTAGATGAACTGTCACAAAGGGGAATGTCAAGGGCCATCCCACCCTTTTTTATAAATAGTCCCTCATAACTCATTGTATAGTTTTTTTGTCAGGAAAGCTTCGATAGGATTATCTTAGAGAAAGCTTGGATAGTATTGTAATGCACCTTGGCTTCTCCACTGCGCAGAGCTAGTTCCTCTCTTTAGAGGAGTAGGCTATTGTGGCTGTAACATTTCGCTATCGGAACTAGTGGTTGGAAATGGATGTATTGTATGACTGGAGCTTACACTTATTAATATAATAGAGCCAACACGTTACATGCATATGTTGTATTGTATTTCATTTATCTTGTTTACTCTAAATAACATATGTATTTGTTTGCTTACACATGCATGTATGGAATATTCTGTATAAGTATGTATGAATATTTCTGAAATGTGTTGTTGTTTTAACCATCACTTTGGATTTCTCGCTAACTTGCCTTCCATGTTGTGATGCATATTCGCTCGTGTGTTACCTTCCAAGCCACGTACGATTACAGGTTTCCAAGGGGCGCACTCACCTCACCCTTAGTGTGTTAAAACCTCTCAGCCACCTTCCTTGACTTACTACAATTGTCACACCCTTACTATCAACAGGGAAACCTTACTTGCCTTTGTGTGAAACCGCAGTTAAGGCATTACCGTATGACCCACTACTGGGACTCCTACACCAAATGGTCTGAGGTCTAATTGGGACTTCTTAATGGGGAGATCCCCTAACAGGTTGGTGGGTCCAGCACCAGAAACACTGATGAGAATAATTGTTGAGCTTATGAACTAATGATGGAGCACAATGCTGACACTTATAGAATGCAACCAGAAGAGGATATACATGATGTAGTGGACAACGTAGTGGTCGAGGAGGCTACCAAGGAAGAGGTTAAGGTGCTAGAGATGGTCAAGGAGATGTACATATTATTTTCTATAACTGCAGCTAGACAGGTAATTTTGCGAGAGATTGTCAAAACCCTACTATGACATGTAAGAACTATAAATATGTTGATCATATAATCGAAAAATGTCTTGTACTTATGGAAAAAATGAAAGAAAAAAAGAATGAGCATCCGACATAGAATATTCAAATGATGAGCACTGAAAGAAGAAATGATGAATCACGAATTAGAATTATTACTAGAAGTGGAGTTACAACCAATAGTGATAAAGTGGATGGATATAAATAATCAGAAACTGCATGGGTTAGAAAAATTGTTGAGAAAGCTCATATTTTTTATATTCAGAAGGAAAAATAAGGGTTTATGGAAGAAAAGAGAAGCTTTATGAATGATGGAGCTTCGACCTCCAGTGTGCAGCCAAAGGCCGATCAGAAAAGAAAATGTGATGTATCATTAGCTTCAACACAAAATCAAGTTTCGATATTAATGATCAAGCTTCGAAACAGGATCGAGCTCCAACACAAGACCAGGACTCAACAAATCAAGTAGGTATTTCGAAGTCTTTTCTGCAAACTTGTATGAAATTATTAAGAGATCAAAAGGTTGTATAAGGGCTTCAACAATTGATAGATTCTTGTGCATAACAAAAAACACAGCAAGGTGAGATGCAGATAGTGAATAATTTGCATCAATAGAACAGAACTAGAAGAGAAATGAGGCTTAGTGCATAGATAGGAGAATATGAGATGAATCAAGTTATTTTGGGATCTAATGCTAATATTTTGACAAAGAAGACATGGGAATTAATGGGTAAGCCAAAGCTACAATGGTTGCCTATTCAGTTAAGGATGAAAAATCAACAAAATATCTTCCCCTTAGAAAGACTACTAGGTGTAATAGTGAATATTGAAGGAGTTCACACTACTGTTGACATTGAAGTAATAAAGATCATTGATGATAATAACCCTTATCTTGCATTACTTGGACTTGACTGGGCATTTGATAATATCAACATAATTAATCGAAAAGAGAGACAAATGATATTTGAAGGAAGCAATATGAGAGTAATTGTTCTCTTGGATTGATCAGAAGGAGTAAGATATATAGAACCAATCAAAGAAGAGTACTGTGTAGCTGATATAGATAATATCTATCAAATGATAACACATGAACATGATTGGGTTAACCCTACTGCAGAAGGAAAGTTGAGTTGGGATCATGATAGTTCTTGTACCTCAGACTCAAAACAAGAGTTGGAAAACTGGAAGAATAGGTTGCAGGAAGTATCCACAAGGCATTGTGCAAGAATTACCAAATCAATTTTATGTATGATATCTGAGATATGTGCCTTCTTATGATGGCTTGGGTGATATAAATACTTTTCTTGATGATTATGAGGAACATGTTCCAGAGAATCAAAGGTTGTTAGCCTTGGATGTAGCCCTGATAGCTACACCTGCAAGATGGCGGGGTGCACACAAGGAGAATATAGAAGGATAGTAGGAATTTCAAAGATTGATGTGGATAAGATTTGGATAGGTAGATACAGAAATAGAGATAAAATATGATGGTGAAACTAATCCTAGGAAGCATATCCAGCTATGCAATATGACATGGAAGGAAATTCCACAATAATGTTATAGACATTTTTGTGCCTTACAGCTCTAAGCATGAAATGTCCATAAACCAAGAGATCCTAAGTCCCTAAAAGTGTTGTTCCGACACCTAAAGGAACAAGGTCAACAAATTACAGCTTCTCCCAGAAGTTCTCCACCAGAAACTGCTCAGAATCAGTCAAATCAGGATCATTTCAGCTGCTCCACTGGCTAGCTGCGTTGCATAGCACCCAAATACACTAGCTAGGTGCGTTGCAATGCACCTAAATGCACTACCAGGGTGCGTTGAGTGGGAAATGACAAATGGCAGTGCCATTCCGCAAGGTGGAAAGACAATGGAAGCTTCCAGAATCTTCTCCAATGACACTTGCCTCACTGAGTTCGACCAAAGATGAGTAAGAGGCTCTCAGTCTCCAAGTGGAAGCAAGAACTAACAGAGAGAAGACACTAGTCAAATCATAAGCTGACTCATCCTCTTTGCATACATCTATATATGGATCCCTCATCCCAGAGATCCAAGAGGCTGGAATTTTGTACATTGCAGAGAATTGCTGTTGGTTTTGAGATAGATATCAGAGTATTGGGTGATTTATGCTTTGTTGGAGGTGAAGAGGGGCTTCTTTGCTGGGAGGTTGATGCTGGATCAGGAATCATCCGTTGTAACTCCTCTTGGATCTTCTTGCTTATATCAATAAAACTATTTGAGTTTCTCCTACATGCTTGTGTATCATTGATGATTGTTACATTTGTATGTTTAGCTTAAATCTGATCCTAAGCTATTTATGAATATAAATCCATGTCTTTGTGTAGTTTTCTTCTTCTATGATCTTACAAGAACTTGGTGAAGTTGGGCAAGTAAGGGAGCAGGTAGCTGGAAGCTGTCAAAGAGGAGAGAGATTGGATCAAAGGACTAGCGCAAGACACAGGTTGGTTCATCCTATTCCTCTTCGTTTATAGTTCATAAAGAAGAATACAAAAGTAGTTTTCTCTGTTTGTTTCTAAGGTCACTGTCACACCTTAGTGGGATAGGGTCGTTCTGAATAGACACTTTTCCCGTTAACAAAATGGCGACTCCGCTGGGGATCGTGTCTAATTATTTTATTTGTGTTTCTCTTGTTGTTTGTTTCATAAACTTAGAAGTAGCAATCGAACTGCATTTTCCATTAACAAATGCAAAGTAGACACCTGCTGCTTCAATCCATTCACTAGATCTGTTTATGATCTGAACAGATGATTCACAAATGATCTGATTGCCCTTTGTGATAGCTCTTACAGCTTCCTTTAAATTTGCCCTCTGATTGTGCATTACTGATTGCTTTTACTCGGCCAAAAACCATAGATTAAACTGCAAACCGTGACCCAGAACCCAGATAGAATTCTCATTTCTGCCCCAGCGCAGGCTTTGTGAAGAGGTTCTGCATTTCAACGCACTTCCCGAGAGGGCTACCTGCGCTGAAATGCAATTTCTCTATGTAACAGGTGCGCTGATCAGCCTAGCCCTGTGCAGCTAAGGTTCTTTGCTTCATTTTTTTTCAGTTTTGTCTCTGATTTTTGCAGCCTGTGATCAGTGTATGTGTCTGTTTAAAAACCCCTTTTCTTTGCCATAATTCCGCCTTCTTTGTACAAAAAGACTGTAGATTTTTTTTATGTGTTTGTTACATCATTTACAGTTTTCCATTGCAAAAGTAAAATAGTCATACTGTCGTCCTTTGATTTAGATTTTTCGCAAGTGTCAATTTTGATCTTAGGAGAAAGTTTATTTGTTGTTGACAGTCGATTATGCTTTTACTTTTGCCTTTGGTTTGAATTTGTAACTTTCTAGTGTCGAAACGAGTATTTATTTCAAAATCATAAAGTGTCGTAATCATCTCTACCTTTAGATTTCAAAAAGAAGCTTGTTTGTGTTTGTCATTTGAAAGCAAATTCAGATTTGTACATCAACTTTCTTTTTAGGCATCAATATTAATAAAGTGAAAAACAAATACATGCACACGTGCATTTGCATATTGGCAGTCTATTTGGCTTGATTTAGGAAAGTGCATTTACAGTGTGCTCTTTGCTCTTTGCGAAAAGATTCTGTATTTCTTTTCCCCTTGTAGATAAGATTTTCATTGCTGAAAAGAGATAAAGGCTTGCTTATCATCTTTAGATTGCATTTTAGGAATTACATCTACATCTCGTGGTGAACCCAAAAGGCAAAATTCATAAGAAAGATCAACTTAAAATAAATTGAATGAATCTAACAACGCATTGGAACTTAACGCACAACATTTAGAGGTCTAGGCTAGAGACGTATTCCGACGTCGTAAAGCCTGGTAACTGTTGTCCTCACTGATGGTTGGGTGATTCCTCCATTTTGAGACGATAAGTGCCAGTACGGACTTGTGCTCCCAAGTATCATCGAGTATATATTGGGAGACCCCTATAGGCTTAAAACCTTTTATCCATAATAAGCCGTGTCGGCCGCCATACTGATCGCAATGCACCGAACACAGCATTCGGGAAGATTGACTGTCGTACTGTAAAAAGTATTCTGCAGTTTTGCGATTGGTTTGGTACTCCCTCTACCTAGATCTCTAGAGCAGTCCCTTTCGTTCCTTTTCAGACTCCTTAACGAAAAAGGTCCATCTAAGCACTTGTCACTTCAGGCTCATTAAAAATCGAAGGAGACTAGAGTCATCTTTTGTTTTTTCTCGACTCTTAAAAACTGAAAAAAAAAGTTGTGTCAAAAGCGTCTAAAATACATTTAATACGGAAACATACCTTCCCTTTTATTTTAGTTGATCGAGTAATCTGCAATCGTGGAAGAAAGTCAATTGAAGCCCCGTCGTTCGCGGAGGCTTACGAGTCAACCGTCTTTGTCTTCGGAATCGAAACCAGTACGAACAAAGCGAACTCGTTTAACCAGTTCCAAATCTCCTATTAAAGTTAGAACAAGTGTTCCAACGACATCAGAGACTCCGGTTACTCCAAACATTTCTGGAATCCCTGCCTATACAGAAGAAGTTCAACAGCCACAGAGGGACAGTGATACTGATCCTAGTCTGAGAGTAGTGTTACCGAACCAGTTCCATCTACAACCGGTTCGGAGAGTCTTGCTCTTCAAACATATGTCGCTGTCGATTCCACACCTTCTTCGGCACCAGAAATATTTTACGGACCTGACGGCCTTCCCCTTCCACCTGGTCTGATTGCAATTGAAGAAATCGTAGAAGATCCTCAAACAAGTACTCCAACACACTTTGGAGTCGGGATCACTCTATATCCTTCTTCATCAGAAGTTAGTCTACCACCAGCGGAAGCTCCTGTAGAATCACTAGGTAATCTTTTGGATAGACTACAAATGTCTGAACTACCGTCAACATCTAGGACTGTGTCATCTGACACAGCGACAGCAGAACTCCCTGCTGTCACTCTGACAATGTTTGCTGGCATACCAGCTGTCCCGACTAGCTCTCAGCCACTAGAAGGAGCCCACTCAGGGGCTATTTCGACAGTCTGGTCCATTCCTATTTGTTCATCCGGGATAATATCCAGAAACTCTTATGTTGAGTCTCAACAAATTGATCTGTTTGGAGGTCAATTTGGGCAGTCCGGTCCCCAAGGGCAAATAATTCCCTTGAGTTCTGGATTACCACCGGTATGGGGGGCAGTATGCCCTTTCATTATCCCCTCCGGGAGGATATCCATACGGGAGTACACAACAATTTTCAGGTTATACTGGAATTACCTCAAGTGGTTGGGTACCTATACTACCTCAGCAACCAAGAGTTGTGTATTCCATGCAACAATGTGTACCTATGTCGAATATCCCAACTACACCAGCTATTGTGACGGTGTCACAAGTTCAAACGCTTCCTGTTGTATGCCAACCTCAGGTTTCTCAGGTTGTATTGCAACAGCCTCTTGACCCTGCGACTCAACCACAATCGCCAACTAGTGGGGCGACACAGGTCCAGATGGGTACAATTACCCCACACCTTGGTCCAACGGTTAGTATAGCGCAACAACACATGGCTTCACAACCATGGCTGGTGCAATACCAACAACCACAATTCCAACAAGTATACCAAGGTTCTGAGCAGCAAATCTTTGTGAACAGTGGACATCCGTACATTCAAAACGGTCAAAATCAACCATTTTACAATGGTCATGTCCACCAACCTTATCAGTCATAGCAACATCAAATGCATTATGCTGGCATGCAAAGACCAACTGCTCAGGCAATCCCATCTTACCATGGGTATGCTTCACCTAATCTGAATCAGCAGTTACCATTCGTGGAAACTTTAGAGTTACCTGATTTAAACTGGTTAACAAATGATCCAATTTCTTACGCCCCTTGGTGGCCAGCGATTCCACATAAACTTCCGTCAGATATTCCTAAATTTAATGGAAATCCAGGTGAAGATCCATCGAATCACGTGATGACATTTCATCTATGGTGTTCATCAAACACCCTAAATGAAGATTTGATAAGGCTTCGCCTCTTTCAGAGGACGTTAAAGAGTCCAGAGGAAAAATGGTACATTGAATTACCTAGAGCTTTGTTCGACAACTTCAGTACCTTATCCACAACCTTTTTAACCCATTTTCAGTTACCGATAAGGTACGAAACGGGAACAGAACTCCTTGCCAACTTCAAATAGACAACGGCCACTCACATATCTGATCATATACATGAGTGGCGACGTCGTCGTACGATGGTAAAAACATATGTCCCCGATTAGCTATTAGCTGAATGGTTTATCAAGTCATTACTACCTTCCATCACGGAAGATGTGGCAAAGGGGGGAGTCGTAACGGAAGAGCAAGTTATTGCTCGTGCACAATATCTGGACTTGATTTACACTCAGTCCGGCACGCTCTATGACAAAACACCTGACGCCCCTAGACCGGAATTATCAATTCCTCCTCCTCCTAAATCAAACAATGACTCTCACGCCGGTGATGGCGTGATTGGCACAACGGACACGAAATCGGAAAAGGCTACATCCAAGAAGGCCTGTAAGATTTCAGGTCAAAATGAAAAAGAAGAACTTCTTGCTTCGGAAGTAAATGTCGTATCGACAGATAAGGGCAAAGAAACCAAACAACCAGGAAGCAAGAAGAAAGGCAAAGGGAAGAAGAAGAAACAAGATGAATCATCACCTGAAAAATCTTCTTCAAACCCTCCTGGAAATAGGAAACCAAAAACTCCATGCTATATATGCGATGAGGATCACTGGACATCAGAATGTCCGTACAAAGCTGAGCTTAAGAAATTCTTTAAGAGTTCGAAAACCTCAGCAGTGCTAACTGATCCGTTTCTGAATCCAGGAATGAATCTGGTTGAAAGTGGAAATGCTTCCCCGACTCAAGTGCCGATGTTGTCGATTTCAAAACAGCAGAATGATGCTTTGATTTTGACAAGGAACAAAGATTATGGGAATCCGCAGTTGTCGAACAACAAGGATAAATATCAACCAAGTAGTTTGACAACAACTTCGACAGAAGTTGTACCACCCACCATCCCTGAATTGATGATAAAACTGCCGAAGGGAGTAGTACACAAGTCGACAGTTAATCCCCGCGCTAGAGCGGTGCAGCATTATAACATAGTGGAAGATTTGGCCCAATCGCCATCCGCTATGTCGACTCTTGAAGTACTACCAAATTGCCCATCCCAAAGGCAGGCTTTATTATCGGCCATTGGTGGGATTGATCCAAAGGATTCCAATCTTGTATCCTTCAACCACAAAGGATACGATCCTCAGTTACCAGCTCAACTAGCTTTCCTTGTTCAAGTGAAAGCCCTCAACAAAACTGTTCGTCGAACAATTATTGATGAGGGGGCATCTACATGTATTATGTCGATGAGTTGCTGGAAAACTTTAGGATCTCCAACCTTGTCGCGGTCTGCGACGATGTTAAAGGCATTCGACGGAAGGACATATACCCCATATGGTATCCTAAATAACTTGAAAGTTGAACTAGGGGGGAAAACGGTAGAAATAGATGTTGAAGTCATCGATGGGAATCTTGATTACAACATCCTACTAGGAAGACCATGGATATATGCCATGGCAGCTATTGTGTCGACCTATTTTAGAAAGATTGCATTCCCCTTTCAAGGAGGAATTACAATCGTCGATCAACAAAACTTCCTCCCCAATGGTTCTCAAGTTACAGGAAGCATTCCCATGATCCATGGAAGCCCCCATTCGCTTCAGAATATCGGAGTAGGCCTACTAAAAGATCCTATACTAATGGTAACTTTCGCTCTTCCACCTCCAATCAATCTGGCGGAAGTAGCGTCAATAGGAACCTGCAACATGATATCTTCTACAAAGATATCAGAAAACGATATCGACATGGATCATGCAGTGGTTTTTCCCCCAATCCCAACGGAAATATTATAGCAATCAATGTTTCTAGCATGGGAGGCAAACCCAAATCAATGCTCATCAAGCATTTGGATAGATAGGTCTAGAGAATATGGTACTCCTTCAGATCCTTGGTCATGAGTGCATGTCACCGACGAAGGAATTCTCCAGTCTATGGTAATTGAAGGAGCACCATGGAATGATTCCCACCATCGTTCCCTTCTTCCGGATTGTGAAGAAGAGACTCAAAATGACCTTTATCATCCTTCAGTCTTTGATTTTCTATCAAATACTGTAAATACGGTGGATTCCGAGCGAAACTTATCTAACATTGAAGAGACTATAGCCATAAATATCTCGACCAAAACAGATGTTGTAGAGAATATTTATGTTGGCAAATGTTGTTCTCCTTCACAACTGGAAATATATAACGCTCTTTTTCACGAATTCATAGATGTCTTTGCTTGGTCATACAGTGAAATGCCAGGCATCGACTCGAGTATTGTTGAACACAAAATTAAGATGTATCCAGATGTCAAACCAGTACGACAACGGCTAAGGCAGGTGCACCCCAAGAAAGCCGCTGCCATTAAGGCAAAAGTTGAAAAACTTCTCCATGCTGGTTTCATCTACCCGGTTCCTCTAACCGATTGGGTATCGAACATTGTCCCAGTTATGAAAAAACAAGGACAATTAGAGTGTGCGTCGATTATAGGGATGTAAATCAAGCTTGTCCAAAAGACAACTACCCTACACCCTTCATTGACCAGATAATTGATGAATGCGCCGGATGCGAAATTTTTTCATTCATGGATGGATTCTCCGGGTATAATCAAATAAATATCCGCCCACAGGACCAGTCAAAGACTGCATTCATTTGTCCATGGGGCACATTCGCATATCGAAAATTACCCTTTGGCTTAAAGAACGCAGGGGCGACGTTTTAGAGGGCAATGAATTATGCCTTCCATGACATCAAAAACATCATTCAACCATACCTCGACGACCTTCCGGCTCATTCGCGAAAGCGGACTGATCATCCGCAGCATTTAAGAGTGATATTTCTACGTTGCCGACACTACAAGATACGACTCAATCCACAGAAATGTGTATTTTGCGTCATTTCTGGTCATTTACTTGGCTTTGTAGTCTCCAAGGATGGGATTCGTCTCGACCCGTGTAAGGTCCAGGCAATCATAAATTTGCCTCCACCTTCAAATTTGCTTCAGATTCAGAAACTCCAAGGGAAAGCAAACTTTCTGAGGAGGTTCATTCCAAATTACGCCGAACTTGCTAAAGGTTATACACGTATTTTGAAAAAGGAGGTACCCTTTGCCTGGGATCAGGTTGCGCAAGCTTCCCTTGATGCTTTAAAAGATTCCCTAATGAAAGCATCATTAATGTACGCCCGCGATTATCAAAGAGATTTTAACCTGTATCTCGCTGCAGCAGATACGACCATCGCAATGGTTTTAGTTCAGGAAGCCGATGGAATTGAACATCCTATATATTATTTAAGTAAGAACTTAAATGATACAAAAAGCAAATATTCTTATGTTGAAAAACTAGCGCTTGCAGCTGTTCAAGCGATACAAAGATTTCGACACTATGTCCTCTTTCGGAAAACTACCATTCTGTCATATTGCAACCCCATGACTTATATATTGTCGCGATAGTTGCTGGGGGGCAAATATTCAAAATGGATAGCAATCCTTCAAGAGTTTGATCTGGAATTTGTGAAATACAAGTCAAAGAAAGCTCTAGTTTTTGCAGAATTATTATGCGATCTCCCATCGTCGTCCAACGATGAAACATCTAAAGAATCAATCGTGGATGAGCATTTGTTTCTGATATCTACAAGAAATGAGTGGTATGGAGATATAATCATTTATCTCCAAACCCAAAAATTTAAGCCAAACACCTCACACTCTGAACAAAAACGTATTCGATACCAAGCAAAAGACTACATGATCGTCGGTGATACACTTTACCGTCGTGGTATCGATACAGTTCTAAGAAGGTGCCTCACCCATGAGGAGGCCGAAAAAGCCCTGAATGAGTGTCATTCAGGCGCCTGTAGGGGACATCAATCTGGATATGCTACAGCACAAAAAATCTTACGAGCAGGATACTTCTGGCCAACAATGTTCAAAGATTACATAACCGCAGTCAGAAGTTGCCATGCTTGTCAAATTTTTGATAGCAAAACCAGAAGACCACCCGCACCTCTACAGCCAATAGTTGTTGTTGTGTCGTTCGCCAAATGGGGCATCGATTTCATGACATGTAACCCCACCTCGACTGGGGGGCATGGGTATATCATAGTCGCAGTTGACTATTTTACCAAATAGGCCGAGGCGATGCCTACATTAGATAATACTGGTGAAACAACTGCCCTCTTCTTTTTCAATCATGTAGTCGTCAGATTCTTCGTACCACAGGCTATAGTCACAGATCATGGATCGCATTTTCGCAATCACATGATGGTCGAATTAGCTGCCAAACTAGGGTTGTCTCACAACAGCTCTACTCCATATTATCCATAAGCCAACGGACAAGTTGAAGCGATCAACAAGGTCCTGAAGCGCATGTTGCAAAGGATGATCAGAGTTCACAAAAGAAGGTGGCACATAATCCTGTACTCAGCCTTGTGGGCTTACCGAACATTGGTAAGGAATGCAACCGGGTTCACACCCTTCCAACAGGTATATGGCCTGGAAGCAGTCTTACCAGTCCAGTGTGAAATCTCGTCTCTCAAACTCGCAATTGATCTCCTCCCCGGAAATTCAGAAGAAGAGGCTCGTTTCTTGGAATTAATCCAATTGGATGAAACCCGTCATGACGCCACTTTGGCTAACGAAGCCCATAAGAAACGAGTCAAGGCGCAGTTCGACAAAAATGTCAAACCCCGTGTCTTCTCGGAAGGTGACCTGGTCTTGCTTTACGACCAAGAATCCGATAAATTGGGAGCAGGTAAATTTAAGTCTTTATGGATGGGCCCCTATATTGTTAAGTGGGTGTTAGCAAAAGGAGCCTACGAGTTAATGGATTATGACGGAATTCCACTGGCGCAACCTCGTAATGGGTTGTACCTCAAGCGTTACTACGCATAGTAGTAACCAGTATGCTTTTGTTATATTTTTGTTTTCGCTAAAGTGTTTGTTTTGGTCGAGTAATCCACCTTTTTACATTTATTGCAAATGTCAAACCTATTGGAGCCATGTGTTGGATATGCCGATGGAGCGAGTCGTAGTTCGCGGAACCTGTCCTCTGCAGCCTGGGCCATTTTTGATCCAAGCGGCGAGTTAGTAAGTTTCAGAGGTGTATGTATTGGTCGATCAACGAATAACATCACTGAGCATAGCGTGTTGATAGAACTTCTCTCTGATGCCATCACTGATGGTATACGCCGACTAATTGTCAGGCTAGACTCATAGCTCGTAATAGTACAACTCAATGGTATATATTTTGTCCGAAACCCAGCTATTTATCGCATGGTCCTAAGGGTTAAGATTTTGGAAAGACAATTTGATCTTATTCAATACCAACATATTTCCAGAAACTTAAACACATTAACCGACTCATTAGCAAACTATGTGTTAGATAGACATTTGCAACATTTATAAAAAGAAACACATCATCAATGTTTTACATGTGGATCATATAGCTCAACCAAAATAAAACCCTGAAAATCAAAAATATATATAGTTGTTTATGGTTTACACATAATGTTCTGTAACCAAGACAAAATCGGTCAAATGACCCAAAAACTCAAAATGCTAGGGGGCACCCTAGTCTAATGATGCTCGTGATAGCAAGTCACAGCCTATGCGATCATGCGTAAGAGACGAGTCCATCGTCTGGGCACACCAGTAGTATGCCGCTGTAACTGCAAAGGTAGCTCGTCAGTCCTCACATCTGGTATATCGAGAGTGAGGCCCTCAACCTGCTCCTGTAAAGCTGAGAGAGTCTCGGCCACATCGAGGTCGCGAAGAATAGCCCTTCCGACGGCCTCTCCTGCTGGGGCAACAGCTGGTACTCTCAGGCGAACTACTGGACGAACAACACCAACATCTGCGTGTACACATGAGTTTGATTAGAGTCTTGATAGAACAAAGCATAAGGACATTATAAACAAAAGCAGTAAACAACAATATGGTCAGAGATTTTACCAATAGCACCCCACTGCTCGCCATCCGGCAGTACTAAATCTGGATCACCCCGGAAGTCCATGCCAACATATGGATACTCGGCATAAACCATCTCCTGATGATCAAACCACCTGAAGAAGGTATCAGAAAATGAAATTTGAGATTGACCAGCATGCCTAGACATATGGTCAACCCATCTCTGCATACGTGGTTCAGTATGAGAAGGTAAATTGAGTGCTATGTACTGCGGCTGCATCAGTGGTATCTTCTCCAAGGCAAAGGCGGTCAAAATAGAACCGAACCCAAAGTTCTTCAACCTCCTGTTCTTTATCTTGGTCAATTGTTCTTTCATCACAAGAAGTACTGCGTCGCACCAGTTGAACACCTTCGGTTGGAGGCATTCCAAGGCATGCTGCATATAGGATCTGTTGGCTACATGAAGAGACGCACTACCGGCCATCCTACCAAAAGTAAACAGGATAGTCCTAAGGGACCTGTCAGTGACATCACGAATGATGATATTGCCGTCTTTACTCGGTTGAGATCCTTCTCTGCAATACCGGTGGACATAATCTCTCACAGAATCGCCTCCTCGGGCCGAACCTGACAAAGAGATGGGGGCACCCTGCCTCGACAAGCCAGTCAAGAAATAGATGTCTACTGTAGTGAAGGGGATAGATTTACCCCTAATCTGGAAAACTTGATTGATAGGATCCCAAGCATCGAGCAAATACTGTAGTAAGTTGATCTGTTGTCTCATGCTAGAAATGCGGAAGAACTTCAGCAAGCCACAATTCCGCAGCGCGTTCACTGTAACTGGATCATGTAGGGCAATCATGTCCTCTTCTTCATGCTCACGTTCTTGCCATGTAAGGGTTATTTTGCTCCCAAATCTCTGGAAAAACCAACAAGAGAGGAGTTAGATCCTGATTTTGGTGAGAAACAGGCAAAAATTCCATCAAAAATTGTGCAACAAATTCCCTTTCTACGCCCAACGCACCTGCAGCAGTGTTCTAGGTGCGTTGAATGTCAAACTGCCTTTATACAAGCCAGCATTCAACACAGGTTTCGATACACTGGGGGTGCATTGATGGCAGAACGAATCCCTCAAACCCTAGCGGCTCAGAAAAGCAGGGAATCAGGGTCAAAAATCAAAATGGAAACCATGAAATGAAAGAGCTCAGGTTTAGCTCCTACCTGGTCCAGACGGCGCCAAGAATTGTCCACAGGATCTCCCGAAATCAACTGATGAAAATCGAGGGGGAAAAGCACCTCCAAAGCTCCAACAAACCAAGTTCAAATGAAATGGTAAAATGAGAGGTAAAAACACTTTTTGATTACTTTTACATAGTTCAAAGTAAAATATTAGCGTTTTAATCTCGTTTTCAAGAAAATATTGTTCATTTCTGACTAGTTTGATGAAGCAGTTGAAAATACAGTACGATCTTTGGAAGGACAAAGCTATTTATGGTAAAAAATCAAAACAAGACCATGTGATCGAGCAGTTCTAGCACATAGTTCAAGCTCGTTAAAAAATAAACATAAGACATGAGCAAATGTTTCCACCCGCGTTTAAGCTCGTTAAAAAATGAACTATTCCCCGGTAAATAACCACCGTGAATGTAACATTTCAGCCATTAAAGCCTTGGTCGTGTTTGCACCATCACCTCCACTTTTTCATTGGCCGATCATTCACCTCCATTTGATTGTTTACCCATTTTGAGGAACAGCTGCGAAGAGTGATTTCACTAGCCATCCTTGTGACACTGCCGTGATTGGAAAATTCCAAACCTTACCTGGAATCAGCTGCTACCCATTTTATCACTCGTTCCTCAAAAGACGAGTCTTCTTTAAGCTCTTTTCAACTGACTCGTAAAATATGAAAAGATTGCCGAGTTTTGGCCTTCCAGCTCATTAAAGCGACCGGAAGTGCTATCCCTCCTCTAGATTTTAATCTTTTTGGACCTGAGGGATTATTGCACAAAAAGATCGAGCGCTTGTTTTGTTCGGCTCGTTAAAACTATCGAAAATTCATCCCTTCTGTATTGTTTTATACTTTTTCGGACTTAAGGGATTAGATGACGAAAAAGGAATTTTGGAGTTACCTTTACGTACCTTTTCAGACTCTCTAAAAATGAAAAGGACCGAGTTATCTTTGTCATTAAACTCGTTAAAAAGATTAATAGCGACAAACTTGTCTTTAGACGAGAATGAGTTTCACTATCGCTAGGCTCATTAAAACTTAGCGATGGGTTTGCCCGAAGGGAAAATTATAGAACAAGCATATGTTATCCTCCTCAAGCTTGACAAAAATAAAGAGGTACTGGTCAGCAGTGACTGGGGAAAAATTGGGAAGAAAACTCAAAGAATCTTTATTGGTAGCAAGTCGCTCTTGAACATGACACTTCCACTCCGTGTCTGAGTCAGGTTGGGTTGTTTCATTCACCGGTCACATCACCATGGTCACGCCATACCATCCACATTTGGGGTAAATGCTACCAATCCATCACATAAGTGTCACCGACATGTTCAAGAGAAGTCATCCAGAGAAGTCACCTGTGTCCCATCCACTACCATACATTATACTTCATTCTTTCATGACCGCCATCCTGAACCATATATCATCAGATCGTTTTCACCTCCATCAAAATCATTTGCTCCGTTCCATGTCATTGATGTGGGATTCATTAAGGCCCTCCTTTGATGGATCGCTTCTTGTCGACATCAGCTCATTATCCAAGAAGTTGATCTAGGAACACCCCATTCAGTACTTTGAAGCTTGCATGCCTCAATGGCAAGTTTCTCACTTCCGGCAACAGGTATACATCAATGACCTTCGACCGAAAGATTTTTGCGTTGTGTTCGACGCCAAGTCCTTTATTCACACCACGTGAATTGTACTGCAGTACCTTGAGGGTCATTATCATTATCGGTGATTCCTCTCATGCTTGTTAACAATTTACATCATTGACTGGTAATCAAGCGATGTCTTTCCATGTTCGACTTCAGAACATTTCTCACATGGATCGACTTGTACTTCGAGTGAAGGTCGGACAAGATTGAAGACCCCGATCTAGTTTCATCCATCCGGGCTGCGATATATATTCAGGAAAATAAAGACATTGAAATGTACAACATTGCAGCACAGATAATCATCCTACCAAAAGGATGATGGCTCTATCAGAATCATCAGTCTACCATCAGACGATTGTCTGTCTTATGTACATGAAAATGAATTTATAAAGCTGAGCATGGGAATGCCCACCTCAGCTAGATCATGCAAACAGTATGAAGATAATGTATTGTATTGTATCTTATTACAGGTCTCCTACCAACATTGAAAGAACTTCGGATCCTCCTAATAAATCATTTCACCCGATATACGGCCTCATACTTTAGGGGCAACTGTTATAGACATTTTTGTGCCTTACAGCTCTAAGCATGAAATGTCCATAAACCAAGGGATCCTAAGTCCCTAAAAGTGTTGTTCCGACCCCTAAAGGAACAAGGTCAACAAATTACAGCTTCTCCCAGAAGTTCTTCACCAGAAACTGCTGAGAATCAGTCAAATTAGGATCATTTCAGCTGCTCCACTGGCTAGTTGCGTTGCATAGCACCCAAATACACTAGCTAGGTGCATTGCAACGCACCTAAATGCACTACCAGGGTGCGTTGAGCGGGAAATGACAAATGGAAGTGCCATTCCGCAAGGTGGAAAGACAATGGAAGCTTCCATAATCTTCTCCAATGACACTTGCCTCACTGAGTTCGACCAAAGATGAGTAAGAGGCTCTCAGTCTCCAAGTGGAAGCAAGAACCGACAGAGAGAAGACACTAGTCAAATCATAAGCTGACTCATCCTCTTTGCATACATCTATATATGGATCCCTCATCCCAGAGATCCAGGAGGCTGGAATTTTGTACATTACAGAGAATTGTTGTTGGTTTTGAGATAGATATCAGAGTATTGGGTGATTTATGCTTTTTTGGAGGTGAATAGGGGCTTCTTTACTGGGAGGTTGATGCTGGATCAGGAATCATCGGTTGTAACTCCTCTTGGATCTTCTTGCTTATATCAATAAAACTATTTGAGTTTCTCCTACATGCTTGTGTATCATTGATGATTGTTACATTTGTATGTTTAGCTTAAATATGATCCTAAGCTATTTATGAATATAAATCCATGTCTTTGTGTAGTTTTCTTCTTCTGTGATCTTACAAGAACTTGGTGAAGCTGGGCAAGTAAGGGAGCAGATAGCTGGAAGCTGTCAAAGAGGAGAGAGATTGGATCAAAGGACTAGCGCAAGACACAGGTTGGTTCATCCTATTCCTCTTCGTTTATAGTTCATAAAGAAGAATACAAAAGTAGTTTTCTCTGTTTGTTTCTAAGGTCACTGTCACACCTTAGTGGGATAGGGTCGTTCTGAATAGACACTTTTCCCGTTAACAAGTAAGAATAGGTACATGGATTCATTCATACATTAGAGACAATCCCTAATAATTGGTACTTAGTGTTAGGTTCCCATATCAATAGGTTTCATTTTTCATGATTGACTGTAGAAGAGCCAAATATGTTCATCCTTTCATGTTGCAAAGGTTCCATATTTTGTAAACAAATGAAGAAAATTAAAAAAATGAAAACAGGGTACGCCCTAAAAGAAAAATTAAAGGGCAAAAAGAATGAATCGGTCAGAAAAAATGATAAAAATTAATCCCAAACCAAAAGACCAGGAAAGTGTGATGGTTTAAATGCCACTACTGTTCCATTTTTGAAGAATTTCATTGTGTACAGGTGGTTCATTCTTGACACAGTTGATGAATAGCCAGACAGTTCAATCCTAGTTAGATCATGTTTGAATTTACTGGTCTTTAGAATAGAGAATAAAGGTATGTCCAAACAACTCAAGCTTGGTAGATGAGTAAATAGGTAGAGAAAAAGAGGAGCCCAATTGCTTAATCTGGGCCATTGGAAGAGATAAGGGTAGACTTAGATAGGAGGGAATTCAAAAGAAAAGAGGAAAATCAGGGTTTGCTAGTCCAAATGCATCCAATCAAAAGGAAGAAAAAATGCTAGGTGTATTAGGCTGGGTAGGCAGTCTCTGAGGTTGCAGAAGCAAGTTTTTGATCATTTTTTGTGTTGTCAAGAAAGACTTATCTCATGGATGTCACAAGTACCATGGCAGTTGTTTGGTTCTAAAACAGTGGAGCATGACTAATTTCCCCTCTCATTCCCCCAAGTACCCTTACTGATATCCCCTCAAGGACATTGGGATCTGCCCAGTGGTCCTACTTCACTTCATTTTATGAGAAATACTAAATGAAAATCTGTGTTTACTTAGTCAAAACAAGCCACAGTTCTTGTGTAAAAATAATCATTCCATTTTCCTTCCATTTCCCTATGCCTATGTTTTTTCACTCTATAAACTTAGCATGTATTCATGCAGTTTCATCCCATATGTTCATATTAACATATTAACTTATTGTATAGCTCCTTTATCATTTTCCTACCCCTATTTTATAAAAACTATATAAAAAACCCAAAAAATATAATATCCCTACCCCTAGCAACTATAGCCATATAACAAAGTTTTGGGAATTATTGGTCCATTTGGGACCTTAATAATAGCCCTTCCGCGTTCATAAACCATCGGAGTTTATTTAACACCCGGTTAAATAAACAACCGCACCCGAAAAATACCATAACCAAAGTTTAAAACCCCAACAAACATTATTAAATGTTAAAATAATGCGCGGGTCCCCTTTGTTGTAAACCACCGCCACTTACCTCACCCATCGACCATCTGATCAAGCACCATAGATCTAATGGCTGGCGACGATATCAGAACCCCTCGTCTACCGAATGTTAGCGTTCGGGGGATGGGCAGTATTACATCCATACCCCTGCCACGCGTCGGCTTCCTCGCGTGATCAGAGCCCTCCCCTGCGAAACCACCATGGCCCAAAGGCGATGCGGGGAATACATCTTACCTCCCCACTGCCTACCCCCTGACGTCATACCCACGTCACCTGATGATGTCGCATCCATGTCACCCGCCACCACTCCATATCAGCGCCATGTCATTTGCTGACATCACCACCTTGCCTCCGTGTCACTTGCCATGTTATCTGACACGTCATCCTCCGTACCCGCTACACGACAAAATTATGTCATGATGACGTCATCACAAAAAAGCGCCAAAAAGCCCGAAAAAGCCCAAATTGTGTTAAAACCCGTGAAAGTGATGGTTTTTTGTTTATTTCTATTCGTTCGTTTGTGGAAACCTCTGCATGCGAATTACGACAAATTTTCCACCAAAGCTGCATAGTCCGTCACCCAGTGAAAGCAACTCCACAACGCGATCCCTCAGCTCGGCCTGCAGTGCATATTGTGCACCTAGCGCCCATTTGAAGCAGGTATTTACTCCATTTCTCCCGAACCCTATGCATTTCCATTTTTTCTCTATGTCGGAACCCGTGGAACCAAAAATTTCACAAATCCAGTCTACAGCTCTTGAGAGATATACTGCCACCATCCCTGTTTTTAACATTTTTTCCACAAAGCGACTAGTTTGATCCATTTTCACAGTAAACCACACTTTTTTAAACAAAAACGCAATGTCGTACCCAAGCCTGCACGCTATAGCCCTTGTTTTTGTCCTGTTTATCAAAAGAATTCCTCAAAATCCATTTCCCTCTGCAAGATTCACTCATTTGGCTAAAATTCAAGCTCATTTTATCTGCATTCCACTAGAAGAGCCAGCGAATCCAACAAATTCAGTCAATAACCCTGACTAAACTCTGCAAAATTTCTTTTTAACCATGAATGTTACCCAGTGAGGTGATTTCAAGATAAGGCTTAGTCTGTAATTCCCTGAGAAAAACCTCAGAGCCAGTGTTCTGTTTTCTGTTGCTGTATAGACCCACATTCCAATCAAAAGCATAGAGAATTTAAAGATGGAGACTCCAGCAGCCTTGAGTGTCACTCCTCTCAATGCACCCCACAACGAATTGGAATCAGTACCTTTGGCTGATAGGGATTATCTAATCCAAGACTTGGTTGGTGACAGAAACCACCTGCAGACATTCTATGAGCTGAGGAACAATTATCTGAATAACAATGATTTTTATGGGATATGGGAATCAAATCTACCCATATACTTCCTTCCCTTTGTCAATATCTTCCCTAAGATAATTCACCTCTGTTGTGAAAACTATGAACGAACTCAAAGGGCAGTCAAATCTCCATCTGGCAGCATCCTCTTTCATATAACTCTTTGCCTCCATGAATCAATTGCTAAACTTCAAACCAACTCAGCTTTTGTTCCCTCTTTCTATGAAATTCTTGCTTGATGAAGGTCCTAAACTCCCCAGCTCAGATATAACCCGAATTGCCCAAGTATTTATGACAGCAGATTGCCAGCTTACAGAGCCACCTCCTTTTCACTATGTATGTTTCAATGAAGTGGGTAAATTACTTGTTGATATGATATCTTATGTTCTGGGTTTCAAGACAAGTGAACATATTGATGAAACTATATTGGTCTTACTGTCTGCATTTACAAGCTGCCCAAGAAAGGACTACACCAGCAGCAAGGACAGCAAAAGGCAAGGAGGTAGTAGATACAGAGCAATAAACAATGACAGACCAGCCAACTACCTCAAAGGAACAGGGTCAAGGGTAAGCCCCTTCACTATAGACAAAGGCACCATAGATACCAGCATTACGGACTCCTCTCAATGAGGAAAGGAAGCAAGAAACGAGATAGAGAAGAAACCACACCTGCAAGTGGATCAACAGAGCAGCCAGAGGCCAAAAGGCAAAGAGTAGATCCCCTACCTGAAAAGGAAATTAGTGAATAAATCACAGGGAGTCCAAGTAAGGAGAGGGAAACCAGCCAGCAAACCTCCACTAGCTCTCATAAGCAAGAAATGGGGAGGCAACATGGTATGGAGGTGTCCTCCTCAAAGCAGCAAAGTAAGCAACCATTTAGTATTAAAGGAACATTCATGGAAATTAGAGCCCAAAATTAATTATTGAGAATACGGCTTTATGATCAACTTCTCAAAACAACCCCCTCCAAACAGCAAAGACTGATGGCAGCTTATGACATTAAGGAGGAAAAAATGATCTTAAGTCATTTCAAGCCTAAAGTTCAGCAACCACAGACAGCTGTAGACTACATAAAAACAAATCTAGAAGTCCTTGCCAAAGACATACACCCAATGGACCAAATTGAGATGCACAAGCAAACAGGCGAAATGGTCTATGCTACATTGGCAAACAAGGCAATGCTGGCCCACCAATTGAAGGAGTCATTAAGCAATACATCTGCCAAACTAGAATTGGAAAAAATATCTTCCTTGGCTAAAGACAACAAAATAAAGACCCTGGAGGAAATTATTATTGAGCTAGGGCATGATCCTAAGGATGCCAAGGGCATCAAAGCCCTTATAAAGAAAAAGGAAGAGGATATTGTTGCACTTAGAAAGCAATTAAAACTGTCTGCAACCATGCACCCACAAACTACAGAACTTGCACAAGACAAGGCAGAAGAAGATACGATGGATTTGTTGATGAGGATGAATCAAAGACTAATTGCAACGAAGAAAGAATTGGAGAAAGCATTGCAAGCCAAGCAAGGAGAGTCAACCTCCCAGCCACCTGAAACAGCTCCAACAGTCACCGTTGCCCCTCCCACAGTTGCAGTAGCAATCCCTCCTATCATCCCAGCATCAACAATGTTGAGATTTTCAGTTTTATTAAATTTGGGAAAAATCTCATGTATGTGACAACAATAGGATTAGTTGCTATATTAGCTCCAATATTTTTTGAGGAGGAGTTAATGCATCCTATATTTGTTGTGAGGGAATTTATGATTCAATTTTATGCTCCAGCTATATAGAAATGTAATCTCGTAGAGGATTGTAAGAGTGTGTAGAGAAAGTAGAGAGAATAGGGGAGAATTGAGCGTATGTGTGAATTATTAGATTTGTTGTAATCGCCTTTGAATAATAAGATTTCCTAGGCCTCTGTTCTGGTGGACGTAGCCCAGATTGGTTGGGTGAACCACGTTAAATCTCTATGTTATGGTTTTGTGTGGTTTTTTTATGTGCTGTGTATGTTTATGTTTATATTCAGCTGCGCTTTGTTTAGTCTAACAAGTGGTATCAGAGCGGCGCAGCGGAGCGTGAAGGGCCCATAACCTACAAGTCTCTGGTTGTGGCGCTGGTGTGTGTGACAGATCGGCTGAAGGTGGAGTTTCAAGGATTGGCATGGTTTTAGCAGAGACAGTTGTGCCAATTTGGCAGTAAACGAATTAGCGCATTTTATTTTGGAACAGACGCAACAATTGGCGCGGATCCGAGTCTGATACTTGCGCCAGAGATCCAATGTTCAGATTGGCATGGAATCAACGGAATTAAGCGTGCCAATTTTGCGACACTTAAACGGATTTTTCTTTGATGCGGTTGATCAGCTGTCAGAGGAGCGCCAGGTAGTGGATGTGTTTTAGGCGTGGTTTTTTCGCTGTCCAAGAGCGCCCGGAAAATTTTCCCTCTGGTAAAATTGCAATTTTTGGTTTTTTCTTTTAAAATTGTGATTACACGGTATAACAGAGGCATTTTTTAATTCGGATTTGGAGATTGTTTGTTTGATACAACATGGAAAAAAATCAAAGTGCTCGTTTTGAGATCGAGAAGTTTAATGGCAAAAATAACTTCGAGATCTGGAAAGTGAAGATGCACGATCTGCTTGTGCAACAAGGCGTGGCAAAGGCACTGTCGGGAAGATCCAAACAACCTTATCCCATGACAGATGATGAATGGAATGAATTGGATGGAAGGGCTCTGAGCGGTATTCAACTGTTTTTGGCGGATGATGTTTTGTTTAACATCGTGCCAGAGAAAACTACTGCTGGTTTGTGGACAAAGCTGGAGAAGCTGTACATGACAAAATCCTTGACCAATAGGATTCTTCTGAAGCGACAATTATACAGTCTGCGTATGAAGGAAGGTACAACTATTACTGATCATTTGAATGTCTTTAATACTCTCATGGTTCAATTAGAAAGTATAGAAGTAAAATTTGAATCAGAAGATAAAGTTATAACTTTATTGTGCTCTTTGCCTGAGTCATGGAATCATTTTGTCACTTTTGTCAGTCTAAGTATATCAGAAACCCTTGAATTTGATGATATTGTTGGAGCTTTGTTGTCCTAAGAGACAAGGAAGAGGTCAAATGCCGACACATCTACATCAGAAGCAATGATGGTTAGAGGTCATTTGAGAGAAAGATGCTCTGGTAAGCACAACGACTCATGATCAAAATCGAAAGGGAAGAAGAGTAAGGTAAAGTGATGGTTTTGTGGCAAATCGGGCCATTTGAAGAAGGACTGTTGGAAGAGACAACAAGCATCCAAAGAAGACTCTTCGAGAGCGAAGCAGGAAGCAAACACAAGAGATACAAGTTCGGCATCTGGTTCAGGTATGAGTGATGAAGTGTTATCAGTTAATTTGTCAAATCATGATCAACATTGGCTGTTAGATTCTGGTGCATCAAACCACATGTGTATTCATAGAGAATGGTTTAAGATGTATAGATCAATTAATGATGGAGTCGTGTACATGGGTAATGATGTCACATGTAATATTGTGGGAATAGCGAGTATACAGCTGCAAATGTTTGATGGGACAACCAAAATGTTAACTGATGTAAGACATGTACCAGATTTAAGGAAAAATCTAATTTCACTAGGAGCACTTAACACAAATGGATATAAAACTGTAATTCAAGGTGGAGTAATGAAAATTTACAAAGGTATTTTACTAGTAATGAAAGCTAAGAAGGTAGGAAATCTATTTTAATTAGAAGGAAGAACAGGGTCAGATCATGTGTCTACGGTGTCTGAACATGACAGTAGTTCCATTCGCTTATGGCATCAAAGGTTGGGCCATATGAGCGAAAGAGGGTTAAAAATTTTGGCTGATCGCAAGTTACTTCCTAATCTAAAGTCTGGAAAGTTAGATTTCTGTAAACATTGTCTGTTTGGGAAACAAGGTAAGCAAAAGTTTAAAACAGGCAAACATACTAGTAAAGGAATACTTGATTATATCCATTCAGATGTTTAGGGTCCAGCCCCTACAACTTCATATGGTGGCTCGTCATATTTTGTATCGTTTATTGATGATTTCTCTAGGAAAGTGTGGGTCTACATGTTGAAAAGGAAGTCTGATGTTTTTACAGTTTTCAAACAGTTTAGAGCATTGGTAGAAAACATTACTGGTAGAACTATAAAATGTTTAAGAACTGAAAATGGTGGTGAGTTTACTTCCAAGGAGTTTGAAAACTATTGTAAGGATGCAGGGATCGAGAGACATAAGACCACTATTTATACTCCTCAGCAAAATGGAGTTGCTGAACGTATGAATAGGACTCTTTTATAGAGATCAAGGAGTATGCTGAGTAACGCCAGTTTGCAGAAGGAATTGTGGACAGAAGCGGTGGCTACAACTTGTTATGTGGTAAATCGATCACCATCCACGATGGTAGGTTGCAGGATTGCTCAAGAGGTATGGAAAGGTCACCCCTGTGATTATTCTACACTCAGAGTGTTTGGTTGTGATGCATATGCTCAAGTGCCTAAACATCAGCGAACAAAATTAGATCCAAAGTCAAAAAGGTATATCTTTGTTGGATATGGTGATGGAACAAAGGGATATAGATTGTGGGATCCTACTACCCACAAGATCATCATCAATAGAGATGTAAAGTTTAATGAATCCTCTCTTGTACAGTTAGATGTAGATAATAGATTGAAACAGGATGACGTATCTGATTTTCAACACATTCAGTTTGAAAGAACTTCTTACGATAGTCATGATGACCATAGTTCAGATACTAGTCATGAACAGGTTTCAGAATCAGATCATGGACAGGGTTCAGATGTAGATCATGAACAGGTCTCAGATGCTGATCATGAAGAAATTCCTACAGATGGTAGTCAGCCAATTGTGGAAGTACCATAAACATCTTTAAGGAGGTCTACAAGAATCAAACGCCCTCCTAGAAGGTATGATGATTATGTTACTTTAGTTGCATTAACTGCTAACGATGATGAAACTTTGTGTTATCAGGAAGCTGTAGAAGGTTCAAAAACTGAAAAGTGGAAAGAAGCTATGAAGGACGAGATGATGGCATTACACAAGAATGGCACTTGCGATCTGGTTGAACTTTCGAAAGACAGGAAAATTGTGGGATGTAAATGGGTTTTCAAGTTGAAACGGGGTGTGAATGATACTGAGGATAGGTACAAAGCGAGGCTGGTCACAAAAGGTTTTTCTCAGAAAGCAGGCATTGACTTTCATGAGATTTTTTCACCAGTTGTTAAAATAGTTTCAATTAGAATTGTGTTAGCATTAGTCACTTTTCTTGATTTAGAATTGCAGCAACTAGATGTTAAGACTGCATTTTTACATGGAGACTTAGATGAGTAAATTTATATGGAACAACCGCAAGGGTTTGTTTAGCATCGCAATAAGAAATTTGTCTGCAAGCTCAAGAAATCATTGTATGGCCTGAAGTAGTCGCCTTGGCAATGGTATAAGAAGTTTGATTCTTTCATGTTGAGTCAGAAATATATAAGAAGTGAATATGATCATTGTGTTTATTTTAAGCAATTAAATGATGGCATGTTCATTATCTTAGTGTTATATGTTGACGATATGCTTTTAGCAAGCAAAAGCATAGTGGAGATAAACAAGTTAAAGGCTCAAATGGCAAGGACGTTTGATATGAAAGATCTGGGAGTAGCAAGACAGATTTTGGGCATGGAGATTTTCAAAGATAGGAGCAATGGTAAGTTGTGGCTATCACAACAGAAGTATGTTGAGAAAATACTCTTGAGGTTTGGTATGAACAATGTGAAGCCTGTGTCAGTCCCTTTAGCTTCCCATTTTAAGCTCTCTTCTAGTTTATGTCCTAATACAGATGAAGAAAAGGATTATATGTCTCGAATTCTGTATGCCAATGTAGGATGTTTGATGTATGCGATGGTTTGTACTCGACCAGATATTTCACATGCAGTTGGGGTTGTCAGCAGGTATATGGAAAATCTAGGTAAAGAGAACTGGTCAGCAGTGAAATGAGTGCTTCAGTATTTGAGAGGCACAAGTGATTATTGTATCACTTATAACAAAAGCAGTGAATTTGTTTGTGGATACATTGATTCCAATTTTGCAGGTGATTTGGATAAGAGAAGGTCAACTTCAGGGTATGTCTTTACTCTTGCAGGTGGAGCTATTAGTTGGATGTCAAAGCTACAGAATATTGTGGCTTTATCCTCTTCTGAAGCAAAATACATAGCTTCTTCACATGCTTGCAAAGAAGCGGTTTGGTTAAAAGGTTTGATTGGTGAGTTTGGGAGGTTACAGGACAACATCAAGCTATTTTGTGATAGTCAAAGTGCAATTCACTTGGCTAAGAATCTAGCCTATCATAGTAAATCAAAGCATATTCCAATCAAGTACCATTTTGTAAGACAGGTTATCACTGAAAGGGGTGTTTCTCATGAAAAGGTGCATACGAAGGAAAACTGTGCAGACATGTTCACGAAACCAGTTTTGTTAGAGAAGCTGCATTGGTGTCTGACTTCTCTTGGCTTGCAGAAAAGATAAAAATAATAAATGAACAAGGCATCAGGCTATTTGTTGTTAAGGTGGATATTGTTGAGATTTTCGGTTTTATTAAATTTGGGAAAAATCTCATGTATGTGACAACAATAGGATTAGTTGCTATATTAGCTCTAGTATTTTTTGAGGAGGAGTTAATGCATCCTATATTTTTTGTAAGGGAATTTATGATTCAGTTTTATGCTCCAGCTATATAGAAATGCAATCCCGTAGAGGATTGTCAAAGTGTGTAGAGAAAGTAGAGAGAATATGGGAGAGCTGAGTGTATGTGTGAATTATAAGATTTGTTGTAATCTCCTTTGAATAATAAGATTGCCTATGCCTCTATTCTTGTGGACATAGCCTAGATTGGTTGGGTGAACCACGTTAAATCTTCATGTTATGGTTTTGTGTGGCTTTTGAATGTGCTGTGTATGTTTATGTTTATATTCAGCTGCGCTTTGTTTAGTCTAACAAAAAACAGGTACATCAACCACAGATGTTTCAGCAGCAGCAGCAATAACAACACCAAACTCTAGCTTGAACATGGAAGAAATGATGAGAGCAGTAAAAGAGCTAGAAATCCAAATGTCAGAGCTGAAAGAGGCCAAAGAAAAGTTGGCCAAGCTAGAGGTAAGCTATGACAAATCCAAGATAACAGTGACAGAGAAAACTAGAGAGATAAAGGCCTTGGAGAATAAGGTGAAATCCTTGGAAAAAGATCTCACTCTTCATAAACCTCTAACAGACACTAAAACAATTTTGTGGACCAAAATTGGCCAGTCTATCACTGACCAATGGCAATCAATTCAGACAATACATGAGCAAATAGAATTGATAGAAATAGCCCGAGTAGAGATTCAAAGGGCAAGGGCATCATTGGGAAACATGCCTGAGCAGGCCAATAAACTCATTCAATTTTTGAATACTCATACCAGAGAAAAACTAGCAGCTCTAGATATCAGGAACATAACAGACACCATTTTGATAGTGAAAATGGTGCTGACCTCGAGGAATTTTGTTCAAAATCTGGAAAGAAAATGTCAAGAAATGCAGGCAGAAATAAATGCCTTTACAGAAAAGTTTACAGCCTTGCAGCAAAGGGGTCTACCAAGTTTATTGACCAGCAATGGGAGACTGTTAACACATGAACAATATGCTAATAGGGTAAATACCTATGTTTCCAATCAAATTACAACATCATCAAGCACCTCAGAAACCACAGGGCCTCCCTCTAGGAAGATTTTCTACGACAAATTAGAAAATCTGTTCTATATTGAACATGAAATAAATCATCTTTTTGAAGTCCAGCCCAACTTCTACAGGTATATTGAAGCTGATGAAACACTAATAAAAATACAAAGACATCAGTTGCCAACAGACCAATGGTGGCAAGGGATGCTGGAGGTTTCACCAAGGTAATTTTGGTTCTTTTTCTTTTTGATCGGCTACATATCAGCAAATTCAAATGCACAGGCCACCTGTCAAAGAATGAAAACAACAGAAAGAGGAAATCGGGTTGGAACTGCAGCTCATTAATGCAAGACCACACACAGATAAAAGGCCAAGACAACAATGTAGGAACGCAGAACAAAGACACAGCTACCAGCCGATGCACTCAGTCCAAAAAGTCAAATATATCTAACAAACTAAACAGCCAACACACTAACATTTACTATTGCATTCATTCTCTCATTTACTTCTTTTGTAGAGTAGCTGAAGGAAGTTATTGCTTGATAGCTTACCTACACGATATTTTGTATCTCCTTTTTTATAAATACCTCCCCATCAGATGTATTCGGGGTTGGTGATTTTCTCTCTGGACTGCACTGTAACTCTGAGACTATTTAATACAAAGGTTGTTGAAGTTCACTGCTGCTAGACCGTCTGAATGTGGATTTGATGTTCTTGGACCTACTACATAATTCCTGTGTCTTTCTATGGATCAATAAGTTATTCTAAACGACATTTTGCGTCTTTTGTGTTTGCAAAATTTGTATATTTTTCATAATCTTAGTAATAGAGAAAAATAATAGCCTAGAATTTGTTTAAATACACTCTGCATTCAATCTCTGTTGTTAATTATGTTTTCTTCAGAGTTAGCATAAACAGGAATTCTTAGCTGCTCCTGTTTCCACTGGTTCTTTCACTTTGAATATTGCCTAGGAATTCTTTACTGCTCCTGTTTCCACTGGTTCTTTCACTTTGAATATTGCCTAGGAATTCTTTACTGCTCCTTGATAATATTCATGCACTTTCCCTCTGCCAACATGATGAAGGATTCTTAACTACCCTTCATCCACTAGCTTACATTCCACCAATTTCTGGATTTTAAAATTGTTCCAAGATCGATTATCTTGCTCTGTAGTATTGCCCTTTATCAAAGAAAACACTCTCAGTAGTTCATCCTCATTGACCCCATTTTCCCAATGGTATAAACTGTTTTGGACTTGCATCCTAGCTTTGTTTCAAATCACCATCCAACAAACTTAAAACCAAACCCTGTGCATCATAACTAGCCTAAAACACTTCAAAACAAAGCTAAATTACAAAGAGAGAGCCCTCTCTGGTTGCAGATTGGCTAGAATCTGCAGCTAAAATATTGGTTAGTGGTTACCTCGGCCGTATTCCCCCCTTAGAGATTTCCTGGGGAACAACTTGAGTGATAACATCATTGGCGACTCCACTGGGGACCTGAATGACTGTTTGTTACTGCTGTCTATTTTCTAGAGCTACAAATGGAGCATGAAGTTAGCTAGGTAGCCTTTGAAACTATTTTTGCTGTGCATTTACAGGAGTAAATAAATGCTGCTTCAGTCAATCTCCAGTATAGTTTTAGGCTTTAAACAGTTGTCCCAAAGATTTGATCAGTTTCCCTGTTTAAGCATATTCAAAGGAAAGCCCAAAGCTTCCTATATTTCATAAGAGCTTCCTTCAGAATATTGTCAAAAACTGTGATCTTTAAACATTTCCGGAAAATACCAAAAACACATTTAGAATTTGGCTCCAAAGAAGAAAACTCGTTACACCAGGTCAAATCCTGATCGAGATCCTCCAACTATTTTTGAAAATCCTAACTTGATCTCTAAGAGCCATAGAAGACAAGAAAATTTAGAAAATTCTGCTGATTTAGACCTTGATATACTTCAACAAAACATTACAAATTCTGAGCTTACTCATAGGAGAGCAGCAGTCCTTTCTGTCAATACTACAGCCTCTCTGAGTTCTTCATCCACACCTCAAAGTACCCTCTCCACTCCCTCGTCCACTGCCCATATTTCCGCTCTTGTCCCTGCTGTTCTTGTTGTCCTTTTCCTTCCTGCTGTCCCATTTATCCCTACAAATATGGAAAATAGATATGCTCCTCTGCTACTGCCTGTAAATCCTAGGGCTATGCCTCAAGATTATCAAAGAAAAATTACATATTTTGATGGCACTAGCACCTATACAACTCAACAACATACAAAGAAAATGCAAGATTATTTTGAGAACTGTGAAATTGATGATGACAATGTGAGAATGAAAATATTTGTCCAAAGTTTAACTGGTGATGCAAGGACCTGGTTTAGAGCACTTGCTGCGAACTCTATAGCTGACCCAGATGCCCTCTACCAAACCTTTTTGAACAGATGGGAAAATAAGAAAGACCCATTGCATATCCTCTCTGAATATGAAAACATGAAAAGAGGCCCACAAGAAACTATCCAAGACTATTGTGCTAGATTCAATAATGTGTACAATGCCATTCCTCAAAACCTTAGACCTCCCCCTGGCTTAGCCTTGATCAAATTCCTTGATGAATTTGATTCTGACATGGCATATCAACTAAGGGAAAGGGCTCCTCCTACCTTATAATACATGCAAAGCATAGCGGTTAGTGTAGAGGCTAACTTGATATCTAAGAGAAATCGGGCTAGAACTGAAAGGAGAACAACTTTCAAAGAAGAGCCTTCTGCATTTGAGCAAAAGCTAGATGCAATCATCAAAGGTATGGACAGACTAGGTGACAGAGTGGAAACCATTGAAAGGAAATCTTCTTGGGATGGTCAACCAAGTAACACCACTAGAAATCCAAACTTTAGAAAAAATCAAAATCCTAACACCGGGAAAGCTGGCCCTGATCAGAATATCAAACCTCCATTTCAAGAGAACTATGCCGAAGCCTCAACCTCTAGTGAGCAAACAGAGGACACTCAAATCAACCTAATGGGTTTGAACAGTGAACAACAAATCTTTCTAACCCAAGATGACCAAGAAGCTCATAATTTCAACCAATTTCAAACCAAATCCAGAGAGTCATTTGATTTCAGAGAAGGGTATGATGCAACGGTCTATGAAGTTCATAAACAATACAAATTAAGAAGCAAAACCATAGATGTGCCTAAACCTACCAAGCTGAAAGATACCAAGCAGCCAAAGAAAACAAAGGATAAAGTTTCCCTGACAGAACCCCCTGTTAAAACAAACCTCGACCCAAAGGAAGGCACTGTGGAGGACATATCAGACTTACAACCCTAAAAAAATCAGCCATCCACATCCCTTCCCTCAAAATAAAATCCAAACTTCCCTCTGGAAAATAATTTCAAAACAGATTTAGCTCAGAACAACACTCATGATGAAGATAAGGTCACTGAAAATACAGCAAAAAAGGAAAACCTTACTGCTTGCAATATAAGAATTCAAGTGGAAAAACCTTTTAACCTAGAAACAGAAATAGGCAAACTGAAAATAGCCATTCCTCTGTCTAAATTGGCTAAACATGAAGTTTATAGGGAACAAATCAATAGGTCACTTCAAATATCAGAGAATAGGGATGCAGTCAATGTTTTAAATGACCAACCAAAACTTATTTTTGGTCCTGAAGTCAATGGTAAAATAGTATATGGAGGAATCCCTCCATTCTATGTAAGCTTAAACATTCATGACAAGGTGGTGCATAATGCAATGTTTGATTCAGGAGCTTCCCATAACCTAATGCCTAAGACTGTGATGGAAAGACTGGACCTAGATATCACAAGGCCATACAGAGACTTGTTCTCATTTGATTCCATCCAGGTTAGGTGTCTAGGCCTAATCAAAGATTTGTGTGTATCTCTAGTACAATATCCCATCTATTCTATGCATTCCGATATGTATTCATTCATCTTATACAATGCTGAGATGTGTCCCAAAACTGATGTCAAACTCCTGGAAACAGCACAAACAAAAAGCATAAATGAACAATCTAGTGCTCAAGATCAAAAAATTGTTGATGTGATTGATGCAACAAATGAACAAAACATACCATATGAGTTACAAAATCCAAATTTTCCCACTGAGCAAGTTTCCAAAACTCCTAAGGCTAGTCACAATCAAGAAATCTTATGGTACTTAGAGTTTGATGGGTCAGTGAAAAAATTAGGAGCAGGGGCAGGGGTTTGGATACACAACATGCAAAATGACCATGCTGAAGGTCATGCATATATGCTAAATTTCAGATGTACAAACAACATGGCCGAATATGAGGCCCTTTTACTAGGTCTCAAACTGATTAAAAGTCTAAGGGCAGTTAAGATTTCAATTCTAGGGGACTCAGATTTGATTATACAACAGATGAAGGGAAACTTTGTTACAAATGATCTTAGGCTAAGGGCTTACAGAGGGGCAGCCATTGAAATACTTAACACCTTCTCAGAATCTCAGCTCACCAAAATTCCAAGAAAGCACAATTTACATGCACATAGTTTGGCAACTTTTGCCAGCACTTGCAAGCTACCATTTGAGCCCAACCACCACTTCACTGCTGAAATCAAACACAGACCTACTAGCCTAGATAATTTCAAGAATTGGAAAGTGTTTGAAAATGATACACAAATAAAAAATTTCCTGACTTTGAAAGAGGAATTCTCAAGTACAAATATTGACACAAGCACCATTGATGATCAACAACAAATAGACAAAAGTGAGCAAAGTATATCAGCTGAAACAACAAATTTGATTTTTCATCCAACAACTTTTGATAACAAAAATTTACAAAGGCTGAAGCAAATGGACCTTGATGAAATGGCTGAAGGAGAATCTGAAGTAATTGAACTAAAGGATAATTTTATGCCCACAGGCCTAACTCCTTTGGAGGATATATTTGATTCAAATGATATTCCAAGAAATCCAAAAATGCAACCACTAAATGCAGAAATTGAGGACTGCAATATTGGAACCACAGAAAATCCCAAAATGATAAAATTGTCCAAAACATTACCTCCTAACCAAAAGCTGAAATACATTGAGTTGTTTAAAGAATTTCAAGATGTTTTTGCATGGAGCTATGAGGACCTCAAGTCCTATGATACTTCGGTCATCCAACATACAATACCCTTGAAAGAAAATCAAAAACCTTTTAAACAAAAGCCTAGAAGGGTGAATCTTGTCCTCCTTCCCCTTATTGAAAGGGAAGTCAAACGAATGTATGAAGCTGGAATAATTGCACCTATCAGGTTCTCCGAATGGATTTCAAACCTAGTACCAACTAGGAAGAAAACGGGAGAGATAAGACTGTGTGTTGACTTAAGAAATTTGAATAAAGTCTATCTCAAAGACCACTACCCCTTACCCAAGATGGATCACATTTTACAAAGGGTAGTGGGAGCTTCTAGGATCTCATTGTTAGATGGATTCTCAGGATTCAATCAGATCTTAGTGCACCCGATGATCAAGATAAAATTGCCTTTACAACACCTTGGGGAACCTTCAAATACGTAAAAATGCCTTTCGGACTTAAAAATACAGGGGCCACATTTCAACAAGCAATGGACATAGCCTTTGCAAAAGAGATCCATGATTTCTTAGTCATATATCTCGATGATCTCACTGCTTTTTCAAAATCAGACCAAGAACATTTAGAACAGACAAGTGTTCGTAATTTGCAGAAAATATGGCATATCATTGAACCCAAAGAAATCATTGTTTGGCCTAGAAGAAGGCAAACTCCTAGGTCACATAATTTCAAAAGATGGAATTAGAATTGACCCAGACAGAATACAAGTGACTCTCCAAGTGCCTCACCCAAGAAACATCAAATAACTACAAGCCTTTTTTAGGAAAGATCAATTTCATAAGGAGATTTATTCCCAACTTGGCTAAACTGATAAGACTATTGAATAATATGCTGAAGAAATATTCTAAAGTCAAATGGACAATAGAAGCTAAACAAGCCTTTGAGGACATCAAAATATCTTTAACAAAAACACCAATCCTCACAAGCCCCAAGTTTGATAGAGATTTTATAATCTTCTCCTTTGCATCTCAGCATAATATTGCGGTTGTCCTATTTCAAAAGGATGACCAAGGATGTGAGAAGCCAATTGCTTTTTTCAGCAAATCACTTAGAGATGCACCTTTAAAATATTAGATCATGGAAAAAAACGCTTATGCCCTTGTAAAAGCCATCAAGGATTTTAGAGTTGATATCTTGTATTCTCATGTGATAGCTTATGTCCCAAATGTCGTGGTCAAAGACATTCTAACTCAAGAAGGAATTGAGGGTAAAAGGGGCAAATGGATAGATAACATTTTAGAATATGACATTGAAATTAAGCCAACAAAACTGATAAAAGGACAAGGATTAGCGAAGATGATGACTAAAACCAATTTTCAAGCCCTTGACATTAATGAACTGGATAACGAACGGGAGATGGCGACTCCACAGATCAATCAAGACTTTTTACAATCACCTTGGTATGCTGACATATGTTATATATTGTTAAACCTGCAAGCTCCTCCAGGGTTATCCAGGACTAAAAAGAGATTCTTGAAAATGAAAGCTTCAAAGTTTTGTATTATAGACAATGTGTTGTTTTGGAAAAACCATGAAGGTATTTTGCTTAATTGCCTTACACTGGATGAAACTGATAAAGTTCTTAAGGAATTTCATGCAGGGGACTGTGGTGGACATTTGTATTGTAAATGAACAGTTGATAAAATCCCAAGGGCTAGATTTTATTGGCCCACACTCTTTGCTAATGCAAAGAAATAGGTAACTTCTTGCCACAAATGCCAAATTTTTTAAGGCAAGAAAAAGCTGTTGCCTTTACCCCTCAAACCCATTTCAACTGAAAGGCCATTTCAACAATGGGGTTTAGACTTCATTGGGGAAATCCACCCTTCATCCTTTGGCTAGCATAGGTGGATTTTGACAGCCACAGACTATTTTACCAAGTGGATAGAAGTTATCCCTTGTAGGCAAGCCAATGACTCAATCATCATGCAATTCTTAGAAACCAATATTCTGTCTAGATTTGGCTGTCCGGAGAAGATTATTACAGATAATGTTGCTGCCTTTAAATCCAAAAGAATGATCAATTTTTGTCATAAGTACCACATTACCTTGGGCTACTCCAGAGCCTATTACCCTCAAGGTAATGGTCTAGCTGAGTCATCCAACAAAATCTTGATCAAAATCATTAAGAAAATATTGGAGGAAAACAAGAAAATTTGGCATAAAAACTTGTAAATTCACTATGGGCAGACAAATTGACCACCAAAATATCCATTGGAACAAGCCCATATGAATTGGTTTATGGCATGGAGGCAAGATTCCCTTCATCTTTGGGAATCCCAATGATAAAGTTGCTGCAAGAAATACAGGCAAAACCTAATGATATTTAGAGAAGGATCAATCAAACTATTCATTTGCAACAGACAAGAGAGGAGGTATACCAAAGATCTCAGCTTTTACAAGAAAAACTTAAAAGGATATTTGATAAAAGAACCAAAGCAAAGGATTTCTTCATTGGGGATAAAGTTTTAAAGTGGGATTCCAGAAGAGAAGATAAAGGAAAACACGAAAAATTTGATTTTCTATGGAAAGGACCTTTTGTTATTCAGACTGTACAAGGAAACAACACCTTTTTTCTGAAAAGCTTGGATGGAACAGAGGCAGAGGATGGGCCAGTAAATGGTTGAATGTTGAAGCATTATTTTGATATGGTTTGTTGAAGAAATCAACACTTTAGTTTGTACATAATAGTGTTTACTTTCTGCAATTTATTACAGCAATATGATAGGGTGTAAGATGCAGCAAATTTTGAGGGAAAGGCAAGGAATTGTGCCACCTTATGGTATTACATTTTGAGCTTATCAAAAGAAGTTAAAAAGGAGACTTGGGAAATGTGAAAATGATGACAAATATTCAAACAGAGTAACCTAAACAGAGCTGTAACTAAGTCAATGAATTCATGAGAATCACTCAAACTTTGCAGAGGCGCCATTTTGTGTACAACAAAGGAAAATGTCAGAATACAGCAAGACTTGAATATAAGGCCATTTGACCTTGACTTTTCACCAGGAAAAGCCATCCCCAAGTGGAGCCACTGTTAGGTTCCTATACCAATAGGTTTCATTTTTCATGATTGACTATAGAAGAGCCAAATATGTTCATCCTTTCATGCTGCAAAGGTTCCATATTTTGTAAACAAATGAAGAAAATTAAAAAAAAGAAAAGAGGGTACGCCCTAAAAGAAAAATCAAAGGGAAAAAAGAAAGAATTGGTCAGAAAAATGATAAAAATGAACCCCAAACCAAAAGACGAGGAAAGTGTGCTAGTTTAAATGCCACTGCTGTTCCATTTTTTAAGAATTTCATTGTGTACAGGTGGTTGATTCTTGACACAGTTGATGAATAGCCAAACAGTTCAATCCTGGTTAGATCATGTTTGAATTTACTTGTCTTTAGAATAGAGAATAAAGGTCTGTCCAAACAGCTCAAGCTTGGCAGATGACTAAATAGGTAGAGAAACAAAGGAGCCCAACTGCTTAATCTGGGCCCTTGGAAGAGATAAGGATAGACTTAGATAGGAGGGCATTCAAAAGAAAAGAGGAAAATCAGGGTTTGCTAGTCCAAATGAACCCAATCAAAAGGAAGAAAAAATGCTAGGTGTATTAGGCTGGGTAGGCAGTCTCTGAGGTTGCATAAGCAAGTTTGTGATCATTTTTTGTCTTGTCAAGAAAGAATTATCTCATGGATGTCACAAGTACCATGGCATTTGTTTGGTTGTAAAACAGTGGAGCAGGACTAATTTCCCCTCTCATTCCCCCAAGTACCCTTACTGATATCCCCTCAAGGACATGGGATCTACCCAGTGGTCCTACTTCACTTCATTTTATGAGAAATACTAAGTGAAACTCTGTGTTTACTTAGTCAAAACAAGCCACATTTCTTGTGTAAAAATAATCATTCCATTTTCCTTCCATTTCCCTATGCCTAAGTTTTTTCACTCTATAAACTTAGCATGTATTCATGCAGTTTCATCCCATATGTTCATATTAACATGTTAACTTATTGTATAGCTCCTTTATCATTTTCCTACCCCTATTTTATAAAAAATATATAAAAAACCCAAAAAATATATAATATCCCTACCCCTGGCAACTATAGCCATATAACAAAGTTTCAGGAATTATTGGTCCATTTGGGACCTTAATAATAGCCCTTCCGCGTTCATAAACCATCGGGGTTTATTTAACACCCGGTTAAATAAACAACCGCGCCCGAAAAATACCATAACCAAAGTTTAAAACCCCGACAAACATTATTAAATGTTAAAATAATGCGCGGGTCCCCCTATTGTAAACCACCGCCACTTACCTCACCCGTCAACCGTCTGATCCAGCGCCATAGATCTAACAGCTGGCGGCGATATCGGAACCCCTCATCTGTTGAACGTTAGCGTCCGGGGGATGGGTGGTATTACAACCATACCCCTGCCACACGTCGGCTTCCCGAAGTGATCAGAGCCCTCCCCTGCGAAACCACCATGGCCCAAAGGCGGTGCGGGGAATACTGCTTACCACCCCGCTGCCTACCCCTGACGTCATACCCATGTCACCTGATGACGTCGCATCCACGTCGCCTGCCACCACTTCCTATCAGTGCCATGTCATCTGCTGACATCACCACCTCACCTCCATGTCACCTGCCACGTCATTTGACATGTCATCCTCCGTACCTGCTACACGACAAAATTACGTCATGATGATGTCATCACAAAAAACCGCCAAAAAGCCCGAAAAAGCCCAAATTGTGTTAAAACCCATGAAAGTGATGGTTTTTTGATTATTTCTATTCATTCGTTTGTGGAAACCTATGCATGCGAATTATGACGAATTTGCCACCAAAGTTGCACAATTCGTCACCTAGTGAAAGCAACTCCACAACACGGTCCCTCAGCTCGGCCTGCAGTCCATATTGTGTGCCTAGCACCCATTTGAAGCGGGTATTTACTTGATTGCTCCTGAACCTTATGCATTTCTAGCTTTTCTCTATGTCGGAACCCGTGGAACCAAAAATTACACAAATCCAGTCTACAACTCTTGAGAGATATATTCCCACCATCCTTGTTTTTAACATTTCTTCCACAAAGTGACCAGTTTTATCCATTTTCACAGTAAACCACACCTTTTTAAACAAAAAATAGTGTTGTACCCAAACCTGCGCGCTATAGCCTTTGTTTTTGTCCTGTTTATCAAAAGAATTCCTCAAAATCCATTTCCCTCTGCAAGTTTCGCTCATTTGGCTAAAATTCAAGCTCATTTTCTTTACATTCAGCTCGAAGAGCCAGCAAATCCAACAAATTCAGTCAATAACCCTGACTAAACTCTGCAAAATTTGTTTTTAACCATGAATGTTACCCAGTGAGGTGATTTCAAGATAAGGCTCAGTCTGTAATTCCCTGAGAAAAACCTCAGAGCCAGTGTTCTGTTTTCTGTTGCTGCATAGACCCACATTCCAATCAAAAGCATAGAGAATTTAAAGATGGAGACTCCAACAGCCTTGAATGTCACTCCTCTCAATGCACCCCACAAGGAATTGGAATCACTACCTTTAGCTGATAGGGATTATCTAATCCAAGACTTGGTTGGTGACAGAAACCACCTGCAGACATTCTGTGAGCTGAGGAACAATTATCTGAATAACAATGATTTTTATGGGATATGGGAATCAAATCTACCCATATACTTCCTTCCCTCTGTCAATATCTTCCCTGAGATAATTCACCTCTGTTGTGAAAACTATGAACCAACTCAAAGGGCAGTCAAATCTCCATCTGGCTGCATCCTCTTTCATATAACTCTTTGACTCCATGAATCAAATGCTAAACTTCAAACCAACTCAGCTTCTTTTCCCTCTTTCTATGAAATTCTTGCTTGATGAAGGTCCTAAACTCCCCAGCTCAGATATAACCTGAATTGCCCAAGTATTTATGAGAGCAGATCGCCAGCCTACAGAGCCACCTCCTTTTCACTATGTATGCTTCAATGAAGTGGGTAAATTACTTGTTAATATGATATCTTATGTTCTGGGTCTTACTGTCCACATTTACCCCAGGGCAGCCCCCTGCTGTCAAATACAATTATGCCAAATTCATTGCCAGCAAGATACATGAACAACTATTCAATCTAGATAGGGAGGGAGTCTTCAAGTATTCATCCTACATCTATCATCTGTTCCTGTATTATCAGCTAGACTGTTTCCAATTCCCCATCAAAAGATTGGACTCTAAAGGAGAAAAGAGGTCTGTGATTTTTTGGACCTCAGTCTTTCATGAAGTCCATAGCTCTGCCTACTCCTACTGTGAGTTCATTGACATGTTTTTCTATCTAGTCTCTTCTCTCCTAAAGAGAACTCCTCCCCCTAGACTGTCTTATGATATGCAAAAAATATTGCAGCTCTAAAAAAACTACAAAATAGGTGACGGGTACTTCTACCAGAATCACACTGTCATCAGGATATATGGTTGTGAGCTATGCCCCTACAGGCTGCCAAGATATGTGCCAATGAGACTGTTTGCCTTGGAATATTACAGGAAATTTATCAATTCATATTTGATTCATTTCCATAGCACCAAGAAAAAGGATCAGTTGAAATTCAGAGGCCAACCAAGCCCCTATGTCATGAACAAAAAAGAAGGATGGCAAGAGGCTGATAAGATATTGGGTGAAAAACTAAGATTAAAAAGGAGCTTTTGGTGGGTACCCTATGACCCAAATGGATTTATCACTACAAGAAAAATAAAATATTGGTTGTCAGCTTATGAACATTGCAAAATCCCAGAGATAGAACAATTTTCCAACCAAGATGAGTGGGTAGAAGGCACACTAGTTGAACAGTTCACTAAGGAAGAGAGAATGGAGCAAAGTATGAAAAATCTGGAAAAGACTCTTGACTTGGATTCTTTTGGGCAGGTGTCATTCAAACTGCCACAGCAAGTCGGAGAAGGCACATCAACTTCTGCAGCTTCACAAGATGCCCAAGAAAGGACTACACCAGCAGCAGGGACAACAAAAGGTAAGGAGGTAGTAGATACAAAGCAAGACACAATGACGGACCAGCCAACTACCTCAAAGGAACAGGGCCAAGGGCAAGCCCCTTCACTACAGACAGAGGCACCACAGATACCAGAATTAGAGACTCCTCTCAATAAGGAAAGAAGCAAGAAACGGGACAGAGAAGAAACCACACCTTGAAGTGGATCAACAGAGCAGCCAGAGGCCAAAAGGCAAAGAGTAAATCCTCTACCTGAAGAGGAAATTAGTGAATAAATCACAGGGAGTCCAACGAAGGAGAGGGAAACCAGCCAACAAACCTCCACCAACTCTCACAGGCAAGAAATGGAGAGGGAACATGGTATGGAGGTGTCCTCCTCAGAGCAACAAAGTAAGCAACCATCTGGTATTAAAGGAACATTCATGGAAGTTAAAGCCCAAAATGAAATATTGAGAATACAGCTTTATGATCAACTTCTCAAAACAACACCCTCCAAACAGCAAAGACTGATGGAAACTTATGACATTAAGGAGGAAAAATGATCTTAAGTCATTTCAAGCCTAAAGTTCAGCAACCACAGACAACTGTGGACTACATAAAAACAAATCTAGAAGTCCTTGCCAAAGACATACACCCATTGGACCAAATTGAGATGCACAAGAAAACAGGCAAAATGGTTTATGCTACATTGGCAAACAAGGCAATGCTGGCCCACCAATTGAAGGAGTCATTAAGCAATACATCTACCCAATTGGAAAAAATATCTTCCTTGGCTAAAGACAACAGAATAAACACCCCGGAGGAAATTATTATTGAGCTAGGGCATGATCCTAAGGATGTCAAGGGCATCAAAGCACTTATAAAGAAAAAGGAAGAAGATATTGCTGCACTTAGAAAGCAATTAAAACTGCCTGCAATCATGCACCCACAAACTACAGAACTTTCACAAGATAAGGCAGAAGAAGATATGATGGATTTGTTGATGAGGATGAATCAAAGGCTAATTGCAACAGAGCAATAATTGGAGAAATCATTGCAAGCCAAGCAGGGAGAGTCGACCTCCCAGCCACCTGAAATAGCTCCAACATTCACCGCTGCCCCTCCCACAGTTGCAGTAGCAATCCCTCCTATCGTCCCAGCATCAACAACAGGTACATCAACCACAGATGTTTCAGCAGCAGCAGCAATAATAGCACCAAACTCTAGCTTGAGCATGGAAGAAATGATGAGAGCAGTAAAAGATCTAGAAATCCAAATGTTAGAGCTGAAAGAGGCCAAAGAAAAGCTGGCCAAGCTAGAGGTAAGCTATGACAAATCCAAGATAACAGTGGTAGAGAAAACTAGAGAGATAAAGGCCTTGGAGAATAAGGTGAAATCCTTGGAAAAAGATCTCACTCTTCATAAACCTCTAGCAGACATTAAAACAATTTTGTGGACCAAAATTGGCCAGTCTGTCACTGACCAATGGCAATCAATTCAGATGATACATGAGCAAATAGAATTGATAGAAATAGCCCGAGTAGAGATTCAAAGGGTGAGGGCATCATTAGGAAACATGCCTGAGCAAGCCAATAAACTCATTCAATTTTTGAATACTCATACCAGAAAACAACTAGCAGATCTAGATATTAGGAAAAGAACAGACACCATTTTGATAGTGAAAAAGGTGCTGACCCTGAGGAATTTTGTTCAAAATTTGGAAGGAAAATGTCAAGAAATGCAGGCAGAAATAAATGCCTTTACAGAAAAGTTTACAACCTTGCAGCAAAGGGGTCTACCAAGTTTATTGACCAGCAATGGGAGACTGTTAACACATGAACAATATGCTAACAGGGTAAATACCTATGTTTCCAATCAAATTACAGCATCATCAAGCACCTCAGAAACTACAGGGCCTCCCTCTGGGCAAATTTTATGCGACAAATTAGAAAATTTGTTCTATATTGAACATGAAATAAATCATCTTTTTGAAGTCCAGCCCAACTTCTACAGGCATACTGTAGCTGATGAAACACTAATAAAAATACAAAGACATCAGTTGCCAACAGACCAATGGTGACAGGGGATGCTGGAGGTTTTACCAAGGTAATTTTGGTTCTTTTTATTTTTGATCGGCTACATATCAACAAATTCAAATGCACAACCCACCTGTCAAAGAATGAAAACAGCAGAAAGAGGAAATCGGGTTGGACTTGCAGCTCATTAATGCAAGACCATGCGCAGATAAAAGGCGAAGACAACAGCGTAGGAACACAGAACAAAGACATAGCTACCAGCTGACTCACTCAGTGCAAAAATTCCAACATATCTGACAAACTAAACAGCCAGTGCACTAACATTTATTGTTGCATTCATTTCTCTCATTTAATTCTTCTGTAGAGTAGGTGAAGGAAGTTATTGCTTGATAGCTTATCTACACGATATTTTGTATCTACTTTTTTATAAATACCTCCCCATGAGATGTATTTGGGGTTGGTGATTTTCTCTTTGGACCGCACTGTAACTCTGAGACTGTTTAATACAAAGGCTATTGAAGTTCACTGCTATTGGACTGTCTGAATGTGGATTTGATGTTCTGGGATCTGCTACAGAATTCCCGTGTCTTTCTATGGATCAATAAGTTATTCTAAACTGCGTTTTGTGTCTTCTATTTTTGCAAAATTCGTATATGTTTCATAATCTTAGTAATAGAGAAAAAGAATAGCCTAGAATTTGTTTAAATGCACTCTATGTTCAATCTTTGTTGTTAATTATGTTTTCTTCAGAGTTAGCATAAACAGGAATTCTTAGTTGCTCCTGTTTCCACTGATTCTTTCACTTTGAATATTGCCTAGGAATTCTTTACTGCTCCTTGATAATATTCATGCACTTTCCCTCTGCCAACATGATGAATGATTCTTAACTGCCCTTCATCCACTGGCTTACATTCCACCAATTTCCAGATTTTAAAATTGTTCCAAGATCGATTATCTTGCTCTGTAGTATTGCCCTTTATCAAAGAAATCACTCTCAGCAGTTCGTCCTTATTGACCCCATTTTCCCAATGGTATAAACGGTTTTAGACTTGCATCCCAACTCTGTTTAAAATCACCATCCAACAAACTCAAAACCAAACCCTGTGCATCATAACTAGCCTAAAACACTTCAAAACAAAGCTAAATTACAAAGAGAGAGCCCTCTCTAGTTGCAGATTGGCTAGAATCTGTAGCTAAAAGACTGGTTAGTGGTTACCTCGGCCGTATTCCCCCCTTAGAGCTTTCCTGGGGAACAACTTGAGTGATAACACTTAGAAACAGAGCTTCGACATGGTACATCAAACTAGAAAGAGATGGTTGATGGATTCATATTAACACTCAGTTTTGAGGATGATTTCCCATACATAAATTTGAATCTTTAGACAGTTAAGAAGAAAATATTTGAGAATGTAACTACAGTCACATTAAAACAACCTGATTGGACTACGTAGACAGAGAATGCACTAGAATCCTATAACCTTACTACAGAAGAGGAAGAAGATCCTTGTAACATCGGCATAGAAAAATCAGAAGGATACCATGAAGTAACTAGACCTGAGCCAAAAAATACCAAATATAACAAAGCCACTGAAGACAAAGAAGGTGAACATAGGATTAGAGAAGGAACCTAGGTTTGCAACTATAGGAAATTATTGGGATGAAGAGACAGTCAGTAAAGGTACATAGTTACTTCATGAATATCAAAAACTGTTTCCAACAAATTTTTCAAAAATGAAGGGTATAGTAGAATATCTAAGAGTTATAAATGTTCCCCTTAAGCTTGATGTGAAGCCAGATAATAAAAGACCTTACAGACTGAATCCAAAGTATAAGGAGAAAGTGAAAGTAGAACTAGATAAGATGATAACAACAAGCATTATTGAACCTAGGGAAGAATCAAAATGGGTAAGTCCTATGGTGGTTCAAGAAAAGAAAAATCAAGGAGAAATTAGGATTTGTGTTGATTTGAGGAAGTCGAATGATGCATGTTTACATGATCCATTCCCTACCCATTTCATAGATGAAGTGTTAAACAATGTAGGAGGTCAAGAAGGTTACTCATTTATAGATGGATTTCAAGTTATCATCAGATTAGGATTACACCTGAAGAGCATCATATGACCACATTTTCTACAGAACGAGGCTCATATCAATACACAGTAACACCTTTTGGATTAAAGAATGCCCCTGTTATCTTTTCTAGAGTGGTGATTGTAGCTTTTAAAGAGTACATCCACAAGTTTTTGGTGGTGTATTTTGATGATTGGATATTATTTGGATTGTTGAGAAAACATATTGGAAGTTTAAGACTTATGCTTAACACATGTAGATAATATCAGATCTCCTTGAATTTAAAGAAGTAAATATTTTGTGTACCTTTTGGTATATTGTTGGGACATATTGTTTGCAAGCAAGGATTAATGGTGGACCCTGCTAAGATTGCTATTACTGTGAACTTCCCTCCACCTAAGATAGTAAGAAAACTTTTTACTACATTGGGACATACAGGGTATTATAGAAATTTTATCAAGGGGTATGGTCATATTACTACACCTATGGAGAAATTATTTTGAAGAAGGATCTAATTTTTTAGTGGGGTGAAGAATGTCAAAAGAGTCTCAACATATTGAAGGAAAAGATGGTAGCTTCTCCTATACTAGTGTTCCCTGATTTGAACAAAGGATTTCATGTCCATGTCGATGCCTCTTATATAGATTTGGGAGTAGTATTGGCACAACCCGGTGAAGGAGAAATTGATTATCGTATAGCCTTTTCAAGTAGAAATTTTTCCAAGGCAGAAAGGAATTACACAAATACAGAAAGGGAAGGATTGGATAGGGTGTATGCTTTGCATAATTTTAGACATTATTGGTTGGGGTCACACTTTAGAATGTTTACATATCATTCTGCACTGAAGAATTTGGTTAATAAGCTTGTCTCGGGAGGAAATATTTGTGGATGGTTACTATTATTTCAATAATATGACTTTGAGATAATTGTTAAACTAAGAAGACTCAATGCAGGACCTGACCATTTGTGAAGGTTGGAAACAAGGGAAGAACCAACCAATATAGAGGATAATCTCCCTGATGCATGGTCATTTGCAATCAGAGTTGCAGATGACCATTTTGTAGATATCATTCAGTTTTTGAACATAGGAATTTCTCCTTCAGAATATACTACACAGTAAAAAAAAGAATTAGTGATCAAGGTAGTTGACTTCTCCTTGATAGTAGGATAATTATATAAGAAGGGACCTAATGAGATATTGCGCAGATATGTTCCTGAACTTGAAAGATAGACAATTCTAGCAGGATCTCATGGTGGCGCAGCTAGTGGACACTATGTAGGAAAAGCTACTGTGCAAAATATTTTGAGAGCAGGATTGTGGTGGCCTACACTACAGAGATATGTAAAGGAGTATTGTCGAGCATGTGATGCATGTCAAATAATAGGAAAGCCTTCATGAAGCGATGACATTCCATTAGTACCACATTTTACATTGCAGACTTTTGATAAGTGGGCTATTGATTTTATTGGACCCATCAACCCACTTGGAAATAGGTCTAGTGCGAGGTACATAATTACTACAACTGATAATTTGACAAGGTGGGATGAAGCAAAACTAGTAAAGGATTGTAGCGTAGAGACTATTGCAAAGTTTATTCTTGAATACATACTGTCAAGATTTGGATGTTCGAAGATCTTGATGAGTGACTAAGGTTCGCATTTCCTAAATAAATCTATTGAAGCATTGATAGAGGAGTTCCAATTTTATCATCAGAAGAATATTCCTTATCACCCTCGAGCCAATGGAATATTCGAAGCATTTAACAAGATTTTGGAGAATGCAATGACTAAGGTATGCAATGTGAATAGAGATGACTAGGATCTCAGAATCCCAACATTTTTATGGGCTTACAGGACCACATGTAAGAAGTTTACAGGTCAGACACCATCCATGTTAGTTTATGGGCAATAATCTATGGTGCACATAGAATACATTGGGCCTAGCTTAAGGATTGCAACTTTTACATATATGGTAGACCTTGATATAATGGAGGAAAGAATGGCACAATTGATTGCTTTGGAAGAAGACAGATTCATAGCAGGATTCCACCAGCAAGGAACAAAAAGAAAGAGAAAAGGCTTGGCATGACAAACATATTAAGCAGAAGAAGTTTAAGGTAGGAGACCTTGTTCTCCTATATGACAATAAGTTTGTGTAATTTCTAAGGAAACTAAAGATGCATTGGTTAGGCCCCTACATTATCAGGCATATTACCAATGGAGGCACAATTCAATTAGTGAAGTTAAAAGGATAATTGATCCAAGGAAGAGTAAATGGTAGTAGTTTGAAGTTGTACAGGGACATCCCTGCCCTTTCAACTTCGCTCTAGAGAAGAAAGGGGAAAAGTCTTAGTGCCACCTGCAGTTGTAGAGAGGTTCAATGTAAGGATTTACTTTTCTACAGTTTGGATCATGTTGAAGTACATAGGAGTTGTGATGTAAGAATATATTTTTTGCACTATGGGATGCGTTGAAGTTCACCCGAAAGATATGACCGTTAAAAGGGAAAGAACGTTAAAATACGTGGAAAGTTGCATTTATGAGGACAAATTGGAAATATCTAAGGCTAGATATGTAATTAATGAACACAATCTAAATGCAATCTAGAAAAAATCAAATCTAATAATGGGGTTCAAATTTTAGACTTGTTATAAAAGACTACCTCCTGTCCAAATTGTGTACTTTGCTGAATTGAGAGCTCGAGTATCGATAGTGCAAAGAAATTGCAAAGAATTTCTGCATGAATGACTTGTGAGATAAAGTATTTGTGCATATATTAAACAATATAGGCTTCAGACTCATGGAAGTAGTCATCGCAACAACCGCTGATATGCTTGCAACATTATCCGAGATGCTCACAATACCATAAACTGCAGCAACATCAACACAAAAACAACAAAGATAGCCAAGGAAGAAACCGACCAAGGAAGAGAGGACCAAGAAGAAATAGGATAAGAAATCCTCCAAGCATGAACAACAACCTGAGAGTGTTATAGATAAACAAATTTACTGATCAAATGAGAACCATTACCTCAAAATGAGAACTCTAGTAAAAAAACCCCAAAACAACATGAAAAAGCAGGTTGAGAACGAAAAGTGTTGATGTTGGAATAACATTTTTTCAAAGTAAATTTTAAACATTTTTTAAAAATGACAGTAAAAACCATTTCTTTTGTGTGCAAAACATGTTATGCTCTTGACCTGCAAGAAATTCTAGAATACCAAATATGCGAAGAAATACAACCCAGAACACAAAACAAAATGAGAAAAAGAACAAGTATTTTATTATTCAGAGATGAAAGCAATGTTCACTTGCATGTTCGAGGGGGAAACCTCCAGTGGAGAAGAGCTCGATTACAAAATAAGACTTGATATATCTCAACGGGGAGTCTCTAGCCTCTATTTATCATTCATACATACAATACCATGGGTCATTACCATGTTTCTCTCAATACCATATATCTAATACAATGGCCCGTTTGCAACTAACTATGGCCCCTTTCTTAAATGTGGATCAACCACTTATAATTATTAATACGGGATTTATTGAATCTTTAACTAACTATGAATATGACTCGACCCTATTAGGTATATTACATAAATAAAGGGGTTAGGATTAGACCCTAACATGCCCTCCCCCATCAAAAGCAGCCTTGTACTCGAGGATGAAACTGTGGAAATTGATGAAGAATAGTGGCTGGTTCCCAGGTCGTATCTTCTGGAGAGGTGTCTTTCCACTTGACGAGGACTTCCTTGATTGTGTGGCCGCATAGATGTATTTCACGAATCTCGAGGACCTTTTCAGGTTGGAGCTAGAGTGAACCTTCCTCATCCAATTCAGGTAGATTGGTTTGAATTCTGCAATTGTTCCCCACCACTTTCTTGAGGCATGATACATGGAAGAATAGATGGATTTTTGAAGTTGGTGGCAAGGCCAGTTTGTAGGCTACTACTCCAATGCGTTGAATTATTTGATAAGGTCCGTAGAATTTGGAAGCTAATTTCTGACAACCCTTTTCTTTGAGTGATGTTTGATTATATGGTTGCAACCATAGGAATACCTGATCCCCTTCTTGAAATGTGCGCTCTGAATGATGCTGGTCTGCACGTTGCTTCATTTTATTATGATCTTGATGGAGATTCTCTTTGAGACAAGCTATAATGGCGACACGTTTCTATAGGAGTTGATCAACTTCTTGCACCTTATAGCATCCAAGGATATAGGAAATAGGTGAAGGTGGGAGTTGGCCATACACCGCTTCATATGGAGTCATCATGGTGGCTTCATGATAGTTAGTATTATACCACCATTCAGCTAGAGGTAGCCATTGTACCCATTGATGTTTCTTTTATGAAGTGAATCACCTTAGGTATGTCTCCAAACATTTGTTGACTTCTTCAGTTTGACCATCAGTTTGGGGATGATACAGTACTTAGTTGGAGTTGGGTGGCTTGTAGCTTGAAAAGTTGTTGCCAAAAGTTGCTGGTGAAAGTTGGGTCATGATCAAACACAATGGAATTGGCCACGCCATGCAGTTTGAAGATCCAGTCCATGAAATCTTGAGCCACCAAAGTGGGGGTAAATGGGTTGGGTAGAGTGAAAAAATGAGCATATTTAGAATGTCTATCCCCAACCACCATGATGACTGATTTGTTGCCCAACTTTGGTAGAACAGTAATGAAATCCATAGAAACATCTGTCCAGATGGAGGCAGGGATTGGCAATGATTGTAAGGTTCCTAGTGACTTGACTATTTCTCCTTTGTGGCGTTGACACACATCACATTCAACTACAGAGGTAATAATTTCATTCTTCATGGCCATCCAAAAGAAAGAATCATGAATGCAAGCATAAGTCTTCTGAAATACTGCATGCCTGGCAGTAGGAGATGAGTGAAATTTTGCCAAAATGAGTTTTGAGGGTGTATGTCGGCGATCTCACTACTTGATCCTTGTAGCAAAGAATCTCATCCTTCCAAGAGTATTTAACTAAGGAATTAGGATCTGCACTCAAGTTATTAATGATTTGGGAGAGAGAGGGGTGTGAAAACCATTCCTTGCAGCCTTCTTCAATCCAACCTGGTATGGGAAGAGAGTTTGATAGCAGGGTGCTTTCATGTTCAAATTGGTGCGATAAAACATCCACTACTACATTGTCATGCCCTTTCTTGTAAATTATCACATAATCATATCCCAACATTTTGGCCTGCCATTTATTTTTCTGTGACGATGATAGACGCTTCTCCAAAAAATATTTGAGGCTTTAATTCTCTGTGCGAATTTGGAAACGTTATCCCAATAATTATGGTTGCCCGGTATCTACTGCATGTAAGATGGCCATAATCTCTTTCTCATAGGTAATTGTCCTAGATGTTTCCCACTTAGTTGTTGGTTGGTGAAAGCCAAGGGTCGACCTTCCTACATTAAGACAACACCAATACCCATACCTGAAGCATCACATTCAATCACAAATGATTTGGTGAAGTCGGGTAGTGCCAATACTGGAGTGGAACACATGGCCTATTTGAGAGCCACAAACACCTGTTGTGTTGCATTAGTCTAGAGGAATGAATTTTTCTTGAGAAGGTTAGTGAGGGGTCCAGAAATGCGACCATAATTGAAGACAAATTTGTGATAGTATCCAATGAGACCCAAGAATCCCCTCAAACTCTTCAAGGTTTTTGGTTGGGGCCAATATTGCATTGACTATATCTTTTTGGTATCAACCCCACCACCTTCATGACCCAAAATGTGTCCCAAATACTCAACTTATTCCATGCCAAAAGAGCACCTGGACAATTTGACAAATAATTTGTGATTCCAGAGCAGTTGAAAGATCAGGTCTACATGATGGAGATGTTTTTCCTAGGTTAGGTTGTAGTTGAGAATGTCATCAAAGAACACAAGGACAAATTTTCGGAGATATGGTTTCAGTAGGTGATTCATGAGTCTTTGAGAAGTGGACAGAGCATTACAGATACCAAATGGCATGACCAAGAACTCATAATGGCCTTCATAAGTGCAGAAAGAAATCTTGGGAATGCCTACTTCCTTATGCGGATTTGATGATAGCCAGAGCGAAGATCTAGCTTGGTAAAGAATTGAGCACCCTGTAGTTCATCAAGCAGATCATCAACAATCAGGATAGGGAATTTGTCTTTGACAGCTAGATTGTTGAGGACCCGAAATTCCGGACACATGCGTCATTCCCCATATTTCTTAAGCACCATGACCACTAGTGATGAATAAGGACTGATGCTAGGATGAATAACACCTGCTTCAAGGAGTTCCTTGATGATTTTTTCAATTTCATTCTTTTGGGTGAAAGGATATTGATATAGGCACACATTAGGATGTTGGGCCCCTGGGACCAAAGTGATGCTATGATCATGTTCCCCTCTAGAGGGTGGAAGCTCTTTAGGTTTTTCAAATACCGATTAGTGGCGATTTAAGACCCGTTGCGTCTCACGATGAATATGAAGAGTAGTGGGTTCTATGGCCTGGATGGCATTAAACTAGGAGATAACTCCATGATAGCCCTTTTTCAACAACTTTTCCATTCAATGCAAGTTGATGATAGAAGGAGCACCTACCTAGAGTCCACGGAGGGTATGCATGTGGTCATTATGCTTAAAGCTCATATATAACTCTTGGAAATCCACTATTATTGGGCCTAGTGTGTGAATCCATTCAATACCCAAGACAATGTCACAACCCCCTATGTTAATCGCAAACATGTGGGTCTCTAGGTGGTAGTCTCCCATCTGAAATTTAATATTTTCACAGCGGCCTTTACATTTCATTGTGCCCCCATCAACAGTCAGGACCTAGAAATTAGAAACTACCCTTAAAGAAAAAATGAACAACTTTGGCAACTCGTTGATGGATAAAGTTATGAGTGATTCCACTATCAATAAATACTACTATAGGGTGATGTTTAATAAAGCCTCTGATTTTGATAGTTTGGGGCTCAGAAATGCTCGCCAAAGCATGTAGAGAGATAACTGGTTCCTCTGGCATAGCTGTGAGTTCATTGTACTGTTGGGTTCCCTCAACTTCATCCTATGGTTCCCCAAGGGGTGGGGCTTCCTCAGATGAGCTGTGATCAGTAACATCAATTTGAAATAATTTCGGTTCCTTGCATTTATGGCCCAAGGAGTATTTGTCATCACTGTGGTAGCACAATCCTTGTTTTCTTCTTTTAGCCATTTCTACTGGAGACACCTTTTGAACCTTAAGTGTTTGAGTGGGGTCCTAAGCTCAAGTGCAGTGTCCCTTGGCTATGAAATTCGGACAAGGAGAGTGGGCAGCTAAAGCATGTTGCACTTTGATAGAATTTGTACAAGTGTCTATCCATGTAGGTGGGTGGTGCATCTGGACATGGTCTTGGATGGATTCTTTGAGACCACTTATAAAACATTCCAAGTAGAATTCATCTCCTAGACCTTCTGTGTGGATGGAAAATGTATCAAAGGATGCAATGTAGTCTTCTACTGTGCCTATCTGTGAGAGCTTAGTAAGACGACCCAAAAAATTTGATTCTCTATGAAAGTAGTCACAAAGGGATTTTGAGAACACCTGCCAAGTTATGTTCACGGGATAGAATTTCTGATGCCACTACCACCATTGCAATCTCTCTTGGTCCAAGTAAAGGGCTCCCAGACTTAGTTTAGTTTGATCATCTTGGATATCATTCTTAATGAAATATTGTTCTATTTGTGCTACCCATACTGCTAGATTAGAGCCATCAAATTTATACATGTCCAACTTCGGTGGCCAAGAGTGGGAATGTTGGTTATTTCCATGGAAGTGAATATGATGACTAGATTCTCCTTCAAGGTCTTCATTAATACCATGTGCCTCCGGATGAAACCCCGCCGTGCTCATGTTGAATTGTGCCATGAATTTATGCAACTGTTCCTCGAAAAACTCCATCTTTTGTTCAAGGCACTCAATATTTTCGTTGCCTATCACTTGATCTCTAGTTTCTACCATACACAAATCTTCGTCACTTGACGTCACTTTGAAAAAAAATTGGACTGCCTGAAAATTGAAGCTCACAAGTGAATGTACCACTACGATCAAATCATCGTCCTAAATCTTATGGGCTAAGTCTCTTGTAAGTGTCCTGGTGAGAATCGAGCCTAGACTATAGGAGCCACAAGCCTCACTATGCAGATGGTCAGATCTCCTGCGAAACCCCATGGATTGAATATGAGTTGGACTATGGCGGCGACAGAACCCCAAATGCTAGATCTGAATGGTACTGTGGTAGTAGAACCTCAACTGGTGTTTTTGATTGTTACAACAGCGATATAACCCCAACTGCTAGATCTGAATCGTACTGCGGAGGTAGAACCCCAACTAGTGGATTTGATCTGGCAAATAAGATAATGGCCGATCTTTAGAGAGTCAAGGGAACTATAGTCTCAAATGAGTGTTAGGTGCTACAGATCACAATATACATAAGGGTCCAACAATAGTACTCGGCCTAATCTTTCAGGGCACTAACTAAGGAGGATCAACCATACCCTTAGTTGTACTACCCAACTACCCTATCGTACATGTGAGTATTCTCCTCGAGTGCTGTTCTCAGTGTACTGTAGTAGTAAGACGACCTACGACTTATCTAAGGTGAGGTTTTAGGTGAGCCTAGGGGGCTTCCGATATACCCAGAGGTTACGTGGAAGGAAGTTCATGCACGGTTGTTTCTAATGCACTACTACTCCAAGGGGTATCCACACAGGTTAAAAGGGAGTCCAACAAATGTGAGCACCTCTTGTATTTCCTGTGTGCATGCCTCCCCAAATCTACAGGTTTATGCTCTTAACGACAGATCCCGTGGTTTAAAGACGTCGGAACACGTCTCTAGCCTAAAAATAATTTCTACCAAAAATGGTCGTACCATCGACACTGGAAAGTGCTCTGATACCACTTGTTATTCTCTTGACCTGCGATAAATTCCAGAATACCAAATATGCAAAAAAATACAACCCAAAACATGGAACAAAATGAGAAAAACAACAAGTATTTTATTATTCAGAGATGAAAGAAATGTTCACTTACCTCTTCGAGGGGCAACCTCCCACATAGCAGAGCTCGATTACAAAATAAGACTCGATATTTCTCAATGGGGATTCTCTAGCCTCTATATAGGATTCATACATACAATACCATGGGTCATTACAATGGTTCTCTCAATACCATATATCTAATACAATGGCTCGTTTGCAACTAACTGTGGTCCCTTTCTTAAATGTGGGTCAACCACTTACAATTATTAATACAGGCTTTATTGACTCTTTAACTAACTGCGATTATGACTCGAACCTATTGGGTTTCTTGCATAAATAAAGGGGTTAGGGTTGGACCCTAACAAAAGATACCTTGAAAATGAAAAGTGTTGATATTAGAATAACATTCTTTTTTTTTAGGGTAAATTTTCAACATTTTTTAATAATGACGTTAAAGATAAAATATCATGACTCTAAAAAAATTTAAATTTCCAACGTTTTCAATCATGAAATTAAAGATAAAATATCATGTCTTTGAAAAGCCTTAAAATTCCAACAATTTTCAATCATGGTGCTAAAAAAAAATACTTATAACTATTTTCAACCATAGCATTAAAGATAAAATATCATGACTTAAAAAAGAAATTAAGATCTTGACAAATTTTCGACTATGGAATTAAAACTAAAGTTTATGACTACAAAAAAAACTTAAGTTATCAAACTATTTCAAGCATGACATTATGGAAAAAGATTATGACTAAAAAAGCTTAAAAAATGAACACTAATGAAAGAGTTATTATACCAAGAGTAATATATTTTTTAAATGTTAAATGTATAGCGATTTTAAAATCTTAGCCTAAGAGAACATGATACATTGTAACAAAAATTTAAAAATCAACCATAAAATTGACACACAATGTTGTTGAACTCGACCCATTGTAATGAAAACTTAAAGACCAACCATGAAATTGACACATTGTGGGGCAAACTCTATTCATTATAACGAAATTTTAAAATCAACTATCAAATTGCACATAATGGGATCGGGTTGCTAGTCGAGTATTAACATGGACCCTGGAAAAAATAAATAAATAAATAATAAATAAATAAAATACAAAAAAAACAAAAATTAAGACTGAAAAAAAATAAAAATGATAAAAAACACATTTTATTTTTAAAATAATAACAAGTTATAAAATATAATTAAATAAATAAAAGCATGAAAAAAAGAAGCAAATATAAAAAATATATAAAAAGACCAAAAAAAACTATAAAAATGTAAAAATAAACAAAAATTAAAAATAAATAAAAAAATAAAAATAAAAAACAAAAAATAAACTAAAAAATATGATAAAATAAATTAAAAAAAAGACATAATTCAAGGGAAAAAAAATCATTTTTTTTAAGTTAAAAAAAACCACCATAATTAAAAAACATTAAAAAAAAAAAGTTTAAAAGTGAAAATACAAAGAAATTAAAAATTAAAACTACGCCCCTTGTTTCATGAAAGAATCAAACCAAACCAAATCAGTGAAAGAAAGGGTTTGAGTAGAAAAGTAGATAGAGCCCATGCTTGCAGTGAGGTTATCACAGATACCTATAGGATCCCTATAGTTTGACTCCGCCAAACTACAACATTAAGCTAAGGAATGGAAGCATGTCAATATGAACGTCGCAACAATGACATTTCAAAGATTACACAAGTTGTACCTAGAGATAATAGAAGAATTAAAGTTGCACGAACAACACACCTTACAACTAAATATTCAAGTAGAAAAAGAGTGAGCTTCGCTTTGGCAGAAGCTTGAGCAGGTGATCCAAGAAAGGGATCAAGTATCAAAACAACACCCGAATATCAAGGATGAAGTGGAAGGAAAATGCAAATAAATTAGGGACCTTGATGTCTAAGAGGAAGAGCCAGTAGAAGACAAGGTTACAGAGCTCAACCTTGTAGTGAAGGGGTACAAGATGAAAATTTCCATAGTGCAATTCAAGTAGGAAATGCAGATCAGTGAGCTACAAATGAAGCTGCCACCAACTACGCCAGAAGATGTATGGGATCAGAGGGAGACTTACCTAAAGACTGCAATGGACAACATCTCTACAGTAGTGGAAGACTGTGTAAAACTCTTGGATGAAAGCCTACAAACTTTGACTTCGCGGTAGGAAGATCCAAATGTGTAGAAACTGTAGGAAAAAATTCAGCAAAAGCAATAACAGTTAGAAGAAATTTTGGTATCTGTGAAGACCTTACGAATCTTGCAGAAGCTTGTGAAGATCAATGAGTCAGAGGCCCTCGAGAAGAAAATTGAGGAGCTGAAGAAGGAAGAACATATTTTGACAAAGAGGACTCAACCTTGTTAGGATGAGGCCCTCCAACTATTGCAGGTAGTAGATGAGAAGATTCAAGAGCTTTGACAGAGGAAGATAGTGTTGATACAGAAGGCTATAGAACATGTGATAGAGTAATTGCTAGAGGAGGTGCATAGCAAGGAAAAGCAGGTAACAAAGATTCTGTAGTAGTTCAACCAGGCTTACAACAACATCGTAGTAAATATCAGAGGCAAAGCAGATAAGTGACTCGGGATGAGTCACATGTGAGTGTTGGTGGCATGTTCTTCACAACCCAACTTGGACTAAATTTTGGTGAATACTCCACATTTTGTGGAGTCGAGTGCGAAGTGAAGAATGCAACGAAGTGCGAAGTGGATCGTGCAGTGGAGCAGTGAAGTGCCAAGTGGACCACGTAGTAGATATACCGTATGGTGTGGGGTCTTTGATGCGGGTTGAAGCCCCTTCGTTTTGTAAAAAACAAGTAATATTGTAAAATATGAATGGTTCTCAGACCATAGTAGCTTGCATTAGGGGAGTCCATGGTATATGGACCATGGTGTTTTGAAGATATATCCCTTGATGTAATAATATCTATAGGGATCAATAATAAAGAAGAAGGTAAGCTTAGAATCACATCTTAAATGGTTGTATCTTTGTGATATGTGGTTTGGGCAGGAAGGCGAGGCTCTGCAGCTAAGTGCATGGGACAAGAACTATTTGTTGAACAAATTTATTATTATAAGCAACGGTCCTTGTGAACGTAGTCCCACATTGGGATGAAGCACAGTAAAAATTGTGTCTTCATGTGTATATTTGCTTATTATCTATTGTAGCGTAGTAGTTTATTGCAATTGCATTTTATTACAACGAAGTGATGATTATGAGTTTATATGATATTTTTATGGGATTAAATGAATATGGTGAAGTAATATATAAATTTTAATTATAATAGAACAAAATAATACCACATCGCATCATCCCTCAAGGCTACATAAACCTATTTTTGTTTGGTCACTATAGTACTAGTGATTACCCCATTACTATTGTAGTTATACCCCTTATTAATATTGTTGTGCCCCTATTGCCCCCATATTGTTATTACTGTGCCCCATAGAATCCCTCTATTGTTATTTTTGTGGCTTTATATTATTATTGTTAGGTCGGCTGGGTTATATTGTGACTCCTTAGACTCCTATATATAGAAAGAAGGTATTGTCATTTGAATCATCCAAGAATTGTTCATTTATGTAATGTAAAGGAGGTTATCCCCTCGAATTGGCTGAATTCTAAGGCGTTGATCTATCTTTTCTATCTTTTCTTGAGTTGGTTTCATAACATTTGGTATCAGAGCTTTCGATTCTAGGGTTTCGCTGCTCCAAACAGGTCATCGTGGCATTTTCGCTATAACTTGTTTTCTGCGATGTTTCAGAAGTTGCAAAAAAACCCATTTGAGAAGAGATCGCGCTAAACCTCAGGTCCAAATTTTAGAGCTTTTCGCGCTATATTGGCGGAGATATGATCTGAGGAAGTTGGTCTTTTTGCAGACTCCTGAATTACATTCCAAACAGGTGACTTGGGGAAAATCGTCATAACTTTCTCTCTGGGGATCAAATTGAAATTTCGTCAGAAGGTACAGAAATATGACGGACCGTAGTTTATTTTATGCATTTTTTAGATCCAAAGGTCGAAACAGTGACTCGTGGCACATCATACACGTTTGCTCTACTGAATTAGTCTGTAATCAAGTCATTGTGGGAGATTTCGCATAACTCTTGCTTGGAGAATCCAATTTGGCTCAGACTTGTGGCATTGGAAAGAGGACGCAGAGGGCTACTGCAGGTCACAAATTCAAAACTAGATGATCAGAAAGTACGTAGATACATCAGAGGCAATATAGAGCTCCTACAAAGTGAAAAAAGGTGTGTAGATTTTCTTAAATTTTTGCTTAATCTTGGTTTGAAAATTTATTTTGAAGGAATTCAAAGGGCATAGTAGAGCATTATTATCGGTAACTGATGCCCCAAGGAAAGAAAATGCAAATGCCTAGTAAGGAACCTGAAAGCTCTAGCATGACTCATGAAGAAGAGGAAGAAATGCTATATGATATATCAAAATTACAAGAACAAGTAGAACAAATGTCACTTGCACAAAAAACAACAGAATCTAAGATGGATGGTTTAAGGAAAGATGTAGAAGCTAAGATGGATGGTTTAAAGAAAGGTGTAGAAGCTAAGATGGATTGTTTAAAGAAAGGCGTAGAAGCTAAGATGGATGGCATGGAAGATAAGATGAATGGCATGGACACTAAAATTGATGGCATGGATGATAAGATGGAAGAATTGAAGATAAATATGAATAAGTTGCTACAAGAAATGGTCACTAATGGTGGAGGAGTACTAAAGGAAACTCATGATGAGAACAAAATAAATGTTAATCATGATTCCATAGACTCTAATGTTGGATCAAAGACCCACCATATTCCAAAAATTGATATGAGGAAGTTTGATAGCAAGGATCCCACCACATGGATATTACAGATGGAGCAATTCTTCAATCTCAATAATGTGCAAAACACACAAAAGGTATGTATGAAAACTTTATATTTGGAACCAAATCAATTTGTATGGTATCAATGTCTTTGCTCTCATAAACAATTTATCACTTGGGCAATTTTTACGGAAGAATTGATAGCACATTATTGTTATAGACATTTTTGTGCCTTACAGCTATAAGCATGAAATGTCCATAATCCAAGGGATCCAAAGTCCCTAAACATGTTGTTCCTACCCCTAGAGGGACAAGGCTAACAAACCACAACAATTCACAGAAGTTCTCCACCAGAAACTGCTCAAAAACAAGTCAATTCAGGATCAATTCAGAAGCTCCACTAGCTGCCTGCGTTGAAATGCAGAGGCTACACTGGCTAGTTGCATTGCAACGCAGGTGGAAGCACTACCAGGGTGCGCTGAGCGGGAAATGACAAATGTCAGGGTCTCTTGTGAGAGGTGTCAAGACTGTGGAAGCTTCCAGAATATTCCTCCATGACACTTGCCTTGCTGAGTTCGACTAAGTGATGAGTAAGAGGCTCTTAGTTCCAAGTGGAAGTAAGAACTGACAGAGAGAGAGGACACTAGTCAGATCACAAGCTGACTCATCCTCACTCCAAACATCTATATATGGATCTCTTCTCCATGAGATCTAGAGGCTGGAATTTTGTTATTGCAAAGAATTGCTGTTGGTTTGAGATTGGAATCATTGGGTGCTTAATGCTTTGAAGGGAGGTGAAGAAAGGATTTCATTCGCTGGGAGGTAGATGCTGGATTGGAACTCTCTGGGTTGTATCTCCTCCTGAACCTTGTTATTCATCAATAAAGCTATCTTGGTTTCTCCTATATACTGATGTATCTTTGATGTATGATTGCATTAGTATGTTTAGTTTATTTCTAATCCTGAACTAGTTATGAATATGAATCTATGTCTTTGTGTAGTGTTCTCTTCTTGTGATCTTGCAGAAACCTGTTGAAGCTGGGTGAGCGAGAAGGCAAGTAGCTGGGAACTCTCAAAGAGAAGAGAAACCAGATCGAGGGACAAACGGAAGACACCGGTTAGTCCATCCATCTCTCTTCATTCTTAATTCATAAAGGAAGAATACTAGAATAGTTGTTTCTGTTTGTTGCTAAGGAACTGTCACACCTTAGGTGGATAGGATCGTCCTGCATAGGCATTTTTCCCCACAAAAAATTGGCGACTCCGCTGGGGAGATCTGTTTAGTCATTTTATTTGTGTTTCTATCATTGTTTGTTTCATAGACTCAAGAGCAGCAATCGAACTGCATCTGCTATTTTCAGATGCAAAGTAGACAGCTGCTGCTTTGATCCAATCACTGGATTTGTCTATGATCTGAACAATGGAATCACAAATGATTTGATGATCCTTTGTGATAGATATTAGCCCTCCTTCAAATCATCCCTTTGATTGTACCTTGCTTGTTGCTTTGATTTGGCCTGAAACTGTAGATTAAATAGCAAACTGTGACCTAGAACCCAATGAGGAACTCTCGTTTCTCCTTCAGCGCAGGCTCTGTGAAGAGACTCTGCATTTCAACGCAGTTCCCGTGAAGGCTACCTGCATTGAAATTCAGTTTCCTTGTTATACAGGTGCGCTGATCCAGTTAGGCCTTGTGCAGTTGGGGTTCTCTGCTCTGTTTTGCCTTGTTTTGATCTCTGATTTCTACAGCCTGTAACCAGCATAGGTACCTGTTTGATAACTCTTTTCTCTGCTTTAATTCCGCCTCCTTTTGTACAAAAAGACTGTGAGTGTTTTTATGTGTTTGTGGCGTCATTTACAGTTTTCCATTGCAAGAGTGAAATAGTCATCCTGTAGCCCTTGATTCGAATCTGTTGATTGTGATCTTAGGAGAGAGTTCATTGGCTGTTTACAGTTGGTTATACATTCATTATTGCTTTTGGTTTGAGTTTGTCTCTTTTGAGTGTCAAAACAAGTATTCATTTCGAAAATCGTTAAGTGTTGTAATCTCTTCTACCCTTTTTGATTTCGAAAAAGTAAACTTGTTTGTATTTGTCATTTAAAAGCAAATTCAAAGTTGTGCAAAAGGATTTCTTTTTAGGCATCAATATTAAGAAAGCGGAAAACAAACACTTGCACTGTGCATTTGCATCTTGATAGTTTGCATGATTGATTTAGGAAAAGTGCATTTAGAGTGTGCTGATTTCTCTCTGAGAAAAGATGGTGTCTTTCTTTTCCCTTTGTAGCTAGGATTTTCATTGTTGAAAAACAGATAAAATTTTCTTATCATCTTTTAGATTGCATTTAAGAAGTTGTCCATACATCTCGTGGTGAACCTCAAAAGGAAAACTTCTAAGAAAGATAAACATAAAATAAACTGAATGAACTTAATAATGCTTTGTAACATAACGCACAACATAGAGGTCTAGGCTAGAGACGTGTTCCGGTGTCGTAAATCCTGGTGACTGTCGATCTCGCTGATGGTGGGTGATTCCTCCTGAGGGACGATAGCGCCAGTACGGATTGTGCTCCCATGTACCGTCAAGTATATATTGGGAGACCCCTATAGGCATAAAACCTTTATCCTTAGGAAGCCGTGTCTGCCGCCCTACTGATCGCAATGCACTGAACACAGCATTCAGGAAGATTGACCGCCCGTACCTTAAAAAGTATTCTGCGGTTTTGCGAAAAGTTTGGCACACCCTCTACCTAGAACTCTAGAGCAGTTCCTTTTGGCCCTTTTTAGACTCTATAACGGAAAAAGTCCATCCGAGCATTTGTCACTTCGGGCTCGTTAAAACATCAAAGGAGACTAGAGTCATCTTTAGCTTTTTCTCGACTCTTTAAAATTGAAAAAGAAAGTGTGTCTAAAAGCGTCTAAAATTCATTCAACTCGGAAACGTATTTCCCCAGTTTATTTTAGTTGATCGAGTAATCCGCAATCGTGGAAGAAAGTCAATTGAAACCCCGTCGTTCGCGGAGTCTTACGAGTCAACCGTCTTTGTCTCTGGAATCGAAACCAGTATGGACAAAGCGAACTCGTTTAACCGGTTCCAAATCTCCTTTTAAAGTTAGAACAAGTGTTCCGACGACATCGGAGGTTCCGGTTACTCCAAACATTTCTGGAATCCCTGCCTCTACAGAAGAAGTTCAACAGCCACAGAAGGACAGTGATACTAATCCTAGTTTGAGAGTAAACACTTGTGTTACCGAACCAGTTCCATCAGTAACCGGTCCGGAGAGTGGTGCTCTTCAAACATTTGTCGCTGTCGATACAACCCCTTCTTTGGAACCAGAAATATTTTACGAACCTGACGGTCTTCCTCTTCCACCTGGTCTGATTGCGATTGAAGAAACTGTAGAAGACCCTCCAACAAGTACTCCAACTCACTTTGGAGTCGGGGTCACTCTATATCCTTCTTCAGAAGTTAGTCTACCACTAGCGGAAGTTCCTGTAGAATCGCTAGGGAATCTCTTGGATAGACTAAATATGTCTGAACAACCGTCAACATCTAGGACTGTGGCACCTAACACAGCGACAGCAGAACTCCCTGCCGTCACTCCAACAATGTTCGCCGGCATACCATCTGTCCCAACTAGCTCTCAACCGCTGGAAGGAGCCCATTCAGGGGCTATTACGACAGTATGGTCTGTTCCTGTTTGTTCTTCCAGAGTAATACCCGGCAACTCTTATGTTGAAACTCGACAAATTGATCCATTTGGAGGTCAATTTGGGCAATCTGGTCCCCAAGGGCAAACAATCCCCTTCAGTGCCAGGTCACCACCGTATGGGGGGAAGTATGCCCTTTCATTACCCCCTCCAGGAGGCTATCCATACGGGAGTTCACAACAAAGTTCAGGTTACACTGGAATTGCTTCAAGTGGTTGGATGCCTATGCTACCTCAACAACCAAGGGTTGTGTATTCAATGCAACAGTGTGTACCTATGTCGAACATCCCAACTACACCAGCGATTGTGACGGTGTCGCAAGTTCAAACGTTTCCTATTATATGTCAACCTCAGATTTCCCAGGTTGTAATGCAACAGCCCCTTGACCCTGCGACTCAACCGCAATCGCCAACTAGTGGGGCAACACAGGTCCAAACGGATACAATTACCCCACACCTTGGTCCAACGGTTAGTATAGCGCAATAGCACATGGATTCTCAACCATGGCTGGTGCAATACCAACAACCACAATTCCAACAAGTATACCAAGGTTCTGAACAGCAGATATTTGCAAATAGTGGGCAACCGTACATTCAAAACGGTCAAAATCAACCATTTTATAATGGTCTTGTCCACCAACCTTACCAGTCATACCAGCATCAGCTGCATTATGCTGGTATGCAAAGACCAACTGCTCAGGCGTTCCCATCATATCTTGGGTATGCTTCACCTAACCTGAGCCAGCAGTTACCATTCGTGGCAACTCTAGAGTTACCTGATTTACATCGGTTAACAAACAATCCAATTGCTTACGCCCCATGGTGGCCAGCGATTCCACACAAACTTCCATCAGGCATTCCTAAATTTAATGGAAATCCGGGTGAAGATCCATCGAATCACGTGATGACCTTTCATCTATGGTGTTCGTCAAACACCTTAAACGATGATTCAATAAGTTTTCGCCTCTTTCAGAGGACGTTAACGGGTCCAGCGGCTAAATGGTATATTGAATTACCTAGAGCTTCATTCGACAATTTCAGCACCTTAGCCACTACCTTTTTAACCCATTTTCAATTACCTATAAGGTATGAAACGGGAATGGAAATCCTTACCAACTTCAAACAGACAACGGCCACTCACATATCTGATCATATACATGAGTGGCGGCGTCGTCGTAGGATGGTGAAAACATACGTTCCCGATCAGCTGTTAGCTGAATGGTTTATAAAGTCATTACTTCCTACCATCACGGAAGATGTGGCCAAGGGGGGAGTCGTAACGGAAGAGCAAGTTATCGCTCATGCGCAATATCTAGACTTGGTCTATACTCAGTCTGGCACGCTCTACGACAAAATACCTGACGCCCCTAGACTGGAATTCTCAATTCCTCCTCCTCCTAAATCAAACAATGACTCTCACGCCGACGATGGCGTGATTGGCACGAAAAATGCAAAATCGACAAAGGCTACATCCAAGAAAGCCCGTAAGGTTTCAGATCAAAATGCAAAAGACGAAATTCTTGCTTCGGAAGTAAATGCCGTATCGACAGATAAGGGCAAAGAAACCAAACAACTAGGAAGCAAGAAGAAACAAAACAAAGGGAAGAAGAAGAAACAGGATGAGTCATCACCTGAAAAAACTTCTTCAAACCCTCCTGGAAATAGGAAACCCCCTACCACAGGGTGTCAGATATGTGACGAGCGTCATTGGACAAGCGAATGTCCATACAAAGCTGAGCTGAAGAAATTCTTTAAGAGTTCGAAAACCTCAGCAGTGTTAACTGATCCGTTTCCAAATCTAGGAACAAATCTGGTTGATAGCGAAGATGCTTCCCCGTCTCAAGTGCTAATGTTGTCGGTTTCAAAACAGCAAAATGATGCTTTGATCTCGACAAGGAACAAAGATTACGGGAATCCACAGTTGTCGAACAACAAGGATAAAGATCAACCAAGTAGTTCGACAACGACTTCGACAAAAGTTGTAGCACCACCAATAATTCCTGAATTAACAATAAAACCGCCAAAGGGAGTAGTACACAAGTCGACATTTAATCCTCACGCTAGGGTAGCGCAGCATTATAACATAGTGGAAGATTTGGCCCAATCGCCATCCACTATGTCGACTCTAGAAGTGCTACAAAATTGCCCATCCCAAAGGCAGGCTTTGTTATCAGCCATTGGTGGGGTTGATCCTAAGGATTCCAATCTTGTATCCTTCGATCATAAAGGATACGATCCCCAGTTACCAGCTCAACTAGCTTTCCTTATTCAAGTGAAAGCCCTCAACAAAACCGTTCATCGAATGATTATTGATGAGGGGGCATCCACATGTATTATGTCGATGAGCTGCTAGAAAACATTAGGATCTCCAACCTTGTCGCGATCTTCGACAACATTAAAAGCATTTGATGGACGATCGTATACCCCATATGGTATCCTAAATAACTTGAAAGTTGAACTAGGAGGGAAAACAGTAGAAATAGATGTCGAAGTCATTGATGGGAACCTTGACTACAACATCCTACTAGGAAGACCATGGATCTATGCCATGGTAGCTGTCGTGTCGACCTATTTTAGAAAGATTGCATTCCCTTTCCAAGGAGGGATTACAATCATCGACCAGCAAAACTTCCTCCCCAATGGTTCTCAAGTTACGGGAAGCATTCCAATGATCCATGGGAGCAACCATTCGCTTCAAAATATCGGAGTAGGCCTACTGAAAGACCCCACATTAATGGGAACTTTCGTGCTCCCACCTCCAATCTATATTGGAGAAGTAGCATTGGTAGAAGCCTGCAACATGATATCTTCCACGCAAAATATTTTAGAAGACGATATTAACGTGGATCATACAATGGTTTTGCCCCCAAGCCCAATGGAAATATTGTAGCAATCAATGTTCCTAGCTTGGGAGGCGAACCGAAATCAACGCTCATCGTGCGTTTGGGTAGATAGGTCTAGAGAATATGTTACCCCCTTGGATCCTTGGTCGCGAGTGCATGGAACCGACGAAGGAATCATACAATCAATGTTGATTGAGGGGGCACCATGGAATGATAGCCACCATCGTTCCCTTCTTCCGGATTGTGAAGAAGATACTCAGGATGACCTTTATCATCCTTCAGTCTTTGAATTCCTATCAAATACTGTAAATACGATGGATTTCGAGTGGAACCTATCCAATATTGAAGAGACTATAGCCATAAATATCTCGACCAAAACAGATGTTGTAGAGAATATTTATGTTGGCAAATGTTGTTCTCCTTTAGAACTGGAAATATATAACGCTCTTTTTCGCGAGTTCAGAGATGTCTTCGCTTGGTCATATGATGAAATGCCAGGCATCGACTCGAGTATCATTGAACATGAAATTAAGATGTATCCTGATGTCAAACCAGTAAGACAACGGCTTCGGAAGGTGCACCCCAAGAAAGCCGCTGCCATTAAGGTAGAAGTTGAAAAACTTCTCCATGCTGATTTCATCTACCCGGTTCCTCTAACCGATTGGGTATCGAATATTGTCCCTATTATGAAAAAACAAGGAACAATCAGAGTGTGCGTCGATTATAGGGATGTAAATCAAGCTTGTCCAAAAGACAACTACCCTTCACCCTTCATCGACCAGATAATTGATGAATGCGCCGGATGTGAAATATTTTCATTTATGGATGGATTCTACGGGTATAATCAAATAAATATCCGCCCACAGGACCAGTCAAAGACTGCATTTATTTGTCCGTGGGGCACATTCGCATATCGAAAATTACCCTTTGGTTTAAAGAACGCTGGGGCGACGTTTCAGAGGGCAATGAATTATGCTTTCCACGACATCAAGAACATCATTCAACCATATCTCGATGACCTTCCGGCTCACTCGCAAAAGCGGACTGATCATCCACAGCATTTAAGGGCGATATTTCTACGTTGCCGACACTACAAGATACGACTCAATCCACACAAATGTGTATTTTGCGTCAGTTCTGGTCGTTTACTTGGCTTTATAGTCTCCAAGGACGGGATTCGTCTCGACCCCTGTAAGGTTCAGGCAATCATAAATTTGCCTCCACCTTCAAATTTGCTTCAGATTCAAAAACTCCAAGGGAAAGCAAACTTTCTGAGGAGATTCATTCCAAATTACGCAGAACTTGCTAAAGGTTATACTCGTCTTTTGAAAAAGGATGTACCTTCTGTCTGGGATCAGGTGGCACAAGCTTCCTTTGACGCTCTGAAAGATTCTCTAGTAAAAGCATCATTAATGTATGCCCCGACTACCAAAGAGATTTTAACCTGTATCTGGCTGCAGCGGATACGACCATTGCGGTGGTTTTAGTTCAAGAAGTCGATGGAATTGAACATCCTATATATTATTTAAGTAAAAACTTAAATGATACAGAAAGCAAATATTCTTACGTTGAAAAGCTAGCACTCGCTGTTGTTCAAGCGATACAAAGATTTCGACATTATGTCCTCTTTCGGAAAACTACCATTCTATCAGATTGCAACCCCATGACTTATATATTGTCGCGACAGTTGCTGGGGGGCAAATATTCAAAATGGATAGCGATCCTTCAAGAGTTTTATCTGGAATTTGTAAAATCCAAATCAAAGAAAGCTTTGGTTTTCGCAGAATTATTATGCGATCTCCCATCGTCATCCAACGATGAAACATCACAAGAATCAATCGTGGACGAAAGTTTGTTTCTGATATCCGCAAGCGATGAGTGGTATGGAGATATAATTGTTTATCTCCAAACCCAAAGATTTCGGCCAAACACCTCCCACTCAGAACAAAAACGTATTCGATACCAAGCAAAAGACTACATGATCGTCAGTGATACACTTTACCGTCGTGGTGTCGATACGATTCTGAGAAGGTGCCTCACCCACGAGGAAGCCGAAAAAGCCCTGAAGGAGTATCATTCAGGCGCCTGTGGGGGGCATCAATCTGGTTATGCTACAGCACAAAAAATCTTACGAGCAGGATACTTCTGGCCAACCATGTTCAAAGATTGCATAACTGCAGTCAGAAGTTGCCATGCTTGTCAGATTTTTGATAGCAAAACCAGAAGACCTCCCGCTCCGCTACAGCCAATAGTAGCTGTGGGGCCTTTTGCCAAATGGGGCATCGATTTCATGACATGTAACCCCACCTCGACCGAGGGGCATGGGTATATCATAGTCGCGGTCGACTATTTTACCAAATGGGCCAAGGTGATGCCTACATTAGATAATACTGGTGAAACAACTGCCCTATTCTTTTTCAATCATGTAGTCGCCAGATTCGGCGTACCACAGGCTATAGTTACAGATCATGGATCGCATTTTCGCAATCACATGATGGTTGAATTAGCTGCCAAACTAGGTTTGTCTCACGACAGCTCTACCCCATATTATCCGCAAGCTAACGGGCAAGTTGAAGCAATCAACAAAGTCCTGAAGCGCATGCTGCAAAGGATGATTGGGGTTCACAAAGGAAGATGGCACCTAATCCTGTACTCAGCTTTGTGGGCCTACCGAACATCGGTAAGGAATGGAACTGGATTCACACCTTTCCAACTGGTGTATGGCCTGGAAGCAATCCTACCAATCAAGTGTGAAATCTTGTCTCTTAAACTCGCAATTGATCTCCTCCCCGGAACTTCAGAAGAAGAGGCTCGTTTCTTGGAGTTAATCCAATTGGATGAAACCCGTCATGACGCTGCATTGGCTAACGAAGCCCATAAGAAACAAGTCAAGGTGCAGTTCGACAAGAATGTCAAACCTCGTGTCTTCTCAGAAGGTGATTTGGTCTTGCTTTACGACCAAGAATCCGATAAATTGGGAGCTGGTAAATTTAAGTCTTTATGGATGGGCCCTTTATTGTTAAAAGGGTATTAGCAAAAGGAGCCTACGAGTTAATGGATTATGACGGAATTCCACTGGCGCAACCCCGTAACGGGTTGTACCTCAAGCGTTACTATGCCTAATAGTAACCTGTATGCTTTTGTTACATTTTTGTGTTTCGCTAAAGTGTTTATTTTGGTTAAGTAATCCACTTTTTACATTTATTGTAGATGTCAAATCCATTGGAACCGTGTGTTGGATATGCCGACGGAGCGAGTCGTAGTTCGCGGAACCTATCCTCCGCAGCCTGGGCCATTTTTGATCCAAGTGGCGAGTTAGTAAGTTTCAGAGATGTATGTATTGGTCAATCAACGAATAACATCGCTGAGTATAGCGCGTTGATAGAACTACTCTCTGATGCCATCACCCATGGTATACGCCGACTAATCGTCAGGCTAGACTCGCAACTCGTAATACTGCAACTCAGTGGTATCTACTTTGTCCGAAATCCAGCTATTTATCGCAAGTTCCTAAGGGTTAAGATTTTGGAAAGACAATTTGATTTTATTCAATATCAACACATTCCCATAAACTTAAACACATTAACTGACTCATTAGCAAACTATGTGTTAGATAGACATTTGCAAAATTGATAAAAAGAAAAGCATCATGGATCACATAAACCAGAATAAAACTCCGAAAATCAAAAATATATATAGCTTTTTATGGTTTACATATAATGTTCTGTAACCAAGACAAAATCGGTCATATGACCCAAAAACTCAAAATGCTAGGGGGCACCCTAATCTAATGATGCTCGTGATAGCAAGTCACGGCCTGTGCAATCATGCGCAAGAGACGAGTCCATCGTCTGGGCACACCAGTAGTATGCCGCTGTAGCTGCAACGAAAACTCGTCAATCCTCACATCTGGAATACCGAGAGTGAGGCTCTCGACCTGCTCCTGCACAGCTGAAAGAGTCTCAGCCACATCAAGATCGCGAAGAATAACTCTCCCAGTAGCCTCTCCTGCTGGGGCGACAGCTGGCACTCTCAGACGGGCTACTGGGCCAATAGGACCAACATCTGCATGTACACATGAGTTTGATTAAAGTCTTGATAGAATAAAGCACAAGAACATTATAAACAAAAAACAATAAACAGTGATATGGTTAGAGATTTTACCAATAGCACCCCACTGCTCGCCAGCCGGCAGTACTAAATCCGGATCACCCCGGAAATCCATGCCAACATATGGATACTCGGTATAAAACATCTCCTCACGATCGAACCACCTGAAGAAGGTATCAGAAAAGGAAATCTGAGACTGGCCTGCATGCCGAGACATGTGAACAACCCATCTCTTCATACGTGGTTCAGTAGGAGAAGGTAAGTCAAGTGCAATGTACTGAGGCTGCATCAGTGGTATCCTCTCCAAGGCAAAGGCGGTCAAAATAGAACCGAACCCAAAGTTCTTCAATCTTCCAGTCTTTACCTTGGTCAGCTGTTCTTTCATCACCAGAAGTACTGCATCACACCAGTTGAACAATTTTGGTTGGAGGCATTCCAAGGCATGCTGCATATAGGACCTGTTGGCTACATGAAGAGAAGCGCTACCGGCCATCCTACCAAAAGTAAACAAGATAGCCCTGAGGGGCCTGTCGGTGACATCGCGGATGACGATCTTGCCGTCTTTACTCGGCTGAGATCCTTCCCTACAATACTGGCAGACATAATCTCTCACAGAATCGCTCCCCCAGACCGAACCTGACAAAGAGATGGGGGCACCTCGCCTCGACAAACCAGTCAAGAAATAGATGTCCACTGCTGTCAAGGGGATAGACTTGCCCCTAATCTGAAAAACTTGGTGGTCGGGATCCCAAGCATCGAGCAAATACTGCAGTAGGTTGATCTGCTGTCTCATGCTAGAGATGCGGAAGAACTTCAACAAGCCACAGTTCCTCAGTGCGTTCACTGTAATTGGATCATGTAGGGCAATCATATCCTCTTCTTCATGCTCTCGTTCTTGCCATGTAAGGGTCATTTTTCTCAAATATCCCTGCAAAACAAACAAGAGAAGGAGTAAGATCCTGATTTTGATGCAAAACAGGAAAAATTTTCATCAATAAATGTGCAACAAGTTCCTCTTTTTCGCCCAATGCACCTGCAGGAGTGGTTCACCTGCGTTGAATGTCAAACTGCCTTCATACTGGCTGACATTCAGCGCAAGTTTCGATAGGCACAGGGTGCGTTGATAGGAAAACGAGCTCATGAAACCCCAGGGGCTCAGAAAAACAGGAAAAGAGGCACAGAATGCAAAAAGGAAACCATGAAAAGAAAGAGCTAGGGTTTAGCTCCTACCTGGTCCAGACGGCGCCGAGAATCGTCCACAGAATCTCTCGAAATCAGCTGATGAAAATCGAAGAGGAAGAGGCACCTCCAAAGCTCCAACAAACCAAGTGAAAATGAAATGGTAAAATGAGAGGTAAAAACACTTTTAATTGCTTTTCATGTAGTTCAAAGTAAAATATTAGTGTGTCAATCTCATTTTCAAACAAATATTGTTTATTTCTAACTCGTTTGATGAAGCAGTCTAAGATAGAGTACTATCTGTTGAAAGAACAAAGCTATTTATGGTAAAAATCCCAAAACAAGACCATCATCGAGCAGTTTTAGCACACAGTTCATGCTCGTTAAAAAATAAACGCAAGATCCGAGCAGTTTTAGCACATAGTTCATGCTCATTAGAAAATAAACATAAGATCGAGCAAATGTTTCCACCCGCGTTTAAGCTCGTTAAAAAATGAACTATTCCAGTAAATAACCACTGTGAATGCAGCGACATCAGCCATTAAAGCCTTGGTCGTGTTTTCCCACCACCTCCACTTTTCCATTGGCCGATCATTCACCTCCATATTGATTGTTTACCCATTTTGAGGAACAGCTACGAAGAGTGATTTCACTAGCCATCCTTGTGACACTGCCGTGATTTGGAAATTCCAACCCGTACCTGGAATCAGCTGCTAACCCGTTTTATCACTCGTTCCTCAAAAGACGATTCTTCTTTAAGCTCTTTTCATCTGACTTGTAAAATATGAAAAGATTGCCGAGTTTTGGCCTTCCAGCTCGTTAAAGTGACCGGAAGAGCTATCCCTCCTCTAGATTTTAATCTTTTTGGACCTGAGGGATTATTGCACAAAAAGATCGAGCACTTGTTTTATTCGGCTCGTTAAAGATATCGAAAATCCATCCCTTCTGTATTGTTTTATACTTTTTCGGACTTAAGGGATTATATGACGAAAAAGGACTTTTGGAGTTAACTTTATGTACCTTTTCAGACTCTCTAAAAATGAAAAGGACCGAGTTATCTTTGTCGTTAGACTCGTTAAATGCATGAAATAGCGACAAACTTGTCTTTAGACGAGAACGAGTTTCACTATCGCTAGGCTCGTTAAAACATAGTGATGGGCTCGCCCGAAGGGCAAGTTATAGAACAAGCATATGTTATCCTCCTCAAGCTTGACAAAAATAAAGAGGTACTGGTCAGCAATGACTGGGGAAAAATTGGGAGAAACTCAAGAAAACTTTGATGGTAGCAAGTCGCTCTTGAACATGACACTTTTCCTCCGTACCACAATCGGGTTGGGTTGTTTCATTCACCGGTCACATCACCATGGTCTCGCCATACCATCCATACTTGGGGTAATGCTACCGATCCATCACATCAGTGTCGCCATATGTTCAAGAGAAGTCGTTCAGAGAAGCCACCTGTGTCCCATCCACTACCATACATTATACTCTTTCATGACCGCCACCCTGAATCATATGTCATCAGATCGTTTTCACCTCCATCAAAATCATTAGCTCCGTTCCGTGTCATTGATGTGGGATTCATTAAGGCCCTCCTTTGACAGATCGCTTCTTGTCGACATCAGCTCATTATCCAAGAAGTTGATCTAGGAACACCCCCTTCAGTACTTTGAAGCTTGCATGCCTCAATGGAAAGTTTCTCACTTCCGGCGACAGGTATACATCAATGACCTTCGACCGAAAGATTTTGCGTGGTGTTCGACGCCAAGTCCTCTATTCACACCACGTGAATTGTACTGCAGTACCTTGAGGGTCATCTTCATTATCAGTGATTCCTCTCGCGCTTGTTAACAGTTTACATCATTGAATGGTAATCAAGCGATGTCTTTCCATGTTCGACTTCAGGGAAATTCTCACATGGATCGACTTGTACTTAGAGTGAAGATCGGACGAGATTGAAGACCCCGGATCTAGTTTCATCCATCCGGGCTGCGATATATATTCAGAAAATAAAGACATGGAAATGTACAGCTTTGCAGCACAGATAATCATCCTACCAAAAGGATGATGGCTCTTTCAGAATCATCAGTCTATCATCAGATGATTGTATCTTATATGTACACAAAAATGAATTTATAAAGCTGAGCATGGGAATGCCCGCCTCGGCTAGATCATGCAAAAAGTATGAAAATAATGTATTGTATTGTATTATATTACAGGTCTCCTCCCAGTAATGAAAGAACTTCGGATCCTCCTAATAAAAAATTTCACCCGATAAACGGCCTCATACTTTAGGGGGCAACTGTTATAGACATTTTTGTGCCTTACAGCTATAAGCATGAAATGTCCATAATCCAAGGGATCCAAAGTTCCTAAACATGTTGTTCCTACCCCTAGAGGGACAAGGCTAACAAACCACAACAATTCACAGAAGTTCTCCACCAGAAACTGCTCAAAAACAAGTCAATTCAAGATCAATTCAGAAGCTCCACTAGTTGCCTGCGTTGAAATGCAGAGGCTACACTGGCTAGTTGCATTGCAACGCAGGTGGAAGCACTACCAGGGTGCGCTGAGTGGGAAATGACAAATGTCAGGGTCTCTTGTGAGAGGTGTCAAGACTGTGGAAGCTTCCAGAATCTTCCTCCATGACACTTGCCTTGCTGAGTTCGACTAAGTGATGAGTAAGAGGCTCTTAGTCTCCAAGTGGAAGTAAGAACTGACAGAGAGAGAGGACACTAGTCAGATCACAAGCTGACTCATCCTCACTCCAAACATCTATATATGGATCTCTTATCCATGAGATCTAGAGGCTGGAATTTTGTTATTGCAAAGAATTGCTGTTGGTTTGAGATTGGAATCATTGGGTGCTTAATGCTTTGAAGGGAGGTGAAGAAAGGATTTCATTCGCTGGGAGGTAGATGCTGGATTGGAACTCTCTGGGTTGTATCTCCTCCTAAACCTTGTTATTCATCAATAAAGCTATCTTGGTTCTCCTATATACTGATGTATCTTTGATGTATGATTGCATTAGTATGTTTAGTTTATTTCTAATCCTGAACTAGTTATGAAAATGAATCTATGTCTTTGTGTAGTGTTCTCTTCTTGTGATCTTGCAGATACCTGTTGAAGTTGGGCGAGCGAGAAGGCAAGTAGCTGGGAACTCTCAAAGAGAAGAGAAACCGGATCGAGGGACAAACGGAAGACACCGGTTAGTCCATCCATCTCTCTTCATTCTTAATTCATAAAGGAAGAATACTAGAATAGCTATTTCTGTTTGTTGCTAAGGCACTGTCACACCTTAGGTGGATAGGATCGTCCTGCATAGGCTTTTTTCCCCACAACAATTATGAGGATACAAAAAGCAACACGTTTTTTAGCCAATTGATAAGTCTCAAACAAAAGGGTTCAATAATGGAGCACATTGAGTAGTTCCAAAAATTGAACATAAGGGTAAAAGATATTCCAGAGGAGCATAGGATTGATGTGTTCATAGGGTCTTTAAAGGATAATATCCAACATGATGTTCGCCTTTGGGAACCTGATTCATTAGAGAAGGCATTCAGGTTAGCAAGAAAAATGGAAAGCAAAATTATGGCAAATAGGAAGCATACCACTCACAACTATAAAGACGGAAGTGTTGTTGCCCCTATTCTTCCACAACCTATAAGGTTGACAGCACAACAATTGGAAGAAAAAAGAGCAAAAGGGCTTTGTTACAGTTGTGATATCAAATACACTAAAGGTCATAAGTGTGCTGAGAAGAAATTATTCTACATAGATTGTGAAGAGGAAGAAGAAAAGGAGCAAGAAAGGTCAAAAGAAGAGGATATACTCCAGGAACAAATCCTAGATGAAAAAAAAATAAATCTAACCATATCTTGTAATGCATTGGCAGGAATTACCACTCCTCAAACCATCAAGATAGAAGGAAAAATCAAGAATAAAAAGGTAATAGTGTTGATTGATTCAGGAAGCACCCACAATTTTATTCATTGTAAGGTAGCAAAAGAATTGAATTTCTTCCTATATCCAACACCAGAGTGTCAAGTGATGATTGCAAATGGAGGAACAATAAATTTCTCTGGAAAGTGCCATAATATCAAGCTATCCATGGGAGAATATGTATTGACTAGCCCAATGCTTTCCATTCCAATGGGAGGTGTTGATGTTGTACTAGGAGTCCAATGGCTATAATCCTTGGGTACAATAGCTTTTAATTTTCAAGAACTTTTCATCAAATTTTCTACGGAAGGAAAGGAATTTAAATTAAGAGGTATTGCAGGGAAACCGGGAAAGATAATCAGCTCTAATGGTGTGACAAAGCTTCTAAAAAAGGAACAAAGAGGTGTAATTGCACAATTATGTTCGCTAGATGTTTCCACATCAGAATCATCTATTTCTCCAGATCTCCAAAAGGTCCTGGACAATCATTCCAAGGTATTTGAGACTCCCAAAGGTCTCCCACCTATGTGTGATCATGATCATGTTATTCATCTGATTCCAGGAAGTGTTCCTCCAAACATCAGGGCGTACAGATATCCCTATGGCCAAAAGAGTGAAATTGAACGTATGGTTGCAGAAATGCTAGAGGCTGGTATAATTCAACCGAGTCAAAGTTCATTCTCTACTCCAGTAGTATTGGTGCACAAGAAGGATGGATCATGGCGCATGTGTCCGGATTATAGGGAGCTCAACAAACTCACTATTAAAAATAAGTTCCCCATTCCTGTCATTGATAAATTACTAAATCAACTGCATGGATCAATTTACTTCACCAAGTTGGATCTTCGTTCATGATATCATCAAATCAGAATGAAGACTGAAGACATTCTGAAAACAACATTTAGGACTCATGAGGATCATTATGAATTTTTGGTTATGCCTTTTGGCCTTACCAATGCACCTTCAACATTTCAAGGTTTGATGAATTCAATTTTCAAACCATTCCTTAGAAAATTTGTGTTAGTATTTTTTGATGATATACTATCTACAAGTCTTGGAAGGATCATGTTGAATATGTTGACAGGGAGCTACAACTATTGGAGGAGAAACAATTATATGCAAAAAGATGCAAATGTTTCTTTGGAGTCCAGGAGGTCGAATATCTGGGTCATATTGTATCTCATGAAGGAGTTAAGGTAGACCCTAGCAAAATTAAATCCATTAAGGAATGGAAAATCCCCACATCCATAAAGCATCTGCGACGATTTCTTGGGTTGACAGGGTATTATCAGAAGTTTGTTAATAATTATGGGAGAATAGCAGCATCTCTAACAACATTATTGAAGAAAGATGCATTTTCATGGAATCCAAAAGAAACAAAGGCCTTTGAACATCTTAAAGAGGCAATGTGCCAAGCACCGGTCTTAGCTACACTGGACTTCACAAAAACCTTTATTGTGGAATGTGATGCTTCAGGAAATGGAATTGGTGTTGTTCTAATGCAAGATGAAAGACCCATTGCTTTTGAAAGTCGTCCAATCAAGGGAAAGTTTTTAAGCAAAGCTATTTATGAGAAGGAAATGTTGGCAATACTCCATGCAGTTAAGAAATGGCGACCCTACCTAATGGGAAGAAACTTCAAGGTAAAAACGGATCATGATAGCCTTAAATACTTTTTAGAACAAATATTATCCTCTGAAGAGCAACAAAAGTGGATAACAAAGATGTTGGGTTATGACTTTGAAATCATCTACAAAAAAGGGAAGCAAAATGTGGTGGCAGATGCACTCTCAAGAAAGGATGAGGATGTGGAAGCATTGTTGTGCGCCATTTCTATTATCCAACCAGATTGGATAAACGAAGCAAGGGAGGAATGGAAGAATGACGAAGAAGTGTGGGCACTTATTCAAAAGTTACAACAAGATTCCAGTACGTCTGATTCATTTAGTTGGCAAAATGATTTGTTATGGTACAAATATCGCTTATACCTCTGTAAGAATTCCCAGCTAAAACAAAAGATTCTTATGGAATTGAACACTTCTCCCTTAGGAGGGCACTAAGGATTTTTAAAAACTTACCACAGGGTTAAGAAGGAACTTTTTTGGGATGGCCTTAAATCAGATATTCAAAAGTTTGTGGTGGAATGTTTGGATTGCCAAAAAAATAAAGTTGAAACAATTAAGACACCGGGTCTATTACAACCTTTATCCATTCCAAGCCAACATTGGGAGGAGGTTTCAATGGATTTTATCACAGGTTTACCCAAGTCTGAGGGAAAGAGTGTCATCATGGTGGTAGTTGACATGTAGGAATTTACAGGGTAAGTTCCTCAGAAAGCACACCAAAGGACACTGCTCACAACCAGATCGCAGATTAATACACTAGTATTTTTGACGTGGTTAAAACCCTCAAAGAGGGAAATAGTCCACGGCCTGAGCCAACGCGGCCACTTCAGGCAATTTATTAATAAAAGAATATAAATTTACATATGTTTCTCTCATGCACGGATTACCCTACAAATGACCCTCCATGCGCTTTAAATAGAAATCATGGACCAATCAGGTGTCAAGCCACGGATCAAGTGTCGGTAATACCGAGGAGAGAATGAACCGTCGGATCACTACATATCGTGACCGTCAGATTGTAAGTTACAAAATGTACAATGGTAAAGAAACACACTTTACCTAACTCTATACTAGACCAAGTTGTACTTAACTATTTCCTATGTGTCGGAATATCCTAACATCCCCCCTTAAGAACAACTTGGGATAGGATTGAAGGATTTACAAATATGACACAATAGGAGAAGGAAGGAGGCACTAGAGCCTATCCCCCCTTAGTGACAACTTCCTGAACTCCAACCATAAATCGAAGTTTAGTGAACTTCGCCTCTGTGAGAGCCTTTGTGTAGATGTCCGCAACTTGATCATCTGTTGAACAATATTGCACTTCAAGAACATGGTCGTGAATGAGCTTTCTGATGAAGTGCATGTGCAGTTCAATGTGTTTGCTGCGCTGATGTTGGACTGGATCTTTGCATGGATGAATGACACTTTGATTATCACACCAAAGTGTAGTCGGATGCTGCTGCTCAAAGCCAAATTCTGACAAAATCTGACGAAGCCACAAGGCTTCCTTGCTAGCTTCTACGGCACCATGATACTCTGCTTCTGCTGATGAAAGAGAAATGGCACCTTGTTTCTTGCAAGCCCATGTAATAGGTCCTGAACCAAGAGTGAACACATAACCGGCAGTAGACTTCCGATCATCAGGGTCACCAACCCAATTGGAATCAGTGAAACCAACCAATAGAGGAGATGCTTCGGCACTGTAATGAATCCCAAACTGAACTGTACCTCGAACATAATGAAGTATTCTTTTAGCTACTTTACAATGACTTTCACGGGGGTTTTGCATGAACCGAGCAACAAGGCCAACAGCAAAGGAAAGGTCAGGACGAGTATGGGTTAGATACAAAAGTTTTCCTACAAGTTGACGGTATAAGGTATCATCAACTTTAGGAGAAGTACAAGTGACTAAAAGTTTGACTCCAGACTGAAAGGGAGAAGGGGTTGGCTTACAGTCTTCCATGTGAAAGTGGCGTAGAATATCACTGGCATACTTGGACTGAGAAAGGGAAATACCTTCCTTGGATTGCAAGACTTGAAGACCGAGAAAATAATGTAAGTGTCCTAAGTCTGTCATTTCAAACTTCCTTTTAAGGCTAGACTTCACATGGTTGATAAGGTTGGGATCACTACCGGTAATGATAAGATCATCAACATAAAGAACAAGAATGATAAGAGACTTGCCCACTTTCTTGGTGTAGACAGTATTGTCAGAATGACACCTAGAAAAGCCAGATTCTAAAAGAAAGCTGTCCATTTTGGCATACCAAGCTCGAGGAGCTTGCTTGAGACCATAAAGGGATTTCTTAAGCCGACATACAAGGCTGGAGTCTTTTTTTATGAAGCCAATGGGTTGTTCCATGTAGATTTCTTCATGCAAGTCCCCATGCAAGAAGGCAGATTTAACATCCATCTAGTGGACTTCCCATTTGAACGAGGCAGCAAGGGAAAGAACAAGGCGGATATAGTTCATTTTGGCAACAGGGGAGAAGGTTTCAGTGTAGTCAATGCCTTAAACCTGTGAAAAACCTTTAGCAACAAGACGAGCTTTATGTTTATCAACTTTCCCATCTGGTCCATACTTGGTTCTGTAAACCCATTTGCATCTAACAAGTTTTCGTCCCTTTGATAGAGGAAAAAGATCCCACGTATCATTTGCCAATAATGAATGATATTATTCATTCATAGCTGCTTCCCAATCTGGATGGCCTGAAGCTTCTGCAAAGGTGTCAGGATCATAATTTACTAGAGCTTGAGCCAGTAAAGAAGAGGCTCTCTCGAACTGAGAACGTGTGCGTCGCTGATCTGTAGGATCACCGGCAAGATCACCTGTTGCATCTCGAGTAGCAAGAACCCATTTTGGAAGCTCAGGAGCTGAAGGAGGATCCTGAGATGGTGGGGGAGGATTATCATCCTCACTTTCATCATCTGAAGAAGAAATGTTTTCAAAGGCAGAAGAGATATGGAGAGGTGGCACATCCGCCGAACTAGGCTCGCAGGCCGATATATTTTCATCAAATTTTACATCTCTTCTAATGATAACATTTTTGGACTTAAATGGAATAAGTCTATAGCCTTTGACATCTTCAGAATATCCAACAAAAGAACATTTTTCACTCTTAGGTTCTAAAGCTTTATGCTCTTCATATGGAATATGGGCCCACGCTTCACTTCCAAAAACACGAAAGTGACTTACATCTGGTTTGATTGAGCTCCATGCTTCTTCTGGAGTGATATTGTTTAAAGCCTTAGTAGGAGTGCGATTTATTATGTAATTTGCACAGTTAATTGCTTCTGCCCAAAAACTAAGACCAAGTCCTTTAGATTGTAGAATACAATTAGCCATTTCCTTTAAGGTGCGATTCTTCCTTTCAACTACACCATTTTTTTGTGGAGTATATGGAACAGTATGTTGCACTTGTATTCCATTCTCAGTGCAAAAGTCGATGAATGTGTTTTTAACATATTCTCCGCCATTATCAGATCTTAGCTTAAGAATTTGATGTCCAGATTATTTTTCAACAAAGGCTTTGAACGCCAAAAATGTGTTAAATACTTCACCCTTGAGTTTTAAGAAGTATACCCAAGTGCGTCTGGAGAAATCATCAATGAAAGTTAAGAAATACTTGCAGCCAGAGAATGAAACAATAGGAAGTGGACCACATAAATCACTATGCACAAGCTGTAAAGGGGCTGAGGCATGCCAAGAGGCACGTTTTTCAAAACTCTCCCGATGATGTTTTCCGAGTACACATCCGGAACAAACACCATCTCTGCAAGATACCATAGGAAGACCTGTCACCATATTTTCTTTACATAGATGCTGAAGGGAGCAATAGTTTAAGTGACCAAATCGCTCATGCCAAAGTTTGCTCACTTCATCGTTATGAGCAACAAATACTGAGGGAAGATTTGATGACCCAAAGTTGTGAAACTTATACAACCTTGTAGAATCATCAGCAATGCCAGTAGCCAAAATCTGTTTAGGATCTCTTAAGTCCTTGATTACAACATAATGAGGTGAAAATTCAACGATTTTACCTTCACCTGAATGAGTTATCTGATATACAGATAGAAGGTTGCAGGATAAGGTTGGAACACATAATACATCATTAAACTGACCATTGTCTAGATGAACAGTTCCAGTCCCTACAACATTAAGAGATCTATCATCACCAACATATATATTTTTGGTGTTACAATCATTTAAAGAAGAAAACATGGCTTTGTTTTTGGCCATGTGATAAGAAGCTCCAGAATCAATGAGTCACTCATGATAATGAGAAGAAGAAGATACATTTAATGCATAGCCAGACCGAGATGCTTGACAACCACATGCAGAAAGTGCCATTCCTGAAGATGAAGTTGAAGTTGAAGATTGCCCCAAATGGATGTTATGCTTCTTCATTGCTGCTTCCAAGGCTTCCATATTCTTAAAGAATTTTGATTCTAAGTGGCCATCTCGATTAAAAATTGCAATGTCTATCAATCTTCTTCCCTTTGTTTTTATTTGTCTTATCATTTTGTTGAAATGATTTTTCATTTTGGGGCTGAAATTGCTTAGGACCCTTGTTTGGTTTAGGACCATTCTTTTTAGGATATGACTTCTTAGGATTCTTTGAATATGGTTGCTGCTGGGCGGCTAACGCTTTCTTGGAAGAGTTTCCAAGATTAAGAAGACCAAGGTGTAAGAGTTTTTCTTGTTCTCTTATTAAAAAATCACAAAAAGAGTCAAAGGAAGGGGACTTGTAGTCTGTTCCTTGAGAAATGAAGGCTTCTCTTGTAGAATGGAAGGTGGAAACAAACACAGAGTAGGCTGGTCCCAACTTAGTAAGAATGGAATAGATAAGGTTACTATCTTCTTTCTTAACTTTAACACCTTCCAAGAGATATCTAAGGGTCTTGAACTTGGACAAGAAATCATCAATGCAAGAAAAATTATTAGGGTCCAATGTAAGAAACTCATTTTCAAGTTGATGGGCTCTAAGTTCATTTTTAATCCCAAAAACTTTATTGATTTGTTTCATTTCTTCATCAGGAGTATCAAGTTCTGCAATATGGAATCTAAGATCTGGAGAAATAGACATCCCTATCAATCCACGTGCTTGATCTTGCCTATTTTCCCATTTAGCAGCCTTATCTTCATCCTTTGGTTTCTTTTCTTGGCCTGAGGCTATTCGATAGAGACCTTTACTTCTAAGTAAATCCTCAATGTAGGACAACCATTGGAAGTAGTTGGTGCTGTCAAGGGTAACTTGGTAATGAATTTGCATTTCAATGGAAACTGAAGCTAAATATGCTGAAAATAAGTGTTCCAATGGATAGATCTCGAAAAATTAGGCTGGTTTAAAAAAAATGGCTCTGAAAACGGCTTCCGGATGAAGAAGTTATGGCTTTTTGAAAAAAAGTTGTTGAAGTTGCCGACGAGGTGCGGGAATGTGCAGAAATGAAAAAGTCCGCCCCCACAAAATGGAGACTTGAACCCAAGACCTCTACTCTCTTAAAATAGCTTTGAACCAGTTGATCTATACAAAAAATTTGAGAGAGAGAGAGAGAAAAAAAATTTGAGAGAGAGAGAGAGAGAGAGAGAGAGAGAGAGAGGTGATTTGGGTTGCGTGCTTGCTTTGAGAAAGCTCTTTTCCCCTACAAAACAAAAAACACAAAACCCAATTGATCTATACAAAAAATTTGAGAGAGAGAGAGAGAGAGAGAGAGAGGTGATTTGGGTTGCGTGCTTGCTTTGAGAAAGCTCTTTTCCCCTACAAAACAAAAAACACAAAACCCAACACATACATGGAAAGAAAACGAACCTTACGGCTTGAAGTTAGCTTTAGCCGAAGAACTAAATATTTTCAAAAATGAACCTTGTGGCTCAAATATTTTCCTCAATGTTTTTGATTTTCCGAGATCACCCTAAGGCGCAAGGAAAAGAGCATACGCATGAGAAAAATCCTTCCTTTTTGTTTATGATTTGCCCAGATCACACAGAGTCACAGGGCAAAGAGCATACGCAGAAATGAAAGGTATAGATCCGGTAATAAAAAAGGAAAATAAACCGAAACCGAAATAAACAGAGAGAAAATAATAGTAAACTGCAAATAAACACTGTATACCTCCAGATCTTAAAAATGACGCAGCTAGGGCTACTGGAAACCTTTTCGTGTGAAACAAAAGGGGTTCCTCACTGCAACAGATGCCCCCAACAAAACAGAGCAGTCCTCTTGGCCCAAAAGCAGTCAGAAATAGTAGATCTAGGAAACGGCAGTCGGATGCAGTTCTACCGGCTTCAGATTTGGATCACCAACGGACGCAGCCCTCAAATAGCTCTGATACCATGTAGGAATTTACAGGGTAAGTTCCTCAGACAGAACACCAAAGGACACCGCTCACAACCAGATCGAAGATCAATACACCAGTATTTTTGACATGGTTAAAACCCTCAAAGAGGGAAACAGTCCACGGCCTGAGCCAACGCGGCCACTTCAGGCAATTTATTAATGAAAGAATGAAAATTTACATATGTTTCTCTCATGCACGGATTACCCTACAAATGACCCTCCATGCGCTTTAAATAGAAATCATGGACCAATCGGGTGTCAAGCCACGGATCAAGTGTCGGTAATACCGAGGAGAGAATGAATCGTCAGATCACTACATATCGTGACCGTCGGATTGTAAGTTACAAAATGTACAACAGTAAAGAAACACACTTTACCTAACTCTATACCTAACTCTATACTAGACCAAGTTGTGCTTAACTATTTCCTATGTGTCGGAATATCCTAACATGACAGACTTACCAAGTATGAACACTTTTGTGCATTATCACATCCATTTAAAGCCAATACAATTTCTATTGCATTTATGGAAACAATTCAAAAGCTACATGGAAACCTAAAGATTATTGTAAGTGACAGAGATCCCATTTTCATTGGAAATTTTTGGACAGAATTATTTTCTTGTCTTGGTACTCAGTTAGGTCATAGCTCATCTTATCATCCTCAATCTAATGGGCAAACTGAGATAGTAAACAAATGTTTGGAAGGATATCTTCGTTGCTTTGTATCTGAGAAATAGACACAATGGGCCAAATGGTTGCCTATGGCTAAATGGTGGTATAACACTTCCTTCCATACAACAACAAAAATGACCCCATTGATGGCACTTTATGGGTATCAACCACCATCCATCACATCATATTTAAGAGAAAATTCTAAGGTTTAGGCAATGGAACATCACATCAAACATCAACAACAAGTCCTCCAACTCTTAAAGGATAACCTCGTGTTGGCACATAATAGATTGAAACAACAGGCAGATCAACATCGGAGTGAAAGAAGTTTTGATGTAGGTGATTGGGTATTCCTACAGTTACAACCATATAAGCAAATGTCCCTCAAGCAAGATAAGAAGGATAATAAATTATCACCAAAGTATTATGGTCCATACAAGGTGTTGCAAAAGATTGGTACTATGGCATACAAATTGGAGCTTCCTGCAGCTTCTCGATTGCAGCCAGCTTTCCATGTTTCATCTTTAAAGAAGGTTATAGGCGACAAGCTCCCAGTTCAAACAATATTGCCAAAACTTGATGAGGAAGGAAAATTTATATTGGAACCAGAAGCAGTCATAGAAACAAGAACTCGGCAGCTACAAAATCGATCAATTTCGGAGTATATTATCAAGTGGAAGAACTTATCCGCTGAAGATTCCACATGGGAGGATGAGAATTTTATACAGAAGTATCCAGAACTACTCAAGCGTTGAGGAAAACACTTTTTTGAAGGAGAGGGGCATGTTGGGTCCCTATAGTACTAGTGATTACCCCATTACTATTGTAGTTATACCCGTTATTAATATTGTTGTGCCCCTATTGCCCCCATATTGTTATTACTGTGCTCCATAGAATCCCTCTATTGTTATTTTTGTGGCTTTATATTATTATTGTTAGGTCGGTTGGGTTATATTGTGACTCCTTAGACTCCTATATATAGAAAGGAGGTTTTGTCATTTGAATCATCCAAGAATTTTTCATTTATGTAATGTAAAGGAGGTTTCCCCCTCGAAGAGGCTGAATTCTAAGGCATTGATCTATCTTTTCTATCTTTTCTTGAGTTGGTTTCATAACAGGTTTGGGCATGAAGGCGAGGCTCTGCAGCTAAGTGCATGGGACAAGGACTATTTGTTGAACAAATTTATTATTATAAGCAACGGTTCTTGTGAACGTAGTCCCACATTGGGATGAAGCACAGTAAAAATTGTGTCTTCATGTGTATATTTTCTTATTATCTATTGTAGCGTAGTAGTTTATTGCAATTGCATTTTATTACAACGAAGTGACGATTATGAGTTTATATGATATTTTTATGGGATTAAATGAATATGGTGAAGTAATCTATAAATTTTAATTATAATAGAACAAAATAATACCACATTGCATCATCCCTCAAGGCTACAGAAACCTATTTTTGCACCCTCCCATAGTCACTTTAGGTGATACTATGATCTGCTTGCAGGGCATTGTCGAAAGGGCCAGCGATTGAGGGTTTTGTTGGTGTGTAGTACAGATTGAACCTGGGTCAGCCCAACCAAATCCAACAAAAAACATTCAGGATTTATGTCGTACATTCTTCTATAATTTCTTATGTCCCCAATAATGCAATAAAAACAATTTTACCTCAACCTGATAATGATGGAAAAACGGGAAGATGGATTGCTAAGATACTTGAGTTTGATCTAGATATCATACCTACCATGCGTGTGAAAGGACATGGTTTAGCTAAACTTTTGGCTTAATCAAATTGTAAGATACTTGGTATCAACATTATCATGTAGATTTCAAGTGAGAAGAATCCATAAGAACCTTCTTCGAGTGCATATCCTGTTCCTCTTCCATTACATATTGATGATAAATTTTTACTTTCAAATTGCTATAAAGATAGTGAATTTTCTTCATGATTTTGAGTATCCTCTTGAATTCACAAAGAATCAATGCAGATCTCTTAGACTCAAGGCCATGAATTATTATATCATAAATGAAATTTTATATTCGAAGGATCCTTTGAATATCCTCTTATTATGTTTGACTAAGAGTGAAACTGAAGGAGTAATTGAACAATTTCATGAAGGCATTTTCGGAGGACATAATGCTTGGAAGGAAAATGCATGTAAACTTTTGAGAGTAGGTTTCTATTGGCCTAGATTCTTTGCACAGCTTGGAGAAAATGTGAGGACTTGTATCCCATGTTAGATTTTTGTTGGAAAATAGAGGCTAGCAGCGCTTCCCCTTGTTCTAGTTTCAATTGAATCTCCTTTCTTACAATGGGGATTAGATTTCATAGGATAAATAATTCCATCTTCCAGCAATCAACATATATGGATATTAATAACCACTGATTATTTTACAAAGTGGGTAGAGGCAATTTCTATTAGAATGCAACTGATAAAGTTGTGATAAAATTCATTGAAGAAAACATTTTGTCCATATTTGGTTTCCAAAGACAAATTGTTACAAATAATTCTCAAGATTTAAGTAGTAGCAAAATGATAGAATTCTCTAAGAAATATAAGATTACATTAAACCATTCTAAACCTTATTATCCATAGGGTAATGGGTTAACAAAATCATCAAATAAAATTTTGATTAAAGTTATTAAGAAATTATTGGCAAATCAAAAAAGGAGTTGGGACAATCATCTAAAATATGTAGTATGGGAAAACATATTTTCACCTAAAATATTTACCAACAAATATTCTTTTCATCTTGTATATGTGATTGAAGCAATTTTCCCTACACAGTTACCATTCCTAGTTATGAAGTTTTTGCAGGAGTCATATGAAGAGGCTGATGGTTTTTCAAGAAGAATCAATCAGATCATTGAGTTGAATCAAGACAAAGATGAAGTTCACCATAAACTTCTAGTATCGAGACCAAATGAAGAGTTTTTTGATAGGAAGGATAGAGAAAGATATTTCAAACAAGGAAACCTAGTGCTCAAATGGGATGCCAGAAGAGAGGAAAAGGGTAAGCATGGAAAGTTTGATAATTTATGGTTGGGGCCTTTCAGCATTGCAGAAGTAAAGGGTAACAAAAAATCCATTTTACGGAACCTAGAAGGACAATATTCCTCATTTCCTATCAATGGGAAATATCTTAAGTATTATGTTTAGTACTAAATGTTTGCAATCATAATCATTGTATATTTCCAGTTTTCTTTCAATTTTAGTAGCTAGTGTGATTATAACAACAAACACTCCATAGCCCAAGGAGAAGGCACATGGATCTGCAAGTTATTTGCATCCCGCAGGGGGAAGTAGTTCCCAGATGGAGTCGATGTTGTAACTTATTCTTACCCTCTCAATCTTTCTATTTTTTTTATTTTTATTTTATGTTAAAAAAATAGAGAAAAAGAAAGAAAGAAAATACAAAATTACAAAAAAAAGAAAGAAAGAAAATAGAAATAAAAGTCAGAAAAAATGAAATAAAAGGGATATATAAAAAAAAATCCCAAATGGTGCGCACGTTTAAATTTCGCCCATCATATTTTAATTGTTTTTGTATTTAATATAATAAATTTGCTTCGATTTGACTACCCGTCATCAATTACTGATTGCACAAGAACATACGGAGGAGATTGATACCACTCAGATCAATGGTTCATAGTTAGTTGTGGGACTGAACACATGCTCAAATGATAATGAATGGGGGCCATTTGCAAAGAGGATTTCCACTCACTGCTTTTTATACATGGTAGCTCTACATCCATTGTAGCCACCCTCCGCCATAAACCACTTACTATGGAACACCCCCACGCAAGCCACTCATCTGCCACTTTGCTTACCACTATACAACATTCCGCCATTTTGTCACCCACCAAACATCCTAATATATTTCACCATCTCTATCCCTCCCACTACATTTAGCACGTGACAGTTGTGCATTCAATATTCCTTTCAACGTCTATCTACATTTAATATCCCCATGCCAATAATGGTTAAACACCAAAGAAATCGTTATTCAATATAGATAAACTCTATTATCCTTTCCAAATTGATATTTTACCAATTCTTCCTATCGCCTACAATTCCCTAGAATTCTACTGCAACCATAATCTCAACAAACAAGAAACCTCCAGCCACCATATTTCTAGGTAACTCCGTTTCAATTTCTCAGCAATTTGTTTTCCCTAATGGATTCCCATAAAGGAAAAGCAAAGTTCCTTGTAGATAATCCTTTGTTTCCCCCTATTTTTAATATAGATGAATTTCCACTGGTTGATACCCAATTCAAGATCGTAGATACCAATTGTGATTTTGATCTGTACGAAATTCACAATTGGGCATATCAAAAGTTTAAAGAATCCAATGATGAGTTCAGATTCTAGGAATCCCTATTGCCCTAGTTAAGCTTCCCTCAAACTCACCATTTCCTAGAATTTGTAGCCTGGTATGGAGCTTGATACCCTTTTAGTCAAGGAGATGTAATTGCCCAAAACATTGAAACCCTTTTTCATATTACAGCCAAGTCAATTTGTCAAGCCCTTAAGCTAAATCCTTAGGCCTACTTACACCTTTTGTCTTCTATTCTTTAATGGAAATCTACCAGAAACTCACTTTCTCACAGAGAGCTCACATTGTTTAATCATTTTTACCAGAACGTTCGGAATTACCCAGAATTAACCCTCCTTACCCCTCTGTAATGTTTCTTGAGATGTCTAGATAGGCAATTTCCTTAGTGTCTTGTCTATTAGAATATCCTAGTGACCAACGGGTTAATGAAGTCATTTTGGGCTTCCTATCAATATTTTCCTCTAGTAAAAAACCATCAATTATGAAACTATAGTCAATTTCTTTCTGATACACTTCATGACCAGCTTTTAAAGTTCAATGCAGAAGTATCCTTTAAAAATCAATCAATTTTGGTTTACCTGTTCTTATATTATCAATATGAAAGTTTCAATTTTCCTTTGCAAAAGTTGGATGCTGAAGGTAAACCTCTGTCAGTAATTCATTAGACATCCTTAGTGAGGAAAAATTCTGAAGATTTTTCTTTTAATGGTTTTGTAAACAATTCTTTTTACATAGCTACTTGTTTGCTAAACAATGATGCAATCCCCAAAATTGCAATAGAGATCAAGAGAATTTTGCATCTGAGTGAGAAGACAAAGGTTGGAGACTGGTATTTATACCATAATTTCACTGAATTCGGTATTTATAGTTGTGAGATTCAACCTCCCAATTTCTAGTGTTTCTCCCCATGAGGATTTTTGCACTGGAGTACATCAGACAAATGCTAAATATGGATGAGGTTCATTTTGTTTCTAGAAAAAAGCCCAATTTAAATTGAAAGTGTAGGTTAGTCCATTATAGTCAATACTAGAGCTGCAGAGAAAGAGGTCAATGACCTATTGATCCAGATGAGGTTTAAAGTAATATTTACTTGGTCATATGATCCATTAGGATTAATCTCATCAATGAAAATCACTCATAAATCTGCACCATATATGCATGTGGGAAAACTTGAAATTGAGCAGTTTGCCAACAGGGAATACTTGACAGAGAATACACTATAGGAAATTGAAGAGCCAGTTTCCAGTCAAACAACATTGGAAACCCCAAGGATGATAGAGAAATAACTAAAGGGACCAAGAGAAAGCATATCACCAGTAGGGTCAAAGTTATAAAGATCAACATTCAAAGTATTCAAAATTAGAAAATATGTACTTGTTGAAGAATAATCTTTAGAATCTCAAACTTCTGAAGAACTTACTATAGTGGCAATATCAACATACTCACCATTTTCATTAAAGTATATTTCTGAGGATACATTAGAATATCCTTCTTCTCCTTCTTCTCCAAAACAAAAAAGTAATTTTGCTAAGTTATTAGAAATGAAGAAGAAAAATGAGGCCCGAAAGACTTCAACATATACAGAGTTTTGGAAGCAGTCATCATCAAATCAAACTAGACTAATTTTATCCCTTGACAGTGAAAAAGGCTAGTTCCAATTAGCATTTGTGGAACCAAATGTCCATATGCCTAAATCTGCTGAAGATTATAAAACTTCTGTGTTTTCATTTGACACAAATCAAATTCATCCTATTGAATAAATTAAAATTCATAAGCAAGTGAGGGAAATTATATATTCATCCTTGACCAATTCTGCTATGGTAGCTTCCCAATTACAGGCTTCTATCAACAACATTCATTCAGAATTAAAATAGGAGAAGATGTTTTCTTTAGAAAAGGACACTAAAATCAAAGGACTTGAAGATTTAATTATAAAATTAGGATTAGATCCTCAATATATCAATGCAGATGAGGAATTCATCAATAGAAGAAATGTTGATATTCAGGCATTGAGGAAACAATTGAAGCTACCAACAACTAAACATCCATAGGCCGAAGAAGTCAGTAAGTTAGAGAATGAGAAGGAGAATATGATCAAGATTATTCTTAATCAAAATATATAGATACAAAATATGGAGGCAAAAATGGAAAAGTTAATCAAGGAAAAAGAACTACAACTTAGTACTATAGAAACAACATCCACAGTTGTAGCTTCAACACCAACAATCTCTACAGGAGTAGTGTCTACAACAGAAACTAAGCCCACAAGGCAACAATCAACAGAGAAACTATCAAAACCTATGAGATACTTTTCTTTGGAAGATATTGAGATTGAAAAACTCAGAACTTTAGTGGAGAAATTTCAAAATGACAAGATAAGGGATGACAACACATATCTGGGCAAAGTTCAGAAGAATTTCAAATTAACCAAGCAGCTAGAAAAATATGAAAATTGAGTCACTGATTGCACAGACATTGGCAGAGGCAAAAGAGAAAATATGGATTTATATCAATTCTACCACGAATGAACTTTGGACATCAATTTAGATTATTTTTGAATAGGAAGAGTTAGTAGATAGATCAAAGGCACTCATCACAGGAATCAAAGAAGATTTGGAGCATATTCCTAGAGAAGAAAATAAAATAATTAAAGTACTAAATTTTAAAACTAAAGAAGAATTAGAAGAAGTTAGAATTGAGGACATAACTAATACTATCGTAGAGGTAAGAAGCGTTTGCACAAAGAAAAATTTGATGTTATAGTTAGGAACCAGGTGTCAAAATTTGGAATCCTGGATTAGAAAATTTCACAAGAAATTCAATACTTTGGAGCAAAAGGGAATTCCATCTCAAAGCCATTCTACTGGATAATTAATTCCATTATAAGACTACCAATACAAATTGCACGAGATAAAAATAGGCATAACCAAATTTACTAAATTTAAAGGGACAATTAGCGGGAAAGAATTCTTGGAAGTCCTAGAGTATGATATTTTCATTCAACATGAAGTCAATCATTTGCTCATCACTAGGCCTACTTTTGAAAAATACACAGAAGTCGATAAGAAATACAGGAGGGTAACAAAATTTTCTGTCCCAGATGAAAACAAATGGGATAAGTTACTTGAAATCATTGAGTGAAAAGAATGCAGACAATTCAATAACTAGTCACAGGAAAAAGATGAGAAGAAAGCAGAAAATGAGTCAAAGACAACAATCATCAAACATCACCCTAAAATTATGTGTTGACTATTCAAATTAGTTTAGAACAATTATTTTCTAGTTCTATTTTTGCAAGTCATAAACATTTTCAGATATTATCTGATTTTGTAATAAATCTTGGCTTAGATTTAATATATTTTTAGAATTTCAATCTATAAGTATTTTTTAGATCAAAGAAATCAGTGTTGAACCCTTGTAATGAACCATTAACATGCTTGTAATTTTCAAATCTATTTCTAAAAATAATTGAAGGATTCTGGATTCATTATGAACAACTTGTGTATCTATGTGAGTTTGTCTTGTTATAAATTATTTTTTATATATTTATTTTTGCACATGTTCAAGGTAACACAGGAGTTTGGGCAAGGCTAGATTGAATATAAATCTCCCTGAAAGCCCTTGCAAATTTATAATCATTAAAATATTAATTAACTGAACTATTTGTCTTGGTTAATTCCTCTAAATATTTTAATTGTTTCCTTTTGTCATCTCTTGAATGTGTTCTTTTTGGCTGTAGAAAACTTCTACATACATATATTGTATATGATAAATTAAATATTAAATATGAATGTTTAGCAAGTTATATACTTTATTTATTTATTCTTTTCAAATCAATTTAAAAATGAATTCTCTAAAGAGTGAAAAAAAACCCTTCAATTTTCTTAGAAATAGTTAGTAATTACATCTGTTTAAAGGTTTAATGCACTGATCATCCATTTAAAATCAAAACGTTACATTAGATTCTTTGGCACTGTTCCTCAGGCTAGAACTGTCTACGAGGATATAAATTCCATAATCATCATATTATCGCAAGTTGACATAAAGTACATATTTATCAAGCAGGTTTCCATCATGGAAAACACATTAGCCATAATTCCAAAAAAAATGTAAATCCGATCTCTCGAATGGTTCTATCACTAATTAAGGTTGTAACAAAATTTCATCTGATTGAGTAGGTTGGCCCATCCTTTGAAAACTATCACACAACTGCACATATTTCATTACATTTCAAAACATAGTAGGACAAAAATAACCCATCTAAAACACCTTATGACTTTTGCTCCTATCTGAAAAATGTACTCCACAAGGTCCGTCATGAAAAGCCTTGAGAATGTCATGAATCTCATCATCCCTCACGCACCAAGATCAACAAGGATACTGCAAAAATATACTCATCTCAGAAAGAGTCTTCAATAGACAAATCATTAGTAACATTAGGCAATCGAGAAAGAAAATATTCAACACCATTATCCTTCGTAGGTTTACCTACAATAGTAATATCAAACTATTGGAGTAAAAAAAATTACCTAGTAACCCTAGCATTAGTAACTAGCTTATTCATAAAAAATCTAATAGTAGAGTGGTCAATATGTACAAAAGTTTGGTAACCATTAATGTAATGCCTACCTTTGTTTATAACATGAATAACAACAATAAAATCTTTTTCTGTCACCATATAATTTACCTATGTAGGGGTCACGTTCTTGTTGATATAGTAGATGGCGTAAGGTTTAGTCTCCTCTTGTTGGCCCAAAAAAAATAAAATGGTTGTATTAGAGGCAGTGGATATGTGAAATGACTATCTCCAATTATGTCTTCATAAAATGGAAGCTATTGTTACATATATTTTTAATTATGTAAAAGCATTGTTAAACTAGTCAGTGCATACAAAATATTTATCCTTTGTTAACAAGGAAAAAAATGGGAATATAATTTTGGAATTTTTTTCTATAAATGATCTATAATAACCTTCCTACCTCAAAAATCTACATACTTGTTGTTGTAACATATTTTCACCTAAACCATTTTCTCGCAAAGAAATTTTTTCAAAAAAAGGTTATACTTTGCACTTTGTAATAAATCAAGATGTTCTTATAAATGTCGCTTCAAGTTTCAATTTTCGGTAAATAATATAGTTTTCTATTGGGGTTTCCTCCAATAAAGCACACGATGAAATCCACTCAAATTCCAACAACTCAGATCTCCTCTATTGTAATAGATAGTTCACAAGAATTGCGGGACCCCCTTACACTCTCCACAAGTCATGGTTTTGGAAAATCATAGAAACTAATGTGGAGGGAGCTCATGCATTTTGCACCCCCCTCACTTAAAACCATATACCAATTCACCCTCCCGCAAACCACCTTCCCGCTAGTTGTTGCTTCCGCCAATTTTATATCGCCACTATCCCATTAAGAATTTTTCTACCGAATTAGTTCCCTCCATTTCCTCCACCATTTTCCAATGCATAGCCGCCAAATGTTACATTTAATTCCTACCAACGTTCATATATCCATTAAATTCTTCAATCCTTAAAATATTCAAGGAATTTTTTATTTCCTCTAAAGTCGATTCTGTTCCAAATTTGTCTGGTCAATTTTCTGAGATTTTTAGTGTTCACAGAGCGACTAAGAAATATAAAATTTCTAAGATCACACATGAATTTCCTTCACCATCTGCAATCTTACTGGGTATTCAAATCTTCCTACTCTCTGTTTAACTTCAAAATGAGTATTCTGAAAGGAAAAATCAAGTCACGGGTTGAAAATCCCATGCTTCCTGCAATCCCAAATTTAGATGAGGTACCATTAGTAGACTTAGATTTTAATATTGTACATACCAAGTGTGAGTTTGATTTATATCAATTACATAATTGTGATTTTCAAATGTTTGAAGAAACCAGTGATGAGTTTAGTCTTTTGGAATCCATGTTGCCTCAGTTTGTCTTTCCTCAAACTCATCATTTTCCTGAGTTTGTATCCTAGTGAAAAAACATATATTTACTTAGTCAGAGAGCAATAGTAGATAGAAATGGTGAAAATTTGTTCTATATACAACCAGAGTCTATTCTTCAAGCTTCGTAATTTTTTCCTCCAAGTTCCCTGCATTCCTCTTTGGTCGAGTCATTAATGGAAAATTACCAAAAGCTTATATTTCAAGAGAGAGACAATATTTTGAGTCATTTTTACCATAAGGATTTGAATTACCACGTTATAATCCACCTTATTCTTCAAACATATTTCTTGAAATCTTGAAGAAAATAATTTCTATAGTTTCTTGCCTTTTAGGCTATAAAAGTGATGAATGGGTTAATGAGGTTATTCTAGTGTTCCTATCTATCTTTTCATCTGGAAAAAGCCTTTTGTCCTATTCAATTATATCAAGTTTATCTTAGATAACATTCATGAGAAATACTTAAAGTTCAATGTTGAAAGAGCCTTCAAACATCAATCTGTGTTAGTTTACCTATTCTTATACCATCAAGATGATAGGTTTAAGATGCCACTCCAAAAGCTAGATTCATAGGGGAAACCACAATTTGTTATTCACTAGACCTCATTAGTTAGAAAGAATTTAGAAGAGTATTCATTTAGTGATTTTGTGGACCAATTTTTGTATTTATCACTATGTCTTCTTAGTAATGATGCAATCCCAAGGGTTTCAACTAGAAATAAGAGAATTTTGCATTTAAGTGAGTAGACAATAGTTGGAGATAGGTATTTATATCAGAGCTTCACAAATATCATGGTTTATGGTTGTGAATTGTCACCCTATAAGCTACAGTTATTTCTTCCAGTAATAATTTTTTACTTGGAGTTCATAAAGAAGAGCTTAAATGTAGATGAAGTTAATTTTGTGTCATGAAAACAAAAGGATCAGTTTAAGCTAAAAGTTCAGATTGGCACCTTCATAACAAATACAAGAGAAACTGATAAATAAGTAGATAATTTGTTAACACAAATGAAGTTTAAAATGAGTTTTAGCTGGCCTTATGATCCTTTGGGAATAATTTTAGCTATCATACTTTCGCATAAGTCTGCTCCTTAACTTCATTTTCGAAAACCAAAAATTGAATAGTATGCTAATCAGGAGGTTTGGGAGGAAAACACTTTACATGAATTTGAAGAACAAGTGTCAAGTCAGACAACATTGGAAACAACTCTTCCAAAGGAAAACGGGTTGAAAATAACAAGTGAATGCATTTCTCTTATTATTTCAAGGTCTAAGTGAATAGAGTTTAGAGTTTTCAAAAGAATAAAGACTAAGGAAAAAATAAGAAGAATTAGATGAAGTTAGAAATACAAAGGTTTCAACTATAGTGACGGTTTCAAGCGAGCCTATGTTTACTCTACATTTGATTGAAGAAACAACAACTCATGCATCTGCTTCTCCTTCTTCTAGCGGCCAAAGCTTTTTTTCTAAATTCAAAGAGATGAAGAAAAATAATGAGCTTCTAAAGTCTGCTACATATTCTCAATTTTGGAAACAAACATCCTCTACACAAAACAAATTGTTATCTGCACTAGATCTTGATAGAGGAAAAATTCAATTGACATTTCTTGAGCCAAAGGTTCTAGTCCCAAAGACTGTAGTGGACTAGAAAACCTCCTTACTTTATTTTATACAAAACAATTTCACCCTTTAGACCAAATAGATTTACATAAGAAAATCGATGAAATGATCTACACTTATTTGAAAAGTTTTGTCATAACTATTTCAAGATTGCAAACTTATTTGAATAATATTCACTCCCAGTTGAAGTTAGAAAGGATGTCATCATTGGCAAAGGATAAAAGGATAAAAAATTTAGAAAATATTATCATTAAAATAGGATTAGATCTTAAAAATGTTGATGCAACACATGAGATCATAAAAAATAAAAACGAAAATACATAGGCATTGCGTAAGAGATTAAAGTTACCGATGATAGAGTATCCTCAAGCTAAGGAGGAGGGAGAACTTGAAAAATAAAAGGAAAACATGTTTCATATGATTATGGATCAAAATGTGCAAATACAAAAAATGGAGGCAGAGATTGAAAGGCTATTAAGGAGAAAGAACAAAATGTTAGTGTAGGAGTTTCAACATTCAAGATAGGATCAACAAGCCATGATTCAACATAGAAATTATCAAAATAAATGGCTTATCTATCATTGAGAAATGTAGAAATTGAGAAGTTGAAGGTATCATTGCAAAAGGTAGAGGAAAATAAGATAAAAGTAGGCAATGCATACATTTGAGAGTTGCAAAAGAATTTCAAGCTTACAAAGCAGCTTCAAAAATGTTTGGATGAATGAACTACTGCACAAAATTTATCAAAAGATAAGGAGTATATTTGGATAGACATAAATGATGCAATTGTAGATTTCTAGTCTTCTATCGAAATATTTTTTGAACAAGAACAACTATTGGAGAAAGCTAAAAGGGCCTTTGAATATATCAATGAAGAGTTGGACCATAGACCTGGAGAGGAAACCAGAATCATCAAAGTCCTAAATTCAAAAACTAGGGAATAGTTAGAAGAAATGGGAATTAAAGATAGAGTAGATGAATTCCTTGAAGTAAGGAAAGTTTTGGCTAAGAAGAATTTAATGCTTCTACTGGAAAACAAATGTGAAAATTTAGATGTTCAGATCAATAAATTTCACAAAAAGCTTTTTGTTCTTCAAAAGAAAGGACTCTGATCATTGAGGAATTCTTACAGTGAATTAATTCAATAGGAAGACTATCAGAAACAATTACTTGATATAGTAACAGACAAATCAAAATTTTCTAAATTTAAAGGAATTATTAGTGGTCAAAATGTATTGCAATACTTAGCAAATGATTTGTTTATTGCATATGAAATCATCATCTTTTTGTCAGTAATTTGGCTTTTGAAAAGTATATTGGGGTAAATGAGGTCTACATAAAGGTGATAAAGTTTTCATGTCCATATGATAATTAGTGGGATAAGTTTATTGAGCTTATCAATTGAACAAGAAGCAAGTTTTCTGGCAAGGTTTTGGCAAAGAGCAAAACATTCAGGAACAAAGTCACGAGATGTGAATTTGAAGCCAACAATTAGAAAGAAGATCCTTGATTAGCGTGTAGATTGCTATTTGTTAGTCAAGAATTTATTCTTTAATCAATTTTGTTATAAATATCTAAATATTTTTGGATGAACTTTTATTTTTTCATGAAAATATGTAATAGGTTAGAATTTTTTGAAAAAGCTATATATGTACTTTGCAATTCTAATTAAGAATGGTTCATACCTAGAGAATATTTTTGGTTGATACTGCTATAACATTTTCATCTTCAAGATAATCAAAGGATTATGGTTTCCATTTATGAAACATTTGTGTACTTTTGAATGTTTCTAGTGATTTTCATAATCTAATTCTACATATTTTTGAGATAGTGTAGGACATTGGGAAGGGAAGGGATGAATATGAGTCTCGATGACATCCCTAGCAAGGTAATTTTCTGTACTATGTAATAATTAAAAAATTTGTCTAATTGGATACTCATAAATTAATAGATTATTGCTTCTATGCTATACTTAAACATATATTTTTCATTATAGAGATACACCTACGTATTTCCTCTCATCTCAAATAATAATATGTCAAAGAAAGATATTTAGTCCTCTAAGTTCTTCTACATTCTTCCTTCAAAGAACTTAAAAATATTGTATGTTGTCATAATGGAACACTGGGACTTTGATTTATCTAAAGGATTAAGAATTATAGGCATAGATAAGTATTTTCATATTTGGGTCATCCATTTCATAATAACCTCTCACAATTTTTAATTAGGCACTCCCTTCTACAAATAAAAGCGATCCCTCTAGACCAATGAGTGTTTCTAGTAACAACTGAAACAAATACATGCAAAAATCTCCTAGTTTAAATCAGAATGACATGAGAGAAGAATGATGGCCTACCTCACTCCTATGTGGTCAATTTTCAATGTCGATCTCGATCTTCTCACTTCCAAGTTCGATCCTCACTATTCTATTGCGAACAAATAACTACAAGAGAGATAAAACAAATACAACAAAGGAAAAACATAACATATGCATTCTAATGTAAAACATATGAAAAATCAAGGAGCATCATACTAAGCAAGTAGTCATTTACATGCTTATGGAAAGTAAACATGCATTGTATTAATAATAAACAAAAGAGGGAAGCATGCAAGCACTACCTTGATGTTGGAAGCCTCCTTCGGGTGGGTTTCCAAGTCTAAGCCAAGACTTCTCAAGCCATCCTTTCTCCTTCACAAATTGAAAGCAATTAGGCACAATTTAGCAGTAACATGACCAATCTAGTCTGACCAACCATTTGAGGGTGTAAGGGAATGCATTTATAGGGAAGGAGAGTAAGTTAGGGATCCATAAGAGGGCGAAGAAGGTCCACATCTTAAGGGGAAGATCCATAAATGTAGGATCAAGGACTCAAATTGGGACAACTCGACCATATCCTTATTCAACAATAACCAACTCATCATTCTCAAGGATTCTAGTAAGAGAAGATTCTGCTCCATTTTTGGAGAAACTAGCTAAAGAGGATCAATGCGGATTCTCCTATCCAAAGTCTTGCTACCAATTCTAGTCACTAGTTAGACCAAAGGGTGCCAGCACAGGTTTTCCTGCTAAAAGTAGTGTTGGGATTGCAAATAGGTTTTTTTGAAAAGCTCTTCTAGAATTACTTCAAGGAATTTCTTCTTCTTTTCTTTAGGAATGCTCTAATCAATGTTTTTGATGGTGAATTCATTGAGAGATTTTGTCTCTTTCTAACATTTTGGAAAAATTTTGACAAATCAGGGCATGAGATAGGGAGTGCGACAAATTACTATATAACAGATGCCCCCTAAAGCATGAATTCAGAATAGGAAGTGATGTCCAAATTGATTTACAAGTCAAGGCAAGGACTTTGGATAACTACTATCAAGAGACTTGCAAATCAAACATAAAACAACATATATGACATCTCTGAGTAGGCATTTAACAATACATGAATCCGCGACATGGTCATAGCCATTTGACTAGAAAGGATCATGTGTATGGATCCATGGCATGGACACAACCATCAGACTAAAAAGGACCATATTTATGGATCCACGTCATGGACACAACCATCCAAATAGAAAGGATCATATGTATGGAGCCACAGCATGGACGAAACCATCCGACTAGAAAGGATCATGTATACAATCATGAATACTAAATAACTCCACGTAGCATGGATTTATTAGATTAAATATAGGGCCTTCATCTCTATCCTAATCCAACCAAAGTATGAATCTAACCATGTGATCAATGTGCCGGAGTTGACATGGTAGAAACCACTTGATTACCAATTAATGATGTAAATTGTTAACAGGTACAAGAGAAGCCGCCAATAGTGACAGTGGCTCTCAAGGTACAACAACATAATCCATGAGTGTGAATAAGGAAACTGAAGTCAAACAATCTCAGAGTCATTCGATCAAAGCCCAGTGATGTGAACCTATCGTCGAATGTGAAGAACCTTCCATTGAGGCATGATAGCTCCAAGGTATTGAAAGGGAATTTCTAGACCATCTTCTTGGATAATGAGCTGAAGTCGACAGGAAGTGATCCATCGAAGGAGGACCATAATGTTTCCCACACCATATACATGAATCAAATGAATCTATAAATTTGGTGAGAGTGATTCAAAATTGTTGCATAAATTCAAATAGGGTATAAGTGGTTCAAAGTGCAGATGGGACTTCTCTTGAACATATCGGTGACATGACTTCAGACTTTGGAAACATTTGACTCAACATAGAATAAGAGGTCATGATTAGAATAGGATATAATCGAATGAGAGTCAAATGGATTCCAAAAACCCATTAAGGCAAGTTACGAAATGGGGATAACCCAAAACCGACACAAGCAACAGATAAGTGTCATGTTTAATAGCAACATGTTGCCTTTATACAAAATACAAGACACATTTACTTCCATTCCCCTCCTTCTATTTTTAGTGAGTACCTCTTTATTTTAAATCACAAGCTTGAAGAGGATACCATATTCTTATCATATAAGTTCATCCATCGAATGAATCCATCCTAGTAAGTTTTAATGAGTCCTAGGAAGGAGTAACTTGGTCTTGTCACAGTGACAAGTCCCATGTGGTTTACATTTTGAGTCTGACAGAGGGGTAATTAGACATTTTTTTCATGTTTATGGAGTTTGAAAAAGAGGTGGCAATGAAAACTCCAGTTATCTCTTTTCGTATATAGTCTCTTCAGCCCGAAAATGTAGAAAATAATACTCAAGAGAACCTCTTAGTCATGTTTGACAAAGGTATTCATTTTTTGTAGCTAGTTTATCTCAGTCTAGAAAAGGGTTAAACTTATACTAACTAGACGTATTTTCATTTACTTTTACAAGTTGGAGAAGACAAGTGCTCGACAATCTTTTCATATTTTTGGTCTCTGAAAAGAGTTGAAAGAGGACTCCTTCTTGAGGAATGTGTTGGGACAAGTTCCCTTGGAGTAAATTTTGTAATCAATTTTTCTAACTATGTAAAGTCTCCGCATTTTGAGGAGTGGAGCGCAAAGGTCATAGGAGTCAAAAAGGGACTTTAGTCCCTTAGTTTTTTAGAAGGCTGAATGTTTTGTGACCCTCCCATGGTTTGCAAAACATGGTATTATAATGCAAGGAACTATATAAAGGAGACATAGTGAGTCATATGAGATAACAAATAATAGAAGATCATTGTATGAGCAAGTAGTCTAAGGTGGGAAAGTCTGTTTCATGTACTTAGGTGAAGGGGAAGGATCTTGCAGCTCTGTGCGCGAAGACCATGGCAAGTCTGCAAGCTGAGCGCATGGGCCGCAGTAGTTGCGTGCACAAGGAAGAAGACCTTGTAACTGAAATATTATATCAATAAAGATTGTTTTTGAAGCTATAATTGTGTATATGTGCCTTTATAGTTTCCTATGAAATTTGTGTATTTGCTTTGGTTTTCTACAATTATTTGAAGAAACACTTAATTGGTGCATGAAAATAATAAATTTGATAGTTTATATGATGCTATGAATGAATTAAGTGTTCTACAAAGGGTTAGATACTGCTTTTGTAAGTTACTGGGATTTTTGTAATTAAAGGGTTAGGGTTTGCGAAGGTTGGCACAAAGCCCTAGAAGTAACAGAAACGCATCACACAAACCTCTGGATGCATAAACCTAGTTCTTTCATCACCCAATACTGCTTTTGGTGAGACTAAAACCTATGTTACACAAGTTGTTTCCAAAAGGGCCAACAATTTATGGTTTTGTTGGTTGGCACAACTAACTTTGAACCTGGGTCATGACCCCTTAAGCCAACAAATTGAGTGGTATAAAAGGATTGCAACTAGTTCCAGTCATGATGGAACTGCTCAAAACATGTAAAGATCAAGAGGCTGGCTAATAAGGCCACTCATCGTAGATGTTCCCCAGGAAAACGTAAAACAACCAAGTGAAAGCATATGATTGGTCAAAGAGATGGTGATGATGGAATGAAAAAGCCAAGGTGAATATCACAAAATGAGGCTGATAAAAATGGAAAACACGAGAGATAAAATTGGAATTGGTTTCATTTTACACAATCTTGAAACATGGGAAACTATTCTTGAGTATACATGAGGATGGTTTCATTTTTTCAAAAGCTTGAAACATGAGAAAGAACTATTCTTGTATTTGGTTTCATTTTTACACAAGCTTGAAACAGAGACAAATTATGCTTGGATTTGGTTTCATTTTTACACAAGCTTGAAACAAAAATAAACTATGCATGAGATGAGTTTGCATGCCCCCAACATAGTGATTCAATTCAAGGTACATGCCCCCCAAGCTTCATTTCATTCACCTAAGTAGACTACGGGTTACTAACAGGTGTATGGAATGAAGGTTCACTTATGAAATCAAGTGAAAGAATCGACTGGGAATTTATGAGATCTAAACAAAGACTCAAATGAGAATGGGATTTGTTTCATTTTTTTAAATGAGCTTGACACAGGAAAAGAACCATGCTCATGACACCTTGTTTCATTTTTTAAGTAGATTAACATCAGAAAAGGAACTGTTCTCCAACACCTATTTCATTTTTTAACGAGGTTGATGTAGTAAATGAACTATCCTCATCGAGACCTATTTCATTTTTAACGAGGTTGACATAGTAAAAGAACTATCCTCATAACCTTGATTATGGACTATAAGAGACCATGGCTTCGAAGAGGTTATAATAGGATGGGAGAACAACACTCTCGAAGGGATACCTGTCAAGGGATATAATGGAAATATCATGTTCCAGTGTTCCCACTACCTGATACACTATACCACTAACTAGATCATTAGTAGATGCGAGCATGGAATAGGTGGCCGTATAATTAACTTATGGTGACAGTGATACCACTTGCATACAAGGACCATTTAGAGAAGATGGTTGATCAGGAGTTAAATTAGGACCAAGCGACAAAAGTTGTCAATGAATTCACCATGAAAAACATTGATCAAAGAATCCCTGAAGAAAAGAAGAAGAAATTCCTTGAAGTAATTCTAGAAGAGCTTGTCAAAAAATCCTATTTGCAATCCCAACACTACTTTTAGTAGGAAAACCCGTGCTGGTACCCTTTTTTCTAACTAGTGAATAGCACTGGTAGCATGACTTTCGATAGGAAAATTAACGATGATCCTCTTCAGATAGTTTCGCTAAAAATGGAGCAGAAGCTTCTCTTATTGGAAGCCTTGAGAACATTAAGCTAGTTATTGTTGAATAAGGACATGCTCGAGTTATCCTATTTTGAGTCCTTAATCCTACCTTTATGGATCTTTCCCTTGAGATGTGGACCTTCTTCGCCCCTTTTATGGATCACTAACTCCGTCTCCTTCCCTATAAATGGATTCCCTTACACCCTCAAATGGTTGGTCAGACTAGATTGGTCATGCTGCTTCTAAATTCTTCCTAATTACTACTAATTGGTGAAGGAGAAAGTAGAGCTTGAGAATTATTGGCTTGGACTTAGAAACCCATCCTGAAGGAGGCTTCCCACATCGAGGCAGTGGTTGTATTCTTTCCTCTTGTGTTTATTATTAATACAATTCATGTTTACTTTCTGTAAGTGTGTAAATGACTACTTGCTTAGTATGATGCTCATTGATCTATTGTATGCTTTACATTAGAATTCATATGCTATGTATTTCCTTTGTTGTTTTTGTTTGATCTCTCTTGTATGTATTCGTTCACAACATAATAGCAAGGATCAAGCTTGGAAGTGAGGAGATTGAGATCGACATCAAAAAGTGACTGCATAGGAGTGAGGTAGGCCATCATTCCTCTCTCATGTCATTTTGATTTAAACTAGGAGAATTTTTCATGTATTTGTTTCAGTTGTTACTAGATCTACTCATTGGACTAAAGGGATCGCTTATATCCGTAGAAGGGATTTCCTAGTTAATAAATTGGTGACTCTATTGGGGAGCATATAGCCCTTTCAACCCTTCTTTTTGCATTTGGCCTTTTTTATGATTTTGGCCACCTTTCAATGATCCTAGGTTTTGATTGCCTTTGGGTTTGTGCTATGAGTAGTCGATCATTTAGGGTATCAGGTCTAGGGTTTTTCTTAAGATATACTTGTTTTTTCATAAAATTTCCTCGCTCAATGCTCTTTTATCAGTCATAATCATGCTGAAAACACTGATTTTTTTAGTACAGTTGCACTAGAAACCCTATCTTCCACTGTTTGCGCATGCTAGTTCACTTTCTCGTCCAACATGGATTGTGTTGTGTAAAGTAGTGCTGCCAACACAGATTTTTCTATTTAAATAGCGTTGATGACCCTGTCATCACGTATTTTTCTAAGTAAAGTAGTGTTGATCCTTCAATTTGATAATTTTTAGGGTTTTTGATAAAAATCCTAGTGTCTTGATCTCTGAGGTCATCCTCCCACTCTGTGTGAATTGAATTTTCTTTGATTTCTGTCAGTTTATTTGTGGTGTGCAAAAGTCCCTCTCATCGTTTGAAGTAGTGAATGTAAATTTTGGTTGAGTCTTTGATTCATTGAGTCAATTAAAATTGTTGTTTGTTGCTTGTATGCTTGGAAGGAATATTGATTTGTTTTTTTTAGCATTATTAGTTCTTTTGAGACCATAAAAGAAATTGATTTTTCATTTATTTATTTTTCATCTCAAACTTTACTCTTTGTAAAGTGATTTAGATCACACCGCATTGCAAAGTCGTTTTTGAATCATCATTGAACATAGATTACATTCTTTAGTGGTTGAAAGTTAAAAAGTGCATTGAGCACATTCTCATTCATTAAAAGAAAAATTTAAATCATTTCGATTTTGGTGGTTGTATTTGGAAAATGAAAGTGAAAGATCTAGTTAGGAAAGCTTTGTTTTATGCATTCTTTGCTTTTGCATCATTGTTTGAATCTCTTCCCTTACTAGATTTTCTTTCATCGAAATGGAAAGAATCATTTTCTCATGATAGTTGCGTCATAGGTGTTCAGGTGACATCATTTTGAGCCTTAAAACTAAAACTTAATTGAAGATAAACTTAAAATTTACCTCAATTTACCTAAGGAGCATTTGGAAATTAACACAAACATTTATAGGTCTAGGTTAGAGACGTGTTTCGGCATCATTAAACATAGAGTTGAAATTATTTTCCAACATTGTATCCCAGGGGTGAAATCCCGTCCCATATATGGAAGTATATAGGACCGTTCTCCAGTACTTTCAGGTATATCAGAGGCACTCCATGCATGGTAAGTATATGGGGATGCTCTCATCAAACAGTTACACAATAGACAACACTACTATAGATTGCGCTCCCACATATCATCCTATATATTTTTGGAGTCTCTTATAGGTTGTTATCCATCCATAGGTAACCGAGTTTGCCACCTTGTATACTGCAATACACTGAACACAACATTTAGGGAGATGGGATACTATACATTGTGTCCTTGGTTCGACAAGGTGTATATCGCAGCCCATGGTTTCTTGGTAAACCTTTATGCCTAGTTACCCCTTTTTGATTTATTTGTTATTAATTTATAAAATTAATTGATTGCAAAATAATCTCCTTCCTGTGGAAATACTCCTGAGTAGAGCTTAGGTTGAGACTAATGGACACAGTCCCTGACTCTAATAACCAAGGAAACACCTCTGACTAGAATCATAGTCCTTTTCCTTATTTTGGAAATGTTGGTACTCCCTATAGGGCAATGTTTTCCCTTCTTGGATTTACCATTGGTTTTTCCATTTGGTTATTTTCAACCCCTATGGTTCTGAATGTCTAAATTCCTCCTCAACTATGCTCTCCTCCACCATATCAACCTCCACTTGATCTTAAAGCTGATTGTTTTCCTTCTTCGCTCATTTGGTCTTCTTCATCTGGTGAAAACATGCAAGTTAGTAACCAGGTGTATAAAAAGAAGAAGAAAAAGAATATTAAGAAGAAGAAAAGTAAACAAGGAGGAAACCAAGCAGTCAATGCTACTAATGCAATTGATGTTGAGAAATTTTTCAATCAACCTCATAAAGTGAAATTCCCTTGCAATATTTGTAAGGGTGGCCACCTTCTTTGAGAATTTCTTGATATTCCCAAGATATTAAAAGTGTGGTCCGCAGGTGCACATTGACCTTTGTCATCAACCTCTCGAAATCATGCTGGTGATAAACCTTCAACTAGTGATGGTAAAACACATGCGAAAAAGGGAAAAGTCAAATTTTCCTCTAGGTTATGTTAGGGCCTAAATCTACCTTAGGCTGAGAAAGGCAGAATCTAGGGTAACATCAAACCACGCTTAACCTAGTAGCTAGCCCTACCAGGTCGGGAGAGGGCTCTCTCATTGTTAATCTCAGAAAAGACGGCCAATGAAAGCTTGAGATGATTGATGTAATGACTAATTTTAGGCTAGGTATGTACGCAGAAGAGTTTGGTTGAATTTGATGATGTGTTGTTGGCTCAAATGTGAAAGGCAGATTTGGGCCACGGGGAATGGGGCTCAGTTTTGTAGAGATCTCTATGGGGAAAGGTAAGCAAGTGACTTGGTACTTCAAATTGAATGAGACGGATAGGTTTTAGGTAGATGAGGAATTGGAAAGGGCATGAAGAGCTCAGGGATCCTTTTCAATGAGCTGAAGACGTAGATAACTAAGCAAACCCTAGGTAGAGCACTGCACTTTCAATGTATTCTACCTTTATCCTTGTTTGATTTAGTTAAGATGAAATAAAGAGAGATATGGCATACAAAAAACACATGTAGAGTTACAATTACAGAAGAAAACACAATACCAAAGCAAGATGCCACATGAATCCCATAAAGTGCTACAAACCACTGGTCTATTCCTTAGTCAAATTGCTGAAATGAGTATAAAATCAAGCTACAAGCTTTCCCAAAAGTCTAACCATGCTAATGACTGAAAAATTACAAGATATAGCAACCAACAACTCATCCTAGCCTCTAGGGGTCGAGCTCATAATATTAGGAGCTATTCCAACAAAATCTAAAAGTAGGCAGTGGAATAGCTTGCCTCTAAAAACTAGGAAACTGATTCATTCAGTTGCAAACTACCTTTTGATGGATGAATCTACCTCTAAGAGTGAAACTATAGCATAATTACATCAAAATCCATCAAGTCATATTAAATTACATCATGAGTTTGATATTTAGAAGAGGAAAAGTCAAGCTTTCAAGAAACTAGGCGAAAAACAAAGTATTTTTGGTCAAACTGAGCAAAATTCCTCCAATGCACTGCGCTGATTTCCCTAAGCATAGTTCGTTTTTGCAGCTGATTTTGGAGGCCTTACCGGTGTCAAAATTTCTCCAAGTGGGCTTGTTGGAAAGGTATGTCTGTCTACTTTCTAGCACAAGTAGAATTTTTTAATTTGGCCTCCATTTACCCCTCCAAAACTAATTTTTCCCAAGACTGCTTCCTGTGTATCAAAAAAGGGGCAGAAAGGTCATTTTTGAGGTGTTTTTGACCTTTTTGGAAGCCCAAAACCTGTCAAAATTTCTTGGCCATTTGTGAGCATGCCTATTTTTTCATGAAAAATCCAAATATGTTGATTTTTCCTCAAAATGATGCCTCCATCAAAAAGCGAGCGCCAGGTGGCGTGGCGCATTGGGCAGAAAACTCTGTTTTTTAAGGCAAAATTTCCAAAATTACGAAAAGTATCCCAAAATTTTTTAAATTTGGGCTGAGTGTCCTCCATTAAGTGATATGCTAGGCCAAGGAAGCCTCAGCCAAGATCTGAAGTTTATCTTGTGCTTTTTTCCTCCTTAATGTCTTCTTCAACTTGGCCTTCAAGTTCCTAATTCTTGCTTGGCACACCATATTTCTTGACAAATAGTGATATGCCATGTTTCTCAACAAATTTTTCTCATTTATGGCCTTCTCCAGCATCCTCTCCAAGTGGATATTCATCCTCTCCAACCAAGACTCACGATCATCATTGATTTCTTGCTCAAGTGTTGTGAACTTGACTCTCCTCCTTTTGGCAGCTTGGCAGTTTTCTCGTAAGTTTCTTAGCTCCATCATGGTTTTCTGATCCTCTAGTTGTTTGTTTCTTTGCTTTAGATATATGACTATCCACTTGGCTCTTTGTAGGTTGAGAGACAAATGCTGAATGTCAGCTTGTTTCTCCTGGATGATCTCTCTAAGCTTTGAGCCTTTTGAGCCCAAATCAGTGTCATCATCCTGAATAAGAATAAAATCTATCTCCTGCCCTCCTGAAGGCCCCTCATCCTATAATGGATGCTTGCCCTTGTCCTGTACCTACTCTGCTGATGGAAGAAGCGAGACCCCTTCCACCCCAGGTGGAGATAATACTCACTTTGCTGCTGTAAACAACCTTCTAGTGCCCTTTTGGTAGGTGACATATATTGGCACACTATCCGTTTGTGTCTCATGAAGCTCCTACTAATGTGAAGGTGCACCTATCTCATGAAAATCTGCTAGAGGTAATTGAGGAGTGGTGAAGACCTCATGTGAAATGAAATCCTCCCATGAGATATTCTGTAAACCAAGCTGATGCATGACCACAATCTTGATTAGTGCAAAATGATATATGCTGCTATACTTCTACTGAGGAGTCTTCTTGTGCACTATGGTGGTCATATTTTCAATGTTCCGACAAATAAAATAGGGGAGGTTCATCATTCTCACCCTAGTGAAGTGCATCAACAATCTGATATGGTAGGCATACAGGCGAGAAAACTGGCTCTCACAACTGAAATACTTAATTATGAGTTTCATCAAGGGAGCATATGAGTCTTTCAGATACCGAAAAGGAAAAACTCTACTGAGATGTCTCAAATAGCCAGCCTTGATGTAAGGCTCATAATGTTTGCTGTCAATCTGCTGCCTCTTATTCCACTGCTCACCGATATTGGAAATTCCAATTCCTAGAGAAATATACTCTGGTGTCAAGGTGAATGTTACACTTGCTAGAGTGACTTGGCCATTTTGAAGATGGAGGACAAACAACCTAGCCAACTCATGATGGTACTGGACTCTCTCTACCATCTCACAGAACTGATAAAAGGATTGGTGTTGAAAACATGTGGTAGCAAGAAGACATGCCTGTAGCTCGGCAAGTGAAGTAGGTTCCTCTCGTATATGTTTGCCACCCTTGTGAGGTATTCTCGGTGCATGCATTTCTCTAGGAGAATCACTGTGTGTCTCCTCATCTCAGTCATAGGAGGGATCAGACTCCATGTTTGCTAATGTGTGAGTTTTCTTGATGAGTATGAAGAGATTTATTGTTTTTTTAGTTTTCTGCTACCAAGGATGAGAATGTATGAGGGACTGTGGAGGGAGAGGGTATGAGGGGTTTTGGGAATGATATTGACAAGTCTTTTGGGAAATAGGGGATTTAGGGAATAGTATGTAGGCTTAGGGATAGCAATTAGGGTTTAGGAATTTGTAACTAGGGTTTGGGATAGTGGGAGTTAGGGATATGGGAATTAGGGAAATTTAGGAATATGGGAATTAGGGAATGAGTGGATGAAAGTGAAAAATGAATGGAGGAGTCAAAGAGTGAGGGAGTGATGGAGTGGACTTCGTAGCAAAAACACAAATGCAAACCCTAGGCAATTGTTTTTGAGAAAAAATTGCAAATAGGTAGGGTTTGAGTTTTATCAAACTAAACCACGATAAATTTTAAGAAAAACTCTTTCACTAGCAAGGGAAGAAACCTTGACTTACTTGCACACCATAGGATTGAGAAAATTTGGAAACTTGAGGGAGTTTATGGTGAAATCAGGCTTGCAGCTCTATGCGCCGTGCCACAAACCCAACACACCGCGCCTTCTATATGCGTCGCACCAGTGTATTTTTTACACTATGGAGTGCGGCCCAATGTGTCGTGCCTACTCTATGTGCCGCACCCACGACCCAATGCACCACACCCCCTGAAATTGCACATTTTTTCTTCAAACTTGCTCCCTTTCTCCAACACAGCCTTATCTTGCTCAATATTTCGCCTTTGAATGCAAATGAGCTTTTTTCAACTCTATTTTTGGGTTGTTTACTTCATTTTTGCCTTTGATGCACTGAATGATTTGATTTTTTGTTTTCCTTGCAAGGGATGGAGTTGTTGAAGCTTGGTAAGGTGACCAGGGTTGCCATTAAAGTTTCTTACATATGAAAAAATTGAAATTACATTAGATTTATACACAAAAACATAAAATACTCTGTTTTTACCCAAAACAGGATTTTGAGGAAAAATCAATCACTGAGTGAGTGATCATGAAAATTATTGTTGCTAGAACTTTATTCGACCTCCCATGTGCATGCTGACCATCACTGAGCATTTTGAGACCTTAGTGACGAAAACCCTAGATCTAATGAGACCTAAAACCCTAAAAATGACTTTTATAGATTTAAAGATAAAAATTGACTCCAACACATGAGGAAAAATGTATAATAAGGCACTACCATCAGATGATCCATGAACCTAATGGAATGCAGCTGATCAGGTGAGACACCTAACATGCAATGCAACAAGAGCGTTTGATCACTGACGGAGGGATGAAGATACTGACACTAACAGGTTATGTGAAGGGAATCATCTTATACACCTTTGTCCTTGTATGGATGAAACTAAAGTTTTGGATAACATTACCGCTTCTCAACCTTATCTTTTGACTGGTAATTAGAAGCTTTCCCTTGATCCTCTACTAGTTGATCAAGTGATTGATCAAAACTCATCTCTAGCCAATCACAATCTCTCTTAAGTTGAACTCCATGAGTTCATTCATAACCAACCATTAGTTGAGAAAATGGTTGACTCGATTCCACTTTTAGTCGATCATATGCATCATGTAGAGAGCGTATTTCATATCGCTCATATTCTTCTGTTTTCTTCCATTTCCAAAGAATTAGGGGGAAATCCTCTTGTTCCCATGATACAGGGGGACGATCCTCCTATTCCCTTGATCTAGGGAGGAAATAATCATATTCTTGTAACACAAGGAGGAAATTATCCCATGTTGATGGAACCGCCTCCAAGTAGTTTAGTCACTTTCTTTGATTGGAGTTGACTGGCAGGATATCATCTTCCTTCTCATGTGTTATTAGATTAAGGGACCTAACCCAGGTTTAGAGTTTATCGTGCCAACTAACAAAACCATAACTACTAGCCCTTTAGGCAACAACCTGCATAGTGCAGGCTGTAGTGTCACCCAAGGAATTATTGGGCGATGCTAGAACTAGGCTTCTGCATCCAGAGACTATGTGATAAGCAATTTGAAGCCCTTGTAGCTCAGAACTTCCTTCGCGCAGATTTATGTCTTCCTATGCTCCACTACTGCAACTCTAAGAAAATGTCTCTTAGACCTTCGTGAAGGTCTTCAATTAGACTTTACAGACCTAAAAGAAGCAGATTGAAAACTTCCATTCACTAAATAATAACCCTAGATCTTCCTTCGCACAGATCTACCGGATTTGAATAGAGATCATAACAGATTTAACCAGTACCTTCGCAAGAACAAATTATTACTTAGTTCATGCATAGATATTGAAGATTCAATAGATTCATGCAACAATTATACTTTATTCCATAGAAAATAGATCATTAAGCCATAATGCATAACTTGAACAGTATTAAGAATAAGACACAGAGGCAAGATATTTGTTCCAAAATTAGTCCTTATTAGATTAAGTGCTCAATTTATAGACTCTTCCACCCTACGCACTCATTTGTGGAATTTCCAAGGTCTCCACACACTCAAATGTGGGAGCCTTCCCCTTTTGCCTAAGTACAAGAAACAGAGTTTCTTGCCTTAGTAATTGCCCAAAACAATAATCTTCTATCTTAGTTACCAAATCTAGAATTGCTATGACTCAAATATTTACAGACTTTATAGTAAATTACCATAACCTGCGGCCTATTGGTGAGTCTCAAAACCAACCTATCTCTTACCCATATAAGGGGCTAAAGCCCCTTTGACTCCTACTTAGTTGCGTGCTCCGCTTCCACATTTCACAGAGACTTTACATTCTTTACAAAAATTGGTTAATCTTACCGAAAATTGACCCCAAGGACCCTTTCCCAATAGGCCCCCAGCACAAATATGGTGACTCACCCTCAAGTCACTCTATTGGCACCTTGATATTATTGCGGAGGTCACTGAACTTGATTTGCAATGTTGCTACATCAGGAGAACCCTATACCGTGACCTGTTGCATTTCCTATACTAGTTTTTCTATCGTTCGGCCTTCTACTGCTAGGCACATCATTCTTTGTGTCTTATGAAGTGTCTTTAACTTTTCCTGAACTGATAGAGTAAGATGACTAGCTTCCTTTTCCCATGGCTATATTCCAGCCTTGAGAAGGGCCTCTTTCCTTTGTACCTCTTCAATTTGTTATTTCAGCTGTTTTCCTTCCTACAATTGAGTGAGGCGTTGGACTGACACCAAAGTGTGAATAGTCGCCCTGCGTTATCAAACCTTCTCTATGTCTCCTGGATATCTGTGCTAAGTTTCTGTAGCTTTGGGTCCTCCTGCAGAGTCATACAAAACTCCATGCACTTATCGAATATCATCACGCAGTCTGTGACTACTGTATCCAAAGTGCCCATGCTTTCCCTGATAATTGCTCTGCACTACTCCCGAACCTTTGGCAGAGTGGTTGGTTGTACTTTTAGCTGTAGCTCTGAGATCTTCATCTGGAAGTCAAACATGACTTTTCCTATTTCATTATTGGATGCACGGACCACAATAACCAATTTCCTGATTTTTGTGGTAGCTGCGGCATCGTCCAGAATATTTAACTCTCAAATTGAATTGTATGCCTACATTATTGTTGTTTCCAACCTCTGACTTCGTGCTTGTAGCTCTTCCTCTTCTTTTAGAGCCCAAGCCTTCTCCATTAACATCTACTCGTTTTTTACCTTAAATTCACTAATTATGGCAAGCACACAATGCTCTTTGATCCTAAGCTCGTCTGAAACCCCTTAATGCAGTGCATGCAGAGTCTGAAGCAACAACACGGCTAAGTTCACCCCAATATATTTACTTGTGCTCAACAGAGCATGGTCTTCCTCTGATTCTGCGTGAACTGATCCTTCTAGTAAGGATATGACTCTGAGGTCCAGATCTCGTTCCAACTCCAAAAATTTCTTGCTCCCTTGTGCCAGGCTTGCTTGCCCAATGCTTGCTTGAATTGGGCCTATTTGTATCTGCAACTCATGTAGATCCTTATGGATTCTCCCTAGCATCTTCATGTATTACTGTTCAAATTTCTGCCACAACTCTATTGTGGTGTCTCTGACTTTGTCCCCAATTTCATCTAGATCCCCTTTTGTGAGGATCATTAGGTCTATGTGCACTTGTTTATCTAACTTGTGCTTCCTCCTCGACCTGACAATTGTCTCCTTACTGTACTTCTTCAATGTGAAGGGAGTGCTCTACTCCTCTCCTCCATCTTTGCCTTGCTCCAACAATTCCTACTCTTTGGTATGCTAGGAAGTTTATGCTTTGACTTGCTCTATGTCAGTACGTTCTGTCTGAGCATGCTCTTTTGCGGTGCACTTTTTTTTAGTAGCTCCCTTAGCAGAAACTTCTTTCTTTCTCTGCTCAGCCAATGTGTGTGCCACTTTCTATGCTACTTCTTTTCGCTTCTGTGCATCTGTCATCTATGTAAGAGATCTTTCTCCACCCTTACTAGTATCTACATCAACATCTGTCAGTTGGCGCCACTCTGCTAGCCAACTATCCACAATTTCCTACACATTTTTCTCAGTGACTAAGTATTACAGCTTGTGCCATATATGTTTAGGGTCCTTCCTTGCCTTGATTGATACATTATGGAAATTGACTTTGAACTCCATGAAGGCTCTCAATTGCTCGAATAAGGTTGGATACAACATTGGCTGCTCACTGATTACTGTGCGGAGATCCATTTCAACTAATATCTAGAAAATCTTCGATTCTTTGATTCACTTCGGATCCTTTGTTGCCTAGAGCAAAGTGAACTTCATCACCTTTGGTAAATCTTCTACCTGCGGAGGAAACTGAATATCCTCTAGCAATTTCCATGCTACTAAGTAAATTAGCAACAGGATCCAGGAATAATGAAAGGGCATATTGTCCTCCTGTTCTTCATGACAATTCGTGAGGAATTCCTTACATAAATACTGTGCCCAGTTATATTGTACTCCCTTCATGCACTGGGTAGTCAATGACACTACTAGTGACAAAACTTCATCTGCATGACATTTCCTCATAATATTCCTTGTTAAGATTTGGGCAGAAAGCTACACCACTTGGTATTGAATGGAGCGGATATAATATCCGTGTGATTTCTTGATTAAACCAAATTCAAGTTTCATCTTATCTACCAGCTCATTTTCTCCACTTTTCCCTCCAAATTCCTTGGTAGGGGCTACCCCTTTATAGGGCAACTTCGTAATCATATGGATGAGCATGTCCATGATAGGTATGGGTTCATCGAGCCATAAACACCCATCATGCACCAGCGCGAACAGCTAGCGCACACACATAGCGTTGATGATTGACCTGTGACAATGTGGTACGCAAAGCATGTGCAGCAACCCAGCCTCCTCAACACCTCTGACCCATTTCATGGGTTCCAGCCATGTAACTCCAGTTTCTTGGTAATAGATCTTCTTCATATATTTGTCAGTAGATAAATGAAGGAATTTCTTGTGGTCTACGAGATCCCAATCCTCCATCTTGAGCACCGGAATGTGCGCTAAGACTGCACCTTCAAATACAACCTATTTTGGTAACAGGGGCATTGAGACCATAAATTTTCCTGAATCTGGGTCTTTGGTTACTTTGGTCTTCCCATTCCATGTAGGGATATACTTCAGGAGCCATGTGATAGGCTCGCCCTCCTTAGAATCCAATTCCTCCACTCCATCATGGAATTCTTCTTCCTCCCGGTCCACAATTTTCTCCAGCTGCTTATCCTTCTTCTCCTTTTACAGAACCTCCAGGTTCTTCCTCAGTGAATGTCTCATCGGTATTGGTTTCTTCTACTTCTCTTTTGCAGTCAATTTCTTCGACCTAGGTGACCTTGGCACTGTAGGCATAGGGGGCGCAACTTCCATTGATACAACTTCAAGGCCTTCCACTTGAGAAACAGTGGCTTCTGAACTGACTGGATCAGACATTTGCATCAGAATAATCCTCTGGTTAATTTCAAGCAGTGTTGCGAATGTCGGACTGGAAAGTAAGTCCTCCCAAAACTTTCAGTTCATACAACTAGAACAAGAGGGCTCATACACAATCGTCAAAATGCAAAGTGTTCTTCGATGGACCAACATACCCAATTTATAGGAGGTTTCGAATTCAAATTTGACCGTTACCTCCATTTTCTAACCATAAATGCGTCTTTGGCGGTATATCTCCAAATATTTTTTCCATAAATGGCACCTACCCACTCCTCTTAATTGGAATTGTTTCATCAAATCGTGAATAGTGACTCCAACGACTACTTTTAGGCCCATCTATGGGGTACCATCCTCCATGGCATAGCTCATCCAGCGCAGCTCCACCTGTCGCACTCCTTTATTCCATTGTGTAACCTCCCTACTATGTTTTTCTCCTCTTCGAGCAACGTAGTTTATAGTCCCACAATCTATTGCAGCTTCTTGGATTACTAAGACTATCTAGCTATGATGTAGTCATTATGCAGGGGCAGGATCCCCTATATACAGCTTCAACCTACTTCCATTCACTTTCCCACAGAATGGTTCCCCATTCAGTTTTGCGAGATGAACTACGTGACCTTTCGTGATCTCCTTAAGAAAATATGGCCCTAGCCAGTGCATTTGAAATTTCCCTGGAAATTTTGTGAACTTGTTGTCATATAGCAACACTTAATCATCTATCTTAAAAGTGCAAAGCTTAATATGCCTATCATGCAATGCTTTCTCGCATTCCTTTTGCACTTGCTCGCGAAATCCTATAAGAAAGTGGTCCTCTTCTAACTCCATTATCTGCACGAGCCGTTCCTCCAAGGTCTTGCGATTCACCATTTCTCTCAAAGATGCAATACATAAACTTGGCACAATATACTCCATAGGCATCACTACTTGAATCCCATAGACCAACCTAAACGGTGTTTGGCTTTTCAACTTCTTGGAGGTCATCCTATATGCCCATCGTACTAATGGTAGGTGCATATCCCAGTCATTCCTCTGCACGTTGCATACCTTTGTTAATGAATTCTACAAGATTTTTTTAAATGCTTCCACCATTCCATTCACCCGTGGGTGATAGGGCGTGCTCTTTTAATGATACACCTGGAAATCCTCAAGCATCGTGTTGATCATTTCATTGAAGAAATGTGTACCCCTATCACTCAATAAGATCTTAGGGAATCCAAACTGTGTTAAAACATATTTAAACAAAAAATTAGCAACGGTAACAACTGTACATCCTTCACTAGCTATGCTTCCATCCATCTGGTTAAGTACTCTGTTGTAGTAATGATAAACCATGTGCCTGTGTTCTTACCTAGTGGTTTTATTGGACCTATGAAATCAATGGCCCACTTATCAAATACCTGCAATGAAACATAAGGATTTAAAGGCAATTCATCTCTTCGCGATGGCTTTCCCGTCCTTTGGAAATCACCACACGCCTTGCAGTATGCCTTAGAATCCTTATGTAATGTCAACCAACATAACCCAGTATGCAAAATCTTATGCCCAGTCGCTTTTCCTGTGTGGTGCGCTCGTGCCACTCCTCCATGTGCTTCAATGAAGATACTAGCGCATTAAAACTCTGGAACACATCTTCGTAGTATTTCATCCATTCCCATCTTATACAAGTGACCCGCAATCACGATAAAATCTGTAGAGTGGACTACTAATTCCTTCTTTTGCTAAGTAAAATATCCTTCCGAAGCTGTATCCATGGTTAAAAAATGAATGATACCCACAAAATGGTCATCCGCGACACACACCGCAAAGAGCTATACATCCAACATTCCTTCCTCCAAACTATTGGGTTCTTCACCCATTTCAATCTTTGAGAGATGGTCTAGTCCTGCATTCAACCTTCTAGGATTCACAATAACTTCAAAGTCATATTCCTGAAATAACAATAACCATCTCAAAATAACCCCCCAACATAGAATTATTGATCAGGTACTTTAGCGCGGAGTGATATGTATACATTTTAAAGTGTCCGCCCAACAAATTTAGAAATTACCACTGTAGAACAACAAATTATGCAATAGACTAAAGCAAAATATAAGATCTACTTCTACAACAAACTTTACAGAAGCTTAATCGAATTGAGCAAGGTCAATGAGAACACATATAACTAACAATGAGATATCAATCACAAATAACACAAAATAAATAACCCAGGGAAAGCCTCAACCCAAAACCGCAATCTCTGTATTATCATACAAGTGGAAATCTTGTTCAAGTTACAAAAAGAATCAGCTCTCAAGCTATCCTACTCTCTCTGCAATCAAACAATATAACTCATAAACTGAATAGACACAGTATATGTCCTCCTCAAGCCCTCCAAGCCTCCTATTTCCTTGAGCTATTTTTCTTGAGATCCAGCGATGCCACATGTGTGAATTGGCCTCATCACACTCACAAAACCTGAAAGAAGTAACTGCGCAATCCTCAAGGAAAGAATTCCTTCTGCATGCAAGGGATATTCACATTGGAATATTCTAGCAACTGATAGTACATTGTCCCTCCATCTGATCTCAACTGGGTCTCTGTCTGAACTGACATGCATGAGTTATTTATGAGAGAATATTCAGTTATCTGAAGTGCAGCAGTTACATGCATGCATGCATTAACTAACTGAACTCACAATTAATTCAACAAACTATTTGAATTAATCTAACTAGACTTGAATTAGTTAATTGAGCCAACTAATTACAGCTCAATATTACAACTCATCCTTATCTCTTTAACTAATGGATAAATTCCTCAATTAATGGAGGAACGGTTGCATGTCCCCACATAAAATTCATGTTTTATTTTCTACAACTAATTAACTCATGGTGAATTAATTAATTATTTTACAAATAGCTGCTAAGATCAAATTCGAATTTTTACTTCTCTATTTTAGTTCAGGGACTAGCTTGTTATAGACATTTTTGTGCCTTACATCATTGAGCATGAAATCTCCATAATCTAAGGGATCCAAAGTCCCTAAACATGTTGTTCCTACCCCTAGAGGAACAAGGCTAACAAACCACAGTAATTCACAGAAGTTCTCCACCAGAAACTGCTCAAAAACAAGTCAATTCAGGATCATTTCAGTGGCTACACTAGTTGTTTGCGCTGAATGTCAAAGCCAACACTGGCTACCTACATTGAATGTCAAAGGGAACACTGGCTACCTGCGCTGAACGAGAGTGGACATGTGGCAAGTTCATTTCTCAAGGTGTCAAAACCCAGGAAGCTTCCAAAATGACACTTGCCTCAGGGAATTCGACTGGTGATGAGTAAGAGGTTCCAAATCTCCAAGTGGAAGCAAGAACCTCCAAGTGGACTCAAGAACTGACAGAGGGAGAGGACACTAGTTAGATCTCAAGCTGACTCATCCTCTCTCCAAACATCTATATATGGATCTCTCCTCCATGAGATCTAGAGGCTGGAATTTTGTTATTGCAAAGAATTGCTGTTGGTTTGAGATTGGAATCATTGGGTGCTTAATGCTTTGAAGGGGGTGAAGATAGGAATTCCATTTGCTGGGAAGGAGATGCTGGATTGGAGCCCTCTGGGTTGTATCTCTTCCTGAACCTTGTTATTCATCAACAAAGCTATCTTGGTTTCTCCTATACACTGATGTGTCTTTGATGTATGATTGCATTAGTGTATTTGGTTTATTTCTAATCCTAAACTAGTTATGAATGTGAATATCTGTCTTTGTGTAGTGTTCTTCTCTTTTCGCAAGTAGCTGTTCTCTTGTGATCTTGCAGGAACCCGTTGAAGCTGGACAAGCAAGAAGGCAAGTAGCTGTTCTCTTGTGATCTTGCATGAACCTGTTCAAGCTGGGCGAGTGAGAAGGCAAGTAGTTGTGAACTCCCAAAGAGAAGAGAGACCGGATCGAGGGACAAACGGAAGACACCGGTAAGTCTATTTATCTCTCTTCTTTCACATTTCATAATGGAAGAAACCAGAATAGCTGTCCTTGTTTGTTGCTAAGGCACTGTCACACCTTAGGTGGATAGGATCGTCCTGCATAGGAATTTTTCCCCACAACAAATTGGCGATTCCACTGGGGAGATCTGTTTAGTCATTTTATTTGTGTTTCTATCATTGTTTGCTTCATAGACTTGACAGCAACAATCGAACTGCATCTGCTATTCCCGGATGCAAAGTAGACAGTTGCTGCTTTGATCTAATCATTGGACTTGTCTATGATCTGAACAATGGACTCGCAAATGATTTGATGATCCTTTGTGATAGATCTTAGTACCCCCTCAAAGCATCCCTTTGATTACACCTTGCTTGTTGCTTTTATTTGGCCTGAAACAGTTGATTAAATAGCAATCTGTGACCCAGAACCCAGTGAGAAACGAGAGTTTCTCCTTCAGCGCAGACCCAGTGAAGGGATTCTGCATTTCGACGTAGGTCCCGTGAAGGCTACCTACGCTGAATGTCAAAACCCCTGTGTTGAGGTTGCGCTGAACCAGTTTGCCCTTGTGCAGCTGGGGTTCTCTGCTCAATTTCGCCTTGTTTTGATCTCTGATTTTTGTAGCCTGTAACCAGCATAGGTACCAGTATGATAACTCCTTTTCTCTGCTTAGATTCCGCCTCCTTTTGTACAAAAAGACTGAGAGTGTTTTTATGTGTTTGTGGCATCATTTACAGTTTTCCTTTGCATGAGTGAATTAGTCATCCTGTAGCCCTTGATTCAAATCTGTTAATTGTGATCTTAGAAGAGAGTTCATTGGCTGTTTACAGTTTATTATACATTTACTTTTGCTTATTGGTTTGAGTTTGTCTCTTTTAAGTGTCGAAACAAGTCTTCATTTCGAAAATCGTTAAGTGTTGTAATCTCTTCTACCCTCTCTGATTTCGAAAAAGTAAACTTGTTTGTATTTCTCATTTAAAAGCAAATTCAAAGTTGTAGAAAAAGCTTTCTTTGTAGGCATCAATACTAAGAAAGCGGAAAACAAACACCTGCATTGTGCATTTGCATTTTGATAGTTTGCATGCTTGATTTAGGAAAAGTGCATTAGAGTGTGTTGATTGCTCTTTGAGAAAAGATGGTGTCTTTCTTTTCCCTTAGTAGCTAGGATTTTCAAAGTTGAAAAGATATAAAGCTTGCTTATCATCTTTAGACTGCATTTAGGAATTGTATCATACATCTCGTGGTGAACCTTGAAAGGCAAACTTCTAAAAAGATCAACCTAAAATAAATTGAATGAACTTAACAACGCTTTGCAACATAACGCACAACATAAAGGTCTAGGCTAGAGACGTGTTCCGGCGTCATAAAGCCTGGTGACTGTCGATCTCGTGGATGGTGGGTGATTCCTCCTGAGAGACGATAGCGCCAGTACGGATTGTGCTCCCACGTACCGTCGCGTATATATTGGGAGACCCCTATAGGCATAAAACCTTTATCCTTAGGAAGCTGTGTCGGCCGCCCTACTGATCGCAATGCACTGAACACAGCATTCAGGAAGATCGACCGCCCGTACCCTAAAAAGTATTCTGCGGTTTTGTGAAAAGTTTGGCACACCCTCTGCCTAGAACTCCAGAGCAGTTCCTTTTGGCCTTTTTCAGACTCTATAACAGAAAAAGTCCATTCGAGAATTTGTCACTTCAGGCTCGTTAAAACATCGAAGGAGACTAGAGTCATCTTTAGCTTTTTCTCGACTCCTTAAAACTGAAAAAGCAAGTTGTGTCTAAAGCGTCGTTAAAATTTATTTTAAACGGAACAATCACCCTTTAATTCCTGCGTTGATCTTTAGGTTGAAAAAATGGAGCACACCAACCAAGGAATTCCCCTTGGTGGAAATCCTAGTCCCTTCTCCTCTTGGGGAGATGTTGGTGCGCCCCATATGGCCACATTGTCGCTTCCAGGACTGACAATTGGCCTGCCGGTCTGGCTCTTTTCAACCAATGTCGTTCAAACCACCACTATTCCTGAACAGTCGAGTCAACAGTTAGACCAAACCAGAGTTGCCAACTAGCCTTCTACTTCATCTAGCTCTTCCTCTCCTCCTTCCTCTTCGCTTGACGGAATTGGTAAAACAAAAAACCAAGATCCTAAGGAGAAGAAGGAAAAGAAGAAGAAAGAGAAGAAGAAGAAGGAGCCAAAAGCGACTGGGGGCAAACAAGTATCGTCTGACAAAAATCCACACACAGCACTGACCAGACCTAAATCGCCATGTGTCATATGCAAGGGAGACCACTTCCACAGAGATTGTCCCTACGTCCCTCGGATACTAAGGGACTGGTCTCCCCGTTTGCACAATTCGGTAGCGTCAACCTCTGATAGCCATGTTGACTGCCCACCGTCAACTAGTGAAAGTGAAGCCCCAGGACAGAGAGGGAAAGCTAGATTTCCCTGCAAACTGTGTGAAGGTGGCCATGCCATCCACCGTTGTCCCTTCTTAGATGAGGCTAAAAGAGTTCTGGAAGATCGCCCGATTTTACGAGCGCAACTTCCTCCTGGATATCAAAAACTCCTGCCAAGTCCTTCACTAGTTGAGAACCCGGCTGGCCCGCCCAGGTGGTCAGCTGAAGCACCTATCATTGAAGATGAACCGTCTGGATCCATGCCTGACGAAAGTCAAAAGGTTGAGGTGGCAGTTGACCCGGTTTTGCCTTTAGAGGCTCTATCTTCGAATGATACCATCACAGAGGAGAGTAAAGACGACACTGTCCAAATTCTCTTCATCAGCACAGACTCCGACGAACAAGGGGGCAATTTGCCCATTCCTTTATCACAGGAAGGAACTTCGTCAGAGTCATACCCGGCCGTCTATTCGGTCCCACCACCAAGCAACCTAGTTGTCTCGTTCGACTGGAACCAACTAGGCAGACCCCGGTTGCCAGCAAGCATACCATTCAGAATTATCGTTCAAATATACAGAATGGTAATGGCTAGCACTATCATTGATGAGGGGGCATTTGTAAGTATCCTTTCCTATATTGCTTGGAAAGCGCTTGGTTCACCAGCGCTTTTCCCTGAAATGAGAAATCTATCAGGCTTTGATAAAGGAACTAGTCGACCTTTAGGGATCCTCCCCAATGTGCCCATAACATTGAAAGGGAAGACCGTTCAAATGAACGTGATGGTCATTCAAGGACCCTTGGATTATAACCTACTCCTTGGATGAGACTATATATATTGCATGGGAGCTATAGTCTCCTCACTCTTTAGAGTAATGTGTTTTTCGCACGAAGGAAGAGTGGTCAAGCTCGTGGACCAGCTTTCATTTCCCGGATCACGCATCGCAAATAGTCATATACCATCCCTAAATGGTCTCTTCACACAAGAAATGTCTCAACCCACGGTCCATCCTCCTGATGAGCGCGAGTAATCCGGGAGGATATGGCTGGAACCCAGGGGGCATGCGTCCTGGTCTGCTTCGGCAGGAAAACTTTGGGTATAAGGTAGGTTTCCGCGGGAAAATATGACTAGTCCGTACCCCGTCCGTGGTTGGAAGAGGGGTTGTTCTGGAATAAGATTATCTTGTCAAAGTTATGTGAGAGGGCGGGTCTCGTCACTCACCTTTGTTTATCTCAGTAGACATCGCCGAAGAAGTGTTTTGTTGAAAGAATAACAGAACAATCTTTGGGTAACCTGAAAGAGGTAGGCCTCTCCCGATAGAACGAATGTTTTGTCTGCAAATTGAGGGGTAACCTTGAAATCATACTTTATGCCTGGGGGCATGCAAACCTTTGGGAGTGCAAGCAAGGGGCGGCTATTTATTTTTTTAAATTTTTAGGTCCTTCCCTTTAAACCTGTAGGTCTAACCCTTTAAACTCGTAGGATTAGTCGTTTCCGAACTTGCATAACGAAAGGATGCGGGGCATAACTTTGGTAAGGCGCAAGCTCCATAAAAATGGAATCTTACATGAGACATTCTTATCATATGACTGGATTGATCGAGCAGTTTTAGCACATAGTTCATGCTCGTTAAAAAATAAACGCAAGATTCGAGCAGTTTTAGCGCATAGTTCATGCTCGTTAAAATATAAACATAAGATCGAGCAAGTGTTTCAATCCACGTTTAAGCTCGTTAAAAAATGAACTACCCGGTAAATAACCACAGTGAATGTAATATCATTAGCCGTTAAAGCCTTGGTCGTGTTTTTACCGTCACCTCCACTTTTCATTTGGCCGATCGTTCACCTCCATATGATTGTTTACCCATTTTGAGGAACAGCTGCGAAGAGTGATTTCACCTAGCCATCCTTGTGACACTGCCGTGATTGGAAAATTCCAACCTGTACCTGGAATCAGCTGCTAACCCTATTTATCGCTCGTTCCTCAAAAGACGAGTCTTCTTTAAGCTCTTTTCAACTGACTCGTAAAATATGAAAAGATTTCCGAGTTTTGGCCTTCCAGCTCGTTAAAGCGACCGGAAGATCTATCCCTCCTCTAGATTTTAATCTTTTTGGACCTGAGGGATTATTGCACAAAAAGATCGAGCACTTGTTTCATTTGGCTCGTTAAAACTATCGAAAACTCATCCCTTCTGTATTGTTTTATACTTTTTCGGACTTAAGGGATTAGATGACGAAAAAGGACTTTTGGAGTTAACTTTATGTACCTTTTCAGACTCTCTAAAAATGAAAAGGACCGAGTTATCCTTGTCATTAGACTCGTTAAAATCATTAAATAGCGACAAACTTGTCTTTAGACGAGAACGAGTTTCACTATCGCTAGGCTCGTTAAAACATAGCGATGGGCTTGCCCGAAGGGCAGGTTATAGAAAAAGCATATGTTATCCTCCTCAAGCTTGACAAAAATAAAGAGGTACTGGTCAGCAATGACTGGGGAAAAATTGGGAGAAACTCAAGAAAACTTTGATGGTAGCAAGTCGCTCTTGAACATGACACTTTTCCTCCGTACCACAATCGGGTTGGGTTGTTTCATTCACCGGTCACATCCATGGTTTCTCCATACCATCCATATTTGGGGTAATGCTACCAATCCATCGCATCAGTGTCGCCATATGTTCAAGAGAAGTCGTTCAGAAAAAGTCAACCGTGTCCCATCCACTGCCATACATTATCCTTCATCCTTTCATGACCGCCACCCTGAATCATATGTCACAGATAGTTTTCACCTCCATCAAAATCATTATCTCCGTTCTGTGTCACTGATGTGGGATTCATTAAGGCCCTCCTTTGACGGATCGCTTCTTGTCGACATCAGCTCATTATCCAAGAAGTTGATCTAGGAACAACCCCTTCAGTACTTTGAAGCTTGCATGCCTCAATGGCAAGTTTCTCACTTCCGGCGACAGGTATACATCAATGACCTTCGACCGAAAGATTTTGCGTGGTGTTCGACGCCAAGTCCTTTATTCACACCACGTGAATTGTACTGCAGTACCTTGAGGGTCATCATCATTATCGGTGATTCCTCTCGCACTTGTTAACGGTTTACATCATTGACCGATAATCAAGCGATGTCTTTCCATGTTCGACTTCAGAACATTTCTCACATGGATCGACTTGTACTTAGAGTGAAGATCGAACGAGTTTGAAGACCCCGGATCTAGTTTCATCCATCCAGGTTGCGATATATATTCAAGAAAGATAAAGACATTGACATGTACATCATTGCAGCAGATAATCATCCTACTCAAAGGATGATAATTTCATCAAAATTATCAGTCTACCATTAGACGATTGTCTGTCCTATGTACAGAAAAATGAATTTATAAAGCTGAGCATGGGAATGCCTGCCTCAGCTAGATCATGAAAGTAGTATGAAAAATAATGTATTGTATTGTATCTTATTACAGGTCTCCTCCCAGCATTGGATGAACTTCGGATCCCCCTGATAAAGCATTTCACCCGATAAACAGCCTCATACTTTAGGGGGCAACTGTTATAGACATTTTTGTGCCTTACAGCATTGAGCATGAAATGTCCATAATCTAAGGGATCCAAAGTCCCTAAACATGTTGTTCCTACCCCTAGAGGAACAAGGCTAACAAACCACAACAATTCACAGAAGTTCTCCACCAGAAACTGCTCAAAAACAAGTCAATTCAGGATCATTTCAGTGGCTACACTAGATGTTTGCGCTGAATGTCAAAGCCAACACTGGCTACCTGCATTGAATGTCAAAGGGAACACTGGCTACCTGCGCTGAACGAGAGTGGACATGTGGCAAGTTCATTTCTCAAGGTGTCAAAACCTAGGAAGCTTCCAAAATGACACTTGCCTCAGGGAATTCGACTGGTGATGAGTAAGAGGTTCCAAATCTCCAAGTGGAAGCAAGAACCTCCAAGTGGACTCAAGAACTGACAGAGGGAGAGGACACTAGTCAGATCTCAAGCTGACTCATCCTCTCTCCAAACATCTATATATGGATCTCTCCTCCATGAGATCTAGAGGCTGGAATTTTTTTATTGCAAAGAATTGCTGTTGGCTTGAGATTGGAATCATTGGGTGCTTAATGCTTTGAAGGGGATGAAGATAGGAATTCCATTTGCTGGGAAGGAGATGCTGGATTGGAGCCCTCTGGGTTGTATCTCTTCCTGAACCTTGTTATTCATCAATAAAGCTATCTTGGTTTCTCCTATACACTGATGTGTCTTTGATGTATGATTGCATTAGTGTATTTGGTTTATTTCTAATCCTAAACTAGTTATGAATGTGAATATTTGTCTTTGTGTAGTGTTCTTCTCTTGTCGCAAGTAGCTGTTCTCTTGTGATCTTGCAGGAACTCGTTGAAGCTGGACAAGCAAGAAGGCAAGTAGCTGTGCTCTTGTGATCTTGCATGAACCTGTTGAAGCTGGGCGAGTGAGAAGGCAAGTAGCTGTGAACTCCCAAAGAGAAGAGAGACCGGATCAAGGGACAAACGAAAGACACTGGTAAGTCTAATTATCTCTCTTCTTTCACATTTCATAAAGGAAGAAACCAGAATAGCTGTCCTTGTTTGTTGCTAAGGCACTGTCACACCTTAGGTGGATAGGATCGTCCTGCATAGGCATTTTTCCCCACAACATAGCTAAAATAGGAAGGTATCCCAAAATGAAATTTATAGCAGTACTAAATTTAGCACTTCTATATTTAGCATATCTTGTTGTTATTTTCAGCACTACCTCTCAACAAGAAAGGGATTATCAGTAACCCCAATCCTGTCTCTGTGGAACTCGAACTTGTATTTTGACAATGCCTTCATCAAAATATCTGCATCCTGTTCCTCGGTTGAAACATATAGCAACAACATGATCCTCTTGACCGCACAGTCTCAAAGATGGTGATACTAGATATCTATGTGCTTGGAACTGTCGTGAAAAACTAGATTCTCAGAGAGTTTGATACAAATCTATTTATCGCAGTAGATCACGGTTGGATCCATCCTCTAACCAAACAATCCCACTAAAATCTTCTGCATCCAAATGGCCTCACATGCAACCTGACTAGTAGCCATGTATTCAGCCTTTACTAAGCTAAGTGCAATTGATCTCTATTTCCTATTGTACCGAGAAACTACAGTTGAACCAAGGTTGAAGATTCCTGTAGAAGTTCTCTTCTGGTCTAATCGAGTCCCTACCCAATCCACATCTGTGAAGCCTTGAAGCTTCACTCGCTCTATTTGTTTGTACCATAATCCAAACTGAGATGTGCCTCTGAGGTATCTCAGCACATGCTTCGTTGCCTTCCAAAATAACTTGGTAGGTTGAACCATAGCTTGACTCAACTGGTTCACCGCAAAGCATAAGTCAGGTTGTGTGTTCACTAGATACATAAGTGAACCCACCAGCTACTGATAAACAGTAGCAGCTACTACCTCACTTGAAGTAGCATCCTCCTTCCTCTAGTTTCCAGTTAAAGGAGTCTGCACGGGCTTGCACTTCTCCATGTGAAAGTGCCTGAGTATCTCATTGGCATACTTTCCTTGAGACACAAATACTTCACCATCTCTTTACCACACCTCCATGCCTAGAAAGTAGTGCATAAGACCCATGTCTTTAATTTTGAACTTTCTTGCAAGGTCCTCCTTGCAAGACTGTATCAGCTGATCATCACCTGTCAAAATCAGATCATCGACATAAAGAACAATGATCAATGGTTTACCTTCTACCATGATGTGGTAAAGGTTTGCATTTGCTTCACTCTTGGTGAAGCCCAACTCGGTGAAATAGTTGTCAATCCTAGTGTACCAAGCATGGGTTGCTTTCTTTAGCCCATACAAAGCCCTTTTGAGTCTACACACATGTGACTCATGATCGAAGGTCTCGAAACCCTCGAGCTGCTCAATGTACACCTCCTCCTCAATATTCCCATTGAGGAATGTTGCCTTCACGTCCATTTGGTGGATCTTCTACCCCATCTGAGCTGATAGTGCCAACATCGATCTAATCAGTGAGTATCTTGCTATGGGAGCAAAAGTCTCATTGTAGTTGATCCCCTCAACCTATGAGAAACCCCAGGCAACAAACCGTGCCTTATGTTTCTCAACACTGGCATCAACTGCCTGCTTTACCTTATAAAGCCATCTGGAACTCACCACTGACTTACCCTGAGGTCTTGGGACAACATCCCACACACTGTTCCAAATGATAGAGTCATACTCCTCTACCATTGCATCAACCTAGACTCATTGTTGCACTATCTCGTCGAATGAAGAAGGTTTGGTATCTACACACTCCCCAACCAGGGCCATGTACCCAATGTACCGCTTAGTCGACCTCCTATGTCTGTGCTGAGAACATGGCTGTCCCACATTCTCCTGCGCATCCAGAATCAACCTATCAGCTTTCCTTGAGGGTTTCTGCCCATCTCTAGAAGTCTCAGCATGAGTGGATGTCTCCACTCCCAGATTCTCTGCATGCGGCTACTCTGCATCAATCTAAGGCTCCTCCTCCTTAGGAACTAAAGTTCCTCCTCTGCATGCAACTTGAGCTCCCTCTCAAGTGATAATTGTATGGCTTTCTGCTCATCGAACTTCAGATCCCTGCGTACCACTGTCCTGTGAGTGGTAGGTTGGTACACCTGATAGTTGTGGGGTGTATCTGTGTACCCCACAAGTATTCCCAACTCAGCTATTGGGTCTATCTTCTTCCTGGCATATTTGGTCACATGAAAGTAAACTGATGATCCAAATATTCGGAAGTGACTTACATTAGGTCACTTCCCGGAAAAGGCCTCCATAGGTGACTTCATCCCTAGTATACAGTGCGGGCTTCTGTTCTGCAAGTATACTGCTGTATTGCATGCCTTAGCCCACAAATTCAGTGGTAGACTTTGGTCATGCAACATCACTCAAGCTACCCCCACAATTGATTCGTTCTTCCTTTCAGCCACCCCATTCTGTTGTGGGTTATGGAGTGTCATCAATTCATGTTTAATTCCTTCTGCAATGCAAAAGTCTTTAAACTCTTGGGGGGCATACTCTCCACCATTGTCGCTATGCAAGCCTTTTATTTTCTTTCCAGATTCTTTCTCTGCCAAGGATTTAAACTCACAAAACCTTAAGAAGGTCTGATCCTTCTTTTACATGAAGTAGATCTAGAATCTATGAGAAAAATCATCAATAAAAATAACATAGTACCTTTGTTTAGCGGTGGATGCTGTAGAGAAAGGTCCACAAACATCTGAGTGAACTCACTTCAGGATTGCTCTAGCTCTACTGTCTCGATCCGGAAAGGAAGATTTTGCATACTTACCCAAGGTTCAACCTTTGCATGTATTTGTCTGTTCAAGTTTTCCCTTGGTTAATCCGGTAGAAATCTACTGCATGATCTTCAGGGCTCCATGGTGCAAGTGGCGCAGTCTTCTATGCCATAGCTCGCTAACCTCTTGGCTCTGCACCATCTTAGCTTTGGAACTCAATGCAGCACAGTCATCTACCTCTAGCTTGTAGAGATTCTTTACTCGAACCTCATTTCACTTTGTCTGTCCAGTATCGATATGCCTTAGGAATACCTTTCCTTTACTAAAGACTACATCATAACCTTTATCTTCTAGCATAGCGACAGACACAAGATTCTTCTTCAGACCTGGTACATACTTTACATCAGTCAGGGTGAGGGGAGCTCCATGCTTCCTCTGAAACATGGTACTTTCCGTCATCGCCCATCTCGATCCGCATCTGGAGATCCTTCTCCTCCAAGGTACTGAAAAGATTCTTGTCACATGACATGTGGAATGAAGCTCCACTGTCCAGGTACCAAACACATCCCACCATGGATGAAACCATGCATGCAATAAGAAAGAAATCCAACTCAAACTATGAGGCCAGTGCATCACCATCGGATCCCTTTGAGGAACGCTTCTTGGATTTCTTCTATGGACAATTCGTAGCATAATGGCCCACTTCATGACAATGAAAGCATCTCACTTTCGATTTGTCAAACATCTTCCCACCATGGGAAGAACTCAATTTTGGATGGGACACCTTCCCTTTTGCTTTCCTCACCTTATTTTCTAAGGCTATATTTTTCTCATCATCTTGCTTTGATGAGGATCCATCTTTGGTGCTTCTTCTTATTTCCTCCTACATCAGATCCGACCAAAGTTGTTCCCAATCTGGCAATTTTTCTCTTCCATTAACCAAGTATTCGTAGCTATGCCATCTCTTAGGAAGATCGAGGAGTGCAAGACTCACCATGTAATCATTAGTAGTCGTGATCCCTACACTTCCAAGCTCATCCCTGTAGGTGGTGAGCTTGTTCATATATGTAGAGATCATGTTTCCCTTTTCACACTTGATTTTCTGAAGCTTGTCTTTCAACACCAACTTCCTCTGATCGCTAATGTTCTGATATAGATCTTTCAATGTTTTCCACATCAAAAACAGTGTCTCCTTCCCATGGAGACTCAATACTATGTGGTCTTGAACTCCCTCTAGAAGGATTCTCCTTGCTCTAGCCACACATTTCTTCCATTCCACCAATTGAGTAGCATCAATCGGCTTGGGGACTTCTTGATCAATGAAGTCCTTTAGACCGTTATCCTCTAATAGTGCTTCCATGCGATCCTTCCAGGCTATATAATTTGAGCTACCATCAAGGGCATACTAGAGTCTTAAACCACTGAATGCCATTGGTGAAATTGAGATGTGATAAGAACTTGATTTCTATATTCAAGAACCTCAAACTTCAAACTTCTCCCTTCTTGTATATTTTTCTTTGCCTTGATCACCTTCGCTCTGATACCATGTAGAAATTCCCACTGTAAATCAGCAGATTATGCAATAGACTAAATAAAAATACAAGATCTACTTCTGCAACAAACTTTGCGGAAGCTTAATTGAATTGAGCAAGGTCAATGAGAACACATATAACTGAAAATGATAAACCAATCACACATAACGCAGAAGAAATAACCTAGGGAAAGGATCAGCCTAAAACCCCAATCTTTGTATTATCATACAAGTGGAAATCTTGTTCAAGTTACAAAAAGAATCAGCTCTCAAGCTATCATGCTCTCTCTGCAATCAAACAATACAACTCACAAACTTAATAGACACTGTATATGTCCTCCTCAAGCCCTCCAAGCATCCTATTTCCTTGCACAATTTTTCTTGGGGTCCAGTGATGCCACATGTGTGAACTGGCCTCATCACACTCACAAAACCTGAAGAAGTAACTACGCAATCCTCAAGAAAAGAATTCCTTCTGCATGCAAGTGATATTGACAACGGAATATTCTAGCAACTGATAGTACACTGTCCCTCCATCTGATCTCAACTGGGTCTCTGTCTGAACTGACATGCATGAGTTATTTATGAGAGAATATCCAGTTATCTGAAGTGCAATCGTTACATGCATGCATGCATTAACTAACTGAACTCACAATTAATTCAACAAAATGTTTGAATTAATCTAACTAGACTTGACTTAGTTAACTGAGCTAACTAATTACAACTCAATATTACAACTCATCCTGTTAGCTACCTATACCAATAGGTTTCATTTTTCATGATTGACTGGGGAAGTGCCAAATATGCTCTACTTTGGTGATGCAAAGATATCATATTTTTTGGGAAACACTTACCTACAGCTGTTTGATGCTGTCCTACTTCTGAATGGGTGATCCAACAGTCTAAGCTGGGTCATGCCATATTTCAATTTTTGTTGTAGACTAGAGAAAGAAATCTGTCCAAACTGTTCAATCTTGGCAGATAAGTAGTTAGGTAGAGAATGAAGGTTCCCAACTGCTTAATCTGGGACCTTGGAAGTAATAAGGCTAGCCTTAGATAGAAAATCAAAAGGAAATGCCAAAGGAAAAGAAAAGGGCACAAGAGGGTTTGCAAGTCTAAGTGCACCCTCCCTGAAGTAACAAAAAAATGCTAGGCTATAGAGTGGGTAGGTAGATGGGGTTGCAGAAGCATGATTTCTTTCATATCACTGGCCTAAACAAAGGAAACACATGGAGGCAAGTGCAGATCTTCCTATTCAGCAATTTTGTACCAACAAAGTGAGGCATGTCTAACTTCCCAATCATCCCCCATCAAACTCCGGGCTAACATCCCAATACCACCTTTGTTCATAAGAGAGGTCAAACTCTTTTGTTGATTCTTGTTTCATAAAGAGCCACATTTCTTGTGTAAAAATCTTTTCATTTTGATCTACTCTCCTAACTAAGTTTGTTTCCTAAAAAACTTAGTCTTTGCTTCCTCTCTTCTATATCTCCCATTCAATACTAACTACTAACTCTATCTACACTTAACTCCCTATGTTCCCCTTTCCCTATTACTATATCACTATTGTGTATAAAAAACCCAAAGTATATACTCCCCCTTCCCTAGGCAATATAGCCTTATAACTTCAAAGGTTGGAGTGCTAAGAGATTCAAGCGCAATAGGCAAAATAATGCCAAAAACAAAGTTTAGGGATTAATCCAAGATCTGCTTGGTTTAACAACCCTAACCCCACTTTGCGAACCAATGTTAAATTAACCCATGTTGTCTTATAAAACATCGAAAAACCCATTTTCTCTGCTTATCCAAAGTTTTGATTACAGCGTGCATCCCCATAAATATTATTGTTTATTACCCGCTCCCCTCCGTATTGTCTGATCTCCTTTGCTTCCCATCGACCGTCGGATCTGGGCCCTCCCATCTGACGGTTCACATCAATATTGGACCGCCTCTGATGCCCGGACGATAGCTCCCAAAATCTGTCAGAGCATGACGTCAGGGTTCAGACACGCGTCGTTTCCAAGTCGTATCGGGAGGCCGCCTGCCACCACTCCCGTACTATAAGCGGTCCGAAATTACCACTCACCGTCGTTGTTTCTCCGCCATACGTCATGTCCATGTCACGCGTACGTCACTACCACCTCAGCGTCACGTCACCGCCCCATCCACCATCGCTCCGATCTGTCTGCCACGTCCCCTATCCACGCAGACCACTCACAAACCGCCACATCATCACTCCGTATTGACCCCACTTATGACGTCATGCTGACATCATCCAAGAAAAGCGTGCCAAAGGCCAAATTTCCAATATTTTCGCCAAAAATCGCATTTTTTCGCATTTTTCACCAAAGGACTGTTGTGCCTCCTGCATGCAATTTCACGTCGTCCTCACCGCCAACCTGCAGAAATTGATTTAAAGACCGTGGCGCCCTCAATTCACCTGTTATTCCACCATTGGCCAATTGCACCAGGTATTTATCAAAATCTCCCCTCCGCGCCTGTTTTTTTGCATAATTCACCAAAACAAGCGAGAAAAGAGAGAAAACACTGTAATTGGCAGAAAATCCTCAGTGACCAGTGTTCCATTTCCCCCTGTAAGCTCAAATTTACCCACAAAGATTCCGCATTGTGCCAAATTACCATAAATTCGCAGTCTGTTTGCGCATTCACAAATCTCAACCTCTGCTAGACCAATTCACCAGGAAAACCACTCTTGAAACCCAGCATTTGCTCATTTAGCCTCTCCCGGGAACCATTTCAACTCAGTTTCCTCACTATTTGTCTTGTCCTCTCTGCAAATTGCCCTGTTCCTGCAAAATTCATTACTCTATGTTGTTGTGTCCAGAAAAACAAGTTCAAATACAATTCAAACTACCAATTGACCATGGAAACTCCAGTGGCATTGAACATTGCACCCTTAAATGCCCCACAAAGAGAGCTAGAATAGCAGGCCCTGGCTGACAGAGACTACCAGATGGCAGAAGTAATCCCATTGTACATCAAGTATCATATTCATGTACTCAATGAGCTGAAAGCCAAACATCTCAATGGAACTGATATTCTAGGGATTTGGGACTCCAATTTTCCCATTTTCAATCTTCCTCAAGTCAATGTCCTCCCAAATTTAATTCATCGATGCAGTGCCAACTATGATCCAGGTCAAAGAGCTGTCCTCAGTCCCTCAGGTTCAGTTTTGTTCCATGTCACCCCTGAGGCTATAAATCAAATGCTGCAATTTCACAGTACAAAGACATTGACTCCTCTGTCCATGATGCACTTAATAGACCAAGGAGGCAAGCTGTCCAGTGCCCAAATCATAAATATTAATCAGCTATTCATTGAATCAGGCTCTCAAACTGTGAGGACCCCTCCTATAGGAAATGTATATTTCAATGAGTTGGGCAGGTTGCTTGTGGATATGATCAGTTATGTCCTGGGTTACAGGTCAACTGAGGATGCTGATGAAACCATTCTGGCAATGTTGTCTATCTTCTCCCCTGGAAAGCCTCCTTCTGTTCACTATGATTATGCTGCATACATTGCCAATAAAATTTATGAGCAATTTATGAATTTAGAGAGGGAAAGGATATTTAGATACACTTCTTACATCTATCACTTGTTCCTATTTTATTAGCCTGATAGCTTCCCTATTACTCTCAAGAAGTTTGATGCTCAGGGAAACCAAAGGTTTGTGGTATTTTGGTCTTCAATCTTTCACCACAAATCTTATTCACCATACAGCTACTGTGAATTCATAGACCTTTTTATCCATGCAGCCATGTCCTTGCTATTGAATTCCCCTCCTCCAAGATTGACAGATGAGATGCAAAGAATCCTCTAGCTCTCAAAGGCCTACAACATTGGGGATTGGTACTTTTACCAACACCATACTGTGATCAGAATATATGGTTGTGAGTTAGCCCCATATAGGCTACCAAGATATGTCCCTATGAGACTCTTTGCCTTAGAGTATTTCAGACAATTTGGAAATGCAGACATGGTCCATTTCCACAGCAAAAATAAGAAGGTACAACTCAAATTCAGAAACCAGCTAGGCCCATTTATTTATAATAAAAGAGAAGAGGCATGGCAAGAAGCAGATAAGATCCTAAAGTGCCTCGAGTTGCAAACCAGTTTCCTCTAGATACCCTATGATCCCAATCATTTCATTAGTCTTAGAAGGGTCAAATATAAGTTGGCTAGCTATGATCATGTCAGGTTGCATCATATTGAAAAATATGCAAATCTGTTAAGATCGAAAGAGGGCACTCTAGAAGAGGCAAGTACTAAAGAAGAAATAGCACAAAAAGAAGCAAAGAAACTTGAGAAGGAAGCTGACTTGGAATATTGTGGACAGGTTTCTTCTTCTTATCATACTCAACTTGGAGCAGCTGCCTCATCTTCTACAGCTCCCCAGCAAGCAACTCAAGCTACTCCTCAAGCAGCTAGCACAGATAAGGGAAAAGAAATGGAGCAGGAGCAAACACTCGCAACAACAGAACAACAGAAAGAACATGTAGAACAACAAGAGGAAATGGCTGAGGCCCCTGTATCTACAGAGAAACAGGCTCAAGAAAGTGTGCCTCCAAGGCAGGAAATAGCAGTGGATACCTCAGTGCTCCAAACCCCAATAAATGAAGAGAGAACTAGGAAGAGGGACAGACAGCAAGAAACTCCCCTCACTACATCAGCAAGTCAACAAGGGGAGAAAAGGCAAAGAATAAATCCTTTTTCTGAAGAAGAGATGCCTATTGGACCATCCATAGGTATGGGCCCCCCTAGCATGGAAGCATCAGCCAGTTCCTTCCAACAGGAACAAGAAAGACCACTTGGAGGAGAGGTCAGCTCCTCAAGCCAGCAAAGAAGGGCAGAATCCAGCGTTAAGCAGCAATTTATTGATATTAAGAAAAGGAATGAGCCAGTTAGACTCCAGCTTTACAATCATTTGCTCAAGATGGCTCCCACAAACCAACATAGGCTCATGTCAGCATATGACATAACAGAGGGGAAGATGACTATGAGCCATTTCATGCCTACCATGCTGCAGCCACAGTCAGCTGCAGATTACATCAGAACCAACCTAGAAGTGTTTGCAAAGGACATCCACCCAATGGACCAAATAGAGCTACATAAGAAAACGGGTGAGATGGTCTACTCCTCTCTTGCAGATAAAGCCTTTCTAGCACACAAATTGCAAAATAGTCTCCATAATAATACTGCCCAATTAGAATTGGAGAAAGCATCTTCTCAAGCCAAAGACAACAGGATTAGGTCTTTGGAAGATATCATTATAGATCTTTGGCATGACCCAAGTGATCCCAAAGCTATGCAGGCACTACCAAAGAAAAAAGAGGAAGATATAGCAGCTTTGAGGAAGATGGTCAAAATTCCAGCAACCCTTCACCCTCAAACAGAAGATGTTGCTCAGTAGAGAAAGGATCAAGATGTAGCAGCCATGCTGCTGACATTACACAAGAAATTAGTAGAAACAGAAGGGAGATTGATAGCAACAGAGGGTGCATTACAAGCAGCCCTAAAACAGAAAGAAGGAGGGCAGACATCTCAGCCCCCTCAGCCAGTGATTAACCTTGAGGAACCTCCTCAAATTATAAGTCCTCCCACAGGACAAACAGCTGGGACAGGCCCTTCAACATCAGCGCTAAATATAGCAGCAGCACCAGCAACAACATCAGGACAGGCACCTAGCCTTGATATGTAAAATATGATGAAGGAACTTCAAGCTCTGGAGGCCCAGATGGCAGAATTAAATGAAGCCAAGGAAAAATTGGCTACACTTAATGAAAAGTATGATAAATCAAAGCAAAGTGTAGCTGAAAAAACAAGAGAGGTAAAGGCTCTTGAGAAGAAGATAAAAGAACTGGAGAAAGAGCTCTCTCTTGACAAAGTGGTGGCTGAAATCAAGAAAGTCCTGTGGGCCAATATTGGTCAGTCTATAACAGATCAATGGCAATATATTGAAACCATCCATGAGCACATAGATCTCATAGGCAGGGCCCAAAAGGAAAGTCAAAGAGCAAGGGCATCTCTAGGCAATATGCCTGAGATAGCCAATAGGATGATCAATGTCCTTAATAATCACACAGGCCCCCAGTTGGCAGCAATGGGCATCTCTAACAGAACTGATACCATTTTGCTAGTAAAGAGGGTGCTGACTTTGAGAAATCTTGTGCAAACATTGGATAGAAGGTGCCAGGAAATGCAGACAGAGGTGAACAAATTCATGGAGAAATTTACAGCATTGCATAACAGAGGCCTTCCCAGCTTACTAAACAGTGCAGGAAGGTTACTATCCCATGAAAATTATGCCAAGAGGGTAAATACATTTGCTACAAATCAGATCACTGCAGCATCAAGTGCCCCAGAGGAAACAGGGCCTGCATCTGGGCAGAGCCTCTATGACAGAATAGAGAATTTGTTTTTTATCATGAACGAGATTAGACATCTGTTTGAAGTGCCTCCAAATTATTACAAATATATTGAGGCAGATGAAACCTTAGGCACAATTTTGAGACATCAGTTGCCTACTCAGGAATGGTGGACAAGCATGATACATACATTGCTGTGAAGAAAGAGATTTTTCACCAAACTTTTGTGCATCAATTATAAATCATCATGTTCAGAAAATTGATATATTCACTATGACTGGAAAAGAGTGGATTGAGCCAACTCAACAAACCAATTTGGACACTAAAGCAACACCGACAGATGCAGATGACAGGGCTGAGATAGCTACAGCACGACAAAGCAATAAAGGCATATTACTCATAATCAATACAAAGCACCCAACAGACCCAGTTGCCCTCAGAAGTCAAGAACTTCTGACAAACAGCAAGCAGCTGTTGTATATTCATTAAAGTAGCTTTTAATTTTGTAAAAATATCTTTGAAAGTTGGTAAGAGCCGTTATTGTGCACTAACTCAGAACTGAGATATTTTTGTGATATTTTGTATATATGCACCCCCGCATAGCTTATTGGGGGTTGTTGTTACTCATTTGTTCAAGAGAACTCGGCTGTATATCCTCTGAAAGATATAATACAAAGGAGCTGTTGGTTTCCAGAAGATATGTTTGGTTTGGACGTGCTATGATGAAACTATTGACTGCTGCAGGATTCTCGTGTTATGGCGTGATACAATAAGTGTTCTCTACCCGTATTTATGTTTTCATTTCTTGCTTAATCTATCTGTGATGTATGGTGTTTAATCTTGGTAGAAAGGTGAAAGACTAGTTCAGGATTTGTCCATCAAAGACACCCTAAACTCAATCCTTACTACTAAATATGTTTTCTTTAGGGTTAGCTGCAATCATGGAATTCTTAAATGCTCATATTTGCTCTAATCACATGATAAGTCTTTATTCAGTAATTCTCTATTGCTGCTGAGTAGGATTTGTTCTTCATTTCGTAATGCACTGTGAAAGAACTCTTAATTGCCTTTCCTGGTGTAATTCAGACTATTTCCTCTCTAAAAAATTCAAAGTTTGTATCATGAATACCCATCTAGCCTTGCAGTGAACCTCTCTTTATCACAGACATCAAATCCTATTCATTTCTAGACTCCATATGCCCAATGGACTGAACTCTCTTTGATGCTTGCATGCCCTTCTTTGAACAACAGCCAACAACCAAAATTCAAACAAAACTCTTACCTCATAACTAGCCTAAAATCTTCACAAAACAAAGTTAGAACTAAAAGAGAGAGCCCTCTCTGATTACAGGTAGGCTAGAACCTGTAATCCAAAGCTTGGTTAGTGGTTACCCCGGCCGTATTCCCTCAGGAGTCAAAGGGAACAACCTGGGTGTTAACACATCCTTATCTCTTTAACTGATGGATAAATTCCTCAATTAATGGAGAAACTGTTGCATGTCCCAACATAAACTTCATGTTTGATTTTCTACAACTAATTAAATAATGGTTAATTAATTAATTATTTTACAAATAGCTACTAAGATCAAATTCTAATTTTTACTTCTCTATTTTAGTTCAAGGACTAACTGAAATAGGAAGGTATCCCGAAATGCTATTTATAACAGTACTAAATTTAGCACTTCTATATTTAGCATTTCTTGTTGGTATTTTCAACAACAAATAATGCCTAAATTTTTGCAGCAAGTAGACCATCGTCAGCCCTTCACGCCCTGTAGTGGAATAATTCTTCTCAGCCTTTGATAACTTTCTGTTGCCGAAGGCTATCAGATGATCGATTTCTCTTTCTCCTGCTTGTGTTAATACTGCACCTAGTGCAATGCAAGACGCATCTACATGCACATGGAATTCCTTATTCCAGTCTGAAATCCTTCAAGATGTCGAGGCTTCCTTGACAGTCTTCATCCCAGCAAAAAATCACATCTTTTTTAAATAATTTTTCCATTGGTGCAGTTATCTGGGAATATGCGTTGATAAACTTTCTATAATATCCAGTGTGCCTCAATGTCACGTGCAACTAATTTACATTTCTAGGAGCTTCCAAATTTACAATCACGATGATCTTCACAGGGTCCATCATCAATCCCTTCTTACATATGACATGGCCAAGAAAAATTCCAAAGGGCACACAGAATATGCACTTCTTCAAATTCAGCACGATCTAATACCTTCGACATGTATGCAACATAAGGCGCTGGCTCGCAACATGGTTCTTCGCCAACCTAAACACAATCCAATCATCGAAATAAACCTCCAAAAATTTATGAATAAATTCCTTGAACGTCGCGATTACTACTAGGAAAAAAATTGTAGGCGCATTCTTCAATCTGAACGGCACTACTGTATATTGAAAGCAACCCCACTCCATCGCAAAGGTTGTCCTGCTTTGATCTTCTGGAGCAATCTTTATTTGATGATATCCCAAAAATCCATCAGTAAATGAATAAGCCTCCTGTCCACCAACATTCTCTAATACTTCATCAGTAAATGGTGTTGGAAACGGATCGTGCACACATGCATCATTCAACTTTCATAGATCTATGCATATTTGGATTTTGCCTTTTCTGTTTCTTCTCTTGGACCACCATTGGGCTTACCTAATTGGATTCCTCTATGGGTTCAATAATACCAACATCCAACATCTTATCCATTTCTTGGCGCACCTTTTCTTCATACTTTGTATTTAGCCGATAAGGTCTCTTCTTAATGGGCTTGACATCCGGTTTCAACATAATCTTCATAACACCTAAATCTCCGACGATCCTCTTCATATTTGAAAACTTTGTTGGGAAGAGATCCAGGTATTCACGCAACAGTTCAGCTACCTTATTGAATGTATATTCATCCCAATAATTCCCTATCTTTGCAAACTTAGGCTTTGCTTCAAATCCAATATTGACTTGTCTAGTTTTCAAAGGTTTTGATATATCTAGGTTTGCAATTTTCATTCCTTCGATTTCATGTTTCCTTCTATCTCTGGAATGTTAATATTCCATGGGTCTCCTTTTTCCTCTTCAAAAATCATACTGTAATACTCCAGCGCAGGACACAACTGTGTACTCCAATTCAGCTGAGCCCATTCTATCAGTTCCTTAGGTGTTATGAAAATAGCTACTTTTATCTCCTGGAGCGCTTCATCGATGCACTCAAACCCATCCTCAAAGCTAAAAGTTAATAAGAAACTCTCCCTTAAGATGTCCCATTCAGCTATCCCATGGCGAAGCTCCCTCTCCAAATACCATTTCATTGGAATTGTATCTAAGGTATGACATAAAATGTGCACCCATTATGGCTATGGTTCTGTTCCCCAGGCCTTAGTCCATCATGCCAAATGATCATGCAGATCATCCTTCCCATTGTATTTTTTTGTCATCTGGGTATTAGCATATACAAACCCTAATTTCATCATCCTTCTATATTCCTTCCATCCAAAAAAGCTCTACTTGTGCGTACCCCACCAACGGGCAAGTGTAGCATGCAACGCCAACTCGAGTGCCTCAAAGTGATGTTCTTCTGGTACTTCCCTTTCAATTTCATCTTTAAACAAATCCACATTAGTCAAACCATCATAATTTGGAAGATTTCTTACCTCGGTTGAAACACACCATAGTGATTTAATCATCATATTGCAACGAAGCATAGATACTTCATGCAACCAATTTTTCCAGTGTTCAATATCTTCATCCAAATATGAGGTGGCGGAGATATCCCTATCGCACGCAATTCATCCATCATCCGTACAATTGATCCAATCTTCATTTTGCACTATGATCTTGTATATCTGATCCAAATCATCATCACTTTCTACAAAGTTATGAACAGGTTCAGTATAGTGCGCTCCTTCAGCAGGGTCTAGTGGTACTACAACCCTGAGTGATTTCCTTTCAAATGTCATCTTTAACTTCTTCAAGTTGATTACCGTGTCCATATCAAAAGCCTAGCCAATTCTTAATAGTGCGGGGTATGGGTTACTATCATCCACTATTTCAATGACCTCAAATTCAGCCAGTGTGCTTATGCCCTCAATGTCCACCGTTACACCATATAAGAACCCCATCAGAATAGTCTTATGTTGATTTTCCATTCGCAACTAAATAGGAGACCACTACAGTGCAGGTCTCCCCATCCTTTCCGATGTATGCTTAGATAGGACATTTTCATTAGATCCTAGATCCAAGATTACCTGGTCCATTTCATATTTGCTTATCTACGCAGTGAGCCTCATCTCGTTCCCCGTTCGCTTCTTATGCTTGCCAATTTTCCTTGCTGTGTGTTGTTCAGCAGGAGTCTTTTCATTATTTGCACACTTGTCGATTAAATCTTGTAGCCCTTCTACTTATTTCTTATCGTGTAGTAACTTCATACAAGTCTTCAAAAGAGTAGATAGTACGGAAGGATCTACCTCTTGTGCCTTACTAGTTTTTGGCATTTTCTCTTGGCTTCCTGAGGTGAAGGCCTTAGCAAAGTTCCTCTTTGCTTCCATGAAGGTCTCTTTAGTGCGATTAAGAACAAAGTATACTTCCTTATCAACTGGCTTGCGCACCCACCTATCATTGTCAAGCTTCTTTCCTTTATCTGCACCAATGGCCATACCACTTCTTGTTACTATATTTACACTCTGATCTTCTTCATGGGGTTCTGCCCTCATCATCTAGATGTTTTTTGTAGGCTGCTGGGGCTGCGCCTTCTTTTCTTGCATCATCGCCATAAGGACCAGACATTATTCTATCACATGGTCAAACTATTGACAATACTGACATGAAAGATGCGTGGGGTTTGTACAATATCGCATGAAGTACTCTGCTTCACGATAATTATAGCAGATTACCTGCCCACGCCCTCGACTAGTTTCACTCCCTCTTCCTCTTCCTCGGCCTTCGAATCCTCCACGCGCTGATCTTGCACCCTGATCCTGAGGCCAGTTCTTTTCCTTCATTCAGTAGGTATGGGTTCTATCCATCATCAACTCATAACTCCTACAATGGTGTTCATCATGTCCCACAGATTTACAGAAATTGCAAAACAAATGTTGAGGGGTCTATACAAACTTTTGTAGTAAATGGCAATTATCAGTTGCGTGTTGTCATGTAACCTGACAGATAGCGCATCACACCACAACTCCCATGCTTGACCCAACATTATCTATTTTTTTACGGGAATAGACCCTCCCCCAATAAGATATTTCTTATAAACTGGGGAATGATCCTTAACGTGTCCATGGCAGTTGGATTTCAAGCACTAGACTTCAGTGCGACTGGGCTTCCTTTCCTTTCATCAGGCTCTGCAATTCCAAGTGTAGGCATTCCAGTTGCGAGTGAATTTGTTGCACTCCAAGGTTTGTATCTGATGCGGGTGAGGCATCCAGCCTCATCGCAATTCTAAGTCTTCTGCTTGCATTTCTATCTTTTGTTGTGATATAGGCACTCTTAAGTGCAACAAGAGTGATTCTATATACCTGTCACGATGCTGGGAATTTGTAAGCACCATGTTCGCTTCCCCAATCAAGAATTTCAACCTCTGATCAAAATCCCAAGGTGTCTCATCTACATTTTATGTTCTTTCTTTAAACTCAATCACCAACTTCGCATCTGAATTAGGATTTCTAAACTCCTTCTTCAGAGCTTGCTATGTCTCTATCAACATCGCGGTGGGGTTATTAGTGAAGTACTTAATGTACCATGTTAATTCTTGATCTTTTAAGGTTGTGAGCAGCTATTCTTTCTTGGTGCTATCATCTGTAATCTATTATACCTTCCATATAGCTCTTGTGACAAACCATAACTATTCAAGATCTTCACTCCCTACTCCTTTAAAAATAGGCATCTTCGTCGCATTTTCCATGCTGAATGGTGGTAGTGGAGGTGGAGGAGGTGAAGGTGTAGGTGTATGAGGTGGAGGTGGAGGTGGAGGTGGAGTGGACGGATGAGGTATCCTCGAGATAGCCTGCATAATTAACTGAATTGCACTTCACGGCATAGTCAGCACTGTCCCTTCGTCATCACTTGAAGGGGGTTCAATGAGCGAGCTATACACTAAGCTTGATCCTTCATTTCTTCTAAATAATCTCCCACTTCACGTAGCCCCAAACATCAAGGTAACTTCATAACCCTCTTTTCACATAACAACATTTTAGTGCAAGTCTTTAATGATTTCAAATACTTACATTGCGGTCCCTTAAAGAGCCTTCATTCCACTTCTCTATAGCTAATATTTATACCGATCACGATCTTAGTCTCAAAAATTCTATGTATGTGATCAATCCAATAATCCACAACCTGCGCAATATTGCTTCTTGATGCCTCCATAGGTTGCACTAGTTCAGGAATCCACATTATAGGGTCGTCAAGCCTCCACGTCCCATGAATATTGGCCCATTTAGACAACCAATCATGTAGTTTGTCGGGGAAGAAACAAAAGAAAGCGTTGATTTTATCTGTGTATAAATATCTCTCTTACCACCTCTCCTTGGATAATTTATGGCTCCTGTTCCCTTGAGCCGCAATCGCATGCACGTTTCAGTCAATCCACTTTCAATCTCTTTCTTTGTAGGAAACCATTTATCACACATCTCTTAGATAGATCCCAATCCCGTTATCAGAAACATTTGTTGTCTTAATGGGGCCTAACCCAGGTTCAGAGTTAATTGCGCGAACCAAAAAAACCATAAATGCTTGCCCTTTCGGCAACAAATTGCATAGCACAGGCTACAGTCTCACCCGGAGAAGAATTGGGGGATGCTAGAACTAGGTTTCTACATTTAGAGAGTGTGTGATAAGTAATCTGAAGCCCTTGTAGCTTAGACCTGCCTTCGCGCAGATCTATGTCTTCCTATGGTCCGCTACTTCAACTCTATCAAAACAACACTTAGATCTTCGTGAAGGTATGTGATCAAACTTGACAGACCTAAAAGAAGCAGATTGACAACTTTCATGCACTAAATAAAAACTTTAGATCTTCCTTCATGCAGATCTACTCAATTTGAACAGAGATCGTAACAGATCTAACCAGTACCTTTGTAAAAACAAATTCTTACTTAGTTCATGCATATATATTAAATATTCAATAGATTCATGCAACAATTATACTTTAGTCCACAGAAAATAGATCATTAAGCCATACTGCATAACTTGAACAGTATTAAGAATAAGACACAGAGGGAAGATATTTGTTCCAAAACCAATCTTTATTAGATTCAACACTCAATTTACAGACTCTTCCCCCCTATGCACTTAGTTGCAGGAACCTTCCCCTTTCGCCTAAGTACAAGAAATACAGCGTCCTGCCTTAGCACTTGCCCAAAACAATAATATTCTATCTTAGTTACCCTATCTAGACTTGCTATGACTCAAATATTTATAGCCTTAGTTTTACAATACCATGGCCCGATGCCTATGGGTGAGTATCAAAACGAACGTATCACTTACCCATACAAGGGACTAAAGCCCCTTTCACTCCTACTTAGCTATGTGCTTTTCTTCCACATTTCGCGAAGACTTTACATTCTTTTACAAAAAATGGTTAATCTAACCCAAAATTGACCCTAGGGACCCTTTCCCAACATGTGCCTTTTTAGATCACTGTACATTCTTACAATATACTTTTACCTGGCACAATAAGAGATGAAGGTGCATCTATTAGCATTTTGTCCTCAAATACTTCGCAAGATTTAGGTTCTCCAAACCCTGTGCCCATTACCCAAAATCTGTTAGCATTTAACAGAGGAACCAATTAACCATTAGGGATCCTTCCTAAGTTGCCTATTACTTTGGGAGGAAAAATAGTCTATCTCGATGTGATGGTTGTTCAAGGCCATTTTGATTTTAATTACTCCTTGACCATGACTATGTTTATGTGATGGGATCTCTTGTCTCTTCTCTCTTTCATGCGATATGTTTCTCGCATGAAAGAAGAATTGTGTAAATTGATCAACTTTTATCGCTTGGTCCTAATTTAACTCTAGATCAACCATCTTCTCTAAATGGTCTATGTTTGAAAGTGCTATCACCCCCACCACAAGTTAATTATGTGGCCACCTATCCCATGCCCATGTCTAGTGATGATCTAATCAGTGATATGGTACATCAAGTAATTGGAACATTGGAACCTGATATTTCCATTCAACCCCTTGATAGGTATCCCTTCTATAGTGTTGTTCTCCCATCTGATGAAAACTACTTGGAAGCCATGGTATCTTATATTCCATAATCAAGGTCATGAGGATATTTCTTTTACTATGTCAACCTCGTTGTAGAATGAAATAGGTCCCCATGAAGATAGTTCCTTTAACATGTCAACCTTGTTAAAAAATGAAATAGGTGTCAGAGCACAGTGCCTTTTCTTGTGTCAATCTCCTTAAAAAATGAAACAAGGTCTCATGAGTATAGTTCTTTTCCTGTGTCAAGCTTGTTTAAAAAAATGAAACAGATCCCGTTCCAATTCAAGTCTTTGTTTAGATCTCGTAAATTCCCAGTCGAGTCTTTCACTTGATCATGTAAGTGAACCTTCATTCCGTCCACCTATTAGTAACCCGTAGTCTACTTAGGTGAATGAAATGAAGCTTGGGGGGCATGTACCTAGGATTGAATCATTATGCTAGGGGAATGCAAACTCATCTCAAGCATAGTTTATTTTTGTTTCAAGCTTGTGTAAAAATGAAACCAATTCCAAGCATAGTTTGTCTCTGTTTCAAGCTTGTGTAAAAATGAAACCAAATCCAATGATAATTTGTCTCTGTTTCAATATTGGGTACAAATGAGACTAAATCCAAGCATATTTTTTTTCTCATGTTTCAAGCTTGTTAAAAAAGGAAACCATCCTCAAGTATACTCAAGAATTGTTTCCCATGTTTCAAGCTTGTGTAAAAATGAAACCAATTCCCATTTTACCTCTCATGTTTGCCATTTTTATCAACCTGTTTTTGCGAGATGCACCTTGGTTTTTTCATTCCATCATCACCATCTCTTTGGCCGATCATACAATTTCGCTTGGTTATTTTACCTTTTTCCGAGGAACATCTACGATGAGTGGTCTTATTACCCAACCTCTTGACCTTTACTAGTTAGACCAAAGGGTACCAGCATGGGTTTTCCTGCTAAAAGTCGCGTTGGGCTTGAAAATAGGGTTTTTTAACAAGCTATTCTAGAATTAATTCAAGGAACTTTTTTTCTTTTCAGAGATGCTCTGATTAATGTTTTCATGGTGAATTCATTCACAAATTTTGTCACTTTGTGACATTTTGGGAAAATTTTGACAACTCAGGGTATCAGATAGGGAGACCAAAAAAATACTATATAACAACAATTGATGATTTGGCATAGTTCTTTGGACAGGGAGTGTATACAAAGATACAACATCAGGTAGTCGTCGTTGTTAGGGAACGAATTTTGAAGCAAGTCTTCCCACAGATAACGACTCAAATTTCTTCTTAATGGTGAATAAGAGGCTAGTAGGCTGAAATATTTCACCTCACAACTTCATAGTTTTAAAATATGGCTTCACACAAACATACTAGATCTCATTCTGGTCCTAAACTACTTGCACCATTATCATATTCATAGATACTTGTACAAAATGCTTCCCTCAGACATAGACATGAAGCTTCTTCTTTTGATTTTCCATGAGAATTAGTTTCACAACCTAAATAATAAAAATGCATCCCAATACCTCCTTATGTATCTGATATACCTCATAAAGGATTAGAGCTTATCTCTAAGGGAATAGATCTAAAAATTTCTCTATTGGTTCATCAACTTGAGTCTTTTGAAATCCCCATGTTGCTTTCAAAATATTCTAATAGAGAAGCAAAACTTGAATTAAAATTACCTAGACTCAAACTAGGAGATTTTATATCCTTTTTTATTCATACCTACCCTTCCACTTTTGATCAACATGACGAGGAGTTAAAATTTTATACAAATCTCCTCTCATTTGAAGATCAAGAGATAGTTGTTCCTGAAGTCAAAAAGCTAACCAACCATCCTCAATTTCCAAAAAATCCTATAATCCAAAAACAACCATCCCTTAATAAACATTCATCTCCTAAAAACCCAAGTTCTCAGTGAATTATGGATTGTGTGGGACCAATTGTGGATGCTATATATGCAACATTAATATTCCTGTTAGCATATCAACTTCATGATTTCACTTATGGATATCTAAAGCACTTACCTGGATACAATGGGGAAAAAAAGTCAAATGCAGAAGATCATTTATCCACATTTTTGGATTTTGTAGATAATCCGAATATAGAACATGAAGATGTACATATGAGGATATTTGTCCAATCATTGGAAGGAAATGTTAGAATTTTGTTTAGATAGTTGTAGGAAAATTCTATTCGTTCATGGGAAGAGTTAACTAATATTTTTATAAATCAATGGGGAATAAATAAGGATCTTATTTATTATTTAACTGACTTTGATTATCTAAAAATAAACCCTAATGAACCCGTATCAGATTTCATCAAAAGGTTAAATAAAATTTACAAAAAGATGTCTGCAGGTTGTAAACCGCCAACTATTGCAACAAAAGTTAGGTTTTTAAAGGCTTTTGATGATGATTTTGCATTAATGTTGAGAAAAATGAAATATAGAACTTTGAAAGAAATGAAAAAAAAATGCAATTGAAGTTTATGCTAACATAGAAACATCAAGGAAGTTGAGAACTGAAGTAGAACAATCAGAGAGGAAGTTAAAAGAAAAAATAAAAGTTGGTTCATCATCCCAAATTAAGGAAGAAGAAAAGGCGGTTCCTTCTATTTTTAATGTAGAAAATGAATTAGAAAAGGTTAAAATTCCAAATCCCTTATCCGAGCTAACAAGAAAGCCTAGTCGTAATAGGAAAGAGTCTAAATGGACGTAGTCTTCAAGTGTAGATGTTGAAGGTGATGTTATTGTTGGAAATAATACTGAGAGGGGGAGGGGGTGAATCAGTGTTAGAAAATCAACCACTTTTCAATTTTCATATTCTGATTCATATACGCTACTTCAGTTAAATATATTCGTGTATATACGTGACTGTGTTAAAAGCAACTAGCGTACATCTAGTAAACTTTATGATTTAGTTAGTTCATCTTCAGTGAATGCATCATAACATTATTAACCATATGAACAGTAAATAGAATAGATCATCACACATAAAGAGCACACATGAACACCATGATATAAGGTGGAAACCCAAAGTGGGTGAAAACCACCTGTTGCAATTTGTTTCTATCTTCCTTTAATTAGAAACTTCTTTTACAATGTACTGGTGCAGTCCTTTACTAGCACGCAGGCTACAACCTGCAGAAGGCTACAACCTTCTTAGCTCTTGTACTAGCCGATCCATTTACTAGTACGTAGGTGCCTGCCTACTAAAGGCTCCAACCTTCACTCCTTTTCTAGCTGCTCCTGGAAGGGAGCTACAACCCCCTGGCTCTTGTATTGCCCGATATGTTTACCAGTATGTAGGCACCAACCTACTAAACTCTACGATCTTCCCAGGACCACGTTTCATACATTTTCATACTGGATCCATAAAAAAATCACCATTGCAATACAATCATCAAATACACCTGCATCATTAATCTCTGAATCACCCAATACTGAAACCCTGTCAACAACATAGTCACCAGAACACAGAACAGACAACATAACTCTGCAACAACAACTGGATCCAACTGCAACTTCAAATATCATACTTCATATTGTATATGCTACTCGGATGAACCCAACCTGCGTGTATACGTGCTTTTATCAAAGACAGCCCATGTACAGATCTGCAAATTCTACCTTATAACTTTGCAGCTATTTCATACATCAAAAGCTAACGTTCACAGAATAAACATGCGCCAATAATTTAGATCTAGTCTATCCATAATCAAACCATATAATCATAAACATTCCAAGCCTTAATATCGTGATGCATCATCCATCATCATCCGCATAAGTGCATCCTTGATTCAGATCAAGCTAAGCATCACAAACCCATAACTAGCATACTAGATTTCACACTTCATCAGATATTCATCACCTTCTCACATCACTCCTTGGCCTAATGATCTTCTCCTTATATAGGTTTAGGCTTCTCTTAATACCATGGTCTAAAACCATGTAGAAACAATACCTTGGACCCAATACCTGGGATCAACATTTTAGACCAAATACCACAGACCAATATCAAAATGCCATGGACCAAATACCACGGACCAAAAGTTAGTTTTCCGACATGTACGCGCCTTTCCTTCTGTGAACCTGCATGTGTACGTATACACGCATTTACTTCTATGAACCTGCGTGTATGCGCACTTTCATCAAGTCTAACTTGCGTATACCTTTCTTTTGACCTACTGCACTAGATCTGTCATCTGATTAAGTTGCCATCACCTATATTATACCTCTGAGTGAGTTGCCATCAAGAATAACACCTGTATCATAATGCCAACAATCTCCCCCTTTGGACTTGATGGCAACCACTACACCAAGTCACTCTCTCCCTTTGACATCAAGGGAAAAGGGCAGACCAAGATATTCTCTTCTTTGATATACATTCTGTTGTCCATACTCCCCCTGAGTACATGCTGAAGTTTCTGATTGAGCTCCCCCTTTGTACATGCCAAGATGTACCAATCTGTCCATGCTCCCCTCGAGCACATGCAAGGTCTGCAAAAGCATAACATGACTCTATACATACATCAAGCTCCCAATCAAGTGGGAATACACCATTTTTTACTCATCCACCCAACCAAGTGGGGATATACCAAATGTTTATACATGACTCATTACATCATCCATCCCATGCATAGTGGGGTAACAAAATACATCATATGCCTCACAAAGACCAAGGACCTAAACATGACCATGATAGTTATTAGCATCTGTCACTAGCATCTAGACTTGTAACCTGCAATCCATTCTTTTGGTCAAGCAAGATATGTCAATAAGCATCATCACCAAAGAATTCTAACCATAATGCCAACAATTCATTATTTGAAGTATATGCTCCCCCTGAACCTGTGCCATGCCATCATCAAAATAGTGACTGAATCATATCAAACTTCTGTACTGCTGCTTTTCTTCAGAGCATCATATACGCGACTTGTCTTCATGAAACCTGCGTATGAGATTTAGAACACTGATGTTCCACACTTCCAACTTCCTCTGAATCTGTCATGTATGTGTACTCTGCTATGCCACATCTTTTTGGCTGTACTTCCTTTTTCTTCCATATCTTCAACTGTTATCATGTTTTCTTCTTTTGGTTTGGTGTCCAAAATCTTCTCCTGCATTCTTTCGCTATATTTCCAGGCTTGTTTCATGCATAACATATTACATGTTTCATATTCCTCCTAAAATAGTCAATGTATATGTGACCAAACCTATTGCAAGAAAAACAATATCCCTTAAGGAACCTGGAATGTGATGATCTTTCTGTTTGACGGTCTTGAACCATTCTACTTCTGCATCTGGCTGCAACATGTCCAAGATTATGACATACATAACATTCAACATTATCCATTGGAGGAAATAATCGTCTATCACTTCCAAAGTTAGGAGCAAAATATTTTCTTTGAGAAATTCCTTTCCTTGTCTGTTGATGGGGTTGTCTTCTCATCTCCTTGTTGATCATTTTTTATTTCTCATTAGAGTTCCTTGCCTCACCTTGTGAACTAGATTCATCTTTAGTAGATTCATAAAAACCAAGACCAGTTTTGATAGCAGGCAACCTTTGACTACTAAGAATATCATCCAAGATCTTAGTACTATCTTGAAATCGTAATAGTTTATCTTTTTCTGCTAATTTACCTTTCAAGATATTTACCTTAGCTTGATGTTGTTCTTCCTTTTCCAGACATTGCTTCGTCAAAGTTTCTTCAGACTTTCTTCCTTCTTCCACTTGTTGCCTTAGGTTGAGAATCTCATTTTCTTGCTCTTCATTCAGCACCTACATCATTTGTCATACTCTGGAGGCACATTCCAACTAAGCTTTTAAGCTGATAATTTCTTCTTTGAGGGCACTCTCCCATTTGCCAGGTAGATCTTGTTGATCTATGATTTTATCTGATGCTTCATTTGCTTGTCCATCTTCAATCTGAGGTGATTCAGGATCTAAATACTTGCTTCCACTCAATAGCAGGCTGTCATTGTTCCTTTGAGCTGTCTTCTTCTTTTGACGCGCTTTCTTTCCCATTGTTCTATGGATCTCCTTCAAAAGATCAAGCTTCTGCTGAAGGACCTACTCTGATACCAATTGTTGGAAATAATACTGAGGGGGGGGGGGTGAATAATTATTAGAAAATCAACCACTTTTCAATTTTCATATTCTGATTCATATACGCTACTTCAGTTAAATATATCCACGTATATATGCGACTGTGTTAAAAGAAACTAACGTACATCCAGTAAACTTTATGATTTAGTTAGTTCATCTTCAGTGAATGCATCAGAACATTATTAACCATATGAACAATAAATAGAATAGATCATCACACATAAAGAGCACACATGAACACCATGATATAAGGTGGAAACCCAATGTGGGTGAAAACCACCTGCTGCAATTTGTTTCTATCTTCCTTTAATGAGAAACTTCTTTTACAATGTACTCGTGCAGTCCTTTACCAGCACGCAAGATGCAACCTGCAGAAGGCTACAAACTTCTTAGCTCTTGTACTAGCCGATCCATTTACTAGTATGTAGGCGCTGACCTACTGAAGGCTCCAACCTTCACTCATTTTCCAGTTGCCCCTGGAAGGGAGCTACAACCCCCTGGCTCTTGTATTGGCCGATATGTTTACTAGTATGTAGGCGCCGGCCTACTAAACTCTACGATCTTCCCGGGACCACATTTCATACATTTTCATACTGGATCCATAAAAAAATCCCCATTGCAATACAATCATCAACTACACCTGCATCATCAATCTCTGAATCACCCAATACTGAAACCCTGTCAACAATATAGTCACCAGAACACAAAACGGACAACATAACTCTGCAACAACAACCAGATCCAACTGCAACTTCAAATATCATACTTCATACTATATACGCTACTCGAACTAACCCAACCTGCATGTATACGTGCTTTTACCAAAGACAACCCATGTACAGATCTGCAAATTATACCTTATAACCTTGCAGCTATTTCAGACATCAGAACCTAACATTCACAGAATAAACATGCGCCAATAATTCAGATCTAGTCTACCCATAATCAAACCATATAATCATAAGCATTCCAAGCCTTAATATCCTGATGCATCATCCATCATCATCCGCATAAGTGCACCCTTGATTCAGATCAAGCTAAGCATCACAAACCCATAACCAGCATACTAGATTTCACACTTCATCAGATATTCATCACCTTCTCACATCACTCCTTGGCCTAATGATCTTCTCCTTATATAGGTTTAGACTTCTCTTAATACCATGGTCCAAAACCATGTAGAAAAAATACCTTGGACCCAATACCTGGGATCAACATTTCGGACCACATACCATGGACCAATACCAAAATACCATGGACCAAATACCACAGACCAAAACTTAGTTATCCGACATGTACACGCCTTTCCTTCTGTGAACCTGTGTGTGTACGTATACGCGCATTTACTTTTGTGAACCTGCGTGTATACGCACTTTCATCAAGTCTAACCAGCGTATACCTTTCTTTTGACCTACTGCACTAGATCTGTCATCTGATTAAGTTGCCATCACCTGTATTATACCTCTGAGTGAGTTGCCATTAAGGACAACACCTGTATCATAATGCCAATAGTTATCAATTTTCAAGATGAAAAACCTTCTATTATTTTTGGTCCACGTCTTGATATTCAAAGTGAGTGTGTTCCTTATTTTTATCTAAATTTAAAGGTCCATGATTTTATCCTCTATAATTGTATGTTAGATTATGGATCATATCATAATATAATGCCAAAAATCATTATGGATCAACCTCAATTCCAGGTGACAAGGCCTTACCATGATTTCTACACTTTTTATTCTAAGAAGTGTAGTGTTTGTGACTAATGAAATATTTGGTAGTGACCTTAGCCCAAATCCCTATAAAAAGTGTGGTAATGGATATCTCCCAAATTTGGTACACTACTATCAAGATCCTAGTGTTCTAAGATTGGAGGAAGTTTACAAATGGATATGCCATATGCCACTATTCCATTCTATGGGGGAGAATATTTGAGATCATACAGAGAAGTTAGATTTATAAATATAGTTACTGATTCCATACAAGTTGTGAACCACCCTATATGTTCCATTGATCAAGGCTTAGGGTGATTCATTTTGGTTGTTATCGAAGAATGTAATGTACAAAATGTTAGCACCTAAATCTGCCTTAGGCTGAAGGAAGGAAAAAAATTAGGGTAGCCACAAACCACGCTCAGTCTGGTAGCTAGCCCTACCAGAACAGGAGAGGGCTCTCTCCGAGTCACGCTCAATGAATAGATAAGCAAAAATGGTCTAAGATGACTTACAGTGAAATATTGATCTTAGGATAGTAAGTGAATATGGATACAGGAAACCATTTTCATGAATGACCGAGCTTCTGGGATGGTATGGGACCAACGGTCAGCAAAGAACAGAGAATTTAATACAAAGGCACAGATTATTCCGTGAGGCAAGGCAGGCAGAAAATGTAGCAATTTAGTTTGAGGTAACGCAAAATGAATAGATTTTTGAAGAAAGTGAAAAGGGCATAGTTACATGAATCCTTTTCAACAGAAGAAAAACATTGAACATGAAATTTTCCCATAGGAAGAGCAATAAAATTGAATTCTACCTAATCTCACTCAGAAAATTTCACTAGAAATGAACATGAATTGAATTATGAAACATAAAGAAATACATATGAAAACATAAGAGATACATTTTCTACACTCACAACCACAAGAATCTCATGAAACAGAGCCGCTGCATTTCATTAATTCTCTGTCAAAATTACACAGTGAATAAATAGAGTTTCTTTCCCACAGTCTCCTAGAAGTTACAAGCCAACCAACCCTTTGCAAATAAATTGCATACAATATATAGAATGTGTAAGGAAGAGATAGAATGCCCAAGGGTTGGGGAGTTACTCGAATCATTACAAAATGGAGATGAAGAGCCAACCATCAGCTATAGGTGTAGCGCTACAAACATGACATTTGGCTTGGGTGACCGTTTGCCTTCCTTCACCACTTGGATAGAAGCCAATCTGGAGAAAAACTACTTTAAATGCTGCCTTTGCTGCCAAAAAACCGAAGTGTAGATGAGCGGGCACACTTGGAGAAGTTGCGAACCGAAATTTTGCGAAACGGAAGCAAATTTGGCAAGTTTTCCTCTGTGCGCTGCGCTAATTTTGGGGCCTATTTTGGGGCACTTGCAGGTGTCCAAAATGTGCCCAAGTTGGATTGTTGGAAATCCTGTCTTGTCTGCTTTCTAACCCCACTAGAATTTTTGAATTTGGTGCTCATTTTCCCCTCCAAATCTCCATTCTCCCAAGACTGCTCCCCGTGTGGGAAAAAAGGGGCAGAGAGGCCATTTTTGGGTGTTTTTTGACCTTTTGGAGACTCATATATTACCAAACTTTCTTGTCCAAGCACCAATAGTCATGATTTTCCATGCTGAATCCAAAAATGCAAACCATTCCTCATTTGGAGCTCTAGAATTTTAGCGCCGCGCCACAGGGATAAAAACCCTGTGTTTTGCCCAAAAATTTGTCATGTGACCAAAAATTCCCCAAATTTCTTGAAATTTGGGCTAGAGGTTCCCTATGGGGTGTTATGATGGGCCAAGGAAGCCTCAGCCAATATTCAAAGCCGATCTTTCTCTTTTGCCTCTTTTGCCTTTCTTGTTGCTTTCCTCAATTTTGCCTTCTAACTCTTTATTCGGGCCTTTGCACTCATGTTTCGTGCCCTGTAATGAAAATCCATGTGTCTCAGTAAAGAAAGGTCCTTTTCACCCTTGTCCAGCAGCCTCTCTAGGTGGATGTTGATCCACTCTAGCCAGGACTTACAGTCATTGTTGATTTCTTGCTCCAAGGTAGTGAGCTCGATCCTCCTTTGTTGGGCAGCATGTCGATTCTCACGGAAGTTTTGCAGCTCCATGATCTCATGCTGGTCCTCAAGCTACTTGTTTCTCCACTCCAAATACTTGATGATCCATTTGGCCCTCTCCACATTGAGTGACAAGTCTTGGATCTCTGTGTTATGCTCCTGAATAGTCATCCTAAGTCAGGCACTCTCCACATTTGCATCATCATCTTGAATGAGGATGAAATCGGCCTCCTGTTTCACCTGATGGCCTCTCATAATGCATAGGCTTTCTTGTCCTTGTCCTGTATTGCTCCGAGGGAAGCATCAGCAAGAAAATCCAACTTAACCTTCTCTTTTTGCCTGATTAGGGTTTCCTAGAGTATTTTCTTCAACTGCTTGATTTTGACTTTGGAGACCTGATTCCTTGTGTAGCAATGAGTAGCCATGTGTCTTTGAAATTTTTTGTCTCTTTTGGCCCTCTTAAGAAGATTGTTTAAATGGAAATTTACTTTGTCAAGCCAAAACTCCCTATTTTCATTGATTTCTCCTGCAAGTAGGTCAACTGAAGACATCTACTCCCTTTGTTGCTGAAGTTCCCTTTTGAGTCCTCTAGTCTTTGGACTCTTCCTTGTCACTTGCTCTTGATGCTCATCTGAATCATCTGTGTCAACTAATTATTTTCCCTTTACAACTTCTTTGTTAACATCAACCTTACGGTTATTCAAGAGTAGTTGACTTACCTTCAATTGCTCATTATCCTGCTCTAGGAATCAAAACATGAAACTGGCCTTAGAAAAATTGTCCCTAAGCTCTTTGATCTTAGCATCTTTCTCCATGATGACCTAATCTACTATCTTATTCTATTCATTGACATTCAAGTTTACCATATGAGTGTAAAGATGGAATTGCCCCTCATCTTGCAAAGGTGCCTTATGTTGTGATGGTGATCCCCGTTCTGCTGATGTAGGCTTGGACCCTTCCACAATGTTTGGAGAAAACAATGAGTTTTTAAACCCTGGCAGCAATTGGCTTGAGGATCTTTAGAAGTAGGTTTTGAGAATTTTTGTTGCAACCACTATCACCCATAAACCATCGTCTCTTATCATAAAATTTGATGCAACAGCAAGATAGCAAGCCTACCTAGCAAATCTATGCAAAGTATGAGCAATTTGGGGAAGTTTCCAGTAATTTTTGAGCTTGAGGCTATATGCGCCGTGCTAAGAACCCAGTGCACCGTGCTCTCCATGTGCGCCGTGCCCGTTCAAATTAACACTGGGAAATTCCTCCCAGTGCGCCCCGCTCTCTATGTGCGTTGCGCTCCTCCTGCTGCGTGTCGCACCTTTTCTGGAAGAATTTTGGAGGCCTTTCTGGTGTCCAAATTAGGCACATGATAGCGCACTGGAAAGTTCCTTGAGTCTACTTTCCAAACCAACTGGAATGTTTCAATTTGGAGTTCATTTTCCTTGTCAAAAATCAAATCTCCCAAGACTAGTCAATATGTGCCAAATGAGGTTGCCTCAAGGCAGAGTGTTGTTGCAGTCAACTTTGAATGCCTTCCTCAACCCAAAATTGAGCTCATGATAGCTCATTGGAAAGATATGTGTGTGTAGTTATTATTTGATGCATCAAGAAAGTCATTTTGCCAACTGAGCTAGGAGAAAACTTGATTTTCCCAAGGTCACTTCAGAGGTGCATCAATTCTCCTGAGGCAATTGTATTTTTGGCATTTCTATAACCTTGGTCTATTGTGGATAAAAACCTCTCTAAATTTTTCCAAATTCATCTTTCCTTGCTCAGAATTTGAGTGAAACCTACCCCGATGTGTGGAACAAGAGATTTGTCGAAATGAAGCGAAATGAAGGGGATAGGGAGCTTCTAAATTCTTGAGGAAATTTTGGGAAGCAGGGAGGGATGTTAGAAAGTAGGGGAAAGTGGAATCTCATAAATTGAGTGAGGGGAAGGGGTCCAAAAAGGCAAAACACAGGCCCAACCTAGAAAATTGCCAGTTTGTAGCAAGAAACTAGGGTTTGTGCGAAAATGAGGAATTTGGGGGATCTCAGTGATGGGAAGTGTCTAATAAGGTACTTTAAGGATAGGGGAAGGTGTATGAACATTAGGATACAATTTTTTCCGATGATTTGACCGTCCAGAGAAATTTCCTTCAAAACCCTAGGAGAGGAAAATGAACCTTGCCTAGGTAAAACTGAAGCATGAACAAGGTGTAAAATTACCCAATGGAACTTGACATGATGATGACAACCCTTTGAATGATGTTACACTCAGTTGAATGGTGACATGGAACGAAATTTGGACAACTTTGATAAGGTTAAAATCAAACCCTAGACGTAATGCCTAGTGACCAAATTTTTCTTGAAGACTCACTGAAATGACAAAATTTGACCTTAACACCTTAAAATCTCTTTGTAAGAGCATGTTTGATTGAAGAATGTAATGTAAAAAATGTTAGTACCTAAATCTACCTTAAGCTGAAGGAAGGAAAAAAATTAGGGTAACGACAAACCACGCTCAGTCTGGTAGCTAGCCCTACCAGAACAGGAGAGGGTTCTCTCTGAGTCACGCTCAATGAATAGATAAGCAAAAACGGTCTGAGATGACTTACAGTGAAATATTGATCTTAGGATAGTAAGTGAATTGGGATACAAGAAACCATTTTCATGAATGACCGAGCTTCTGGGATGGTATGGGACCAACGGTCAGCAAAGAACAACGAATTTAATACAAAGGCACAGATTATTCCATGAGGCAAGGCAGGCGGAAAATGTAGCAATTTAGTTTGAGGTAACACGAAATGAATAGATTGCTGAAGAAAGTGAAAAGGGCATAGTTACATGAATCCATTTCAAGATAATAAAAACAATAAACATGAAATTTTCCCACAGGCAGAGCAATAAAATTGAATTCTACCTAATCTCACTCAGAAAATTTCACTGGAAATGAACATTAATTGAATTATGAAACATAACGAAATACATATGAAAACATAAGAGACACATTTGCTACACTCACAACCACAAGAATCTCATGAAACAGAGCCGCTGCCTTCATTAATTCTCTGTCAAAATTACACAGTGAAGAAACAGAGTTTCTTTCCCACAGTCTCCTAGAAGTTACAAGCCAACCAACCCTTTGCAAATAACTTGCATACAATATATAAAATGTGTAAGGAAGAAATAGAATGCCAAAGGGTTAGGGAGTTACTCGAATCATTACAAAATGGAGATGAAGAGCCAACCATCAGCTACAGGTGCAGCGCTACAAACATGACATTTGGCTTGGGTGACCGTTTGCCTTCCTTTGCCACTTAGATAGAAGCCAATCTCGAGAAAAAATACTTTAAATGCCGCCTTTGGTGCCAAAAACCGAAGTGTAGATGAGCGGGCCCACTTGGACAAGTCGCGAACCGAAATTTCACGAAACGGAAGCAAATTTGGCAATTTTTCCTCTGTGCACCGCGCCATTTTCTCTGTCCACCGTTCTACTTTGGGGCCTATTTTGGGGCACTTGCAGGTGTCCAAAATGTGCCCAAGTGGGCTTGTTGGAAATCCTGTCCTGTCTACTTTCTAACCCCACTAGAATTTTCGAATTGGGTGCTCATTTGCACCTCCAAATCTCCATTCTCCCAAGACTGCTTCCTGTGTGTCAAAAAAGGGGCAGAGAGGCCATGTTTGGGTGTTTTTTGACCTTTTTGAGACTCATATCTTACCAAAATTTCTTTTCCAAGCACCAGTAGTCATGATTTTCCATGCTAAATCCAAAAATGCAAACCATTCCTCATTTGGAGCTCTAGAATTTTAGCGCCGCGCCATTGAGAAAAAACCTGTGTTTTGCCCAAAAATTTGTCATGTGACCAAAAATTCCCGAAATTTCTTGAAATTTGGGCTGGAGGTTCCCTATGGGGTGTTATGATGGGCCAAGGGAGCCTCAGCCAAGATTCGAAGCCGATCTTTCTCCTTTTCCTCTTTTGCCTTTCTTGTTGCTTTCCTCAATTTTTCCTTCTAACTCTTTATTTGGGCCTTTTAACTCATGTTTCGTGCCCTGTAATGAAAAGCCATGTGTCTCAGTAAAGCAAGGTCCTTGTTGGCCTTGTCCAGCAGCCTTTCCAAGTGGATGTTGATCTGCTCTAGCCAGGATTCACAGTCATTGTTGATTTCTTGCTCCAAGGTAGTGAGCTCGATTCTCCTTTGTTGGGCAGCTTGTCGATTCTCACAGATGTTTTGCAGCTCCATGATCTCATGCTAGTCCTCAAGCTGCTTGTTTCTCTACTCAGAATACTTGATGATCCATTTGGGCCTCTCCACATTGAGTGACAAGTCTTAGATCTCCGTGTTATGCTCCTAAATAGTCATCCTAAGTCGGGCGCTCTCCATATCTACATCATCATCCTGAATGAGGATGAAATCGGCCTCCTGTTTCACCTGATGGCCTCTCGTCATGCATAGGCTTTCTTGTCCTTGTCCTGTATTTCTCTGAGGGAAGCATCAACAAGAAAATCCAACTTAACCTTCTCTTTTTGCCTAATTAGGGTTTCCTGGAGTATTTTCTTCAACTGCTTGGTTTTGACTTTGGAGACCTGATTCCTTGTGTAGCAACGAGGATCCATGTGTCTTTGAATTTTTTTTTCTCTTCTGGCCCTCTTAAGAAGATTGTTTAAATGGAAATTTACTTTGTCAAGCCAAAACTCCCTATTTTCATTGATTTCTCCTGCAACTAGGTCAATTGAAGACACTACTCCCTTTGTTGCTGAAGTTCCATTTTGAGTACTCTAGTCTTTGCACTCTTCCTTGTCACTTTCTCTCGATGCTCATCTAAATCATCTGTGTCAACTAATTATTTTCCCTTTACATCTTCTTTGCTAACATCAACCTTATGCTTATTCAAGAGTAGTTGATTTACCTTCAATTGCTCATTATCCTTCTCTAGGAATCAAACCATGAAACTGGCCTTAGAAAAAATGTCCCTAAGCTCTTTGATCTTAGCATCTTTCTCCATGATGACCTAATCTACTATCTTATGCTATTCATTGACATTCAAGTTTACTATATCAGTGTAAAGATGGAATTGCTCCTCATCTTGCAAAGGTGCCTTATGTTGTGATGGTGATCCCTATTTTGTTGATGTAGGCTTGGACCCTTCCACAATGTTTGGAGAAAACAATGAGTTTTTAAGCCTTGGAAGCAATTGGCTTGAGGATCTTTAGAAGTAGGTTTTGAGAATTTTTGTTGCAACCACTATCACCCATAAACCATCGTCTCTTATCATAAAATTTGATGCAACAGCAAGATAGCAAGCCTACCTAGAAAATCTACGAAAAGTGTGAGAAATTTGGTGAAGTTTCCAGAAATTTTCAGGCTTGAGGCTATATGCACCACGCTAAGAACCCAGTGTGCCATGCTCTCCATGTGCTTCGCGCCCGTTCAAATTAACACTGGGCAATTCCTCCCAGTGCGCCGCGCTCCTCCTCCTGTGCACCATGCTTTTTCCAGAAGACTTTTGGAGGCCTTCCTAGTGTCCAAATTGGACGTGGGATAGCGCGTTAGAAAGGTCTTTGAGTGTACTTGCCAACCCAACCGGAATGTTTTAATTTGGAGTTAATTTTCCCTGTCAAAAATCAAATATCCCGAGACTGGTCAAAATGTGCCAAATGAGGCTGCCTCAAGGTAGAGTGTTGTTGCAGTCAACTTGTGAATGCCTTCCTTAACCCCAAATTGAGCTCATGATAGCTCATTGGAAATTTCTATGTGTCTAGTTATCATTTGACTCATCAAGTAAGTCATTTGGCCAACTGAGCTAGGAGAAAACTTGAGTTTCCCAAGGTCACGTTAGAGGTGCATCAATTCTCTCGAGGCAATTGTATTTTTGGAATTTCTCTAAAATATGGCACCTGTATAAGAAGTGAAGGAGGTTTTTCTTGGTATATTGTGGAAAAAGATCTCTCTCAGTGTTTCCAAATTCATCTTTCCTTGCTCAGAAACATAATTTGAGTGAAACCTACCCCGATGTGTGGAACAAGAGATTTGTCGAAATGAAGCGAAATGAAGGGGATATGGAGCTTCTAAATTCTTGAGGAAATTTTGGGAAGCAGGGAGGGATGTTCGGAAGTAGGGGAAAGTGGAATCTTAGAAATTGAGTGAGGGGAAGGGGTCCAAAAAGGCAAAACACAGGCCCAACCTAGAAAATTACCAGGTTGTAGCAAGAAACTAGGATTTGTGCAAAAATGAGGAATTTGGGGGATCTCAATGATGGGAAGTGTTTGATAACGTACATTAAGGATAGGGGAAGGTGTATGAACATTAGGATAAAATTTTTCCGATGATTTTACCGTCCAAGAGAAATGGCCTTCAAAACACTAGGAGAGGAAAATGAACCTTGCCTAGGCAAAACTGAAGCATGAACAAGGTGTAAAATTACCCAGTGGAACTTGACATGATGATGAAAACCCTTTGAATGATGGTACACTCAGTTGAATGGTGACATGGACTGACATTTGGACAACTTTGACAGGGGTAAAATCAAACCCTAGACCTAATGCCCAGTGACCAAATTTTGCTTGAAGACTCACTGAAATGACAAAATTTGACCTTGACACCTTAAAATCACTTTGTAAGAGCATGTTTGAGCACTGGAGGAAGGCTGCAAAGACTGACACTAACACAAAATAGAACTGAATACATTCTAAATATTCCCGAGTCTTAAAAAAATTATATTTGGAGAATGTATTTTGATGGAGCTTCTTCCAGAGATGGATCAAGGGCTAGAATTGGTTTCATTTCACTAGAAAATAAAATTATTAAACAATCTTTCAAACTAGAATTTGAAGTCACCAATAATGTAGCAAAATATGAAGCATTAATTCTTAGTCTGGAATTAGCTAAGAAAATGAAAGTGTAGAGATTATCAGTATTTGGTGATCTCGAGTTAGTGGTGAAACAAATTAGAAAATTTTGTAAGAATAAGCATCCCAGATTAAAAGCTGACAGGAATGAGGTATGAGACTGTATATAAAATTATTTTCAAGCTTTCAACATTTTATCTATACCAAGGGAGGATAATCTACAAGCAGATTCTATAGAAGTTTCAACAAGCACCTTAAAAATTCCAGATTCCTTCCAGCTACAATATCAGGTTGAAGTTAGTTACAAACCTTTTCTCCCAGACAATGTGAAACACTGGAAAGTATTTTAATGTAATATCCCAACCATGAGTTACCTGATTTTGCCATGTAATCTCATCATGTAATTGAATTATCAAATATTAAATGGGATAAATAAGGGACATAGATTCCAAGAGGTCGTGGGAGGTAAAATTTCTTGAGAAACTCAGCGTTCTTGTTGAAGGAAGGAAAATATGAACTATGTAACAACCATTAAAGGCTATTTGTTGAGATTTAAATGCACAAGATGACACTATCGATCGAAATTAATTAGGCTGCAATACCAGGAACAAGCCCATGGCTTGGAAATTGAAACAAGGAAAACCAAACAATAAAAGGACAGGAAAAATTAAGGAGAGACAGGGGTGCTAGCAGAGAACTGTGCAACAGTAGAAAACAAAAGGAGAGGACACTCATTCAGGGGGATAGAGGAAGAAACAATGATGATGTAGATCCGAGAGGAACAAATTGATTAACAAAACAACCATATGATTTGTTAAATTAATATCTCTCCAAAACGTGGTTCTACAAATTAATTACATGGCTATTTATTCTGGAGGAGGAGAACTATCAAATTCCTCAAAGAGAGAACTCCTTCCTATATATTTGGAGGAAGTTGAGACAAATCCTATCAATTCTAGGAATCTATCATAACTACTTAATCTCCAACAAATTCTAGTAGCCTCCATAAAATCTAGAGTTCTCTAAGATTTTACAAATTAAACAAATAATAAATACAAACTAGAAGATGCTACTGCATCAGACTCCCCAAGTAAAATAAATTCTTGGTCTCCCAATCATATGGCTTTAGAAATTAATTAAGCTCCTCCTAGATCCCAAACTTTAGTCTTTTTTTTATCATCCATTCTTTGTTGTTCTGCTTCAATGGTTGTGACTTGTAATTCACTAGGATTGCAAATTTTTTGTTACGATTCTCCTCCTTTTTTGATGTATACTTGAGTAGTCAAATGTATCATGTTGTTTTATTTTTGCCTCTTCTTGCAATATCTTGGTTTATATGCTTTCTCCATTAGTTTCTTTAATTCTTCATTGTCAATATCCGATCTAGTTTCCCATTGAAGTTTATTGCTACTAGATTGGAATATCAATTAATCATCTTTAACATTAAAATGAAAATTACATTAAGGTTCCATATTTTCATTGATTGAACATTTCTCTTTCTTATCTTCAACTTGATCAGATTCAGATTCCATCATCATCTTCTCTAGCAATTGTAATTCTTCTTCACATTTCATAAGAATTTTACAGTCACTTTCAAAAATCATTTCAAAATATTGGCCTCCATTCCTACATGAAACATATTTAGTATCTTTTTCACCATATGCAACACATCCTGCATCCACACACCAATTATTAGATTTAAAAACATAAGCTTTTATAGTCTCGACAGAAAATTTTGTCCTCTAGTCTTTATTTTTATCTTCCAAACAATATTCATTCTTGTCATATTTTCTATGAATATTAACCCTTGTTCAAGATCATAAATGAAAAATACTTCCTCATCATCCTCATTAAGCATTGTTCCTTTCTCTGTTTCACAAATGCACACATTCATTTCGGTTATCTCTAGTTCTTTTGCTTCTCTTAACAAAACTTTCAACTTGTGTTTATGTCTCCTTGCAATCAAAACTTGATAGGCCATCTAATTGTCTTCTTCATTATCCATCCATTTTTTGGATTCTGTAGCAACTCCATCAACACATCAAGTCGTGCCTTCACTTCAATGATCTCTTTCTCAAATTCTTCATCACTTACGCCAACTTCTATGGCATTGGTGTGGATTTTCCCTGTATTTTGAAAATGACTATCCATATTCATATTCATCTCCTTCTTCCCTTGCATAATCTGCAAACTACTTTAATATCCTTTCAAATTGTCTTTACATTAAATTAACTAGACTCTCAGTGTTGGTTTCTACTGATCGTGAACCTAATTAGAATTAACGACTCAAACTTAAATGCAGTTTTGACTTGACTTATGACTCTTTAACTCTAGACTTCTAATATGACATCAACTCTTTACATCAATGGACCTTGGGTGTTGGGTACAACAAAAAATGCAACCTTTTATAAAATTTGTAAACAACTCAAATTTTAACTTGACTCCAACTTAAACTCTCAAATTCACTTGTGACTTGAATTTTACCTCAAAATAAATTTACAAAGCCTTATTTTCAACTTACTTTCATATTCCACTCATTATTTAACCTCCATAACTTTTAATTGAAGCTCCAACCAAAAATTTCTTTTGAATCGAATGCCATCCACTTAGTGACTAAAACTTACAACACCTTTTCATACACGCATAGACATTCAATCTCATTCCATACTTTTATGGTATAATAATAAGGAAACGTTTTAAATATGTTTCACTTTTTCCCAAGATTCTTTTTATGATGTCATAATAATGAAGATGACATAAACCAATTAATTATCCACCATTATTGAGAACGCCTTTTCAAAAATAAATTTTATACATCTAGGTTCACTCCAACGTTCTTTAATAGACTTTTTCTCTATAACTTTCACCTCTTTTCCCATTCTTTCTCTCATGTACGATTAAATCCTTGGCTTCTTCTCCTCACTTGGCATAATGCGCAATGCTATCCCATTGAAAGGATCATGGTCTCCATCACAAGGCTCCTCTTGACACTTTTATCTAAAAACATTATATTCCTTGACAACATTCGAAATCTCTTCAATCCTTATGGACAACTACTCCTTGTAGCTACCAATCTTGATTAGGTATCTCTCTTCTCAGTTGTTAGCAATAAGGCTTCCCCATAACACGATGTCCTTTCTCACACGATGGCTATATGCAACTTCTATCCAAGACACATAGGAAATATTCTAGCTATGTTATCTACGAATTCATCTACATTGCTCCGGAAACCAACTTCAACATCATCAGGTCTTCACGGAAGGGGATATTCCATGCATTACATAACTAAATCCTATTTCATACCAAAATGATGATGCAAAGATGAGAGGAACAAATTGATTAAGAAAACAAACGTATGATTTATTAAATTAATTTATCTCCAAAACTTGGTTCTATAAACGAATTACATGACTATTGATTTTGGAGGAGGAAAACTCTCGAATTCCTCAAAGAGAGAACTCCTTCCTAGATATTTGGAGGATGTTGAGTGAAATCCTCTCAATTCTAGGAATCTATCCTAACTAATTAATAGCCAGCGAATTATAGAAGTCTCCATAAAATATAGAGTTATCTAATATTTTACAAATTAAATAAATAATAAATAAAAAATAGAAGATCCCCCTACATCACAAAAGACTAATTGGTAGAAAAGAAAAGTAGAGAACTAGAATTCAAACTTCAATGGGTAAAGGGAGGGGGCTCGAAACTCTGCAGAAGAAGATTCTAGTTGTAGGAGAGTAGCAAGCTTATGGTTCTCACTAAAGTGTTGTTTTCCTTCATTGAATAACTATAGGGTGAGGTAGCTGGTTCTAGAAATCCCTATGCATTAGTGAACAGTTGAGCAGTTGGTGGGTGGAGGAAGAGGAGGCTCCATAGTCCTTGTTTTTAGCTGGTGGATTGGTGTGTATTCCCTTGAGAAAGACAACCTCATACCATTGGAATCTGGCTCAGGGGTGCCAACTGCAAGTATTTTGGATGCAATTTTTCTATGGTTGGGTGGAGAGACTCAGTTTACCAACTCCAGTATAAATTCAAGATAAGTATTTCTCATGTGTAATCCTTGTACGAATTCTGGAGTAAAATGTGAATGGCTTATAGGGTGGTGGTTTGCATGATAAGTATTGAATCATTGATATACTAACTAATAGGTTATGACCCATATGGGGATGTATCAATAAGCATGAATGTTTCATAGGATCGATGGCTTTATGCTAACCTTCTACTGCAGGTTGGGTTCATTGGTACTAACATGGGGATTGCACTAGTGAAATGCTTGCCCCGTGAAGCCAATGGGGTCATTTCTAAGGTTTGAATAACTTGGGTCCATGTTGTGTTGTTAATGTATGAACATGTGGATGCACCTTTATGTAGAGATGGTAATGATTGGTATGTTAAATATATTTGAATGTGTGTGCTGCTCTGAAATGAATGATATTGTTAAGTAAACTAAGTGTGTGCTTTTGAACTGGAAATAAAAGTGTTGTGTGAATAGTTTGCTGATGTTGATCATAGAATATGTGATGCACAAAATGTGTAACAAACCACATGATAATAAGGAGTATGATATGATGTTGAGTTGAACCTTAATATGAATGCAGTACTTAACGGTGTTGAGAGAAACACATTAATAAATAACACATACAGTGAAGCCTTGAAGGCGTTTACCAAGATCTACAAAGATTTGAACTAAAAACATGATAATATTGGCATAAAAATCCTCTTTTATTACTAGATAATGGTTACATTGGAAATGCTTGTGTCAACAAGGTCTGTGAATACACATTTAGATGTATAAATGTACATATACACATATTGGCTATAAGCCTATGATTCAAACTCTAAGACACTATACTCGTGTGGAGGAATCGTTCCTATTTTAAATATAATGACTTGTAAACTTATAAAAGGGGCTTTCCGCATCCTTGCATTATGAATGGAAAGTACCACTATTTCATTGGTGTTGTTGGTGAACCACCTCAAGATGGACACCATTGATTGTGTCATGCCTTGGGGCTGAATGCCCTAGAGGTATTTGACAAGCACCATAGTGTAGCTGGTGGAGGTGTTGTAAGCTATAGGGCTACTAAGAACCATTATAGGCTCCTCAACCTTGAATTTGTAGCAACCTCCATTCTTACCATAGGGGATTTGGTGAAGAGGGCTGCATGTCCCTACCAATAGCAAAATTCCCAGGAAACCATTGAGTCGCACAATGAAGTCGCTTAGAGGCTTTCTTTGGAGCATGGAACCCCTAGCTTGTTGCTGTAGATATGAAGTCCCTTCAGGAGTCCACTATAAGTCCTTAGGAAAGGGTGACTCAAAGGTTTCTAGCATCAACATGCGTGGAATTCCCTATCATTAAACAGGGAATACCTAAAGGCTTAGAACTCATTGGAGTGGATTCCACCTAAACTCAAGAGGCATAACACCATATAAGAAATATTTAGTCTGATGTTGGTAGAGTGATGAACCCTTGATGTAGATGTGGAGGTCTACCAAACCTCTAGTCAGAGCTGCAGTTGAGATGACTAGCTTGAGGAAGATTGCCCGATGGTAGAGCTTGTCTTTGGGGAGATAACAAATATCTTTGTCTAAGACATTCCATGAGGTAGAGTCAAAGTTCCTTGATTGAGCGATAGCAAAATGCTAACGAAAAATGAGGCATTGTGGCACAAACGAGCGAAGCCTTAACCTTATAGAAAAGGTTGAGTAACGTTATCCCTTCCAGAAGAAATACCCTAGTCATGGAGGCTTCTCATTGATGCCATTATTCCCTCTAATGTGATTAGTTTTGAGAGTATTGACGTGGCTAGGATTTTTAAAACTTGAACCTCTCCAAAGGTGTAAGAGATAGATAGTCGGGATTAAAGCACAGGGATGACGCGACAAATGTCATGTGCCCGATGATTCTGCTATTCTTGGGTGGGTTGGCCCACAACCCAAATTAGCCTAGACATATATCCTAGAGGGATGATAAGAAGGCGAAATGGAAAGTGTCGGGCCACATGGTGGTATTCCGGTGATGTTAAAGGTAGTCAGATAGACAGGCCTTGAGGTTCCTAAAGTGGCTTTCCATCTAATTGATTACACATATCAATGAAAAAGAGATACTCTGGAGGAACCCCTTCCAAAACCACAATCCTCTTAGGAGTGGTGCCAGAACTAGACTTTAAAACTAGGTGTTTTTTTATAATGGAGGTTGATTGTAGGAAAAGGCCTTGGTGGCAGAAATTTATTTTCTTGAATCGCATCAAAGAATCACGTCAGTAGGTCAACAAGTGGCAATAATGACATCATTACCTGGAGGTATGATCATGAGGGTTAATAAATAGGCGCAAATAAAATGTACTAGGTGTAGAGTGTTGAGACACAATTGTAGTGAACAAAGCAACAACTAATGGAAATGACGCTAGGAAAGGCCCACAAGATAACTCATCCCTGGAAGAAGAGCCTGATGGGTATTTAGTGGTGCGTAGGTGAAATCATCAAGAAAATTATGGTAGGATGACACCAGAGGTATATGTGGTTGGACCCACTCTTTTGTGGTGGCATCATTGGCTGGGTACTAGCCCACAGACCACATTGGCCCACTAAAGTTCACCTGGAGGTTTATTGGTGCGAAAGAGTCAAAGGAATAAGGTAAGGCCTGAGAGGTTGATACAAGTGGCTACATGGAAAGACCTACCTCAATACTACGATGATATTAGGTGAGAGTTGGCTCACTTGTTGAGTTAGCCCGATGGGTTTGTCCTAGAGGAATAAAATGGGGAGTTAATCACAAGTGTTGGGAAGGTAGGTTGATAGGATGACATAGGTCTCGCCACAAGGTGATACACTTGTGAGAATGGTTGTGGTGGTGGAAAAGAGTGGGAAGATAGGCCATTGGGAAGGGAGGTTAGACAACCCCACCTTCCACAGAAGCCTGATAGTGGAGTCCCGACAGTTGGTAGGTATTGAACTTTAGAGTTTGTTGGGAGGGACCTAGTAGGATGATGTTGGTCGGCCACATAGGCCATCTAGGTAGGCTTGAAAATGATGATATTGGACAAGAACATGACCTCATCCAGATCAAATCGATTTCATATCCAAGAAGAATACAATGATGTAGTGAGGGAAGTTGTCAGGATATCATTAGTTGCAAGTGGCAGAAGCGATTGACGAACGAGTGTGAGGCTAATGAGTAGATGGATCAAGAGCCATTGTCTAGGTAAGCCTAGATTAGAGAGTGTTACAGGGAAAAGTGTCTATATAGAACTGTTGTATCCCACTAAGGTGTGACAGCTGCCTTAGAAACAAACAGAGAAAAGCTACTTTTGTTTTTCCTTTATGAATTATAGATAGAGAGGAACAAAAAGACCAACCTATGTCTTGCGCTAATATCCTGATTTGATCCCTCTCTTCTTTGATAGTCCTCAGGTACCTGCTCCCTTGCACACCCAGCTTCACAAAGTGCCTGTAAGATCACAGAAGCATAGCAGTATACGAAGACATGGATCTGTAATCATAAACAATCTAGGATCAGATGTAAATTGACCATACAAATGTAACAAGCATCAATGACACAAAAGCATGGAGGAAAACTCAAATAGCTTTTATTGATAAACAAGAAAAGAGCCAAGAGGAGTTACAACCAGTTATTCTGACCCAGCATCAACCTCCCAGCAAAGAAGCCTCTCTTCACCTCAAACAGATCTTAGATCACCCAACAATCTGATGTTTGTCTCAAGAAACCAACAACAATTCCTTACAATATGCAAAATTCCAGCCTCTGGATCTTTGGGATGAGGGATCCATATATAGATATCTGTAAGGGGGATGAGTCAGCTTGTGATTTGATTAGTGTCTTCTCTCTGATAGTTCTTGCTTCCACTTGGAGACTGATGGCCTCTTACTCATCCTTGGTCGAATTCAGTGAGGCAAGTGTCACATGAGAAGATTCTGGAAGCTTCCATTGCCTCTCCACCTCACGGAATGACACTGCCATTTGTCATTTCTCACCCATCGCACCCCACAGAAGGGAATTTTTAAATGCAACGCACCCTCACAATGTATTTGGGTGAGATGCAACACACTTAGCCAGTGGAGCAGCTGCAATGATCTTGTTTTGACCAATTCTGAGCAATTTCTCATGGAGAACTTCTGGGAGAAGCTATAATCTGTTGACCTTGTTCCTTTAGGGGTTAGAAAAACACTTTTAGGGACTTAGGAGCCCTTGTTTTATGGACATTTCATGCTTGGGGTTGTAGGACCCAAAAATGTCTATAACAGTTGCCCCCTAAAGCATGAGGCCGTTAATCTTTTGATGTCGGGTGAAATGCTTTATTGTGAGGATCTGAAGTTCTTTCAATGCTGGGAGGAGACCTGTAATAAGATACAATACAATACATTATCATCATAATATTTTCATGATTTGGCTGAGGCGGGCATTCCCATGCTCAACTTTATAAATTCATTTTCATGTACATAGGACAGACAATCGTCTGAGTGTAGATTGATGATTCTGATAGAGCCATCATCCTTTTGAGTGGATGATTACTTGTGCAGCAATGATGTACATTTAATGTCTTTATTTCCCTGAATATATATCACAGCCCGGATGGATGAAACTAGATTCGGTGTCTTCAATCTCGTCCGATCTTCACTCGAAGTAAAAGTCGATCCATGTGAGAAATGTTCTGAAGTCGAACATGGAAAGACATCGCTTGATTACCAGTCAATGATGTAAACTGTTAACAAGCGCGAGAGGAATCACTGTTAATGATAATGAACCTCAACGTACTGCAGTACAATTCACGTGGTGTGAATAAAGGACTTGGCATCGAACACCACGCAAAATATTTCGGTCAAAGGCCATTGATGTAAACCTGTCGCCGGAAGTGAGAAACTTGCCATTGAGGCATGCAAGCTTCAATGTACTGAATGGGGTGTTCCTAGATCAACTTCTTGGATAATGAGCTGATGTCGACAAGAAGTGATCTGTCACAGGAGGGCCTTAATGAATCCCACATCAATGACACGGAACGGAGCAAATGATTTTAATGGAGGTGAAAACGATCTGGTGATATAAGGTTCAGGGTGGCGGTCATGAAAGAATGGAGTATAATGTATGGTAGTGGGTGAGACACAGGTGAATTCACTGAATGACTTCTCTTGAACATATCAGCGACACTGATGTGATGGATTGGTAGCATTAACCCAAAATTTGGATGGTATGGCATGACCATGGTGATGTGACCGGTGAATGAAACAACCCAACCCGACTCAGACAAGGAGTGGAAGTGTCATGTTTAAGAGCGACTTGCTACCAACAAAGTCTCTTCAAGTTTTCTTCCCAATTTTCCCCAGTCATTGCTGACCAGTACCTCTTTATTTTTTTCAAGCTTGAGGAGGATAACATATGCTTGTTCTATAATTTTCCCTTCGGGCAAACCCATCGCTATGTTTTAACGAGCCTAGCGACAGTGAAACTCGTTCTCTTCTATAGACAAGTTTGTCGCTATTAATCTTTTTAACGAGTTTAACGACAAAGATAACTCAGTCCTTTTCAATTTTAGAGAGTCTGAAAAGGAACGTAAAGGTAACTCCAAAATTCCTTTTTCGTCATATAATCCCTTAAGTCTAAAAAAGTATAAAACAATACAGAAGGGATGAATTTTCGATACTTTTAACGAGCCGAACAAAACAAGCGCTCGATCTTTTTGTGTAATAATCCCTCAGGTCCAAAAATATTAAAATCTAGAGGAGGGATAGCACTTCCTGTCCCTTTAACGAGCTAGAGAGGCCAATGGCTCGGAAATCTTTTCATATTTTACGAGTCAGTTGAAAAGAGCTTAAAGGAGACTCGTCTTTTGAGGAACAAGTGATAAAATGGGTAGCAGCTGATTCCAGGTAAGGTTTGGAATTTTCCAATCATGGCAGTGTTACAAGGATGGCTAGTGAAATCACTCTTCGCAGATGTTCCTCAAAATGGGTAAACAATCAAATGGGGGTGAATGATCGGCCAATGAAAAAGTGGAGGTGACGGTGCAAACACGACCAAGGCTTTAATGGCTGAAGTACTACATTCACGATGGTTATTTACCGGGGAATAGTTCCATTTTTAACGAGCTTAAACGCGGGGGGGAAATTTGCTCATGGCTTATGTTTATTTTTTAACGAGCTTGAACTATGTGCTAAAACTGCTCGATTAATCTAGTCGTGTGATAAGAATGTCTCATATAAAACGGAAATTTTTAGAGTTTTGCCCCACATCCTTTCTTTATGCAAGTTAGGAGACGACCAATCCTACGAGTTTAAAGGGTTAGAGGTCCTATAAATTTAAAAAAATAAATAGTTTCTCTTCGCTTGCATTCCAAAAGGCTTGCATGCCCCTAGGTATAAAACAGAGTTTCAAGGTTACCCCTTCTTTAGTCCGTTAAAACATTTTTTTTACCGAGAGAGGCCTACCTCTTATAGGTTACCAAAGATAGTTCTATTTACGGTGTAAACAAAACACCTCTTCGGCGATGTCTACTGAGATAAACAAAGGTGAGTGGCGATGCCCGCCAACTCACATAACTTTGACAAGAGGATCTTATTCCAGTCCAACTCCCTCTTCCAATCACGGACGGGAGTACGGAGGTCATATACTCTCACGGAAACCTACCCTATACCCGAGGTTTTCCTACCGAAGTAGACCAGGGTGCATGCCCCCTGGGTTTTAGTCATGTCCCTCGAATCACTCGTGCTCATCGGGTGGACAGACTGGGGGTTGAGACATTTCTTGCGTGAAAAGACCATTCAGGGATGGTATATGACTATTTGCTATGTGTGATCCGGGAAATGAAAGCTGGTCTACGAGCTTGACCACTCTTCCTTCGTGCGGAAAACACGTCACTCTAAAGAGTGATGAGGCAATGGCTCTCATGCAATAAATATAGTCTCGTCCAAGGAGTAGATTGTAATCTAGGGGTCCTTGAACTACCATTACGTTCATGTGAACGGTTTTCCCTCTCAATGTTATGGGCACATTGGGAAGGATCCCTAACGGTCGATTAGTTCCTTTATCAAAACCTGTTAGATTTCTCATATCAGGCAAAAGTGATGGTGAACCAAGCGCTTTCCAAGCAGTCGAGGAAAGGATACTCACAGAAGCCCCCTCATCTATGATGGTACCAGCCATAACCATTCTATATATTTGAACAATGATTCGGAATGGTATACTAGCTGGTAAATGGGGTCTGCCTAGTTGATTCCAGTCGAAGGATACAACTAGGTTGCTTGGAGGTGGGACCGAATAGACGGCTGGGTATGACTCTGACAAACTTCCTTCCTGCGGTAAAGGAACGGGTAAATTTCCCCCATGTTCGTTGGAGTCTGTTCTTATGAAAAGAATTTGGACGGTGTCATCCTTGTTCTTTTTAGTGATTGTATCATCTGAAGATGGAACCTTTGAAGGCAAGACTGGGTCAACTGCCATCTCGACCTTTTGACTTTCGTCTGGTATGGGTTTAGATGGTTTATCTTCAATGACAAATGGTTCGGCCAATCACCTAAGTGGGCTAGTCGGATTTTCAACTAGTGATGGACTCGGCAAGAGTTTTTTATATCCAGGAGGAAGTCGTAACGGTGAAACCGGACAATCGTCCAAAAATCTTTTAGCTTCGTCTAAGAAGGGACAACGGTGGATGGCATGATCGCCTTTGCACAGTTTACAAGGAAATCTATATTTTCCTTTTTTTCCCGGGGCTTCACTTTCACTAGTCGACGGTGTGTTTTCAACATGATCATCAGAGGTTGACGACACCGGGTTGTGCAAACGAGGAGACCAGTCCCTTAATATCTGAGGGATGCAAGGACAATCTATGTGATAGTGGTCTCCTTTACAAATGACACATGGCGATTTAGGCGTGGTCGGTGCAGTGTGTGGATTTTCGCTAGACGACACTCGTTTGCCCCCATTCGCTTTTTGCTCCTTCTTCTTCTTCTCTTTCTTCTTCCTTTCCTTCTTCTCCTTAGGTACTTGACTTTTGGCTTTACCAGCCCCATCAAGCGAAGAGGAAGGAGGAGAGGAAGAATTAGAGGAAGTAGAAGGTTGGTGGGTAACTCTGGACTCGTCTAGTTGTTGATTCGATTGTTCGGGAATTGTGGTGTTCTGAACGACAGAGGTTGAGAAGAGCCATACAGGAAAACCAATTGTCAGTCCTGGAAGTGACAATGTGGCCATATGGGGTGCACCAACATCTCCCCAAGAGGAGAAGGGACTAGGATTTCCTCCAAGGGGAATTCCTTGGTTGGTGGATTCCATTTTCTCAGCCCAAGATCAACGTAGGAAAGGGTAATGAATATTCCATTTAAAATAAATTTTAGACACTTTGACACAACTTGTTTTTTCAATTTTTAAGAGTCGAGAAAAAACAAAAGATGACTCTAGTCTCCTTCGATTTTTAATGAGCCTGAAGTGACAAGTGCTCAGATGGACCTTTTCCATTAAGGAGTCTGAAAAGGAATGAAAGGGACTGCTCTAGAAATCTAGGTAGAGGGATTACCAAACCAATTGCAAAACTGCAGAATACATTTTACGGTATGGCAGTCAATCTTCCCGAATGCTGTGTTCAGTGCATTGCGATCGATAGGGCGGCAAACACGGCTTCCTATGGATAAAGGATTAAGCCTATTGGGGTCTCCCAAAATATACTCGATGGTACGTGGGAGCACAAGTCCGTACTGGCACTTATCGTCTCAAATTGGAGGAATCACACAACCATCAGTGAGAACAACAGTTACCAGGCTTTACGACGCCGGAATACGTCTCTAGCCTAGACTTCTAAATGTTGTGCGTTAAGTTCCAAAGCGTTGTTAGATTCATTGAATTTATTTTAAGTTGATCTTGTTTATGAAGTTTGCCTTTCGGGTTCACCATGAGATGTAGATGTAATTCCTCAAATGCAATCTAAGATGATAAACAAACTTTTTATCTCTTTTATAAAATGAAAATCCTAGCTACTAGGGAAAAGAAAGACAGAATATTTTCACAAAGAGCAAAGAGCACACTCTAAATGCACTTTCCTAAATCAAGCCAATCAGACTGTCTATATGCAAATGCACATGTATGTATTTGTTTTCAAATTTCTTAGTATATGAATTCTAAAAAGAAAGTTGATGCATAAATCTGAATTTCTTTTCAAGCGATAAATATCAACAAGTTTCTTTTCGAAATAAAAAAAAAAGAGACGATCACAACACGTTACGATTTTGAAATGAATACTTGTTCTCGACACTAGAAAATTAGAAATTCAGACCAAAAGCAATAGTAACAGGATAATCGACCATCAACAGCAATTAAACTCTTTCGTACGATTGAAATCGACACTTGCGACAGTTTCAAATCAAAGGGCGGCATTACGATTACGCTACTTTTGCAAAGGAGAACTGTAAATGACTCAACAAACACACAAAAACATCTACAGTTCTTTTGTACAAAGGAGGCGGAATAACAGTAAGGAAAAAGGGTTTCAAACAAACATATACTGATCACAGGCAGCAAAATTCAAGAATAGAACTGGAAAGAATGAACCACAGAAGCCACAACTGCACAGAGCTAGTCTGATCAACGCACCTTTAACACAAAGAATCTGAAATGCAGCGTAGGTTGTCCACTCAGGAAGTGCGCTGAAATTCAGAATCTCTGAATAGTACCTGTGCTAGGCCAGAAAAGAGACTCTGTTCAGGTTCTGGGTCACAGTTTGTAGTTCAGTTCTTGGGTTTTGGTCGAGCAAAAATAAATCAGTAATGCAACAATCAGGGGTAGATCTAAGGAGGATCTAAGAGCTATCACAAGGGCAATCAGATAGTTTGTGAATCAGTTGTTTAAATCATAAACAAATCCAGTAGATGGATTTAAGTAGCAGTTGTCTACTTTGCATTTGTTATTGCAAATGCAGTTTGAATGCTACTTCTAAGTTTATGAAACAAACAAAAAAGAATGATAAACAAACAAACTAATTAGCTCCCCAGCGGAGTCGCCATTTTGTTACAGGGAAAAGTGCCTATATAGGACTACTCTATCCCACTAAGGTGTGACAGCTGCCTTAGAAACAAACAGAGAAAAGCTACTTTTTTTTTGTTCCTTTATGAATTATAGATAAAGAGGAACAGAAAGACCAACCTCCGTCTTGCGCTAATCTCCTGATTTGATCCCTCTCTTCTTTGATAGTCCTCAGGTACTTGCTCCCTTGCACGCCCAGCTTCACAAAGTGCCTATAAGATGATAGAAGAATAACACTATACAAAGACATGGATCTATAATCATAAACAATCTAGGATCAGATGTAAATTGACCATACAAATGTAACAAGCATCAATGACACAAAAGCATGGAGGAAAACTCAAATAGCTTTTATTGATAAACAAGAAAAGAGCCAAGAGGAGTTACAACCAGTTATTCTGACCCAGCATCAACCTCCCAGCAAAGAATCCCCTCTTCACCACAAACAAAGCTTAGATCACCCAACAATCTGATGTTTGTCTCAAGAAACCAACAACAATTCCTTACAATATGCAAAATTCCAGCCTCTGGATCTCTGGGATGAGGGATCCATATATAGATATCTGTAAGGGGGATGAGTCAGCTTGTGATTTGATTAGTGTCGTCTCTCTGATAGTTCTTGCTTCCACTTGGAGACTGATGGCCTCTTACTCATCCTTGGTCGAATTCAGTGAGGCAAGTGTCACAGGAGAAGATTCTGGAAGCTTCCATTGCCTCTCCACCTCGCAGAATGACACTGCCATTTGTCATTTCTCACTCATCGCACCCCATAGAAGGGACTTTTGAAATGCAATGCACACTCACAGTGTATTTGGGTGAGATGCAACGCACTTAGCTAGTGGAGCAGCTGCAAAGATCCTGTTTTGACCAATTCTGAGCAGTTTCTCATGGAGAACTTCTGGGAGAAGCTGTAATATGTTGACCTTGTTCCTTTAGGGGTTAGAACAACACTTTTAGGGACTTAGGAGCCCTTGGTTTATGGAATTTCATGCTTGGGGTTGTAGGGCCCAAAAATGTCTATAACAGAGAGGTTAGCGACCAACCAAATGCATAATTTGGGATACCACTGAGTAGATAATGTCACGACAAGGAGGAAAATTGTGTTGTAAAGTGACACCAATAAAAGCATAAGGGTGGGGACCCCACAAGATATGTGGCCTGCAAGAATGACCCTAGAAGGTTATAAAGGAGGCTTGAAGGATGGCACTAGGATAGAAGGGAAAATGGGTTAAGCTTGACCTTTGGTCACTTCATGAAGAATGAGACTGGGGGCATGGCAGAAATAATAAAGGGCATAGAAAATTTTCAAGCTTGGGATCTTCGACCTTGTGTCTGGCCTACAATCACTTTTCGTAGAAATGAGACTGACGACACAGAGTCATTAGTGATAGGAATTCAACCTACAAAGGGTTAGATAGGCTAAGATCCTAGGTGAATTGAAAGGAATGAGAGGAAAGATGAAAAAAGAAAAATTACCCCATCCCTTGAGTTGACATAATGGGTTGGGTATGTTACAAAGTGGTATCAAAGAATCCAACTCCAACTCTGGGCTTGGATGGGCTTATCACAACTGAGGAAGTCAAAACCATCATTGGACTCTATCATGATCAAGTAACAGTAAGGACTCCCCGGGGGGGACCTTATACTCTTTCTTTTTAAAAAAAAAATAATAAAACAAATGTTTAGGTGTTAAAAGCAGGTTGTAAATGATTATGTCGTGCATGATTGATGCATTCACATTGTACTCTAGTTGAGTGGCATGGTTGAGTATGTGATTGTTTAGTTCATCATCAATGTTGGTCATTTGGAGAGCCTTCTATGCTTGGCCAAATATGTACGTGACCCTTAATATGATGTGAGGAACCTTGGGAAAACTCCCTATGTTGATGGCATTATATGTATTTATGAAATTTTGTATTTATGTATGCTAGCTAATTGAGACACGTGTATATGTGAAAGTTTGCAAGATTTTATGATTTTTTTAGTTGCATGGCATGGTTACCACCATTGAATATATATATACATACATACATTGATTTGATGGGAACATCCAATGGCCTGTATATAATATAGGTGCCTCAAGAGATCAAAGGTGTGTTGTTGCGCAATGTTCAGGAAGCCAAGTGATTGATAAATACTTGGTTGTAGGTATTTATTATAGCAACAAGGATCATGGTTAGTTATTGAACATTTTCTTAAGCAGAGTGCATGTTGACTGGGATAGTGTTACGAAATGTGCTAACTTGAGTTCATGCAAGTTCTATAATGCATCCATGACAAGTATGATAAATGCTAATACAATATGATATTTTTCTAACCAATTGTTTGAAATTGTAGATGCCATGGTTGTTGTTGACCCTAATATGAAGGTTGAATTCTTCATGTCTCTAAGAATTTTATTAAAAATAGTAACATGGCCTCAGTGGGGAGGATGATTTTAAATAGTATTGATTGAACTATACCTTTTTCTTTGGCATAATTATGATTATAAATAAAGTTAATACACATGTCTTGCTAAGTTTTGAAAACAATCTTATAAATGTGATAACCCGTGTCTTGGCTTATGACATGTGGTTAATGATAATCTTAAGGATGTGTCACAACTACAAAATTATATCCTTGTCCTATCATAGTAAGGATGACAACTAACATAGGTGTTGTTAGTTTATTTTATGAACTAATAGCTCAGTCTATGTGGCAACACATAAGAAGACTCAATGGAAGGAAAAGAAACATATATCATGGAATGGTGTATTGGGATATGAACCAAACCTATCAAGAACAAGAAAGGGGGACAACCATCTAAAAGAAAACAACCCTAAAAGAATTTGAGGTGAAGTTCAAGGAACTAGAATCTGAGCTAAACATCTATAGGGAAGAACTCAGAAAAATCACCAGGAAACAACAAGAACTTATTAAGTAGAATGACGAGTTGCAAAAGTGGTTGTGGAAAATGAAATACCAAGCTAAATCCTATAAAAGGAAATATGGTAGTAGCAGTAGGCCTCGTGACATTGGAAAGGAGAAGAGAACAAATGACCCCTGCGAGCCACAGGGACACCCAACAATAATGTAGGATGGAAAGGAGGAGGGGGAATTCCCTCAAACTCCTTGAATCATATATATATATATATATATATATATATATATATATATATATATATAAGGCTGAAAGGTTGCTGCTAGCTTGGTAAAGCAACCCTAAATTGCTATGATTTATAATTGTGTATGCTGGCTAGAAGTGCCATGAATATTGGAATCATGGAGATGGAGTGAATTTGAGGACTGTTTATTTTACACTTGTGTTTTATGGCTTAATTTTCTTCTCAATTTGATATCGTTTTGTTTTAGACTTGTGCATGCAAATGTTGGTTTTGGTCTTCATTATCATGTTGGTTTGGGTTTTGTTTATGGCATTTGTTTACCTATTATTTTGTGAACTAATGCTGTGGTGAATTTCATGTCCTTTTGCAATAATTTCCTTTGTTTTCCTCTTGCATTGGCTTTTTGTCTTTAAATTTCGAATCACATGCTTGTGGATCTTCGAATGGGAGTGGTAGGAAGGCCAAAATATCTTGAAATAGGGCAGTGCTCGATGGGCATGAAGGAGATGTTGGAAATAATACTAAGAGGGGCGCTGAATCAGTATTTGTAAATCAATACATTTTTCATTTCCATAATTAGATTTATGTACTCTACTTCAGTGAAGGGAACTCACATGTGCACGCAACTGTTCTTAAGGCAACCAACGTATATCTAGTGAACTTATGATTCGGTTAATCATCATATGTTGATCTTTAATCTATGCATCAATACTTTATTAAACATTAAACAATAACCATGTGCAGTTAATAACAGAATGAACCATCACACATAAGCAACACAAATGAACACCAAGATTTAAGGTGGAAACCCAATGTGGGTGAAAACCACATGCTATTGTCGTCTCTGTCTTCTTTTAATAATAAGAAAATCTGCTTACAACATTGTACTAGTGCATACTCATACCAGTATGTAGGCTTCTACCTACAGAAGGTTACAACCTTCTCTCGTTCTCTAGCTTCTATTGGAAGGGAGCTACAACCCATTAGATTTTGTACTAGCCGATATGTTTACTAGTACGTAAGTGCCAACCTAAAGAAGGCTATGACCTTATTTCTTCTTCCAGGGACCACGTTTCATGAATTTTCAGACTCAATACTCCTCGAACACAACACCACAATCTCAAGGCCACGTTTCATCCAATTTTCATACTGGACCCATCACCAACATTGAAACTCAAAGTCAATCACTACTACAATACAACCATCAAATAGATCTGTTTTAACCAATCATTGAAACTCAATCATCAATCTCTGAATCACCCACAACTGAATCACTAAAATCCCATCCTCACTGAAGGAAATCACAATCAATCAATCTGAACATTCGGTATAATTTCATCAAAACACAGTCACCAAAACATAGAGAAAAACCCAGAATTCTGCAACAACAACCAGATCCAACTGCAACTTCAAATATCATATTTCATAATGTACACACTACTTGGATGTGTTGAACCAGTGTGTATACACTCTTTTATCAAAGCCAACCAATGTTCATATCTGCAAATATTAATTCATAATTTTGCAGCTATTCCAGACTTCAGTCATACCCAGATCATAACATTTACAGAATAACACATGTGTTAGTATTCAGATCTAGACTATACATGATCAAACCAGATAATGATAATTCATTTCAAGCCTTAAGATCCTAATCCATCATTAGATCTTATCCCACATCAACTATTAAGGTTCATCCTTGGTTCAGATCAAGCAAATAACCATAAGCCGATAACATGCATACTAGATCTCGCACTTCATTAGATATTAAATACTTGCACACCTTGGCCTAATGATTTTCTCCTCCTTATATAGTTCTAGGCATTTCTCAATACCTTGGACCAAAACCACTTAGGACCAATACCTTAGACCAAATACCTAGAGTCAATACCTCGGACCAAATACCTTGGACCAATACCTTGATCAAAATACCTTGGAACAAATACCTCAGACCAAAAACTTAGTTTTCCAACATGTATGCACGTTTCCTTCTGTGAAAGTGCATGTGTACGTATACGCTCCTTTTGTTCAGTAAACCTGCATGTATATGCAACTTGGATAAGGTGAGCTTGCATATACCTCTTTCTTCATTCTTTGGAGTCTGATCTGTAATCCTTTGTTGTTAATCTGCTGTACTATGAACTGTGATCTGAGAGAGTTGCCATTGTACATTATTTTTGAACTGATTCCTTTCAACTACCCTATATTTTGTCACATCTATAAACACAACTGTCATGCATTCTGTCAGATATGATATCTCTTCTATAGATTAATCTAGTTACCATATACAAGTGAGTTGTTTTGTTATAAGTGGGTTGCCATCAAGTACAACACATGCATCATAATGATAAAAATACCCCCCTTTGGACTTGATGGAAAGCATGTTGGTGTTCATTACCGCAAGCTATAGAAACTGTTAGAGATAACAAGAAACACCAAAATACTCTCCCCCTTTGACATCAAGGGAAAAGGGAGGACCAAGATATTCTCACCCTTTGATATCAAGGGAAAAGGGCTGACCAAAAAGAAGACTTTCATATCTGAATAGTTGAATATAAAAATTGATCATGCTCCCCTAAGAACATGCTAAATTTTCTGATTAAACTCCCCCTTTGTACATGCTGAGATGCACTATATCATCCATGCTCCCCCTGAGCACTTGCAGAGTCTGCAAATATTTTCCAAAAGAATAACATGACTCTATCACTCAACTATGTGAGTTTGACCTTCCTATCACTAATGAATTATACATACATCAATCTCCCAACCAAGTGGGGATATACCAAATTTGACTCATCTTCCCAACTAAGTGGGGATATACCAATTGTTTATACATGATAGAAATTAAATCATCCGTCCCATGCAAAGTGGGGATACAAATTACATCATATGACGAAAAAGGACTCATCAAAATACAAAGACAAATTATTACATCATGGGTATTTATATGACCTTTACATCGGATGATATATAGAGACCAAATATCTAAGCAAGACCATGATAGTCATCAACAAATATCATACACCATGTATGATCTACACCATAAGCATCTGTCAACAACATCCAAACCTATAACTTGTATATGTCCATCATCAGTTCTGAAGATATGACAAAGTAAATATCATCAACCTGTGACTAAGTATGCCTTATATAGATATCAACTCATTCTTTATTCCATCAAGAACAACTTGCTTTGTTTCCTTAGTATAAAGAGCCTTATCATGACCTTCCATGAATCAACTAAGCATATGTCATATCTCCAAGCCGTAACACAAAATCATTCACATCATATCATATGTGAAAACAACATAGTCATCAGATCATCATCAAGAAGTGCATGATCTTTCACAAGAACCCTTAATATATCAACCATGTATCATCACTAGGGAACATCCCACATATAATAAGCATCAACCATGATAATCAACATATGTGAGTATCAACCTATCATCATAAGGTAAGAACTCATCATCATTATGAGTCTAAGTAAGCCATGTCTTCGAATAGCCATGTCTTCAAATAGGTATGTCTTCATGTGACCCACAATAACACCATTCTCTTGGCCAACCAACACTATTTATCAATATGCAACTTAATTAATCATCCATGTATCCAACATACTGTATATCCATCAAAGAGATAGCAATATGTTTCTAGAAAAGCATGAGCTCTTGGTCATTTGTCAAGATTTCTTGATATCATCAACAACAACAATCCTCAACCATGTGAGAGCCAATAATGATAGAAATCCTGCATCATAACTGCACCATATGAACTTTATGCATCTTTGAAGGCATGATAACAACCTAAATAAGTGGCTCATCATCAAATAATGAAGTTGTGTACTCAAGCTTCGTACTTATCCTTGTCCTTATGAATATCGCCATGTAAACAACATATATGTACTATATGCATCATCAAAAATTCATTCACAATCATCCATAAATCTAATTTGAATACCAACTATGTGACCCCAAGTATCATCTGAGATTTTATCATGGGCAACTCATAACTGTAACATAGCAAGATGTATCATTTAGCCATATAAGCATCATCATCATTGATTAGGTACCAAAGACTTCTAAACATAATGCCAACAATGCTTTATTAGAAGCATAGCATGTTCTCCCCCTGAACCTATTTCACTTGTTCGCTGTCAGATCTGATCATTGCATATATCAGTAAGAAGTATCAAGGCATAATCATCAATCAGATACACATCAAGTTATCAACAACTTGCGAGGTTCAAAAGCACTTCGAAATAACATCCACAGACTGTAGTCATCTATCATCATGACAAAAAAGATAACTGATAATTGTCTGAATCATATCAAATCAGTTTTTCTGAGTCTGCCCCATTGCATTTTTCCTCAAACTGCATATACGCGATTGTGAAGCTTCTAACTCACATATATACGCAACTTGTCTTCAGAAAACTTACGTATGTGATTTACAACATTGAATATTCACACTTTCAGCTCCTCCTGAGTCAATTATGTCTGTACACTATTCCATCCCACATTTTCCTGACTGTACTTCCTTCTTCATCCATATCTTCGAGTGTGATGATGTTTTCTTCTTTTGGTATGGTGCCTAAAATTTTCTCCTTCATTCGTTTGCTATATGTCCAAACTTTTCACATGCATAAAATCTTACATGTTTCATATTCCTTCTATGGCAGTCAATGGCTTCGTGGCCAAACATATTGCAAGAAAAACAATATCCCTTAAAGTACCTAGAAGTTGATGATATTTCTGTGTGATGATCTTGAACCATTCTACTTTTGCATCTCACTGCAACATGTCAAAAATTATGATATATACAACATTCAACATTATTCATTTGAGGAAATAACCGACTATCACTTCCACAATTAGGAGTAAAAGATTTTCTTTGAAGAATTTATTTCCTTGGTTGTTGATGGGGTTGACCTCTCATCTCCTTGTTGAGCATTTTAGGTTTTGCATTAGAGTTCCTTGCCTTACTTTGTGAGATAGATTCACCTTCAAGAGATTCATGAAAACCAAGACCAGTTTTGACGGCAGAAGACCTTTTAATACTAAGAATATCATCCAAAATCTTAGTACTATCTTGAAATCGTAAAATATTATCCTTTTCTTCTAATTTACCTTTTAGGATATTTACCTCAACCTGATATTTCTCTTCCTTTCCAAGATACTATTTCTTCATGGTTTCTTAAGATTTTCTTCCTTATTCCACTTGTTGCCTTAATTCAAGAACTTCATTTTCTTGTTCTTCAAGGGCTTGGAGTAGTTCTTCATTCTGCTTATTTGATTTTTCAAGATCTTGTTTTAGAGATAGGATCTTAGCTTCAAGACCTTCATAGTAAGTACATCTATCTTTAAGTTTCTTGATTGTTGTCCTCCTTTTATTTACTTCATTTCTTAATGATGTCACATCATGATCCAAATCGGATCCATAAACGATTGTCATAGAACCATGAATATATCGGGATGAAACAAATCCTTGAAGAATCCAAAAAAGCAATCGAAAACACCCTGAACCAATGGCCATGGCAGCCGGCGTGGAATGACGAGGACCTCGGTCAAAGCACGCTGACCGAGGCCCATGGAGACTATGCAGGAGGTCGATGTAGCCCTTGGGAGCCCCGGAACGAGAAAAGGTGCGATCGCTGGGTGAACAGGGCTGAAATGGTAGAGCCTTAAGCACTCAGTCACATTGGGAGCTAGAGGACCATGGGCGGAGAAACGAAAAGTGCCATCGTACGAAGGTGGGACCCACAACCTAGAAACTGGTGGTTTGATCGGGGTGTCCTTGAACAGTAAGCAGTTTTGGAGAAAGCAGAGCAATCACACTCAGCGATCGACACGTGGCAGGGGAGGTGAGAGAAAAACCACCATGATCGCGCATTATCGGTCGAGCAAGTCAACCGCGCTCGGCGTGCGTATGATGTTGGATCTGGAGGAGCCCAGATCAGACGGCTGAGATTGCGTATGATAGATAGAGTGGGATTGACAGGAAATTAAGTCGCAATTTAAGGGGATTTGGAATCCGTTGATTGCCATAGTGGAAACGAATCGATGAATAGGTTGGTGTTGTTTCGATGGAGACACGTGGCTACTTCCTGAGTGTTCATGCTGACACTGAACAGGGAACTCCCAGCACACAGGCGGAAGGAGAATTGACACAGGAAGGAGAGGAAATGAACAGGCATGGAGGTCAAATGGCTAAAGACATGAATAGAGACAACCAAATGGGATTCAGATAAAGAGAACGAAGAGTCCAAGTGACCAATGGAGACAGTGAACAGTGAACCCTGAGAGGAGGACTGAGCAGAGAGAGAAGTAAAGCCAAGCAGAGGAGACAGAGGACCGAGTTGACCACAGGCGGCATCAAGCACCAGAGAGCTTGAAGAATCAAGCCTTCCCATAGAGGAATCTATTTGGATTGAGCACCATAGTTGGCTCTTTCCACTGTAGACCAAGGGTCACAAAGCTGGTAGGAAGAACAAGTGTTTGTGTACTCCGAGTGGCTTGGGGAATCCAAGAACCACCCTGCCAAGAAAACTATGCTTCAGGCGAACTCGTATTGAGTCCCTGTATTGTAATTTCTCTGCTGAAAGACACAATAAAACAAGGCCATCACTGAATCTGGACCAGAGACGTAGCCCTGGAGAATAGGGTGAACTACTTATTAAAAAGTGTTTGTGTCTTTGTGTTTCTTAGTGTATTTCTCTATTGTCTTTCCATTTATTTTCTGTTTATGGGCAATCTGATTGATCCCTTGTTTCAATAACACAAAACACACACTCCACCACATGGGTCTGTAATACCTTTTTGTTTAATAAATCTTCAACTGAGGTCACTCATAGGGTGATTTTCAGATCAAGTGGTATCAAAGCTCTAGGTTGTAAGGTTGGACAAGCTTGTGTTGGTTTAGCTATGAATTCTCACTAGATCAAAGCTCAAATTAGGAGAAGGAGAGTTGGTGGAAACTAATCCTGAAATTGGGAGAGTCTATTCTCGAAAGACAATGTGAGAAGAACGTTGTATAGGGCGAGACTCTTAATTCACACAAAGTTTCCTGGCTATAAAGTCTATGGTAGAAGAAATGTATAGGGACTTTAGAAAGCATAAGGGTGAAGATTCATCAGACTCTAAGCAAGATAAAGAAGAAGATGAATCTCATTCCCATGACCACTCCAAAGGAAAGGGGAAAGAAGAAAGCTTCCCTACACCTCCTAGTTGCCCTGTGCATAATAAGAAGGCGTCTTTGATTAAGTTAGAAGGTAAATTTGATTTGCCTATATATGATGGAGAGATAAGTGTTGAAAAGTTGGACAATTGGATTAGACAAATTGATGTGTATTACAGAGTACAAAATATAGACTGAGACAAGAGCAAGAGTCAGCTGGCAAGCCTTCGCCTAGGGGGCGCTACCTTGATTTGGTGGGAAGGCAAAACCCAAGCTAATATGGGGAAGCATGGTAAGACCATCTCTGTCTGGAGTGAATTTCTTACTGCAATCAAAAAGTAGTTTTATCCATTGGCCTACACGCAACAAGCCATGATGAGTTGGCAAACTCTTCGGCAGCTGAAAGGGAAAAGTGTACAAGGGTATACTCAAGAGTTTAGAAAGAGAGCATTGATGTTGGGTATTTCATTAGACTCACCAGAAACTCTTTTGATGTACATTGGTGGTCTACACAGCTACATGAGGCACACCATCCTCATGTTTAATCCCACTAGTATAGATGAGGTATCTGTACAAGCTACTCATCTAGAAGCTAGAGGAAAGAATGGAAATCCAGAAGTTCAGGGACCATCCCAACCCACTGTAAGCAAGAGCAAGGAGAAAAGAAAGCAAAAGTGGAAAGCAAGGAAGGCTAACACTGCACAGAAAGGCAAAGCTTCATGCACTCACTGTAAAAAGGAGGGGCATGATGATGAGAACTATTGGATTCTGCATTCAAAGCTGAGACCTAAGAAGTCCGAGGGCAAGAAGAAGAAAATTGTTGCAGCTATTCAGAAAGATTTGGGGTCAGACTCGGGAGATGAAACAATCATTGCAGCCACAGGTATAAAAGGTAAGAATTCTAAAGCATCTACTAGTAATTCTGCTCAATCTGTCATTGATGAAAAACATGAGAGAAAAAGGCATGAGCTTTTCCATATTTGAGTTGTTTCCAAAAATCAAAAGATTGATACTTTGTTTGATAGTGGCTCACAAGTAAATCTGATTTCTGAAGCAATTGTAAAGAAATTGGGATTAGCAACTACACCTCATAAGAAGCCATACCCATTAGGATGGTTGAATGATAAAGCACAACTACAAGTGACTAGATAGTGCAAACTCAAGTTTTCTTTTGGGTTAGCATTTGTAGATGAGGTTGAGTTAGATATAATTCCTTTGGATATATGTGGAATTGTTTTAGGAAGTACTTACTTGTATGATAGAAAGGCTATTTTCTATAGAGTCGAGAACAAGTATCTACTTGTTAAAGATGGAATCGAATAATTTGTAAGAGCTCATAAGCTCAAGAATAATTATACTCTCATAAACTCAGGACAGATGAAAAGAATGATAAATTCATGCAAACAGTTCTTACTAATGGCTGTAAAGGAAAAGAAAACTGATAAAACTAATGTATTTGAGAGCTGTAATTCTGATCAGCAAGCTGATATAGAAAAGATTGTTTCAGAGTATGATGTCTTGTTTCAATAACCTCAAGGTTTGCCACCCAAAAAGGGAATAGTACATGATATTATTTTGTAGCAAGATGTTCCTTTGCCTATCATTGGGATGTATAGGTTATCTGCTTTAGAGAATGTTGAAATCAAGAAGCAAGTGCAGGAGTTACTAGAGAAAGGGTTCATCAGGCCTAGCACATCACCATGTGGGTCACCCATCATTTTGGTGAGAAAGAAAGATGGCTCGTGGAGAATGTGCATTGATTATCGAGCACTAAATAAGATAACGATAAAAAATCATTATCCCCTTCCTCTCATAGATGATCTTTTAGATCAATTGAAGGAAGTTGTTTATTTCACCAAGCTGGATTTGCACAGTGGATACCATCAGGTCAGAGTTGTAGAGCAAGGTGCATGGAAGACTGCTTTCAAAACAAAGCAGGGATTGTATGAATGGCTGGTTATGCCTTTTGGCTTGACTAATGCCCCTGCTACTTTCATGAGATTAATGAATGATGTACTCAGACCTTTTCTTGATGATTTTGTTATTGTGTATTTGGATGACATTCTGATTTTTAGTAAAACATGGGAAGAACATTTAAAGCATGTTAAGCAGACATTAGATGTTTTGAAAAGAGAAAAAAATTATGTTAAACTCTCCAAATGTGAATTTGGCAAAACCTCTCTAAATTATTGGGGTCATATAGTAGGGGGAGGTGAATTGAAAATAGACCCCTCTAAAGTGGCAGTCACTGTAAACTAGTCTAAACCCAAGTATGCTACAGAAGTGAGAAGCTTCTTAGGAGCAGCACAGTATTGGAGGAAGTTCATTTCAATTTTTTCCTTAGTTGCAGCTCCCTTACATGCTTTGATAGGATTGAACAAGGTGTTTCAGTGGGGAGGCAAACAGCGGAAAGCCTTCGACACCTGGAAAGAAAAAATTAGTATAGCACCTGTACTAGCACTGCCAGATCTACAAAAACCATTTGAGATCCAAACTGATGCCAGTGACTATGCCATGGGAGTAGTGTTGACACGGCATGGTAAACCCATATGTTATCATTCTGAGACTTTTAATCCTGCAATAGTCAACTATCCTACCTATGATAAAGAATTGTATGCATTAGTTCAGAGTGTGAAAAAGTGGAAACATTACTTAATGGGCAAAGAAACAGTAATACATACTGATCATCAACCACTTCAATACCTACACTCCCAAACTAAGTTGCAACAATCAAGACATTATAGATGGATGGGTTTTCTACAACAGTTTCATTTAGTCATCAGATATAAAAATGGCATACATAACAAGGTTGCAGATATGTTATCTAGACCCATTATAAATGCATCTACCATACTTAAGCATAATTCTATGCTACATGAAAGCTACATAGAATAGTATGCTCAGGACATGGAATTTAAAGATTTATATGCCACTTTGAGTCAAGGCAAAAGAGTAGAAGAATTGGACTATCATGTAAAGGACTGACTCTTATATCATTGTGGGAAACTCTGCATTCCACAAGCTGAGAGAGCAAAGATAATTAGGGAAGCACACACTTCTTTGATATCAGGTTACTTTGGGGTAAGTAAAATAGTTGCACAGCTGCAAAGGTTCTGCTATTGGCCAAGAATGAGTGAGACAGTTTCTAGATATGTAAAGGGGTGTGCTATGTGTGCTAAAAGAAATCCCAGCAACAGAAAACTAGGCTTGTACACTTTGTTGCCAGTTCCTTCTCACCCTTGGTAAAGCATTTCCATGGATTTTGTTGGAGGACTACCTAAATCTAGGAAAGGTCATGATTATCTATATGTTGTTGTGGATAGGTTCAGCAAAATGTGTGTTTTGATACCCTATAGTAAACATATTACAGCTGAACAAACTGAAAAATTATTCTTTGAACTTGTATGGGTTCATTTTGGATTACCCACTTCTATTATATCTGATCAAGACACCCGATTTGTGGGAAGTTTTGATCCAGTCTGTGGGAACTAATGGACACCAAATTAAAGAAAAGCACAAATTTTCATCCACAAACAGATGGCCAGACAGAAGTAGTTAACAGGACAGTAATCCAGTTACTGAGAGGATATTGCAGCAAACACCCTAAGCTTTGGGATGAACACTTGTGTTATGTGCAACATGCTTACAATAGAGCCAAACACTCTTCTACCCAGAGATCTCCTTTTGATACCTGCTTTGGTTTCATACCAAGGTCTCCCTTGTATTTTGTTTTTGGTAAAGATACCATGGTTGATGGACATAGTGATGTGGAAAGGGCATCTAGGTTCATTGAACAAATCCAGGAGATCCACCAGGTAGTACAGGAATAGCTAGAAAAGAGCCAGGCCAAGTACAAGGCTAGGCATGATAAGCATTGGATGGAGCATAGTTTTCAAGTTGGAGACCAAGTCTGGCTGTATATCAGTAAGGACAGGATGCAAGGTGAAGGTAAAAGCTAAAACCTATCAGGTATGGACCCTTCAGGATACTTGAGAATATTGGTGAGAATGATTTTCGCCTTGATCTACCAGCTTACATGCACATCTACTCAGTGGTGAACACAGATTGCTTGAGGTTGTTTGAACCTTCAATGGTTGAGGACCCTGATGAGCATAGTCAATTGCCTTCTGTTGATGACCTGCTACCTGAATATCTTAATGAGTTGCAGGAAGATACAGTGTTGGACAGGAAGGTAAGGACAACACGTAGTGGATAGGTGGAATACCTTAGGATTGGGCTTAAAGGTTCGAAGCCGAGCAGTGCGAAGTGGATTGAGATTGGACAAGTGAGACAGTAGTTTCCTCACTTAGTTAATGCCTGAGAAAAAAAAAAACCAACTTTTGGTGGTCCAAAAGCTTTTCAGTAGGGAGGGCGTGATCCAAATTAGATCCCTAGATGACTGTCATAGAACCATGACTGTATTGGGATGAAACAAATCCTTGAAGAATCCAAAACAATAATCGAAAACACCCTGAACCAGTGGCCATGGCAGCCAGCGTGGAACAACGAGGACCTCGGTCAAATCACGCTGACCGAGGCCCATGGAGACTGCGTAGGAGGTCGATGTAGCCCCTGGGAGCCCCAGAACGGGAAAAGGAGCTGATTTTCGATGCGAACATCACTGGGAAAATAGGGCTGAAATAATAGAGCCTTAAGCACTCGGTCACGTTGGGAGCCAGAGGATTGTGGGTAGAGAAACTAAAAGCGCTGTCGTACGATGGTGGGACCCACAACTTGGAAACCGGCGGTTTGATCAGGGTGCCCTTGAACGGTAAGTGGTTTTGGAGAAAGTGGAGCGATCACACTCAGCGATTGACGCGTGGCAGCGGAGGTGAGAGAAAAACTGTCATGATCATGCGTTATCAGTCGAGAAAGTCAACCGCGCTCAGCGTGCATATGATGTTCGATATGGAGGAGCCCAGATTGGACAATTGAGATTGCGTCTGATAGACAGAGTGGAATTGACAAGGAATTAAGCCACGATTTAAGAGGATTTCGAATCCATTGACCGCCACGGTGGAGAAAGAAACGAATCGACGAACAAGTTGACACTGTTCTGATGGAGACACGTGGCTACTTCCTGAGCGTTCATGCTGACACTGAACAGGGAACTCCCAACACACAGGCGGAAGGAGAATCAACACAAGAAGGAGAGGAAATGAACAGGCATGGAGGTCGAATGGCTAAAGCTGTGAACAGAGACAGCTGAATGGGATTCAGTTAGAGAGAACGAAGAGTCGAAGTGACCAAGAGAGACAGCGAACAGTGAACCCTGAGAGGAGGACTGAGCATAGAGAGCAGTAAAGCCAAGCAGAGGAGACAGAGGGCCGAGCTAACCACAGGCAGCATCGAGCACCAGAGAGCTTGAAGAATCAAGCCTTCCCATAGAGGAATCTGTCTGGATTGAGCACCATAGTTGGCTCTTTCCACTGTACACCAAGGGTCACAGAGCTGGTAGGAAGAACAAGAGTATGTGTACTCCGAGTGGCTTGGGGAATCCAAGAACCACCTTGCCAAGAAAAATATGCTTTAGGCGAACTCGCATTGAGTCCCTGTATTGTAATTTCTCTACTGAAAGATAGAATAAAACAAGGCCACCACTGAAGCTGGACCAGAGACGTAGCCCTAGAGAATAGGGTGAACTCCTTATTAAAAAGTTTTTTTGTCTTTTTGTTGCTTACTGTATTTCTCTGTTGTCTTTCCATTTATTTTCTGTGTATTGGTAATCTGATCGATCCGTTGTTTCAATAACAGAGAACACACACACCAGCACATGGGTCTGTAATAAATTTTTGTTTAATAAATCTTCAACTGAGGTCACTCATAGGGTGATTTTTAGATCACTTAATCATGTAGCTTTTGACATTGATCTTCCTTTTCCTTGTACTTCTTCCTTACTTTGTTTCTTTCCTCCAGTTGAGCTTTTAGTCTAGTAGCTTCTTCTTTGGAGGAACACTCCCTTTTGTCCAATAGATCTTGTTGATCTCTAATTTTGTTTGTGAGTTTTTTAAATTCTACCTCGATTTGATATCTTTCTCTTTCACCCATAAGAGCAAATTCAGTTCTTTTGCTGCCACTTTCATCATCTTCAAATGGACAGAGAAATGTATCACCAGAGGATAAAAAATTCATACTTGATAGTTCTTTTACTTGTTCATCTTCATTCTGAGGTGATTCTGAATCTAAAGAGTTTCTTCCACATAATCCCAAGTTGACTCTCCCACTGTCATAGTTCCTTTGAGATGCCTTCTTCTTTTTAGGTGCTTTCTTCTTCCCCATTATTTCTACGGATCTCCTTCAAGCGATAAAGCTTCTGCTAAAGGACCTGCTCTGATACCAATTGTTGGTAATAATACTGAGAGGGGATGGGGGGGGGGTGAATCAGTATTTGTAAATCAATAACTTTTTCATTTCCATAATCATATTTATATACACTACTTCAATGAAGGGAACTCACGTGTGCACGCAACTGTTCTTAGCAACCAGCGTATATGTAATGAACTTATGATTCGGTTAATTCATCATATGTTGATCTCTAATCTATGCATCAGTACTTTATTAAACATTAAACAGTAACCATGTTCAGTTAATAACAGAATGAACCATCACACTTAAGCAACACACATGAACACTAAGATTTAAAGTGGAAACCTGATGTGGGTGAAAACCACCTACTGTTGTCGTATCTGTCTTCTTTTAATAATAAGATAATATGTTTACAACATTGTACTGGTGCATACTCATATTAGTATTCAGGATTCTACCTGTAGAAGGTTACAACCTTCTCTCATTCTCCAGCTTCTACTGGAAGGGAGCTAGAACCCCCTAGATTTTGTACTAGCCGATATGTTTACTAGTATGTAGGTGCCAACCTACAAAAGGCTACGTCTTTCTTTCTTCTTCTGGGGACCATGTTTCATGAATTTTCAGACTCGATACTCCCCAAACACAACACCACAATTTGAAGGACACGTTTCATCCAATTTTCATACTGGACCCATCACCAACATTGAAACTCAAAATCAATCACTACTGCGATACAACCATCAAATACATCTGCATAAACCAATCATTGAAACTCAATAATCAATCCCTAAATCACCCATAACTGAATCACTGAAAGCCCATCATCACTGAAGCAAATCACAATCAATCAATCTGAACATTCGGTATATTGTCATCAAAACACAGTCACTAGAACACATAGCAGAACCCAGAATTCTGTAACAATAGCCAGATCAAACTGCAACTTCAAATATCATATTTCATAATGTATACGCTACTTAGATGTGTTGAACCAGTGTGTATATGATATTTTATCAAAGACAACCAGGGTATATATTTGCAAATATTAATTCATAATTTTGCAGCTATTCCAGACTTTAGTCATACCGAGATCATAACATTTACAGTATAACACATGCATCAGTATTCAGATCTAGACTATACATGATCAAATCACATAATGATAATCCTTTCAAGCCTTCAGATCCCGATACATCATTCGATCTTATGCCACATCAACCACTAAGGTTCATCCTTGGTTCAGATCAAGCAAAGCACCATAAGCCGATAACCTGCATACTGTATCTCACACTTCATCATATATTTAATACTTGCACACCTTGGCCTAATGATCTTCTCCTCCTTATATAGTTATAGGCCTTTCTCAATACCTTGGACCAAAACCACTTAGGACCAATACCTTGGACCAAATACCTAGAGTCAGCACCTCGGACCAAATACCTTGGACCAATACCTTAGATCAAAATACCTTGAACAAAATACCTCAGACCAAAAACTTAGTTTTCCAACATGTACAAGCTTTTCCTTTTGTGAATGTGCATGTGTATGTATATGCTCCTTTTGTTCAGTAAACCTACATGTATACGCAGCTTGGATAAGGTGAACCTGCGTATACCTCTCTTTCATCATTCTTTGGAGTCTGATCTGTAATCCTTTGTTGTTAACATGTTGTACTGTAAACTGTCATCTAAGAGAGTTGCCATTGTACATTATTTATGAGTTGATTCCTTTGAACTGCCCTGTATTTTGTCACATCTATAAACACAATTGTCATGCATTCTATCACATCTGATATCTCTTATGTAGATTCATCTAGTTATCATATACAAGTGAGTTGTTCTGCTATAAGTGGGTTGCCATCAAGTACAATACATGCATCATAATGCCAACAAGAGAACATGATGAGTGAAATTCTAGGTAGAATGGAATGTATAGGGAAAGAAACATGAAAAAAACAACAAGTAAGAATGAAAACAATAAAAATATGAAAAGGTTGTATGGTGCCTATTTGGCTTCAAGCAGGGAACCATCTATAACTTGGACTTTTTTGGCATTCGCTAATGGCTACTATGGCCATGATTAAGTGATGTAATAACCTAATGGGTTAGTTGTGTCCATTAGAATAATGGACATAGATATTTGTGGCTAGGAAAATGACAAGAAGGGAGTTCTCTTAACCCTTGACTATACCTACATGAGTACTTATATACTGAATACATGCTTATGTTGATGGATACATAAATATTACATATGTGATTATGTTGATGGGTACTTATATACTGCATACATGACTATGATAATGGATACTTATGTATTGCATATCTGATTATGCTAATGGATAGTTATATATTTCATATGTGATTATGCTAATGGATACTTGTATGGTGCATCCATGATTATGATAATGGATGGTGGTATGTGGTGTACATGCTCATGTTAATTGATGTATATGTTTATACCCATGGGAATGCCATTTTTTCTAATAGGGTTTTTCCAGGGACTCTTCTTATAGAAGAAGAAATATGTAGACTTGTTTGATGCGAAAATGGACAACACGAAAATAATTCCCACTGTGATGAGCAATTTATTGGGTAGAAAAGAGATTTTTTATAAATTATAATCATGTGAACATATCTCTTACATCATGCCCATGCCAAGTTTAAGAATGTGGGAAGAACAAATGAAGCAGTATGGACCAATTCACATGCATAAATACAAGGTGGTCTCTGGATTAATAACACATGGTAATATGTCATGAGACAAGTTCGTCTTTGGATTAGTAACACATGGTAGTATTCCATGAGAGACAAGGTGGTCTATGGATTATTGTGATGTTGTGTAACGTGATATGTTATGTGTATATGTTATTTTGTTGTACATGTGCATGTGTTGTGCATGGGAATGGGGTAAATATGTATTACATGCATTGTGTCATACCATGTGTATAAGTGTTTGATGTTCAATGTGCTCAGGGTAGGCATGTATGGGACTTTCTGGGCTTGTGTGTTGTGTTTATATGTCAGGACAGGCAAGTATGGCACTGTCTGGGCCTTTGTGTTGTGTTTATGTGTCAGGAAAGTTAGGTATGGGATTATATGAGATTGTTTGTTATATATGTGTAAAACTATTCAGAACAAACATGTATGGGACTATCTAGGGCCTTATATTGTGTAGCGCCACACGGATAGGCATGGGACTACTTGGGCCTACACAATATTCCTATCGACAAAATACTACTAAGGTGATAGTGCCCATAATCGCAATATTACGATTGAGCTTAAGTGCTCATCTTGAGGCCGATAAGTCAGTTAATAAATTTTAAGTCAAAGTGAAGAGAAGGCATTGGATGCTTGCAGATGGGAAACCAATCTAGTGTGTACTCAAAGTGAAGAGAAGGCATTGGATTCCTATCGACGAGAAACTGATCAGATGTGTATGTCATCAAAGTGAAGATAAGGTAGTGGGTGTTTTCCTAATCGGTTACTGATTCAATGTATGAAAATAAAACATCAAGATGTAAACCAATATAAGTATCAATACTTCATGATTTTCAAGATTTTATTTGTGAATTTAAATTCAGTAATATGATTTATGATGGTTTCTCTATGAGTTAACCTAGGTTTTTGTGATATAAATTAAAGAAGAATTCCAAGTTCACCTTATAAACGAGCCACTAATGAGGTACAATTTAAAATTATTTCATTTCCTTAATGATGGAACTTATGGATTCATATGTTTTATGATGCAGAAAAACATGAAATCATCTAAATTGGTGGAGGGACTTGGCTGCAAGATAATTAGTGTAGTTGAAAGACATCAAATGTACAGTGGCACAATGACTAACGATTTCATGAATGGGGTCATGGAGGTACACAAACACCAATGATGTCAATTTATTACCATGAAGCATGCTATGACCATATGGTCACTTTGAAGGTAAGGACATCCCTTGAATTTAACTCCTTCTAATGTGAGGGTGTCTTCCCAAGGGATGGATTCCCCAAGGGATTGAGAAGTGGAGAAGGGGATGCTTGAACCTGGAATGTGAGTGACTTCATAGAGAGGGGTAACTAAATTTCCCAGGGACTAAGAAGAAAATAAGGGAAGGTCGGTAAATGAGTTGGGATTCTTGGTCATTAGCATGGTTGATTATAATCATAAGAACATTGGGATTGTATCGAGAAGCAATGAGCTTGTAACAATTCATTCATGGAAAAAGAGTAAAAGAAATACATTATTGTATATTGGAGGAATACTACCCTCTATAATAAAGGAAAGAATCCAAGCCTTATTTGGTGCGACAAAATCACCATAAAATTGCATAGAGCCACAAAAAGTGGTTGATTTGATTGATTTTTTTTTTTTAAATTGCTTAGTTGTTTGGCACATAACTATGAATGTGTGACATGTGAATAGATGTAAATGTCATAAAGAGATGTAAATAGAAAGCTCTAAATACAATATGTAGCTGTTTTCATTAATTATCATGTTTCTTTGTCGATAGGGACAAAGAACACTGAGGAAAGTGTTCCCCCAAGGGGGAGGGATCTGTAATAGCCCAACCATGAATGGTTCAATTTGGAAATGTAATCTCATAATGTAATTGAATTATCAAATATTAAATGGGCTGAGTAAGGGACATAAATTCCAAGAGGTCTGGGGAGGTCAAATTACTTGGGAAACTCATCCTTCTTGCTGAAGGAAGGAAAATATGAACTATATGATAGCCATTAAAGGTTTGTTGTTGAGATTTAAATGCACAAGATGGGACTATTGTTGGAAATTAATTGGGCTGCAATACTAGGGACAAGTCCATGCTGTCTTGGAAACCACTACAAGGAAAAAAAACAATAAAAGGATAGGAACACTTAATGAGAGCTAGGGGTGTTGGTAGGGAAATATGCAACAAAAAGAAACATAAGGAAAGGAGACTCATTTGGGGGGATAGAGGAAAACATGAGACTGATTGGCAACAAAAAAGGAGAGAATTGAAACTCAAAATTCAGTGGGTGTTATAGCACCATTTACCACTCTTAGCATATTTGATGCTCTGGTTATGGCCTAGGGCAACCCTTTTTTTCGAAACTTGGTCCAAATTCTAAAAAACAGTGTTTTACTTCCCATATGCTATGTTTCCCTGTGTTAAAAGCATGTACACGTAGGTCAGTATATACCCAACCCGCGTATATGTGTTAAAACACTAAAAACTAAATAATCTCCTTAAATTCGGGCATGGTTTACATGTTTTACCTATTACTCACCTACTATATCCCGTGGCCCAACAATTTCCCAAATGAAAAAACTAATTTGGAGAAGTATAAATAAACCTCCATGGTAAGGCCTAAGGAGAGAAGATATGAGATATTGATATTATATTTGATTGATTCCTGATCAAGTTTGAAGAAATCCCTGTGCCTCCTGAACTCCCAAGTTATAGTAAACCTTTGTTTCCTCTTTTCAGATGTCCTTCATCCCTCTTATGACATCCTTGTGTGTATCGATGGAGGAAGATTGCTGAGGCCGGGACAGGACGGATCCGGAGGACGGTTCCGCTTAGAGCTGGAGGAAGACTCAGGTTGTAGTTTTCTACCTTTCATTTAGCTTACATCAATAAATAAATGATGTTTTTTTCCTGATATTTATCATGTTTATGCATTGATCCATGTTGTGATTTGCTTATAAATCTTGTATTAATTCCCAATTTCTCATTTTCTTATATGATCTAACACATATATCATGAACATGCTTTCTGTTACGACTTTTTTATATGCTTTGCTTGGATAAGTTAAAGGTTCTAAAGACATCAAAAGGAGCAAAGGGTTTGGATCCTCTGGGATCGACCCCGAACATAGGACCTCTAGGTAATACCACCTCTTCCCACTTCAATAGTTTAAGCATTTAGACTATTTGTTTGCACATTTCTTTCTGTTGTATCCCTCCACTCTATTGGGATTTTCAACCCAAGGCCATATAGTGTTTCCACCCGTTAGAGTTGTCCTGTTCAGCCCTCTGTCAGAGATCAAAACCTCTTTTGTTACATTTAATTTTTAGGAGTCCCGCCCAATCATTTGCATTCCATTAGGAGCATCGATTTTCTAATGGAACAGTCTTGTCACTCATCTCCCTCATGTCATGTATCTGTTGGTCCGTGTCTATACATCAAAATCAATTTTAAAGTCATTCACATTCCTATTAGTTCTAGGGTTTCGTCTTCAAAAAGTCTAATAATGTCCACAGGCACATGAAGGAGGTTCAAAATCATTTTTCATTGCAAAATTTCATCGTCAATATGTTTGATCATGATTCTTCTTCAAAACTCTGTTTTGAAGAAGAAATCATCAGATTTATGGTTTGTAATAAATATGTAACTTTTAAAGTTTTTCAATCATGAGGTACTTTAGGCACAGTCCTGGTCATCCTTTGCCAAAATTACATGCCAATCGTCCCTGCAAAAATAGACAGAGTTTCATCATTCAGCCAAAAATCAAAGGGGAAGCAAAAAACAGAGTTATGTGAAAGTGCCAAAGTCTGCAACATTACAAAAGTGGGTTTTCCAAATGAAGGATCAAAGTCCATGCCATAGGAGATATTATTGTGCTTCAATAGTTCATTTACATGCAAGAGAGCAAAGAGGACCAAAGCTAAACGATTTGGATGAATAAGTGTGAAGCTCGGGTAAAAAATTACTGTAGGTTACTGGCGTGGTGCACTAGGCAGGAGGCATGATGCATACAGCTAGCATGGAACATTGGGCCTCAAAACTCAGTGCATTTTAACACGAGCGTGACGCATTGGGCTAGCCATGTGGCATATATAGACAGAGGGTTCAAAAATTGCTAAAACTTGCCCAAATCGCTCAAATCGCCCAAAAATGCACGGATTTGTCAGGTAGAGCCTCCATTATCATTTTCTATCCAAGTTGGGTGCTTACTTCATGTTGCTTGTTTCATGGTGATTGCTTAAAGAAGTTGAACCCTATCATTTCAAGTTCCTCCAACAAAAATTGTTGCCTAGGGTTTTGATGACTATTTTTCCACCAAGTTTACTCCCTTATCCCTTTTTCATTGATTCCCTTATTCCTTAAGTTCCACTACCCCCTTAAATCACTAATCCCTTATCCTAAGTTCCCTTTCCCAAAATCCCAAATGCACAAAACCCTAGTCTCATACTTAAAATTCCCAAACCCTAATGGCTGTCCCAAGAGCTTGATGTCACCATTCGACAGAGTGTACCATTTTTCAGGGGGTTTTCATCATCATGTCAAGTTCCACTGGGTCATTTTACACCTTGTTCATGCTTTAATTGTGCCTAGGTAAGGTCATTTCCCTCTCCTAGGGTTTTTGAAGACAATTTCTATTGGATGGTAAAATCATTAGCAAAACTTGTATCCTATTGTTCATACACCTTCCCCTATCCTTAATGTACTTAATTAAACACTTCCCATCACTAAGATCCCTCAAATTCCTCATTTTCGCACAAACCCTAGTTTCTTGCTACAACTTGACAATTTCCTTGGTTGGCCCTGTGTTTAGCCCTTTTGGACCCCTTCCCCTCACTAAATATTTGACATTCCACTTTCCCCTGCTTCCTAACATCCCTCCCTACATGCCAAAATTTTCTCAAGAATTTAGAAGCCTTTATCCCCTTCATTTCACTTCATTTCGACAAATCCCCTGTTCCACACATCGGGGTAGGTTTTACTCAAATGATGCTTCTGAGCAAGGAAAGATGAATTTCAAAAACCTGAGAGAGTTTTTTTGTCCAAAATAGACCAAGGAAGAAAAAATTCATTCACTTTTTACACAGGTTTCATGGTTTTAGAGAAATGTCAAAAATACAGTCACATCAGGGAGAATTGATGCACCTCTGAAGTGACCTTGAGAATCTCAAGTTTTCTCCTAGCTTGGCTGTTCAAATGACTTTCTTGTTGAGTCAAATGATAAGTAGACACAAAGATATTTCTAATGAGCTATCATGAGCTCAATTTGGAGTTGAGAAAGACCTTCAAAAGTTGACTGCAACAGCACTCTACCTTGAGGCAGCCTCATTTGGAACATTTTGACCAGTCTTGGGAGATTTGACTTTTGACAAGGTAAATGAACTCCAAATTGAAACATTCAAGCAGGGTTGGAAATTAGACACAATAAGATTTCCAACAAGCTATCTAGTGCCTAGTTTGGACCACAGGAAGGTCCTAAAAACTGGTCTGCAAAAAGGTGCTACACACAGAAATGTTTAACACAGGGTTTTCCTCCCTATGCGCCACGCCACGTGGTGCTCGCTTTTGCTAGAGGGTTCCAAATCCAAAAAAAAATTCATTTATGGATTTTTCATGATAAGTTATGGTTTCTTGTGCATTTCCAAGAAGTTTGGGCAGGTTTTGAGCCCTCAAAAGGTCAAAAAACACTCAGAAAATGACCTCACTGCCCCTATTTTGACAGACAAGAAGCAGTGTTGGGAGAATGGACTTTTGGAGGGGCAAATGGAGGCCAAATTTAAAAATTCCACTAGCATTGGAATGTATACAGACATAAATTTCCAGCAAGCACACTTGGAGCTCATTTTGACATCATGAAGGCTTCCAAAAGTGGGTCCAAACAGGTGCTACGCATAGAGAATTAGGCGCGGCGCATAGAGGAAAAATTGCCAGTTTGACCAAGTTTTTCTCTGTTTTTCACCCAGCTTCATCTAGTTTGAATTTTTCACTTCCTTAATGGAAAATTTTGATGTAATTTCATATATATTGATATATCATGTTGTAAATATGTGAAATTCTCACTTGGTAAGGTAGATTCATCAGTTAAAAAGTTGTTTGAAACTGAATGAATCAGTTCCCTAGTTTATAGAGGCAAGCAGTTTCATGGCCTAATTTCTAGTTCCTAGTTTAGAATCAGTTGGATTAGCTCCTAAACATGTGAGCTCAACCCCTAGAGGCTAGGATGAGCTATGGCTTGCTTATATCTTGTGACCTTTCAGTCATTAACATGGTTGGACACTTGGGATTGCTTGGCACTCCATTGTACATTTGGTTTCTGCATTTTTTGCAAAGGAAAGACCAGAATTTTGCAGCACTTGTTGGGATCCTTGTGGCTCTGTGTTTTGATGGTGTTTTTCTTAATGCAATTGTAAGTTCATTGATGTTTCATGTATGCCATTTCCCTTCTCTTTGCTTCTGAAATTAAACAAATGAGTGACAAAAGGTAGAATTCATTAGCTTGTTGTGCTATTCCTGTTAGTTTGTTTAATTTTCAGTGTTTTCTTTAGTTTGAAGAGGATTCTTAGTACCCTCTTGCCCTCTTCGGCTCCTCAGCGGTATTTTCCATCCATTCCTCAAATATAAAGCATAAAAACTACTTCCTACCTCGCCCCAACCGGAACTCTGCAAAAATTTGGCCTCATCCCCAGACCCAAATTTTCCTTTCCCCTTTTCCAACAAAAAACCCCCAAAAAATAAAATCAAATCCTTGCACTTCATACCTAGCCTAAGACTAGTTGTTAAATCAGTCATCCAAGCCCCATCTGATTATCTTTTGCTGCGATTGACCCGGAGAGAGCCCTCTCCTGTCCTCGTAGGGCTAGCTACGAGGCTGAGCGTGTTTTGATGTGGACCTAGAATCTTACCTTTTTAGCCTGAGGTAAATCTAGGATCTAAAACCACCCGCAACAGAATTGGTGACTCCAGTGGGGGAAACATTGTTGTTTTTCCTAGTTTGGGTTGCTTGTTCTTGATCAGGGTTTGTTTTCTTGATTTCTTGTTTTTATAGTGTCATTGACTTACTAGCTTCCCATGCATCAAGTCTAATCTTTTGGATCAAGCCTTGATTTCTTGTTTTTCTTGATTGAGATTTTTATACGTGTTTTTCTTGGGATACAGTTGCATATACACACTAGTTTCCTCAAATAGACTCGCGTATACGTGAGTTTCCTGTGTTTGAAACATGTGTTCCAGCCTATGTGTCTTTACACAGTTGTGTATACATAATTTTGAATTTTGTTTTCAAAATATTTTGCCCAGTTAGGACTCTTTCCTAGTGACTTCTACTATTTTCTAGTCATCCACTATTTGTAGAACTCTGTTCTCTTGCAAGTTTTCAATTTTGAATCTCATTCTAAGTGAAAAACCTAGCTTGCCTAGGATTTCTTTTTGGATAAGGTTTTGCTTTATGTCTTGGGTTCTAGGCTTCTGTCTAAAGTTCTTGGATGTTCTATCTTTCCAGAACAAGAAATTGGTTTCAATTTCGTTTATAACCCAATTTTCAAATTTCTTTGTTTTTCTTTCCCTTTTGGTTGATCTTTTTATTTTTCATGATTTTTTAGTGTCTCTTTTGAAATCTTGAGAGTCTTTCTTGAAATTTTGTTAGTTTCCTAAAGTATTTTACTGTTGTTCATATCAGTTTGTGCAAGTTTGTAGTCCTTTCTCATTTCAAGTTTCATTTTATTGATGATTTGTATAACTTGCGAAGTTTAAGGACTCTTGGTGCTTATTTCTTGATCTTTGAAATTTAGTAGTCTTTCTATGACCTCAAAAATTTCTTTGGGATTTCAAAATAAAAATACAAAAATGTCACTTTTTCCTTACTTTTTCTTTCCAAGCTTTTGGTTTTTTGGTTTCTTTTGTTGTTTTTTAGGAATTGTGAATTTTTTGAATTTGTTTTGCAAATTTGTTATTAAATGTTTTCCTTGTTTATTGTCAAGTTGGCTTATTGATCTTATAAAGAAGCACATTTTCCTATCGTATGAGTCTTCATAGGATCTTTCATAATCATTTAAATTTGGATTAGGTTAGTTTGCATCATAAGAATTTTTAGTCTTTTTATATTTTGAGTGTGTGTGGAGTGTTTCTAAAAAAAGAAAATAAAAGAGTATTTTTCTTACATAAGTTTTTCATAGAACCAAGTAGAAATCCTTTTTCATCAAAAGAAGATAATTGCATGCATATATTTAAGTTTCTATTGATTTCTTTTGCATCAAAAACATCATAATTTTCACTCTCATTATACCTTTGACTTAAAGAACAACACTCTAAAATCAAGTGATATAATAAAAAGAACTAGAACTTTTTTAATTTTTCATTAAAAACACCAACATGTTTAATTTCTTTAGGGCCTTGGAATAGGTGAGTGGAGAGTTAACTCTCCAAGGCCACTCAAACTATCAAACATAGAAGTTGAATAATGAGTGAAATCCAATGTCGTTAGAAAGACTGGGAAAGCTCCATGACTAGGAGTCAAGCAAAAGGGAGAGTGAAGACGAGGAAGAGAGATACACCCTCTCCTACTTGTTCAATCCTGCCCTGATACTGTTCCACCTATCTTTTGATACGAACTGGTGCCCATAGTTGCCATTCCTAAGGATCACATAGGTGGCTACGGAGGGGAATCCCGTGGCACCTAAGGTAGACATTGCATCACATTCATCAGTTCTTCTGGAGGGTACCCTTACGAAGCTTGGGTGCTTGCACAAACAAAGTATTTTGTCTCAAGGTCAATGTAACTATTTTTATTACCTTCACTAGTAGGCTTGGGCTATCATTAACCCAGACTATTTTGGGAAGGTCCTTGATTTTCACTTTCTTGTATTTTGGTATGCAATCCTCATCACCCAAAGTGGAAATACTTGGAAGTAGTTTGATTGACTGTATCATTAGGGACTTTCTAGAGAGTGATATTTTCTCCTAATTGGACTAGCTTTATAAAAATTTTGAGTCTTTAATTATTTCTGTTAAAAATAATTAAAAGTGCCTGATAGACTAGTTCGTCGGTATTGGCTTGATGGGGCCTGAACCAGGTTCGTGTTAGAAAATCATATATTACAAAGCAATGGAACACATAAAATATTGCAGAAACATAAACACAAAAAATGCATAAAACAAGAGAGACATAGATATACGTGGTTCACCTAGTTTAGGCTACGTCCACAAAGAAACAACTAGTCCTTCTTTTATTATATTATCCAGCAAACTAAAGAGATACAACCTACAGCAAATCTGCTGTAACTCCCTCTTCGCTCTCAATCTCCTCTCTCTTCCTCACTCAGAATATAGATACACATAAATGAAATACAATTCCCTCATATATAGTGAGGGGTTGCCTTCTAGTGCAAAAAAACCCTAAATTAAACATAACTTATACCGTTAGATCTCCGCCTAATGAACGACCCAGATTGACTATGAAATTACAACATTTTACAAGGCAATTTTACATCTATTCTTCACTTCGGTGGTGGTGCCCCCAAAACCCCTCACCGGGGGGGGGGCTCCCAAAAGGTCGCAGCCGCCCCCATGGACCCCCCCTGCAGTGAATATTTTACGGGCGAGATTGCCACCCCATTTCAAACTGGGGTCCAATGTGGCGATACCTTTGAATATAGATAATCAGGCTCCACACCCAACAATCTCCCACTTGGAGACTAATTATAGCAACTCAACCGCTACTTAATTTGCTAGACAATGACTCCTCTTTGGACCTGGTTGTTTCTCATCTTCCTCTTCATACTTGAAGACCAATTGAAACTGAGTAGATTCTCAGTTTCTCCCTAGTTACAACTTTTGTTAACATATCTGCAAGATTCTGGCTAGTGTGTATCTTTTCCAACTTCAATTTTCCATCTTCCAATGTTGACCATATGAAATGGTACTTGAGCTGTATATTCTTAGCCTTGGAATGAAATGCAGAGTTCTTTGCAAGATGTATGGCACTCTGGCTATCACAGTATAAATTTCCCAACTCCTACTTCTTACCCAATTCATCCAGAAACCTTTGTAACCAAATCATTACTTTACTAGCCTCTATAGCAGCAACATACTATGCTTCTGTTGTTGAGAGTGCAACAAGACTTTGCAGTTTTGAAACCCAACTGACAGTTGTTCCACCTACAGTAAATACATATCCTGTAGTGCTCCTCCTGTTATCTTTGTCACCTACCATATCTGCTTCAACATATCCTTGTAGAGCAATGTTTGAACCACCAAAGCATAATGCTTGATTTGTGGTACCTCTCAAATACCTAAGAATCCACTTCACCACCATCCAATGTTCTTTTCCTGGATTGTTCATGTATCTTCTTACAACTCCCACTACATGTGCAATATCAGTCCTTCTACAGAACATTGCATACATTAAGCTTCCAACTACTGATGCATATGGAACTTTAGACATATGAGCCATTTCTTCCTGAGTCTTGGGACACTCCTCCTTACTTAATTTGAAATGGCTAGCCAAGGGTATACCAACTGGTTTTGCATTCTACATATTAAACCTTTTCAACACCTTTTCTATGTACTCACTTTGAGTCAATGTTAATTTGCGATTCTTCCTATCTCTATTTATTCTCATACCAAGATTTTTTTTGCAGCACCCAAATCCTTCATTACAAATGAGTTTGCCAATTTCCTTTTGATCACATTTATTTCCTACAAGTTAGAACCTGCAACAAGCATGTCATCTACATACAATAACAATATAATATAGCTGCCATCATTTTTCCTTTTGAGATAAACACAATGATTAGAGTGACATCTAGTATAACCTTGTTCAGACATAAACCTGTCAAATTTTAGATACCACTGCCTTGGAGGCTGTTTTAAGCCATACAAGCTCTTCTTCAACCTGCACACTAGTTTCTCCTTCCCTTTTACCTCATATCCTTGTGGTTGCCGCATATATATCTCTTCTCTCAAAGCCCCATGGAGAAAGGATATCTTTACATATAACTGCTCAAGATGCAAACCTTCAGCTGCTGTTAGACTTAGAATAGTTTTGATTGAAGTCATTTTCAAAACAGGAGAAAATATCTCATCAACGTCTATACCCTTTTTCTGTGCAAACCCTTTCACCACAATTCTAGCTTTATACCTTTTTCTACCTCCATCTTCTTCCTGCAACTTGTAAACCCATTTATTTTGCAATGTTGTTTTACCTGCAGGCAACCTGACTAAGTCTCAAGTCTGGTTATGTGCTAAGGAGTCCATATCTTCTTTCATGGCTTGCTTCCACTTCTTCCTGGTTTCTTCCTGCATTGCTTCTTCATAACATTCTGTTTCACTAGAATCAGTCAACAATACATAATATAATGAAGCAGAGTATCGTTCAGGGGGTCTACTCATCATGGTATATATTCTAACACCACTTTCAGGTGTTTGAAGTGCTTGTTGCTGTTGTGGTTGTTGTTCTTGCTGTTGATCCTTATGAGTTTCAAGCACCATCAGTTTTTCTGTGACCTTGTCAAGCACTGTGTATTCTCTGTTTTCTTTTTTCCTGTTTCTTTTCCTGCAGCTGATCCTTATACAAATCCTTTTCATTTAATATAACATCTATACTCCTAATGATTTTATGTTTTTCATAATCATAAAAGCGATAACCAAAATCATTAACACCATATCCAATAAAGGTACATTTCTTTGATTTTTCCTCAAAATTTGTTCTATTTTCTTTATTAATGTGGACAAAGGCTTCACAACCAAAAGTCTTTAAAAAAGAGTAGTTTACCTTTTTACCTATCCATGCCTCCTCTGGAATACCACCATCCAAAGAACTTGAAGGCCCTCTGTTTATTGGATAAACAACAGTATCTACAGCATCTGCCCAAAATTGTAAAGGAATCCTGCATGCAATCTCATGCACCTTGCACGCTCCATGATTGTCCTGTTCATCCTTTATGACACACCATTTTCTTGTGGTGTTCCTGGAACTATCTTCTCTATAAAATTCCATTCTCTGAATAGTATCTATCAAACTCTTTGCTGCAATATTCACCTCCATTGTCTGATCTAAAACACTTCAACCTTTTTCCGGTCTAACTTTCAACCAAATCTTTCCATTTCTTGAAAGTATCAAATGCATCGGATTTATTTCAAATACAATAAATCCAGGGTTTTCTCGTTGCATCATCAATAAAAGTAACATAATATTGAGAGCCACCAAGAGATGATACCTGAGTAGGTCCCCATACATCTATATGCACAAGCTCTAATTTTTCGCTCTTATTTTCTTTCCCAACTCTGAGGAATCTAACTTTCTTCTGCTTTCCATAAACACAATTCTCACATAATTTTAAATCAACATGCTTCAAACCTGGAAACAAATTTCTTGAGTGAAGAATCTGAATCCCCTTCTCACTCATGTGCCTGAGCCTATGATGCCACAATGTCGTATCTTCTCCTATAGAGGTTAAAGCATTAACAGAATTAGAAATATCATTGCATAAATAAAATGTATCAACCTTTTATCCTTTCGCTATTACCAAGGATCCTTTTGTGACATTCCAGGTTTTATCTGTGAAAGTAGCTACGCAAGATTCACCTCCCAACTGCCCTGTTGAAATCAGATTTTTCTTCAGATCTGGAACATTCCTTACCTCCTTCAATAGCCATTGATTTCCATTTTGTTGTTTTATGAAAACTGTACCCATTCCAATGATTTTACAGGGTTTATCATCACCCAATCGAACCTATCCAAAATCTCCTTGAACATAATCATGAAAATGTTTCTTATCAGGTGTGGCATGGAATGAGGCCCCTGAATCTACCACCTAGGCATGAATAATATTTTCTAGTGAAAGAATCAAAGCATATTACAACACATCACCTGTTACATTCGCTTCATGATTAGTTTCTTGCTGCGCATCTCTTCTTTTCCCTTCCAAGACTTGTAGTCTTTCTTCAGGTGTCCTTTATTCCTACATTTCTAGCACACTATCCCTAATCTGGACTTGGATCTACCTTTTCTTGACTTACTGCGATATCCTAGGCTCTTTCCTCCTTCCATTTTTCTTCCCCTAGTCTCTGCAGTCAAAGCATTACCTGATGTCTCACTGGAGCTTTTCCGCCACATTTCCTTGCTAATGATTGCATCGACAACATCGTCAAACTTTAAAGTACTAGATCCAGAGACCGAGTTACTAATGGCCATAACTAAACCATTCCAACTTTTGGCAATGAACACAGAAATAACAGAGCCCTAACTTCATCATCAAAAGTTACCCCTACAGAACTTAACTGACTTGTAACTATATTAAAATCATTTAAATGGTCTGCAACAAATCCACCTTTTGACATATTCATATTAAATAAACACTTCATAAGAAATACCTTATTTGAGGGCGAGGGTTTTGCATATAGTTTGGCTAATGTCGAAATTAAACCCTCTATTGTCATTTCCTTTGAAATATTAAATGCTACTGATGCCACTAGCCACAGTCGTATTGTTCCAAGTGCCTTTTTGTCGAGAATATTCCATTCTGTGTCTGTCATACTCGTCGGATTCTTTGTCTTTCCGCTCAATGCTAGGTACATATCTCTCTGATATAGATAACCTTCCATATACATCTTCTGCGGCTGGTAGTTTTTTCCATTGAATTTTTCGACCATAAACGTACCATCTTCTACCATTGCTCCCACACGAACCAAGAACCCTTCTCTCCTACAAGTTTATTAGCCAAATAGACCTTCGGCTCTGATACCAATTGTTAGAAAATTATATATTACAGAGCAATGAAACACATAAAATATTGCAGAAATATAAACAAAGAAAAGGCATAAAACAAGAGAGACACAGAGATACGTGGTTCACCTAGTTTGGGCTATGTCCACAAAGAAACAACTAATCCTTCTTTTATTATATTATCCAGCAAACTGAAGAGATATATCCTACAACAAATCTGCTGTAACTCCCTCTTCACTCTCAATCTCCTCTCTCTTCCTCACTCATCATACAGATACACATAGATGAAATACAATTACCTCATATATAGTGAGGGGTTTCCTTCTAGGGAAAAAGCCCTAAATTAAACATAACTTCTACCGCCAGATCTTTGCCTAATGAACGACCTAGATTGACTACGAAATTACAAGATTTTACAAGGCAATTTTACATCTATTCTACGATTCGGGGGTGCTGCCCCCGAAATGCCCCCCAGGGGGGTTCTCCCAAAAGGTCACAGCAGCCCCGACTAGAACCCCATTGTAGCGAATATTTTACAGGTGGCGTTGCCACCCCATTTCGAATTGGGGTACAATTTGGCGATACATTTGAATACAAAAGATAACCAGGCTCCACACCCAACATTTCAGAAGTGTTTTAGCCAAACAAATCCCACACTACTGGCCCTTTCGGCAATAGTCCGTGGAGCGCGGACTGAAGTCTCACCCAAGGTAGTAGGGGAGGTTACTAGAACTAGGTTTTTTTCTCCCTAGGGATGTCTTAATGGGGACTGGAAGGGTTTCCAACCGATCTGCGCACTCACTCTATTTTGCTCCGCTGCTAGACCTTTATGTAGCTTGGTGAGGAGGCACTTCTTAGATTCTTATTATTAATGTGGTTATTATAGATCTGATCTAATTCTTAAGGTCTTTAAGCAAGCATTTAACAGTTATAAAAAGTGTGTGCACTCATAAATCTTACAGATTGGCATAAACTCAGAAGCATAAACATATAGATCCGTGATAAATCACACAATAATTCAGAAACACTTATCTTTATTTATCTTTCATTCATTACAACCAGATCCGCCCTGTGCACTCAGCTGCAGGGGTTCACGCACACAACTGCGGACTCTACCAGGCCTCTGTGCACACAGCTGCAAAGCCTACTCTACTACTATCATCCACAACTCAGACTTACAGACTTATAACAAATGTTGTATTCATAAACCCATAACATTCCAGATCCAAAACCAAAAAAATTGCCTTATATCCTTAGAGCCTCACTCTCTTTTTACATTACCATGGTCCATGAACCATGGTCACACCGACTCACTTTCTATTTTCTTCCATTATTTTTGGGAGGACAACCCTTTGACTTGACTCATTACACTTCGCGCTCCGCACACTGCGTGGAGCTTTTACCACGCTTTTACCCAAAATTGTGATCTTTAAGCCCAAAAACCATTACGTGGGGCCTCCGCTACCCAACAGGCCCCCAACACAATCATCATGACTCATCTTGAGTCACTCAGTTGGTGCGTTGATCCTTGCTCATAGTTCCTCCAGAAATCTTTGTGCCGTACTGACATCTATGACACATTCTTCTACTGTCTGCTGTATCAATTGTGAATAGTGTTCTAATGCATTGTCGGAGGCACCTTCCTGCCTTAGCACATATGTGTCCTGTAACTGGTTCAGCTTCCCCTCAATCGTAGTGGTAGCCATGAACGCTTCCCCAAGCCAAGGTTGGATTTGTGCTTTGAGCCCAACTTCTCATTGTCATGCAGTGTCCACCTGCTCCTTCAGAGCTTGGGCCTCCCTCATCATGGAAAAACGTTGAGTGATGGGGACTATCTACGCAGTCCCCCAAACATTGTCATAAGCCTTATGCAACTCCTGTGCTTCTGTCTCTACCTATTGTAGTTTTGGGTCTTCTTATAGTGATGTGAGTGTAAGAAGGGACTAGTCCAACACTCCTGTGCAGTCTTGTACGGCGCACTCTATCACCTCCAATCCTACTTGAATTTTGTGGTGGCACTGCTCTCTAACTTTCAAGGGTGCAGTGGGCTGCACCTTCATCCTTAGCTCCATGATCTACAAGTTCAGCTCCCATTGAGCTTTCACAGCCTCCCCTTGAGCCTTTCAGAATCCTGCTGCCATGTGATTTATCTTGTCTGTTGCGTGGAGTTCCGCTAGCACAGCCAGTTCTGGTATACTACTACAGACCTCCTCCATGGCCTGTTCCAATCCTTGGTTGTGTGCAATCAAGTCGTCACGTTGTACACTAATCTGCTAGAGATTTCCTTTTTGCTCCATTAATACTTGGAGGGCATGGTCTTCCCTAGCACGAAGCTCAACGGTTACCCCATCCTGCAGTTGGTATAGGGTTTCTCTAGGAATGGTAGCCAAATTCAACCCCCAACCCCTCATGTCACCTTCGCCCTCTGCTAGGACAACACCTGTTGGTAATACTAAGGTTTTTATTGTGGAGGCGCGCACCATCTGCTCTATTGCGAGTAAACTTCTGTGAGGGTCGGAATCATCCCTCCTGGGGGTTGCACACATAATGCCTATAACTATGTCCTAAGATCCCCCAACATAGTTTTATGCTCTATCATTAACTCCTCCAAAGCACCTTTAATGATATCACGCACCGGTTCACTGCTGTCAAAAATCTCTTTCTCCAAGGTCTTTGTTGTCTTTGTCTTTTTGTGTGTATGTGGCAGCTCCTGGATGCACAACCTCTTGACTTGGGTTGATTTTGTGGTAAGGTCCGTGCATTCCTCTGTCTCTACTTCCCTTTGCATGTCCTACTCTAAGGACATTTCCTGATCTTCCCTGATCTCTTCGGTGATTGCTTCCTCGGTCGCCTCCTGTTGCGAAGCTGCTTCCTATTCTTGGCACGTACTTTCCACCATCTTAGTGAGTTGCAACTTGAGTTACTTCTTTTGCTACTATGCTGCCATCCTTTTTAATTCAGCTGAGTCTAGGGTGTGACACTTTGGAGGCCATGCTACCATTACCTTGTAAATTTCATCGTATGTTGCAATGAACATAAGCTTTACCCATGTTTGATTTGGATCCTTCCACGCCTGGATATGCAGATTATGCATGTCCACTTTAAACTCAGCCGCACTTTGCAAACTATTGTATACTGTCAGGGATAACCATGGTCCATGAGCGATCCATGTCCAGATACTCACCTCCATGAATATCCAAAACACCTTGATCTCATGAATCCTTGTGGCATATTTCGTAGCTTGGAGCGAGTTATACAGAACGGCTTCAGGGAGGTTTTCCTTAATGTCAGAAAATTGGTTGCCCTTCGGCAGCTCTCCTGCAACCAATAGGATTGTTAGGAGCAACCATGCATAATGGAATGTCTTACCTTGCTCCTAGGCTTCCCAACAATTCGTCAAAAATTCGTCACAAAGAAATTGTGCCTAGTTGAACTGAACCCCTTTTGCACATTGCTCCACGAGCGCAATGACAGAGGCTGGCACCTCATCTGAACAACATTTCCTCATGAGCTTACCAGCCAGTAACTAGGTGGTGATGTGCACCCCTCGATCTTTGAAGCTTGCTATTAAATACCCTCGCTTCCATTTTTCCAACTTATATTTAACCTTCATGGCTTCTGCAAGACCCACGTTGCTACTCATTTTGGATATGTCTGTAGGATCGTTTCCTTTAGTAGGCAGCTGGGAAATTCGGTGTACTAAATCAGCGGTGATGGGAATCGATTCCTCCAACCAGACATACCTGTCATGTACCAGACATAGTAACTGTTGAATAACAAAAATGGTGATGGTTGCACAGTGATAGTGGGGTATCCACCTTAGATTGAGTAATCTCGCCTTCTCCACACCTCGTAACCACTTCCGCTGTAGTAATTTCTCCTCAACCAATTGGGGGAACTTCTCGCTCTCCGCAAGATCCCAATCTTCGAACTTGATATTTGGTACTCGACCTAGTGGTAGACCATCAAACCTTGTCTCATCTGGAAAAAGTGGGGTCTGGAGCATACTCTTTGTGGCCTCTAGGTCCTTCAGTGTCTCGGTCGCCCCTTTCCACAGAGAGATATATGGTGGTAGCGAAGGTACTAGGGGAACATTTTCCTCTTCCTCATCCCGCACTTGAATCTGAGCGATTAGGTCTTGAAAATCTTCCTCTTCCTCCTCGAGTTCAGTGGTGATTGCTTTGCCCTTTTTTGCTATTGAAAATTTATTGAATCGTGGAAATACTTAGACTGGCCCCTTAGTCTGCTTGTCCTTATGAAGTCACGGCGTGGATGGGGACTTTGGAACTTTTGTGTAACTGGCCACCTCTCCCAGCTCCTCCTATCTCAGATAGGGCTCTTCCGCGAACCTTACTCTGGTTCTCATGGTTTCTATCCTGAATTTTCTCGGGGACATACTCATAGGTGGCCAAGTAGGTGGGTGCTTGCTGCTTTGTACTGGTTCAAATCTCAAATATCCAAGGTTTGTTGTGGGGTTACCCCAATGGTTTTTATAGGAACGTGTGAATTTGAATTCAACCCTTCCCTCCACTTCTGAGTCATTAATATCTTCTTGGTGGCAGATCTTTTCGTATCTAGCTTGGAATTCCTATCTTAATCACTCGTCGCCCACTCCTCTCTGCCGTTAATCGGACTTGTTGTCATCAACAATGATGGCAATGGTCACCTCCCAGCCTTCCCACGTGGCAGCACAGCCTTTCATGCGTGACCGTGACCCAGACAATTGAATGGTCCTGCTAGTAATCCCATGTTTGCGCAGCTCTCCAGCAGAATTGTTTATAGTCCCATGCCTCCTTTCAACTCCTTGGAGAGTTGAGAGTGTGCTTTCCATAGATAGTCAGGTGGTTGCACACCACGGGCAAGACTTCCGCCTCCCTACTAGCCTAGGCTACGGGCACCCTTCGAGTGTCTTTTTATTTGGTAGCACATTGCGTTCTATGCTCTTTTATTAAGTATGGTGTTATCGCAACCATGATAGCAAGGTCGCAGCTTGTTCTAATGCTGCGGTAGGGCCAGCCAGGCCTGGTCCCCTTAGTTATGCACAGTCCACTTGTGTGATTCTAGTGTTTAGTTTGATGATTTCTTCATCCAATATCATGCTCTTCCTCCTTAGCCATGCTCATTCTTCATCGAGTTCATGAATTTTCAAGTTCTCATGCCAAATGGCTTCCTGTAACTACCGAATTCCTTTACCCCAGTTTTTGAGTCCTGTGGGGGCTGCAGTCTGGGGAGATTCCACTATCCTCCTGGTCAATGATATGATCACCTTCACACTCCTATTTTTACTTATGGTCCTACATGCCCATCGAACCCTTGGTACACGCAGATTGTTCATGCTCCTACTTATTTTTCTGATAGCTTTGTCGCGAGTAGCTGGCAGAATGCATCACTGTGGTGAATTCTAATTTTTTATTCTTAGTCGGTTAGGCGGTTGCACAACATACATCTGCATCCTACACCACCGATGGACGCTCAACCTCCTTTGTCCTCCAAACCATAAATGTTCTTGCCTTCTACATTTGCATGAGTCCCTCCTAGTCTTTTGACGTGTACTCCACCCTTGTGCAGTTGTTGCCCACAATGCCCTTGTTTGCGCACCTTGCCACTTTTTTTCCAGTGTTGCCTTTTCACGGTGGTCTACAAGTTCCTCCACATTCATTGCATCCACATCTATTGGCAGTTCCCATGCTTCTATCGTTACGTGGTGTAGTGATCTAACCATCATATTACAATTTAGCGTTGTTACCTCATGAAATCGGTTCTGTCATTGCTCAATCTATTCATCTGAGTCTGACGTGCAGGAACTATCACGCTCCCATGAGATTCTCCCGTCTGCTGTCGGATTCACCCGATCTTGATCTTGTGCTGTGATCTAGTAAATGTAGTCCAGCTCATCATCACTGTCCGCATTGCGCACAGGCTCAGTATAGCACGCTCCTTTGGCTGGGTCCAGTGGAACCACTATGCGTAGAGACTTTTTCTCGAATATCATTTTTTGTCTCTTTAGGTTGGTGGCTCCATTCATATCTATGGCCTAGTCTATCCCTAATAATTTAGGGTACGGGTTACTGTCATCCACAATTTCTATTACCTCAAAATCTGTTTATGTGCTCGCGCCTTCGATGTCTATTGTAACTCCTTGCAATCTCCCCATGGGAAAGATCTTCTGTTGGTTCGCCATCAGGAATTGAATAGGAGACCATTGTAGTGTGCGCCTGCCCATGCGTTCCTAGGTCTTTTTAGGTAGCACATTCACATCTAATCCCAAGTCCAAAATGACCTGATCCATCTCATAGTCACCAATCTGTGCAGTCAACCGCATTTCCTGTCTGGTGCACAAAGCATGCTTGCCTAGTTTCCGGACCATGCACCGTTCACCCGACCCTATGCACCTAGTTATCAACTCTTGCAATCCTATAACTACTTTATTGTCCCGTAGTAGCATCATGCATGTCTCCAAAAAGGTATTTAGCATAGAAGGATCCATTTCTGGCTCAATTTGATCCTTTCTACCCGAATTGGAGGCCTCCGCGAAGCTCTTCTTATCTTCCATAAATGTCTCATTTTCCCATTCCAAATCAAACTTAGGGTGCTTTATAGGGGCCTTGCAAACCCATGTATCCTCCTCAGGTTGCTTCACCTTATCCTATCCTTTAGTTGCACCGCTTCAAAGCACCATGTTCACATTAGGGTCCTCTTCACGCGGTTCAACCTTCATCATTTGGATGTTTTGTGTAGGAGTAGACTGAAGCACCCATTTTTCATGCATCTGTGCGATTAGTGTGGGGAAATCTACCACTTCATGATCAAACTGGTAATAGTACGAGCAACATGTTCTGGTCAGGTTCATGTAGTCACATGCGTAGTTCCCAGGTCCTCCACAATTGTAGCAGATTAACTGTCCATGCCCTTGTTTGGTCCCATTCCTCATCATCGCCGTTCGTGTCCTTGGAATCCACTGCGCACTATTGCGATGACTAGCTCCTGACCTCGTACCTCAGTCTACATTCTATAAGTAGGTGTCTGATCCATCAACAACTCATAACTTCGGTAATTTCATTCATCATGGCCGATTGATCTACAAAAATTACAAAATAGCTATTGGGGGGTTGTCTAAACTTCTGCAATAGATGATAGTTGTCCATTGTGTGTTTTCCACCCACCTGACAGATTGCGCACCAGAGTGCAGGCGTTGTGCTTGGCCCCACCTGTGCCTCTAGTCTCAATGGCATTGGTCCCCCCCTGCCAAATAGTTCGCAAATATCAGACAATGATCTTTATCGTGGCCCTGGCCTTTACATTTTATGCACCACACCTCTTCACGTGCTTCTGGCCAGGGTGCCTTATCTTGTTTCAAAATTTGCATCTCTAAGCATAGGTTTTGTAGTTGCACATGGATTGGCTAAAATCCCAACCCAAGATTCTATATTGGAGTTTCATGCAACCTCATCGCTATCTCTAAGGCTTCAGCTTAGGTCAAGATCTTTTGCTATGATAGCGTCGTCCTTAGATGTGGTGTCAAAGATGCCACAAACCATGTGCAGTGCTGCACATCTGTCAATGCCATGTTAGCCTCACGGATCGTACTCTTTAGTCTCTGATCCAGATCCCAAGGGGTTTCACCTAACAGCATCATGATTTCCTTGAACCCAATGATCGACTGCGTCTCTGATTTTGGCTAGCTAAATTATTTGTTCAATGCATCCTGGATCTTCGCTATTCCCGCATTCAGATGATCGCTAGAGTGCTTTATATACCATGTCAATGCACGATCCTACAGCGTGCTTACCAAAGTAGCCTTTTTGATGTTATCATCCATAACGCCTTGGGCTTCCCATACTGCCTTTACCATGAACCAGAACTAATCTGGTTCCTCATTTCCTACACCTCTAAATATAGGCAACTTGATCACACTCGCCATTCCAACCCTCGGTGGTGATGGAGGTGGGGTAGGTGAAGATGGGGTTGATGTAGGTGAAGTGGGTGATGGCGTGGATGGCGGTGGTAATAGTGGAATGTTCTACTTTATAAACTGGACCGCGCTTCTCAGAGAGAACCCTGTGAGCTCCTCCTCGCTTCCTCACAACAGTGAAATCAAGGGACTATTCTCTATTCCTTCGATCCCTTGGTAGCCTCTTCCGCTCCACGTTACCCTAGACATCAATGGATTCGCATAACCCATTTTTCACATAGCAACATTTTAATCCAGGTATTCAATGATTTGATGTACTTACCCCACAGTCCCTTGAGAAAACATTGCTTTGATTCGCTGTAGCTCACAGTTGTGTTTATCACGAACTCAATGATAAACCCTCCTATTATCTGATCCAACCAATGATCTACTGCCCGTACGATTTTATCTTCAGATGCCCCTAGTCTGCACAGCAACTTTGGAGTCCACATAATGGGCTATTCCAATTTGCACCTTCCCTAACTATCAGCTAGCATCGTGATCCACTCATACAGTTCTTTCGAGAAGTACGCGAAGAAGATCTTGTGGATTTTCATGTATATGTAGCGATCCAGACACCTCTTCTCAGATATCTGCGGAGTTTTATTTTCCTGTACCATGAACTCGTGAAGCTTCTGATCCAACCAATCTTCAAGTTCTTTCTTCATAGGGTTCCAGTGTTTCGACATTAGACATCCCTTAAGTAGATCTTGGTCCCAACAACGGAACCATTTGTTGGCTCGAAGGGGCCCGACCCAAGTTCGGAAGTGTTTTAGCCAAACAAATCCCACACTACCAGCCCTTTCGGCAACAGTCCGCGGAGCGCGGACTGAAGACTCACCCGTAGTAAGGGAGGGTGATGGAACCAGGTTTCCGCACCCTAGGGATGTCTTGATGGGGATTAGAAGGGTTTCCAACTTATCTGCACACTCGCTCTATTTTGCTCCACTGCCAGGCCTTTGCGTAGCTCGGCGAGGAGGCACTTCATAGATTCTTATTATTAATGTGGTTATTATAGATCTGATCTAATTCTTAAGGTCTTTAAGCAAGCATTTAAAAGTTATAACCAGTGCGCACGCTCATAAATCTTACAGATTGGCATAAACTCAGAAGCATAAACATACAAATCTATGATAAATGACACAATAATTCAGAAACACTTATCTTTTTTTATTTTCCGTTCATTACAGCCAGATCCACCTTGCGCACTCAGCTGCAGGGGTCTACGTACACAGCTACAGACTCTACCAGGCCTCTATGCACACAGCTGCAAAGCCTACTTTACTACTATCACCCACGACTTGGACTTACAGACTCTTAGCGGATGCTATATTCATAAACCCATAACATTCTAGATCCAAAACCAAAAAAACCGCCTTCTACCCTTAGAGCCTCACCCTATTTATACATTCCCATGGTCCATGGACCAAGGGCAAGCCGAATCACTTTCTATTTTATTACATTATTTCCAAGCAGACAACCCTTTGACTTGATTCATTACACTTTGCGCTTCATGCACTTCACGGAGATTTTACCATGCTTTTACCCAAAATTGTGGGCTTTAAGCCTAAAACCCGTTACGCGGGGCCTTCGCAACCCAATAGTCGGTCTAGGAGGCTTCATGGGCTTTCAGCTATGAGTGTTGAGCCTTCTCCTCGAAGGCATACGAACAATTTTTCCAGTGATTTCAAATTAGTGGCAGCAGACGCAACATATATTGATGCTTCGTTGAAGTTATTGATTCATAGAATAAACCTAGTATAAGTAGTGAGTTGGAGAGGAATACTCTAGTCCTTTCTAGATTCCTCTTCCAATCAAAAGATGTTATTGAGGTTGAAGAGCTTCTTGAGTCTCTTTTGACTCCTAATTCTCCTTTTCCTCTCGATCATCTAGACGTTTTATTATATGTCGGGACTCTGACCAACAGGCCTTTGAGCCTAGGTCTATTTCAATATTTTTCTTCGATGACCACTACTGGGAGCATGGATTCCACCATAAGTGTTACTAGTATGCAAACTCCTGTATCAGTACAATGAGGAGGAATGATTTCCATACCTTCTGTTACGCCTAGCACTGCAATATTTGTCTCTACGTCCATTCCATCTTTGAGTGGGGGAACCCAATATTTTGCCTACAGCACCTGTTTTATCCCCTTTGGAATGCCAACCATTGCAATTACTTTGGTTCCATTAAGTTTTCCATAAAGTGCCTCCACATCTATGACTTCCATTGGGTCAACTTCTTTTTAGGGTTTCCCTTTTGGGAGTGGTCATATACCACATTCTAATGCATATTTAGGATCGATAGCCTTTCCCTACACAGGTCAAAGTTATAATCCTTTCCAAGGTTGGACAAACCTTGTTGTTAGTGGACTTGGAACTGGGAATCAATTCTCTTTCGATCAATAGGGGAATATGTCATATTCTTCCATTAGTTCATTCCAAATTTTTTCTCCCTATGCTCATACATGGAACCCTTATCAACGGCTCTCTGCTCCATTCAACACCTCTTTAGGGAGAAATTTCTCTAGCTATGGAAATTTTTCGGTAGGCATTGGTCAAACTCTGGTTTTTTGTGGGCCACAAGGATCTCCCTATGGTTCAGGTGTTTCTATGGATTACTTCAGGAAACCTGGTGCCTTCACAAATCTAGGGTATTCTTTTAAGAATGTTGGGACTTCTGCCTAGATACGGTGGAATCCTCAAGGTCCTCCATGATTACCTTTCCTGAAAATGTTAAATTTGCTAGATATATCTAAATTGACTAATTATCCGATGATATATAACCCATCCTAGCCTCTGGTTCCAACCAAACTTCCAACAGATATACCCAAATTCGAAGGGAAAACTGGTGAAGATCCAGGTGACCATATAACCACTGTCCACTTATGTTGTTCATCAAAATCCTTGATATATGATTCAGTCAGGTTGAGATTATTCCAACGGACCCTAACTGGAAATGTGCTAAGTGGTACATTAAACTCTCAAGGGGAACCTTCACTTCTTTTGGTTATTTGGCTACAATATTTTTGAACCATTTTCAGTTCCCTATCTGTTATGATGCTGGAATTGAGCTATTAGCTAATTTTCACCAGGACCAAGAAACCCACATTTCATATCATATCAAAGAATGGAGGAGAAGGAAGAATCTCATTAAAGTTGATATTCCAAAAAAATTCCTTCTTGAATGGTTTCTTAAATCTTTACAACCCGATATTTCTAAGGACCTATCGCTCTCTTGTGTGTTCACTGAAGAACAGGCTATTTTTAGAGCCCAATAGTTAGAACTTATATATTCTCAATATGGGGTTCTTCAAAAAGAATTTCCTGATGCCCCTAGGTCTAAGGTTGATTTAGCCAAGTTGAAGCCAGGTCCCCAAGCTGACAGGCTAGTCAGATCGATTGATGCTAACACAACCTATTAAATCAATTACGACAATTGTCTTTACAAGCTTCTACTTCTATGTAGGAATCGCTATCAGTGCCTATGCCTTCTCAACCTTCATATATAAATTCCATCCAAACTTCTAACCTCAAAGGAAATGAACAATCAGATGCGAAAACGAAAGGACGAGGTAGGAAAAAGAATCACGATGGGAAGGGTAATGCAAACAAACCCAACAATGATGGTGGAGGGGGTAAAAAAGAGTCTAAGAAGAAAGTAAAGTTTCCATGCAAGTTATGCAATGGTAGGAATTGGAATTATGAGATGGATGTTATTGTTTCATCGTTATTTCGCGTCCTATTGTTTGCTCACGAAGGGAGAGTTATAAAGGTTGATCAGATGGATTATTCTCCGGGTGACTCCCATGCATCTTCTAAATCTACTATTCCACTGGTGAACAATCCTAAGCAGCCTATAGAGAATTTAGGAGTTGGAATGTACTCTTCCTTAATGGGTACTTTTGATTTTCCTACTCGTATAGCTAGAATTAATGCTATTTCATCCTCCAAGGCGCCTTCTCAAAGAGATTTCTTTAGAACTCATTATTTTTCGAATCCTTGGCCCTTACCCTCATCTACCACCACATTAGGTGAGAGGAAGGTAGGTGGAATGGCATGTCCTATGTCTACAGCTAAAATTGATTATCAGTATATTGTTAACGTTGACTCTGATCCTACTCCTTTTTCACTGGAAGCGGAGGATGGGGATGTGGCTCTGGCCTGGACTCTAGATTTGACTTCTGCTCTAGATTGCTTAGATAAAGGTCTTGCCATCTAAAGAAGAAATGATGGGTGTGAAAAGACCATGGAATGATTTACATCACCGTTCATATTTCCTCACACATTTGTGGGAAGTTGAATTAATTTTGTCTAGTTCTTCATCTACTAGTGATGCTAATGTAGTTTTGAACCCTTTGGCTTTAGCACAATTTTCTGCCGAAGGTAACATGTTTGTTATTTCACAAACTGTTCTAGTGAATATCTCTAGGAATCCCAACATAATTGAAAATTTCTTCATTGGATCTGACTATTCGCCTAAAGAAATTCAAACTTATACTGATCTTTGTAAAGAGTTTTGAGATGTGTTCTCTTGGCCTTATGTGGAAATGCCTTAGATAGATCCATCTATCTTCCAACATGATATCAAGACATACGAAAATGCAAAACCTATTCATCAGAAACTTCAAACTGTAAACCCTTGAAAAGTAGTAGCTATCAAAGTTGAAGTTGAGAAGTTTCTTAAGGCGGGTTTCATATAACTCATTCCCTTAACTGAGTAGGTCTCTAATCCAGTCCTCATAGATAAAAGCAAGGAATGATCCATGTATGCATTGACTTTATGGACCTAAATAAGCCTTTTCCTAAGGACAATTGCCCCACGCCCTTTATTGATCAGATTATTGATGAATGTGCGGGTAATGAAATTTTCTCATATATGGATGAATTTTCTGGTTATAATCAAATTACTATCCATCCAGAAGATCAACATAATACAACATTTATTTGTCCCTCGGGTGCATTTCCATATAAAAGTATGCCTTTTGGCCTAAAAAATGTTGGAGCTACTTTTCAGTGGCTCATGTCATATGCTTTTCATGATATCAAGCACATTATCGAAGCTTATTTAGATGATTTAGCTGCTTGTTCTCGAAAGAGAATAGATCATCCTAAACATCTTCAATTGATTTTTGAACAATGTCGTTTTTATAAAATCCGGTGGAATCCAAATAAGTGTGTTTTCATCGTCACATCTGGTCAGTTGTTGGGATTCATTGTGTAGACTAAGGGGATTCATGTAGATCCATTCAAGGTTGAGACAATACTTCAGTTGCCTCCCCTGTCCTCTATACATCAACTTTAGAGTCTCCAAGGAAAAGAAAATTTCTTGAGGAGATTTATAGCAAATTATGTCGAGATCACAAAAGGATTTATGAGATTGCTTAAGAAAGGGGTCCCATTTCTATGGGATAATTTCACGCAATTCTCTTTAGATGATTTGAAAAAAGCATTAACCTCTACTCATTTGTTGAGTACACCTGATTATAGCAGAGACTTCCTTTTGTATCGTGCGGAAACAGGATCAACTATTGCTATGGTTCTGGTTCAGGAAGATGATGCCTTATGTGAGCACGTAATCTACTATCTGAGCCAAGGCTTAGTAGGTCCTGAACTGTGCTATTCACCCATTGAGAAATTAGCCTTGGCAGTTGTCCATGATGTCTAGCGGCTTAGATGTTATATTCTGCTTCGAAAAAATTATGTCTTAGCAACCGTCAATCCATTCCAGTTTGTTCTCAGTAGGTGAGTGGTTGGGGGAAAATATAATATATTGATTTTCATTTTACAAGAATTTCACCTTGAATTCATGTCAGCTAAGTCTAAGAAATATTTAGTATTTGTAGAGTTGATCTCAGAGTTTCCTTGTGAGGAAGAAATCGTTTATGAGGTGACTTTTCTTAATGAACATTTGTTTCTTATTTCCTTGCAAGATCCTTGGTATGGGATATTATTATATGTCAGACCAAGAGGTAACTCCTCAAAACAATTTATGATATTCATTTAGGTTGGTCTTTATTATATACATGGGGGAGAGACTGTTCATTTCATCTCCCAGTGACTCTTCATATTTTTTATTATTTATTTACATCAATTATAGTTATTCACCTAATCCTGATGATTAGGTGTCAACATTCCCCCCTTTAATATGAAGGGATGTTCATGAGTCCAAGCATTGCTCTAAATATTTCAAGCTTTTCTCTTCCAAGCGCTTTGGTGAAGATGTCTGCAATTTTCTCATTAGTGGAACAATGGCAGAGATGGATTGTTTTGGCCTTAACATGATGTCGAATCAGATGATATTTAGTATTGATGTTATTTGTTCGATCATGGAACTTTGGGTTCTTGGCCAACTTTATTGCCGAGGTATTGTCAATCATGAGTGGAGTAGATTGTACTTGTTTTACCTGCAAATCTTCAAGAATTTTCCTGAGCCACACAATTTCTTTTATTACCTCAGCTGCTGCCACATATTCTGCCTCTATTGTGGAATCTCCTGGAACTAATTGTTTGCATGATCTCCAGGAGAAAACTCCTAATCCAAGACTCATAGCATAACCTGAAGTAGATACCCCAGTTTCTTTGTCTCCATCAAAGTCTGAATCAGAGTATCCAATCAAGCTGAAGTTTCCCACCTGTGTATACTTGATTTCAAAGTCTTGAGTTCCTTTCAAGTACCTTAGAACTCTTTTTGTAGCAGACCAATGTCTCTAACAAGGCTTTTGCATAAACTTGGAGAGGATTCCAACAACAAAAAAAATGTTTGGTCTAGTAGTAGTTAGGTAGTTGAGACTTCCTACAAGTTGTCTATACTTTGTTGCATCCTCAAATTCTTTTCTTTCAATGGATGTGAGCTTTATGTTTTGTTCCATTGGAGTAGTAAGAGGATTGCATTCTGTCATGCCAAACCTATTCAACAGATCTCCAATGTACTTCTTTTGAGAAAGGAATATGGACTTCGGATGTTGAGTTACTTTAATACCAAGATAGTAATAAAGATAGCCCAAATCAATCATTTCCAAACCTTTCCTCAATTCCTTCTTTATGGATGCAATGTAGCTTTCATTGTTCCCTCTCATCAAAAGATAATATACATATACCACAAGATATACAACTATTTTTCCAACCTTCTTGATAAACAAAGTTGCATCATCAAGATCATAATGTTTGAAATTGAATTTCAGAAGATGCTCAGTTAGTTTTCATACCAGGCTCGCGGTGCTTGTTTGAGGCCATATAAGGATTTCACAAGTTTGCATACTTTTTGTTCATGTCCTTCCACAACAAATCTTTTAGGTTGGGACATAAAAACATTCTCTTTTAGATCTCCATTGAAGAAAGCAGTTTTTACATCCATTTGATGGACTTTCCAACCGTTCTGAGCTACTAGGGAAAAGAGTGTTCGGATGGTAGCCCATTTTGCTATGGGGGAAAAAGTCTCCTCATAATTGACCCCTTCCTTCTGTGAAAAACCTTTTTCCAAAAGCCTGGCTTTGTGCTTGTCATGTGAGCCATCAGCTTTATACTTGTTCTTGTAGACCCACTTGCAGCCAATTGGTTTGGTTCCTAATGGAGGATCAACCAGCTTCCAAGTTCCATTCTTTATTAGGGCATCATACTCCTTTTGCATCGCTTCTTTCCATCCATCATGAGACGCAACTTCTTTGAAGGAAGTTGGTTCAAAATCTGTAGACAAATTCAACTCACAATCATAAGAAACATCCATATCAACAAGTGAATCAGAGTCATCTACATCACCTCCATTTTGCCGATTTGAATTTCTAGTTCTTGTCTTTCCAACCTCATCAGGATGAACACTTTCAAGTGTCTTTGTTAGCCACTTTGGGGGACCTTTCTTAGATGGTCCAGGCTGCTCCATTGATTGAGTTGGGACTGAATCAAGATTGAGTCTCCCAATTCTATCAATCACATCACTTAAAGTATCATCTGTTGTTGGAGTTTCATGCGGGGGAGAGAGTTCTTCAAAAGAAGATTCCACAGGTTGGTTGAGCACAAGAATCCCCCCTTCAAGATGTGGAATCTAATTATCAAATTCTTGAAATGATTTTGAAATTTTGAATCTATCCAAGCGATCAAGTTTCCACTCAACAAAATTGTCAGTTTTGGATGTTTCAAGAAAGGTTACATCTCTAGATACAACAAACTTTTTATTGACTTCATCATAGAGATGGTATGCTTTGGAGGTGTTTGAATACCCCAGGAAGATACACTTATGACTTCTTGCACCAAGTTTGTTTCTATGTACCTTTGGTATCAAGGCATAACAGGTGGAACGAAAGACCCTGAGATGATTTAACGAAGGAATGTGCCCATACCACATTTCATAGGGAGTCTTGTTTCTGATAGCATTAGATGTACACCTATTCTTTATATATACAACACATAGAACTGCATCAGCCCAAAACATCAATTTTACATGTTTGAAAAACATCATGGAGCGCACCATATTTAAGATTGTCCTATTCATTCTTTTAGCTAAACCGTTCTATTGGGGATTATAAGGCACACTTTTTTGATGTTTGATCCCATGTTGGCGAAGATAGTTTTCAAATTCATTTGAAGTGTATTCTTTTCCATTATCAGTGTGAATAGAGCCAATATGAGATTGTGCATCATTTTCAATCCATGCATGAAAGTTCTTGAATGTTTGAAAAGCATCAGATTTGTTCTTCAATAAATATACCCAACACATTATGGTGTAGTCATCAATAAATGTCAACATATATTTATTTCCATTTGCAGAAGGAATATGCATTGCACCACATAAATTTGAATGAATGAGTTCAATTTTTCTATGTGCTCTTGAATGTGAATCATGAAAATACTATTTGCTATGCTTTCCTAGAATGCAAGCATCACAATGCTTAGGTTTCCTAGGAATTGTAGGCAAACAGGTAACACCATTTTCCTTCAACAAGGGGAGGATGTCATAGGTCAAAATCCAAATCTAGCATGCCATAATAAACTTGATGGTAGTGTACCTTATTCATAATGAGAATTGTATTAGAAATGTTGTGCACGAGCAAAGGTACCCTACAACTTGAGATTCCTTTATTCTTCTACCCCCCTCATGACAAGTGAGTGGTTAGATGCTTTTCTCACCTCAAGCTTGTCATCAAACATATGAATGGAGTGACCTTGCTGGCAGATGTGGACCAAGGACAACAAGTTTCTCTTTAGTTGTGGGAGATATAGAACATGATGCAGAAGAAAGTCTGGAAGACTAGACAATTTAAGCCTGATTGTGCCAAGCCCTGATGGCTTGAGTTTTGATTGGTCTACAAAGTATACTGATCCATCAACATTGTCAGTAAATTCTTCAAAAAAATATTTTCTATGAGTCATGTGGCAAGTTTATCATGAATCAAGCAACCAATCATTTTTCCAAGAAGCAAGTGAAGCATTAAATAAGTCTTCATTTACTCCAATATTACATTGTCATAACATAATGAGCAGATTCAGGTGCTTTACCTTTGTCTGTGTCATTAGTTTTACCTTTGGGTTGGTTTCTTTGCTGCTCAATTTTGTCCCAAGGTAACTTGCATGTGTAGGCATCATGTGATCCATTTCTTTTGCAGAGCATGCAGTGAAAATGTGACTTTTCTCCTTGAGAGTGTCTACCCCCCCTGCCTCTAAAATATCTTCCTCTTCCTCTTCGACCACCTCTTCCTCTGGAAGAATCTTGGGCAAGATTCTTTTCTTTATGAGCAAGGCACATAGCCTCTTCATAAGATTCAGGGGCTATCTTCTTTCCAAAATCATTCTCTCTTTCAACAAGATTTTTCACAAGAGAGTCAAAGGTAATATCTTTGAGATTTCCATTTGCTTGAAATGACTCAAGATAATTGGAGTAAGTAGGATAAAGTGCCTTGAGAAAAGTGATAAGAGGAATATCCAATTCAACCTTAGTGGCTTTGATATCATGCATTATAGATATTACTTCGGATGGAAGAACAAGAGGATCATTTTTTTGTAATTCAAGAGTGAAAGAGTTTAATCATGAGTTGAACAACTTCAAGTGCAGAGTGCGAGTCATAGAGTTCCTTCAGTTTTTATAAGGCTTCGAAAACATTTGAAAATGGTGAAATATGGTGACACACCTCTTCACTTACAGATGTTGCAATTAATGCATAGGCTTTGCTATTCTTATTTTCCCAAATGGCGAACTCCTTGTCTGAGGTAGGTTGTTCTGGCTCTTTGTCTCCGTCTCCAACACATACTCCTTTCCATAACACATTGGAAATGAGGGTGTGTTTTATCTTCTGGGACAACTCAGGATAGTTCTCCTTGCCAGTGATAACTACTCCCACAATAGATATGATTGAATTCATTGTAAAATCCGAGTGCTGTAAAAATACTTCTGCTACAAAAAAATGTGCTTTTTTGGAGAAAAAAAACTTCTGCTGCTAAAAAAATGATTCTCATATATGGAGACAGAGGTATCACAAAATGTAATACCATACACCACAAGATAATAGAGTTCACCATTCACTGACTCTAATATTCAATGCCATATACAGTGCAATATCTCACAGTCACTAAAAAAAAAGCATACCACTTGCGTAGGAGAGGAGGCTCTCATGCATAGGCTGTGGACAGCAATAACATTAGATCAGTGTATCAATTGATTGGCTTAATGGCCACATAGTTTGGTTTTAAGTCATGTTGGGGGTATTATGACAGTGGCGGTGGAGTGATATCATAAAAGAAATCGAATGTTTATGACAACAGCAGTGGAGGCCCCATGGTTATGAAAGAAGTGGTAATACAAAAAAACTCTATGTTTGCAGAAAACAACCTTCAATATAAGGTCACGAGCTCCACATCCGTGTCACGCGAAAACTCTGAGACCAATAGTTGTCAAAAATTTCGCGAAGAGGGAATGATACTCCTGTGCCTGTTGAAATTGTAAGAAACCAAGCAACTGTGAAAAGTGGACAAGTAGTCTTGAATTGGATTTGCCACCATTAGATGAATTAGAAGTAGAATGAATCCCGAGAGCTGGAAAATGACCGACTTCTGCTAAATAAAACCAAGGTAAGTCTTGGGAAACCTTATTAAACTACCAGAGTGTTATAGAAATTTTTGGGTACTACAACCCCGATCATAAATGTCCATAAACCAAGGGCTCTTAAGTCCCTAAAAGTGTTGTTCCAACCTCTAAAAGAACAAGGTCAACTGATTACATCTTCTCCCCGAAGTTCTCCATGAAAAACTACTTAGAACTTGTCAAAACTGAACCATCTCACCTGCTCCATGGTTAAAGTGCGCTGCATCCCACCTAAATACACACGGGAGGTGTGATGCATCTTGAAAAGCCCTTCTATGGGGTGCGATGGGTGAGAATGGAAAAATGGCAGGGTCAATCTGCAAGTTGGAGGATCATGGAATCTTCCAGAAACTTCTCATGTGACACTTGCCTCTCTGCATTTGCCCAGGGATGACTAAGAGATCATCAATCTCCAAGTGGAATCAAGAACTATCAGATAGGACACTAATCAAATCTCAAAAGCTGACTCACCCCCCTTGCAAACATCTATATATGGATCCCTCATCCCAAAGATCTGGAGGCTAGAATTTTGTATCTTTTAAGGAAGTGCTGCTGGTTTCTTGGAGAAATATCATAGTCTTGGGTGATCTAAGCTTTTCATGAGGTGAAGAAGGGCTTTCTTGCTGAGAGGATGATGCTGGGTCAGAATAATTGGTTGTAATCCTATTTGCTATTCTTGATTATTAATAAGGATATTCAAGTTTTCCTCCACATTCTTGTATGATTGATGATATATGCATTTGTGTGGTCAATATATATCTGGTCCTATATTGCTTATGATAATAGATCTATGTTCTTGGATAGTGTTATGCTACTTTGATTCTACAGGTGCTCTATGAAGCTGGGTAGACGAGGAAGCGAGTAGCAAAGATCTATCATAAGGGAGAGGAATCAAGCAAGGAACCAAGCACGAGACAGAGGTTGGTCTCCTTTATTCCCCTCTTATCTATTTATCATAAAGGAAAATGAAAGTAGTTTTGGTTTGTTTGTTTCTAAGGTAGCTACCAGCCTTAGTGGGACTAGCAGCTCTGCACAGACACTAGATTTCCTGATAACAAAATGGCGACTCCGATGGGGAGTGAATAGATTGTTTGTTTGTCTACATTTGTTTGCTTTATAAAATTACAGACGGAGCCTGAAGTCAAGCCAGCTAGCCTTCGAACTGCATCTTCTATGCAAGTGCAAAGTAGATAAATGTTGCTTCAATCTATCTCCGGGTTTTGTTTATGAACTAAACAATCTATTTACAAGCTCTCTAATTGCCATTGTGGTGGCTCTAGTAACCTCCTTAGATCTACCCTTGTGATTGATTTATTGATTACCAGTTGCTCAGCCTAAATCCCTGAACTGAGCTGCAAATTGTGACCCAGAACCCATTTGAAGTCTCGTCCTTGGACCATCGCACTGTCTCTTCTCTGGAATCTGGATGCATCGCGCTTCTCGAGTGGAGTAGGTGCGCTGCATCTCTTTTTCCCTATGTTACAGTTGCACTGATCAGACAAGGCCTCTTATGCTCTTAGATTTTGGTTTCTGTGTTCACTCTTTTCAACTTTGTTCAGGAGTTTTGCTGTCTGTAGTCAGTACACCTCTATTGAAACCCCCTTCCTTGCCATTATTCCGCCTCCTTTGTGCAAAGAAATGTAAATGTTTTTATGTATTTTGAGCCATTTTTAGTTCTCTTTTACAAAGAAATAGCGTAATTGAACTGTCGTTTCTTGATTTGAAAGTGTCGTAAGTGCCATTTTCAGTCATAGAAGAGAATCGATTATTCTTGATAGTCGATTATAGTCTTACTCTTGTATTTGATTTGAATTAGTAGTTTTTCAAGTGTCGAAAGCAAGTTTTCAATTCCAAATCGCAAAGTGTCGTCATTGTCTTCATTTTGTCTTGAAAAGAAACTTGTTAGTAATGTCGCTTTGAAAAATAATCCAGATTTGTGCTTGGCTTTCTTTTTATCATTCACATATTAAGAAGGCTAAAAACAAATACATGCATGTGCATTTGCATTTAGACTGTTTGTTGGTTTGATTTAGGACAGTGCATATAGTGTGTGCTCTCTGCTCTATGTTGAAAGAATATCGTCTCTCTTTCTTTAGTATCTAGGATTTTCATTGCAAAAAGAATATTAAACGATTGTTTATCATCTTAGATTGCATTTTAGGAATTATACATCTACATCACGCGGTGAACCTGAAAGGCAAATTTCTTAAGCAAGATCAACTGTAAAATAAATTTAATGAACCTAAAAACACTTTGCAACCTAACGCACAACATTTAGAATTCTAGGCTAGAGACGTATTCCGGCGTCGTAAAGCCTGGTAACTGTTGTTTTCATTGCTGGTTGGGTGATTCCTCCACTTTGAGACGATAAGTGCCAATACGGACTTGTGCTCCCATGTACCGTCAAGTATATATTGGGATACCACAATAGGCTTTATCCTTTAACCATAGGAAGCCGTGCCTGCTGCCCTATCGATTGCAATGCACTGAACACAACATTCGGGAAGATTGACTATCGTACCATAAAAAGTATTCTCCAGTTTTGTGAGTTGTTTGGTAATTGCCTCTGTCTAGATTTCTAGAGAAGTCTCTTTCATTCCTTTTCAGACTCCTTAAAGGAAAAGGTCCATCTGAGCACTTGTCACTTCAAGCTCATTAAAAATCGAAGGTGACTAGAGTCATCTCTTGTTTTTTCTCGACTCTTAAAAATTGAAAAAACAAGTTGTGTCAAAGCATCTAAAATTTATTTTAATCCGAATAAATATCACCTTTCCTACGTTGGTCTTAGGTTGAGAAAATGGAGTCCACCAATCAAGGAGTTCCCCTTGGGGGAAATCCTAGTCCTTTCTCCTCTTGGGGAGATGTTGGCGCACCCCATATGGCCACATTGTCGCTTCCAGGATTGACAATCGGCTTGCCCATATGGCTCTTCTCAACTTCTGTCATTTAGAACACCGTGATTCCTGAACAAGCAAGCCAGCAACTAAACGATACCAGAGTTACCCCCCAACCCTCTACTTCGTCCAATTCTTCCTCTCCACCTCCCTCTTCGCTTGATGAAGCTAGTAAAGCCAAAAATCAAGTAACTGAGAAGAAGAAGTAGAAGAAGAAGAAAGAGAAGAAGAAGAAGAAGAAGGAGTCGAAGGCGAAATCGCCATGTGTCATTTGCAAAGGAGACCACTATCATCGAGATTGTCCTTGCATCCCTCGGATCTTAAGGGACTGGTCTCCTCATTTGCACAATCCGGTGTCATCAACCTCTGATGATCATGTTGAAAGTACACTGTCAACTAGTGAAAGTGAAGCCCCTGGACAAAAAGGAAGATGAAAATTTCCTTGTAAACTATGTGAAGGTGATCACGCCGTCCACCGTTGTCCCTTCTTAGACGAGGCTAAAAGAGTTCTGGACGACCGTCCAGTTTCACCATTACGGCTTCCTCCTGGATATAAGAAGCTCTTCCCGAGTCTGTCACTAGTTGAAAATCCGGCTGACATGCCCTTGTGGTCGGCCGAAGCATCTATCATTGAAGATAAACCATCTGAATCCACACTAGACGAAAGTCAAAAGGTCGAGGCGACAGTTGACCCGGTCTTGCCTTTAGAGGATCCATCTTCAGATGATAAGTCACTGGAGAGAACAAAGATGACACCGTCCAAATTCTCTTCGTAAGCACACACTCCGATGAACATGGGGGTAGTCTACCCATTGCTTTACTATAGGAAGGAAGTTCATCAGAGTCACATCTGGCCGTCTATTCGGTCCCACCTCCAAGCAACCTAGTTGTTTCCTTCGATTGGAATCTACTAGGCAGACCCCGCTTACTGGCTAGTGTACCATTTCGAATCATTGCTCAAATATACAGAATGGTCATGGCTGGTACCATCATAGATGAAGGGGCTTCTGTGAGTATCCTTTCCTCAACTGGTTGGAAAGTGCTTGGTTCGCCATCGCTTTTTCCTGAAATGAGAAATCTAACAGGCTTTGACAAAGGAACTAGTCGACCGTTAGGGATCCTTCCCAATGTGCCGATAACATTGAGAAGGAAAACCATTCACATGAACATAATGGTAGTCCAAGGACCCCTGGATTATAATCTACTCCTTAGACGTGACTATATTTATTGCATCGAAGCCATTGTCTCCTCACTCTTTAGAGTAATGTGTTTTCTGCATGAAGGAAGAGTGGTCAAGCTCGTAGACCAGCTTTCATTCCCTGGTTCACACATAGCAAATATTCATATACCAACCCTGAATGGTATTTTCACACAAGGAATGTCTCATCAATCCCTAGTCTGTCCTCCTGATGAGCGCGAGTGATTCAGAGGATATGACTGAAACCTGGGGGGCATGCACCCTGGCTTGTTTTGACAGGAAAACCTTGGGTATAGGGTAGGTTTCCGCGGAGGATATATGACTGGCTAACACACCCATCCATTTGGGAAAATGGGATTAGACCAGAATAAGATACCTCTGTTAAAAGGTAGGTCTTTCCCGATAAAACAAATGTTTCGTCTGCAAATTGAGGGGTAACCTGGAAACTCTACTTCACTATACCTGGGGGCATGCAAGCGAAGAGCGACCATTTATTTTTTTAAATTTGTAGGTCCTCTAACCCTTTAAACTCGTAGGATTGGTCGTTTCCTAACTTGCATAAAGAAAGGATGTGGGGCAAAGCTTTGAAAAAATGTCGTTTTTATATGAGACATCCTTATTATACGACTAGATCGAGTAGTTTTAATGCGGAGTTCAAGCTCGTTAAAAAATAAACGTAAGCAATGAGAAAATGTTCCCCCAGAGTTTAAGCTCGTTAAAAAATGAACCATTTTCTGGTAAATAACCATCGTGAATGTATTATCATCAGCCTTTGAAGCCTTGGTCGTGCTCTCATCATCACCTCCACTCTTTATTGGCCGATCATTCACCTCCATTTGATTATTTACCCTTTTTGAGGAATAGCTGCGAGGAGTGATCCTATTAGCCATCCTTGTGACACTGCCGTGATTGGAAAATTCCAAACCTTCCCTGGAATCAGTTGCTAGCTGAATTTATCACTCGTTCCTCAAAAAACAAGTCTCCTTTAAGCTCTTTTCAACTGACTTGTAAAATATGAAAAGAATGTCGAGCAATTGGCCTCTCCAGCTCGTTAAAGGGACCGGAAGTGCTATCCCTCCTTTAGATTTTAATCTTTTTAGACTTGAGGGATCATTACACAAAAAGATCGAGCACTTGTTTTGTTCGGCTCGTTAAAAGTACTGAAAATTCATCCCTTTTGTATTGTTTTATACTTTTTCAGACTCAAGGGATTATATGACAAAAAAGGATTACTGGAGTTTTATTTACATCCCTTTTTTAGAATGTCTAAAATTGAAAAGGACTGAGTTATCCTTGTCATTAAACTCGTTAAAATGGAATAGCGACAAACTTGTCCATACAGATAAGAACGAGTTTCACCATCGCTAGGCTCATTAAAACATAGCGATGGGTTTTCCCGAAGGGAAAATTATAGAACAAGCATATGTTATCCTCCTCAAGCTTAACAAAAATAAAGAGGTACTGGTCAGCAATGACTGGGAAAAATTGGGAAGAAAACTTAAAAAAACTTTATTGGTAGCAAGTCGCTCTTGAACATGACACTTTCACTCCGCATATGAGTTGGGTTGGGTTGTTTCGTTCACTGGTCATATCACCATGGGTCCATCACACCATCCATATTTGGGGTTAACGCTACCAATCCATCATGTCAATGTCGCCGATATGTTCAAGAGAAGTCGCTCAGAGAATTCACCTGTGTCTCACCCACTGCAATACATTTATGCTCCATTCTTTCATGACCGCCACCCTGAACCTTATATCACCAGATCGTTTTCACCTCCATTAAAATCATTTGCTCCGTTCCATGTCATTGATGTGGGATTCACTAAGGCCCTCCTATGACGGATCGCTTCTTTTTGACATCAGCTCATTATCCAAGAAGTCGATATAGGAACAACCCTTTCAGTACTTTGAAACTTGCATGCCTCAATGGCAAGTTTCTCACTTCCGGCCACAGGTTTACATCAATGGCCTTCGACTGAAAGATTTTGCGTGGTGTTCGACGCCAAGTCCCTTATTCACACCACGGGAATTGTACTGTAGTACCTTAAGGATCATCATCATTATCGGTGATTCCTCTCGCGCCTGTTAACAACTTACATCATTGGCTGGTAACCAGGTGATGTCTCTCCATGTTCGACTCCAGAACATCTCTCACATGGATCGAATTGTACTTTGAGTGAAGATTGAACAAGATTGAAGACCCCGGATCTAGTTTCATCCATCCGGGCTGCGATATATATTCAGGAAAATAAAGACATCAAATGTACATCATTACTGCACAAATAATCATCCAACCTAAGGGATGATGGCTCTACCAAAATCATCAGTCTACACTGAGATGATTGTCTGTCTTATGTACATGAAAATGAATTTATAAAGCTGAGCATGGGAATGCCCACCTCAGCTAGATCATGAAAATATTATGAAGATAATGTATTGTATTGTATCTTATTACAGGTCGCCTTCCAGGTTGAAAAAACTTCGGATCCTCATGATAAATCATTTCACCCGACATCAAAAAAGATTAACGACCTCATGCTTTAGGGGGCAACTGTTATAGACATTTTTGGGAACTGCAACCCTGATCATAAATGTCCATAAACCAAAGGCTGTTAAGTTCCTAAAAGTGTTTTTCCAACCTCTAAAAGAACAAGGTCAACTGATTACATATTCTCCTAGAAGTTCTCCATGAAAAACTACTCAGAACTGGTCAAAACTGGACCATGTCAACTGCTCCATGGTCAAAGTGCGTTACATCCCACCTAAATACACACAGGAGGTGTGATGCATCTTGAACAGACCTTCTATGGGGTGCGATGGGTGAGAATGGACAAAATGGCAGGGTCAATCTACAAGGTGGAGGATCATGGAATCTTCTAGAAACTTCTCATGTGACACTTGCCTCTCTGCATTCGCCGGGGATGAGTAAGAGATCATCAATCTCCAAGTGGAATCAAGAACTATCAGAGAGAGGACACTAATCAAATCTCAAAAGCTGACTCACCCCTCTTGCAAACATCTATATATGGATCCCTCATTCCAGAGATCCGGAGGCTGGAATTTTGTATCTTGTAAGGAAGTGCTGCTGGTTTCTTGGAGCAATATCATAGTGTTGGGTGATCTAAGCTTTTCATGAGGTGAAGAAGGGCTTTCTTGCTGAGAGGATGATGCTGGGTCAAAACAATTGGTTGTAATCCTCTTTGCTATTCTTGATTATTAATAAAGCTATTCAAGCTTTCCTCCACATTCTTGTATGATTGATGATATATGCATTTGTGTGGTCAATATATATCTGGTCCTATATTGCTTATGATAATAGATCTATGTTCTTGGATAGTGTTATGCTGCTTTGATTCTATAGGTGCTCTTTGAAGCTGGGTAGATGAGGAAGCGAGTAGCAAAGATCTATCAGAAGGGAGAGGAATCAAGCAAGGAACCAAGCGCAAGACATAGGTTGGTCTCCTTTATTCCCCTCTTATCTATTTCTCATAAAGGAAAACGAAAGTAGTTTTGGTTTGTTTGTTTCTAAGGTAGCTACCAGCCTTAGTGGGACTAGCAGCTCTGCATAGACACTAGATTTCCCGATAACACAGAGGAACCTCAGGAATTCTCGAATTGTAGCACTAGACATCTCTGGGAATATTATTGGACGACTTTCCATGCTATAGGAACTAAGGGCGTAAAGGGTTTGCAGAGCTAGAAGCAAGGGCGTAAAGGGTTTGCAGAACCGCCCTCGCCAGATGACTAACCATAGCAGTGAACCTAGAGACCATTACCCTAAATCCCAGGTATGGTAGTCGAGCGCTATTAGCCCACACCAATGCAATATTCTCGCCGAGAGCGCTAGAGAGCAACTCTATTAGACTGTCAGGCCTAGAAAACGCATATGACAGACGAGGAGGAGCAACGCTTTTATGAAAACGCATATGATAGTGTACTAACAAAGACAAAGGTGTGAGTTCTGCAAAATAGGCAGAAGATAGGTAGAATAGGGAGTTACAAAGCAGAGGGAAGAAAAAATGGTGCTGGCTCTGATACCATGTCAGACCAGGAGGTAACTCAAAAAAATTCATGATATTCATTCAGGTTGGTCTCTATTATATACATGAGGGGGAGACTGTTCATTTCATCTAATGGCGTCTCTTCATATTTCCTATTATTTATTTACATCAATTACAGTTATTCACCCAATCCTGATGATTAGGTGTCAACATTATATATCTCCAAACTTCGAAATTTTCGCTCTATTTTTCCAAGGATGAATGTAGAAAATTGGGTCACCTCGCTAAAAATTATATAACTATAGGTGACACTTTATATCATCGTGGGGTGGATTCAATCCTTATATGTTGTTTAAACTTAGAAGAAGTTGATTCTATGCTTAATTATTGCCACAATGAAGCTTGTGGTGGTCATCTATTTGGGCTTGCAACAACCCAAAAAAATTTGTAAGCGGGCTACTGTTGGCCTTCGATCTTCAAATATTGTATTGAAGTAGTCAAGAGATGCCATCTCTGTCAAGTTTATACTCAAAAAAGGTGCACGCATCCATATCCTCTTTTCCTTGTGATCATCTTCGGTCCTTTCACAAAGTGGGGTACTGATTTTACTACTTGTAATCCACCTTCAGTGGGAAATCACAGGTATATCATAGTAGCCATAGACTAGTTTACTAAGTGGGATAAGGCTATGCCTACTTTCAAGAATGATGGTGAAACAATAGCCTTATTTCTCTTCAATCAATTTATTTCTTGGTTCGGTATTCCTAAAGAGATTGTCACTGACCATGGCAATGATTTTCAAAATCAAATGATGTATGAATTGGCTCTCAAGTTGGGTTTTCGATAGGAGCATTATCTCCATATTATCCTTAGTTCAATGGGTAGGTCAAATCCGTGAACAAATCCCTCAAAATAATCCTGCAAAGGAAGATTAACAAAGCTATATCTAATTTTCATATCATGTTATATCTGGAACTTTTGCCAAACTGAATGTCAGTTAAGACTGCCACTGATTTTACTCCCTTTCAACTAGTTTATTGGTTGGAATCCATTTTTCCAATGGAATTTCAAATTCCTTCCCTTAAACTCACTGTTGAACTTCTTCCAGATACGTCTAGTCTTGAAGAATGCCTCGTTCATTTGGAACATATCGATGAGCAGTGTCGAGATGCTGCCATATTAAATGAAGCTCATAAGAGGAGGGTAAAAACTCAATACGATAAAGTTGTCTATCCTAGAAGTTTTTCTGAAGGCGACCTTGTCTTGGTTTACGATCACGACAAAGATGCCTTGGGGGTTGGCAAGTTTAATCTCTATGGTGTGGTCCCTTTATTGTCAAAAAGTTTTGAAAAAGGGAGCTTATGAATTGATTTATTTTGATTGAAACAAGTTAGCGGATCCCAAAAATGGGCTCTATCTTAATAAGTACTTTTCTTAGGCTTCAGCCTAGCATTTGCTTCATTGTATATATTTTATTGTTGTACATATCTATCTATCGGTTTTAGTGATGTTGATATTTTTTATCTGCTTTGGTAAATATTGATGGATGATTTGATATATTTAGGGTTCACCGATGATTATAGTAGACACACTCGTAACCTTTCTTCCGCAGCTTGGGGGATTTATTATCCATATGGCCAATTGTTGGTTTTGAGAGAAGTATGTATCGGTCCTGTTTCAAATAATATCATCGAATATACTGTTTTTATTAATTTACTCTAAGGTAATATCGCTTCATATTGATTCATTAGTAGTTTATCTGGATTCACAACTGGTGGTATCTCAACTGAATAACATGTATCGTGGGCAAGACCCTTATTTATATCACCAATTTATGAGAGTGCGTTTATTACAAAGATCATTTGTTTATATCAAATTTTTTCATATTCCACGATTAGAAAATTCATTAGCATATTCTATCGCTTATCAGGCATTGGATTGGCACATAAATCATTCATCACATTAAAACATAAAAAATAATTGAAGTATCATCTTTATATATATGATAATCATGATAAACTGTTTGTATATAGATAGAGTTTTGTGTCAAAAATAATATACAAAATCGAGACAAAATTTCCTACAAAATTAGGGCTTATGCCCATCATTGTGTCTAATAAAAAAAGATCTGATCATCTATCCAACGATCCTGCTCAGGATGATCAGCAAGAAAGAAAATGATGGCATTGGCCACTTGCCTAAATAGTCACATCCAATCCCACGGTACTCCCACCACGCGTCGTTGCATCTCCTTTGGTAGGTCCTCTATAGCCACCACAGGTACTTGGTGAGTTAACCTCACCAAGTTTTTCTGGACTACATGGGGGATCCTGTCAGTCTCTGCTAGGGCCACTTTGACGTCTCCTTCATGACGCCTTTTTCGAGGAAGATCATCAGGTCTCACTGATCCAACATCTGTGTCATGATCAATAATTTTTTAAGTGTTTTGTCTCATCAAAAAGGTTTTTTAGTTCATTTATACTTAAAATCCAAAAAAAAAAAATCTTAAAATTCAACAATTAAAAATCCTTTATACTTATGTCACCCCATGCTGCATATAGTCGCAACAATAGATCCGTATCTCCTTTGAAATCCATTACGACATAAGGGTAGTATTCAACTGCAATGACCTGTTTTTCCCACCAAAGGAAAAAATCGTCATCAAATGTAGTCCTAGGTACCTCACCGCCCCTAGTCATTTCATTAAGTCAGCCCACCTGCCCATCCGTGGATCTCTTGGGTTGCTGATGGTGGATAATACCTTGGGATGAAGCCCAGGTACTCTCTCAAAGAAGAAGGAACACAAGATGGTTCTGTATCCAAAATTATTTGTCTAACCCTTCTAGATAGTAGTAAGTTATTTTTTCATATTGGCTAGCAGAGGTGTGCACCAATCAAAGACTATAGAGAGACAATCCACTACAGGAATCATTTACCTTGGCTATGGTAAAAAAAATGATTCTCAGTGATAAACTCTCTACATGCTTGATTGGAATCTGGCTTCCAATCATTTCGGTGTTTCTAGGACAGTATATGCAGACATAGTCTTCTACACTAAGACTATCTCTTTTCCTTCTGGTTGAGTGGACTCTCTCTCCCCTCCGGGATTGACCTCTAATGAAATAGATATCCTCTATTTCAATCCTCAGGGACATCTAATCAATCATAAAAGCATCTTCTTCTACACTCCTGTAGTGGATTAACATTTCAAGCAACCTGGTATTTGCCTTCATATTCGGCATTTTGAAGAATTTTAACAATCCACATCCTTGTAAGGCATCTAATGCATTTTGATCCTCCATTACTTGATTATGAATTGCACTATGCTCTCTTTCACGCCAAGTAATCGGCATCCTACAAAAAAATAATGTTTTGAATCATTCAAATCATGTTTTTCAATTTTGAATTCATGCACACGCAGGTTCTTTATTAACACAATCACGTATATGGATTTCCTATATGTGGATCACATGTATCCAACCTACATGTTTGTTGAGCGAAAATTTTAAAAATAATTTCCCATAGTCAAATTTATGACAAAGCATCTAAAAAGCATGAAAAATTGTCTAAAGTTCAATTAGAAGATTACCTGGAAGATTGGAAGAAGTTTGAACGATTGAATTTGATGGAGGTAGCTTGCTTGTTTCTTTTCCACATCTCCTTCACCCAATTTCTCAAAACACAAATGAGAAATTGTGAGTCAAACAGTCCTTATATAGGTTGACAAATGAAAATTACTTTTTCTAAAGATTTTTTTTTTTTTTTTTTTTTTGTGGACTTTTCGACCTTTTCGCTGGGAGTGTTGGGATGGGTTGTTTTTACACGATACTTTGGAGATTTTTTGAGAAATTTCTTCGGTTCCATGATTGCAGACCCATCATAGCAGGTATCATTTTCTTACTGGCATATAGGTTAGGGAATATCACTTTCACTGCATTTTTCATACTAGCCTGTTACATGTCTATTTGGGCACATCATTGCTGATAATCAAATCAGTACAAATAGGGCTCATCAAACCCTAATTCAGTTGCTACATGCCCTAGAAAAGTCATGATATTGAATGCTTTCATCCATGAAATTTTCCTAGCTTGAAACCTTACTGCAATGCCTCTCTGGGACACCAGCGCAACCTTGGTTAGGGGCAACTGCTATGCATAGAAGGTAGGCCCATTCAGACCTGCGTTGTAGTGCACTTAAGCCCACTTTAACCCTGTGATGGGCGAGGATGAGAGAAATTGACATAGAATTCTGGGAATATTCATTGATTCTAGAGCATTCTAGAAGGATGCCCAGCTCTTATCCCATCCTATGAGCTCGACTTTGGATAGGCTATGGATCAATTAACCATCTATCCTCTCATCTCTTTCTCCATGGAAACTAACTATCCAAATATGGAAAACCATTCAATGCCCAATTTATGGCAAAACCACTTGCATTTTCCTATAAATTGACCACTCATCATAGTGATCGGGGGCTGAAACTTGGATTGTAGAGAAATATTGTTGGTTTGAGACATGAAATCATTGTTAAGTAATGTTATGCTTCTGGATTGATGTGCTATTAGTGTGATGAAGTATTGGACTAATCTGGATGAGTGACACAAGATCAGACCACATTGGGTGTAACTTCTCCTTCTATCTATCAATAAAGTTTCTTGTTCCCTTCCCTAGTATGGTCGCTAATTTGTTATATGGAATTTATACCTATGGATAAGTACATCTTCCCTAGGAGGGTAGTTAAACTTAGAACAATAGAAGTAAATTCCTTTTCAGCTTGTAAATGGATTGCAAACGACATCTACTCAGTATAAAATTAACCCTTTTTCGGACTGAGATAGATTACTTACGAAAAAGGAATATGTTGATCGAACATTGTCAATAGGTTCTCTCTTGTATTATTTTATGCCTTTTTGGACTTGAGAGACAAGTTTACAAAAAATAACTTGTGGAGTTTTCTTTTTTTCCCTTTTCAAACTCTCTAAACATGAAAAGGACTGCATTCTCATTGTCGTTATACTCGTTAAAACATCAAATAGCGACAAACTTGTCCATCATGACAAGACCGAGTTTCACCTTTGCTAGACTCGTTAAAACATCACATAGCGATGGATTCATCTAAAGGGTGGAATTATACATCAAGCATATGTTATCCTAAAAAGCTTGTTAAAAAAAATAAAGAGGTATTGGTTATCATACCTATGGTCTATCACACCATCCATCACTTTGGTTTTGGGTCAATGTTGCAAATTCATTCAGTGTCGCTGACATGTTCAAGAGAGGTCACTCATTAAACTTCATCCTTTGCAAAACTCACAAACCTTCATTTTCATGACCGCCATTCCTAAACATTGTGTCGTTAGTCACATTCAGTCTTCAAAATCATTAAACTCATTTTGTGTCATTGATGGGGGATACATAAAGGCCCTCCTGCGACGAGTCACTTCTTGTCGACATTAGCACATTATCCAGGAAGTTGACTTAGAAACACCCTTCCAGTACCTTGAGGCTTGCATACTATTATCACTTAAGAATTCTAATGCCCAAATTTCTTAGATTAGTTTGATGATAAAGGTCAGTGCTAGTCTAAGTTTGATTTTTGTTTTCCTTAGAGTTTGAGTCTTAGGAGTCTTGATGGTATACTTAAATAAAGGTCAACTATGCATTCTCATTCATCACCGGTCTCATAACCATGTGTCAGTTTTGTTCAAAGTTTGTTATGTGCCACAAAGCTCTTTAGGTGATTTCGTAGCGCATAAATCATTTTGAAGTGTTTTCACAGCGCACAAATCCGTTTTAGCAGTTTCGTAGCGCAATATGTTTTAGGTGATTTCGTAGCGCATAATTCAGATTTTACACTGGCTGTGCTACGAAATTGGAGATTCGTGCAATCTATAGAAAATCTTGCCTAACTGTCAAATCTGTCAAGTTCAGTTATGGTTGCATCATCCACTGTCAGCTCATACACTCCACATATCATGTCCAACTACTTATCTCCATCATTACAGCTGCTAGATACCTTGGTATGCTTGGATTGCAAGTTCCAAGAAAAGCCAGGTATTCACAGTCTTAATTATGATTGTATTCGTTGAATGAGGAACAAGTCTGCAAGTTTTCAATTTGAATGCATTGTTATCAAGCGAGACAGTTATCAAGTGAGGCAGCCATTCAAGCGAGGCAGAGATTGAAGTTTGAGCAGCGATAGTATTTCAAACCTTCATTACGCTGAAGTCTCATGGAGGGATCGGCAGAAAGAAAAGAACACAGATCAGGCAGATGTTTGAGAAATTAACCTAAAGGTGTAGACATTATCTTGAAAAACAAATAAGTTTAGCATGCATTCAAGCAGGTTGGATGTTGGAATTTTTGTGAGAAACTCCAGGGAGGTCATGCACAAATCACCAAGGAATTTGCTTTGAATTTCACAGGGCTGAATTCAAATTTTGGGATGCTCGAATTGCAGGTCTCACCAGAGGTAATATCCACAGTTACTGAGATTCCAAGAGGACAAGAAACTTGTTTTAAGAATTTCAAATTTGATATGACCCCCTCCAAAGAGTTTCTGAAGCCGAAGTACATTGACTCATATTTAAACAAGTCTATACCTAGAAATTACGTCAAGGACTCATATGCCAATCTGCTTACCTGTATACAGAGGTACCTTACATGTGAAGGGAGATATAATAAGGTGTATTCATATCATTTCAAGATTCTGCTACATTTTATAGGAAAGATATCCCTTGATTTACCTTTTTACTTATTTCGTAGCCTAAGCAAAATGTGTGATAAGGTGCAGCTAAGGAAAGAAGGCTGTGAGACCTCATTGTTTCACCATGGTTTAATTAATTTGATCATTCTGCATGAACTCCAGAGAGTAGGTAGGGACTGGCCCACATTCATATTCATGTCTGGTTTCAAGAATGAGACCGGTCTCAGTCCTCAAGCTGCAAAAGACCTTCCGACAACAACTAGTCATCAGGCAGAAACAAGATCTAGGAGGTTTGCAAAGTTGAAGGCTAGGAAACAAGTAAGGGAATCCACCAAGCCACTGACTATTCAAGATACACCCCAGCAGTCCTTAAAAGAGAAAACTCAGGTCAAAGAAGGTGCACATGAATCAAACACAGGTGAAGGAGTCCAAAGAAGAAGGACTAGGAGTTAGGTAGCGAAAGAAAAAGGCAAGTCAGTGATTAATGAGGAAATCCATGTTTCAAAGGGAGACTTGAATGATTTACTGCAAGCCATTGATATTGAAGAATCTCCCCTAGTTCAAGTAGATTTTATAGAGTCAGGAAAAGACAAGGCTAAAAGAGTCAAAGCCTCGAAAAAACTCAAGTTTGATGAACAGGTTGATCAATTTGTATTTAAGCCAAGAAGACCCATAACGAGGAATTTTAAACAAATACAGGAGGTACTGCCAAGAGCAGATGAAACAGGGGAGGTAACACAGCCTCATGAAGGAAATGATAAAGGCAAAGTAGTTACCCTTCAAGAAGAAGATAGTGTGGAAGAGTTGAAAAGGAGGTTGGAATTGGCAAACTTTGAAATTGCTAGACTGAAGAAAGCCTCCAGGAAATTTACAATTAAGGAGGCTTATTTTAACCAAATGCAAGCTCGGTGGGAGGACAAAACATTTCAAATACCTAAGGTGGTTGATTGTAATGTTCAATTCCATAGCTGGACTATCCCTGCAATAAAGGAAGCACAACTCATCAAAAAGGTCAATACAAACTTGAGAGCTAGGATCAGAGATATGAAGAAACAAATTGAAGACTTAAAGATATAGTTAAGCGAGCAAAAAGAATTTCCTTAAGGGAGTCATACATCAAGTAAGGTTATGTTTCAAATTTTGATGGTTTTCCTTGTTATAATCTTTCTTGAAGAATCATACATTTCCACTCAGTTTTGAAAAGCTTTGGAGCAATTGAAAACGATGTTTAAATATCAAGAGGCTCAAAATAGCAAAATTTTGGGTTGAAACTGTGTTTTTGGAATTACACAGCAGTTTCGTAGCGTGCTACGAAACTGCTGAAGATGATGACTAATGCATAGTAGTTTCGTAGCGCACTATGAAACTACTGAAGCTACATAATTTAAACTCAGTCAACCAATTTTGAAAGACCGAGGGAAATTTTTTGAAAAAGGAATATTTTCAAGGGATCATCTAAAGGTATCAACTTTCAATAAGGTCAAGACAGGTGGAGGAAACATATATTCGAACACAATTCTAAACTTTTTGTTATAAAGTGATCACGTTTACTACAGTCCATGATATGTTAGATAGCTTGGAGGAGGTTTTGTCTCCACACATGGAAAAGGTTGACAACACATCAAGGACGTGGCATTCTGATATATTTTGTATAATCAAAGATGAAGGGCATGGATCATTGGATTCGAATATCTTTGAAGAAAACCAAAGGCAGATAAACAGGGGCAGTTTCCTATTTTTCAGGGGCAATGGAGAAGATGTGACATTGAGGACCAGTATGGAGCTTCGAGCATCCACCACAACCAAACTAAAAAAAGACCACTTGTCAAAGAACGAGAATGATTGTAATTAACGCTATTATTAGCATGATATGGAGTTAGACTCCTATTTGACTTAGATCTCTAAAAAGTCTAGTAGCAGTTTGTTACATTTAATAGGTAGTTAAAATTTGAATAGATGTCATAAGAAGTATAATTCGAGTTCCCCTCATGTTGGAGGTGGAATCTCATCTTTGTAAAAGAACTCTATATATAGGAGAAAGAGAAATGTACCAAGGGTTGGAAATTTATGTAAAAAAGCTATGATATTTGGCTTATGTAAAGACTCTATTTTTTGGTAATACAGTACTAGATTATGCTTCTCAAGAATCATAAAGAGTTCAATGTGATGAGTTTCTTTTGTTGTCTTTTCATGTTATCTACAGTGTTATGAGTATGTGATTACTTAGAAATCGCTAACAGTGCTCTAATTTCCTTCATATACTCATAAACTGCCTTCTATATGTTTGGTGTGTTCTACATATGTTGAAATCTAAATGCCTTGACTTATATGCAAAGCCAACCCTATTGTTAATACTAAATCATATATGACTCCATAAGCCCAATGGATACTTTTTAGTTGTGTTTCCACCATTTTCATTTTTATTTGTTTCACAGGAGTTAGTCATCTTTATCATAATCAAAAACCTTTAATCCTTTGAGAGAGCCCTCTCAGGTTGGGGAGGCTAAGCCTCAGCCTAAAGTAGGTTTGAAACAGTTACTTGAAGTCTTCTTGATCTGCAGCCTTCCAGGGCTTGATTTTGAGATAACACATACATCAATGGAAATTTTCTCGCTTCCAATGATAGGTTGACATCACAGGCCTTCGAGCGAAAGACATTGTATGGTTTTCGACATCAAAAGATCTATTCACACCATGAATAATGTACTGTAGTACCTTGAGAATCATTATCATTATTGGTGATTTATCTCGTGTCTGTTAATAGTTTACATCATTAGTTGGTAATCAGATAGTGTCTTCCCATGTTCGACTTCAGATCACATTTTCACATGGTTAGACTCATACTTGAGTGAACGATTGGATGAGATAGAAGACCCACGATCTAGTTTCATCCATCCAGGTTGCAAATTCAAGAGAGTACTAAATCATTTGTACGATGGCTTTACATAGATGGTCATCCTATCATGGGTCTATATCTGTAGATGACTATCTGATTTATGTACATGTAATGAACAGTTTATATACTGAGCATGGGTATGCCTTCTCTCATCAATTCATGAAAAATTAAAAGATATCATGATATTATTTATTTTAATTGATGCAGGTCACCATCCGCTTTAGATCCTCCTCATCACATCTTAAAGCATATCACTTGACATTATCATTCTTGACTTCATGATTTATGGGGCAATTGTTACAGTTCTATTTGGGCCAATCACTCTCGACGATCAGAACAATACAAATAGTTCTCATCAAACCCTAATTCAATTGCTACATGCCCTAGACAAGTCATCATATTGAATGTTTTCATCCATGAAAGTTTCCTAGCTTCAAACCCTGTTGAAATGCCTCTTTGGGACACTAGCGTAGCCTTGGTCAGGGGCAACTGCTCTACATAGCGAGTAGACTCACTCATACCAGAACTGCAATGCACTTTGGCCCACTTTAACCTGCGCTGGGTGAGGATGAGTGAAATTGACATAGGATTCTAGGAATATTCCTTGATTCTAGAGCATTCTAAAAGGATGCCCAGCTCTTATCCCATCCTATGAGCTCGACTTTGGATAGGCTATGGATCAATTAAACCTCTATCCTATCATCCCTTTCTCCATGGAAACTAACTATCCAATTATGGAAAACCATTCAATGCCCAATTTATGACAAAACCACTTACATTTCCCTATAAATTGACCACTCATCATAGTGACCAGGGGCCAAAACTTGGATTGTAGCGAAACACTGTTGGTTTGAGACTTTAAATCATTTTCAAGTAATGATATGCTACTGGATTGATTTGATATTGGTGTGATGAGGGTTTCGACTAAGCTGGATGAGTGACATGGTATCGAACCACGTTGGTGTAACTTCTCCTTATATCAATCAATAAAGTTTTTTGTTCCTTTTCCAATACTTTTGTCCATATCTATGATGAATGTATGTTCAAATGTTGTCTATTCCATTTATTTATAGTAGATAGATCATATGCTTTGATTGTTGTCGTCTTCTAGTTATGTTGGCAGGTACCAATTGAGTGAATTCAGTTTGAGCAGGAGCGAAAGGAGCAATTCAAAGGAGATCAAAGGAAGTGAAGGATCACAAGTATGTTCCTTTATCTTATCTATCTATTGTAGGAAAAGGTTAAAAAATTTTACTTCTATTGTTCTAAGTGTAAATACCCACTTAGGGAAGATGTACTTATCCGTAGGTATAAATTCCATATAACATAGCCTCCATACTGCGATATTTTTTCCATAGGGTCGATCCCATCATGTCTTGATTCTAAACCCATTTTCACTCGCCGACCTATAAAGTCATGATATGATGGTAGATACTACCTTTACATGGGCATCTTAGTTAGATCCTCGCTAGCATATGTTTCCCATGTTGCTATATTGTGTAGGCTCAAGAGTCCTCTTTAGTCCTGCCATGACTTATGCGTTGAAGATTCATTCTCTTTTCTCTTCGTTATTTCTATAGATTTATACCCTAGAGGCTCCTTTGTGTTGAGTTGTACTTCTGCATTGCATGTTGACCATTTGTACCTTTTGGCATTGAGCCAGATTCACTTAGACTCGTGTTTAAGCCACCTTTTGACCATGTCTTCTGCGAGATCAACCTTGCAATCACTTATCCTCTACAACTTGACACACTCTTTTTACCTGTGGAAAGAACATTCCTTTGAGTGTCATTGACCAATCTCGTCACCTTGCATTGAGCATAGGAACGTTCCCCTCCCAGGAACTAGTGTGTCTGTATTTGGACACTTGTTCTTTCCAGTGTACTATAGCATTATTTTATTCTTTTTCAGGCTTCATGAATATGAAAAAGACAAAAAAACTATATGTCCCAAAAAGAGCAGGAATGGGACATTATTTCCATATTTGATGGCAGCTAGAGTTAGTTGTGTCACCCTTGAACAAAGCACTCAGAAAATAAGTATTTCCTCCATTGTGATGGGCTTTAGTTTGACTTAGGAGAGCCTTAACCTTGTTATTGAGTCAATACTCCTGTGATTGGTTATCTCTTACAATCATATGGAGAGTCTTCTTATGCCTCCTGCATGACAAACTTATACAACGTTATCATATGCCGCCATGCAGTCACATTTGAGTCATGCTTTTTTTCAAGGGAAGTAAACTTGTGTTAGCCTTTCTACGGTGTCTCTTGACCTATTTTTCAGTTGGCCATCCCTGGTTATCAAAGACATGTTAATTATCACATCCGCTATTTGGTCCTTTGCTTGTGTTGGTTTGAGAAGGTCTCCATTGAATTCTTGTTGGAGGGCCTTGCTCTTATCGACTACAAAAAATTGCTCTGAGAGTAGATCTAGAGACGCAGCCTGGCCATATTTTCATTATTCATTGATCACCTTATGCTTAGCATCGATCAATATCATGGGTCTTTGACTGAGTGGTTTCCCTTGTGTTCGACATTAGCTTTCATTATCACACATTGGGATTCATGCAATAGCTTGGTTTCCATTTGACCCTATTGGTGGATTCCTCACCTCTGTGTCAACTTTCATTATTGGTTGGTTCAGAGGGATTCTATCATGCACTAGCTACATCTTTTGTACACTGGAAACATGCTTTAGTTGGGTTACTAAATCTTTTTTTGTTCGATTCCTTCCACATTAGTGACATGCGGGTTACACTTGCACTATATTGATGAAGGATGCCTTAATGCCTTCCATCCAACAGATCTTTTTGCATCGACTTCAACTCATTACTCTGGGAACAAGATCTAGTGTCCATTTCATAGTACCTGAGGGTTTGCAGTAATCAGTGGCAAAATCCTTCACTATCAATAGTGGGAAGACATCAATGTCTCTTGACTGATAGATTCTTCCAAGTGTTTGACTACAACTCATTTATTCACACTTGTTAGATTGTACTCAGTACCTTGACTCTCATCATCATTATCGGTGATTAGTCTCATGTATGTTAACGTTATACATCAATGGCCGATAATCAAACGAGTTCTCACATGGTCAACTTCAGATCATTTATTCCCATTGTGTAGAAATGTACCACGGTGGGTTGTGAAGACATCAGGTTTGCTTCTGAATTTCTTGGTTCACTTGTCAGTTGCTCCACTCTCTCCTAGTTGAAATCATCCACCTTATATGTTTTAGTTCCTTAAAATGACATGCTGTATGTTGGCAACCAAGTTTTGTGTAGTGTTGTAACATTATTTGGTTTTGATAAGTTAGTATATTAGCCAAAAATAATGTTAAAATGTTAAGTTAAAATATGGATGCAAAAGAAAGAAAAAGTAAAATGTTAGGACAATTTAATATTTTATAGGCATCCATATCAATAAAATGATAGGAGTTAGTTGCCCTAAAGAAAGAAGGAAAAATAAAGTAAAATGTTAAGGAAGCAAAAAGAAAACAAAGGTTTCATTTTCATACAAAAATAAATGCAAAGGCTGCTAGTCCAAATGTGCCACATGAGAAAAATGTTAAATTATGTTAATATATGATTAATTCCTTAATCGGGATTAATTATTTAGTTATAAACTTTGGCATTTCAAGTTATACTATAAAGCACATTTGATTAGACCCAAGTAAATAAACGACAAAAATGTCTTGTTGGTTTTGAATAAGAAATGTGCATGATTCGATGGTTGATCTAACTCCCACTAGGATGAATTATGGGGAGAGATTTTGCACCCCCCTCGACCATTTCTCATTAATGCGATGGGGGGGGGGGGGGGGGGGGGAGGGTCTGCAAAGTATTTTTCATGGCGGATGCCCCACCCATATGTGTCACCTCCACATCACTTCGCACTCCGTCGCTGCTCAAAACCACAAACAACTCACTACTCCCCTGCAAACCACTTGTGGTTTCCCTCCGCCAACGACTCTTTCACCCTACCAAAGTCATTATCCCTCAACTAATCCCAATATGAAACCTCACATATACATTTCCTATTCCTCCCATTTGTTACCCCATTACATGCTTATTGCCCTGCTTGTCATGCCCGTTATATCCACCCGCTGCATCTCCGCTCCTTTGCATTAAAAACTGCTTTTGTCACTTTCTTTCGATTATTTTCAAATGTTTCCATGTTTACAGTGTTGCAAAACTTCTTGCCTTTTTCTTAGTCTGTCACTTATAACCACTTTTATTCCTATCTTCCACCATGGCCCCAAAATAAAAAACTAAAAAGAAAAGCATAGAGGAAAGTACTGCTACCCCAACCTAGCTTGACCTTGATTATATCCCATAGGTCGATTCACTGTTCAAAGTTGTAGAAGCCAAGTGTGAGTTTGATTTTCATGAACTACACTTGTGGCTTAAACAAAATTATCTCAACCAACAAGATTCGTCTAGGTTTTGGGAATCCTGTTACCCTTCTATAATTTCCCAAAGACACATGAATTCCCTGACATTATTACTTGGTGTCAAGCAAAGTATGATCCTATGAAAAGGGAAGTCATGGCTCAAAATGGATACATTTTGATAACTATTTTTTTCTCAAACCATAAATGAAATGCTCTTAATTCCTCCAATTAAATCTTTGACTCAGTTTTCACCAACAGCACTTATGGATATGTACCATAACTTAACCTTCCCACAAAGATCCCAAATATTTGAAATCATTTTACCTGAGGATGCAGAATTGCCCAAAAGAAATCCACCTTACTCATTTTCCATGTTTCTTGAATCCTACACACATTGGATTTCCTTGCTATCCTATTTATTAGGATACTTTTATCACCAGTCTATTGATGAGGTTATCCTTGGTTTCTTATCCATCTTTAATATATATCAACAACCAGCATTCATGTATAATTACAGCCAATTCTTGGCTGATAATATATATGAACAAATCATGAACTTCACTGTGCAGTGAGTGTTCAATTACAACTCTGTAATTGTCCACATGCTTCTTTTTCAATAGGGTGATCTATTACCTATCAAACTCAACAAGAAGGATGAACAAGGAGTGAATCAATCAGTGATTCACTAGACAGAAATGGCCAGGAAAATTTCTACTACCTCATCATTTGCAAAATTTATAGATGCATTCATACATCCACTAGAACAACTCCTTAATAGTCAAACATAGCCTAGGATTGGGGATGAAATTAAGAGGATCCTACACTTAAGTGAACAAACCAAAACTAGTGATTGGTATTTATACCAGAACTACACTGAGATAAGAATATATGGTTGTGATCTTGCACCATACAAGCTACCTAAATATGTTCCTTGAGAATATTTTCTCTCGAATATATTAGGTAGATGATTCACATGGATGAGCTACATTTTCTTTCAGGTAAACGAAAGTTTCAGTTTAAGATTAAAGCAAAAACTCGATCATTTATTTGAAACACTAGATAAATTGGTGTTGAGGTAGATATATTTTTAAGAAAAATGAATTTCCATCCTGGTTTCACCTGGTCCTATGATCCTTTTGGCATCATTTTTTATTTAAGTGTTAGTTTCAATATGACTCCTTATAACCATATTCCATGGCCGGAAATTGAAAAATTTATGAATCAAGAAAATGGATTGATGGGACTCTTCAGGAAGTAGTTGAGCAAGTTGAGTCTACTCCAACTGAAAAAACTCCAGTTGCTCAAAGAAAGAAATAAAAAGGGATGGGAGAGGAAACTTCATCCACTGAAGATGTTCTCAACGGATTCATTTTTCAACAAAACAAGCCTAAGGTCAGCTTGGTCACATTAGAAGAATATATTCCACAAGTGATCATTGATATTTGAGATCCAAAAGTGTCTACGTTGGCAGGAGTTAGTGATTCAACCACTCCTCCCAAAATTATTGCTTCAACCACTCCTCCTACAACTTCACCTTCTAGAGAGCCTCTAGAAATTATTCAATCAATAGGAACCAACGCTTCGGATGATCAAAATATATTTTCAAGGTTCCTAGAAATTAAGCAGAAAGATGAGACTCTAAAGTCCAATGTGTACAGTCAGTTCCGGAAGCAAACTTCAACCTCCCAACATAGACTCCTTTCTTCTTTTTACAGTGAGAAAGGCAGAATGAAAATGGCTTTCTTACAAGCCCAGATTCCATTTCGTAAATCACCATCTAATTACAAAAAGACTATGTTTTCATTTGACACCAGCCAAATTCATGACCAGATGGATATGCACAGACAGACTGGTGAGATGTTGTTTTCTACTATGACAACTACAACCATGTATCTTTATAAACTTAGGACTTCCCTATCAAACGTTCAGTCCCAACTTAAGTTAGAAAATATTTCTTCTCTAGCTAAAGACAATAGAATAAAATCACTAGAATATTTTTTTATTAAAGTGGGATATGATCCCAAGGATGTAAAAGATGCAGAACTACTCATTAAGAAGAAATAAGCATACATTGTTACATTGAAGAAACAGTTGGAGTTGCGTTCAACAAAAGGTCCTCTAACCAAGGATATGGTAGAAAGTGAAAAACAAAAGGAGGATATGCTCAAGCTTATCATTGAGAAGAATATAAAGCTGAAAAAAATGGAAGAGCACATTGAATAGCTATTTAAGGGGAAGGAAACAACACAATTTGACATGGTACCCATCACAGCAGTCCTAGTAGCAGTTGTAGGTACAGAGCCTAGTTCATCATTTACAACCATTGAGTCTACAGTAACGGTAGCTGACCCACCCAAATTAGCACAGGAACTGTCAATACCAAAGCAAGAAAACCAAAAACTACTTAAGAATTCAAAAATATAGAATTGCATAAAGTGAAAAATGATACTTTGTATCTGGAAGAAATGCAGACAACTCAGAAATCGAAACTTAAAATCAAGAATTTGGAAAGTGAGTCCCTCATGGAAGACACTTGGCTCAAACCAAGGTAAGTATTTGGACAAAAATCAAGCAATCCATGACAGAAATATGGCCATCAATACAAATTGATTTTCAACTGCAAGAACCCATTACCGGATGCAGAGTAGTACTGAAGAACAAAGAGCATGCTTGAAGACCAAGCCAACAGAAGCCACATATATGATCAAGGTTTTAAATTCAAAAAGCAAAGAATAATTAGAATAAATAAACATCTTTGACAGAACAACTACCATCTTAGAAATCAATAAGGTATTACAGAAAAGGAATTTGATCAATCAATTAGAAACTAAGTGTCAAACCACGAATATTTATCTCAAGAGATTTCATTCAAAATTTAATTTTTTAAATGAGAAAGGGTTGCCAGGATTAGTAGGCTTGAATCATAAATTGATTAGATTAGATGATTATTGTAAAGGATTATATGTTGTGGCAGTATATAAAACCAAATTTGCAGGGTTTATAGGACAAATACAAGGAAGGCTTTCTTAGAAGCCTTGGAGTATGATTTAAGTATCTTAAATGAAATAAAACACTTTTTTCTCACCAAGCCTAATTTGGAGAGATACACAGAGGTGGATGAAACATTTAGAAAGATGGTAAATGTGGAAATCTGAAGTGAACAAAGATGGGACCAATTGTGTGAAACAATCGAGTAATTTCTCATTTTTAACAGTGGAACAACTCATAAATGTTTTCAGGACCGCTCATTCGTGTTTTTAGGCCAGACCTCCAACATATCCCCAAAAAATAGAGCCACTTCTTCAACAATTTTTTGGTTCCTATTATATTTTTCTGTTCTTGTAATTTTGTACTATTTTGGTATTCAATTCCAAACAGATTGTAGATATTTTGTATAAATAACTCCCTCTTTGAGTTATTATGGGCTAAACCCTTGAACAAGTTATCACGCAGATTTGTACTAAGCTGGAGCACTTTTGAAAAATTAAAAGATTCTGGATTTACCTAATATGGTCTGTCTCTCAGTGAGTTGTATTTTGTCTCGTCTATTCATTATGTTTTCTTCATATAAATTAAGTCTTTTGTAGTTATCCGATTTAAAATTTAATTGTATTTCAGTTTCATTTTGAATCCTCTGTGAAGATGTAATTTAAATAAGAGAATAATTTACAATACTATTTGTTATTGTAAATTCCTCTTTGAATATAAATTACATTAGATCTCTGTACTAGTTTGACTATATTCTGTTGATTAAGAAAGCGTTGTTTTCTTAATTTCTTCTTCTAAATGGTTAAATATTCAGTTTTAATATCAAACCAATTATACCTCTCCATACTCTACTTCTCCATCACATTAAAATCAAACTAACCATGTGCGGATAAAGAACAAACTTTTATTTTACTTAAGAATTTGTCTAAGCTTAAAGCACCTGTTTATAAAATAGTTCATTGGTCATCCAATCATTCAAAAGAACAAAACATTATAGATGCATTGGCATAACTAGTTGGCCTTAGGTTATCTCAAAGGACAACATCATATTGGCGTCATTGCTAGGGAGCGAAGGATTGAAAGTTAGATTTTCCCTGGGGCAATGATTTTCCCTTTCCTTTAAGGCAAATAAAGGATAGGATAGAGGTCAAAATATTTCACCTGTCGACACCGCTAGTCCAAGTTGGCTCCCTTTTAAGCATACTAGATCACATTCTGATTCTGAGAGTGTTAACCCTCTACCAAATCTAGAAATACTTATTAGGGGAGCTTCTTCAAGGAGAAGACATAAAACCTATTCTTCTTCTTCAACTTTGCACCCTAAAGACATATCATCTGTAGATCCTTTTTCATTTGTGCCATCGAATCCTGATTGGACTGAAATACCTCTTAGGGTTTCTGAACTCCATTCAAGAGGATTAGATCTTCCATCAACCTTTTTAATACAATCACTTGAGTCATATCATGTGCCATCCATTCCTATAAAATGATCGTCATCTGAGGAAGAATTGGTTTACATTTATTTGAATTCAAACCTACAGACTTCATTTCTCCAACTCCTTATTCTATTCCATCAACTTCTACTAATCTTGAAGAGACATTTTATGTCTATTCAAATCCATTATTTGATAATAAGGAAGACTTTGCATTAGGAGTTCCAAAGTTGGTTATCAAAACTCCTTTGAAATATTTAAGGAGGTATCCTCCCTCTTTTTCTCCTCGACATACTAATACCCCTATCGACTCCTCTTCATCGCCTTCGTCTTCATCATCAACCTCTTCCTCATCATCATCCACTCACTCAATCCAGACTCCTCCTGTCAATATGGATTTTCAAACCATTGTGTAAGCAAGGTGTTGGCTGTGTGGGGCCTGAACTAGGTTCAACGTTAGTTAGCCAAACAAATCCCTACACTACTGGCCCTTTTGGCATCATCTCATTGAGCGCACACCGAAGTCTCACCCGAAGCAGTATGGGGGGATGCTGGAACCAAGTTTTTGCACCCCGAGATGGTTGTGATGTCATTTTATACCCTCTATTCCTACTTTCACATTGGTTACTAGCTTTAGCGCTCCATTAGTCTATCCCTTTATTCCGTCCTTCAGTACCTCCGCGAAGGAGTACGACTGACCTTCATGCAGCCTTAACCCATGATCCAGGTACTTTTGTGCTGATATGACAACATATTGTATAGGCTCCCAAGGTATCTTATGTGTTTTACTTATCTTACTAAACAATCACAATTAGCACCGTGTAAACTGATATTCTTACTTGCGTTCAATTAACCAATATAATCAGATACATTCGCACATCACATAAACATTGTAAATGAAACCCAAAATGCAATATAACCAGATGCACTAACAGGAAATAAATACATAGAATTTGCAGAATACTTCTCTTTATTGATATCCTCAAATCATTACAGACTCTATCCGCCCTACGCACACAGCTGTAGGGGTCTGTGCACTCATCTACGGACTTCCACCCTAGGCCTCTGCACACGCAGCTTTAGAGCCTCTACCTACACTACAACCCAAACACTTAGACTTCTCTACTAAGACTCTAAGACTTGTCCTCTTCTACCAAACTGCTTAGAGCTTACTTACTTAGCTCCTTTTTATACCATCCCATGGGCTACAGACCTTGGGTGGATCTTTACAGCTGGCTTTACAATGAACAACATAAGGGCAGAGAACCCTTTATGACTCTTGACACCTTTGTGCTCCACGACCACAAAATGGGGAGACTTTACAACTTTATTACACAATTGACCCAAAACATGGGCTTTTAGCCCCAAAAATGTCCTTGCGGGATCCTGTTCAAAATAGGACCCCAACAAAATCATGGTGACTCGCCTTTGAGTCACTCTACAGGTGTGGAGATCTTGGCGTGAAGACCTCCCAGCTCAACCTATATGACTGCAACCTCAGCAGTGCACTATGCGGCCACCTGCTTTGCTTCCTCAACCAACTGCTGGGTCATTGGTCCTGAAATGTCGGCCTGAAGCTTCTCCTAAGTTGCTTGGAGATTCGCAAGCTTTCCTTCAATAGAGGCCATGATCGCATAAGTGTCATCCAACTAGGGCTTCAAGCATGCCTTCAACGCTGCCTCCTTGTGCTGCGTTGCATCTACCTATTCTTTCAACTGCTTATACTCCTATAGCTTTGCTAGTCTCTACATGAGTGCAAAAGTTCACACTGTACCTTTTACTTCTTCATTGCGTTGCTGTATTTCTCGTGGTTCTGTCTCTAGCCACTGTACATTAGGGTCCTCCTGCAGGCTCGTCTGTACCTCGAACAACTATTTGAAAAGTTGTGTGCAATCTGCTACTGTACTGTCGACCACCACTATTGCCTTTGTGACAGCGGTTGCACACTACTCCTTTACTTTTGGTAGAGTTTAGGGTTGGGCCTTCAACTGTAATTCTGTAATCTGTAGGTTTAGATCCTAGCAGTATCTATGTGAGCATCGCACACCCTTGTAGCAAGCTTGTGGACATGCACCTTGACCGGTTCTTCCACAGGAATGGCCAACTCTGGGACCATTCAGCATGCCTCCTCCATGACCTGAATTATACACTTGTTTTGGTCGGTTAACTCAGTCACGACAGCAATGGAAGAGTCTCACTGTAGGGCCATCTATTCATTATTAATCCTCATCTCACTGCTCACCTATAGAGCGCGGTGTTCATGGGCCCTCAGATCCGCTATCACTCCATCCTGTAATAGGTGGAGTACCTCACTGGGGAGCACTGCCAAGTTCCACCCCACTCCCTTGAGGGTGCTGACAGTGGGATTTTCAGCTTCATTCTCCGTGGTCAGTGCTCCATCTGACAGCGCTATCGTGTTGGATACCTTCACACGCAGCATCTCGATAGCTTCTAAAATGCCGATAGCCACCTTGGTGGACACTGTGCTAGCATGTGATGCATAGACTTGCAGCTCCTGTAGACTTGTCTGGATGACTCCCAATAGTAGTTGTTGCTTCTATTCAAACTGTTGTAGTACCTCCGCGGTGACATCCCATACTGTGTCTCCAATGTCATGCAAATAACCCTCTGTGAGGGTGATTGGTTCTAGGGACGCCTTAGTGACCTTGGATTTCTTCCTCGACCCTCCTTTCTCTTGTTCCCTTGGATGCTTGATGTGGGTGAACATCACTTGTAGGTCCGTGCCATGCTACTCTGTTTTCTAATCTGTTTCCTCCTCTGTGTCGGGCGAAGGTGACTTCACGCCTTTGCCAGAGCCCCACTCTGTTTCGCCTATTTTCTTTGCTGTCTACTGGGCGGTGTAACCTTCCGAGGAAGTTCCTATCATTAGAAAGTGTATGATGTCTTTAAAGTGACCATCTGTGATGTGCATTGTAAATAGTTGCATGTCAGGCAATCCCTCCTCCAAATTAGGGGCTCTTCCCTTGTTTCGATGCACGAAAGATGGTCTGGTCCTGTGTTCAGTCATCTAGGCTTCATAATAACCTTAAAATCATACTCCAGGAACAATAATAACCACCTATAGATTTGCCTCCACAACACAGGCTTATTGACCAGGTATTTCCACGTGGAATGATCCGTATACATCTTAAAATGTCCACCCAGCAAATAGTGTCTGAACTTCTGGAGTGCGTATACCATGGCTAACCCTTCATGCTCGATGGTGGGATAGTTATTCTTAGCCTTGGATAACCTCCTTCTTGAAAACGCTATAGGATGGTCCAATTCTCCTCCGCTAGCTTGTGTCAGTACTTCTCCGAACACTATACATGATGCGTCTACATGTACACGAAACTCCTTCCAATCTGGGAAGACTAAAATCAGCGCGGTGACCATTTTCTCTTTCAATACATCCAAGATTTTCTTATATTCCTTGTTCCAACAGAACGTGACATCCTTTTTCAATAACTTCTCCATAGGTGTGGTGATCTCGGATAGCCCTTGATAAACTTCTTGTAATACCCAGTATGTCTGAAGGTTGCATGCATTTATTTCACACTCCTCGGTGCCTCCAAGTTAAGTATCACTACGATCTTCGCAGGATCTACCATCAGTCCCTATTTACAAATCACATGACCCAACAGGGTCCCAAAAGGAACACAAAATAGACATTTCTTCAAATTGAGCGTAATTTGGTACCTTCGACAAGTATCTAGCATCAGGCACAAACTTGCCACATGGCATTTTACTAGCCCAAACACAGTCCATTCATCAAAGTACACCTCCAGAAACTTATGAATAAATTCCTTGAACGCAGCAATGACTACACACAAAAAAAATGCAAGCACATTCTTCAATTCGAACGACATTACAGTGTACTGAAAGCATCCCCGCTCAGTCGTGAAGGTCGTCTTACTTCTATCCTCCGATATGATTTTGATCTGATGGTACCTAGAGAACCCATCAATGAAGGAGTATGCCTCCTGGCCACTTACATTATCCAATACCTCATTAGTGAACGAAGTCAAGAAAGGATCATGTACACAAGCATCATTCAACTTCTTGAGATCTACACATGTCCTTATTTCATCCTTCTACTTCTTTTCCTATACCACCATTGGGCTCACCCAATCATATTCTTCTACGGGCTCAATGATTCCTTTCGCGAGCATCTTGTCTAGCTCTAAGTGGACCTTCTCCTTATACCTTGGATTGAGATGGTAAGGTCTTTGCTTAACCGTCTTCGCCTCGGGTTTTAACGTGATCTTCATGACACCAAGGTCTCCTATTATCCTCTTTAGCTCTGTATGCTTGGTAGGGAACAAATCCTGGTATTCACGGATAAATTCGGTGACCTTATCTACCAACACATCATCCCAGTAATCTCCAAGCTTCACGAATTTAGGCTCCACCTCCATACCAATATTTACCTGTTTCATTTTCAGTGGCACGGTTATATAAAGATTCTTAATATGCAGTCCCTCAACCTCGTGGTGACCCTCTGTTTCAGGGATGTTAATATTCCACAGATCCTCATCTTCTTCTTTAGCAGTCACACTATAGCATTCTAGTGCGTGGCTCAGCTGAGTAGTCGAATTGGTTTGAATCAGATCCAAAGGATCCTGCAGTATCCTAAAGATTGTTTCTTTCACTTCTTGTAGTGCTTTGTCAATACAATCAAACTCGTCTTCAAAGTTGAACGTCATTATGAATCCTTTGTGTAGAATATCCCATTCACCTGTAACATGGAGGAGCTTTATTTCCAAGTGTCAGTTCATCAGGATGACATCTAGGGTATGACATAACAAGTGCACCTATTTAGGTTGGGGCTTCGCTCCATAATCCTTAGCCCATTTGGCCAATTGTGCATGCAAATCATCATTCCCATCATATTTGTTTGTTATTCGTACCTTCAGCTTCCCAAAGTGTGTTATCCTCATCCTCCTACACTCATGCCAATAATCAAAGCTACCCTTGTGCATACCCCACCATCTTGTGGGCGTAGCACGCAGTGCCCAATCCAAAGCCTGGAAGTGACACTTTTCTGGTACCTCCCTCTCAAATGCATCCAAAAATACATATACATCATTCAAGTCACCGTAAGGGGCAGATTTCTTACTTCTGATGACACACAGCATAGTGATCGGGTCATCATGTTACAACTTAGCGTGGTTACTTCATGTAGATAGTTCTGCCAGCACTCTAATTCTTCATCAGGGTCCGAGGTGCAAGAACTCTCACGATCCCATGTAATTCCTCCATCCGATGTTGGATTCACCCAACCTTGGTCTCGTGCTGTTAACTTATATATGTAGTCCAAATCGTCATCATTCTCATAATCACAGAATCATTCAATATAGTGCAATCCTTCAGCAGGATCTAGGGGTACTATTACGCAGAGCGATTCCTTTTCAAATATCATATTTTGCTTCTTTAGGTTGATCACTCCATTCATGTTAGTAGCCCAATCAATGCTAAGGAGTGCAGGGTAGGGGTTGCTGTCATCCAAAATTTCTATTATCTCAAAGTAAGCCAATGCACTCATGCCTTCAATATCTACAGTCACTCCTTGTAGCCATCCCATGGGGATGATCTTCTGCTGATTTTCCATCCTTAACGGAATCGAAGACCACTACAGCGTAGGTCTTCCCATCCGCTCCCAAGTCTGCTTTGGTAGGACATTCACATTTGACCCTATATCCAAAATAACTTGACCCATTTCATATTCTTTTATCTACGTGGTCAGTCTCATCTCTCATCCTGTCCTTTCTTTATGCTTACCAATCTTCTATATCATGCATGGTTCACCCGGAGTGTTTCCGGCACATCTATTTATAAGCTCCTGTAATCCCTTCATAACCTTTCTATCTTGCAGTAGCTTCATGTAGGTCTCTAGAAAGGTCATAAGCATAGAAGGGTCCATTTCCTGATCAAGCTTATCCTTTCTCCTTGAGGTGGAGGCCTCAGGGAAATTGTTCTTTGCTTCCATGAACATTTCACGTGCGCGGTCCAAAATGAATTCAGCCTCCTTCGTCAAAGCTTTGCGAACCCATGCGCTATCTTCAGGCTATTTCCCCTTATCATCACCCATTTCAATTCCACTTTGGAGCACTATATTCACATTTGGATCCTCTTCATGAGGCTTAGCCCTCATCATCTACAGGTTCTAAGTCACCTGAGATGGTAGCACCCTTTTGTTGCTTATCCTCGCTATCAGCATAGGACAATCTTCTGTCTCGTGATCAAACTGAGTATAATATTTTCACGACGGTCGCGTTGGGTAGTGCATTCATGTGCATAGTGTCCTGGTCCTCCGTAATTGTAACAGATCATGTGTCCTCGACCTCTGCCAGGTTATCCTCCTCATTGGCCCCATCCGCGTCCTTGAAAGCATGTTCGTTCCATCCCAACGCTCTGGTCAGGTGACCGTGTTTCTATTTAAACCATATAGGCAAGTGTTCTATCCATCATCAATTCATAACTTCTGCAGTTGTTCTCATCATGCCCCACTGACCTACAGAAGTTGCAGAAAAGTTGTTGCGGTGTTTGTACAAACTTTTGCAGAAAATGGCAGTTATTCATCGTATGTTTTCCTGCTACCTGACATATAGGGCACCACAATGCAGGCCCCACACTCAGTCCTACTTGGGCTTTTGGCCTCAAAGGCATCAGTCCTCCTCTTGCAATATAGTTCGAAAAGACAGGGAAATGGTCTTTGTCATGCCCCTGACCTTTACATTTTAGGCACCATACCTCTTCGCGCACGTCCAGTCGAACTGTTTGGTCCTACTTCAAACTTTGCATTTCAAGGCAAATATTTTGCAATTGCGCATGGATCTGTTGAACCCCTAGATTTGGATCTTGCATTGGCATTTCATACAGTCTCATGGAAATATCCAAGGCATCTTCCTGAGTCGTAAGCTTTTGTTGTGATAGTGCAACCCTCAGGTGTGGCAAGAGCGGAGCCATGAACCACTCGTGGTGTTGTCCATCTATTAAGTTCATATTGGCTTTGTGGATTTTACACTTTAATCTTTGATCCAATTCCCAAGGTGTCTCACTTGGTTTCATTACGATTTCCTTGAACCCCACAATCGACTGTGCCTCAAATTTAGGCCTACTGAATTCTTTATTCAGCACGGTCTAGATGTCTGCCACACCAACGTTTGGGTTATCATTAGTGTACTTGATGTACCAAATTAGCGCGCGATCCTACAATGCACTAACCAATGTTTCTTTTTTCATGTGATCATTTGTGACACCCTAAGCTTCCCATATAGCTTTCACAATGAACCAAAACTAGTCCGAGTCCTCATTTCCCAAGGCTTTAAACAAAGGCAGCTTCACTGAATTTGCCATGTTGAATTGTTGTGGAGGTGGTGGTGGTATGGGTGAAGTTGCAGGTGGTGTGGGCGGAGGTGGCAGTCGCGGGACTCCCTATCTTATTAACTGAATTCTGCTTTATGAGAAGCCTATGCTACTCCCTCTTCTTCACCCAATGGAGGTTAAATCAATGGGCTATACTCATGACCCTTTCTTCCTTCTTTTCTGTAAGTCTTTCCACTTCGCGTATCTCCAAACATCAAGGTAGCTGCATAACCCATTTTTTGCACAATAACATCTTAATCCAGGTATTTAAAGACTTCAAGTACTTACCTCATGGACCTTTGAAAAAGCGTCGCTCCACCTCGCTGTTACTAACTGAGGTATCCACCATGAATTTAGTCACAAATCCTCCTATGATGCGATCAAACCAATGATCGACATCATGAGTGATCTTATGCTCAGATGATTCCAGTCTCTGTACTAACTCTGGGGTCAAGACAATAGGACCGTCAAGTCTCCACCTTCCTTGGCTATCCACTAGCTTCACGATCTACTCATATACTCAACTAGAAAGGAATAGAAAAATATCTCATGGTTCTCTGTATATAGGTACCTGCCTAGCCATTATTCCTTTGTCAGTCGCAGATTTTTGTTCTCCTATGCCATGAATTCATGGATCTTCCAATCCAACTAGTCTTTGATCTCTTTCTTAGTCGGATTCCAGTGATACGACATCACACATCTCTCATGCAAATTCCGGTCCCAGTAGCGGAACCATTTGTTTGCTGTGTAGGGCCTAACCCAGGTTCAACGTTAGTTAGCCAAACAAATAGCTACACTATTGGCCCTTTCGGCATCAGCCCATAGAGCGTGAACCAAAGTCTCACCCGAAGTAGTATGGGAGGATGCTGGAACCAAGTTTCCGCACCCTGAGATGGTTGTGATGACGGTTTATACACTCTATTCCTAATTTTGTGTAGGTCACTAGCTTTAGGGCTCTATCAGTCTAGCCCTTTATTCCGTCCTACAGTACCTATGTGAAGGAGTAAAACTAACCTTCGCATAGTGTTAACCCATGATCTAGGTACTTTCGCACTGCTATGACAGCGTATTGTACAGGTTCCCAAGTTATCTTATGTGTTTGACTTATCTTACTAAACAAACAGAGTTAGCGCCGTGTAAACTGATACTCTTATTTGTGTTCAATTAAACAATATAATCACATATATTCGCACATCACATAAACATTGTAAATGAAAACCAAAATGCAATATAACTAGATGCATTAACAACAAATAAATACACATAATTTGCAAAATAGTTCTCTTTATTGATATCTTCAGATCATTACAGACTCTATCCACCCTATGCACACAGCTATAGGGGTCCGTGCACTCAGCTGCAAACCCTCTACCTATGCTACGACCCGAACACTTTGACTTCTCTACCAAGAATCTAAGACTTGTCTTCTTCTATCAAACTACTTAGAGCTTACTTAATTAGCTCCTTTTTATACCATCCCATGGTCTACGGACCATGGGTGGATCCTTACAGCTGACTTTACACTTTACAACATAAGGGCGGACAACCCTTTATGATTCTTGACACCTTCGCGCTCCTTCACCATAAAATGTGGAGACCATACAACTTTATTACACAATTGACCCAAAACATAAGCTTTTAGCCCCAACACTGTCCTTCGGGGATCCCGTTCCCAACAGAAGGTATGCTGCTCTAGTCCTCCCTAGAAAATTGAAAAATTTTCCCAAAGGATATCTAAAGAATTTACCAAGATTTAATGGAGAAACATGTCCCTCAACAGAGGATCATGTATAAACATTCCTAGATTTTTCTCACAATATGAACATAGAACATGAAGATATTTATATGAGATTATTTGTGCAATCTTTAGAAGGAAGTGTTAGGATCTATTTTAGGAAACTTAGAGCTGACTCTATTACAACATGGAATGATCTCATAACTATATTTAAAAATCAATAGGGGGTAAAGAAGGATCATGTTTACTTTCTCACTAAATTTGAAGAATTGAAGAGAAACCCTAGTGAACCAATTGTTGAATTCATCAAGAGATTTAATAAAATCTATCATAAAATGCCTGTTGATTGTAAACCACCAGTGGCAACTACAAAAGTCATATTTTCCAAAGCATTTGAAGATGAATTTGCAGTCACGATAAGAGAAAGGGTATATAAAACATTGGAAGACATGTAGAGAAATGCTATTGAGGTAGAGGCTAATAGGTCTGCTTATGGAAAACTTAAAGCTAAAGCAGAGAAAGGAGAAAATTAAAAGCTAGGATTCATGACTCATCTTCTTCCAAATATATACTTGAAGATTAGAAAATTGATGAAATTACATATTTACTTAGAAACCTTTCTAATAGGATTTCTAAAATTGAAACACAACCTAGAACTACTCAACAAACCATTGTTAGAACTTAAGCTCAAACTCAATTCTGAAGAACTCCCCAAATGTAGATTCTTCAGGGACCGGGTTCTGATCAAAACATTCAACCACCCTTGTTGATTGATGATCAGCAACCATAGGATACAGGCCCTTTAATCATTGAAGATATCAATAATATTGATTCTTCAATAGTACAAATGGCAATGGTTCCTTCATCTTCCCCTCAGTCCATCGAACACAAACAAGGAAATGCTCAACTTTCAAAATACCAAGCATTCCCTGAATTTCTGATTGTAGAATTAATTAAGAGGTATGATCTAAGACCTAGATCAAGCCTAGGTAAACCTTCAAAATCTACCACTATAATCAAACATGCAATAAAATCTATTCAAACACAAACTCCAACACCTCAAACTACAAAGTCATCCACTGAAACCTTTTCTTCTAACGAGACCATTTTTACAACTTTCAATATTGAAAAGGAATTGGAAAGGATAAAGATTCCTATCCCTTTAGCTGGAATTTCCAAAAACCCTGGTTATAAAAATCAAGTGTCTAAATGGATACAGTCCTCTAGTGTAGATGTTGAGGGAGATGTTATTAGTTTGCAAGATGAAAAACCCTCAGTAGTTTTTGGCCTTAGTTCTGATATGATTGATGAGATTGTTCCACCATTTTAAGTAACTTTAATGGTTCATGACTTTCTTTCGTATAATTGCATGCTAGACTCTTGTTACCGGGAATAGTGTCTATGTAGAACTGCTAATCCCACTAAGGCTGGTATCTACCTTAGAAACAAACAAAGTAAAATTACTTTCATTTTCCTTTATGAAAGATAGATGAGAGAAGAATAAAAGAGACCAAAAATTTAGAATAAAAGAGACCAACCTCTGTCTTGCGCTTGGTTCTTTGTTCAGTTCCTCTCTCTTCTGATAGTCCTTTTCTACTTGCTTTCTTGTATACCCAGCTTCAAAGAGTACCTGTAGAATCAAAGAAGCATAACACTATACGAGAACAAAGATCTATTATCATAAACAATTTAGGATCAGATGTAAATTGACCATACAAATGCATGAAACATAAATCACACAAGAGTATGGAGGAAAACTTGAATAGCTTTATTGATAATCAAGAAAGAGCCAAGAGAGTTACAACCAATTGTTCTGACCCAACATCATCCTCTCAGCAAGTAAGCCCTTATTCACCTCATGAAAAGCTTAGATCACCCAACACTATGATGTTGCCTCAAGAAACCAACAACAATTCCTTACAAGATGCAGAATTCCAGCCTCTGGATCTCTGGGATGAGGGATCCATATATAGATGCTGCAAGGGAGATGAGTTAGCTTGTGATTTCATTAGTGTCTTCCCTCTGATAGTTCTTGATTCCACTGGGAGATTGATGATCTCTTACTCATCCCTGGTCTAACTCAAATAGGCAACTGTCACAGGAGAAGTTTCTGGAAGATTCCATGCTTCTCCACCTTGCGGATTGACCCTGCCATTTGTCCTTTCTCGCCAATCGCACCCCATAGAAGGGATTTTTGAAATGCAACGCACCTACTGTGTGTATTTAGGTGGGATGCAACGCACTTTGCCTATGGAGCAGGTGAAATGCTCCAGTTTTGACCAGTTTTGAGTAGTTCTTCATGGAGAACTTTTGGGAGATGTTGTAATCAGTTGACCTTGTTCTTTTAGGGGTTGGAACAACACCTTTAGGGACTTAGGAGCCCTTGGTTTATGGACATTTTATGCTTGGGGTTGCAGTGCCCCAAAATCTCTATGACAGTTGCCCCCTAAAGCATGAGGTCGTTAATCTTTTGATGTCGGGTGAAATGCTTTATCATGAGGATCCGAAGTTCTTTCAAGTTGGAAGGAGACCTGTAATAAGATACAATACAATACATTATCTTCATAATTTTTTCATGATCTAGCTGATGCGGGTATTCCCATGCTTATATTTATAAATTCATTTTTCATATACATGAGACAGACAATCGTCTGAGTGTAGACTGATAATTCTGGTAGAGCCATCATCCCTTAGATTGGATGATTATCTGTGCAGCAATGATGTACATTTGATGTCTTTATTTTCCTGAATATATATCGTAGCCCAGATGGATGAAACTAGATCCGGGGTCTTCAATCTTGTTCAATCTTCACTCAAAGTACAAGTCGATCCATGTGAGAGATGTTCTGGAGTTGAACATGGAAAGACATCGCCTGATTACCAGCCAATGAAGTAGGCTATTAACAGGCACGAGAGGAATCACCGATAATGATAATGATCCTCAAGGTACTGCAGTACAATTTACGTGGTGTGAATAAGCGACTTGGCGTCGAACACCACGTAAAATCTTTCGGCCGAAGGCCATTGATGTAAACCTGTCACTGGAAGTGAGAAACTTGCCATTGAGGCATGCAAGCTTCAAAGTACTGAAAGGGTTGTTCCTAGATCGCCTTCTTGGATAATGAGCTGATGTCGACAAGAAGCGATCCGTCATAGGAGGGCATTAATAAATCCCACATCAACGACATGGAACAGAGCAAATGATTTTAATGGAGGTGAAAACAATATGGTGATATATGGTTCAGGGTGACGGTCATGAAAGAATGGAGTGTAAATGTATTGCAGTGGGTGAGACACAGGTCAATTCTCTGAATGACTTCTCCTGAAAATACCGACGACACTGACATGATGGATCGGTAGCATTAGCCCCAAATGTGGATGGTGTGATGGAACCATGGTGATGTGACCAGTAAATGAAACAACCCAACCCGACTTGGATGCAGAGTGAAAGTGTCATGTTCAAGAGCGACTTGCTACCAACAAAGTTTTTCAAGTTTTCTTCCCAATTTTTCCCCAGTCATTGCTGAGTAGTACCTCTTTATTTTTGTCAAGCTTGAGGAGGATAACATATACTTGTTCTATAATTTGCCCTTCGGGCAAACCCATCGCCATGTTTTAATGAGCCTAGCGATAGTGAAACTCGTTCTTGTTTGTTATGGACAAGTTTGTCGCTATTAGGTTTTAACAAGTTTAACGACAAAGATAACTTGGTCCTTTTCAATTTTTGAGACGTAAAGGAAACTCCAAAAATCCTTTTTCGTCATCTAATCCCTTAGGTCCGAAAAATTATAAAACAATACAGAAGGGATGGATTTTCGGTACTTTTAATGAGCCGAACAAAACAAGTGCTCGATCTTTTTGTGTAATAATCCCTCAGGTCCAAAAAGCTTAAAATCTAAAGGAGGGATAGCACTTCTGGTTACTTTAACGAGCTGGAGAGGCCACTGCTTTAGCAGGAGAGGCTATGGGAAGGGCTATCCTTCGTGACATTGATGTGGCCGAGACTCTTTCAGCATTACAGGATCAGGTCGAGGGCCTTACTCTCGGTATTCTAGACATGAGGATTGACGAGCTGCCCCCGAGGTTACAGTGACATACCACTGGCGTGCCAAGTTGATGGACTAGGCTTTTACGCATGATTGCACAGGCGGTGACTTGTTATCACCAGCATCATTAAACTAGGGTGCCCACTAGCGTTTTGAGTTTTGGGTCATTTGACCAATTTTGTCTTGGTTACAGAACATTATGTGTAAACCATAAACAGTTATATATATATTTTTGATTTTTAGAGTTTTATTTTGGTTAAGTTATATGATCCACATGCAAATATTGATGAAATGCTTCTTTTTATAAATGTTGCAAATGTCTATCTAACACATAATTTGCCAATGAGTCAGTTAATGTGTTTAAGCCTCTGGAAATATGTTGATGTTGAATAAAATCAAATTTCCTTTCCAAAATCTTGACCCTTAGGAACATGCGATAGATCGCTGGATTTTGGATGGAGTAGATACCAGTGAGCTGTAGTATGACGAGCTGTGAGTCTAGCCTGACGACCAATAGGCGTATGCCATGTGTGATGGCATTAGAGAGGAGTTCTATCAACGCGCTATATTCAGCGATGTTATTCGTTGATCGACCAATACATACCCCTCTGAAACTTACTAACTCGCCGCTTGGATAAAAAATGCCCCAGGCCACAGAAGATAGGTTCTGCGAACTACGACTTGCTCTGTCAGCATATCCAACAAAAGATTCCAATAGGTTCAACATCTACGACAAATGTAAAAAGTGGATTTACTTGACCAAAACAAATACTTTAGCGCAAACAAAAATGTAAAAAAAGCATATTGGTTACCATACTGATTATGCATAGTAACACTTAAGGTACAACCCGTTACGGGGATGCACCAGTGGAATTCCATCATAATCCATTAAATCGTAAGCTCCTTTTGCTAAAACTCGTTTAACAATATAGGGGCCCATCCATAAAGACTTGAATTTACCTACTCCCAATTTATCGGATTCTTGGTCATAAAGCAAGACCAAGTCGCCTTCTGAGAAGACATGGGGTTTGACATTCTTGTCGAACTACGCCTTAACTCGTTTCTTATGGGCTTCATTAGCCAAAGCGGCATCACGACGGGTTTCATCCAATTGGATTAGTTCCAAGAAACGAGCCTCCTCTTCTGAAGTTCTGGGGAGAAGGTCGATTGCGAGTTTGAGGGACGAGATTTCACACTAAACTGGTAAGATTGCTTCTAGGCCATACATTAGTTGGAAAGGTGTAAACCCGGTTGCATTCCTTACCGATGTTCGGTATGCCCACAAGGCTGAGTACAGGATCAGGTGCCAACTCCTTTTGTGGACTCCAATCATCCTTTGCAGCATGCACTTCAGGACTTTGTTGATTTCTTCAACTTGTCCATTGGCCTACGGGTAGTATGGAGTAGAGCTATCGTGAGACAACCCTAATTTGGCAGCTAATTCGGCCATCATGTGATTGTAAAAATGCGATCCATGATCTGTGACTATAGCTTGCGGAATGCCGAATCTGGCGACTACATGATTGAAAAAGAAAAGGGTAGTTGTTTCACCAGTGTTATCTAATGTAGGCATCGCCTCGACCCATTTGGTAAAATAGTCCATTGCGACTATGATATACCCATGCCCCCTGGTCGAGGTGGGGTTACATGTCATGAAATCGATGCCCCATTTGGCGAATGGCCCAACATCAACTATTGGCTGCAGTGGTGCGGGTGGTCTTTTGGTTTTGCTATCGAAAATTTGACAGGCATGGCAACTTCTGACTGCGGTTATGCAATCTTTGAACATTGTTGGCCAGAAGTATCCTGCTCGTAAAAAAAATTTTGTCGTAGCGTAACCGGATTGACGCCCCCCACACACGCCTGAATGGCAATCATTCAGGAATTTTTCGCCCTCTTCATGGGTGAGGCACCTCCTCAGAGCTGTATCGACACCATGATGGTAAGAGTGTATCACCGACGATCATGTAGTCTTTTGATTGGTATCTAATACATTTTTGTTCGGAGCGGGAGGTATTAGGCCTATATTTTTGGGTTTGGAGATAAATGATTATATCTCCATACCACAAATTGCTTGAAGATATCAGAAACTAAGATTCATCCACGATTGTTTCTTCGGATGTGTCATCATTGGACGACAATGGGAGATCGCATAATAATTCTACGAAAACCAACTTTTTCTTTGACTTGGATTTTACAAATTCCAGATAAAACTCTTGTAGAATTGCTATCCATTTTGAATATTTGCCCCCAACAACTATCGCGACAATATATAAGTCATGGGGTTGCAATCTGATAGAATGGTAGTTTTTCGAAAGAGGACATAGTGTCGAAATCTTTGTATCGCTTGAACAGCTGCGAGCGCTAGCTTTTCAACATAAGAATATTTTCTTTCTGTATCATTTAAGTTTTTACTTAAATAATATATAGGATGTTCAATTCCGTTGTTTTCTTGAACTAAAACCATTGCGATGGTTGTAGCTGCTGCAGCCAGATACAGGTTAAAGTCTTTTTGATAATCAGGAGCATACATTAATGATGCTTTCATTAGGGATTCTTTTAAAGCATCAAAGGAAGCTTGCACGACCTGATCCCAGACGAAGGGCACTTCCTTTTTCAATAGACGTGTATAACCTTTAGCAAGTTTGACGTAATTTGGAATGAACCTCCTCAGAAAGTTCGCTTTCACTTGGAGTTTCTGAATTTGAAGCAAATTCGAAGGTGGAGGCAAATTTATGATTGCCTGAACCTTACATGGGTCGAGACGAATCCCGTCCTTTGAGACTACAAAGCCAGGTAAACAACCAGAACTGACACAGAACACACATTTTTGTGGATTGAGTCGTATCGTGTAGTGTTGGCAACGTAGAAATATCACTCTTAAATGTTACGGATGATCTGTCCGCTTCCGCGAATGAGCCGGAAGGTCGTAGAGATATGGTTGAACGATTTTTTTGATGTCATGGAAGGCATAATTCATTACCCTCTAAAATGTTTCCCTTGCGTTCTTTAAACTGAAGGGTAATTTGCGATATGCGAATGTGCCCCACGAACAAATAAATGCAGTCTTTGACTAGTCCTTGTTGTGGGGAAAAATGCCTATGCAGGATGATCCTATCCACCTAAGGTGTGACAGTGCCTTAGCAACAAACAGAGACAACTATTCTGGTTTCTTCCTTTATGAAATGTGAAAGAAGAGAGATCAATAGACTTACTGGTGTCTTCCGTTTGTCCCTTGATCCAGTCTCTCTTCTCTTTGGGAGTTCACAGCTACTTGCCTTCTCACTCGCCCAGCTTCAACAGGTTCATGCAAGATCACAAGAGAACAACTACTTGCCTTCTTGCTTGTCCAGCTTCAACGGGTTCCTGTAAGATCACAAGAGAACAGCTACTTGCGACAAGAGAAGAACACTACACAAAGACAGATATTCACATTCATAACTAGTTTAGGATTAGAAATAAACTAAACATACTAATGCATTCATACGTCAAAAATACATCAGCATATAGGAGAAACCAAGATAGCTTTATTGATGAATAACAAGGTTCAGGAAGAGATACAACCCAGAGGGCTCCAATCCAGCATCTCCTTCCCAGCAAATGGAATTCCTATCTTCACCCCCTTCAAAGCATTAAGCACCCAATGATTCCAATCTCAAACCAACAGCAATTCTTTGCAATAACAAAATTCCAGCCTCTAGATCTCATGGAGGAGAGATCCATATATAGATGTTTGGAGAGAGGATGAGTCAGCTTGAGATCTGACTAGTGTCCTCTCCCTCTGTCAGTTCTTGATTCCACTTTGAGGTTCTTGCTTCCACTTGGAGATTTGGAACCTCTTACTCATCACCAGTCGAATTCCCTGAGGCAAGTGTCATTTTGGAAGCTTCCTGGGTTTTGACACCTTGAGAAATGAGCTTGCCACATGTCCACTCTCGTTCAGCGCAGGTAGCCAGTGTTCCCTTTGACATTCAACGCAGGTAGCCAGTGTTGGCTTTGACATTCAACGCAAACAGCTAGTGTAGCCACTGAAATGATCCTGAATTGACTTGTTTTTGAGCAGTTTCTGGTGGATAACTTCTGTGAATTGCTGTGGTTTGTTAGCCTTGTTCCTCTAGGGGTAGGAACAACATGTTTAGGGACTTTGGATCCCTTAGATTATGGACATTTCATGCTCAATGCTGTAAGGCACAAAAATGTCTATAACAGTTGCCCCCTAAAGTATGAGGTTGTTTATCGGGTGAAATGCTTTATCAGGGGGATCCGAAGTTCATCCAATGCTGGGAGGAGACCTGTAATAAGATACAATACAATACATTATTTTTCATACTGCTTTCATGATCTAGCTGAGGCGGGCATTCCCATGCTCAGCTTTATAAATTCATTTTTCTGTACATAGAACAGACAATCGTCTGATGGTAGACTGATAATTTTGATGAAATTATCATCCTTTGAGTAGGATGATTATCTGCTGCAATGATGTACATGTCAATGTCTTTATCTTTCCTGAATATATATCACAGCCCGGATGGATGAAACTAGATCCGGGGTCTTCAAACTCGTTCGATCTTCACTCTAAGTACAAGTCGATCCATGTGAGAAATGTTCTGAAGTCGAACATGGAAAGACATCGCTTGATTACCGGTCACTGATGTAAACCGTTAACAAGCGCGAGAGGAATCACCAATAATGATAATGACCCTCAAGGTACTACAGTACAATTCACGTGGTGTGAATAAAGGACTTGGCGTCGAACACCACGCAAAATCTTTCGGTCGAAGGTCATTGATGTATACCTGTCGCCGGAAGTGAGAAACTTGCCATTGAGGCATGCAAGCTTCAAAGTACTGAAGGGGTTGTTCCTAGATCAACTTCTTGGATAATGAGCTGATGTCGACAAGAAGTGATTCGTCAAAGGAGGGCCTTAATGAATCCCACATCAGTGACACGGAATGGAGCTAATGATTTTAATGGAGGTGAAAACGATATGTGACATATGATTCAGGGTGGCGGTCATGAAAGGATGAAGGATAATGTATGGCAGTGGATGGGACACGGTTGACTTTTCTGAACGACTTCTCTTGAACATATGGCAACACTGATACGATGGATCGGTAGCATTACCCCAAATATGGATGGTATGGCGAGACCATGGATGTGACCGGTGAATGAAACAACCCAACCTGATTGTGGTATGGAGGAAAAGTGTCATGTTCAAGAGCGACTTGCTACCATCAAAGTTTTCTTTAGTTTCTCCCAATTTTTCCCCAGTCATTGCTGACCAGTACCTCTTTATTTTTGTCAAGCTTGAGGAGGATAACATATGCTTGTTCTATAACCTGCCCTTCGGGCAAGCCCATCGCTATGTTTTAACGAGCCTAGCGATAGTGAAACTCGTTCTCGTCTAAAGACAAGTTTTTCGCTATTTAATGATTTTAACGAGTCTAAGGACAAGGATAACTCGGTCCTTTTCATTTTTAGAGAGTCTGAAAAGGTACATAAAGTTAACTCCAAAAGTCCTTTTTCGTCATCTAATCCCTTAAGTCCGAAAAAGTATAAAACAATACAGAAGGGATGAGTTTTCGATAGTTTTAACGAGCCGAATAAAACAAGCGCTCGATCTTTTTGTGCAATAATCCCTCAGGTCCAAAAAGATTAAAATCTAGAGGAGGGATAGCTCTTCCTGTCCCTTTAACGAGCTGGAAGGCCAAGGACTCGACAATCTTTTCATATTTTACGAGTTAGCTGAAAAGAGCTTAAAGAAGACTCGTCTTTTGAGGAACGAGTGATAAACAGGGTTAGCAGCTGATTCCAGGTACAAGTTGGAATTTTCCAATCACGGCAGTGTCACAAGGATGGCTAGGTGAAATCAGTCTTCGCAGCTGTTCCTCAAAATGGGTAAACAATCATATGGAGGTGAACGATCGGCCAATGGAAAAGTGGAGGTGACGGTGCAAACACGACCAAGGCTTTAATGGCTGATGATATTACATTCACAGTGGTTATTTACCGGGATAGTTCATTTTTTAACGAGCTTAAATGCGGGTGGAAACATTTGCTCGATCTTATGTTTATTTTTTAACGAGCATGAACTATGTGCTAAAACTGCTCGGATCTTGCGTTTATTTTTTAACGAGCATGAACTTTGTGCTAAAACTGCTCAAATCTTGCGTTTATTTTTTAACGAGCATGAACTTTGTGCTAAAACTGCTCGAATGCCCAGTCATATGATAAGAGTGTCTCATTGAGATTCTATTTTTTATGGAGCTTCATCTCACAAAGCTATGCCCCGCATCCTTTCTTTATGCAAGTTAGGAAACGGCTAACCCGAAAAACAGATAAATAACCGCTCTTTGCTTACACTCCAAAAGGTTTGCATGCCCCCAGGTATAAAGTACGATTTCAAGGTTACCTCTACTTCTTTTCCTTCAAAACAATTGTTTTAAAGAGAGAGGCTTACCTCTTTCAGGTTACCAAAAGATTTGTTGGCATTATGTTTTCTGGTATGGCTATATGTTACAGATGTTGTACTTGATGGCAACTCCCATGACAAGGCTCTCAATTTATGAAAAATTAAGAAAGACGCAGGATATCAGTTCAGAAGGTGCGTACCCGCAGGTACACCATGCAGGGACCGCGTCCAGAGTCGCAGGCCAGCCATTCAGGAGGTGCGTCCACCCAGTGCACACATTTCTAGGCAGAGAAAAGCCCACGTGGGGGTTTCTTGTGTTTTACTCTTGGTATCCAGCCGACGGTATTGTGTTATTATGGTGTCGGCTCGTGGTATTGTTCCATGTTTTGAGGAGGAGCTTGCCTATATAAAGCAAAGGAGATCATTTGGTTTGAGATGTCTTTGGTTGAATATCTTATTGGGTGAGATCTGGTCTAGATCTAAAAGGCGAATCTACTGAAGGACTGAGATCTCTTTGGCGCAAGATCAGATCTGTAGATCTGACTGTTTGGGTTACACTTAAGGTCTTGAAATCATTCATACCCGAAGGGACGCAGGTACAGTGAAAGGAAAGCGCGCCGGGACGCAGTACAGAATCTGGAGATCTGCGTGGGGACGCAGGGCAGACGAAGTTCAGGTGCGTCTGGGACGCCGCTCAGTGACTGTAGATCTGCGTGGGGACGCAGAGCGATCAAGGTTCAGGTGCGTCTCTGAAGCAAAAGGACGCGGCGCGATAGTGTTTTTGGGTGCGACCCTGTAGCAAAAGACGCGGCGCGATAGTGTTTCTGGATGCGTCCCTGAAGCAACAAAACGCAGAGCAGTTGAAGGAACAGTGCGTGGGCATGCAGCGCAGCAGAAGGATATCTGCGTGTGGACGCAGAGTAGCAGAAGGTTACCTGCGTCTGGTCACAGGCCATAGAAGGAAAAACTGCGTCTCTGTCTTAAGATGTTCTGTTGATTGAATTTCTCTGTTGATAAGGTGTTCTGGGTTAGTTCTGTTATTGCTGATCTGATATCTGTAGTGGTCTGTAACTGTTATGTACTTGTTGATCATCTGATGCTTTATGAAAAGAAGCAGGGGGTTGTAGCTCCCTTCCAGGAGTAGACTGGAAAACGAGAGAGAGAGAGTTGTAGCTCTCTGCAGTTGCAGCCTGCGTACTGGTAAAGGACTGCACCAGTACAAAATCATTGTAAAAGAAGTTTCTAATTTGAAAGAAGATAGAGACATATTGCAACAGGTGGTTTTCACCCACATTGGGTTTCCACCTTACATCTTGTGTTCTTTGGTGTGACTATCTGTTTTCTTTGTTCATGCTCATTATTTTATGGTACTGACATGCAAAAATAATTCAAAGATCAAATAAGGAAGATTTATTAAATTGCTAGATAATACTGATTCACCCCCCCCTCTCAGTATTATTTCCAACAAGATTGTCTCGTTAATCTTTCAAACAAAACACTTCCTCAGCAATGTCTACCGAAATAGACAAAGGTGAGCGGCGATGCCCGCCAACTCACATAACTTCGACAAAAGAATCTTATTCTAGAATAACCCCTCTTCCTCTATGGACGGGGTACAGACTAGTCATATTCTCCCACGAAAACCTACTCTATACCCAAAGTTTCCCTGCCGAAGCAGACCAGGACGCATGCGCCCTGGGTTCCAGTCATATCCTCCTGGATTACTCGCGCTCATCAGGAGGACGGACCGTGGGTTGAGACACTTCTTGTGTGAATAGACCATTTAGGGATGGTACATGACTATTTGCGATGCGTGATCCGGGAAACGAAAGTTGGTCTACGAGCTTGACCATTCTTCCTTCATGCGGAAAACACATTACTCTAAAGAGTGAGGAGACTATAGCTCCCATGCAATATATATAGTCTCGTCCAAGGAGTAGGTTATAATCCAAGGGTCCTTGAACGACCATCACGTTCATTTGAACGGTCTTCCCTTTCAATGTTATGGGCACATTGGGGAGGATCCCTAAAGGTCGACTGGTTCCTTTATCAAAACCTGATAGATTTCTCATTTCAGGCAAAAGCGCTGGTGAACCAAGCGCTTTCCAAGCAATAGAGGAAAGGATACTCACATATGCCCCCTCATCAATGATAGTGCCAGCCATTACCATTCGGTATATTTGAATGATAATTCTGAATGGTATGCTTGCTGGCAACCGGGGTCTGCCTAGTTGGTTCCAGTCAAAGGACACAACCAGGTTGCTTGGTGGCGGGACCGAATAGACGGCCGGATATCGCTCTGACGAACTTCCCTCCTGCGATAAACGAATGGGGGCATTTCCCTCTTGTTCATCAGAGTCAGTGTTGATGAAGAGAATTTGGACGGTGTCGTCTTTATTCTCCTCTGTGATGGTATCATTCGAAGATAGAGCCTCTGAAGGCAAAACCGGGTCAACTGCCGCCTCAACCTTTTGACTTTCGTCAGACATGGATCCAGACGGTTCATCTTCAATGATAGGTGCTTCGGCTGACCACCTGGGCGGGCCAGCCGGGTTCTCAACTAGTGAAGGACTTGGCAGGAGTTTTTGATATCTAGGAGGAAGTTGCACTGGTAAAATCGGATCTTCCATAACTCTTTTAGCCTCGTCTAAGAAGGGACAACGGTGGATGGCGTGGTTGCCTTCACACAGTTTACAGGGAAATCTAGCTTTCCCTCTCTGTCTTGGGACTTCACTTTCACTAGTCGACGGTGAGCAGTCAACATGGCTATCAGAGGTTGATGCTACCAAATTGTGCAAACGGGGAGACCAGTCCCTTAGTATCCGAGGGATGCAGGGACAATCTCTGTGGAAGTGGTCTCCCTTGCATATGACACATGGCAATTTAGGCCTGGTCAGTGCTGTGTGTGGATTTTTGTCAGACGACACTTATTTGCCCCCAGTCGCCTTTGGCTCCTTCTTCTTCTTCTCTTTCTTCTTCTCTTCCTTCTTCTCCTTAGGAACTTGGTTTTTTGTTTTACCAGTTCCGTCAAGCGAAGAGGAAGGAGGAGAGGAAGAGTTAGATGAGGTAGAAGGCTGGTTGGCAACTCTGGTCTAGTCTAACTGTTGACTCGACTGTTCAGGAATGGTGGTGTTCTGAATGACATTGGTTGAAAAGAGCCAGACCGGCAAGCCAATTGTCAATCCTGGAAGCGACAATGTGGCCATATGGGGCGCACCAACATCTCCCCAAGAGGAGAAGGGACTAGGATTTCCACCAAGGGGAATTCCTTGGTTGGTGTGCTCCATTTTTTCAACCTAAAGATCAACGCAGGAATAAAGGGTGATTGTTCCGTTTAAAATAAATTTTAACGACGCTTAGACACAACTTGCTTTTTCAGTTTTAAAGAGTCGAGAAAAAGCTAAAGATGACTCTAGTCTCCTTCGATGTTTTAATGAGCCCGAAGTGACAAATGCTCGGATGGACTTTTTCCGTTATAGAGTCTGAAAAAGGCCAAAAGGAACTGCTCTGGAGTTCTAGGCAGAGGGTGTGCCAAACTTTTCGCAAAACCGCAGAATACTTTTTAGGCTACGGGCGGTCAATCTTCCTGAATGCTGTGTTCAGTGCATTGCGATCAGTAGGGCGGCCGACACGGCTTCCTAAGGATAAAGGTTTTATGCCTATAGGGGTCTCCCAATATATACACGACGGTACGTGGGAGCACAATCCGTACTGGCGCTATCGTCCCTCAGGAGGAATCACCCACCATCCATGAGATCGACAGTCACCAGGCTTAACGACGCTGGAACACGTCTCTAGCCTAGACCTCTATGTTGTGCGTTATGTTGCAAAGCGTTGTTAAGTTCATTCAATTTATTTTAGGTTGATCTTTTTAGAAGTTTGCCTTTCAAGGTTGACCATGAGATGTGTGATACAATTCCTAAATGCAGTCTAAAGATGATAAGCAATCTTTATATCTTTTCAACTTTGAAAATCCTAGCTACTAAGGGAAAAGAAAGACACCATCTTTTCTCAAAGAGCAATCAGCACACTTTAATGCACTTTTCCTAAATCCAACATGCAAACTATCAAGATGCAAATGCACAATGCAGGTGTTTGTTTTCCGCTTTCTTACTATTGATGCCTACACAGAAAGCGTTTTTGTACAACTTTGAATTTGCTTTTAAATGACAACTACAAACAAGTTTACTTTTTCAAAATCAGAGAGGGTAGAAGAGATTACAAAACTTAACGATTTTCGAAATGAATACTTGTTTCGACACTTAAAAGAGACAAACTCAAACCAATAAGCAAGAGTAAATGTATAATCAATCTGCAAACAGCCAATGAACTCTCTTCTAAGATCACAATCAACAGATCTGAATCAAGGGCTACAAGATGACTATTTCACTCATGCAAAGGAAAACTGTAAATGACGCCACAAACACATAAAAACACTCATAGTATTTTTGTACAAAAGGAGGTGGAATCTAAGCAGAGAAAAGGAGTTATCAGACTGGTACCTATGCTAGTTACAGGCTGCAAAAATCAGAGATCAAAACAAGGCAAAACAGAGCAGAGAACCTCAGCTGCACAAGGGCAAACTGGTTCAGCGCAACCTCAACACAGGGGTTTTGACATTCAGCGCAGGTAGCCTTCACGGGACCTGCGTTGAAATGTAGAATCCCCTCACTGGGTCTGCGCTGAAGGAGAAACTCTCGTTTCTCACAGGTTCTGGGTCACAGATTGCTATTTAATTCACTGTTTCAGGCCAAATAAAAGCAACAAGCAAGGTGTAATCAAAGGGATGCTTTGAGGGGGTACTAAGATCTATCACAAAGGATCATCAAATCATTTGTGAGTCCATTGTTCAGATCATAGACAAGTCTAGTGATTGGATCAAAGCAACAACTGTCTACTTTGCATCCGGGAATAGCAGATGCAGTTCGATTGTTGCTGTCAAGTCTATGAAACAAACAATGATAGAAACACAAATAAAATGACTAAACAAATCTCCCCAGCGGAGTCGCCAATTTTTTGTGGGGAAAAATTCCTATGCAGGACGATCCTATCCACCTAAGGTGTGACAGTGCCTTAGCAACAAATAGAGACAGCTATTCTGGTTTCTTCCTTTATGAAATGTGAAAGAAGAGAGATCAATAGACTTACCGGTGTCTTCCGTTTGTCCCTTGATCCAGTCTCTCTTCTCTTTGGGAGTTCACAGCTACTTCCCTTCTCACTCACCCAACTTCAACAGGTTCATGCAAGATCACAAGAGAACAGCTACTTGCCTTCTTGCTTTTCCAGCTTCAATCAGTTCCTGTAAGATCACAAGAGAACAGCTACTTGCGACAAGAGAAGAACACTACACAAAGACAGATATTCACATTCATAACTAGTTTAGGATTAGAAATAAACTAAACATACTAATGCATTCATACGTCAAAAATACATCAGCATATAGGAGAAACCAAGATAGCTTTATTGATGAATAACAAGGTTCAGGAAGAGATACAACCCAGAGGGCTCCAATCCAGCATCTCCTTCCCAGCAAATGGAATTCCTATCTTCACCCCCTTCAAAGCATTAAGCACCCAATGATTCCAATCTCAAACCAACAGCAATTCTTTGCAATAACAAAATTCCAGCCTCTAGATCTCATGGAGGAGAGATCCATATATAGATGTTTGGAGAGAGGATGAGTCAGCTTGAGATCTGACTAGTGTCCTCTCCCTCTGTCAGTTCTTGATTCCACTTGGAGGTTCTTGCTTCCACTTGGAGGTTTGGAACCTCTTACTCATCACCAATCGAATTCCCTGAGGCAACTGTCATTTTGGAAGCTTCCTGGGTTTTGACACCTTGAGAAATGAGCTTGCCACATGTCCACTCTCATTCAGCGCAGGTAGCCAGTGTTCCCTTTGACATTCAACGCAGGTAGCCAATGTTGGCTTTGACATTCAGCGCAAACAGCTAGTGTAGCCACTGAAATGATCCTGAATTGACTTGTTTTTGAGCAGTTTCTGGTGGAGAACTTCTGTGAATTGCTGTGGTTTGTTAGCCTTGTTCCTCTAGGGGTAGGAACAACATGTTTAGGGACTTTGGATCCCTTAGATTATGGACATTTCTCAATGCTGTAAGGCACAAAAATGTCTATAACAGTCCTGTGGGCAGATATTTATTTGATTATACCCGGAGAATCCATCCATAAATGAAAAGATTTCACATCCGGCGCATTCATCAATTATCTGGTCAATAAAGGGTGTAGGGTAGTTGTCTTTTGAACAAGCTTGATTTGCATCCCTATAATCGACGCACACTCTAATCGTTCCTTGTTTTTTCATAACAAGAACAATGTTTGATACCCAATCAGTTAGAGGAACCGGGTAAATGAAACCAGCATGGAGAAGCTTTTCAACTTCTGCTTTAATGGCAGCGGCTTTCTTGCGGTGCACTTGTCGTATCCGTTGTCGTACTGGTTTGACATCTGGATACATCTTAATTTCGTGTTCGACTATACTCGAGTCAATGCCTGGAATTTCATAATATGACCAAGCAAAGACATCTTTGAATTCGTGAAAAAGAGCGTTATATATTTCCAGTTCTAAAGGAGAACAACATTTGCCAACATAAATATTCTCTACAACATCTGTTTTGCTCAAGATATTTATGGCGATAGTCTCTTCAATATTGGACAAGTTTCACTCGGAATCCACCGTATTTACAGTATTTGATAGGAAATCAATAACTAAAGGATGATGTAGGTCATCAGGAGTATCTTATTTACAATCTGGAAGATGGGAACGGTGGTGGTAATCTTCCCATGGCGCCCCTTCAGTTACCATTGATTGAATAATTCCTTCGTCAGTGTAATGCACTTACGACCAAGGATCTGAAGAGGTGCCATTTTCCTTAGACCTATCTATCAAAATGCTTGATGAGCGTTGATTTGGGTTTGCCTCCCATGCTAGAAACATTGATTGCTACAATATTTCTTTTGGGCTTAGAGGCAATACCTGCATATGATCCGTGTTTATATCGTTTTCTGAGATCTTTTCAATTGAAGATATCATATTGCAGGTTCCTACCGACGCTACTTTCGCCAGATTGATTGAAGGCGGAAGGGCAAAAGTCCCCATTAATATAGGGTCTTTTAGTAGGCCTACTCCAATGTTTTGAAGCGAATGGGGGCTTCCATGGATCATCGGAATGCTTCCTGTAACTTTGGAACCATTGTGGAGGAAAGTTTGTTGATCGACGATTGTAATCCCTCCTTGAAATGGAAATGAAATCTTTCTAAAATAGGTTGACACAACAGTAGCCATAGCATCTATCCATGGTCTTCCCAGTAGGATGTTGTAATTGAGGTTTCCATCGATTACTTCGACATCTATTTCTACTATTTTCCCCCCTAGTTCAACTTGCAAGTTACTTAGAATACCATACGGGGTATACGTTCGTCCGTCGAATGCTTTTAATGTTGTCAAAGATCGCGACAAGGTTAGAGATCCTAAAGTTTTCCAACAACTCATCGACATAATACATGTAGACACCCCCTCATCAATAATTGTCCGATGAACAGTTCTGTTGAGGGCTTTCACTTGAATGAGGAAAGCTAGTTGAGCTGGTAACTGAGGATCGTATCCCTTATTGTTAAAGAACACAAGATTAGAATCCTTTGGGTCTATCCCACTGATAGCTGATAATAAAGCCTGCTTTTGGGATGGGAAATTTTGCAGTACCTCAAGTGTCAACATAGTGGATGGCGATTGGGTCAGATCTTCCACTATATTATAGTGATGTGGCGCTTTGGCACGAGGATTAAATGTTGACTTATGTACTACTCCCTTTGGCGGTTTTATTGTTAGCTCAGGAATGATGGGCGGCGCAACTTCTGTCGAAGTTGTTGTCGAACTACTAGGTTGATCTTTATCCTTGTTGTTCGACAGTTGTGGATTCCCTTAATCTTTGTTCCTTGTTGATATCAAAGCATCATTTTTCTATTTGGAAACCGACAACATCAACACTTGAGATGGGGAAGCATTTCCACTCTCAACCAGATTTGTCCCTGGATTCAGAAACAGATTAGTTAATACAGTCAAGGTTTTTGAATTCTTGAAGAATTTTCTAAGCTCAGCTCTATGCGGACAATCTGATGTCCAATGATCCTCATCGCATATAAAGCATGGATTCTTTGGTTTCCTATTTCCAGTAGGGTTTGTAGAAGATTTTTCAGGTGATGATTCCTCCTGTTTCTTCTTCTTCCCTTTGTTTTTTTTCTTGCCTCCTAGTTGCTTGGTTTCTTTGCCTTTATCAGTCGAGACGGAATTTACTTCCGAGGCAAGAAGTTCTTATTTTTCATTTTGACTAGAAATCTTACGGGCCTTTTCAGATGTAGCCTTTTTCGATTTCGTGTCTGTCGCTCCAATCATACCATCGCCGGCATGAGAGTCATTGTTTGATTTAGGAGGAGGAGGGACCGAAAATTCCGGCCTGGGAGCGTCAGATATTTTATCGTAGAGCATTCCAAACTGAGTGTAAATTAAGTCTAAATATTGTGCACGAGAAATAACTTTCTCTTCAGTGACGACTCCCCCTTTTGCCACATCTTCTGTAATGGAAGGTAACCAAGACTTAATAAACCATTCAGCTAAAAGCTGATCAGGAACATACATTTTTACCATTCTACGATGACGTCGCCACTCATGAATATGATCAGATATGTGAGTGGTCGTTGTTTGCTTGAAATTGGTAAGAAGTTCTGTTCCCTTTTCGTACCTAATTGGTAACTGAAAATGGGTTAAAAAGGTTGTGGCTAGGGTACTGAAGTTGTCAAACGAAGCTCTGGGCAATTAGATATACCATTTTTCTGCCGGACCAGTTAACGTCCTCTGGAAAAGGCGAAGCCTAATCGAATCATTGTTTAGGGTGTTTGATGAACACCACAGATGAAAGGTCACCACATGATTCGATGGATCTTCTCCCGGATTTCCATTAAATTTAGGAATGTCTGATGGAAGTTTATGCGGAATCGCTGGCCACCAAGGGGCATAGGCGATTGGATCGTTTGTTAACCAATTTAGATCTGGTAACTCTGAAGTCACCACGAAGGGTAACTATTGATTCAGGTTAGGCGAAGCATACCTAGGATAAGATGGAATCGCCTGCGCAGTTGGTCTCTGCATACCAGCATAATGCATTTGATGCTGGTAACTTTGGTAAGGTTGATGGGCATAACCATTATAGAATGGTTGATTCTGACCATTTTGAATATACGGTTGCCCACTATTGGAAAAGATTTGTTGCTCAGATCCTTGGTATACTTGTTGGAATTGCAGTTGTTGGTATTGCACTAGCCACAACTGCGAAGCCATGTGCTGTTGTCCAATACTGACTGTTTGACCAAGATGAGGGGTAATTGTACCCGTTTGGGCCTATGTCATTCCACTAGTTGGCGATTGTGGTTGAGTCGCAGGGACAAGAGGCTTTTGCATTACCACCTGAGAAACCTAAGGTTGGCATACAACAGGTAGTGCTTGTACTTACGATACCGTCACAATAGCTGGCGTAGTCGGTATATTTGACATAGGTAAGCATTGTTGCATCGAATATACAACTCTTGGTTGTTAAGGTAGTATCGGTACCCAACCGCTAGATGTAATTCTAGCATAACCTGAATTTTGTTGTGAACTCCCGTATGGTTTTCCTCCCGAAGGAGACAATGAAAGGGTATACTGCCCCCCATACGGCGGTAATCCGGTACTTAAAGGAATGGCTTGTCCTTGAGGACCGGACCGCCAAAATTAACACCCTGAAGGATCAATTTGCTGAGACTCAAGATAAGAGTTTCCGGATACTATTCCAGATGAACAAACAGGAACGGACCATACTGTCGAAATAGCCCCTGAGTGGGCCCCTTCTGTCGATTGAGAACTAGTTGGGACAGATGGTATACCAACAAACATTGTTGGAGTGACAGTAGGAAGTTTTACCGTCGCTGTGTCGGATGACACAGTCCTAGATGTTGGCGGTTGTTCAGACATTTCTAGTCTATCCAAAAGATTGCCTAGCGATTTTACAGGAGCTTCTGATGGTGGTAGACTAATTTCTGATGAGGAAGGATACAGAGTGATCCTGACTCCAAATTGCGATGGAGTACTAGATGGAGGATCCTCCATAATCTCTTCTATAGCAATCAGACCAGGTGGAAGAGGTAGACCGTCAGTTCCGTAAAATATTTTTGGTGCCAAAGAAGGTATAGAATCTGTAGTGACAGATGATTGGGGAATAACACCTTCTGAATCAGCTATAGATGGAACTGGTTCAGTAATACAAGTGTTTACCCTCAGACTAGGATCAATGGTACTGTCCTTCAGTGGCTGCTAAACTTCTTCTGTAAAGGCAGGGATACCAGAAGTGTTTGGAGTAAACGAAGTCTCCGATGGTGTTGGAACACTTGTTCTAACTTTACCAGGGGATTTGGAACCGTTTAAATGAGTTCGCTTTGTCCATAATAGTTTCGATTCCGGAGACATAGACAGTTGACTCATAAGCCTCCGCGAACGATGGGGTTTCAATTGACTTTCTTCCACGATTGCGGATTACTCGATCAACTAAAAATCAAAGGGAAGTATGTTTCCAAATTAGATGAATTTTAGACACTTTGACACAACTTGTTTTTTCAGTTTTTAAGAGTCGAGAAAAAACAAAATATGACTCTAGTCGCCTTCGATTTTTAATGAGCCTGAAGTGACAAGTGCTCAGATGGACCTTTTCTGTTAAGGAGTCTGAAAAGGAACAAAAGGGACTGCTCTGGAAATCTAGCCAGAGAGATTACCAAACCAAACGCAAAGCTGCAGAATACTTTTTATGGTACGACAGTCAATCTTCTCGAATTTTGTGTTCAGTGCATTGCGATCGATAGGGCGACAGACATGGCTTCCTATGGATAAAGGATTACGCCTATTGTGGTCTCCTAAAATATACTCGACGGTACGTGGGAGCACAAGTCCGTATTGGCACTTATCGTCTCAAAGTGGAGGAATCACCCAACCAATAGTGAAAACAACAGTTACCAGGCTTTATGACACCAGAATACGTCTCTAGCCTAGACTCCTAGATGTTTTGCGTTAGGTTCCAAAGCATTGTTAGATTCATTAAATTTATTTTATAGTTGATCTTGCTTAAGAAATTTGCCTTTCAGGTTCACCACGTGATGTATATGTACAATTCCTAAAATGCAATCTAAGATGATAAACAGTCATTTTATCTTCTTTGTGCAATGAAAATCCTAGCTACTAAGGAAAGAGAGACAATATTCTTTCAACAAAGAGCAAAGAGCACACACTATATGCACTGTCCTAAATCAAACAGATCAAACAGTCTAAATGCAAATGCACATGCATGTATTTTTTTTCAGCCTTCTTAATATGTGAATGATAAAAAGAAAGCTAATGCACAAATCTGAATTATTTTTCAAAGCAACAATTACTAACAAGTTTCTTTTCAAAATCAAAATGAAGAAAATGACAACACTTTGCGATTTGGAAATGAAAACTTGCTTTCGACACTAGAAAAACTACAAATTTAGATCAAATACAATAGTAAGAGGGTAATTAACTATCAAGAGCAATCAGACTCTCTTCTATGATGAAAATGACATTTGCGACACTCTCAAATCGAGAAACGACAGTACAATTACGTTACTTCTTCCTAAAGGAGAACTGAAAATGACTCAAAAAAAACATAAAAACATTTACAGTTCTTTACACAATGGAGGTGGAATAACAGCAAGGAAAGGGATTTCAAACAGAGGTGTACTGACTATAGGCAGCAAAACCCTTGAATAGATCTGAAAAGAGTGAACACACAAACCAAAACTTAGGAACAATGCCTAGTCTGATCACTGCACCTGTAACACAGTGAAACTGAAATGCAACACACCTACTACACTTGGGAAGCACGCTGAATTTGAGATTCACAGAATAGACAGTGCACTGGACCAAGGACGAGACTTTGATTGGGTTCTGGGTCACAGTTTGCAGTTCAGTTTAGGGATTTTGGCCGAGCAAGTGGTAATTAGTAAATCAATCATAGGGGTAGATCTAAGGAAGTCACTAGAGCCACCACAAGGGCAATTAGAGAGCTTGTAAATCAGTTGTTTAAATCATAAACAAAACCCAGAGATTGGCTGAAGCAGTGTTGATCTACTCTGCACTTGCATAGAAAATGCAGTTCGAAGGCTAGCTGGCTAGACTTCAGGCTCTGTTTGTAAGTTTATAAAGTAAACAAATATAGATGAACAAACAATCTACTCGCTCCCCAGTATGGTCGCCATTTTGTTACCGGGAATAGTGTCTATGTAGAACTACTAATCCCACTAAGGCTGGTAGCTACCTTAGAAACAAACAAAGTAAAACTACTTTCGTTTTCCTTTATGAAAGATAGATGAGAGTAGAATAAAAGAGACCAACCTCTATCTTGCGCTTGGTTCTTTGTTCGGTTCCTCTCTCTTCTGATAGTCCTTTGCTACTTGCTTTCTTGTATACCCAGCTTCACAGAGTACCTGTAGAATCAAAGTAGCATAACACTATACAAGAACATAGATCTATTATCATAAACAATTTAGGATCAGATGTAAATTGACCATACAAATGCATAAAACATAAATCACACAAGAGTATGGAGGAAAACTTGAATATCTTTATTATAATCAAGAAAGAGCCAACAGAGTTACAACCAATTGTTTTGACCCAGCATCATCCTCTCAGCAAGTAAGCCCTTCTTCACCTCATGAAAAGCTTAGATCACCCAACACTATGATGTTGCCTCAAGAAACCAACAACAATTCCTTACAAGATGCAAAATTCCAGCCTCTAGATCTCTGGGATGAGGGATCCATATATAGATGTCTGCAACGGAGATGAGTCAGCTTGTGATCTCATTAGTGTCTTCCCTCTGATAATTCTTGATTCCACTTGGAGATTGATGATCTCTTACTCATCCCTGGTCGAATTCAGATAGGCAACTGTCACAGGAGAAGTTTCTGGAAGATTCCATGCTTCTCCACCTTGCGGATTGACCCTGCCATTTGTCCTTTCTCGCCCATCGCACCCCATAGAAGGGCTTTTTGAAATGAAATGCACCTACTGTGTGTATTTAGGTGGGATGCAACGCACTTTGCCTATGAAGCAGGTGAAATGGTCCAGTTTTGACCATTTCTGAGTAGTTTTTCATGGAGAACATCTGGAAGATGTTGTAATCAGCTGACCTTGTTCTTTTAGGGGTTCGAACAACACCTTTAGGGACTTAGGAGCCCTTGGTTTATGGACATTTTATGCTTGGGGTTGCAGTGCCCAAAAATGTCTATAACATCTTTGGAGCTTCTCATAACCTTACGCCAAAGGTAATTATGGACCAACTTTAGTTACAAGTTACTCGTTATTATCATGATCTTTACACTATTGATTAAAATTATGTACCATGCCTAGAATTGATCAAAGACCTAGTTGTGACCTTATCCCAAATACTTATCAAGGGTATGGTTTTAGACATAGTTTTCACTGATATTCCTGCCAAGTTTGGCATTCTCCTATCTAGATAATGCTGTGCTAAACTTGGAGGATCACTTTAGATGGACATGTCTTTTGCTACTATTCCAGTCTATGGAGGTGAAAATTTAAGGTTATATAGGGAAGTCAGATTCCTTCATACTGTTTGTAGGTCTGATCAAGCAAAAAATCACCCTATCTATGCAGTAGATTAGGATTTTGGTTGCTTTAAGTTATCTTTACAAAATTCATCAAACACTCAAATTGCCATTGAAAATACAGTTTACAAACCTAAAATTGTAGAATTAGATATTTGGAAACTCTATTTTGATGGATCTTCCTCAAAGGAAGGAGCAGGAGAAGGAATTGTTATAATTTCACCAAATAAAGAAAACATAACTCAATCATGTAAACTTGAATTTGAGGTCACAAATAATGTGGTTGAGTATGAGGCTTTTCTTCTTGGTCTTGAGCTAGCTAAGAGCCCGAAGGTTCAAAACTTAAGTGTCTCTTTTGATTCTGAGCTAATAGTGAAGAAGGTTAGAAATATGTGTCAAACAAAACACCCAAGACTTAGGTCCTATAGAAATGAAGTTTGGGATACAAGATGGGACTATTGTTGGAAATTAATTGGGCTGCAATACTAGGGACAAGTCCATGCTATCTTGGAAACCACTACAATGAAAAAAAAAACAATAAAAGGATAGTAACAATTAATGAGAGCTAGGGGTGTTGGCGGGGAAATATGCAACAACAAGAAACAAAAGGAGAGGAGACTGATTTGGGGGGATAGAATAAGACACGAGACTGATTGGTAGAAGAAAAAAAAGAGAATTGGAATTCAGAATTCAGTGGGTTTTATAGCACCATTTACCACTCTTGGCATATTTTATGCTCTGGTTATGGCCTAGGGCAACCCTTCCTTTCTAGACTTGGTCGAAATTCTAAAAAACAGTGTTTTACTTCCCATAGTCTACTTTTCCCTGTGTTAAAAGCGTGTACACGTGGGTGAGTATATACTCAGCCCACGTATACGTGTTAAAAAACTAAAAAATAAATAATCTCCTTAAATTCGGGCGGGGTTTATGGGTTTTACTTGTTACTCACCTACTATGGCCCATGCTCCAACTATTTCCCAAATGAAAAAACTAATTTGGAGAAGTATAAATAAACCTCCATGGGAAGGCCTAAGGAGAGAAGAGATGAGACATTGATATTATACTTGATTGATCCTTGATCAAGTCTGAAGAAATCCTTGTGCCTCTTGCACTCCGAAGTTATATGAAACCTTTGTTTCCTCTTTTGAGATGTCCTTCATCCCTCTTATGACATCCTTGTGCGTATCGATGGAGGAAGATTGTCAAGACCCGAATAGGACGGATCTAGAGGATGGTTCTGCTTGGAGCTAGAGGAAGACTCAGGTTGTAGTTTTCCACCTTTCATTAAATTAGCTTACATCAATAAAGTAATGATATTCTGTTCCTAATATTTATCATGTTTATGCATTCATCCATGTTGTGATTTGCTTATAAATATTGTATTAATGCTAAATTTCTCATTTACTTATATGATCTAACACATATATCATGAACATGCTTTCTGTTACTACTTTTGTATATGTTTTACTTGGATAAGTTACAGGTTCTAAAGGCATCAGAAGGAGAAAAGGGTTTTGACCCTGTGGGATCGACCCCATACGTAGGACCTCTGGGTAATACCACCTCTTCCCACTTCAGTAGTTTAAGCATTTAGACTATTTGTCTACACATTTCTTTCAGTTCTATGCCCTCCTCTCTGTTGGGGTTTTCAACCCAAGACCCTATAGTGTTTCCACCAACAATAGAATTGACGACTTCACTGGGGAAAACATTCTTGTTTTTCATACTTTGGGTTGTTTGTTCTTCATCGGGGTTTTTTTTCTTGATTTATTATTTTTACAGTGTCCTTCACTTATTAGCTTCCCAGGCATCAAGTCTAATCTTCTAGATCAAGCCTTGATTTCTTGTTTTTCTTGATTGATATTTTTATACGCATTTTTCTTGGGATATAGTCACGTATACACGCTAGTTTCCTCAAATAGACTCGCATAAAACACGTGTGTAAGCCTATGTGTCTTTACTCGGTTGCAAATTTTGATTTTTTTTTCAAAATCTTTTACCTAGTTAGGACTATTTCCCGGTGACTTCCACTATTTTCTAGTCATCCACTATCTGTAGAACTTTGTTCTCTTGCAAGTTTTCAATTTTGAATCTCATTCTCAGCAAAAAAAACCTAGTTCGCCTAGGATTTCCTTTTGACTAAGGTTTTGATTTATGTCTTGGGTTGTAGGCTTCTGTCTGAAGTTCTTGGATGTTCTATCTTTCCAAAATGAGAAATTGGTTTTAGTTTCGTTTATAACTGAAATTTCAAATTGCTTTGCTTTGATTTCCCTTTTGGTTGACCTTTTTGTTTTTCGTGATTTTTTAGTGTCTCTTTGGCAATCTTGAGAGTATTTCTTGACATTTTGTTGGTTTGCTAAAGTCTTTTACAATTGTTCAGATTAGTTTGTGCAAGTTTGTAGTCCTTTCTCATTTCAAGTTTCATTTTATTGATGAGTTGTATAACGTGCAATGTTTAAGGACTCTTGGTGCTTGTTTCTTGAACTTTGAAATTTAGTAGTCTTTTTGTGACCTTGAAATTTTCTTTGGATTTCAAAAGAAAAAGACAAAAACATCACTTTTTCCTTTCCTTTTCTTTCCAAGCTTTTGGTTTTTTGGTTTCTTTTGTTGTTGTTTAGCAATTGTGAATGTTTTGAATTTGTTTTGCAAATTTGTTATTAAATTTTTGCCCTCTTTATTGTCAAGTTGGCTTATTGATTTTATAAATGAGCACATTTGCTTATCATATGAGTATTCATAGGATATTTCATCATCATCATTTAAATTTGCATTAGGTTAGTTTGCGTCATAAGCATTTTTAGTCTTTTGAGATTTTGAGTGTGTGTGGAGTGTTTCTAAAAAGAAGAAAATAAAAGAGTATTTTTCTTACATAAGTTTTTTGTAGAACCAAGTAGAAATCCCTTTTCATTGAAAGAAGATAATTTCATGCATATAGTTAAGTTTCTATTGATTTCTTTTGCATCGAAAACATCATAAGTTTCACTCTCGTTATACCTTTGACTTAAAGAACAAATCTCTAATATCAAGCAATATAATAAATGTATCTAGAAATTTTTTAATTTTTCATTAAAAACACCAACAAGTTTAAGTTCTTTAGGGCCTTGGAACAGGTGAGTGGAGAGTTACCTCTCCAAGTACACTCAAACTATCAAACATAGAAGTTGAATAATGAGTCAAATCCAGTGTTGTTAGAAAGACTAGGAAAGCTCTGTGACTGGGAGTCAAGGATGAGGGAGAGTGAAGATGAGGAAGAGAGATACACCCTCTCCTACTTGTTAGACCCCGCCCTAATACTATTCTGCCCGGCTTTTGATACAAATTGGTGCCCATAATTTCCATTCTTAAGCATCACATAGGTGGTTGCGGAGGGGAATCCCATGGCACCTGAGGTAGATGTTGCATCACATTCATCAGTACTTCTTGAGGGTACCCTTACGAAGCTTGGGAACTTGCACTGACAAAGGATGTTGTCTAGAGGTCAACGTAACTATTTCTGTTACCTTCGCTAGTAGGCTTCGGTTGTCATTACCCTAGATAATTTTCTGAAGGATCTTGATTTTCACTTTCTTGTAATTTGGTGTGTGGTCCTCATCACTTGGAATAGAAATACTTGGAAGTAGTTTTATTGATTGTATATTTAGGGACTTTTTAGATAGTGCTCTTTGCTCCTAGTTGGCCTAGATTTATAAATTTTTTACGTCTTTAATTAGTTCTCTTAAAAATAATTAAAAGTTGTTGATCGACTAGTTCGTCAGTCTAGGAGGCTTCGTGGGCTTTCACCTACGGGTGTTGAGCCTTCTCCTCGAAGGCATAGGAGAAATTTTTCCAGTGATTTCCAATGAGTGGAAGCAGACATAAAGGATATTGATCCTCTGAATGAAGTTATTGATTCACAGACTAGACCTGGTATAAGTAGAGAGTTGGAGAGGAACACTCCAGTCCTTTCTAGAGTCCTCTTCTAATCGGAAGACGTTATTGAGGTTGAAGAGATTCCTGAGTCTCTTTTGACTCCTAATTCTCCTCTTCCTCCCGATCATCTAGATTTTTTATTATATGTTGAGACTCCGACCAATAGGCCTTCGAGCCCAAGTCTATTTCAATGTTTTCATTCGATGACCACTACTGGGAGCATGGATTCCACCATGAGTGCTACTAGTATGCAAACTCCTGTATCCATACAAGGAGGAGGAATGTTTTCCATACCTTCTATTACTCCTAGAACTGCAATATTTGGCTTTGCATCCATTCCATATTCGAGTGGGGGCACCCAAGATTTTGCCTCCAGCACTGGTTTTAACCCCTTTGGAATGTCGACCAATGCAATTCCTTCAGTTCCATTAGTTTCTCCATCATCTTCCTCCACATCTATGAATTCCATGGCAAGTGGGTTAGCTTCTTTTCAGGGTTTCCCTTTTGGGAGTGGTCATATGCAACATTCTAACCCATCTTTAGGATCGATACCTTTCCCCTACATGGGTCAAAGTTGTAATCCTTTCCAAGGATGGACAAACCCTATTGTTCGTGTACTTGGAGCTGGAAATCAATTCTCTTTCGATCAACAGGGGAATATGTCATATTCTTCTATTAGTTTATTCCAGATTATTTTTCCCTATGCTCATGCATGGAACCCTTATCAACGGCTCTCTGCTCCATTCAAGATTTCTTTAGGGAGAAATTTCATTGGCTATGGAATTTTTCGACAGGAGTTGGTCAAACTTTGGTTTTTTCTAGGCCACAAGGATATCCTTATGGTTCAGATGTTTCTACAAATTACTTCAGGGAACCTGGTGCCTTCACAAATCTAGGGAATTATTTTCAGAATGTTGGGAATTCTGCTTAGACAGGGTGGCATCCTCAAGGTCCTCCACGATTACCTTTCCTAGCAACGTTAAACTTTCTAGATCTATCTAAATTGACTAATGATCTGATCAGCTATAACTCGTCTTAGCCTCTAGTTCCAACCAAACTTCCATAAGATATACCCAAATTCGAAGGGAAGACTGGTGAAGATCCGGGTGACCATATAACCACTTTCCACTTATGGTGTTCGTCAAAATCCTTAATATATGATTCAATTAGGTTGAGATTATTCCATTTTACCCTAAATATAAATGTGGCTAAGTGGTACATTGAACTCTTAGCGGCACCTTCACTTCTTTCACTGATTTGGCTACAATATTTTTGAACCATTTTCAGTTGCCTATCCGTTATGATGCTAGAATTGAGCTATTAGCTACTTTTCACCAAGACCAAGAAACACACATTTCAGACCATATCCAGGAATGGAGGAGAAGGAAGAGTCTCATTAAATATGATATTCCACAAGAATTCCTTCTTGAATGGTTTCTTAAATCTTTACAACCCGATATTTCTAAGGATTTATTGCTATCCAGTGTGTTCACTGAAGAACAAGCTATTTTTAGAGCCCAGAAGTTAGAACTTACATATTCTCAATCTATGGTTCTTCAAAAAAAAAAATTTGATGCTCCTAGGTCCAAGTTTGATTTAGCCAAGTCGAAGCCAGGTCCCCAAGCTAATGGGCTAGTCAGATCGATTGATGCTAACATGACCAACCTGTTAAATCAATTACAATAGTTGTCTTTACAAACTTCTTCTTCTATGCAAGAATCACCATAAGTGTATATGCCTTCTCAACCTTTAATATATAAATTCCATCCAAACTTCTAACCTCAAAGGAAATGAATAATCAGATGGGAAGAAGAAAGGTCGAGGTAGGAAAAGGAATCACGATGGGAAGGGTAATGCAAACAAACCCAACAATGATGGTGGAAGGGGTAAAAAAGAGTCTGAGAAGAAAGTAAAGTTTCCATGCAAGTTATGCAATGGAGATCACTTGACTGATATTTTCCCTGAGATTCGAGAGGCTCAATGCTTATTAGTTCAACAACGGTCTTCTAGCTCCTAGGTTGTGCTAACTAACCCTTTTCCCCAAGGGCAGCACTTACTTGCTGGTGCAAAATCTAGTATCGGTACCCCCACTGGGGGAACCTAGAAGGGGAAAATACATCAAATGTTTACATGATGAGTTCACATATTGACGTTGCTACATAGTCACATGATTATGGTGAATTAGAATCATCCAAGGCTAAGTCTACTCCTGATGCTTCAGAGCCACTCCATATCGAGAGGCACGTAGTTGAGTTTATACCTCATATGACGAAAGGCTCTGCAAAACACTTGACCATTAACCCTAATTGTAAGGAAGCCCAAAACTACTCAATTGTAGAAGATCTGGCTCAGAGACCTTGTGCTATGTTGGCATTAGAGGTACTCTAGTTGTGCCCAGCATAAAGGAGTGTATTTCTCATTTCTATCGGAGCCGCTGATCCAAAAAACTCTCTTGTTCTTACATTTGATATCTTAAACATCAAGAAGAGACTCCCACATCATATGGAATTTCATATTAAGTCTACGTTTTGAAAGACCAATATCTTTTGAACTATAGTCAATGAGGGAGCTTCCATATGTGTAATGTCCATATCATGTTGCAAAGTTATTGGATCACCTGAGGCTGTTCCTTCACCTACTCTATTGACAACATTTGATGGTCATTCTCATCGACACGTGGGATTATTCCATCCTTTCCCATATGTTTTGGGGGTAAGGTGGTAAATATTGAAGTAGAGATAGTTGATGCAAATCTGGATTACAATCTCCTTTTAGGTAGGAATTGGATTTATGATATGGATGTTGTATTGTTTCATCGTTAATTCACATCCTTTTTTTTCCTCATGAAGTGAGATTTGTAAAGGCTGATCAGATGGATTATTATCCGGGTGACTCCCATGCATCTTCTAAATCTATTATTCTATTGGTGAACAATCCCAAGTAGCCTATACAAAATTTAGGAGTTGGAATGTACTCTTCCTTAATGGGTACCTTTGGTTTTCCTGCTCCTATAGCTAGAATTAATGCTATTTCATCCTCCAAGGCACCTTCTCGAAGAGAGTTCTTTAGAACTCATTATTTTTCAGAACCTTGGCCCTTACCCTCATCTACCACCAAATTAGGTGAGGGGCAGGTAGGTGGAATGTCATATCCCATGTCTGCAGTGGAAATTGATTATCAGTCTATTGTTAGATCCTACTCCTTTTTCACCGGAGGAGTTGGATGAGGATATGGCTCCGGCCTGGACACTAGATTCGACTTCTACTCTAGATTGCTTAGATACTGTCCTACCATATAAAGAAGAAATTCTAGAAGCAATGATGGGTGTGGAAAGACCATGGAATTATTTACATCATTGTTCGTATTTTGTCCCTCATTTGCGGGAAGTTGAATCAACTTTGTCCAATTCTTCATCTGCTAGTCATTTTCATGCTGTTTTGAACCCTTTGGCTCCAGCACAATTTTCTGCCGAAGGTAACATGTTTGTATTTCACAAACTATTCCAATGAATATCTCTAGGAATCCCAACATAATTGAAAATGTCTTCATTGGAGCTGATTGTTCCCCTAAAGAAATTCAAACTTATACTGATCTTTTAAAGAGTTTCAAGATGTGTTCACTTGTTCTTATGAGGAAATGTCTGCGATAGATCCATCTATAGTCCAGCATGAGATCAAGATGTACGAAAATGAAAAACCTATTTGTCAGAAACTTAAAACGGTAAACCCTAGAAAAGTAGAAATTATCCAAGCTAAAGTTGAGTAGTTTCTTAAGGCGGGTTTCATATATCCCATTCCCTTAGTTGAGTGGGTCTCTAATCTAGTCCCTATAGACAAAAGGGAAGGAAAAATCTATGCATGCATTGACTTTATGGACCTAAATAAGGCTTGTCCTAAGGACAATTACCCCACACCCTTTATTGATCAGATTATTGATGAATGCACAAGTAATGAAATTTTCTCATTTATGGATGAATTTTCTGGCTATAATCAAATTACTGTCTGTCTAGAAGATCAACATAAGACAACTTTTATTTGTCCCTGGGGTACATATGCATATAAAAGGATGCCTTTTGACCTAAGAAGTGCTGGAGCTACTTTTCAGCGGGCCATGTCATACGTTTTTTATGATATCAAGCACATTATTGAAGCTTATTTAGATGATTTTGCTACCCATTCTCAAAAGATAATAGATCATCCTAAATGTCTTCGATTTATTTTTGAATGATGACGTCTTTTTAAAATCTAGTGGAATCCGAATAAGTGTGTTTTCACCGTCACATCTAGTCGGTTGTTGGAATTCATTGTGTCAACTGAGGGGATTCATGTAGATCCCCTCAAGGTTGAGGCAATACTTCAGTTGTCTCCCCTCTCCTCTATACATCAACTTCAGAGTCTCCAAGGAAAAGAAAATTTCTTGAGGAGATTTATTTCCAATTATTCCAAGATCACAAAAGGATTTACTTAAGAAAGGGGTCCCATTTCTATGGGATGATTTCACTCAATTCTCTTTTGATGCTTTGAAAAAATCATTAACCTCTTGTCATTTTTTTGAGTCCACCCAATTATACCAAAGACTTCCTTTTGTATCTCACGACAACATAATCAACTATTGGTATGGTTCTAATTCAAGAAGATGATGCCTTATGTGAGCACCTAATCTACTATCTAAGACGAGGCTTAGTAGATCCTGAACTATGCTATTCTCCCATTGAGAAGTTAGCTTTGGCAGTTTTCCATGCTGTCCAGTGGCTTAGACATTATATTCAGCTTCGAAAAAATTTCGTCTTAGTAGTCGTCAATCAATTTCAATTTATTCTCAGTAGGCGAGTGATTGGGGGAAAATATAATAGATGGATTGTCATTCTAAGAGAATTCGACCTCAAATTCATGTCAGTTAAGTCTAATAAATCTTTAGTATTTGTAGAGTTGATCTCAGAGTTGCCTTGTGAGGAAGAAATCGTTTATGAGGAAACTTTTCCTGATGAACATCTGTTTCTTATTTCCTTGCAAGATCCTTGGTATGGGGATATTATTATATATCTCCAAACTTCGAAGTTACCACGCTCTTTTTCCAAGGATGAACATAGAAAATTGCATCACCTCGCTAAAAGTTATATTACTATAGGTGATAATTTATATTGTCGCGGGGTTGACTCAATCCTTAGATGTTGTTTAAACTTAGAAGAAGCTAAGTCTATGCTTAATGATTTCCGTAGTGGAGCTTGCGGTGGTCATCTATTTGGGCATGCAACAACCCAAAAAAATTGTGAGCAGGCTACTTTTGGCCTTCGATCTTCAAAGATTGTATTGAAGCAGTAAATAGATGCCATCTTTGTCAAGTGTATACTCGGAAAACACGTGCACATCCATATCTTCTTTTCCCTGTGATCACCATTGGTCCTTTCACGAAGTGGGGTATTAATTTTACTACTTGTAATCCGCCTTTGGTAGGAAATCACAAGTATATCATAGTAGCCGTAGACTACTTTACTAAGTGGGATGAGGCTATGCCTACTTTTAAGAATGATTGTGAAATAATAGCCTATTTCTCTTCAATCAAGTTATTTCCTGGTTCGTTATTCCTAAAGAGATTGTCACTAACCATGGCAGTCATTTCCAAAATCAAACGATGTATGAATTAGCTCTCAAGTTGGGTTTCCAGCGAGAGCATTCATCTCCATATTATCCTTGGGCCAATGGATAGGTCGAAGCCATGAACAAATCCCTCAAAATCATCCTGCAAAGGATGATTAACAAAACTTTATACAATTGACACATCATGTTATATCCAGAACTTTGGGCATACCGAATGTTAGTTAATATTGCCACTGGTTTTACTCTCTTTCAACTAGTTTATGGGTTGGAATCCATTTTTCTTGTGGAATGTGAAATTCCTTCCCTTAAACTGGCTATTGAACTTCTTCCTAATACTTCTAGCCTTGAAGAACACCTCGTTCATCTGGAACATCGTGATGAGCAACGTCGAGATGTCGTCATAATAAACGAAACTCATAAGAGGAGGGTAAAAACAAATTATGATAAAGTTGTCTATCCTAGAAATTTTTCTGAATGCAACCTTGTCTTAGTCTATGATCAGGAAAAAGATGCCTTGGGGGTAGGCAAGTCTAGATCTATGTGGTATTGTCCCTTCATTTTTAAAAAATTTTTGAAAAAGGGAGCTTATGAATTGATTGATTTTGAAGGAAACAAGTTAGAGGAGCCCAGAAATGGGCTCTACCTTAAGAAGTACTTTGCTTAGGCTTTGGCCTAGAATTTTCTTGATTGTATATATTGTATCATTGTACATAACTATCTATCGGTTTTAGTGATGTTGATATTTTTGATCTACTTTGGTATGTATTGAGGGACGATTTGATATATCTAGGGTTCACCGATGGTTCTAGTAGACACACCCGGAACCTTGCTTCCACAGCTTGGGGGATTTATTATTCATATGTCCAGTTGTTGGTTTTGAGAGGAGTATGTATCAGTCCCGCTTCAAATAATATCTTCGAATATACGGTTGTTATTAATTTACTATCTAAGGCAATATCGCTTGTTATTGATTCATTAGTAGCTTATTTGGATTAACAACTGGTGGCGTCTCAATTGAATAACATCTATCATGTGAGAGATCGTTATTTATATCGCCAATTTATGAGAGTGTGTTTATCACAAAGATCATTTGTTTATGTCACATTTATTCATATTCTACGACCAAAAAATTCATTAGCATATTCTATCACTAATTAAGCATTGGATTGGGATATAAATCATTCATCACATTAAAACATAAAAAATAATCGAAGTATTATATCTATATATATATATATATGATCATGATAAACCATTTGTATATAGATAGAGTTCTGTGTCCAAAATAATATAAAAAATCAGGACAAAATTTTCTACAAAATTAAGGCTTATGCCCATCATCATGTCTAATAAAAATATCTGATCATCTATCGAGAAATTCTACTCAGGATGATTGGCAAGAAAGAAAATGATGGTATTGGCCACCTGCCGAAATAGTTTCACCCAATCGCATGGTACTCACACCACGTGTCATTTCATCTCCTCTCGTAGCTCCTTTATAGCCACCATAGGTACTTGGTGATTTAACCTCACCAAGTTTCTCTAAACTACATGGAAGATCCTCTCAGTCTCTTCTGTGGCCACTTCGACGTCTCTTCTGCGACACCTATGTCGAGGAAGACCATCAGGTCTCACTGGTCCAACATCTATGTCATGATCAATAATTTTGTAAGTGTTTTGTCTCATCAAAAATGTTTTTTAGTTCATTTATACTTAAAATCCAAAAAATAAAATTTTAAAATTCAACAATTCAAAATAATTTATACCTATGGCACCCCAAGTTGCATTTGGTGGCAACACTAGATCCAAATCTCCTCTAAAATCCATTCCAACATAAGGGTAGTCTTCAACTGCAATGACCTCTTGTTCCCACCAAAGGAAAAAATCATCATCAAATGTAGTCCTAGGGACTTCACCACCCCCTAGTAGTTTCATTAAGTCAGCCCACCTTCCCATCTGTGGATCTCTTGGGTTCCTGATGGTGGATAATACCCTGGGACGAAGCCCAAGTAATCTCTCAAAGAAGAAGGAACACAAGACGGTTCCATATCCAAAAATTTTTGTCTGACCCTTCTGCATAAACGTAAGTTATTTTTTCATATTGGCTAGCAAAGGTGTGTACCAATCAAAGAATTAGCAAGACAATCCACTACAAGACTCATTCAAACATGCAAAGCCTAATGTATAGTAGTAGAACCATTTAGCCTGGCTATGGTAAAAATCAATATTCTCAGTGATAAACTATCTACATGCTTGATTGGAATCTGGCTTCCAATATTTTCGGTGTTTCCAGGACAGTATATGCGGACGTAGTCCTCTACACTAAGACTACCTCTTATCCTTATGGTTGAGTGGACTCTCTCTCCCCTATGGGAAATACCTGTAATGAAATAGATATCCTCTATTTCAATCCTCAGGGGCATCTGATCAATCACAAAAGCATCTTCTTATGCACTCCAGTAGTGGATTGACATTTCAAGCAACCTGGTATTTCCCTTCATATCGACATTTCAAGAATTTTAACAATGCACATCCTCGTAAGGCATCTAATGCATTTTGGTCCTCCATTACTTGATTATCAATTGCACTATGCTCTCTTTCATGCCAATTAATCGACATCCTGAAAAAAATAATGTTTTGAATCATTCAAACTGTGCTTTTCAATTTTGAATTCGTGCACATGCAGGTTCTTTATTAACATAGTCGCGTATATGTCATTCCTGTACATGGATCACATGTATCCAACCCACGTGTATGTTGAGAGAAAATTTTAAAAATAATTTCCCAAGGTCAAATTTGTGACAAAGCATATAAAAATCGTTAAAACTTGTCAAAAGCTCAATTAGAAGGTTACTTGGAAGATTGGAAGAAGTTTGAACAGTTGAATTTGATGGAGGAAGCTTGCTTGGTTTTTTTCTCCATAGATCCTTCACCGAATTGCTTAAAACACAAATGAGAAATTGTGAGTCAAAAATTCCTTATAAGGTTGACAAATGAAAATTACTTTTTCTAAACTTCAATTTTATTTTTTTTGTGGACTTTTTGACCTTTTAACTTGGAGTGTTGGGATGGGTTGTTTTTACAGGATACTTTGGAGATTTTTTGAGAAATTTCTTCGGTTACATGACTGCAGACCCATCATAGCAGGTATCATTTTCTTACTGGGATATAGGTTAGTGAATATCACTTTCCGCTGCATTTTTCATATTAGACTATTACAGGTTTATTTGGGCACATCATTGCCAACGATCAGATCACTACAAAATAGGGCTCATCAAACCCTAATTCAATTTCTACATGCCCTAGACAAGTCATCTATTGAATTCTTTCATCCATGAAAGTTTCCTAGCTTGAAACCTGTTGGACACCTAATCCTAAAGGGTTAGCGTGGAAGTTGAATGGACAAAGCAGTCCAAGAGACCTTGGGATCTGAATCCCAAGAGTCACCTATTGTACTATAAATGTACATCTATTGTTAATAAAAATGGTACTCACTGATTTATCTTTCTCATATCTGTCTTGCTATCCATGTGAGTTTAACATGGTATCGGAGCCACTTGTTTTTCTGTGGCCTGTTATGTGCATATGAGTCCTAGCCCTCTGCCTTTTACAGTCCTAACCCTCGAAATTATGCCTGCGCTCTTTGGCTGTCATCACTGTTTATAAATGTTTTGTAAAAAAAAAAAAAAGCGTTGTCCTGACCATTTAAATTCCTAACTGTGCATTGTTGAGTTTGTGAAAGTCATGACTGTTGCGTTAATGGTATATTGACTATGTGTGGAAATACCTTGAAGACCATGTGCGATGGCCGTGTTCAAATGTCGTTGGCGGTGTTCAACTACTCTTTCATTAATGATTGAATTTGGTGGGCCTGTTATATAATTATGGTGCATTGATAATTCAAAGGCATGCCATGTTTTAATACATGCGTTTTTAGCTCCTGTTACAGTTACGTTATTCAACTCCATGCTGCTAAATCCATTGCACTCCCCAGTCTGGCACTACCACCATCCAATCCGTTGCACTACTCTTCTGTCAAGAGACCTGTTGCAAATGCTGTCTCACTGCGTCAGGCGTTTATATTCTCCTATACTCCACTGAAAACGTTGTCCCACTGCGTCTCTGCCAAGCCTGTGCAGCCTCTGTCAAGTTAGCGTTACTGAAATAATAGCCATTACACCGTTTCACAGAATTTAGAGTCTCAGGGTGAGAAACGGTGCATCTCCCTGCGAATAATAGTGCATTTTATGTGTTCTTTTGTCCCTGGTCATGCAATCGACGGTAAGACGTTGGAATTTGAGAAATGATCACGGTAAGTACCGGCTTTTGAGTAATTTAGCCGCTAAAACTCTTCAATGAGGTAAAGGAGTTTTTTCGTGATACAAAGGTCGGTGATTATTTTTCGGTGGAGATTGCTTTTGGTTTTTTATTAAGCCCAAAGGATTCTGTGGAACGGGCTTTGAACCTCGGCGGGCTGTTTAGGCATATGCATTTATGATATTTGCTCGTATATATCTGTAAAGACGGACATTGCAGGCGACATCTAAAAGTCTGTACAGAAAAGCTTTATATAGGAACTCGTGCAATTTTACGGAGATATTTGTATAATTTGTGCAGCATATTTGTAGCATTTTGCCGTGCATAGAGGTAATATGAGAAAACATTTATAAGCCTTGAAAAGAAAAGCTTTGAATGAAAATTTGGGCAACTGTGAGTTGTAAGGCTGGTGAAATATCTTTACAGTTAAGCTTTGCACAGAAAACCTTGCAGCAGATCGCTTCTTTGTATTTGTTTATGTTAAGGACGTAGATAGTTGATTGCATGCGCAGCTCTCATCAACATTCAACATATAAATCGTTGAATGCTATATGCGATTATCAAGGGAGGGAGTTAAGAGATCTCCACTTGCCTTAAGATGGAAGAGCGGATGCCCTCCTCACTGTGTTGAGTAGAGTGCCGATGCAAGTGCTTAAAATTGTTGTTTCATATAAAAACATTGGTGCGGTGAGCAATCATAACAGCTGTGCCTAAGCATCGGTCTCTTGTTGCCTCTGGGTGTTCTCCTTTATATGGTCTCAAGGCAGAGAACACAGTGTGTGCGACATTAAGCGATACATGAAGAGGGGCAGGTAAACACCGGTTCCATATATCATTGTTTTCAAAGAATCCTGTGATCTCTTTTATTAATTTCACATCAGTCGGGTCTACCTTCTCCGGTCCAATTAGCTCCATCAAATTGAAAGCATCAACTTCAAAATTTCTTATTGTTGACTCCAACTGAAGGCTATTTGGTTCCGTCGAATTGCTAGCAGAAGTGGAGTCTGATTCGGCTTTTTGAGAGTTACGGTCTTCAGACGGAGGTGGTTCTTCTGTAGTAGTAGAAACGGACCCGCTCTTAAAACCTTTGTCGTGCTGGTCGTCATTGCTACCTCTCGGCACCTATCCATCCTCTGGTTTCATAATGGTTCCGAAGTAAACTTGGTCGACTGTGTGGCTTTCCGACGGTGTTTAGCTTGCGCTGTAGCTTGATTTGCGCATCAACACTCCATAGCTGGAAACGAACAATGCACTAGCAATTGCAAAGGGAGGCTTCGAATGATCAATACTTCATGGCGTCAGGCTCATATAAATTGATGCAGGGATCAGTTCATTGCTTGGGAGAAGTGCGTTAAAGAAGGCGAGGCGAATAAAGAAGATATTGCTGACAAATGCTACAAAGTTACATCGTTGCTAAGAGAATGTATGGACCTTCATTCGGATTACTACGAGCCTTTATTTAGAGCCGAGAAGGCCATGGATGAGAAGATAGCTGCAGAAATGAATGGGCAGGATTCACAAAAAGATGCACAAGTCGAGGAACGGCAGTCGCATGATAACCGAGAGTAAATGTTATTTTTTGTTGTGTTATTCTTTTAACATCCTTTGAGATCTGCCTGGTCTGCAGGGCATCTTTTCTTTGAACCAGAATTGAGATTCAATCAAAATTTGATTAGAAATTTCGAGTTATTACGATTTTGTTTTCGTGGATGACCAAATAAAAACCTCTGAAGGCATAGGTTGCAAGAGAAAAGCTTTATCACACATTCTCCGTTGTCGATGATAGATCGAAGAAGAATATTCTGACCGCGTTGCGATTTACCAATGAAGGTCAAGGATGTGAGTAGCAGTAGGGAATCCACAGATACATCAGCAGTTGTGATCTTGGTGTCAAAGCCAATTTTTGTTAGGCTGTTGATTCTGCTGTTTAATTTATTTTGGGTTCTTTTGACGTCTCATTATTAGACTGTACACATTGATATAACCCATTAATGTGCTCGGCCTAGGCTGTGATTTAAGAACTATTTTTACCCTTCACTCCTTGAATAAGAGCAAGAAGATATCCACGATGGGTTTGCTTCATGATGAATTATTGATTTGCTGCATTTTTATATAAAAAATGAAGAAGTTATAGACTGTACTATGTTACAGAAAAAGAAGGAAGTTTCTCTAATATTACAGAATCCAAGCCGAGTTACTGTACTTTGTGTGCCTGTTGCCTGAGCTTGGTGTTCTCTCAAGTCAGACCCTTGTATTGTGTATTGATTCATGTGTTGGTGTTAATAGCTCAGTGCGTTGAATGACTGGTTCATTACCACGGTTTGTGACTGCGGTGAATGGTGTGAATACAATGTTAAATGGTCCTTCTGCAATAGTTATATGTTGAAAACTGTACATGGTTGAAAACTGTACATGGTTGCACACTAATCATCTGCTGCATATTTATAAAGAATATTGCTGGTTGTGATCAATTTTTAAGGTGTAAATCAGACATTGAAGGAAAAATGGCCAGAACCAGTGAAGTATTACAGTTCCTTAAAACTTTGATATTATCTACTGTTGATGACACATTACAAATCAGCAAAGGATCTCTCTCAAAAATTCAGACATGTTTACAATATGCACAAGAAAAGATAGAGTTTTTGCAGCTTGAATCACAGCTACAACAGGAAGAATTACAGCAGTGGAGTCATCATTCTGAACCTGTTTCTGTTCAGAACAATGAAGCAGACTCCCATAAACAGCAAGTCAATATTGTTCAAGTTCATTTAGATTCAGTACCCAATAAAGCAGCAGCTGTACATACAGATGCAGAAACTCAGTCTGCACTTCCCAAGCCCATCATCAGACCTTGGGAACAGCTTGTCCACAACAAGCACAAAACTGGTCTTGGATATGACAAGGACTTGTCCTTTCATATTCCAGACTATGCCAAGCCCATTCAGTTTCAGAGTGCTGGATTCATTTATGACAGTTCACCTGCTCCTTATGATAGTTCAGCTTCAACTGTTCCTGATTCTGCCCCTCTTCCACAGCAACAACAACAACAACAACATATCGTCAAATGCCAACACTGTGACCGAGTTGGCCATCTGAAAGATCACTGTTTTGATCTTCATCCATGTGAGCACTGTCATAAAACCAGCCATTCTTCACACAGGTGCTTCAAAAACAAACGTCCTGCAAGAACAAAGATTCATCTTGGATGGATCGCTTCTTGGCAATGGGCATCAACAGCCAAGAAGATATTCCAAACACATGTCAGAACTTGTTCCAGAGTACTGAACAGTCTTGCAGTTGAGTTTTCTCCATCTTCTCACCTTGTATCTGACAGGGGGGGAAATGATGGTCATCTACAAGCTTCAAAGTCACATCAAGCGAGCCTGAGCCACAACCTGCCACACCAGTTTCAGAGTTGCAGCCAGAGACAAAGATGCCCGTGATCACATATTGAGAACACTTCCTCTAGCAGAAGGCACCAGCTTCTTGCCAGTTTTGGAAGAGTTCCAGGAATTGCATTAAGCATTCCAGAGTTGTTGGTTATCCTTAAACCATCACAGGTTGAGACTTCCCTTTTCAGGTTGAAGTTTTACCTTTTATGCGGGGTGAGACCTCCCTTTTATGGTTGAAGGTTTCCCTCTTTAAAACAATAGGATCACTTCCTCTAGAAGAAAACTTCAGTTTCTTGCCAGTTTTGGAAGAGTTCCGGGAACTGCACTAAGCGTTCCAGTGTTGGTGGTCATCCTTAAACCACCGCCCTTTATACCAACATTTCATAGAGCACAATCAGCCTAGTGCTGCCATGCATTCTTTGCACATTTTGTATTACAGCTCTTTTCTTGGACTCATACATAACCCTTCGGATTAAGGGGGGGAATGTTGGACACCTAATCCTAAAGGGTTAGCGTGGAAGTTGAATGGACAAAGCAGTCCAAGAGACCTTGGGATCTGAATCCCAATAGTCACCTATTGTACTATAAATGTACATCTATTGTTAATAAAAATGGTACTCACTGATTTATCTTTCTCATATCTGTCTTGCTATCCATGTGAGTTTAACAAAACCCTACTAAAATGCCTCTTTGGGACACCAATGCAGCCTTGGTTAGGGGAAACTTCTTTGCACAGCAGGTAGGCCCATTCAGACCTGCACTGTAGTGCACTTAGGCCCACTTTAACCTGCGCTAGGCGAGGATGAGCGAAATTGACATAGGATTCTAGGAATATTCCTTGATTCTAGAGCATTCTAAAAGGATGCCCAGCTCTTATCCCATCCTATGAGCTCGACTTTGGATAGGATATGGATCAATTAACCCTCTATGCTCTCATCCCTTTCTCCATGGAAACTAACTATCCAATTATGGAAAACCATTCAATGGCTAATTTATGACAAAACCACTTGCGTTTCCCTATAAATTGACCACTCATCATAGTGATCAGGGGCTGGAACTTGGATTGTAGAGAAATATTGTTGGTTTGAGACTTGAAATCATTGTCAAGTAATGTTATGCTACTGGATTGATGTGTTATTGGTGTGATGATGGTTTGGACTAAGCTGGATGAGTGATACGAGATAGAACCACATTGGGTGTAACTTCTCCTTCTATCAATCGATAAAGTTGCTTGTTCCTTTCCCCAATATGGTCGCCAATTTTTTATATGGAATTTATACCTACGGATAAGTACATCTTCCCTAAGTGGGTATTTACACTTAGAACAATAGAATTAAAGTCCTTTTCAACTCGCAAACAGAGTGGAAACAACCTCTACTCATTATAAGGATAACCCTTTTCCAGACTGAGATATATTACTTACGAAAAAGGAATACGTTGATTGACCATGGTCAATAGTTTCTCTCTTGTATTATTTTACGCTTTTTCAAAATTGAGAGACAAATTTATGAAAAAGAACTTTTGGAGTTTTATTTTTGTACCTTTTCAAACTCTCTAAACATGAAAAGGACTGAGTTCTCATCGTCGTTAAACTCGTTAAAACATCAAATAGAGACAAACTTGTCCATCGTGACAAGACCGAGTTTCACCTTTGCTAGACTCGTTAAAACATCACATAGCGATGGATTCACCTGAAGGGTGGAATTATACATCAAGCATATGTTATCCCCCTCAAGCTTGTTAAACAAAATAAAGAGGTACTGGTCAACAATGACTAAGGAAAATGGGAAAGGGGATAAATCACTTTATGGTAGCAAGTCACTCTTGAACATGACACTTTCACTTCATCTCTGTGACTATTTGGGTTGGGTTATTTGCCTGATGGTTATTGTACCTATGGTCTATCACACCATCCATCACTTTCGTTTTGGGTCAATGCTGCCAATTCATTTAGTGTCACCAACATGCTCAAAAGAAGTCATTCTGTAAACTTCATCCTTTGCAAAACTCATAAACCTTCATTTTCATGACCACCATTCATGAACATTGTGTTGCCAGTCACATTCTGTCTTCAAAATCATTACACTCATTTCGTGTCGTTGATGGGAGATACATCAAGGCCTTCTTGTGACGAGTTGCTTCTTGTCGACATCAACACATTATCCAGGAATTTGACTTAGAAACATCCTTCTAGTACCTTGAGGCTTGCATACATCAACGGAAAGTTTCTCACTTTCAGCAACAGGTTAACATCACAGGCCTTCGAAAGAAATACTTTGTATGGTGTTTGACATCAAAACATCTATTCACACCATGTAGAATGTACTGTAGTACCTTGAGAATCATTATCATTATCGGTGATTTCTCTCGCGTTTGTTAACATCTTACATCGTTGACTGGTAATCAGACGGTGTCCTCCCATGTTCGACTTCAGATCATATTTTCACATGGTTAGACTCATACTTGAGCAAATTATTGGACGAGATAGAGGACCCCAGATCTAGTTTCATCCATCCGGGTTGCGAATTCAAGAGATTACTAAATCATCTCTACGATGGATTTACACAGATGGTAATCCTATCATGGGTCTATATCTGTAGATGACTATCTAATTTATGTACATGTAATGAAAAGTTTATATACTAAGCATGGCTATGCCTTCCCTCAACAATTCATGAAAAATTCAAAGACATCATGATATTATGTATTGTAATTTATGCAGGTCACCGTCCGATTTAGATCCTCCCCATCACATCATAAAGCATATCACTCGACATTATCATTTTCGAGTTCATGCTTTAGGGGGAAGATGTGACAGGTCTATTTGGGCACATCATTCCCGAAAATCAGGTCAGTACAAATAGGGCTCATCAAACCCTAATTCAGTTGCTACATGCCCTAGACAAGTCATCATATTGAATGCTTTCATCCATGAAAGTTTCCTAGCTTGAAACCTTGTTGAAATGCCTCTTTGGGACACTAGTGCAGCCTTGGTCAGGGGAACTGCTCTGAATAGTAGGTAGGCCCATTTAGACCTCCGTTGCAATGCACTAAGGCCCACTTTAACTTGCGTTGGGCAAGGATGAGCAAAATTGACATAGGATTCTAGGAATATTCCTTGATTCTAGAGCATTATAAAAGGATGCCCAAATCTTATCCCATCCTATGAGCTCGTTTGGATGGGTTATGGATCAATTAACCCTTTATCCTCTCATTCCTTTCTCCATGGAAACTAACTATCCAATTATGGAAAACCATTCATGCCTAATTTATGACAAAACAACTTGTATTTCCATATAAATTGACCACTCATCATAGTGATCAGGGGCTAGAACTTGGATTGTAGAGAAATAATATTGGTTTGAGACTTGAAATCATTGTCAAGTAATGTTATTCTACTGGATTGATGTGCTATTGGTGTGATGAGGGTTTGGACTAAGCTGGATGAGTGACACTGGATCAAACCACATTGGGTGTAACTTCTCCTTCTATCAATCAATAAAGTTGTTTGTTCCTTTTCGCATACTTTTGTCCATATCTATGATGAATGTATGTTCAAATTTTTTTGATTCCATTTGTTTATAGTAGATAGATCATATGCTTTGATTTTTGTCCTCTTCTATTTATGTTGGCAAGTACCAACTGTGTGAATTCAGTTTGAGCAGGAGTGACGGGAGAAATTCAAAGGAGATCAAAGGAATCGAAGGATCACAAGTAGGTTCTTTTATCTTATCTATCTATTGTAGGAAAAGGTTAAACATATTTACTTCTATTTTCCTAAGTGTAACTACCCACTTAGGGAAGATGTACTTGTCCGTAGTTATAAATTCCATATAACATAGCCTCCATACTGTGATATTTTTTCCATAAGGTTGACCCCATCAAATCTTGGTTCTAAAACCATTTTCACTCACCAACTTATAAAGTCATGATATGATGGTAGATCCAACCTTTACATGGGCATCTTAGTTAGATCCTCGCTAGCATATGTTACCCATGTTGCTATATTGCGTAGGCTCAGGATTCCTCTTTAGTCTCGCCATGACTTGTGCGTTGAAGATTCATTGTCTTTCCTCTTAGCTATTTTTCTATATTTATAACCTAGAGGCTCCTTTGTCTTGAGTTGTACTGCTGCATTGCATGTTGACCATTTGTACCTTTTGGCCTTGAGCCGGCTTCACTTGGACTCATTTTTAAGCCACCTTTTGACCATGTCTTATGAAAGATCAACCTTGCAATCACTTAGCCTCTACAGCTTGACACACTCTTTTTACCAGTGAAAAGAACATTCCTTTGAGTGTCATTGACCAGTCTCGTCACCTTGCATTGAGCATAGGAATGTTCCCCTCCTAGGAACCAGTGCGTCTGTATTTGGACACTCATTCTTTCCATTGTACTATATCATTCTTTTATTCCTTTTTAGGCTTCATGAATATGAAAAAGACAAAAAAACTATATATACCAAAAAAGAGTGGGAATGGGACATTATTTCCATATTTGATGGTAGCTAGAGTCATTTGTGTCACCCTTGAATGAAGCACTCAAAAAATAAGTCTTTCCTCCATTGGTATGGGCTTTAGTTTGACTTAGGAGAGCCTTAACCTTGTTATTGAGTCAGTACTCATCCGATTGGTTATCTCTTCCAATCATATGAAGAGTTTTCTTATTCCTCTTGCATGACAAAATTATACAAAGTTATCATATGCTGCCATGTAGTCACATTTTAGTTGTGCTTTTGTTCAAGGGAAATAAACCTGAGGCGACCTTTCTACGGTGTCTCTTGACCTATTTTTTAGTCGGCCATCCCTAGTATTTAGAGTCATGTTAGTTATCAGATTAGCTATTTGGTCCTTTGCTCGTGCTAGTTTGAGAAGGTCTCTATTGAATTCTTGCTGGAGGGCCTTGCTCTTATTGACTACGACAAATTGCTCTGAGAGCATATCTAGAGCCGCACCTTGGCCCTATTTTTATTGTTGATTCGTCACCTTGTGCTCAACATTGATTAGTATCATGGATCTTTGACAAAGTGGTTTCCCCCATGTTTCATGTCAACTTTCATTATCACACATTTCGATTCATGCAATACCTTGGTTTCCGTTTGACCCTATTGGTGGATTCCTCGCCTCTATGTCAACTTTCATTACTGGTTGGTTTAGATGGTTTCTATCGTGCACTAGCTACATCTTGTGTACATCGGAAACATGCTTCGGTTGGGTTACTACATCTTTATTTTTCTGATTCCTTCCACATTATTAGCATGCAGTTTACACTCATGGTGGATTGATGAAGGATGCCATAGTGCCTTCCATCCAACGGATCGTTTCTGTTATAGACATTTTTGTGCCTTACAGCTCTAAGCATGAAATTTCCATAAACCAAGGGATCCTAAGTCCCTAAAAGTGTTGTTCCTACCCCTAAAGGAACAAGGTCAACAAACTACAGCTTCTCCCAGAAGTTCTCCACCAGAAACTGCTCAGAAACAGTCAAATCAGGATCATTTCAGCTGCTCCACTAGCTAGCTGCGTTGCATAGCACCCCAATACACTAGCTAGGTGCGTTGCAATGCACCTAAATGCACTACCAGGGTGCGCTGAGCGGGAAATGACAAATGGCAGTGTCATTCCGCGAGGTGGACAGTCAATGGAAGCTTCCAGAATCTTCCCCAATGACACTTGCCTCACTGAGTTCGACCAAGGATGAGTAAGAGGCTCTCAGTCTCCAAGTGGAAGCAAGAACTGACAGAGAGAAGCCATAAGTCAAACCATAAGTTGACTCATCCTCTTTGCATACATCTATATATGGATCCCTCATCCCAGAGATCCGGGGGCTGGAATTTTGTACTTTGCAGAGAATTGCTGTTGGTTTTGAGAGAGAGATCAATGCATTGGGTGATTTATGCTTTGTTGGAGGTGAAGAGGGGATTCCTTTGCTGGGGGGTTGATGCTGGATCAGGAATCATCGGTTGTAACTCCTCCTGGACCTTCTTGTTATATCAATAAAACTATTTGAGTTTCTCCTACATGCTTGTGTATCAATGATGTTTTGTTATATTTGCATGTTTAGCTTAAATCTGATCCTAAGCTATTTATGAATGTAAATCCATGTCTTTGTGTAGTTTTCCTCTTCTGTGATCTTGCAGGAACTTGGTGACGCTGGGCAAGTGAAGGAGCAGGTAGCTGGAAGCTGTCAAAGAGGAGAGAGATTGGATCAAAGGACTAGCGCAAGACACAGGTTAGTTCATCCTATTCCTCTTCATTTACAGTTCATAAAGAAGAATACGAAAATAGTTTTCCTTGTTTGTTGCTAAGGCACTGCCACACCTTAGTGGGATAGGGGCGTTCTGAGTAGACACTTTTCCCATCAACAGTTTCCCATCAACTTCAACTCATTGCTCTGGGAACAAGATCTAGTGTCCATTTCATAGTACCTTAGGGTTTGCAGTCATCAGTGGTAGACTCCTTTGCTATTGATAGTGGGAAAACATCAATGTCTCCTGATTGATATATTCTTCCAAGTGTTCGACTACAACTCATTTATTCGCACTTGTGAGATTGTACTGGGCACCTTGACTCTCATCATCATTATCGATGAGTAGTTTCGTGTTTGTTAAAGTTATAAATCAATGACCAGTAATCAAATGATTTCTCACATGGTCAACTTCAGATCATTTATTCCCATTGTGTCGAAATCTACCACGGCAGTTGGTGAAGACCTCGGGTTTGCATCTGCATTTCTTGGTTCACTTGTCAGTTGCTCCACTTTTTGCTAGTTGACACCATCCACCTTATATGTTGTAATTCCTTACAACGACATCCTATATGTTGCCACCTAAGTTGCATGTAGTGTTGTAACGTTATTTGGTTTTGATAAGTTATTATATTGGTCAAAAATAATTTTAAAACGTTAAGTTAGGATATGGATGCAAAATAAAGAAAAATTAAAATGTTAGGAAAATTTAATATTTTATAGGCATCCATATCAATAAATAGGAGTTAGTTTCCCTAAAGAAATAAGGTAGAAGAAAGTAAAATGTTAGGGAAGAAAAAATAAAACAAAGGCTTTATTTTCATACAAAAATAAATGCAAAGGCTACTAGTCCAAATGCACCACATTAGAAAAATGTTAAATTATGTTAATATATGATTAATTCGTTAATCGGGATTAATTATTTAGTTATAAACATTGGAATTTCAAGTTATACTATAAAGAACATTTTATTAGACCCAAGTAAATTAATGACAAAAATGTCTTGTCGGTTTTGAATAAGATGTTAGGGCCTAAATCTACCTCAGGTTGAGAAAGTCAGGTCTAGGGTAACATCAAACAACACTTAACCTGGTAGCTAGCCCTACCGGGTCGGGAGAGGGCTCTCTCCCTGTCAATCTCAGCAAAATATGGAAAATAAAGTTCGGGATGACTGATGTAAAGACTAATTTTAGGCTAGGTGTATGCTCAGATGAGTTGATTGAGTTTAAAGGTTGTTTGTTGGATCAGATGAGGAAGGAAGTTTTGGGTCTAAGGAATGAACTCAGTTTTGTAGAGGTTTTTGTGGGGCGAGGTAGGCAAGTGCTTTAGTACTTAGAATTAGGTGTAATGGAGAGTCTTAAGACTGGTGAGGAGTTGGAGAGGGCATGAAAGTGTCATGAGTCTTCTTCAAACTGTAGAAAACATGTAAAGCTAAATAAACCCTAAGGAATAGCATTGAAATATCAATGAATTCTACCGTTACACTTGGTTCATTTAGTTATGCAGAAAAGAGAGAGATAATGCACACATAATCATATGATAACTTGAATCACAGAAGAAAAAACACTATTAATCCACCTTGCCACAAGGATCCCACAAAATGCTGCAAACCTTGGTCTATTTCCTTACCAAACTGCAAAAATGATATACAGTAGTGCTCAAAGCATCCACAAGAGTCCAACCCTGACAAATGACTAAGAAATCACATGATATAGACGTCCAAACCACCTATTCTATCCATCACGTGTCGAATCCATGAGAAGAGGAGTTGTTTCAACCATATCTAAACTAGGAACACAAAAATAGGCAGTGGAGCAACTTGCCTCTAAAATTTAGGAAACTGATTCATTCAACTTAAAACCACCTACAACTGATGTATCTACCTCCATGAGTCAATTTTTATCATTTTCCCATCATAGTACATGAATTTACATCATGTCACATCATAAATTTAACAATAAGAGAGAAAAAGTCAAACTAGAAGAAAACTAGGTGAAATTTTGAGCAAACAAGAAAAATTGGCACTTTTTCATCTTGTGCATAGCACCATTTTTTTGTGCGTAGTGCTTTTTCCAAGCTACTTTTGGAAGGCGTTCTGAGGTCCAAATCAGGTGCAGGATAGCCTGTTGCGTCTACTTTCTGGAACAACTTGATTTTTGTGATTTGGAGTCCATTTGCCCCTCCAAAATTTCAATCTCCCAAGACTACTTGTGTGGCCAAAAAGTGGCAGAGAGGGCATTTTTTGGGTGTTTTTGGCCCTTTTAGAGGCCCAAAACTTGCCAAAATTTCCTAGCAATTTCTAAGCATGCATAAATTTTCATGATGAATCCAGGAATGCAAAGTTTTCTTCAAATGGAGGTCCCCATCAAAAGCGTAATATTGGTGGCGCTACTCCCCTCCCGTAAAAACCTGCTTTTTCCCTTGAAAAAATCAAAAATGCCAAAAAGTTCACCAAATTTCTTGAAATTTGGCATGAGTGATCTATGTTAGGTGCTATGCTTGGCCAATGAAGCTTCAGCCAAGATTTTTAGTTTATCTTACTCTTCCTTGCTCCTCAAAGTTCTCCTTAACTTGGCTTTTAGGCTTCTTATCCTTGTTTTATAAATTTTGTTATGGGCCAAATAGTGATAAGCCATGTGGTGCAACACTTCTTCTCTTTGTTGTTTTCCTCAAGCAATTTCTTCTAGTGAATTTCTACCCTCTCTAGCCATGATTCCCAGTTTACCTCAATTTCTTGCTCAAAAGGTGTTAATTTGACTTTCCTTCTTTTTGCTGCTTGCCTGTTTTCCCTTATGGTTTGCAAATCCATGATTGTTTGTTTATCTTCCAATTGCTTATTCTATTACTCAAGGTAGTTAATGATCCACTTAGCCCTCTCAAGTTTAAGTGATAAGGCATGAATGTCAACATCTTTCTCTCTAATGACCTCCTTGAGTCTTGAGTTTTAGGAGATCAAATCAGTATCCTCCTCCTGAATCAAAACAAAATCTCTATCTCGACCTTCAGAAGGCCCTTCATCAAGCAACGATTGCTTTCCTTTATCTGGTACCTATACTACTGAAGAAGGAGGCAAATCTCCTTTCACCCCAAGTGAAGATAACATTTGCCTGTGGTTTGGTGAAGGAAACGAGATGCCTTCCACCCCAGGTGGAGATAATACTCGTTTGGAAACTGTAAATAGTCTCCTTGTGCCCTTTTCATAAGTGACAAACACTAGCACACCTGTAGTTTGAGTCTCATGAACCTCTGATTGATTTAAAGGCCCTCCTTCCTCTTGAAACATTGATGGGGTCACCTGAGGGCTTTTGAAAACCTCATGTGAAATGAAGGTATCAAATGAAATATTCAACAAGCTGAGCTGATGCAAAACAACAATCTTGCTCAATGAAAAATGGTAAATTCTACTGAATACTGAGGAAGAGGTTTACTTTGCACCAATGTAGCCATCTTCTCAATATTTCTAAATATGAAATAGGGTAGGTTCATCATCCTCACTCTAGTGAAATGGATCAACAATCTAACATGGTAAGTGTACAAGTGAGAAAACCTCCCTTCACAGGTGAAATATTTGATAATGAGCTTCATAAGTCGAGCATAAGTGTCTTGTAGCTATCTGAAAGGAAAGACCCTACTGATTTCCTATGATAACTAGCCTTGATGTAAGGATCATAATGATCTTTTCCCACAAGCTGCCCTTTGTTCCACTGTTCACCCACATTAGGAATACCTGTTTCTGCTGAAATAGTTTCAGGTGTCAAAGTTAAAGAGACACCAACTAAGTTCTCTTCGCCATTGTGAAGATGAAGAACAAATAGCCTAGCAAGTTCATGGTGATATTTCACCCTTTCCACCATCTCACAAAAATGGTAGCAAGACTAATGTTTAAAACATGTCACTACAAGAGGGAAATATAGTAACTCTGTGAGAGTGGTGGGCTCCTCCTGGATGTGTTTTCCTCCCTTATGTGGTTTTCTTGGTGCATGAACCTCTTAGGAATAATCACTGACAGTTTCATCATCCCTCTCATATGCTAAATTTGTTTCGATAATTGCAAATGTGGAGTATAGGATGATGAGTATGAAGAGATTTTCTCAAATATAGGGCGACTATTGTTTTCTTTATGGGATTTGAGAGATTGACTAATAGTAGGACTATGAATAAGGGTTTTGATGATGGCAGCAGAGTTTTAGGGAATGATAGGGTTTGGGAAATGAGAATTAGGGTTTGGGGAATAGTGGGAATTATGTATAGGGCTTAGGGTTTGGTGATAGGGGGTAATGTGAGTGTCAATGGGAGAGGGAAAGGGGAAGGGAATTAGGTAAATTTAGTGCAAGGGGATGGGATGTAGGAAAATAGTCACAAGGGATGTATAAACAACAAAAACCCTAGACAGTTTTGCAAGACAAATTTTGAAGCAACTAGGGTTTGATTTTTCAACATTCAAATCACCACTATGGATGACAAGATCTCTTGCTAGGGAAAATAGGAGGATGTACTTACTTGTAGAGAGGTTGTTTGCAAATTTGGAGGCTTGGAAAAGCAATGAAATTCACTTTGAAGCTTGGCCAAGAGATGTGCCATGCCAACACACAGGTGCGTAGCGCACTTTCTATGCATAGCACCCATTTAATTTGCAGTTCAAAACCTCTTCCCAGTGCGTAGCGCCTGTCAGGTGCGTTGCGCCAGTGCCCAAGTGCGTCGCACTGGTGAAAACTGAAAATTTTGCTACAGTTTCCCTTATTTCTCCTCAAAGTGTGATTTTACCTCTTACTCTCTCTCACTTGCACAAAATGAGGTCTTCCAAACACCAAAGAGAACTTTATATCATATTGACTTTAATTTTTCATTTGAAAAACCCATTTTTCTAAAGTTCCTTTTCACTTTGCTTTAAAACCTTGTTTTTTGTAGTTTGGCTCTTTTTGTCATTTGATGAACATGATGCTTGGATGTTTTTGTTTCTTTTGCAGTAGCTGGAGTGCTGGAGTTGACAAGGTGATCAAGGGCTGTAGATGAAGCTTTATTACATGTGAAAACATTAAAATTACGTAAAATTTGTACATGAAATAGAAAAACAAGGTAAAAACCCTTTATGGAGAAAATCATCAGTAAACTTTGTGATTTTTTGAACTTATTAGACATCCTCATGTGGTTGCTAACCTCTTATTGAGTTTTTGAAGACCATGGTGGCAAACCCTAGACTAATGAGACCTAAAACCCTAAAATGACTTTTGCAAATGGAATGAAATAAAAATGATAGCAGATGACCTATACAGGTGAAAATAGGTTAGAAAATGAAAGGCATGAGGGAAATTGACAAAGAACCAACACCATCAGTTGATCCATGACCTAATGGAATGCAGCTGGTCGGATGAGACACCTAATATGCATGCAAAAAGAGAAATTTGATCACTGATGGAGGGATGAAGATACCGACACTAACATTGGCTCTAATGGGGATGGTAGCTCCTAGGAGGTGCCAAGAACCATAGATCTCTAGAAAGCAGGTCAGTGTTGTTATAGACATTTTTGTGCCTTACAGCTCTAAGCATGAAATGTCCATAAACCAAGGGATCCTAAGTCCCTAAAAGTGTTGTTCTGACCCCTAAAGGAACAAGTTCAACAAATTACAGCTTCTCCTAGAAGTTCTCCACCAGAAACTGCTCAGAATCAGTCAAATCAGGATCATTTCAGCTGCTCCACTGGCTAGCTGCGTTGCATAACACCCAAATACACTAGCTAGGTGTGTTGCAATGCACCTAAATGCACTACTAGGGTGCGTTGAGCGGGAAATGACAAATGGCAGTGCCATTCCGCGAGGTGGAAAGACAATGGAAGCTTCTAGAATCTTCTCCAATGACACTCGCCTCACTGAGTTCGACCAAAGATGAGTAAGAGGCTCTCAGTCTCCAAGTGGAAGCAAGAACTGACAGAGAGAAGACACTAGTCAAATCATAAGCTGACTCATCCTCTTTGCATACATCTATATATGGATCCCTCATCCCAGAGATCCGAGAGGCTGGAATTTTGTACATTGCAGAGAATTGCTGTTGGTTTTGAGATAGATATCAGAGTATTGGGTGATTTATGCTTTGTTAGAGGTGAAGAGGGGCTTCTTTGATGGGAGGTTGATGCTGGATCAGGAATCATCAGTTGTAACTCCTCTTGGATCTTATTGCTTATATCAATAAAACTATTTGAGTTTCTCCTACATGCTTGTGTATCAGTGATGATTGTTACATTTGTATGTTTAGCTTAAATCTGATCCTAAGCTATTTATGAATATAAATCCATGTCTTTGTGTAGTTTTCTTCTTCTGTGATCTTACAGGAACTTGGTGAAGCTGGGCAAGTAAGGGAGCTGGTAGCTGGAAGCTGTCAAAGAGGAGAGAGATTGGATCAAAGGACTAGCGCAAGACACAGGTTGGTTCATCCTATTCCTCTTTATTTATAGTTCATAAAGAAGAATACAAAAGTAGTTTTCTCTATTTGTTTCTAAGGTCACTGTCACACCTTAGTGGGATAGGGTCGTTCTGAATAGACACTTTTCCCGTTAAAAAAATGGCGACTCCATTGGGGATCGTGTCTAATTAGTTTATTTGTGTTTCTCTTGTTGTTTGTTTCATAAACTTAGAAGTAGCAATCGAACTGCATTTGCCATTAACAAATGCAAAGTAGACACCTGCTGCTTCAATCCATTCACTGGATCTGTTTATGATCTGAACAGCTGATTCACAAATGATTTGATTGCCCTTTGTGATAGCTCTTACACCTTCTTTAAATATACCCTCTGATTGTACATTACTGATTGCTTTTACTCAGCCAAAAACCATAGACTAAACTGCAAACCGTGACCCAGAACCCGGATAGAATTCTCGTTTCTGCCCCAACGCAGGCTCTGTGAAGAGGTTCTGCATTGCAACGCACTTCCCGAGAGGGCTACCTGTGTTGAAGTGCAGTTTCTCTGTGTAACAGGTGCGCTGATCAACCTAGCCCTGTGCAGCTGAGGTTCTTTGCTTCATTTTTTCAGTTTTGTCTCTGATTTTTGCAGCCTGTGATCAGTGTATATGTCTGTTTAAAAACCCCTTTTCTTTTCCATAATTCCGCCTCCTTTGTACAAAAATACTGTAGATGTTTATGTGTGTTTGTTACATCATTTACAGTTTTCCATTGCAAAAGTAGAATAGTCATACTGTCGTCCTTTGATTTAGATCTGTCGCAAGTGTCGATTTTGATCTTAGGAGAAAGTTTATTTGCTGTTGACAGTCGATTATGCTTTTACTTTTTCCTTTGGTTTGAATTTTTAACTTTCTAGTGTCGAAACGAGTATTTATTTCAAAATCATGAAGTGTCGTAATCATCTCTACCTTTTGATTTCGAAAAGAAGCTTGTTTGTGTTTGTCATTTGAAAGCAAATTCAGATTTGTACATCAACTTTCTTTTTAGGCATCAATATTAAGAAAGTGAAAAACAAATACATGCACATGTGCATTTGCATATTGGCAGTCTGTTTGGCTTGATTTAGGAAAGTGCATTTACAGTGTGCTCTTTGCTCTTTGTGAAAAGATTGTGTCTTTATTTTCCCCTTGTAGCTAGGATTTTCATTGCTGAAAAGAGATAAAGGCTTGCTTATCATCTTTAGATTGCATTTTAGGAATTACATCTACATCTAGTGGTGAACCCAAAAGGCAAACTTCATAAGAAAGATCAACTTAAAATAAATTCAATGAACTTAACAATGCTTTGGAACTTAACGCACAACATTTAGAGGTCTAGGCTAGAGACGTATTCTGGCATCGTAAAACCTGGTAACTGTTGTCCACACTGATGGTTGGGTGATTCCTCCACTTTGAGACGATAAGTGCCAGTACGGACTTGTGCTCCCACGTACCGTCGAGTATATATTGGGAGACCCCTATAGGCTTAAAACCTTTTATCCATAAGAAGCCATGTCGGCCGCCCTACTGATCGCAATGCACCGAACACAGCATTCGAGAAGATTGACTGTTGTACCATAAAAAGTATTCTACAGTTTTGCGATTGGTTTGGTACTCCCTCTACCTAGATCTCCAGAGTAGTCCCTTTCGTTACTTTTCAGACTCCTTAACGGAAAAGGTCCATCTGAGCACTTGTCACTTCAGGCTCATTAAAAATCGAAGGAGACTAGATTCATCTTTTGTTTTTTCTCGACTCTTAAAAACTGAAAAAACAAGTTGTGTCAAAGCATCTAAAAATTTATTTTAAACGGAATATTCATTACCCTTTTCCTACGTTGATCTTAGGTTGAGAAAATGGAGTCCACCAACTAAGGAATTCCCCTTGGTGGGAATCCTAGTCCCTGGTTCTCTTGGGGAGATGTTGGTGCACCCCATATGGCCACATTGTCGCTTCCAGGACTGATAATTGGCTTACCAGTATGTCTCTTCTCAACCAATGTCGTTCAGAACACCACTATTCCTGAACAATCGAATCAGCAATTAGACGAGTCCAGAGTTGCCCACCAACCTCCTACTTCCTCTAATTCTTCCTCTCCTCCTTCCTCTTCGCTTGATGGGGCTGGCAAAGCCAAAAGTCAAGTTCCTAAGGAGAAGAAGGAAAAGAAGAAGAAAGAGAATAAGAAGAAGGAGCCAAAGGCGAATGGGGGAAAACGAGTGTCGTTTAACGAAAATCCACACACTGCACCGACCAGGCCTAAATCGCCATGTGTCATTTGCAAAGGAGACCACTTTCACATAGATTGTCCTTGCATCCCTCGGATACTAAGGGACTGGTCTCCTCGTTTGCACAATCCGGTGTCATCAACCTCTGATAATCATGTTGAAAGCACACCGTCAACTAGCGAAAGTGAAGCCCCAGGACAAAAAGGGAAAGCTAGATTTCCTTGTAAACTGTGCGAAGGCAGTCATGCCATCCACCATTGTCCCTTCTTAGATGAAGCTAAAAGAGTTTTAGATGATCGTCCGATTTCACCGTTACGACTTCCTCCTAGATATAAAAAACTCTTGCCGAGTCCGTCGTTAGTTGAGAATCCATCTAGCCCGCTTAGGTGGTCGGCTGAAGCGCCTATCATTGAAGATAAACCAACTGAATCCATACCAAACGAAAGTCAAAAGGTCAAGGTGGCAGTTGACCCGGTCTTGCCTTCAGAGGTTTTATCTTCAGATGATACAGTCACTGAAGAGAACAAGGATGACACCGTCCAGATTCTCTTCATTAGCACAGACTCCGACAAACATGGGGGCAATCTACCCATTCCTTTACCGCAGCAAGGAAGTTCGTCAGAGCCGTACCCGACCGTCTACTCGATCCCACCTCCAAGAAACCTAGTTGTCTCCTTCAACTGGAATCAACTAGGCAGACCCCGTTTACCAGCAAGTATACCATTCTGAATTATCGTTCAAATATATAGAATGGTTATGGCTAGTACCATCATAGATGAGGGGGCTTCTATGAGTATCCTTTCCTCTACTGCTTGGAAAGCGCTTGGTTCGCCATCACTTTTGCCTGAGATGAGAAATCTAACAGGCTTTGATAAAGAACTAGTCGACCTTTAGGGATCCTTCCCGATGTGCCCATAACATTGATAAGGAAGACAGTTCGCATGAACATAATGGTAGTTCAAGGACCCTTGGATTATAATATACTCCTTGGATTAGACTATATTTATTGCATGGGAGCCATCGTCTCCTCACTCTTTAGAGTAATGTGTTTTCCGCACGAAGGAAGAGTGGTCAAGCTCGTGGACCAGCTTTCATTTCTCGGATCACGCATAGCAAATAGTCATATACCATCCCTAAATGGTATTTTCACGCAAGAAATGTCTCAATCTCCAGTCCGTCCTCCCGATGAGCGTGAGTAATTCGGAGGGATATGACTGAAACCCAGGGGGCATGCATCCTGGTCTGCTTCGGCAGGAAAACTGCGGGTATAGGGTAGGTTTCCGCGGCAGAATATGACTAGTCTGTACCCCGTCTGTCAGTGGAAGAGGTGTTATTCTAGAATAAGATTCTCTTGTCAAAGTTATGTGAGTTGGTGGACGTCGTCGCTCACCATTGTTTATCTCGGTAGACATCGCCGAAGAAGTGTTTTGTTTGCACCGTGAATAGAACAATCTTTGGGTAACCTGTAAGAGGTAGGCCTTTCCTAATAGAACAAATGTTTTGTCTGCAAATTGAGGGGTAACCTTGAAACCATATTTTATACCTGGGGGCATGCAAACCTTTTGGAGTGCAAGCGAGGGGTGGCTATTTATTTTTAAAATTTTTAGGACCTCTAACCCTTTAAACGCGTAGGATTAGTCGTCACTTAACTTGCATAAAGAAAGGATGTGGGGCAAAAATGTAAAAATTGCCATTTTTATATGAGACTTTCTTATCATATGACTGGATTAATCGAGTAGTTTTAGAACATAGTTCAAGCTCATTAAAAAATAAACATAAGACATCAGCAAATGTTTCCACCCGCGTTTAAGCTCGTTAAAAAATGAACTATTCCCCGGTAAATAACCACTGTGAATGTAACATTTCAGCCATTAAAGCCTTGGTCTTGTTTGCACCATCACCTCCACTTTTTCATTGGCCGATCATTCACCTCCATTTGATTGTTTACCCATTTTGATGAACAGCTGCGAAGAGTGATTTCACTAGCCATCCTTGTGACGCTGCCGTGATTGGAAAATTCCAAACCTTACTTGGAATCAGCTGCTACCCATTTTATCACTCGTTCCTCAAAAGACGAGTCTTCTTTAAGCTCTTTTCAACTGACTCGTAAAATATGAAAAGATTGCCGAGTTTTGGCCTTCCAGCTCGTTAAAGCGACTAGAAGTGCTATCCCTCCTCTAGATTTTAATCTTTTTGGACCTGAGGGATTATTGCACAAAACGATCGAGCACTTGTTTTGTTCGACTCGTTAAAACTATCAAAAATTCATCCCTTCTGTATTGTTTTATACTTTTTTAGACTTAAGGGATTAGATGAAAAAAAAGGAATTTTGGAGTTACCTTTACGTACCTTTTCAGACTCTCTAAAAATGAAAAGGACCGAGTTATCTTTGTCGTTAAACTCGTTAAAAAGATTAATAGCGACAAACTTATCTTTAGACGAGAACGAGTTTCACTATCGATAGGCTCGTTAAAACATAGCGATGGGTTTGCCCGAAGGGAAAATTATAGAACAAGCATATGTTATCCTCCTCAAGCTTGACAAAAATAAAGAGGTACTGGTCAGTAATGACTGGGGAAAAATTGGGAAGAAAACTCAAAGAGTCTTTATTGGTAGCAAGTCACTCTTGAACATGACACTTCCACTTCGTGTTCGAGTCGGGTTGGGTTGTTTCATTCACCGGTCACATCACCATGGTCACACCATACCATCCACATTTGGGGTAAATGCTACCAATCCATCACATAAGTGTCACTAACATGTTCAAGAGAAGTCATCCAGAGAAGTCACCTGTGTCCCATCCACTACCATACATTATACTTCATTCTTTCATGACCGCCATCCTGAACCATATATCATCAGATCGTTTTCACCTCCATCAAAATCATTTGCTCCGTTCCGTGTCATTGATGTGGGATTCATTAAGGCCCTCCTTTGACAGATCGCTTCTTGTCGACATCAGCTCATTATCCAAGAATTTGATCTAGGAACACCCCATTCAGTACTTTTAAGCTTGCATGCCTCAATGGCAAGTTTCTCACTTCCGGTGGTAGGTATACATCAATGACCTTCGACCGAAAGATTTTGCGTGGTGTTCGATGCCAAATCCTTTATTCACACCACGTGAATTGTACTGTAGTACCTTGAGGGTCATCATCATTATCAGTGATTCCTCTCGCACTTGTTAACCGTTTACATCATTGACTGGTAATCAAGCGATGTCTTTCCATGTCTGACTTCAAAACATTTCTCACATGTATCGACTTGTACTTCGAGTGAAGATCGGATGAGATTGAAGACCCCGGATCTAGTTTCATCCATCCGGGCTGCGATATATATTCAGGGAAATAAAGACATTAAATGTACAACATTGCAGCACAGATAATCATCCTACCAAAAGGATGATGGCTCTATCAAAATCATCAGTCTACCATCAGACGATTGTCTGTCTTATGTACATGAAAATGAATTTATAAAGCTGAGCATGGGAATGCTCGCCTCAGCTAGAACATGAAAACAGTATGAAGATAATGTATTGTATTGTATCTTATTACAAGTCTCCTCCCAGCATTGAAAGAACTTCAGATCCTCCTAATAAAGCATTTCACCCGATAAACGGCCTCATACTTTAGGGGGCAACTGTTATAGACATTTTTGTGCCTTACAGCTCTAAGCATGAAATGTCCATAAACCAAGGGATCCTAAGTCCCTAAAAGTGTTGTTCTGACCCCTAAAGGAACAAGGTCAACAAATTACAGCTTCTCCCAGAAGTTCTCCACCAGGAACTGCTCAGAATCAGTCAAATCAGGATCATTTCAGCTACTCAACTGGCTAGCTGCGTTGCATAGCACCCAAATACACTATCTAGGTGTGTTGCAATGCACCTAAATGCACTACCAGGGTGCGTTGAGCGGGAAATGACAAATGGCAGTGCCATTCCGCGAGGTGGAAAGACAATGGAAGCTTCCAGAATCTTCTCCAATGACACTTGCCTCACTGAGTTCGACCAAAGATGAGTAAGAGGCTCTCAGTCTCCAAGTGGAAGCAAGAACTGACAGAGAGAAGACACTAGTCAAATCATAAGCTGACTCATCCTCTTTGCATACATCTATATATGGATTCCTCATCCTAGAGATCCAAGAGGCTGGAATTTTGTACATTCCAGAGAATTGCTGTTGGTTTTGAGATAGATATCAGAGTATTGGGTGATTTATGCTTTGTTGGAGGTGAAGAGGGGCTTCTTTGCTGGGAGGTTGATGTTGGATCAGGAATCATTGGTTGTAACTCCTCTTGGATCTTCTTGCTTATATCAATAAAACTATTTGAGTTTCTCCTACATGCTTGTGTATCATTGATGATTGTTACATTTGTATGTTTAACTTAAATCTGATCCTAAGCTATCTATGAATATAAATCCATGTCTTTGTGTAGTTTTCTTCTTCTGTGATCTTACAGGAACTTGGTGAAGCTGGACAAGTAAGGGAGCAGGTAGTTGGAAGCTGTCAAAGAGGAGAGAGATTGGATCAAAGGACTAGTGCAAGACACAGGTTGGTTCATCCTATTCCTCTTCGTTTATAGTTCATAAAGAAGAATACAAAAGTAGTTTTCTCTATTTGTTTCTAAGGTCACTGTCACACCTTAGTGGGATAGGGTCGTTCTGAATAGACACTTTTCCCGTTAACAAGTTCCTTCTTCCATTGGGCAATGGAGTCAATATCTTCTGCAAACTAAAACCAATATGCTGACTCAAAACTAACTCGATTATAAAGACTGAAAACTAACTTCAATACTGACTTAACTGAAACAAGTACTTACAAAGCTTTTTAATCGCAGTAGACCATCGAGATTTGAGGACTTCAAATCATGATAACAACCACCTGCCTATTGATGAAATATGTACAATCATGTGAAGTGGGCCTTCCAATGTAACCAATCCAACAGATGGCTACTCAATGAAATTATGCTCTCACTTTCCCCGAGTAGGTAGAACGATTTACATGTAGGAAACTCACAATAACAACTGAAACCAAGGCTTATGCTAACAAACTAGGCAACATTCATCTTCTCTGGTGCTTGCAAAAGAATGCTGAAAGGATCTTGAAAGTCCTGAAGCACTAGATTTTCTGGAGATCCAACAACAAAAATACAAGTACTCCCTTCATTATGATCTGAAAGAATAGTTGGTTGCTAACTTATAGGAAAGCATAGAGAAGTATAAGATTCTGCCATCTGAGTGTTAGCTGTAAATTCCTTGAGCATGAGAAATTATGGCATATTGTTTCTCTCAAGCTCATATTCCTCAACTTCATGGTCTAGGCCATTCTTAAATAGAAAACAATCTTCAAGGTTATCAAACATGACAGTCTTATGATCTTTATGAAAGAAACTATTATCTTTTCACTGATCTATAAATCTAATTTCAAGACTGTCATCATTTTCAAAAGAGGAAGAAGTTTCATCAACACCTTCTTGACCATGTGCACATTGTAGACCTACATTAGTTTGGACTGTAACCTAACCTTTCAAGAGTTGATCTATCTCATCTTTAGACAGAGGAGACAATACTTTTTGTTTTCTTTTTCTCAAGCAATTACTATCTTCTTGAAATAACATTTCAAAACATGAAAAACTTGAATGACAGTCCTCAATTCCTTGATCTTCTGAAATTTGAAAACATTTTTGATCATCTTCATATGACATGGCAATCAAATTATCATTTACCACTGAGTTATTGAAAGAAGATTTTTCACTTACTTGAACAAAGATCTCATCTTGTTTTTCATAAAATGACTGGATTACCTCCTCATGAAGGCTTTGTTCTAATGAAATGAGAACACTTGGGTCAATAACTCTATCTTCTTCATTCCATATTATCTCAACAACATAGCTCTTCTTCATGGGATTCAGAACAAGGTACTCTTGATCATCACGATCTGAATCTAGATCTAAAATAGTTGACTTGACTTTATCACATTCTGAAATTGAAACTTGACTTTCCTGCATACTGTCTTCTTCTATGGATAGATCTGAAATAAAACCTTCTCTTTCATCATTTTCCATTGTACTAAGATCTTGACCCTGCTACAAATTTTCCTGAGCGTCTTGATAAGTGTCCTCTAAGCTGTCTTTATGCTACGGAAATGGATTTTCATACAGGGCTTCCATGATCTCATCATCCATGAAGTCATCATCTTCATAAATTCACTCAAGGTTTTCAATGAAACTATAAACATGTTGGCAATAGTTATGAACTAAATTTAATGATGGATAATATTCTTTATACCTTTCAAAGAACATGGCATGAAAGTCCTTCAAACAGTAAATACAAGAAAGCGGTAAACTTTCATACCAAGATCGAGCTTCACCTTCCATAGTGGCTATGAATATCTTCATCAAGTAATCTTTAGGAAATTCAACCTTCAACTTGCGAATATGCGTGTGAAATCTAACCATATGTAAAGCAACATCTTTCCTATTGTCATCTTTAAACATAGGCAAATTCCTTTGCAAATCTACCTTCGAAATTTTATTTGGAAAACCTGGAATGTGATCTCAGCTCATGGAAGCATACCTTCGAGCAAAAAAATCCATTTTGATAACAATTAATTGACCAAGAAATTATTCAGGCTACTAATTCTTGAAGAGTAGAGTCACCATAAAAATTATGAACTTTGGATTCTTTGACACTGGAGTCACCAGGTGAATAATTTCAGCCTTCTGGTGTCTGATTTCTTTTCACCATCAACAATCAGATCTGAACTTGATTACATTTTGCCGACGAACATAAAACTACGTCCCCAGTGGGGTCGCCAATATGTTAGGGCCTAAATCTACCTCAGGCTGAGAAAGGCAGGTCTAGGGTAAACTCAAACCATGCTTAACCTGGTAGCTAGCCCTACGAAGTCGGGAGAGGGCTCTCTCCTTGTCAATCTTAGGAAAATATGGCAAATAAAGTTTGGGATGACTGATATAAATACTAATTTTAGGGTAGGTATATGCTCAGAGGAGTTTGATTGAGTTTAAATGTTGTCTTCTAGATCAGATGAGGAAGATAGTTTTGGGTCCAGGGAATGAACTCAATTTTGCAGAGGTTTCTGTGGGGCGATGTAGGCAAGTGCTTTAATACTTAAAATTAGGTTTAATGGAGAGTCTTAAGACTGCTGAGGAGTTGGATAGGGCATGAAAGTGTCATGATTCCTCTTCAAACAGTAGAAAACATGTAAAGCTAAATAAACCCTAAGGAAGAGCACTGAAATATCAATGAATTCCACCTTCACACATGGTTCATTTAGTTATGCAAAAAAGAGAGAGATAATGGCACACATAACCATATGATAACTTGAATCACATAAGAAAAAAAATACTAATTCACCTTTCCACAAGGATCCACAAAATGCTGCAAACCCTGGTCTATTTCCTTGCCAAACTGCAAAAATAATATACAATAGTGCTCAAAGCATCCACAAGAGTCAAACCCTGACAAATGACTAAAAAAACACATGATATAGACCTCCAAACCACCTGTGCTATCCATTAGGGGTCAAATCCATGAGAAGAGGAGTGGTTTCAACCATATCTAAACTAGGAACACAAAAATAGGCAGTGGAACAGCTTGCCTCTAAAATTTAGAAAACTAATTCATTCAACTTAAAACCACCTACAACTGATGTATCTACCTCCATGAGTCAATTTTTATCATTTTTACATCATAGTACATGAATTTACATCATTTCAAATCATGAATTTGACCATAAGAGAGAAAAAGTCAAACTAGAAGAGAATTAGGTGAAGTTTTGAGCACACAGGCAAAATTGGCACCTTTTCATCCTGTGCGTAGTGCCATTTTTCTGTGCGTGACACTTTTTCCAAGCTACTTTTGGAAGGCTTCCTAAGGTCCAAATAAGGTGCAGGATATCTAGTCAGAAATCCTGGTGAGTCTACTTTCTAGAACAACTTGAAATTTTTTATTTGGAGTCCATTTGCCCCTCCAAAATTGCAATCTCCCAAAACTACTTCCTGTGTGGCCAAAAAGTGGCAGAGAGGGAATTTTTTGGGTGTTTTTGGCCCTTTGGGAGGCCCAAAACTTGTCAAAATTTCCTAGCAATTTCTGAACATGCATAAATTTTCATGATGAATCCAAAAATGCAAAGTTTTCTTCAAATGGAGGTCCCCATCAAAAGCGTAGCGCCGGTGGCACTATGCACCTGCCGAAAAAACCTATTTTTTCCCTTGAAAAATTCAAAAATGCCAAAAAGCTCACCAAATTTCTTGAAATTTGGCATGAGTGATCTATGTTAGGTGCTATACTAGGCCATTGAAGCTTCAGCCAAGATTTTGAGCTTATCGTGCTCTTTCTTGCTCCTTAAAGTTCTCCTTAACTTAGCTTTTAGGCTTGTTATCCTTGTTTTACAAATTTTGTTCTAGGCCAAATAGTGATAAGCCTGTTATTGCCTAAATCTACCTCAAGCTGAGAAAGGTAGGATCTAGGGTAACATAAAACCACGCTTAACCTGGTAGCTAGCCCTACCAGGTCAGGAGAGGGCTCTCTCCTTGTCAATCTCAGGAAAATATGGCCAATAAAGCTTGAGATGACTAATGTAATGACTGATTTTAGGCTAGGTATGTGTACAGAGGTGTTTGATTGAATTTAAGATGGGTTTGCTGGCTCAATTGTGAAAGGCAGATTTGGGTGCGGGGAATGGACACAGTCTTGCAAAGATCTCTATCGGGTGAGGTAGGCAGATGGTTTAGCACTTCAAATTGAATGAGATGGAGAGCTATTATACTGGTGAGGAGTTGGAGAGGGCATGAACATCTCAAGGATCCTCTTCAAACAGCTGAAAACATAGATAACTATACAAACCCTAGGTAGAGCACTGCAATTTCAATGTATTCTACCTTTATCCTTGTTTGATTTAGTTAAGATGAAACAAATAGTAATAATTGCATACATAAATCACATGTAAAACTTGCAATTACAGAATAAAACACAATGCCAAATCAAGATACCACAAAAATCCCATAAAGTGCTGCAAACCCTGGTCAATTCCTTTGCCAAACTACTAAAAATGAATGTACAATAATTCTCAAAGCATTCACAAGAGTCCAACCTTTCTCAAAAACTAAAAAAATACTAGATATAGGCATTAAAAAACTCATGCTAGGCTTTAGGGGTCGATTTCATGAGTTTAGGAGTTGTTTCAACAACATATAAACTAAGAACTGAAAAGTAGGCAATGGAACAACATGCCTCTAAAACCTAGGACACTGATTCATTCAGTTGCAAACTACTTTTTCATGATGAATCTACCTCTATGAGTGAAAATTTAGCATAATTACATCAAAATCCATCGAGTAACATTAAATTAAATCATGATTTTGACTATTAGAAAGAGAAAAGTCAAACTATGAATAAACTAGGCGAAAAACAGAGTTTTTTTGGCCAAAACGAGCAAATTTCCTCATATGCGTCGCGTTGATTTCCCTATGCATAGCACATTTTTGCAGCTGATTTTGGAGGCCTTCCCATGCACCAAATTTGCTCCAAGTGGGCTTCTTGGAAAGGCTTGTCTGTTTACTTTCCAAAACAAGTGGAATTTCTAAATTTTGCCTCCATTTTCCCATCCAAAATGGAGTTCTCCCAACACTGCTTCCTGTGTTTCCAAAAAGGGGCAGAAAGGTCATTATTTTAGGTGTTTTGGACTTCTTTGGAAGCTCAAAACCTGTAAAAATTTCTTGGCTAAGTGAGGGCATTCATATTTTTCCATGAAAAATTCAAAAATTCTAACTTTTCCTCAAAAGGAGGTCTCTAGAAAAAGCACGCGCCAAGTGACATGGTGCGTTGGGCAGAAAAACTTGTTTTTAGGCCAAAAATTTCAAAATTGCAAAATGTTTCCCAAATTTCTTGAAATTTGGGCTGAAATTTCCTCAGCAGGTGCTGTGTTGGGCTAAGAAAGCCTTAGCCAAGATATGAAGTCTATTTTGCTCTTTTCTCTTCCTCGTGGTTTTCTTCAATTTGGCCTTCAAATTCCTGATTCTTGCTTTGCACACCATATTTCTTGACAAGTAGTGGTATGCCATGTTCCTTAACATGTTTTTCTCATTGTTGGCCTTCTCTAGCATTCTTTCTAAGTGCAAGTTTGTCCTCTCAAGCCAAGATTCACGATCAGCTTGAATTTCTCACTCAAGTGTGGTCAATTTGATTTTCCTCCTCTTGGCAGCTTGCCGGTTTGCCTTTATGTTTTGGAGCTCTATGATGTTTTGTTGATATTCTAGCTATTTGTTCCTCTGCTCCAAATAATTAATGATCCACTTGGCTCTTTCCAGATTGAGAGAGAAATTATGAATGTCATCTTGCTGCTCCTAAATGATCTCTTTAAGTTTTGAGCTTTGTGAGCCCAAATCAGTGTCCTCATCCTGAATGAGGATGAAATCTGTCTCATGACCTCATGAAGGTCCCTCATTATGCAAGGGATGCTTACCCTTGTCCTGTACCTACTATGCTGATGGAGGAAATGAGACCCTTTCTGTAGGAATTTACAGGGTAAGTTCCTCAGACAGAACACCAAAGGACACCGCTCATAACCAGATCGCAGATCAATACACCAGTATTTTTGACGTGGTTAAAACCCTCAAATAGGGAAACAGTCCACGGCCTGAGCCAAAGCGACCACTTCAGGCAATCTATTAATAAAAGAATGAAAATTTACATATGCTTCTCTCATGCACGGATTACCCTACAAATGACCCTCCATGCGCTTTAAATAGAAATCATGGACCAATCGGGTGTCAAGCCACGGATCAAGTGTCCGTAATACCGAGGAGAGAATGAACTGTTGGATCACTATATATGGTGACCGTCAGATTGTAAGTTACAAAATGTACAAGGTAAATAAACACACTTTACCTAACTCTATACCTAACTCTATACTAGACCAAGTTGTACTTAACTATTTCCTATGTGTCGGAATATCCTAACATCCCCCCTTAAGAACAACTTGGGATAGGATTGAAGGATTTAAAAATATGACACAATAGGAGAAGGAAGGAGGCACTAGAGCCTATCCCCCCTTAGTGACAACTTCCTAAACTCCAACCATAAATCAAAGTTTAGTGAACTTCGCCTCTGTGAGAGCCTTTGTGAAGATGTCTGCAACTTGATCATCTGTTGAACAATATTGCACTTCAAGAACATGGTCGTGAATGAGCTTTCTGATGAAGTGCATGTGCAGTTCAATGTGTTTGCTGTGCTGATCTTGGACTAGATCTTTGCATAGTTGAATGGCACTTTGATTATCACACCAAAGTGTAGTCGGATGCTGCTGCTGAAAGCCAAACTCTGACAGGATCTGACGAAGCCACAAGGCTTTCTTACTAGCTTCTACGACACCACAATACTTTGCTTTTGCTGATGAAAGAGAAATTGCACCTTGTTTCTTGCAAGCCCATGTAATAGGTCCTGAACCAAGAGTGAACACATAACCGGCAGTAGACTTCCGATCATCAGGGTCACCGACCCAATCGGAATCAGTGAAACCAACCAATAGAGGAGATGCTTTGGCACTGTAATGAATCCCCAACTGAACTGTACCTCGAACATAATGAAGTATTCTTTTAGTTGCTTTCCAATGACTTTCACGGGGGTTTTGCATGAACCGAGCAACAAGGCCAACAGCAAAGGAAAGGTCAGGACAAGTATGGGTTAGATAGAAAAGTTTTCCTACAAGTTGATAGTATAAGGTAGCATCAACTTCAGGAGAAGTACAAGTGATTGAAAGTTTGACTCCAGACTGAAAGGGAGAAGGGGTTGGCTTACAGTCTTCCATGTGAAAGTGGCGTAGAATATCACAGGCATACTTGGACTAAGAAAGGGAAATACCTTCCTTGGATTGCAAGACTTGAAGACCGAGAAAATAATGTAAGTGTCCTAAGTCTGTCATTTCAAACTTCCTTTTAAGGCTAGACTTCACATGGTTGATAAGGTTGGGATCACTACCAGTCAGGATAAGATCATCAACATAAAGAACAAGAATGATAAGAGACGTGCCCACTTTCTTGGTGTAGACAGTATTGTCAGAATGACACCTATAAAAGCCAGATTCTAAAAGAAAGTTATTGATTTTGGCATACCAAGCTCGAGGAGCTTGTTTGAGACCATAAAGGGATTTCTTAAGCCGACATACAAGGTTGGAGTCTATTTGTATAAAGCCAATAGGTTGTTCCATGTAGATTTCTTCATGCAAGTCCCCATGCAAGAAGGCAAATTTAACATCCATCTGATGGACTTCCCATTTGAACGAGGTAGCAAGGGAAAGAACAAGGCGGATAGAGTTCATTTTGGCAACAGGGGAGAAGGTTTTAGTGTAGTCAATGCCTTCAACCTGTGAAAAACCTTTAGCAACAAGACGAGCTTTATGTTTATCAACTTTCCCATCTGGTCCATACTTGGTTTTGTAAACCCATTTGCGTCTAACAAGTTTTCGTCCCTTTGGTAGAGTAACAAGATCCCATTTATCATTTGCCAATAATGAATGATATTCTTCATTCGTAGCTGCTTCCCAATCTAGATGGCCTGAAGCTTCTGCAAAGGTGTCAGGATCATAATTTACTGGAGCTTGAGCCAGTAAAGAAGAGGCTCTCTCGAACTGAGAACGTGTACGTCGTTGATCTGTAGGATCACCGGCAAGATCACCTGCTACATCTCGAGTAGCACGAACCCATTTTGGAAGTTGAGGAGCTGAAGGAGGATCCTGAGATGGTGGGGAAGGATTTTCATCCTCACTTTCATCATCTGAAGAAGAAATGTTTTCAAAAGTAGAAGAGATAGGGAGAGGTGGCACATTCGCCAGACTAGGCTCGCAGGCCGATATATTTTCATCAAATTTTACATCTCTTCTAATGATAACATTTTTGGACTTAAATGGAATAAGTCTATAGCCTTTGACATCTTCAGAATATCCAACAAAAATACATTTTTCACTCTTAGGTTCTAAAGCTTTATGCTTTTCATCTGGAATATGGGCCCACGCTTCACTTCCAAAAACACGAAAGTGACTTACATCTGGTTTGATTGAGCTCCATGCTTCTTCTGGGGTGATATTCTTTAAAGCCTTAGTAGGAGTTTGATTTATTATGTAATTTGCACAGTTAATTGCTTCTACCCAAAAACTAAGACCAAGTCCTTTAGATTGTAGCATACAATTAGCCATTTCCTTTAAGGTGCGATTCTTCCTTTCAGCTACACCATTTTGTTGTGGAGTATATGGAATAGTATGTTGCATTTGAATTCCATTCTCAATGCAAAAGTTGATGAATGTGTTTTTAACATATTCTCCGCCATTATCAGATCTTAGCTTAAGAATTTGATGTCCAGATTGTTTTTCAACAAAGGCCTTGAAGGCCAAAAATGTGTTAAATACTTCACTCTTTAGTTTTAAGAAGTATACCCAAGTGCGTCTTGAGAAATCATCAATGAAAGTTAAGAAATACTTGCAGCCAGAGAATGAAACAACTGGAAGTGGACCACATAACTCACTATGCACAAGCTGTAAAGGGGCTGAGGTGTGCCAAGAGGCACGTTTTTCAAAGCTGTCCCGATGATGTTTTCCGAGTACACATCCGAAACAAACACCATCTCTGCAAGATACCATAGGAAGAGTTGTCACCATATTTTCTTTACATAGATGTTGAAGGGAGCGATAGTTTAAGTGACCAAATTACTCATGCCAAAGTTTGCTCACTTCATCATTATGAGCAACAAATACTGAGGGAAGATTTGATGACCCAAAGTTGTGAAACTTATACAACCTTGTAGAATCATCAGCAATGCCATTAGCTAAAATCTTTTTAGGATCTCTTAGGTCCTTGATTACAACATCATGAGGTGAAAATTCAATGATTTTACCTTCACCTGAATGAGTTATCTGATATACAGATAGAAGGTTGCAGGATAAGGTTGGAACACATAATACATCATTAAACTGACCATTGTCTAGATGAACAGTTCCAGTCCCTACAACACTAAGAGATCTATCATCACCAACATATATATTTTTGGTGTTACAATCATTTAAAGAATAAAACATGGCCTTGTTTTTGGCCATGTGATAAGAAGCTCCAGAATCAATAAGCCACTCATGAGAATGAGAAGAAGAAGATACATTTAGTGCATAGCCAGACCGAGATGCTTGACAACCACATGTAGAAAGTGCCATTCCTGAAGATGAAGTTGAAGTTGAAGATTGCTCCAAATGTATTTTATGTTTCTTCATCGCTGCTTCCAAGGCTTCCATCTTCTTAAAGAATTTGGATTCTAAGTGGCCATCTCGATTACAAAAGTTGCAATGTCTATCAGTCTTCTTCCATTTGTTTTTATTTGTCTTATCATTTTGTTGAAATGATTTTTCATTTTGAGGCTGAGATTGCTTAGGACCCTTGTTTGGTTTAGGACCATTCTTTTTAGGATATGACTTCTTAGGATTCTTTGAATTTGGTTGCTGCTGGCCGGTTAACGCTTTCTTGGAAGAGTTTCCAAGATTAAGAAGACCAAGGTGTAAGAGTTTTTCTTGTTCTCTTATTAAAGAATCACAAAAAGAGTCAAAGGAAGGGGACTTGTAGTATGTTCCTTGAGAAATGAAGGCTTCCCTTGTAGAATGGAAGGTGGAAACAAACACAGAGTAGGCTGGTCCCAACTTAGTAAGAATGGAATAGATAAGGTTACTATCTTCTTTCTTAACTTTAACACCTTCCAAGAGATATCTAAGGGTCTTGAACTTGGACAAGAAATCTTCAATGCAAGAAAAATTATTATGGTCCAATGTAAGCAACTCATTTTCAAGTTGATGGGAGCTAAGTTCATTTTTAATCCCAAAAACTTTATTGATTTGTTTCATTGCTTCATCAGGAGTATCAAGTTCTGCAATATGGAATCTAAGATCTGGAGAAATAGACATCCCTATCAATCCACGTGCTTGATCTTGCCTATTTTCCCATTTAGCAGCCTTATCTTCATCCTTCGGTTTCTTTTCTTGGCCTGAGGCTATTCTGTAGAGACCTTTACTTCTAAGTAAATCCTCAATGTAGGACAACCATTGGAAGTAGTTGGTGCTGTCAAGGGTAACTTGGTATTGAATTTCCATTTCAAAAGAAACTAAAGCTAAAGATGCTGAAACTAAGTGTTCCAATGGATAGATCTCGAAAAATTAGGCTGGTTTGAAAAAAACGGCTCTGAAAACGGCTTCCGGATGAAGAAGTTATGGCTTTTTGAAAAAAAGTTGATGAAGTTGCCGACGAAGTGCGAGAATGTGCGGAAATGAAAAAGTCCGCCCCCACAAGATGGAGACTTGAACCCAAGACCTCTAGTCTCTTAAAATAGCTTTGAACCAATTGAGCTATACAAAAAATTTGAGAGAGAGAGAGAGAGGGGGGGGGGGGGGGGGGTGCTTTGGGTTGCGTGCTTGCTTTGAGAAAGCTCTTTTTCCCTACAAAACAAAAAAACACAAAACCCAACACGGATATGCAAAGAAAACGCACCTTATGGCTCGAAGTTAGCTTTAGCTGAAAAACTAAATATTTTCAAAAATGAACCTTGCGGCTCAAAGTTAGCTTTAGCCAGAAACTAAATATTTTTCTCAATGTTTTTGATTTTCCGAGATCACACTAAGGCATAGGGAAAATAGCATACACATGAGAAAAATCCTTCCTTTCTGTTTCTGATTTGCCCAGATCGCACAGAGTCATAGGGAAAAGAGCATACGTAGAAATGAAATGTATAGATTCGGTAATAAAAAAGGCTAAATAAACCGAAACCGAAATAAACAGAGAGAAAATAACTGTAAACTGCAAATAAACACTGTATACCTCTAGATCTTAAAAATGACGCAGCTAGGGCTACCAGAAACCTTTTTGCGTGAAATGAAAGGGGTTCCTCACTGGAACAGATGCTCCCAACACAACAGAGCAGTCCTCTCAGCCCGAAAGCAGTCAGAAACAGTAGATCTAGGAAATGCCAGTCGGATGCAGTTCTACCGGCTTCAGATTTGGATCACCAATGGACACGGCCCTCAAATAGCTCTGATACCATGTAGGAATTTACAGGGTAAGCTCCTCAGACAGAACACCAAAGGACACCGCTCACAACCAGATCACATATCAATACACCAGTATTTTTGACGTGGTTAAAACCCTCAAAGAGGGAAACAGTCCACAGCCTGAGCCAACGCAGCCACTTTAGGCAATTTATTAATAAAAGAATGAAAATTTACATATGCTTCTCTCATGCACGGATTACCCTAAAAATGACCCTCCATGCACTTTAAATAGAAATCATGGACCAATCGGGTGTCAAGCCATGGATCAAGTGTCGGTAATACTGAGGAGAGAATGAACCATCGGATCACTACTTATCGTGACCGTCGGATTGTAAGTTACAAAATGTACAAGGTAAAGAAACACACTTTACCTAACTCTATACCTAACTCTATACTAGACCAAGTTGTACTTAACTATTTCCTATGTGTCGGAATATCCTAACATCCCAGGTGGAGATAGTACTCGTTTTGCTGCTGCAAACAACCTTCTAGTGCCCTTTTGATATGTGACAAACACTGACACACTAGCAGTTTGTGTCTCATGAATCTGTTGTTGATGTGAAGGCCCTCCTACCTCATGAAAAAATGCTAGGGATACTTGAGGACCTGTAAAGACCTCATGTACAATGAAATCCTCCCATGAGATGTTTAGTAAACCAAGCTGATGCAAGACCACAATTTTGATTAGTGCAAAATGATATATGTTGTTATATTGCTGCTGAGGAGGCTTATTTTGCACTAAGGTGGTCATCTTCTCGATGTTCCGGTAAATGAAATAAGGGAGGTTCATCATCCTCACCCTAGTAAAGTGCATCAACAATCTAATATGATAGGCATACATATGAGAAAATCTGCCCTCATAGCTGAAATATCTAATTATGAGTTTCATTAAGGGAGCATATGTGTCCTGAAGATACTTGGAAGGAAAAACTCTATTGATATGTCTCTAAAAACTAGCTTTGATGTAAGGCTCATAATGATCTATGTCTATTAGCTGCCTCTTATACCATTTCTCACCTACATTTGGAATGCTGGTTGCTTGAGCAATAGTTTCAGGTGTCAAGGTGAATGTCACACTTGCCCAAGTGACTTAACCATTATGAAGATGGAGCACAAACAATCTGGCCAGCTCAAGGTGATACTTGACTCTCTCCACCATCTCACAGAACTGATAACAAGACTGGTGTTGAAAGCATGTGACAGCAAGAGGACAGGCCAACAGCTCGCCAAGTGAAGTAGGCTCCCCCCGATTATGTTTTCCACCCTTATTAGGCCTCCTTGGTGCATGCATTTATCTAGAAGAATCACTAACTGTATCCTCATCTCAGTCATAGGAAGAATCTGACTCCATGTTTGCCAATGTTTGAGTTTTCTTAGATGAGTATGAAGAGATTTTATGGTGTCTTTAGGTTTTTTGCTACCAAGGATATGAAGGTATGAGGGACTACGGAGGGAGTGTGTATGAGGGATTTAGGAATGTTGCTGACAGGTTTTTGAGGAATAGAAGGGTTTAGGGGAGGATTTTTAGAGTTTGGGAATAGCAATTAGGGTTTGGGATAATGGGATTAGGGATTTAGGGTTAGTTGTATAGGGATATGGGGAATATGGAATGGGTAGATGAGAATATAAAGATAGGGACAAAATGAAGTGAAGGAATGAGGGAATGAAGGACCGAGGGAGTGAAAAATGCTTAGGAGTGGAATGAGCAGCAAGAAATACAATTTATAAACCCTATGCAATTGTTTTTGACAAAAAAATTCAAGGAGGTACGGTTTCAATTTTTTCCCATTAAATCACCATAAGCACCAAGATAAACTCATTCATTGGCCATGAAGGAGTGACGACTTACTTGGATAGTGAGGAATTTAGCAAATTTGTGAGTTTGCAAGAGGTTGGGAGTGATTTCGAGCCTTGTAGCCCTGTGGGCCGCACCACCTCACAGGTGCGCCGCGCTCTCTCTATGCGTCGCGCCTGTTACAAATTTGCACTGCCAACTGTTGGCCAATGCATCATGCCAGATGAATGCGCTGTGCCCATGCCCTAGTGCGCCGTGCCTGAGTTTTCTCTTGTTTGGCACAAAACTCACTCTCTTGGCTCTTGGAAGACCAATACACTTGCTATCTTTCTCTTGAGGACACAAATGAACTTTTTAAACATGAAAAATAGTTTATATACATATAGTTTTGATTTTCATTTAGAAAAACCCACTCTTCTAATGTTTGCTTTTAACTTGCTTTAAAAGTCTGTTTTTGGACAGTTCGCTTTACTTTTGCCTTTGATGGACTAAATGCTTTGAATTTTTGTTCTTTTTTGCAGGTGGTGAAGTTCCAGAGGCTTGGAAAAGTGACCGGGGCTACCTCTAAAGTTATTACATATGGAACAAATGAAATTACATCAAATTTGTACATGAGAACATAAAAAACTCAGTTTTTCTTCAAAACGGGGTTTTGAGGAAAAATTAATCACTGAGCATGTGATTATGGAAATTATTGTTGCTGAAAATTTATTTGACCTCCTCATGTGTCTGATGACCATTATTGAGTGTTTTGAAGACCTTATTGATGAAACCCTAGACCTAATGAGACCTAAAACCCTAGCAATGACTTTTGTAAATTTAAAGAAAAAATTGACTGCAGATGGTCTAGATGTATGAAAATGGGCCAGCAGGTAAAGAACATGAGGAAAAATATATAATATACCGCTACCATTAGATGATCCATGACCCTAATGGAATGCAGCTGATCGAGTGAGACACCTAACATGCAATGCAACAAGAGAATTTGATCACTGATGGAGGGATGAAGATATCGACACTAACAAAGCCATGTGGCACAACATCTTATTCTCCTTGTTGGCTTTCACAAGCAATTTCTCCAAGTGAATGTTTACCCTCTCTAGCCATGATTCTCGGTCAGCCTCAATTTCTTGCTCAAGAGGTGTCAATTAGACTTTCCTTGTTTTTGTTGCTTGCCTATTTTCCCTTATGGTTTGCAACTCCATGATTGTTTGTTTATCCTCCAATTGCTTGTTCTATTGCTCAAGGTAGTTAATGATCCACTTAGCCCTCTCAAGATTAAGTTATAAGGCATGAATGTCAGCTTCTTTCTTTCTAATGACCTCCTTGAGTCTTGAGTTTTGGGAGATCAAATTAGTATCCTCCTCTTAAATCAAAACAAAATCTCTATCCTGACCTTTAGAAGTCCCTTCATCAAGCAATGATTGCTTTACTTTATCCAGTACATGTACTGCTGAAGAAGAAGGCAAAGTCCCTTTCACCCCAGGTGAAGATAGCATTTTCCTGTGGTCTGGTGAAGGAAACGAGACCCCTTCCACCCTAGGTTGAGATAATACTCGTTTGGAAACTGCAACTACTCTCCTTGTGCCCTTTTCATAAGTGAAAAACATTGGCATACTTGTAGTTTGAGTCTCATGAACCTCTAGCTAATTTGAAGGCCCTCCTTCCTATTGAAACACTAATGGGGTCACCTGAGGACTTTTGAAAACCTCATGTGAAATGAAGGTATCCCATGAAATATTCAACAAGCTTAGCTGATGCAAAACAACAATATTAATCAATGAAAAATGGTAAATGCTACTGAACTATTGAGGAAGAGGTTTCTTTTGCACCAGTGTAGACATCTTCTCAATATTTCTATATTTGAAATAGGGGAGGTTCATCATCCTCACTCTAGTGAAATGCATCAGCAATCTAACATGGTAAGTGTACAAGTGAGAAAACCTCCCTTCACAAGTGAAATATTTGATAATGAGCTTCATGAGTGGAGCATAAGTGTCTTGTAGGTATCTGAAAGGAAGGACCCTACTAATTTTCCTTTGATAACTAGCCTTGATGTAAGGCTCATAATGCTCTTTGCCCACAAGCTGTCCTTTGTTCCACTGTTCACACACATTAGGAATACCTGTTGCTGCTGAAATAGTTTCAGGTGTCAAAGTGAAAGAGACACCAGCTAAGTTCACCTGGCCATTGTGAAGATGAAGAACAAATAGCCTAGCAAGTTCATGGTGATCTTTCACCCTCTCCACCATCTCACAAAAATAGTAGAAAGACATGTTTAAAACATGTCATTGTAAGAGGACAAGCTAGTAACTCTGTGAGAGTGGTAGGCTCCTCCTGGATGTGTTTTCCTCCCTTATGTGGTTTTCTTGGTGTATGAACCTCTTGGGAAGAATCACTGACAGTTTCATCATCTCTCTCATATGCTGAATCTATTTCCATACTTGCAAATGTGGAGTATAGGATGATGAGTATGAAGAGATTTTCTCAAATATAGGGTGATTGTCGTTTCCTTTTTGGGATTTGAGAGGGTTACTTATAGCAGGACGGTGAATAAGGGTTTTGATGATGGCAGCAAAGTTTTAGGGAATGATATGGTTTGGGAAATGAGAATTAGGATTTGGGGAATAGTGGGAATTATGTATAGGGATTAGGGTTTGGTGATAGTGGGTAAGGTGAGTGTCAATGGGAGAAGAAAGGGAAAGGAATTAGAGAAATTTAGTGCAAGGGGATGGGATGTAAGAAAATAGTCACAAGGGATCTAAAAACAGCAAAAACCCTAGATAGTTTTGCAAGACAACTTTGAAACAACTAGGGTTTGATTTTTCAACATTCAAATCACCACTATGGATGACAAAATCTCTTGCTAGGGCAAATAGGAGGATGTACTTACTTGTAGAGAGGTTGTTTGCAAATTTGGAGGCTTGGAAAAGTAATGAAATTTGTTTTGAAGCGTGGCCAATAGATGCGCCGCGCCAACACCCAGGTGTGTAGCACACTTTCTATGTGTAGTGCCAATTTAATTTGTAGTTCAAAACCTGCGCCCAGTGCATAGCGTCAGTTAGGAGTGTCACGCTAGGGCCCAGGTGCATCGTACTGGTGAAAACTAGAAATTTTGCTGCAGTTTCCCTTATTTCTCCTCAAAGTGCAATTTTACCTCTTGCTCTCTCTCACTTGCACAAAATCAGGCCTTCCAAACACCAAAGAGAACTTTATATCATATTGACTTTAATTTTTCATTTGAAAAACCCATTTTTATAAAGTTCCTTTTCACTTTTCTTTAAAACCCTGTTTTTTGCAGTTTGGCTCCTTTTGTCTTTTGATGCACATGATGCTTGGATGTTTTTGCTTCTTTTGCAGTAGCTAGAATGCTGGAGTTGGCAAGGTTACCAAGGGCTATAGCTAAAGCTTTATTACATGTGGAAACATTAAAATTACCTAAAATTTGTACAAGAAATAGAAAAACTCTTTTTTCACCTCAGAACAAAGTTTTGAGGTAAAAACCCTTTATGGAGAAAATCATCAGTATAATTTGTGATTTTATGAACTTATTAGACATCCTCATGTGGTTGCTGACCTCTTATTGAGTTTTTGAAGACCATGGTAGCAAACCCTAGACCTAATGAGACCTAAAACTCTAAAATGACTTTTTCAAATGGAATGAAATAAAAATGATAGCAGATGACCTATATAGGTGAAAATAGGTCAGCAAATGAAAGGCATAAGGGAAATTGACAAAGAACCACCACCATCAGTTGATCCATGACCTAATGGAATGTAGATGATCAGATGAGACACCTAATATGCATGCAAAAATAGAAATTTGATCACTGATGGAGGGATGAAGATACCGACACTAACATAAGAAATGTGCATGATTCAACATTGATCTACCCGCTGCGAGGATCAATGGCAGGGAGAGCTTTCGCACCCCACTCGACCATTTCTTATTAATGCGATGGGGGAGGGGGGGTGGTGGAAAGAGGTTTTCATGGCGGACACCCCGCCCTCACATGTTTCCAACACATCACTCCGCATACCCCCCCCCCCCCCCTTCCTGCTCAAAACCACAAACAACTCACTAACCCCTCCCCCGCCCCCGCCTGCTCAAAATCATTAACAACTCACTACCCCCCCCACCCCCCCCCCCCCCCAAACCACTTTTGGTTTTCCTCCGCCAATGACTCTTTCACCCTACCAAAGCCATTATCCCTCAACTGATCTCGAGCTGACACCTCACATATACATTGCCTATTCCTCCCATCCGTTACCCCATTACATGCTTATTTCCCTATTTATCATGCCCGTTATGTCCACCTATTGCATCCCCTATCCTATGCATTAAAAGCTGCTACGGCTCAATAAATCCGTTACCCTTTCCAGCATCTTATAAATAAAACAAAACCTTCCTTTTTGTCACTTTCTTCTGATTATTTTCAATTGTTTTCAGGTTTACAATGTTGCAGAACTCCTTGCCTTTTAATGAGTCTGTCACTTATAACCAATTTTATTCTTGTCTGCCACCATGGCCCAATAGAAAACTAAGAAGCAAAGTACAAAGGAAATTACTGCTACCCCAACCCATCTTGACCTTGACCATATCCTGCTGGTCGATTAACTATTCAAAGTTGCAGAAGCCATGTGTGAGTTTGATTTTCATGAACTACACTTTTGGCTTAAACATAATTATCTCGACCAACAAGATCCGTTTAGGTTTTGGGAATCCTGTTATCTTTCTATAGTTTCCCAAAGACACATGAATTGCCTAATATTACTACTTGGTGTCAAGCCAAGTATGATCCTGTGAAAAGGACAGTCATGGCTCAGAATGGAGACATTCTGATAAATATTTCTACTCAAACCATAAATGAAATTCTCTTACTTCCTCACATTGACTCTTTGACTCAGTTTTCACCAGCAACACTTATGGATTTATACCATAAGTTAACCTTCCCACAAAGAACCCAAATATTTGAAATCGTTTTTCTTGAGGATGTAGAATTGCCCAAAATAAATCCACCTTACTCATTTTCCATCTTTCTTGAAGCCTCCATACATTGCATTTCCTTGCTATCCTATTTATTAGGATACCCTGATCACCAATCCATTGATGAGGTTATCCTTGTTTTCTTATCCATATTTAATATATATCAACAACCAACATTCATGTATAATTACAGCCAATTCTTGACTGATAAAATATATGAACAAGTCATGAACGTCACTGTATAGGGAGTGTTCAATTACATCTCTGTAATTGTCCACGTGCTTCTTTTTCAATACGGTGATTTTTTAGCTATCAAACACAGCAAGTAGGATGAATAAGGAGAGAATCAATTAGTGATTCACTGGATAGAAATGACCAGGACAACTTCTACCACCTCATCATTTGCAGAATTTATAGATACATTCATACATCCATTAGCATAGCTCCTTAATAGTCAAACAAAGCCCAGGATTGGGGATGAAATTAAGAGGATCCTACACTTAAGTGAACAAACCAAAACTGGTGACTAATATTTATACCAGAGCTACACTAAGATAAGAATATATGGTTGTCATCTTGAACCTAAATATGTTCCTTTGAGAATATTTTCTCTCGAATATATTAGGCAGATGATTCACATGGATGAGCTACTTTTTGTGTCAGGTAAAATTAAGTTTTAGTTCAAGCTTAAATCACAAATTGGGTTATTTATTTAAAACACTAGATCAACTGGTGTTGAGGCATATATCTTATTAAGAAAGATGAATTTCCAGCCCGGTTTCACCTGGTCCTATGATCCTTTTGGCATCATTTCTTCTTTAAGGGTTAGTTTCAAGATGACTCCTTATAACCATACTCCAAGGCCAAAAATTGAAAAATTTATGAATCAAGAAACATGGATTGATGGGACTCTTCAAGAAGCGGATGAGAAATTTGTGTATACCCCACTGAACAGACTCGAGTTTCTCAAAGAAAGAAACAGAAAAGGATGAGAGAGGAACTTCATCCACTGAAGAGGTTCTCAAAGGATTCATTTTTCAACAAAAGAAGGCTAAGGTCAGCTTGGTCACATTATCAGAATAGATTCCACCAGTGATCATTGGTCTTGGAGATGCAAAAGTGTCTACATCAACAAGAGTTAGTCCTTCAACCATTCCTCCCACAGTTATTGCTTCAACCACTCCTCCTACATTTTCACCTTCTAGAGAGCCTCTATAAATTATTCAGTCAACAGGAACCAGAATGCAAATGGCTTTCTTACAAGCCCAAATTCCATTTCGTAAATCACCATCTGGTTAAAAAATTACTGTGTTTTCATTTGATACTAGTCAAATTCATCCAATTGACTAGATGGATATGCACAGACAAACTGGTGAGATGTTGTTTTATACTATGACAACTACAACCCTGTCTCTTTCTAAACTTAGGACTTCCCTGTCAAATGTTCAATCCCAACTTAAGTTAGAAAATATTTCTTCTCTAGATAAAGACAACATAATAGAATCAATAGAATAATTTATGATTAAAGTGGGATATGATCCCAAGGATGTAAAAGATGCAGAGCTACTCATTAAGAAGAAAGATGCATACATTGTTGCATTGAAGAAACAATTGAAGCTGCCTTCAACAGAAGATCCTCTAACCAAGGATATGGTAGAAAGTTAGAAACAAAAGGAGGATATGCTCAATCTTATCATTGAGAAGAATATATAGCTGAAGGCAATGGAATATTAGATTGAAGAGCTATTGAAGGGGACTAACTGTCAAACCCTGGATATTTCTGTCAAGAGATTTCAATTCAAAATTTAATGTTTTAAATCAGAAAGGGTTGCCAGGATTAGTAGGTTTGAATGATAAATTGATTAGATTAGATGATTATTGTAATGGATTATATGTTGTGGCAGTAGACAGAACCAAATTTGTAGGGGTTAAAGGACAGATAACAAGGAAGGCTTTCCTAGAAGCCTTGGAGTATGATTTAACAATCTTACATGAAATCAAAAACTTGTTTCACACCAAGCCTAATCTGAGAGATACATAGAGGTGGATGAAAAATTTATAAAGACAATAAATATAGAAATCCCAAGTGAACAAAGATGGGATCAATTGTGTGGAACAATTAAGTAATTTCACATTTTTAACAGCAGAACAACTCATCAGTGTTTTCAGGACAACTCATTTTTCAAGCGAGATCATCAATAGATCCCCAAAAGGATAGAGCCACCACTTCAACAATTTTTCAGTTCCTATTATATTGTTCTATTTTTGTAATTTTGTACTATTTTGGTATTCTATTCCGAACATATTGTAGATCTTTTGCAAAATTTTGTATAAATAACTCCCTCTTTGAGTTATTATGGGTTGAACCCTTGAACAAGTTATCAAGCAGAATTATACTAAGCTAGAACATTTTTGAAAAAATAAAAGATTGTGGATTTACTTCATATGGTCTATCTTTCAGTGAGTTGCATTTCATCTCTTCTATTCATTATGTTTTCTTCATATAAATTAAGTCTTTTTCAGTTATAAGATTTAAAATTTAATTGAATTTCAGTTTCATTTTGAATCCTCTGTGAAGTTGTAATTTAAACAAGAGAATAATTTACAGAACTATTTGTTATTGTAAATTCCTCTTTAAATATAAATTACATTAGATCTCTGTAATATTTTAATTATATTCCGTTGATTAAGAAATCATTATTTTCTAAATTTATTCTTCTAAATGGTTAAATATTCAGTTTTAATATCAAATCAATTATACCTCTCCATACTCTACTTCTCCATCACATTAAAATCAAACTAACCATGTGCAAATAAAGAACAACCTTTTATTTTACTTAAGAATCTATCTAAGTTTAAAGCACCTGTTTATAAAATAGTTCACTAGTCATCCAATCATTCAAAACAAAAAAACATTATAGATGCTTTGGCATAACTAATTGACCTTAGGTTATCTCAAAGGACAACATCAGATTGACGCCATTGCCGAGGAGCAAAGGATTGAAAGTTAGATTTTCCCTGGGGCAACGATTTACCCTTTCCTTTAAGGTGAATAAAGGATGGGATAAAGGTCAAAATCTTTCACTTGGTGATTACACTAGTCCAAGTTGCCTCCTTTTAAGCATACTAGATCACATTCCGATTCTGAGATTGTTAACCCTCTACCAGATCAAGAAAGACTTATTAGGGGAGGTTCTTCAAGGAGAAGACATAAAACCTCTTCTTCTTCTTCAAATTTACACCCTGAAGACATATCATTTGTAGATCCTTTTTCATTTGTGCCATCCAATCCTGATTTGACTGAACTACCTCCTAGGATTTCTGAGCTCCATTCAAGAGGAGTAGATCTTCTGTCATCCTTTTTAATACAATCACTTGAGTCATATCAAATCCCATCCATTCCTATAAAATCACCTTCATCTGAAGAAGAATTGGGTTTACATTTACCTAAATTCAAACCTACAGACTTCATTTCTCCAACTCCTTATTCTATTCCATCAACTTCTACTAATCTTGAAGAGACATTTTCTGTCTATTCAAATCCATTGTTTGATAATAAGGAAGACTTTCCATTATGAGTTCTAAAGTTGGTTATCAAAACCCCTTGGAAATCTTTAAGGAGGTCTACTCACTCTTTTTCCCTTGACATATTAATACCCCTACCGACTCCTCTTCATCGCCTTCATCTTCAACATCTTCCTCTTCCTCATCATCATCTACTCACTCAACCTAGAATCCTCCTACCAATATGGTTTTTCGACCCATTGTGCAAGAAAGGTATGTTGCTCTAGTCCTCCCTGGAAACTTGGCAAATTTTCCTAATAGATATCTAAAGAATTTTCCAAGATTTAATGGAGAAACAAGTCCCTCAGCAAAGGATCATGTATCTTACAGGGAAAAGTGTCTATATAGAACTGCTCTATCCCACTAAGGTGTGACAGATGCCTTAGAAACAAACAGAGAAAAACTACTTTTGTTTTTCCTTTATGAATTATAGATAGAGAGGAACAGAAAGACCAACCTCTGTTTTGCGCTAATCCTTCGATTCGATCCCTCTCTTCTTTGATAGTCCTCAGCTACCTGCTCCCTTGCATGCCCAACTTCACAAAGTACCTATAAGATCACAGAAGCATAGCACTATACAAAGACATGGATCTATTTCCATAAACAATCTAGGATCAGATGTAAATTGACCATACAAATGTAACAAGCATCAATGATACAAAAGCATGGAGGAAAACTCAAATAGTTTTTATTGATAAACAAGAAAAGATCCGGGAGGAGTTACAACCAGTTGTTTTGACCCAACATCAACCTCCTAGAAAAAAATCCCCTCTTCACCTCAAACAAAGCTTAGATCACCCAACAATCAGATGTTTGTCTCTAGAAACCAACAACAATTCCTTACAATATGCAAAATTCCAGCCTCTGGATATCTGGGATGAGGGATCCATATATAGATATCTGTAAGGGGGATGAGTCAGCTTGTGATTTGATTAGTGCCTTCTCTCTAATAGTTCTTTCTTCCACTTGGAGACTGAAGGCCTCTTACTCATCCTTGGTCGAATTCAGTGAGGCAAGTGTCACAGGAGAAGATTCTGGAAGCTTCCATTGTCTCTCCACCTCGCAGAATGACACTGCCATTTGTCATTTCTCGCCCATCGCACCCCACAGAAGGGACTTTTGAAATGCAACGCACCCTCACAGTGTATTTAGGTGAGATGCAATGCACTTAGCCAGTGGAGCAGCTGTAATGATCCTATTTTGACCAATTCTGAGCAGTTTCTCATGGAGAACTTCTGGGAGAGGCTGTAATCTGTTTACCTTGTTCCTTTAGGGGTTAGAACAAAACTTTTAGGGACTTAGGAGCCCTTGGTTTTTGGACATTTCATGCTTGTGGTTGCAGGGAACAAAAATGTCTATAACAGTTGCCCACTAAAGTATGAGGCCGTTAACCTTTTGGTGTCGAGTGAAATGCTTTATTATGAGGATCCGAAGTTCTTTCAATGCTAGGAGGAGACTTGTAATAAGACACAATACAATACATTATCTTCATACTATTTTCATGATCTACCTGAGGCGGGCATTCCCATGCTCAGCTTTATAAATTCATTTTCATGTACATAGGACAGACAATCGTCTGAGTGTAGACTGATGATTCTGATAGGGCCATCATCCTTTTGAGTGGATGATTATCTGTGCAGCAATGATGTACATTTAATGTCTTTATTTCCCTGAATATATATCGCAGCCCGGATGGATGAAACTAGATCCAGAGTCTTCAATCTCGTCTGATCTTCACTCGAAGTACAAGTCGATCCATGTGAGAAATGTTCTGAAGTCGAACACGGAAAGACATTGCCTGATTACCAGTCAATGATGTAAACTGTTAACAAGCGTGAGAAGAATCACTGATAATGATAATGACCCTCAAGGTACTGCAGTACAATTCACGTGGTGTGAATAAAGGACTTGGCGTCGAACACCACGCAAAATCTTTCGGTCGAAGGCCATTGATGTAAACCTTTCGCCGGAAGTGAGAAACTTGCCATTGAGGCATGTAAGCTTCAAAGTACTAAATGGGGTGTTCCTAGATCAACTTCTTGGATAATGAGCTGATGTCGACAAGAAGTGATCCGTCACAGGAGGGCCTTAATGAATCCCACATCAATGACATGGAACGGAGCAAATGATTTTAATGGAGGTGAAAATGGTCTGGTGATATAAGGTTCAGGGTGGCAGTCATGAAAGAATGGAGTATAATGTATGGTAGTGGGTGAGACACAGGTGAATTCACTGAATGACTTCTCTTGAACATATCGGCGACACTGATGTGATGGTTTGGTAGCATTAACCCCAAATGTGGATGGTATGGCGTGACCATGGAGATGTGACCGATGAATGAAACAACCCAACCCGACTCGGACACGGAGTGGAAGTGTCATGTTCAAGAGCGACTTGCTACCAATAAAGTTTCTTTGAGTTTTCTTCCCAATTTTCCCCAGTCATTGCTGACCAGTACCTCTTTATTTTTGTCAAGCTTGAGGAGGATAACATGTGCTTGTTCTATAATTTGCCCTTCGGGCAAACCCATCGCTATGTTTTAACGAGCCTAGCGATAGTGAAACTCATTCTCGTCTATAGACAAGTTTGTCGCTATTAATCTTTTTAACGAGTTTAACGACAAAGATAATTCGGTCCTTTTCAATTTTAGAGAGTCTGAAAAGGAACGTAAAGATAACTCCAAAATTCCTTTTTCGTCATCTAATCCCTTAAGTCCAAAAAAGTATAAAACAATACAGAAGGGATGAATTTTCGATACTTTTAACGAGCCGAACAAAATAAGTGCTCGATCTTTTTGTGTAATAATCCCTCAGGTCCAAAAAGATTAAAATCTAGAGGAGGGATAACACTTCCTATCCCTTTAACGAGCTGGAGAGGCCAATGGCTTAGCAATATTTTCATATTTTACGAGTCAGTTGAAAAGAGCTTAAAGGAGACTCGTCTTTTGAGGAACGAGTGATAAAATGGGTAGCAGCTGATTCTAGGTAAGGTTTGGAATTTTCCAATCATGGCAGTGTCACAAGGATGGCTAGTGAAATCACTCTTCGCAGCTGTTCCTCAAAATAGGTAAACAATCAAATGGAGGTGAATGATCAGCCAATGAAAAAGTGGAGGTGACGGTGCAAACATGACCAAGGCTTTAATGGCTAAAGTACTACATTCACGATGGTTATTTGCCTGGGAATAGTTCATTTTTTAATGAGCTTAAACACGGGTGGAGACATTTGCTCATGTCTTATGTTTATTTTTTAACGAGCTTGAACTATGTGCTAAAACTGCTCGATTGAATGGTCCTTTTCTTATTTTACCATAAATAGCTTTGTCCTTTCAAAGATTGTACTGTATTTTCAATTGCTTCATCAAACTAGTCAGAAATGAACAATATATGCTTGAAAACGAGTTAGAACACCAATATTTTACTTTTAACTATGTAAAAAGTAATGAAAAAGCGTTTTTACCTCTCATTTTACCATTTCTTTTTAACTTTGGTTTGTTGGAGATTTGGAGGTGCTTTCCCCCCTTCATTTTCATCAGCTGATTTTGGGAGATTCTGTGGACGATTCTCGGTGCCGTCTGGACCAGGTAGGAGCTAAACCTGAGCTCTTTCATTTCATGGTTTCCATTTTGCCTTTTGAGCTTGATTCCTAGCTTTTCTAGGCCCCTGGGGTTTGAAAAGCTCGTTCTGCCTTCAGCGCACCCTCTGTGTATCGAAAGGTGCATTGAATGTTGGCCATTGTGAAGGCCATCTGACATGCAACACACCCAGAGTACTGCTGCAGGTGCGATGGGCGCAGAGAAGGAATTCTGTGCACAACTTTTGATGGAAATTTTGCCTGTTTCTTGCCAAAATCAGGATCTAACTCTTCTCTTGTTTGTTTTTCAGAGATCTTTGGAGCAAGATGACCATTACATGGCGAGAACATGAGCATGAAGAAGAGGACATGCTTTCCCTACATGATCCGGTTACAGTAAATGCACTACGGAACTGTGGCTTGCTGAAGTTTTTCCGCATTTCTAGCATGAGACAACAGATCAACTTACTGCAGTATTTGCTCGATGCTTGGGATCCTACCAGCCAGGTTTTCCAGATCAGGGGAAAATCTATCCCCTTGACTGTAGTAGACATCTATTTCTTGACTGGCTTGTCGAGGCAGGGTGCCCCCATCTCTTTATCAGGTTCGGCCCGAGGAGGTGACTCAGTGAGAGATTATGTTCGCCGGTACTGCAGAGAAGGATCTCAGCCGAGTAAAGACGGCAAGATCATCATCCGTGATGTTACTGACAGGTCCCTTAGGACTTTTCTGTTTACTTTTGGTAGGATGGCTGGTGGTGCGGCTCTTCATGTAGCCAACCGATCTTATATGCAGTATGCCTTGGAATGCCTCCAACCGAAGTTGTTCAACTGGTGCGACGCAGTACTTCTTGTGATGAAAGAACAGTTGACCAAGATAAAGAGCGGGAGGTTGAAGAACTTTGGGTATGGTTTTACTCTGACCGCCTTTGCCTTGGAGAAGATACCACTGATGCAGCCGCAGTACATTGCACTTGATTTACCTTCTCCTACTGAACCACATATGCAGAGATGGGTTGACCACATGTCTAGGCATGCTGGCCAGTCTCAGATTTCATTTTCTGATACCTTCTTTAGGTGTTTTGACCGTCAGGAGATGGTTTATTCTGAGTATCCATACGCTGGCATGGACTTCCGAGGTGATCCAGATTTGGTACTGTCGGATGGTGAACAGTGGGGCGCCATTGGTAAAAAAAAATTGACAATATTCCTGTTTATCGTTTTTTGTTTATAATGTCCATGTGCTTTATTCTATCAAGACTTTAATAAAACTCATGTGTACAAGCAGATGTTGGTCCTGTCCGTCCAGCAGTTCGCCTGAGAGTACCAGCTGCTGCCCCAGCAGGAGAGGCTATCGGAAGGGCTATCCTTCGTGACCTTGACATGGCCGAGACTCTCACGGCATTATAGGAGTAGGTTGAGGGCCTCACTCTTGGTATTCCAGATGTGAGGACTGACGAGCTACCTTTGAGGTTACAGCGGCATACTACTGGTGTGCCCAGACGATGGACTCGTCTCTTACGCATGATCCCACAGGCTGTGACTTGCTATCACGAGAATCATTAGACTAGGGTGCCCCCTAGCATTTTGAGTTTTTTGGTCATTTGACCGATTTTGTCTTGGTTACAGAACATTATGTGTAAACCATAAACAATTATATATATTTTTGATTTTCGGAGTTTTATTTTGGTTAAGTTACATGATCCAGATGTAAGCATTGATGGTATGTTTCTTTTTATAAATGTTGTAAATGTCTATCTATACATAATTTTCTAATGAGTCCGTTAATGTGTTTAAGTTTCTGGAAATGTGTTGATATTGAATAAAATCAAATTGTCTTTCCAAAATCTTAACCCTTAGGAACATGCAATAAATAGCTGGGTTCCGGATGGAATAGATACCAGTGAGTTGTAGTATTACGAGTTGTGAGTCTAGCGTGACAATCAGTCGGCATATACCATGTGTGATGCCATCAGAGAGAAGTTCTATCAATGCGCTATATTCAACAATGTTATTTGTTGATCGACCAATACACACCCCTCTGAAACTTACTAAATCACCGCTTGGATCAAAAATAGCCCAAGTTGTGGAAGATAGGTTCCGCGAACTACGACTTGCTCCGCCGGCATATCCAACACATGACTCCAATAGGTTTGACATCTGCAACAAATGTAAAAATTGGATTACTTGACAAAAATAAACACTTTAGCGAAAACAAAAACATAACAAAAGCATACAGGTTACCATTACGCATAGTAATGCTTGAGGTACAACCCATTACGAGGTTGCGCCCGTGGAATTCCGTCATAATCCATTAACTCGTAGGCTCCTTTTGCTAACACTCGTTTAACAATATAGGGGCCCATCCATAAAGACTTAAATTTACCTGCTCCCAATTTATCGGATTCTTGATCGTAAAGTAAGACCAAGTCACCTTCTGAGAAGACACGGGGTTTGACATTTTTGTCGAACTGCGCCTTGACTCGTTTCTTATGGGCTTCATTAGCCAAAGTGGCATCACGAAGGGTTTCATCCAATTGGATTAATTCCAAGAAACGAGATTCTTCTTCTGAAGTTTTGGGGAGGAGATCAATTGCGAGTTTGAGAGACGAGATTTCACACTGGATTGGTAAGACCGCTTCGAGACCATATACCAGTTGGAAAGGTGTGAACTCGGTTGCATTCCTTACCGATGTTCGGTAAGCCCACAAAGCTGAGTACAGGATTAGGTGCCATCTTCTTTTGTGAACTCCAATCATCCTTTGCAGCATGCATTTCAGGACCTTGTTGATTGCTTCAACTTGTTCGTTGGCTTGCAGATAATATGGTGTAGAGCTGTCGTGAGACAACCCTAGTTTGGCAGCTAATTCGACCATCATGTGATTGCGAAGATGCGATCCATGATCTGTGACTATAGCCTGTGGCATGCCAAATCTGGCGACTACATGATTGAAAAAGAAGAGGGCAGCTGTTTCACCAGTATTATCTAATGTAGACATCGTCGCAGCCCATTTGATAAAATAGTCAACTGCAACTATGATATACCAATGCCCCCCATTCGAGGTGGGGTTACATGTCATGAAATCGATGTCCCATTTGGCGAATGGCCCAACAACAACTATTGGCTACAGAGGTGCGGGTGTTCTTCTGGTTTTGCTATCAAAAATTTGACAAGCATGGAAACTTCTGACTGCGGTTATGCAATCTTTGAACATTGTTGGCCAGAAGTATCCTGCTCGTAAAATTTTTTGTGTTGTAGCATATCCAGATTGATGCCCCCCACACGCACCTGAATGACAATCATTCAGGACTTTTTCGGCCTCCTCATGGGTGAGGCACCTTCTCAGAACTGTATCGATACCACGACAGTAAAGTGTATCACCGACGATCATGTAGTCTTTTGCTTGGTATCGAATACGTTTTTGTTCAGAGTGGGAGGTGTTTGGCCTATATTTTTGGGTTTGGAGATAAATGATTATATCCCCATACCACTCATTGCTTGTAGATATCAGAAACAAATTTTCTTCCACGATTGTATCTTCGGATGTTTCATTGTTGGACGATGATGGGAGATCGCAAAATAATTCTGCGAAAACTAGAGCTTTCTTCGACTTGGATTTTACAAATTCCAGATCAAACTCTTGTAGGATTGCTATCCATTTTGAATATTTGAACCCCAACAACTGTCACGACAATATATAAGTCATGGGGTTGCAATCTGACAGAATGGTAGTTTTCCGAAAGAGGACATAGTGTCGAAATCTCTGTATCGCTTGAACAACTGCGAGGGCTAGCTTTTCAACGTAAGAATATTTGCTTTCTGTATCATTTAAGTTTTTACTTAAATAATATATAGGATGTTCAATTCCATCGACTTCTTGAACTAAAACCATTGCGATGGTCGTATCTACTACAGCCAGATACAGGTTAAAATCGTTTTGATAATCAGGAGCGTACATTAATGATGCTTTCATTAGGGATTCTTTTAAAGCATCAAAGGAAGCTTGCGCTACCTGATCCCAGACAAAGGGTACTTCCTTTTTCAAAAGACGTGTATAACCTTTAGCAAGTTCGGCGTAATTTGGAATGAACCTCCTCAGAAAGTTTGCTTTCCCTTGGAGTTTCTGAATCTAAAGCAAATTCGAAGGTGGAGGCAAATTTATGATTGCCTGGACCTTACATGGGTCGAAACGAATCCCGTCCTTTGAGACTACAAAGCCAAGCAAATGACCAGAACTGACGCAAAATACACATTTGTATGGATTGAGTCGTATCTTGTAGTGTCGGCAATGTAGAAATATCGCTCTTAAATGTTGTGGGTGATCATACCGCTTTCGCGAATGAGCCGGAAGGTCGTCGAGGTATGGTTGAACGATGTTTTTGATGTCTTGGAAGGCATAATTCATTGCCCTCTGAAATTTCGCCCCTGCGTTCTTTAAACCAAAGGGTGATTTTCGATATGCGAATGTGCCCCACGGACAAATAAATGCAGTCTTTGACTGGTCCTGTGGGCGGATATTTATTTGATTATACCCAGAGAATCCATCCATGAATGAAAAGACTTCACATCTGGCGCATTCATCAATTATTTGGTCGATGAAGGGTGTAGGGTAGTTGTCTTTTGGACAAGCTTGATTTATCCCTATAATCGACGCACACTCTAATTGTTCCTTATTTTTTCATAACAGGGACAATATTCGATACCCAATTGGTTAGAGGAACCGGGTAGATGAAACCAGCATGGAGAAGTTTTTCAACTTCTACCTTAATGGCAGCGGCTTTCTTGGGGTGCACCTGCCTTAGCCATTGTCGTACTAGTTTGACATCTAGATACATCTTAATTTCGTGTTCAAATATACTCGAGTCAATGCCTGGCATTTCACTGTATGACCAGGCAAAGACATCTCTGAATTCGTGAAAAAAAGCGTTATGTATTTCCAGTTCTGAAGGAGAACAACATTTGCCAACATAAATATTCTCTACAACATCTGTTTTGGTCGAGATATTTATGGCTATAGTCTCTTCAATGTTGGACAAGTTTCACTCGGAATCCACCGTGTTTACAGTACTTGATAGGAAATCAAAGACTAAAGGATGATAAAGGTCATCTTGAGTATCTTCTCCACAATCTGAGAGAAGGGAACGATGGTGGGAATCATTCCATGGTGCCCCTTCAATTACCATTGATTGGAAGATTCCTTCGTCGATGACATGCAGTTGCGACCAAGGATCTGAAGGGGTAACATATTCTTTAGACCTGTCTATCCAAACGCTTGATGAGCGTTGATTTGGGTTTGCTTCCCATGTTAGGAACATTGATTGCTACAATATTTCGGTTGGGCTTAGGGGCAAAACCATTGCATGATCTATGTCGATATCGTTTTCTGAGATCTTTTTAGAAGATATCATGTTGCAGGTTCCTATCGACGCTACTTCCGCCAGGTTGATTGGAGGTGGAAGGGCGAAAGTTCCCATTAGCATAGAATCTTTTAATAGGCCTACTCCAATATTTTGAAGCGAATGGGGGCTTCCATGGATCATGGGAATGCTTCCTGTAACTTGAGAACCATTAGGGAGGAAGTTTTGTTGATCGACGATTGTAATCCCTCCTTTGAAGGGGAATGCAATCTTCCTAAAATAGGTCGACACAACAGCCGCCATAGCATATATCCATGGCCTTCCTAGTAGGATGTTGTAATCAAGATTTCCATCGATTACTTCAACATCTATTTCTACCATTTTCCCTCCTAGTTCAACTTTCAAGTTAATTAGAATACCATATGGGGTATATGTCCTTCCGTCGAATGCTTTTAATGTCGTCGAAGATCACGACAAGGTTGGAGATCCTAAATTTTTCCAGCAACTCATCGACATAATGCATATAGATGCCCCCTCATCAATAATTGTTCGATGAACAGTTTTGTTGAGGGCTTTCACTTGAACAAGGAAAGCTAGTTGAGCCGGTAATTGAGGATCGTATCCTTTATGATTGAAGGATACAAGATTGGAATCTTTTGGGTCTATCCCACCAATGGCTGATAATAAAGCCTGCCTTTAGGATGGGCAATTCTGTAGTACTTCAAGAGACGACATAGCGGATGGTGATTGTGCCAAATCTTCCACTATATTATAATATTGTGTCGCTCTAGTGCGGGGATTAAACGTCGACTTGTGTACTACTCCCTTTGGTGGTTTTATTGTCAATTCAGGAATGATGGGTGGCGCAACTTCTGTCGAAGTTGTTGTCGAACTACTAGGTTGATATTTATCCTTGTTGTTCGACAGCTGTGGATTCCCATAATCTTTGTTCCTTGTCGATATCAAAGCATCATTTTGCTGTTTTGAAACCGACAACATTAGCACTTGAGACGGGTAAGCATTTTCAATTTCAACCAGATTTGTTCCTGGATTTGGAAACGGATCAGTTAACACTGCGGAGGTTTTCGAATTCTTGAAGAATTTTTTAACCTCAGCTCTGTGTGGACAATTTGTGGTACAATGATCTTCATCGCATATGAGACATGGATTTTTTGGTTTCCTATCTCCAGGAGGGTTTGAAGAAGATTTTTCAGGTGATGACTCCTCCTGTTTCTTCTTCTTCCCTTTGCCTTTCTTCTTGCTCTCTGGTTGTTTGGTTTCTTTGCCTTTATCTGTCGATACGACATTTACTTCCGAAGCAAGAAGTTCATGTTTTGCATTTTGGCTTGAAATCTTACGGGCCTTTTTGGATGTAGCCTTTGTCGATTTCGTGTCTGTTGTGCCAATCACGCCATCGCCAGCATGAGAGCCATTGTTCGATTTAGGAGAAGAAGGAATTGAGAATTTCGGTCTAGGAGCGTCAGGTATTTTATCGTAGAGTGTGCCAGACTAAGTGTAAATCAAGTCTAGATATTGCGCACGAGTGATAACTTGCTCTTCTGTTACGACTGCCCCCTTTGCCACATCTTCCGTGATGGAAGGCAGTAATGACTTGATAAACCATTCAGCTAAGAGCTGATCGGGGACATAGGTTTTTACCATCCTACGACAATGTCGCCACTCATGTATATGATCAGATATGTGAGTGGTCGTTGTCTGCTTGAAGTTGGTAAGAAGTTCTGTTCCCGTTTCGTACCTTATTGGTAACTGAAAATGGGTTAAAAAGGTTGTGGCTAGGGCACTGAAGTTGTCGAACGAAGCTCTAGGCAATTCGATGTACCATTTTGCCGCCGGACCCGTTAACGTCCTCTAAAAGAGGCGAAGTCTTATCGAATCATCATTTAGGGTGTTCGATGAACACCATAGATGAAAGGTCATCACGTGATTTGATGGATCTTCACCCGGATTTCCATTAAATTTATGAATATCTGATGGAAGTTTATGCGGAATCGCTGGCCACCAAGGGGCGTAAGCGATTGGATCGTTTGTTAACCGATTTAAATCAGGTAACTCTAAAGTTGCCACAAAGGGTAACTGCTGATTCAGGTTAGGTGAAGCATACCCAGGATAAGATGGGATTGCCTGAGCAATTGGTCTTTACATACCGGCATAATGCATTTGATGCTGGTATGTTTGGTAAGGTTGGTGGGCATGACCATTGTAAAATGGTTGATTTTGACCGTTTTGAATGTACGACTGTCCACTATTAGCAAAGATTTGTTGCTCAGAACCTTGGTATACTTGCTGGAATTGTGGTTGTTTGTATTGTACTAGCCATGGTTGTGAAGCCATGTGTTGTTAATCGATACTAACAGTTTGACCAAGATGAGGGGTAATTGTACCCGTCTGAACCTGTGTCATTCCACCAGTCGGCGATTGTGGTTGAGTCGCATGGTCAAGGGTCTATTGCATTACAACCTGAGAAACCTGAGGTTGGCATACAACAGGCATCGCTTGGACTTGTGACACCGTCACAATAGCTAGCGTAGTTGGGATATTTGACATAGGTAAGCATTGTTGCATCGAGTATACAACTCTTGGTTGTTGAGGTAGTATAGGTACCCAACCGCTTGACGTAATTCCAGTATAACCTGAATGTTGTTGTGAACTCCCGTATGGATATCCTCTCGGAAGGGATAATGAAAGGGTATACTGCCCCCCATTTGGTGGTAATCTAGAACTCAAGGGAATTGTTTGCCCTTAGGGCCGGACTACCCAAATTGACCTCCAAATGGATCAACTTGTTGAGACTCAACATAAGAGTTTCCGGACATTATTCCGGATGAACAAACAGGAACAGACCATACTGTTGAAATAGCCCCTGAGTGGACTCCTTCTAGCGGTTGAGAGTTAGTTGGGACAGATGGTATACCAGCGAACATTGTAGGAGTTATAGCACGGAGTTCTGTCGTCGTTGTGTTAGACGACACAATCCTAGATGTTGACGGTTGTTCAGACATTTGTAGTCTATCCAAAAGGTTACCTAGCGATTATACAGGAGCTTCCATTGGTGGTAGACTAACTTCTGATGAAGAAGGATATAGAGTGACCCCGACTCCAAATTGCGTTGGAGTACTTGTTGGAGGATCTTCTACAATTTCTTCTATGGAAATCAGACCAGGTCGAAGGGGAAGACCGTTAGGTCCGTAGAATATTTCTGGTGTCGAAGAAGGTGTGAAATCGGCAGCGACAGATGTCTGAAGAGCAAGACTCTCCGAACCGGTTGTAGATGGAACTGGTTTGGTAACACAAGTGTTTACTCTCAGGCTAGGATCAGTATCACTGTCCTTCTGTGGCTGCTGAACTTCTTCTGTAGAGGCAGGGATTCTAGAAATGTTTGGAGTAACCGGAGTCTCTGATGTCATTGGAACACTTGTTCTAAATTTAATAGGATATTTGGAACCGGTTAAACAAGTTCGCTTTGTCCGTACTGGCTTTGATTCCGGAGACAAAGACGGTTGAGTTGTAAGCCTCCACGAACGATGGGGTTTCAATTGACTTTCTTCCACGATTGCGGATTACTCGATCAACTAAAATAAAGGGGAAGTATGTTTCCGAATTAAATGAATTTTAGACGCTTTGACACAACTTGCTTTTTTAGCTTTTAAGAGTCGATAAAAAACAAAAGATGACTCTAGTCTCCTTGTATTTTTAATGAGCCTGAAGTGACAAGTGCTCAGATGGACCTTTTCCATTAAGGAGTCTGAAAAGGAACGAAAGGGACTGCTCTGGAAGTCTAGGTAGAGGGAGTACCAAAGCAATCGCAAAACTGCAGAATACGTTTTACGGTACGACAGTCAATCTTCCCGAATGCTGTGTTCAGTGCATTGCGATCGATAGGGCGACAGACACGGCTTCCTATGGATAAAGGATTTATGCCTATAGGGGTCTCCCAAAATATACTCGACGGTACGTGGGAGCACAAGTCCGTACTGGAACTTATCGTCTCAAAGTGGAGGAATCACCCAACCATCAGTGAGAACAACAGTTACCAGGCTTTACGACGCCGGAATACGTCTCTAGCCTAGACCTCTAAATGTTGTGCGTTAAGTTCCAAAGCGTTGTTAGATTCACTGAATTTATTTTAAGTTGATCTTGCTTATGAAGTTTGCCTTTCGGGTTCACCACGAGATGTAGATGTAATTCCTAAAATGCAATCTAAAGATGATAAACAAACTTTTTATCTCTTTTGTGCAATGAAAATCCTAGCTACTAGGGAAAAGAAAGACAGAATCTTTTCACAAAGAGCAAAGAGCACACTGTAAATGCACTTTCCTAAATCAATCCAAACAGACTATCTATATGCAAATGCGCATACATGTATTTGTTTTCGACTTTCTGAGTATATGGATGCTAAAAAGAAAGTTGATGTACAAATCTGAATTTCTTTTCAAGCGACAAATATAAACAAGCTTCTTTTCGAAATCGAAAAAAATAGAGATGATCACAACACTTTATGATTTTGAACTGAATACTTGTTTTTGACACTAGAAAATTACAAATTCAGACCAAAGGCAATAGTAACAGGATAATCGACCATCAACAGCAATCAAACTTTCTCCTACGATCGAGATCGACACTTGCGACAGATTCAAATCAAAGGACGACAATACGACTATGCTACTTTTGCAAAGGAAAACTATAAATGACTCAACAAACACACAAAAACATCTACAGTTCTTTTATACAAAGGAGGCGGAATAACAATAAGGAAAAGGAGTTTCAAACAGACATACACTGATCACAGGCAGCAAAATACAGGAATAGAACTAGAAAGAATGAAGCACAGAAGCCACAGCTGCACAGAGCTAGTCTGATCAGTGCACTTGTAACACAGAGAATCTGAAATGCAGCGCAGGTTGTCCACTCGAGAAGTGCACTGAAATTCAGAATCTCTGAACAGTACCTGCGCTGGGCCAGAAACGAGACTCTGTTCGGGTTCGGGGTCACAGTTTGCAGTTTAGTTCTTGGTTTTTGGCCGAGTAGAAAGCAATCAGTAATGCAACAATCAGGGGTAGATCTAAGGAGGATCTAAGAGCTATCACAAGCGCAATTAGATAGTTTGTGAATCAGTTGTTTAAATCATAAACAGATCCAGTAGATGGATTGAAGCAGCAGTTATCTACTTTGCATTTGTTATGGCAAACGAAATTCGAATGCTACTTGTAAGTTTATGAAACAAACAACAAAGAATGATAAACAAACAAACTAATTAGCTCCCCAGCAGAGTCGCCATTTTGTTACAGGGAAAAGTGTCTATATAGAACTGCTCTATCCCACTAAGGTGTGACAGCTACCTTAGAAACAAACAGAGAAAAACTACTTTTGTTTTTCCTTTATGAATTATAGATAGAGAGGAACAGAAAGACCAACCTCTGTCTTGCGCTAATCCTTCGATTCGATCCCTCCCTTCTTTGATAGTCCTCAGCTACCTGCTCCCTTGCACGCCCAGCTTCATAAAGTACCTGTAAGATCACAGAAGCATAGCACTATACAAAGACATGGATCTATATTCATAAACAATCTAGGATCAGATGTAAATTGACCATACAAATGTAACAAGCATCAATGATACAAAAGCATGGAGGAAAACTCAAATAGTTTTTATTGATAAACAAGAAAAGATCCAGGAGGGGTTACAACCAGTTGTTTCGACCCAGTATCAACCTCGCAGAAAAAAAGCCCCTCTTCACCTCAAACAAAGCTTAGATCACCCAACAATCTGATGTTTGTCTCTAGAAACCAACAACAATTCCTTACAATATGAAAAATTCCAGCCTCTGGATCTCTGGGATGAGGGATCCATATATAGATATCTGTAAGGGGGATGAGTCAGCTTGTGATTTGATTAATGTCTTCTCTCTGATAGTTCTTGCTTCCACTTGGAGACTGAAGGCCTCTTACTCATCCTTGGTCGAATTCAGTGAGGCAAGTGTCACAGGAGAAGATTCTGGAAGCTTCCATTGTCTCTCCACCTCGCGGAATGACACTGCCATTTGTCATTTCTCACCCATCGCACCCCACAGAAGGGACTTTTGAAATGCAATGCACCCTCACAGTGTATTTAGGTGAGATGCAACGCACTTAGCCATTGGAGCAGCTGTAATGATCTTGTTTTGACCAATTCTGAGCAGTTTCTCATGGAGAAATTCTGGGAGAAGCTGTAATCTGTTGACCTTGTTCCTTTAGGGGTTAGAAAAAACCTTTTAGGGACTTAGGAGCCCTTGGTTTTTGGACATTTCATGCTTGCGGTTGCAGGGCACAAAAATGTCTATAACAATGTAGCAGCTTTCCTAGATTTTTCTCACAATATGAAGATATAACAGCAAGATGTTTATATACGATTATTTTTGAAATCCTTAGAAGGAAGTGTTAGGATCTGGTTTAGGAAACTTAGAGCTAACTCTATTACAACATGGAATGAGCTCATAATTATCTTTAAAAATCAATGGGGGGTAAAGAAGGATCTTGTTTACTTTCTCACTGAATTTGAAGAATTTAAGAGAAACCATAGTGAACCAATTGATGAATTCATCAAGAGATTTAATCAATTCTATCATAAAATGCCTACTGATTGTAAACCACTAGTGGCAACTACAAAAGGCATATTTTCCAAGGCATTTGAAGATGACTTTGCAGTCATGATAAGAGAAAGGGTATCTAACACATTGGAAGACATGCAGACAATTTCTATTGAGGTAGAAGCTAATAGGTATGCTTCTGGCAAACTTAAAGCTAAAGTAGAGAAAGAAGAAAGAAAATTAAAATCTAGGATTGATGACTCATCTTCTTCCAAATATATACTTGAAGTTCAAAAAATTGATGAAATTACATATTTACTTAGAATTCTTTCTAATAGGATTTCTAAAATTGAAACACAACCTAGAACTACTCAGCAAACTGATGTTAGACCTCAAGCTCAAACTCAATTCCGAAGAACTCCTCAAATGCATATTCTTTAGAGACTAGGTTTTGATCAAAATATTCAACCACCATTGTTGATTGATGATCAATAGCCACAGGATATAGGCCCTTTAATCATTGAAGATATCAATAATATTGATTCTTCAACAGTATAATAGAAATAGTTCCTTCATCTTCCCCTCAATCCATCGAACACAAACAAGGAGATGCTCAACTTCAAAAATACCAAGCAATCCCTGAATTTCTGATTGAAGAATTAAATAAGAGGTATGATCTAAGACCTAGATCATGCCTAGGTACGCCTTCAAAATCTACCATTATAATAAAACCTGCAATAAAATCTATACAAACACAAACTCCAACACCTCAAACTACAAAGTCATCCACTGAAACCTTTTCTTCTAACGAGACCATTTTTACAACTTTCAATATTGAAAACGAATTGGAAAGGATAAAGATTCCTATCACTTTAGTTGAACTTTCTAAAAACCCTAGTTATAAAAATCAAGTGTCTAAATGGATACAGTCCTCTAGTGTAGATGTTGAGGGAGATGTTATTAGTTTTCAAGATGAAAAACCCTCAGTAGTGTTTGGCCCTAGTTCTGATATGATTGATGAGTTTGTTCCACCATTTTATGTAACTTTAAAGGTTCGTGACTTTCATTTGTATAACTTCATGCTGGACTCTAGAGCTTCTCATAACCTTATGCCAAAGGTAATTATGGACTAGCTTCAGTTACAAGTTAGTCATTCTTATCACAATCTTTACACCATTGATTCAAAGAAAGTACCATGCCTAGGATTGATCAACGACCTAGTTGTACCTTATCCCAAATATCTGTCAAGACTATAGTTTTAGACATACCTGTCACTAATATTCCTTGTAGCATGATCCGGATTACCCACAGTTTCTAGTTCATTCTGCCGACGTTTCAAACTCCAAAGGGGGTCCATCATCAGGACAAATCAGATAGAAAATGAATGAAAGATTATTGAGAGAAGGGAGCCTTGCGACCTGGATATAAATAAACCAAGAACCCTAATTTTGAAAGGGCCGACACATGATTTCTTATTTATTAATTAATTTCCTTAAATTTTATTTAAAAGTTTTATAAAAACATTTTAATTAATTATTTAATTATTCATTATTAGTTCAGGATTAATTATTTTCATCATGAATTCTTAATTGATTCAATCTTATAAAATTATATAATTTAATCAATAATTTAATTTAATATCATTAATTATATAATTAAATCATTAATTTAATTTAATATAATTAATTAATTTAAATTAATTAATTAATTAATTTGCTTAAGTTTTAATTAATTTAATATAATTAATTATATAATTAAATCATTAATTTAAATTAAAGTAAATTAAATTAAATTAATTAATTAATTAATTTGTTTCTAATTTAATATAATTAGTTATATGATTAAATCATTAATTTAATTTAATACAATTGATTTAATTTAATTTAATAAATTAATTAATTAGCTTAATATAATTAAGTTAAATTAATATAATTAATTAACTTAATATAATTAAATTAAATTAATTAATTAACTTAATATAATTAATTAAATTAAATTAATTACTTTGTTTTAATTAATTAATTAATCTTTCGAAATGAAAGACCCCTTTTTTCCTTTATGCTTCCAAGGGTCCGAAGGGGTTTATTTGTCTGATCAGAGGAAGCCAATTTCCACTGATTTCACTCCCATTGTCCCTGTTGAGGTTCTGAGGGAATTTTATAATTTCAATGGCCTCTCTGATTTTTCTTTTATGATAGTTGTCCTCTCTAGCAATTACCTTGGCGTCTTCCAAACACACATGATGTTTGGTCTTGGACGAGTGCTCAACAAGGGCTGATGTACGGGATCTTTCATTCTTTATGTCAGCAGCGTGCTCTTTAAGTCTTATTTTCAGAGACCGACCTGGTCCCCAATATAACTAATATTCCTACCAAGTTTGCAATGCTCCTGTCTAGATCATGCTATGCTAAACTTGGACGATCACTTCAAATGGACATGTCTTTTGCTACTATTCCAGTCCATGGAGGTGAACATTTAAGGTTATATAGGGAAGTCATATTCCTTCATATTTTTTGTAGGTCTAATCAAGTAAAAAATCACCCTATCTATGCAGTAGATGAGGATTTTGGTTTCTTTAATTTATATTTACAAAATTCATCAAACACTCAACTTGGCATTAAAAATACATTTTCCAAACCTATAATTCTAGAATCAGATATCTGGAAACTTTATTTTGATGGCGCTTGCTCAAAGGAAGGAGAAAGAGCAGGATTTTTTCTAATTTCACCAAATAAAGAAAACATAGCTCAGTCATGTAAAATTGAATTTGAGGTCACAAATAATGTGGCTGAGTATGAGGCTTTTCTTCTTGGCTTTGAGCTAGCTAAGAGTTTGAAGGTTTAAAACTTCATTGTCTTTTCTGATTCTGAGCTAATAGTGAATTAGTTTAGAAATATGTATCAAACAAAACACCCAAGACTTAGGTCCTATAGAAATGAAGTTTGGGATACAATTGAAAATTTGTTCCAAGGATTTAACATAACTTCTATACCCAGGGATGAAAATATGCATGCTGACTCACTACTGTTTCAGCAAGCTCTTTCAAAATCCCTGAGCAGTTATTGTTAAAATACTAGATTCAAGTCAAGTATAATAGACCATCAATTCCCGATAACCTTAAACACTGGTAGTTTTTTGAAGATGATGAACAATTAAAACTGTTTCTTCAATTCATTGATGAATGTTCAAATATGCAAATTGAAGAAGATCAAAGAGATGTTCAGGAATCAAATCACTAAAGCCCATAAACTTCATTCAATCCTAAAATTCTTAATCATGATATCATCCAATTATCTAATAATTTCATTCCCAAAGGATTATATCCATTGGAAAAATTATTTGATAATAATGATGTTTCTGAAAACCCCTTGTTTAACTCTCCTGAAGAAGAAATCGAAGAATGCAATATTGGGACTTTAAATGATGTGAGAAACGTTAAATTTTCATCAACCTTGCCTTTGGATGTAAACATCAAATACTTGAATCTTCTTAAGAATTACAAAGATGTTTTTGTCTGGTCTTATAATGAGTTAAAAACTTATGATACATCTTTGATTGAGCATAATATTCCTTTGAAACCATAAGCAAGACCCTTTCAACAAAAACTAAGAAGAATCAATGCCATACTACTTCCAACTATTGAGAAAGAGCTTAAAAAGCTACTTGATTCACATATCATGGTACCTTTAAGGTATTCTGACTGGGTAGCCAACCTAGTTCCTGTCAGAAAGAAAAATGGTGAGATTAGGCTATGTGTAGACTTCCGAAATCTGAACAAATCATATTTTAAGGATAACTATCCATTTCCCAAAATGGATCATCTACTTCAGAAAGTTTTAGGTGCGAATATGATTTCTATGCTAGATGGATTTTCTGGTTACAACCAGATCATTGTAAGTCAAGCTGACCAAGACAAAACTGCTTTCACCACTCCTTGGGGTACATTCATGTATGCTAGCATGCCATTTGGGCTAACCAATGCTAGAGCCACTTTCTAGAGAACCATGGATCTAGCATTTGTAGGTAAAACATCTGAATTTAATGTCATTTATCTATATGATTTAACTATTTTCTTTGATTCTAATGAAAATAATTTAAAACACTTGAGCAATGTTTTTGATAGGTGCAGGAAATTTTGCGTATCCATCAATCCAAAGAAACCTTTACTTTCTGTAAAGGAAGGGAAATTACTAGGGCATATAATTTCCAATGAGGGAGTTATAATTGACCCAAAATGAGTTTCATCTATTCAGACCCTATCTCTAACAAGGCATACTAAAGAGATACAAACCTTTCTTGGGAAAATAATTTTTCTAAAAAGATTCATCCCTAATTATGGAGAGATAGTTAAAGATATAAGTGATATGCTAAAGAAAAATAATGAAGTGAAATGGATAGTTTCTACTATATATGCTTTTGATTATATCAAAAAGGTTATATCCGAGGCCCCTACATTAGCCAATCATGATTATTCTTCACCTTTTAGCATATTTTCTTTTACATCCAAGAAAACCTTAGCTACTGTACATTTACAGAAGAATACAAATGGTGATGACCAGCCAATAGCCTTCTTTTCCAAAGTCATGAGGGATGTTGAGCTTAGGTATGATATTATTGAAAAACAAGCTTATGCCTTAATCCAAGCCCTCAAATCCTTTAGAACCAATGTCTTTCATTCACACATTACAATTTATTTCCCTAATCATGTTGTTAAAACTGGTTTGACCCAGCTTAATACTGATGGAAGAAGAGGAAGATTGATTTCTAAAATCCTTGAATTTGACCCTGAAATTAAGACCACAAAGCTAGTAAAGGGTCATGGCCTGGCCAAATTGTTAGCTGAATCCAATTGCAAAGTATTTGGGATAAATCTGGTTTCTAAAATTTCATCTGGGGAGAATCCAAAAGAACCCCCTCCTCTTACACAAAGGGAGAACCCACAAGAACCTCTTTCTTCAGATCAACCCATTCTTAGTCATATAGATCAAAAATATCTACACTATGATCAATACTCTGATATTGTGCCGTTTTTTAGGGATTTTCAATGTCCAACTGAACTTAACTTGAAGCAGTGCAAAGCCCTGAAGCTTAAAGTAGTAAAATATTGCATTATCAATGCTAATCTATACTCGAAAGACCCTCTTAATATCCTTCTTCTTTGTTTAACTGAAAGGGAAATAGAGGGAATTATAGATTAGTTCCATGCAGGGTTTTGTGGTGGACACTACGCCTGGAGAGCAATAGCCTACAAAATTTTAAAGGCAGGTTTCTACTGGCCCACACTTTTTAAAGAAGTTGGAGCAAGAGTGATAAGTTACATACCATGCCAATTATTTGCAGGGAAACAGAAATTGTCAGCACTTCATTTGTTTCTAGTATTGTTTCATGGTCCTTTTCTATAGTGGGGGTTGGACTTTATAGGGAAAATTCATCCACAATCAAGTAATCAACACAGATGGATTTTGACTGCCATAGACTATTTTACCAAGTGGGTAGAGGTTATACCTATTAAAAATGAAACTGATATTGTTGTGATTAAATTCCTTGAAAAAATATATTTTATCAAGATTTGCATGTCCTCAACAGATTGTTACAAATAATGCAACAACTTTTAGCAGTGTTAAATTGACCTAGTTCTGTCAAAAGTATTCAATCCTCTTACACCATTCTACACCATACTACGCATAGGGTAATGGGCTAGTATAATCCTCCAACAAGAGCTTAGTTAAAGTCATTAAAAAGACCCTTGAAGACCATAAAAAGAGTTGGGACAGCCACCTAATTCATGCCATTTGGGTGAACAAAGTTTCTCCTAAGAGGTCAACAGGTTGGCCTCCTTTCTAATTAGTTTATGGTAAGGAAGCCAATTTTCCCACTCATTTAGCTTTACCTGTTATGAGATTCCTTCAGTTATCCTATGAAGAAAAAGATGATTTCTCAAGAAGGATTAATCAAATCATTGAGTTGATTGAAGACAGGGATGGAATTTAGTACAAGCTAAGGAAATATCAAAACAAGATGAAGGAATTGTTTGACAGAAAGGATAGAGAAAGGAATTTCAAGAAAGGTTACCTAGTGCTTAGATGGGATACAAGGAGAGAGGATAAAGGCTAGCATGAAAATTTTGACAACCTTTGGTTTGGTCCATTTAGCGTTGCAGGATTCAAAGGGAACAAGACATTCATCTTGTAGAATTTGGAAGGAGAGGATTCATCATTGCTAGTCAATGGGAAATACTTGAAACATTACATTCAGTATTAATTTTTCATCCATTCCTTCATCGTCTGTAAATATCTGAAGAGTTCATTTTATTTTGAAAAATTGCAAGTGAGTACCTGTTTTAGCAAAGACTCCATAGCCCGAGGAGAAGGCACTTGGACCTGCTTGTTCTTTGCATCCCACAGGGGGAAGCAGTCCCCAATTGGAGCCGATGTTGTAACATTATTTGGTTTTGATAAGTTAGTATATTAGTAAAAATAATTTTAAAATGTTAAGTTAGGATATGGATGCAAAACAAAGAAAAATTAAAACATTAGGACAATATAATATTTTATAAGCATCCATATCAATAAAATGATAGGACTTAGCTACCCTAAAGAAAGAAGGAAAAAGAAATTAAAATGTTAGGGAAGAAAAAAGAAAACAAAAGCTTCATTTTCATACAAAAATAAATGAAAAGCCTGCTAGTCCAAATGTGCCACCTCAGAAAAATGTTAAATTCTGTTAATATATGATTAATTCCTTAATTGGGATTAATTATTTAGTTATAAACTTTGGCATTTCAAGTTATACTATAAATTTCTTTTGATTAGACCCAAGTAAATAAACGACAAAAATGTCTTGTGAGTTTTGAATAACAAAGGGGAATGATTCGACGGTTGATCTACCCCCTGCTAGGATCAACGATAGGGAGAGCTCTTGCACCCCCCTCGACCGTTTCTCATTAACGCAATGGGGGGGTCTGCAAAGAAGTTTTCATGGTCGAAGCCCTAACCTTAGGTGTCGTCACCACATCACTCTGCACCCCCCCCCCACCCCACTCAAAACCACAAACAACTCACTACCTGCCCCCCGCCCCCCCAAACCACTTGTGGTTTCCCTCCGCCAACGGCTCTTTCACCCTGCCAAAGTCATTATCCCTCAACTAATCCTGAGCTGACACCTCACATATCCATTTCCTATCCATCCCATCCATTACCCCCTTACATGCCCGTTATATCCACCCATTGCATCCTCGCTCCTATGCATTAAAAGTTGCTAAGGTTATCAATAAATCTGTTGCCCTTTCCAACATCTTATAAATAAAATGAAACCTATCTTTTTGTCACTTTCTTCTAAATATTTTCAATTTTTTGTAGGTTTACAGTGTTGCAGAACTTCTTTTATTTTGCTCAGTCTGTCACTTATAACCACTTTTATTCCTATCTGCCACCATGGCCCCAAAAGAAAAAGCTAAGAAGCAAAGCACAAACGAAAGTACTACTACCCCAACCCAGCTGGACCTTGACTATATCCTGTTGGTCGACTCACTGTCCAAGTTGAGGAAGCGAAGTGTGAGTTTGATTTCTATGAACTACACTTGTGGCTTAAGTAGAATTATCTTGACCATCAAGATCCGATTAGGTTTTGGAAATCCCTGTTACCTTTCTATAGTTTCCCAAAGACACATGAATTCCTTGACCTTATTACCTGGTGTCAAGCCAAGTATGATCCTGTGAAAAGGGCAGTCATGGCTCAGAATGGAGACATTCTGATAACTATTTATGCTCAAACCATAAATGAAATGCTCTTAATTCCTAAAATTGCCTCTTTGACTCAGTTTTCACCAGCAACACTTATGGATTTGTACCATAAGTTAACCTTCGCAAAAAGAGCCCAAATATTCGAAATGTTTTTGCCTAAGGATGGAGAATTGCCCAAAATAAATCCACCTTACTCATCTGCCATGTTTCCTAAAGCCTCTAGACATTGCATTTCCTTACTATCCTATTTATTAGGATACCCTGATGACCAGTTTGTTGATAAGGTTATCCCTGGTTTCTTACCCATCTTTAATAAACATCAATAACTAGCATTGATGTATAATTACAGCTAATTATTGGTTGATAATATACATGAACAATTCATGAACTTCACTATATAGGGAGTGTTCATTTACATCTCTATAATTTTCCACATGCTTCTTTTTCAACAAGGTGATCTATTATCTATCAAACTCTGTAAGCAAGATGAATAAGGAGTGAATCAATCAGTGATTCGCTGGATAGAAACGATTAGGACAACTTCTACTACCTCATCATTTGCAGAATTTATAAATGCATTCATACATCCAGTGGCACAACTCCTTAGTAGTCAGAGAAAGCCCAGAATTGGGGATGAAATTAAGAGGATCCTACACTTAAGTGAACAAACCAAAACTGGTGACTGGTATTTATAGCAAAACTTGTTGGGTGTGGAGCCTGATTATCTTCTGTATTCAAATGTATCACCGCATTGGACCCCAGTTCGTAATGGGCAGCAACACTACCCGTAAAATATTCACTGTAGGGGGGGTCCGAGGGGGCGGTTGTGACCTTTGGGACCCACCCCCCCTAGCGGGGGGATCAGGGGTAGTGCCCCCGAAGCTAAAAATAGATGTAAAATTTCCTTGTAAAATGTTGCAATTTCGTAGTCAATCTGAGCAGTTCATTAGGCGGAGATCTGACGGTAAAAGTTATGTTTAATTTAGGGTTTTTTTGCCTAGAAGGCAACCCCTAACTATATATGAGGGAATTGTATTGTGTCTATGTAGATTTGTATTCTCAGTGAGGAAGAGAGAGGAGATTGAGAGCGAAGAGGGAATTACAACAGATCTGCTATAGGTTGTATCTCTTCAGTTTGCTGGATAATATAAAAGGAAGGACTTGCTGTTTCTCCATGGATGTAGCACAAACTGGGTGAACCATGTATATCTGTGTCTCTCTTGTTTTATGCATTTTCTGTGTTTATATTTCTACAATATTTTATGCGTTCCATTTCTCTGTAATATATAATTTTCTAACAGAACTACAATGATATAAGAATATATGGTTGTGAGCTTGAACCATACAAACTTCCTAAATATGTTCCTTTGAGAATATTTTCTCTCAAATATATTAGGCAGATGATTCACATGGATGAGCTAAATTTTGTGTCAGGTAAAAGAAAGTCTTAGTTCAAGCTTAAAGCACAGATTGGGTCCTTTATTTGCAACACTAGATCAGCTGGTGTTGAGGCAGATATATTATTAAGAAAGATGAATTTCCAACCCAGTTTCACCTGGTCCTATGATCCTTTTGGCATCATTTTTTCTTTAAGATTTAGTTTCAAGATGAATCCGTATAACCATACTCCAAGGCTAGAAATTGAAAAATTTATGAATCAAGAAACATGGATTCATGGGGCTCTTCAAGAAGCAGATGAGTAACTTGTGTCTACTCGCACTGAGCAGACTCCAGTTGTTCAAATCCATGAACATAAAGGATGAGAAAGGAAACTTCATCCACTAAATATGTTCTCAAAGGATTCATTTTTCAACACAATAAGCCTAAGGTCAGCTTGGTCATCTCAGGAGAAGAGATTCCACTAGTGATCATTGATCTTGGAGATCCAGAAGTGTCTACATCGGAAGGAGTTAGTGCTGCAGCCACTCCTCTCACAGTTAGTGCTTCAACCACTCCTCCTACAACTTCACCTTCTAGAGAGCCTCTAGAAATTATTCAGTCAATAGGAACCATCACTTTGGATGATCAAGACAAATTTTCAAGGTTCCTAGAAATTAAGCAGAAAAATGAGACTCTAAAATTCAATTTGTACAGTCAATTCTGGAAGAAAACTTCAACCTCCCAACCTAGACTCCTTTCTGCTTTTAGTAGTGAGAAAGGAAGAATGAAAATGGATTTCTTACAAGCCCAGGTTCCATTTCCTAAATCACCATATTATTACAAAAAGACTATTGTTTGATTTGACACCAGTCAAATTCATCCAATTGACCAGATGGATATGCACATACAAACTAGTGAGATGTTGTTTTCTACTATGACAACTAGAGCCATGTCTCTTTCTAAACTTAGGACTTCCCTATCAAATGTTCAGTACCAACTTAAGTTAGAAAAGATTTCTTCTGTAGCTAAAGATAACATAATAAAATCAATAGAAGATTTTGTGATTAAAGTGGCATATGATCCCAAGGATGTAAAAGTTGCATAACTACTCCTCAAGAAGAAAGACGCAGACATTGTTTCATTGAACAAACAGTTGAAGTTGCCTTCAACAGAAGATCCTATAACCAAGGATATGGCAGAAAGTGAACAACAAAAGGAGGATATGCTCAAGATTATCATTGAGCAGAATATATAGTTGAAGAAAATGGAAGAGCAGATTAAAGAGCTATTGAAGGAGAAGGAAAGAGAACAAGTTATCATGGTGCCCATCACAGCAGTCCCAATAGCAGTTGTAGGTAAAAATCCTAGTTCATCATCTACAACCATTGAGTGTACATCAATAGCAGATGACCCAGCTAGATTACCACAGGAACTGTTAATACAAAAGAAAGAAAACCATAAACTACTTCAGATATTCCAAAATCTAGAATTGCAAAAAGTGCAAAATGATACTTTGTATCTGCAAGAAATGCAAAAGACTCACAAATTGGAACTTAAAATCCAAAGGTTGGTAAGTGATTCCCTGATGGTAGACACTTTGGCTCATGCCAAGGAAAGTATTTGGACAAAAATCAGCCAATCCATGATAGAAATATGGCCATCCATACAAATTATTTTTTAGTAGCAAGAACTCATTACTAGATGCAAAGTAGTGATTGAAGAACAAAAAGAAGCCTTGAAGACCAAGCCGAAAAAGAAAAAAACATCTCTAACAGAACAAATACCATCTTAGAAATCAAGAAGGTATTACAAAAAAGGAATCTGATCAATCAATTAGAAACTAAGTGTCAAACCCTAGATATTTCTATCAAGAGATTTCATTCAAAATTTAATGTTTTAAATCAGAAAGGGTTGCCAGGATTAGTAGGCTTGAATGATAAATTGATTAGATTAGATGATTATTGTAAAGGATTATATGTTGTGGCAGTAGACAAAACCAAATTTGCAAGGGTTAAAGGACAGATAATAGGGAAGGCTTTCCTAGAAGCCTTGGAGTATGATTTAACCATCTTACATGAAATTAAACACTTGTTTCTCACCAAGCCTAATTTCGAGAGATACACAGAGGTGGATGAAACATTTAGAAAGATGGTAAATGTAGAAATCCCAAGTGAACAAAGATGGGATCAATTGTGTGAAACAATTGAGTAATTTCTCATTTTTAACAGCAAAATAACTCATCAGTGTTTTCAATGTTTTCAAGCTAGATCATCAACAGATCCCCAAAGGATAGAGCCACTGCTTCAACAGTTTTTCAGTTCCTATTCTATTGTTCTATTATTGTAATTTTGTACTATTTTGTTATTCTAGTCCAAACAGATTGTAGATCTTTTGCAAAAAAAATTATAAATAACTCCCTCTTTGAGTTATTATGGGTTGAACCCTTGAAAAAGTTATCAAGGAGATTTGTACTAAGCTAGAGTAGTTTTAAAAAAATAAAAGATTTTGGATTTACCTCATATGGTCTGTCTCTCAGTGAGTTGTAGTTCATCTTATCTTTTCATTATGTTTTCTTCATATAAATTATGTCTTTTGCAGTTATCTGATTTAAAATTTAAGTGAATTTCTGTTTAATTTTGAATCCTCTGTGAAGTTGTAGTTTAAATAAGAGAATAATTTATAGAACTATTTGTTATTGTAAATTCCTCTTTGAATATAAATTACATTAGATCTTTGTAATAGTTTGATTATATTTTGTTGATTAGGAAAGAAATTTTTTCTTAATTTCTTCTTGTAAATGGTTAAACATTCAGTTTGAATATCAAATCAATTATACCTCTCCATACTCTACTTCTCTGTCACATTAAAATCAAACTAACCATGAGCAGGTAAAGAACAACCTTTTATTTTACTTAAGAATCTATCTAAATTTAAAGCACCTATTTATAAAATAGTTCACTGGTCATCCAATCATTCAAAACAACAAAACAGTGTAGATATTTTGACATAACTAATTGACCTTAGGTTATCTCAAAGGACAACATGTAGTACCATTTGTTCCACCATTTTGATTTGGTATTTTTTGGATCAACTTTATGACTTCAGTGATCAACTTTCTACTTCAGCGTCATTGATCAATTCTTTATACGTGATATTGAGACATGTACTTATCTGGATATGATTGGATGATCCACTATGTATTTCCATTTCCTTTATACTTGTACACATATTGGATCTACTTTTGTACTTGACATGCGAACATGCTCTATTATCTCTGAGCATGGGTATGCCCGCTTGGCAGGTTAAATTCTGGTGAACTCCTCTCTGGCCTCGACATGATTCCTTCTATACATTTAATAAATTTCGGCCATCATGTACCCCTTCATACTTCATATATTAGGGGGCATCTATTATGGCACCATTTACCACTCTTGGAACATTTTATGCATCGATTATGGCCTAGGGCAACCCTTCCTTTCTAGACTTGGTCCAAATTCCAAAAAATAGTGCTTTACTTCCCATATGCTACTTTTCCCTATGTTAAAAGCCTATACATGGGGGTTAGCATATACCCAACCCACATATCTGTGTTAAAACACTAAAAAATAAATAGTCTCCTTAAATTCGGGCGATTTTTGTGGGTTTTACCTGTTACTCACCTACTATAGTCGTGGCCTAGATGTTTTCCCAACGAAAAGAACTAATTTGGAGAAGTATAAATAAAACTTCATGGGAATGCCTAAGGATAGAAGAGATGAGATATTGATATTATAGTTGATTGATCCCTGATCAAGTATGAAGAAATCCATGTGCCTCCTACACTCCCAAGTTATAGGAAACCTTTGTTTCCTCTTTTGAGATGTCCTTCATCCCTCTTATGACATCCTTGTGAGTATCACTGGAGGAAGATTGTTGAGGCCAAGACAAGATGGATCCAAAGGACGGTTCCGCTTGGCGGTTCATTTAGCTTACATTAATAAAAAATGATGTTCTGATCCTAATTTTTATCGTGTTTATGCATTGATCCATGTTGTGATTTGCTTATAAATATTGTATTAATGCTCAATTTATCATTTTCTTATATGATCTAACACATATATCATGAACATGTTTTCTGTTACTGCTGTTGTATATTTTTTGCTTGGACAAGTTACAGGTTCTAAATGCTTTAGAGGGAGCAGAGGGTTTGGACCTTGTGGGATCGAACCTGAACGTAGGACCTCCGGGTAATACCACCTCTTCCCACTTCAAGAGTTTAATCATTTAAACTCTTTGTCTGCACATTTCTTTCTAATGTATTCCATCTACTCTGTTGGGGTTTTGAACCGAAGACCCTAGGGTGTTTCCACCCACAACAGTGGGTAGAGGGAGGGCGATCAAAACTATGCAGAAGGAGATTCAATTTGCAGGAGAGAAACAAGCCTCTGGTTTTTGCTTAAGTGTTTTTTTCTTTCATTGGATTGCTATAGGATGAGGAAGTTGGTCCTAGAACTCCCTATGCATTAGTGAATGGTCGAGCATTTGATGGTTGGAGGAAGAGGAGACTCCAGAGTCCCTATTTTTAGCTGGTGGATTGGTGTGTATTCCATTGAGCAAGACCACCTCAATCCCTTGAAATCTGGCTCGGGGATGACAATTTCAAGTAGATTGGCTACAATTTTTCTATGGTTGGGTGGATAGTTGAAGTCTCAAGCTCAGTTTCCCATCTCCATGATAAACTAAAGCTAAGTATTATTCATGTGTAATCCTTGTATCGCTTCTAGAGTAAAATGTGAATGACTGGTAGGTTGATGGTTTTCATGATAACCCTTGAGTCATTGTGTAAATATGCTAACTAACATGTTATGGTCCATATGGGCATGTATCAATAAGCATGAATTTTTCATAGGATTGATGGCTTTATGCTAACCTTCTAATGTAGGGTGGGTTCAGTGGTATTAATACAGGGATTGAACTAGTGAAATTCTTTCCATGTGAAGCCAATGGGGTCATTTCTAAGGTTTGAATAACTTGGGTCCATGTTGTGTTGTTAATGTATGAACATGTGGATGCACCTTTATGCAGAGATGGTAATGATTGGTATGTTAAATATATATATGAATGTGTGTACTTTTGTTAAATGAATGATATTGTTAATTAAACTAAGTGTGTACTTCTGACCTAGAAATAAAAGTGATGCATGAATAGTTTGTTGATGTTGATAATAAAATATGTCATACACAAATTGTGTAACAAAGAACATGATAATAAGGACTAAGCTACGACGTTGAGTTGAACCTTAATTTGAATGCAGTATTGTTACACAGTATTTTGTCACACCTTCTGCACTTCCCTATGACATACCCCGAACTACCCTAAACATGGCCATCATGCAGTGTACTCATTCATATATGGAGCTCAGATCCTCCCTAAGACATTTATTGGAAAATGACTTGAGATTCCCTGAAGGAAATAGATCTAAAACCATAATTTGAGAATTATCGCTCTTATAAGACAAAAAACCATGATGGTCACCTGTTGCATTATACTCAACCCACAATGGCATCTCATTGTTTGCTTGTATATCCATGATGATCCCAAAAAAGAAATTTTCCCAAACATGATGAGAAACCTCATGATCTAGAAGCTTCCAGAGCGGCGAACTGGAGGTTGTTCAGCGTAGATGAGGTCACGTTATCCCAACTTGGCCTCTTGGTCTTATCCCTATGAGCTACCTCCTTGTGATGATGGCCTACTCCTATCTTTATAGAGATCCTAACTCCCTTTCCATGCCTATATATTCATCCTCTCCCATTCCCAAATGGTTGGTCTATGTCTATCTACACTATTTTGCTAAGATTGTGCATATTGCTACTCATTTGGCTTGAAGGAGTGCTTGGAGATCTTAGCTTGGACTTGGACATTCATTCAAGGACAACCTATTGACATCAAGGCTTGGTTGTATGCTTCCCCCTTTATTCTATTAATATATAACTGCTGGTTCATTTTCCATTGATGTGTATGCTCATGTATCATGTATCTTAATATTCCTTGATCAGTTAAGTAGGTTGCTTTTGAATATGTTATTTTTATTTACATGCATTGTTGTGTCTTGATCTCTTGTTTAGGTGCATAAATGCTATGAGAAGTAGGAACGAGCCCATGATGCAAGAGATTCAAGGTCTTCAAGAAAGGGGATTGAGATAGCATCAGAATGAGGTATGTCATTGTTGGGAACAGGTTCCCCCAAGAGCATTTTTGGGGCTAAAAGCCCATGTTTTGGGACATTTTTGTAATAAAGTTGTAAAGTTTCTAAATTTTGTGGTCATAGAGCGTGGTGTCAAGAGTCATAAATGGTTGTTCGCCCTTTATTTGTAAAGTGTCAAGTCGGCTGTAAAGATATACCCATGGTCCACGGTCCATGGGATTGTATAAAAAGGAGCTAAGTAAGTAAGCTCTAGGTAGTTAGAATCAGTTAAGCTTGGGGAAGTTTTGGTAGAAAAGTCTAAGTGTTTCGGGTCTTAGCGTAGGTAGAGGCTCTGTAGCTAAGTGCGCATAGGCCTAGGGTGGAAGTCCACAACTGAGTGTGCGGACCCCTGCAGCTGTGTGCACAGGGTGGATAGAGTCTATAATAAAATGGAATATATCAATAAAGAGAAGTATTCTACAATTACTGTGTATTTAGTCTCTATTAATGCATCTGATTATATTGCGATCTGGGTTTATTTTACAATGTTTATTTGATGTGCGAATGTATGTGACTATATATGTTAATTAAATGCAAGTAAGACTAGCAATTTATGTGATGATAACTATAATTGATTGGTAGAATAAGTAAGACACTTAAGATAACTTGGGAACCTACACAACACATCATCATAGCAATGCGAAAGTACCTGAACCACTGGTTAGGGCTGTGCGAAGATCAACCATATGCATTCGTAGAGGTACTAAATGGTGGGATAAAGGGTAGAATGATAAACCCTAAAATCTTCCACCTGGATGAAGGCAGGAGCAGGAGGTATAAACCGACATCACAACCATCTCAAGGTGGGGAAACTTGGCTCTAACATCCACTCATACTACTTCAGGTGAGAATTCGGTCTGTTCTCCACAGACAGATGCTTAAAGGGAAATTAGTGTAGGGTTTTATTTAGCTAACTAATGCTGAATCTGGGTCAGGGCCCATGAAGTCAACAAATGGTTTTGCTGCCAGGACTGGAATCTGGATGAGAGATGTGTGATGTCGTATCACTGGAATCCAACTAAGAAAGAGATCGAATACTGGTTGGATAGAATTATCCACGAATTCGCAGAACAGGAGAACAAAAATCCATGGCTGAAAAAGGAACAATGGCTAGATAGGTACCTATATACGTAAATCCAAGAGATATTTTTCTATTCCTTTCCAGTTGAGTTATACGAGTGGATCGTCAAGCTAGCTGATAGCCAAGGAAGGTGGAGGCTTGACAGTCCTATTATCTGGACTTGGGAGCTAGTGCAAAGACTGGAAGCCTCTGAGGATAAGATCATCATGTTGTCGATCATTGGCTCGATTGTATCATAAGAGGGTTTGTGACAGAATTTGTGGTCGATATCTCAGTCAGTTACAGCGAGGTGGAGTGGCACTTTTTCAAAGGTCCGCGAGGTAAGTAATTGAAGTCTTTAAATACTTGGATTAAGATGTTATTGTGCGAAAAGTGGGCTATGTGGCTACCTTGATGTTTAGAGCTACATGAAGTGGAAAGACTTACAAGAATGAAGGAAGAAAGGATCCTGAATATAGCCCACTGATTTCACCTCCTTTGAGTGAAGAAGAGGGAGTAACACACACTACTCCATGAAGTGCAGTTCAATTGATAAAACAAGGGTTCCCATGACTACCACCTCCACCCACACCACCTCCACCTTCACCACCATCACCTAGAACTTTAGCCACACCACCACCACCTTAACCATAGTTCAACATGGCAAATTTAGTGAAGCTGAATTTGTTTAAGGGCTTGGGAAATGAGGACCCGGACCAATTCTGGTTCATCATAAGAGATGTATGGGAAGCTCAGGGCATCACAGATTATCACATGAAGAAGGAAAAATTGGATAGCGCTTTGCAGGATCATGTGCTAACTTGCTACATCAAGTACTCTAACGATAACCCAAATGCTGGGTTGGAAAATATCCAAACCATGCTGAATAAAGAGTTTAGTAGGCCTAAATCTGAGGCACAGTCGATTGTGGGGTTCAAGGAAATCACAATGAAACTAGGTGAGACACCGTGGGAGTTGGATCAGAGATTGAAGTGTAAAATCCACGAAGTTAATATGAACTTAACAGATGGGCAGCACCATGAGTGGTTCGTGGCTTCACTCCTGTCTCACCTATGGATTGCACTGTCACAATAGAAGATTATGACTCAGGAAAAGGCCTTAGAGATTGCAATAAGACTACTTGAAACATTGATGCAATATTTGAATCTGGGGGTTCAACAAATCCGTGCGCAGTTGCAAAATCTTTTCCTCAAAATGCAAAGCCAGAAGCAGGACAGAACAATTTGGCCAGAAGCGCGCCAGGAGATATGGTTCCTGGAATGTAAAGGTTAGGGGCATGACAAAGACCATTGCCTGGTCTTTGTGAACTATATTGTAGGAGGAGGGCCAATGCCTTTGAGGTGGAAGCCCAAGCAAGGCTGAGCATGGGGCTTGCGTTATGGTGCGCTATATGTCAGGTAGTATGGAAACATACGACTGATAATTGTCATTTGCTGCAGAAGTTTGTACAAACACTGCAACAATTGTTCTGCAACTTCTGTAGGTCGATAGGGCACGATGAGCACAATTTCTGAAGTTATGAATTGATGATGGATAGAGCATCTGCCTTTAAATTTCAGGAAGAAACGCGGCCTCCTAACTAGAGCACTGGGATGGCGCAGACAGGCTTTCAAGGGCATGTATGAGGCTGAGGTAGAGGAGGACCTAGCAGAGGTCAAGGACAACTGATTTGTTACAATTTTGGAGGACCAGGACACTATGCCCACGACTACACTAACCCAATGTGTCCGTCATACAATATTGTACTTAGTTTGATCATGATACTGAGGACTGTCCTACACTGATAGGAAGGATACACTACAAAGGGGTGCTATCCCCATAGCTGACTCAGAACCTATAGATGATGAGGGTTGAGCCTCGCAAAGAATATATGAATGTGAATATAGTGCTCCGAAGTGGAATTGAAATGGGCGACGATAAGGGGAAACAACCTGAAGACAGCGCATGGGTTTGCAAATATCTAGAGAAGGAGGCTGAATTTGATTTGGAGCGCGCACGTGAAATGTTCATGGAACCAAAGAAAAGCTTTGTTGAGGCCTCTACCTCAAGGAGTCGGGATAAACCTGTTCAGGAAATGGACCCTTCTATGCTTACAACCTTTCTAGAGACCTGCATGAAGCTGTTGTGCAATAGAAAGGCTATAAAGGGGTTACAGGAACTTATAAATAGATGCACCAAAAACACTCCGAGTGAACCACACATTGTATGGAAGATTGGTAAGCATAAGGCAAGGACAGGGCGTGAGATGAGACTCATAGCGCAGATAGTAGAATGAAATGGATCAAGTTGTTTTGGATCTGGGTTAGATGTGAACGTTTTGGAAAATCAGACTTGGGAGCGGATGGGAAGACCTGCACTGCAGTGGTCTCCGATTCAGTTAAGGATGGAAAATCAGCAAAAGATCATCCCCATGGGATGACTGCAAGGAGTAACTGTAGATATTGAAGGTGCAAGCACATTGGCGGATTTTTAAGTGATAGAAATTCTAGATGACAACAACCCCTAACCTACGCTCCTTCGAATTGATTGGGCTACTGACATGAACGAGGTAATCAATCTAAAGAAGTGAAATATGACATTTGAAAAGAAACCGCTTCGTGTAATAGTACCCCTAGATCCTTCTGAAGGATCAAACTATAATGAACCAGTCTGCGATTACGAAAGTGATGATGATTTGGATTGCATATATAAGATAACAAAGCGAGACCAAGATTGGGTGAATCTGACAGTGGATGGACGAATTACATGGGATCGCAGAGTTCCTGCAACTCAGACTTGGACGAGGAATTAGAGCGCTAGAATAATCGAATACATGAAGTAAGCACGCTGAGTTGTAACATGATGACCTGGTTGTTACACTGTCTGTCGTCAGAGGTAAGAAATATTCCCACTTATGATGGCTTGAATGATGTGGATGTGTATTTTGATGCATTTGAGAGGGAAGTACTAGAGAAGTAGCGCTTCCAGGCTTTGGATTGGGTCCTACATGCTATGCCCACGAGATGGTGGGGTATGCACAAGGGTAGTTTCGATGGTTGGCACGAGTGTAGGAGGATGATAAGAACACGCTTTGGGAAACCAAAGGTACGAGTGTTAGACAAGTATGATGGGAAGGATGATCCACATGAACACTTGGCCAAATGGGCTAATGCCAATGGAGTGAAGCCCCAACCTGAATGGGTGCACTTGTTCTGTCACACCTTGGATGTAATCCCAATGAACTGGTACTTGGAGATAGAGCTCTGCCATGGCACAAGAAAATGTGATATTTTGCGAGAAGGGTTCATAATGACATTCATCTTCGAAGATGGGTTTGACTATATTGACGAAGCACTACAAGAGGTTAAAGTAGCGATATTTAGGATACCGCCGAATCCTTTGGATATGATTCAACCCGATTCGACTACTTAGCTGAGACATGTGCTGGAATGCTATAATGTGACTACTGTAGAAGAAGATGAGGACCCACGAAATATTAATATCCCTGAAACTATGGGTCACTGTGAGGTCGAGGGACCACTGATTGAGAATCTTGATGTAACCACGTCACTGAAGACTAAACAGATAAATATTGCTACAAAGGAAAAGCCCAAATTTGCAAACATTGGAGATTACTGGGATGATGCGATGGTAAATAAGGTCGCTGAATTGCTTCGTGAATACCAAGATGTGTTCCCCAGCAAGTTTACAGAGTTAAAAGGGATAATAGGAGACCTGGGCATTATGAAGATCATGTTAAAACCCGATGCAAAGCTGGTTAAGAAAAGACCTTACCGTCTCAATCCGAAGTATAAATAGAAGGTCCACTTAGAGTTAGAGAAGATGCTCGTGGCAAGCATCATTAAGCTCGTAGAAGAATCTAATTGGGTGAGCCCAATGGTGGTATAGGAAAAGAAGCAGAAGGATGAAATAAGGATATGCGTAGATCTCAGGAAGTTGAATGACGCTTGCGTGCATGATCCTTTCCCGACTTCATTCACTAATGAGGTATTGGATAATGTAGGTGGCCAAGAAGCGTACTTCTTCACTGATGGGTTCTTTAGGTACCATCTGATCAAAATCCCACCTGAAGATAGAAGTAAGATGACCTTCGCAACTAAATGGGGATGCTTTCAATACACTGTAATGCCTTTCGGATTAAAGAATGTGCCTACGATTTTTTCACGTGTAGTCATTGCTACATTCAAATACTTCATTCATAATTTTTTGGAGGTGTACATTGATGACTAGACTGTGTTTGGGTTGGTAAAACGCCATGTGGCTTGTTTGCGCTTAATGCTAGATACTTGTTGAAGGTACCAGATTGCACTCAATCTGAAGAAATGTTTGTTTTGTGTCCCTTTTGGGACATTGTTGGGTCATGTGGTATGCAGACAAGGATTGATGGTAGATCCCACGAATATCACCGTGATAATTAACTTGGAGGTGTTGAGGAGTGTGAAATAGTTGCACGCAACCTTGGGACATACTGGGTACTACAGGAGGTTTATAGAGGGCTATGCCTAGGTCACCGTGCTTATGGAGAAGTTGTTGATAAAGGATGTCACGTTCTATTGGAACGAGGACTGTGAGAAAAGCTTGGATGTGCTAAAAGGAAAAATGGTCACCGTGCCGACTCTAGTCTTCCCCGGTTGGAAGAAGGAGTTTCATGTACATGTAGTCACATCATGTATAACACTGGGAGCAATATTGACACAAGCTGGGAGAGGATAATTGGACCATCCTATAGCATTCACAAGCAGGAGGTTATCCAAGGCTGAGAAGAACTATTCCACCACTGAGCACGAAGGATTAGCCATGGTATACGCGCTATAGAAGTTTAGACACTATTTGTTGGGTGGACATTTTAAGATGTATACAGAACACTTTGCGTTGAAATACCTAATCAATAAGTCCTTGTTGGGGGGGAGAATCTGTAGGTGGTTGTTATTGTTCCAGGATTATGATTTTGAAGTTATTGTGAAGCCTGGATGACTAAACGTAGGATGAGACCATCTATCATGCATTGAAATAGGAGAAGAGCCCACTAATTTGGAGGAAGGAATATCTGACACACAAATATTTGCAATGCGCATCATGGATGACCACTTTGAAGACATCATACACTTCCTAATGACTGGAACTTCCCCGAAAGGCTACACCACCCAGCAGAAAAAGGAGTTAGTGGTGTGCGCGGCAGAAGTTTCTATCATTATCGAACATTCGTACAAAATGGGATCTGATGAAGTATTACAAAGATATGTACCAGAGTTTGAAAGGAGCAGTATTCTCGCGGATTCTCATGGGGGTGCCATGGGAGGGCATTACGCAGGAAGGGCGACTGCATAGAAGATCCTACGCGTAGGGTTGTGGTGGCCAACCCTCCTTCAGGATTCAAAAGCCTACTGCAGGGCATACGACATGTGTCAAAGGACTGGCAGGCCATCACAGAGAGAGGAGCTGCCTTTGAACCCACAGATGACATTACAACCTTTCGAGAAATGGGAAATAGATTTTGTGGGACCCATTCAGCCTCAAGGAAAGAAGACGAGTGTGCGGTACATTATCACTGCGACTAAGTATTTGACTCGATGGGCAGAGGCATAGCCTGTGAAGGATTGCATAGGTGCAATCGTTGCAAATTTTCTCTTTGAGTATGTACTGACACGATTTGGGTGTCCAAAGATTTTGATGAGTGATCACGATACACACTTTCTGAATGTAATGATCAATGCGCTGACATAGGAATTTCAGGTATATCACCAAAAAAGCACGCCTTATCACCCACAAGCTAATGGGACAGTGGAACCATTCAATAAGGTACTAGAGAATGCACTGACGAAGGTTTTCAAGGATCAGTGAATTGATTGGGACCTGTGCATGCCCACAGTACTATGGGCCTATTGCACAACGTGCAAAAAGTTGACTAGATAGACACCCTTTAGGCTGGTCTATGGTGTTGAAGCAGTGATGCCAATGGAATACATTGTACCTAGTTTGCACATAGTAGAACTCACAGGTATGACGGATCGTGGAGCCCTAGAAGAGAGGCTCATGTATCTTGCTGAGCTTGAGGAAGAAAGGTTTCTGGTTGGATTTCACCAACAAGTCTAAAAGCAGCGCGAAAAAGCATGGCATGCTCGACACATTAAACTGCGCACCTTTGAGGTAAATGATCTGGTTTTGTTATATGACAGCAAGTTTGATAAATTTCTAGGGAAATTCTACATGCATTGGCTAGGGCCCTGTGTCATTAAGGAGATTACCGATGTCGGAGCAGTTTAGTTGGTTAAATTGAATGGAGATCCCTTCCCAAGAAAGGTGAATGGCATCCGATTGAAGCCATACATCGGTAATCCAACTAGGTGGCTATATGAAAGTAGCATAGTCTTAGTGCTCCAGGCAACTAAAAGGAGGTGCAGGACTATAAACTACATTTCCCGGGTTAGGGAACTGCACGATTGGAGGATTGTGCAGAATGAGGAGATGTCACAGGGTTCACGACAACACAGAGAGAGCTACACTACCCAGGGAGAAATCGCATAGGCCAGCTAGAAAGTGACCATTAAAGTCATTGTTCATGATTTGACAATGAGAATGCAGCCAAATGGAGCGGGTGACCGACATTTAAGACAACATTTATGGGTAAGATCCTTGAAAATATGCCAATCTGGCATTAATGAACTGAATTTGGGGGGAACAGCCAAATCTGAATTCAAAATGGCCTATAAATTACATGTGGCTACCCAATGAAAAACACTTGGAATTTTGAGCATTGAGTTGGTGAGATCTTAGACGTGCATGAATCACGCATTTTTCGAAGAATTTCTTGACTCCCAAGCATTCGATCAATTTATAGAGTCTGATCGCAATTTCGTTCGTGACATTATCCCAGGATTAGAAGCTATGGACGCCGAACTAGTGACAGCGAAGGGGGTTGTGCTGGAGGTTGTTATGGAGGCAGAGAGAGTTTCTCTGGAGGTTGCAGAGGTAGTAGCTGAAGTCCCCAAGTCACCACAAATGCCTAGACCGAAGCCTACCCCAACCAAGGAGAGTGTGAAGCATAAGAAGGGCAAGCAAGCTGCGATACTAGTGCACACGTCGCCTAAAAGAAACCCTCAGAAGGACAAGCCAACCGCTCAGGAAAAGGGAAAAATATTAACTTGGAGTCGAAGGATGAAGAGATTGAGGACATCCTAATGGATGATGAGGATTTGGGGGTGGAAATGGAGGATGTTGAAGTCGAGGGTTCTGACCCTATTACCAAATTGCCCGAATACGTCCCTCCACGCGAGGGCAAGACCAACGTGCTTAAGGACATTGACGAAAGCAAGGTCGCCTTGAACATACCTTTACTGCCGAACGAGATTGTCTTTGAAGGACCACACTTGGGGCGGGTTCTGCTATTGAAATTGGAAGATTGGGACTTAGCTGACACTGAGAAGTTCCCTCACTTGGCAATAGAATACCTAATGCACTATGTTTTTCATTCAACCACCAGGATGACTGCGTTGGAACAGTGGAAGTGGCTCAGGGGTGTAGACAAGGCAGGTATTCTCAACCTGCTATGGGTGCCGCACTACAATCACACACCCATTACAGTATTCGTCATCAAGTAGTTGCTATGCTTGGTGCATGATGGGTGTCTATAGCTGGAGGAGCCGATACCCATCACTGACAGGTTGATCCATAGGATAACATGGTTTCCTTATACAGGTGAAAATCCTACCATGATTTTTGGCAAAAAAGGTGGCAAGCAAGCCCTCGCGGAGGCCATGAAGGAGAAATTCAAATTCATGAAGAAGTTGTGAGGCTATGCCATCTCGAGTATTTGCGATCCTGTGGTCAAGGTGACCACGTAGATCTTGGCAGGAAAAGTTATGCGGAAGTTTCATGCAGATGAAGTGACGACACTTGTCATCACTCTAGCATCCCAATGCGTAAAAGGAGTTCAATTTAATTGGACGCGCTATCTCTGTAGTGAGTTCCTCGTGAAATGTCGTGAGGCACATGATTTGAGCAAGACCTTACACTATGCATGGCTCTTGTTGTCCATTGTGCTAGTAGCCCTGGAGCTGGCTGAAGATATTCCATTCGCCTTGGTCATGCCAAACCTACTAGAAGCAGCGAAGTACGCTTCGCTGTGGGAAACCAAGTATGCTTAGTGCATCATGGATAGAAATATCTTATGGATCTTGATGGAAATGAATATACACATGGCTATCAATCACAAGCCGTGATTGTCACCTACTGTGTTTTCCAAACTACAGGAGTATGTGGAGTTCAAGGTATACTTTCAATGCGTATCAATCAGGGCACAGAAGGAACCTGAGAAGAAGTGGCATGACTTGCCTTACTTGGCAACTAATGACACAATCGATGTAGTTCTTGATTGCTGGCTGGTAGAGTGGCACACTGCCTCAGACTTGGAAACTGGATTAAGCAAGTCTATCGTGTAGTGCAAAAAGGAGGAGGCCAAGCTTAAGATAGCATAGTTGGCTAAGAAGCGGAGGAAGGAGGTGGAGGCCAAGTCCCAGGAAGAGCACAATGCCGCACAGTAGGCAGAAGAAAAAACAGGTGGAGTAGAGCATGACTCTAACAAAGGTGCCTGGTCACCCTCACTCGAAATGGAGGAAGAAATAGATGAGAAAATAGAGCAGCATGGAATAGACCCGTAGATGGCATCGTACTACATCAAACGTCCAAGAGATTAGGAAAAAGTGGGGCCATGAAAGAAATCCAAGGCCAGTAAGATGTCGTTGGATCCAATCACCCTAACAGAGGGAGATTTGAATGACATTAGAGATACGGTGTCGGATGTTGCCATGGAGGTACTACAACAGTTTTAGCAACATCAACAACAACTATTAGGGGCCATCTAGATGGGTCTGCATGAGTTGTAGATCCACGCATCATAGACCAACGCAATGTCCACTAGCCTCTCCATCGGTACTTCAGAAGCCACCGTGATGCTGCATGCGAAGGACTCCCGAGCGATAGTGCTGCTAGAAGGAGCACTCACCATAGAAAACGAGGTTGACATGCCCACTATCAGCACCCTAAAGGGAGTGAGGCTAAACTTGGTAGTGCTTCCTGGTGAGCTGCTCCACCTACTGCAGGATGGGATGATCACGACGCTGAGGACCCACGAACAATGTGCTTTGTAGGAGATCAGTGAGCAACAGACCAATAATGTATAGCTAGCCCTACAGCAAGACTCTGTCATCGCCATCATGAATGATGTAACCAACTGAAACAAGCGCATAGTTCAGGTCATGGAGGAAGCATGTTGAATGGTCCCGAAGTTGGTTGTTCTTGAGGAAGAACTGGTAGAGGTGCGTGATCACAAACTTTCTACATGGGTGCGTGATGCTCACATAGAGTTGGCTAAGTTTCAGATGGAGCTAAACCTCCATATTATAAAGTTTCAGTTGAAGCCCCAACCTTCAACTCCATTAGAAGTAAAGGAGCAGTGCGTAACCACTGTCACAGAGGTGATAGCGGCAGTAGATAGTTTAGTAGCATACTGCACAAGTCTGTTTGAACAATCGTTTGAGGTCCTGACCAATCTGCAAGAATATCCTAATGTACAGTGGCTGGAGATAGAGGCACGAGAACTACAACAAAGCTATGATTAGGTAAAGGAACAGTGCGCACCATTGCCCTCACACAGAGACTTGTGAAGCTATAGGAGGCCAAAACATTGAAGGAACAGGTAGATTCAGTGTAGCACAAAGAGGCAGTGTTGAAGGTGTGCTTGAAGCCTTGGTTGGAAAAAGCTTATTTGGTCACAGCCTCCATTGAAGGAAAGCTTTCTAGTCTGCAGGTGACTCAGCAAAAGCTTCAGGCTGACAATTCAGGACCAGCGACAGAGTAGCTAGTTGAAGAAGTGAAGCAGGCAGCCACACAGTGCACCATCAAGGTTGCCGTCATACAGGTCGAGCTGGGAGGTCTTTGCACCAAGATTTCCTCGCCCACACCATGTTTATGTTGGGGGCCTGTTCGGAACGAGTTCCCCCAAGAGAATTTTTGGGGCCAAAACCCCATGTTTTGGGACAATTTTGTAATAAAGTTGTAAAGTCTCTGCATTTTGTGGTCACGGAGAGTGAAGGTGTCAAGAGTCATAAAGGGTTGTCCGCCCTTATTTTGTAAAGTGTCAAGTCAGTTGTAAAGATCTACCCATGGTTCGCAGACCATGGGATTGTATAAAAAGGAGCTAAGTAAGCTCTAGGCAGTTAGAATCAGTTAAGCTTGGGGAAGTTTTGGTAGAAAAGTCTAAGTGTTTCGAGTCGTAGTGTAGGTAGAGGCTCTATAGTTGAGTGCACAAAGGCCCAGGGTGGAAGTTCGAAGCTGAGCGTGTGGACCCCTATAGCTATGTGCACAAGGTGGATAGAGTCTATAATAAACTGGAAGATATCAATAAAGAAAAGTATTTTGCAATTACTATGTATTTATCTCTATTAATGCATCTGATTATATTGTGATTTCGGTTTATTTTACAGTGTTTAAATGTATGTGACTATATCTGTTAATTAAATGCAAGTAAGATTATCAATTTACGTGACGATAACTATAATTGATTGGTATAATTGTAAGACACTTAAGATAACTTGGGAACCTACACAATACATCATCGTAGCAGCATGAAAGTACTTGAACCACTAGTTAGGGCGGCGTGAAGGTTAACCATACGCATTCGGAGAGGTACTAAAGGGTGGGATAAAAGGTAGAATGATAAGCCCTAAAAGCTTAGCCACCTACGTGAAGGCAGGAAAGGGAGGTATAAACCAACATCACAACCATCTCAGGGTGTGGAAACTTGGTTCCAGCATCTCCCCATATTGCTTCGGGTGAGACTTCGGTCCGTGCTCCACGGGCTGATGTTGAAAGGGCTAGTAGTGTAGGGATTTGTTTGGCTGACTAATGCTGAACCTGAGTCAGGGCCCAGGAAGCCAACAGTCATCTTCTTCATCTCTGATTTCAATGGTAACTTAGGAAAGTGTTTAGTAGATTGTCACTTAGGTTTCTAGTCCCACTTATTGGGCTAGAGGGATCATCTCTATCAACAAAGAGGATTTACCTAGATGACAAGTAATTAACGGTGTTGATAGCAACACACTTATAAATAACACATACAGTGAAGCCTCAAATATGTTCACCAAGATCAACAAAGGTCTAAACTAAAAGTATGATAATATTGGCATAAAAATTCTCTTTTATTACTAGATAATGGTTACATTGGAAATGTCTAAGTTAACAGGGTTTGTGAATACACATTTATATGCATAAATGTACATATACACATATTAGCTATAATATTATGCTTCAAACTCTAAGGTTCCATGCTCATGTGGAGGAATCATTCCTCTTTTAAATATAATGACCTGTGACCTTGAAACAAGGGCTTCCTCATCCTTGCATTTTGAATGGAAGGTATCGTTATTTCATTGGTGTTATTAGTGAGCCACCTCAAGATTGACACCAATGACTGTACCATGCCTTGGGGATGAACGCTCTGGACATATTCGACAAGCACCAGAGTGTATCTGGTGGAGGTTTTGTAAACTATAGGGCCACCAGGAACTTAATAGGCTCCTAAAACTTGAATTTGTAGCATCCTCTATTCTCACCATAGTGGATTTAGCTATGAGGGCTACATGTCCTTGCCAATAGCCAAATACCATGGAGATCCTTGAGTGGTGTTATGGAGCCACTTGCTGAGCCTTGGTATTTCACTAAGACTGTTGCAACTCCTAAGGGCTCCTCAATTCTATTTATTAACCCATGGTTCATACAAACTTTGAGGTGACAATGCTATATACACAGTAGATAAGATTCTACTCATGCCACCCTAAACTAGGGCATTTGATCAATAACTCTCCAAGACTATTCTTTCTACTGAATTAGAATGAAATTGACTACTGAAGGTTCAATTAAGAAGCTAGATCTAATGAAAAAAAGGAAAATTATTTTTAAACCTCAACTTGTAGATGTTATTAACTTGTAAATGCTACTGAATTAATTCATGAAAGAAAACAAGAGCTACACTACTTGCCAAAAATAAAGTACATTATCTTTCAATCAACCATATAGCTACCAAATCCACTTCTAAATAGGAAACTACCCTACCAAATCATAACTAAGGATTTCTTGCATCATCTATCTAGTTCACACTTTCATATAAATCAACACTCTATTTTTGCTAAATCTGTGATAACAAAACTAATGTTATTCTATCTTATCGTGAAGGAAAAGGATGGTTGGAATGTCCTAGGTACTACCATTGATCATGGAGTCCAAGCTTGGGGTCAACCTACGCCTAGAATAAGTCAAACTTCCATTACAGGTCAAAATAGGACGTAAAACAAGTTGCTACAAGCATGCTACATGAATCTACTAGAGGTGACCTGTATTGCTACACAAAGACCTATAATGCTATAGGAAGGCTGCCAAGAATGTTTGGTAGGTAGGAATGATGAGATTAAAGGATGGCCAAGTGTATGGAGGTTGTGGTATATGGATGAAATGTGTCCAACATCCCTAGGCAAGCTCAACACCTCAAGAAGGCTTGTTTTCGACTAAGAGGGATGCTCATGGTGACCTAAGGGAATGAGGTCAAGAAAAAAAATTTGGGATTCATCAAAGAGGGTCAAGAAGTATTGGATGGAGATGGTGAAAGGCCCCTTGCTTCCAAATCCAAAAAACTTTGCAATGTCACATGCACATACTCTTTTATCATTGACAAAATAAAATAACCAATGGTGGAAAAGATGAGTTGAATTTAAATATCATCTAATCTATGCAAAAAACTCTGATCTAATCACAACTCAACTTCTAAGCTATAGAAAATAAATGCAAAACAGAATGACTAACATATAATTTCTTCCAAGGAAACATAAAAATATCATTTTTTTGTTGTTATTGTAGATTCTTCCACTCATGCTCCCATGAGAGAGATGAGATAGAGGTTGCAATCACAAGATTTTTGAGGGGTTATGTTCTAATGAAATGCAGAAAAATAATAAACATTCTAAGCTTAAAAGAAATACCAATACATAAGAGGAACCTAAGCCACTGGGGTTGGGCCCAAACCCAAGAGCCTCAACCCTATGGAACTAACTCAGTGATGGATCCATAAGAAATTTCTCATTATCATTTCATCAATGTCAAACACATACCCAATCAAAAATAATAGTATCAAGTGCTTGAGATAAATAGCTTCTTTGATGAAAGCAAAGTTTGAATCCTTATGAGCCTTTGTCATGTTTATTTATAAAAGAGGGTATCTACTAATAGATCCCTAGAAAATAGAAATGTTTTTCCTCTAAAACTCGAGAAGGGTAGACCTAAATTTTCTTTAATGACACTTTCTTGGTTGCCAATGACTTCATGTTGCTTGGATTCCAATGACCTCGAGCTGATGAGAGAGTGTGTGGTGATTTTGGATGATTGAGGGAGTTAAGGAGGTGGACAACCTCCTAGAATTTGTCCCCGTTGTCTACTCCGATATACTTCATTGAAATCATCTCAAAATTTCTCCATTTCCTACATTTAAACTATATTAAGCCACATGAAATAGAAAACATCTTTTACCCCTCTCACTAAGTATAATATAGCAAAAATTGTAAATAAATGTGAGAAAGAGAGTTTTAAGGTAGGAGGATGGCATTATGACCCTTATGATGTAACTATTGATGAGCCTCATCATCACCCCCTATTGGAATTGTTTCTCATCCTCTCAGAAACTCAGTCATCTATGTCCATGTCCTTCATGGCCTTGGTGGCCTCCCTGACATCCCAAGGCTCCTCAGAGAGTGTGCCTTCTTGAGGATAGAAGCCTGTGTTATTTTCTATATATGTCCACTCCTTCCTCTCCTTTGCTTCATTTCTTCCTTCCTATAGGGCTAGATGCAAGGGTGGACTAAGCTTGAGTCCAATCCAATTGACTTTTAATATTTTCATGATTCTTTTGTACACGGGTGTCCTTTCCAATGCATTCCTCAGCCTTTTAGGAGAGTGATACTCCCTGATATGGACAATGAGAGTGATACTCATTGGAGATGATGCTATGATTGCTAATGATAGCCATTGGGCTGATTAGCTGTATCATGATATAAAGTGGTTCATTTTCTTCCTTTGCCATGAATCTCTTTACTTCCTCAACTCTTGCCTCCTCATGTGTCATCCAAGAGGCTAGGGCCATCCGTTGTGTATCCCTAGTTTTGCATTGGGATCCCAAATATTCATATCAATCAAGGTTAGGTTATGAATCTAGAACTCAACCAATTTTTCTTTATCTTCTATGCTAACCTGGCTACAAAATTCAATGAATTGTTTGTAATCTTGAAATCGCATAGACCCATGTTGCGCTAAGGTCTTGATTTTGAATTACATCCAATAATTTTTTAGAAAGAGTGCATAAGACTCAGGTGCTTTTCTGCACTGTAATTCCTCCATGGAGATTCTTTCCATTATGGCCAGTTGAGTTTCCTTCTCCTGCAACTACTCCCTCAACCACCTATTTTCTTTCTGTAGCTTCTCTATCATTGTGGTCTCCCTCTCTCTTAACTCAATTATTTTTCCATCTCAAGGACCTTTCCTTCCATGAGGCCCATATATTCCACCTTTTTAGACTTAGGAATTTGCATCCATATGTGGGTTCTCCCTCTTTCTACTTCTAGCTCAAAGAAAAGTGGACTACAATTTTTTGGGGAATAATTCTCCCTCCTTCACTGAATTTATAATAAATCTTAGGCTAGGTTGTGGACTAGTCTCCTAGAGATCTTGGAAGTCTCCATAATTTTTTTTTGGGGAAGCTGATACCTCATGTAGCTATTGTGTCACATTTTCCCCTCATGTTGCACATTCTACCCCTCCTGTAGCATCCTCTATTCCTCTTGTAGCACACTCTATTTTTCTTGTAGCACACTCTGTTTTTCCTGTAGCATGCTATTATCTTCTTGTTGGAGGGTGGTATGTGTCTTGGGTTGTTTGAATGAGTTTGATCCGGTGGTGGGCCTCCTTACGTATGCTATAGTAGTCTTTGTTATGGATTTTGGAGAGGTGGCCTCTTCAATTTTTCTTTCAGTGGGCCCCATGTCCTCTTTCTTACTTAGGGACTCTTCAATTGCAATAGGAGCTTTGGTGGACATTTGAGGCCTTCCTTATTTGATCTTGGTGCTTTTCCCCTATTAAAGTATAGGGGGGTTTCCTTTGTCTCTTATTTTTAGGTTTTACTGGGGTACTCAAGGTAGCTAAGGTTGCAACTACCTCTGTTTCAGTGGGTTATGGAGACAAACTTGTTTTCTTTAGGGATACCTCTATTTCTCTGGGCTTAGTAGTTTTCTTAGGACTTGATTTTTCCTGTTGGTCCCCCTCTTCCTCTTCATATTTCTCTTTTCCTACCTCTACCTTTTGTTCTTCCTCTTTTTCTAACCCTACTGCTTCTTCCAGTCCTACCTTTCCCCTTCTTCTTGTTCTTCTTCTAATTTCTCCTTTCTTCCTCCAACACTAGAGGTTGGCGTCTCACTTGGTGTGAGGATTTTTGTGTTAATGAAGGCCTATCTATCCATGTCTATGAATTTGGACCAAAGGAAAAGCATTTTCAATTTTCTCAAGGCATCCACCAATATCACTTTAATGAGGCCATGGTGGCCTAGGTGTTCATCTTTTCCCTCTCTCACTTTTTGACTCATGTCCCTGATGGATTGTAGGAGGAATTATGGCACACTAAGTCTTTCAGCCAAGGGAAATTATGCTTGAAATATGAGTTCATGAAGTAATCTAAAATGGTAGGCATAGACCAAACTCATCCTTGAGTTCATGAAGTAATATAAAATGGTAGGCATTTGATCCTGCTGCTTTTCCTTCTATTAAAGTATAAGGGGATTGCCTTTGTCTCTTCTTTATAGGTTTGACTGGGGTACTCAAGGTAGCAAAGGTTGCAGCTACTCTGTTTCAGTGGGTTATGGGGACAAACTTGTTTGCTTTAGGGATACCTCTATTTCTCTAGGCTCAGTAGTTTTCTAGGACTTGATTTTTCTTGTTGGTCCCCCTCTTCCTCTTCATATTTCTCTTTTCCTACCTCTACCTTTGGTTCTTCCTCTTCTTCTAACCCTATTTCTTTTTCCTCTCCTACCTTTGCCCCTTCTACTTCTTCTCCTTCTAATTTATCCTTTCTTCCTCCAACGCTAGAGGTTGGCGTCTCACTTGGTGTGAGGGTTTGTGTGTTAATGAAGGCCTATCTATCGATGTCTATGAATTTGGACCAAAGGAAAAGGATTCTGAATTTGTTCAAGGCATCCACCAATATCGCTTTAATGAGGGCATGGTGGCCTAGGTGTTCATGTTTTCCCTCTCTCAATTTTTGACTCATGTCCCTGATGGATTGTAGGAGGAATTATGGCACACTAAGTCTTTGAGCCAGGGGAAATTCTACTTGAAATATGAGTTCATGAAGTAACCTAAAATGGTAGGCATAGAGCAAACTCATCCTCCCTTCACAGGAGATGTATTTCAAGATATGGTAGGCCACCTCATCCCAAAGATAAGGTAAGATTTGAATCCTAACTGCATTTTTGTCCTTGATAAGATTTTCATTTGAAGTGAAGAAGTTACTTTTAACAATGGCACTGGCGGTCTTGTCTTCTCTTCCCCATTTGATCCCTAGGGGTAGGTTTTTACTTTTACTAATTGGCTTAATACTGAGTGAAATAGCTAATCCCCTCACCATAGTTGTGTCACTTTCTTCTATTTGTGACTTGAGGGCCATGGAAAATTCAAAGAGAATGTCATCATATCCTTTCAACAACTCAAAGAATCCTAGCCACTGATGTCTTATAAAAATGTCTACCATAGGAGGGTGTAGATGGATTCTTTTGGTATCTGAGGGCTCCCTTTTGTTAAATCCTCCCCCCATCTCTTCTCTATGTTTTTAGCTAAGTGAAGGAGAGATACTTCCTATAATAGATTTGGTGTATAATTCAGTGGTAGTAGTGGGTTAAAATCCATGGTTGATGACAATTTCCTACATTCCCTCTAATCTATAGCCCGAAAAGATCTTTCAATTTCACAATTTGACTGCTACTTCCTGTAGAATTTGAAGTGCACCTTGCATACAATTTATGGATGGATGAAGGAGATGGTGCACTTACTTTTTTATTGTGTGGTTTGGGATGAAGGTAATAAATTGGAGACAAATTCAACCCTTTGTAGCATTCCTTCACTGTTTTAGTCTTCATATAGCAGTCTATCGGTGTTCTTGTAGTAGTTGTAGGCTTACCTATAGCTCCCTCCTATAGAATTTGAAGAACAAGGTTTGAATCTCCTCGATGGAACCCTGAGCTAATCCTCTCCTTAACTATTTTTAAAATGAGTGTTTATGAAAAATAATTCAAGCCCCAGTACATAATATGCCATTTTTGGCTTAGGCTTGGAGCACAGTGGTGGCGAGACAGTCACAATAGGTTTCCTCTTTTGGAATGTTGTTCCCACTCAAAGTAATTATTCTCATGTTCCTCGTAATCACCACCCACTCTCTGTGATCCCAAATCATCTGATATGACACCTCCACATTGCATGAGTTCTTACCATTACTTTTAGTTTACTAGCTGAAGGTGGCCAAGTTAAGTGGCCACCTCTAGCTTATTAAAACAGCTCCTCTCGATATTTATACATTTTCGTTATTTATACATAGGGAGGATATGAGAGTTTTCCATACCTATGCCTACCTGATGATCGAATTGATGCATGGATGTGCATGCTAGATTTGGACCTCATTATTGTCATCAAAGGAGTTGACTAGCATGGGCTGCTACAGGAGGAGGTTATCTTCCTGTAACAGTCCTTTTCTTTTCTTCTATGGCATTCTATCTTCATAGGGCCGATGAGACAGGATGTAAAATGTATTTGAGGATAATGTTGTGACTTTGAGAGAGTGGTGTAGATCTATGGAAATGAAGACGATGTTCTATGTGGGTTTCTCAAGAAATGTTTAACAGGGGTAATACAAAGTGGAGGGATTTTAGTGAAAAAAAAAATTCTATGAACTAGGATGGATGAGTGATGGATGGATGGTGAACCATGGTGGGGGAACCTTATTCGTCCTTTGCAAGGTCATGTTGGGCTGTTGTTTCCTTTGGATCTCCCTTTTGTATATTTTTGGAACCCTCTTATAGCACTACAAGACCTTCCTATAGAAATTACATGTCCTTCCTTTAGCAATCCAGGGAGGGGGTGAAACTTGAATTTTGGGGTAATGGGATGGTGGAGAGGGTGATCACATGATTTTGGATGATGGATATGAAGTAGATGGAGGGAGGAGTGAAAAAAATATTGATAATGATGGCATGTAGCTATGGAATCTACCATTGTCTTCAATCTTGCAAAATGACAAAAACATCAACAAACATGTTGTAGATCCATTTCCTATGTTTTTTCTTTTGTTTTTGTTTTTTCTTTTGCTTTCGTCTTTTTTTTTTGGAGACACACAGGTTGCCTCAAAGGAAGTTTTCAACCTGTATGCTTTCCCCAGGTGAAAATAGGGAGGTTTTTATCGAGGGATATTCATTATTTCTCTTCTCCTTTTTGCTCCTCGACTGCCTCAGAGAGGTTTTCCACCCAAGAATCGGTGTTAGATGCCTTATAAAGGTTTTCATCCAGGACTTTTTTTTTTCTCTTTTCGAAAAACGTATCTAGAAATGTTGTGGACTGGAAGCTATGACACTTCTAATCACGTTGACATCTTTGTTGATTTACTGATGAATTCTTCCTCACACATAGGTTTTATGTATACCTTGTAGCCACTGATAAGCAAGGGAATCCTTTCCTCATCAATGGTCCTCATTTGAACAACTCTATTTTCATGACATTTCTCTATCAGATATGGGCCTAACCACCTTGTCATCGGTTTTCCTTTGAAATCCTTAAACCTAGATTCATATAGTAGTGCCTAATCCCCTTCTTGAAAAACCTTCTCCTTGATATGCCTATCATACCAAAAATTCCTAGGCAATTGTATAACTTCATTGTGTAGGAGGGCCTGCATTCTGAACTCATCCAAGCCATTCAATTAGAGAAACCTCTCTTTTTGTGCTTTGGTAACATATAAGTCTACTTGGGTTTCCATTCTCAAAGTATTATACTTAAACTAGAAATAAGATGTTTCATTCCACAAACCAGATCATATGGAGTGAACCTGGTAGTTTTATTCCAAGTGGTGTTATAGGCCCAAGTGGTCTCCACTAATCTATCTACCCAATCTCTCCTACTTCTTCTCACAACCTTAGTGAGGATGCTCTCCAATGCCATTTTTGTAACCTCTACTTTCCCATTTTATTGAGGGTGATAGGCAGTAGATGTTTAGTGTTTGATATGATGCTTCCTTAAAAGATTCTCAATCAAATGTGATGTGAATTGAGCTCCCTAATTGATGACTATTGGCTTAGTATGGGCTGACCTATGTTTGATATTTTACTGCACACCAGAAAAACCCTCAATCACTAGCCCTTTCAGTAACAACCTGCAAGTAGATCACAGTATCACCTAAAGTGACTATCGTAGGATGTAGAACCACGTTTTTGCAGCCTTGAGGGATGTGGAGATGTGGTATTTTTTTTCTTATACTTAACATTCATAAGTTACTTCACATTGATACATTACTTTGCCACGTTGCATTCATCACTTAAAAAATATCATACACACCAATAAAACTTCACTGTATTGAAACAATATGCCATTGTAATAAACGGCTATGCTACGATAGATGATAAGCAAATAAACACATGAAGACACAAATTTTACCATGGTTCATCCCAATCTGGGACTACATCCACAAGAACTATTTCTTATAATAGAGATTTTTTACAACAAGAAATTCTTGGCATTCGCACTCAGATGGAGGCAGTCTGCACACTCAACTATAGAATCAGGCCTCTATGCACTTAGCTGCAGAGCCTCGCCTTCTTTCCCAAACAACAATTCACAAAGATAAAACCATTCAATACATGATGTGATTCTTCCCATGTTTTTCCTCTTTATTATTCATCCCGATATATAATATTACATCGAGGGATATATCATCGCAATACCATGTTCCATATACTATGGACTTCCCTAATACAAGCTACTATGGTAAGAAAACATTCCTCATTTACAACATTACATTATTTTAACAAAAAGGGAGGGGCTTCAACCCGCTCCGAAACCCATATACCATGCGATATATATACTATGCAGTCCACTTTGGCACTCTGCTGCACCACTACATGGTCCACTTCACACTCTGATGCATCCTTTACTTCACACTATGCTCCCCAAAATGCTGAGTCTTCACCAAAATCTAAGCCAAGTTGGGTTGCACCCAACAATGACTATCTCACTAAGGTACCCAAGTTTGTAGAAGACAATTTTCCCTTAATAACTCATCCACTTTCTCCTTTGTTGTTGTCTTGACAACCTTTGTCTCCACCCTCTTTTTCAAGTAATCAGTGCACACAATGATGTACTTATTCGATCCTGATGGTGGATCAATTGGCCCATTGAAATCCATGCCCCACTTTTCGAATGGCTCCAAGGCCACCTAAGGTTGTAGGGGAATTTCATCCCTGGATGTGGGTTTTCCCATCGTCTAGCACTGACCACATCTTCTAGTATACCTTCTTACATCTTGGTAGAGAGTGGGCGAATAATAGCCCACTTGTAGAGATTTAGAAGTTGTTCTTTCAGTAGAAAAATGGTGTCCACATGGCCCATCAAAATAGGCCGAGGGCATGTCAAAGAATTTCTCTTCCCTGACACATATTCTTAAGATATGATCTAGTCCTAGATTCAAAACATTTCCCCCAATCCAAGTGAAAGGGATTGTTTTCCTTACAATTCTTCTCTTCTCCCTAGATGACAAATTTGGGGGAAATTTTGCAGCAACTAGGTAGTTGGCTATGTTAGGAAACCATGGAGATAGCACTCAGATAACAAATAGGTGCTCATCTAGAAGCTGATCATCGACTATCCCTTCATCACCTGCAGGAAAAGCAAGTCTAGACAAAAAAATTGATAGTACATTTTCTTTTCCTGGCTTGACAATGATAGCTAAATCAAACTATTGAAACAATAGAAACCATCTAATGATTCTATAATTCACATCAAAATTATTCATCAAGTATTTAATAGTTGCATTGTCAGTATTCAGAAAATTTTGGTATCCAATGATGTAGTGTTTGAATTTGTTTAATGAGTGTACAACAACTAAGAGTTCTTTCTGAGTTACAATGCAATTTAGTTGAGCCTTAGACAAAATTTTACTGAAGAAGTAAATGGCATAAGGTAACCTTCCATCTATTTGTCCTAGGACTTCCCCCATATCATTTTGGGATGCATAAACATGGATATGGAAAGGAAGAGCCCAATTTGGGCCCTTAAGTATGAGTGCAGTGGTTAATTTGTCTTTTAAAATCTCAAGGGCCTCTTAGCAGCTATTTGTCCAACAAAATTCTGAGTCCTTGGCTAGCGGTCCAAGAAATGGTGAAGCCACTTTACTATAGTCCTTGATAAACCTCCTATGATATCCAACTAAGCCCAGTAAAATCCTAACATCCCTCTACTTTTGAGGAGTAGGGACCCTTTTGATGATGGAAATCTTGTTTGGGTCCACTTGTATTCCCTCTTGATGTATTGAATGGCCAAGGACAGTCCCTACATTCATTAACAATTCACATTCTTAGGAATAAGCGAGAGGTTCATTTCAATGCATTTCCTTAGGACTTTTCCCAGGTTAGAGAGAACCTCTGGGAAGTCACACCCATAGGTGGTGGAATTCATTCTTGTATATCTCTATAGAGTCATGGACCAGTTTAGCAAATATGCTTAGAAATTCCCCTTGAAAAGTGGCATGGGAATTGCATAGAACCAAAGGGAGGACCCTATAAGAAAATGTACCCCAAGGACATGTGAATTTAATTTTGTCTGGATCCTCAGGGCTAATCTGGATCTAATTATAACCATTGAATCCATCTAGGTAAGAGAAGAACTTCTTCCATGCAAGACAATCTAAAACTTTATCAACGAAAGGCAAATGGAAATGGTATTTATTGGTGGCTTTTTCCAGTTCTCTGTAATCCACAAAGATTCTCCACTTCCTATTATTCTTTGGGTCCAAAACTAGAGGAGACACCCACTCTCTATCTGAGATGGGGTATATGAACCCTGCATCCATCAAATTTTGCAACTCTTCCTTTACTATGTCCTTGAGGGCTAAGTTCATTCTTCTCTAAGGTTGGTGCATAGGTTCTCATCCCTCCTTGATGTAGATGTGATGAGTACAAATTGAGGGATGCACCCCATTCATTTCTTTATAGCTCCAATGAAAAGAATCTAAATATTCTCTCAGCATCTTGCACAACTTATCTTCTTGGTTAGCTAAAAGAGAGGGGTTAATATTTAAGGTTCTAAATGGATCAAATTCTACAACTTGACATGGGCATGTCTTGGGTCGACTAAGTGTAATTCAGTCCAAGGAATGCTCTTAGATTCTTTCACAAGCTCAATAAGAGGCATGGTATTGGGGTGTTGGTTCTAGAGGATCTAGTCAATGAGGTCATCTTTATCAGGTTCCCCCCCTCTTATAGCAACATCTAGGGTACATATTGGATGAGATGTTTTTTTATACACTTCATCTTCCTTCTCCTCATCTATCCATAGGGGTAAGCCATTCTCAATGGATGGCTAAGCAAGAGGGTACAATACCAATTGTTTGGAAAAATTCCCATGATTAACGGTCATGTTCCCAACCCTGTAACTAATGTAAGCATCAACAGTGGCTAACCATGGCCTTCCCAAGATGAGGTGATAAGCATTAAATTTAGTTTTCGTCTAGAGAACCAAGAAGTCAGTAGGATAATCCCAGGAGTCAACAGAGACCATTAAATCCTCAATAAATCCATCTTGAGCCACTGTGGATCTATCTGTAAGTTGCAACACTATAGTGGTATTTCTCAAGGATCCTTGGAGGTTTAGTTTTAGCAAGCTTTCTTTAGTCTTCACATTGATGGAAGCCCCAAGATCAATTAGGGTATGAGAGAAAATGATGCCATCAATGTGCACATCTACTACTATACTTCCAAGGTCTAAATATTTTCGACAAATCACTCTCCCCAAAATCAAATTAAATAATTGAGAAATAACATTAATGGTGGGGGTGTCTCCTTTTGTCCTCCCAGGGTGTTTGAAACATTTCTCTTTGATAAGCTTATTCTATATGGGAACATTGTTAATAACTTGGAGGAGGGGTATTTTAACACACATATTTTTCAGTTCTCATAGAAGTCTGGTCTCTTCTGGGGTGTGCTAGTTAGGATGGATCCATCTCTCAAGAAAAGGAGGTTGGTTTACTTAAGGGACGATCTCTTCCTTTTTCTCTTCAATTTCTTTAGGTGGAGATGGAGGTTGGTTATCTGGAAGCACTTTTTCAGACCTAAGGTTGATTTCTTGAATCTCCACAACATAGTCATGTTAATATATCTCTCCAATGTATACCTATTGTGCTTTCTTGTTATTCAAGTTTGAATTGGGTTTACTAGGCATCTTAGGTGACTTGGGTGGAGTGGTATGAGTGATTTTTGGTTGAGATAGAGGTGGAGGCAGTGAACTAGGAGGTTGGTTGAGTTGAGGCCTCCAACCTTGCGATGGGTTATTCCACTGAGGATGTTGAGAAGCATATGGTTGAAATGGTTGATTGATAGGTTGGGGAGGATGTTGAGGAGCATAAGGCCAAGAAGTAGGCGTGGACCATGATGGATTAGTGGAAGTTTTCCAGGGTGGAAAGGATCCATTCTGGTATGACCGAGGTCCTTGAAGCCTCCTTTGATTTATAAAGCATAGTTTCTCAGCCCCACCTTCTACCCCTTGGTATACAACTTTTAAGCTAGGGAAAGAAGGACATTTTTCTGTGGAATGGTTATCCTCATAGACTAAATAGACATCTATGAAATTTAATGGGAATTCATTCTCATGTGCCTTATAATGCATTTAGGGAAGAAACTAGAAAGGGCCCTCTCTGATTCTTCTTGTCTCATCTTGATCTGCATGGTATCCATTTTCAAGGGAAAGGTATGCTACATTTCACTTTTAATGTCCTCCAACATGTTCCAAATCTCATTCTTGATGGATGTTATGGAAGGAGAATAACTGACCAAGGCTTGACTATCCCTACCCTTCTCCCTAGCAGCCCTAGAGTGGTTTTTGAACACATCTTTGATGTCATCTTAGGATAACTGATAAATGTCTCTCCCATATAGCATGTTGATGCTTTCAAGCATGTCTTCTCTGATTCCTCTAAGAAGAACTAGCCTGAGTGATTTAGGATCAAAGGTGCATCTGGCCCTCCTATAAATGAGTTGAGATCTCTCCCCATAGTCTTCTCGGAATTCATCAGGTCCAAGAGTTATTCTAAATATTTCTTCTTTGGTTTTTTTGGACCTACAGTAGATCCGGTACCTGTTATTAAAGGCTTGTTGCATTTGTGCCTAGGTAGTGATGCTATCCCCAGACAGACCCATAAACCAATGCAAGGTTACATCCTTAAGGGTAGTGGGAATAACTTCAAATTTTGGTCATCTAAGGCATACTCATAGGTCCTACAGACAACAAAAAATTAAAACATAAAAGCATCAGGATCCTCAAAGGTTAAGCCATGGAAATGCAGAAGGGAATTAAGCCTTATATTCTTCATTCTCGCCTCTCCAATAGTCCCTCGGATAGGGAAAGTGTCATTATTCATATTTTTGTCCATGGTCTGGTAGGTGAAATGTCTTCTTCTTCTTCCCCAATAGGTTCTTCAAATATCTCAGGTTGTTCACCTAAAGTGTCTTCTAACTCCCGTGTAGTCAGAGAGGCAAGTTGACAGTCACCAAAGGAGAGTGAAGGTTTACTATTTGAGGGTGTGGGGGTGTTTGGTAAGAATTTTCCTTGAGTATCTCTATTCCTATGAGGCATGAAAGAAATTTTTTTCTTCTTTTATGTGATTTTTCAAAACTGAATGCAAAACATAAAATAATACTTAAGCAAAAATAAAATCTACCTAGACACTTCCTTGGAAATGACGCCAAAATGTGGCAAGCCCTGGTTAGTCACCAAGAGTATTGCAACTCCCAAGAGCTCCTCAACTCTATTTATCAACACAGGTTTCATACAAACTTCGAGGTGACAGTGCTATATACACAGTAGATGGGATTCTACTCATGCCACCCTCAACTAGGACATTTGATCAATAGTGCTCCAAGACCATTCTTTCTATTGAATTAGAAGGAAATTAACTACTGAAGGTGCAATTCATAAGCTATCTCTAATGACAAAAAGGAAAATTATTTTTAAACCTCAACTTGTAGATGTTATTAACTTGTAAATGCTACTGAATCAATTCATGAAAAAAACAAGAGCTACACTACTTGCAGAAAGTAAACTACACTATTTTGCAATCAACCATCTAGCTACCAAATCCACTTGTAAACATGAAACTACCCTACCAAATCATAACTCAAGATTTCATGCATCATCTATCTAGTTCAAATGTGCATATAAATCAATGCTCTATTTGTTCTAAATCTGCGATAAAGCATCTAATGCTTGTAGTGAAGGAAAAGGATGGCTGGAATGGCCTAGGTGATTCCCTTGATCATGGAATCTGAGTTGGGGGTCAACCTACTCCTAAACTAAGCCAAACTTGCATTACAAGTCAAGACAGGGGGTAAAATAGGTGGCTACAGGTGCTTTGTATTGCTACACGAAGGCTTGTAATGCTTCAGGAAGGCTATCGAGAAGGTTTGGGATGTAGGAATGATGAAATGAAGGGATGTCCAGGTGGACGAAGGTTGTGGTAGATGGATGAAAAGTTTCCAACACCCCTAGCCAAGATCAACACCTCAATAAGGTCTGTTTTGGACGAGGAGGGATTCTCTCGGTAACCTAAGAAAATGTGCTCAAGAATAAAATTTTGGGATTCATCAAAGAGGGTAACAAAATCTTGTATGGATGTGGTGAAAGGCCCCTTGTCTGTAGATCCAAATAAACCCACAACATCACATGCACATACTCTTTTATCATTGACAAAATAAAATAAACAATGGTGGAAAAGATGAGTTGAATTTAATATTATCTTATCGATGCCGAAAACTCTGATCTAGTCACAATCAACTTCAAAGCTTCAACAAACAGATGCAAAACAAGATGAATAACATATAACTTCTTCCAATAAGTAATAGACATAGAATTTTTGGGTTGTTATGGTATATTCTTCCATTCATGCTCCCTGAAAGAGATGAGATAGAGGTTGCAGTTACAATATTTTTTAGGGGTTATGTTCTAATGAAATGCAGAAAACTAATAAACATTCTAAGCTAAAAAGAAATACCAATACATAAGAGGAACTTAAGCCACTGGGGTTGGGCCCAAACCTAAGAGCCTCAGGCCTCTAGAACTAACTTAGTGATGGATCAATAAGAAACATCTCATTATCATTGCATCAATGTCAAACACATCACATAACTAGTCAAAAATAATAGTATCAAGTGCTTGAGCTCAATATATTCTTGGATCAAAACAAAGTTTGAATCCTAACGAGCTCTTTGGCATGTCTATTTATACAAGATGGTAGCTACTAACAACTCTCTAGAAAAGAGGAATGTTTGTATCCCAAAAATTGAGAAGGGTAGATCTAGTTCTTCTTTAAGAACAATTGCTTCTTGGTTGCCAATGACCTCGTCCTGCTTGGCTTCCAATCACCTCGAATTGATGAGAGAGAGTGTGGTGATCTTGGATGATTAGGGGAGTTAAGGAGGTGGAAAACCTCTTAGAATCACTCCCTATTGTCTACTCTAAGATCTTGCATTGAAATCATCTCAAAATTGCTCCATTTCCTGTATTTAAACCATATTAGGCCACATGACATAGCAAAACATATTTTACCCCTCACTAAGCATAACATAAAAAAAATTGTAAATAAATGTGAGAAAGAGATAGTTCTGAAGCTAGAGGATGGCATTATGACCCTTAAGATGTACCTATTGATGAACCTCATCACCAATTACATGATTTATTTGGAGCATCGAACCTTGGTGTGTGGTTGGAGAGATGATGTTCCTTCAGGATTCCATTGAAATTCCTTATCAGATGGTGACCAAAATGTTTCCAACATTAGCATGCACGAAATTCATTATCCTTAAACAAGGAATTCTTGAAGGTTAGGACTCATTGGAGTTGCTTCCACCCAAGCTCAAGAGGGGTATCACCATAGAATTCTTTAGTTTAATGTTGGTAGAGTGGCGAACCCTTGATGTAGATATAGAGGTATATTAGACCTATGGGTCAGAGCCATAGTTGAGATGACTAGCTCGGGGAAGCCTACACAGTGGTAGTGCTTGTCTTCACAGAGATAATTGAGCTCTTTGTCTAAGACATTACATGAGGAAAAGTCAAAGTTCCTCAATTGACCCATAGTATAATTCTAAGGCAAAGGAGTCGTTGTGGCACAACGGATGGAAGCCTTAACCTTATAGAAAAGGTTGGGTGACCTTATTTCTTGTAGAAGTAGAACCCTAGTCGTGGAGGCTTCTCATTGACTTGTCATATTTCCCTCTAACACATTCGATCGTCAGAGTATTGATGTGGCTTGGAGGTTTAATCCAAAAACATTTCCAAAGGTACAAGAAATAGATAACCTAGATTGAAACGTAGGGAATATGTGGAAAATGACATGTGCCGGACGATTCTTCTATTGGTGGGTGGGTTTTCCCACAACCCATATAAGCGTGGATGCATAAACTAGGGGGATGAGATGAAGGTTCAATAGAAAGTGTCGAGCCATGTGGTAGAATTCTCATGGCATAGAGGCAGTCAAATAGATAGGCCTTGAGGTCCCGAAAGTGGCTTTCAACGCAATTGATCATGCACATCAAAGACAGAGAGCTACTCTGGGGGCACCCCTTCCAAAACAATAATCCACTTAGCAGTGGTTTCTGAATTGAACTTTGTAACTAGGTTGTTTTCTTTATAGAATAGGTTGATTATAATAAAAGGCCTCGAATGACTCTCTCTCTCTCCTTCGAAAGGATAGGTGGCGGAAATTGATTAGCATGAATGGCATTAGAGAATGACGCTAGCGGGTTGACATGTGGCACAAGTGACTTCATTACTTGGAGGTATGACCCTGATGCTTAATAAATAGGAATAAAGAAAATGTGTTGGGTGTAGGGTGCCAGGACACAGTGTTAGTAAATAGAGCAACTGCCAATGGAAAAAATGTTGCTTGGGGCCCACATGATAACTCACCCCCAGAGGAAGACCGTGATTGGTTGTTGGTGGTGTACAGTAAAAATCATTGGCCAAATCCTAGCGAGATGAATTCGGAGGTATACGTGGTTGGGTCCACTCTATTGTGTTGGTGCCATTTGTTGGCGAATGGCCCACATACCACATTGGCCCACTAAAGTTCACTTGAAGCTTTATTGGTGTGAAAGAGTCAAATGCGTCGGGTAAGGACCAAAGGGATGATGCAAGTGGTTGCCTAGCATGATCCTCCTTAATACTACGATGTTATTGGTCAGGAGTTGGCCCACCTACCGAGTCAACCCAATGGGTTTGTCCTGAAGGAATAAAGTGGGGAGTTAATCGCAAGTATTGCGAAGCTAGTTTGGTAGGATGATGTGGGTCTCGCCACGTGGCGATACACTTGTGGGAATGGTGATGGTGGTGGACACGAGCAAGAGGATATGCCAATGGGAAGGGAGGTCATACGACCCCACCTTCCACATAAGCCTGGTAGTGGATTCTTGGCAGTTAGTAGTTAGGTCAGTTTAGAGTGCGCCAGAAGGGACCTAGTGAGATGATGTTGGTTGGTCGCGTAGGTAATCCACGTATGCCCGATGGTGATGTTATTGGATGGGAATGATCTCGCAACCAGATCATCCTGAACCCGTAACTAGGAAGAATATAGTGATCTCATGAGGGAATCTATCATGATTTCATGGGCCAATAATGGTGGAAGAGAAAAGCAGACAAGTGTGAGGACAATGAGGAGATGGAATAGGGGAACACTATAGAGGAAAGCTCAAATCGGATAGATCAGTGGCTAACCAAACATGTACTTTGAGATACCGTCATGAAGATAACGTTGGAACAGGAAGGACAATTGCGATGGAAAATGGCACCAATGAGAGCATAAAGCGGCGTAGGGGCCTGTTGAACCCCACAAGATACGTGTCTCGAAAGACTGAGTCTGTTAGGTTATAAATGAGGCATAAAGGATGAAACGTGGATGGAAGGGGTTATGGGTTAATCCTGACCTTTGGTAACTTCACAAAGAATGGGACTCAGGGCATGGCGGAAATACTAAAAGGCACAAAAACATATTGGGCTTAGGAGCTTTGGCCTTGTGTCTGGCCTATGGCAATTTCACGTAGAAATGAGACCGATGGGGTAGAGTCATTAGCGAAAGGAATTCAACATCCAAAGGGTTAGACAAGATAAGCACCTAGGCAAATGGAAATGAATGAGAGGAAATGTTGTTGGGAAAAGTATCCAATACGGAATGACCCTATCCCACTCTAAGGGTGATAGTACCTCAGCAACAATCAAAGCAAAGCTATCTAAGATTTCTTCTTTATGAAAGTAAAATAGGGGAGAAAGAGATCCACTAACCGATGTCTTTCGCTAATGGTTGATCCAATCTTCTCTCCTTGCTGCTTGCTCCCAGCTCCTTGCTCTTTCACTGGCCCAGCTACACCAAGATCCTGCAAAATGGCAAGAAAGGGAAACTACAAGAAGCATACATTCATAATTGATTCAGGGATTAGAATAAATCAAATACACAAGTATAACAATACATCATTGAGACACATGCATATAGAAGAACCTCAAATGCTTTATTAATGGAAGAAGTAAAGTTCAGGAAGTGATACAACCATAAGAGGCCCAATCCAGCATCACCTTCCCAGCAGAAAGAAATCTCCTCTTCACCTCCTTCAAAGCAAATCACCCAATAGTTCTAAACTCAAACCAACAACAATTCTTTACATTCACAAGATTCCAGCCTCCCTAGACCTCATGAGAGAGATCTATATATAGGATTTTTGGAGAAAGGATGAGTTAGCTTGAGAGCTGACTAGTGTCTTCTCTCACTTCAGTTATTCTTCAGTTCTTGAGTCCACTTGGAGGTTCTTGCTTTCACTTGGAGATCTAGACCCTCTTACTCATCACCAGTTGAATTCCCTGATTCCAAGTGTCATTTTGGAAGCTTCCTGGGCATTGACACCTTGAGGAATGACTGTGCCACATGTCCAAACTCGCCCAACGCAGGTAGCCTTCTTTGCAGTTGACATTCAGCGCAGGTAGACAGTGGAGCAGTTGACATTCAGCGCGGATGCTCAGTGGAGCAGTTGACATGATCCAGAATTGCCTTGTTTTTGAGTGTTTTCAGGTGGAGAACTGTTATTCAGTGTTGTGGTTTGCTAACCTTGTTCCTCTAGGGGTAGGAACAACATGTTTAGGGACTTTGGATCCCTTAGATTATGGACATTTCATGCTTCATGCTGTAAGGCACAAAAATGTCTATAACAGTTGCCCCCTAAAGTATGAGGTCGTTTATCGGGTGAAATGCTTTATCAGGAGGATCCGAAGTTCATTCAATCGCTGAGAGGTGACCTGTAACAAGATACAATACAATACATTATTTTTCATACTGTTTTCATGATCTAGCTGAGGCGGGCATTCCCATGCTCAGCTTTATAAATACATTTTTCTGTACATAGAACAGACAATCATCTGATGGTAGACTGATAATTCTCTGCTGAAATTATCATCCTTTGAGTAGGATAATCATCTGCTGCACATGTCAATGTCTTTATTTCCTAAATATATATCGCAGCCCGGATGGATGAAACTAGATCCGGGGTCTTCAAACTCGTTCGATCTTCACTCTAAGTACAAGTCGATCCATGTGAGAATTGCGCTGAAGTTGAACATGGAAAGACATCGCTTGATTACCGGTCAATGATGTAAACCGTTAACAAGCGCGAGAGGAATCACCGATAATGATAATGACCCTCAAGGTACTACAGTACAATTCACGTGGTGTGAATAAAGGACTTGGCGTCGAACACCACGCAAAATCTTATGGTCGAAGGTCGTTGATGTATACCTGTCGCCGGAAGTGAGAAACTTGCCATTGAGGCATGCAAGCTTCAAAGTACTGAGGGGGTTGTTCCTAGATCAACTTCTTGGATAATGAGCTGAAGTCGACAAGAAGCGATCCGTCAAAGGAGGGCCTTAATGAATCCCACATCGGTGACACGGAACGGAGCTAATGATTTTAATGGAGGTGAAAACAATCTGTGAAATATGATTCAGGGTGGCGGTCATGAAAGGATGAAAGATGATGTATGGTAGTGGATGGGACACGGTTGACTCTTTCTGAACGACATCTCTTGAACATATAATGACACTGATGCGATGGATCGGTAGCATTACCCCAAATGTGGATGGTTTGGCGAGACCATGGTGATGAGACCGGTGAATGAAACAACCCAACCCAATGTGGTACGGAGGAAAAGTGTCATGTTCAAGAGCGACTTGCTACCATTAAAGCTTTGAGGTTCTCCCAATTTTCCCCAGTCATTTCTGACCAGTACCTCTTTATTTTTTGTCAAGCTTGAGGAGGATAACATATGCTTGTTCTATAACCTGCCCTTCGGGCAAGCCCATTGCTATGTTTTAACGAGCCTAGCGATAGGGAAACTCGTTCTCGTCTAAAGACAAGTTTGTCGCTATTTAATCATTTTAACGAGTCTAATGACAAAGAAAACTCGGTCCTTTTCATTTTTAGAGAGTCTGAAAAGGTACATAAAGTCAACTCCCAAAATTCCTTTTTCGTCATCTAATCCCTTAAGTCTGAAAAAGTATAAAACAATACAGAAGGGATGAGTTTTCGATAACTTTAACAAGCCGAATAAAACAAGCACTCGACCTTTTTGTGCAATAATCCCTCAGGTCCAAAAAGATTAAAATCTAGAGGAGGGATAGCTCTTCCGGTCACTTTAACGAGCTGGAAGGCCAAAACTCGGCAAACTTTTCATATTTTACGAGTCAGATGAAAAGAGCTTAAAGAAGACTCGTCTTTTGAGGAACGAGTGATAAACAAGGATAGCAGCAGATTCCAGGTACAGGTTGGAATTTTCCAATCACGGCAGTGTCACAAGGATGGCTAGGTGAAATCACTCTTCGCAGTTGTTCCTCAAAATAGGTAAACAATCATATGGAGGTGAATGATCGGCCAAATGAAAGTGGAGGTGGCAGGTGCAAAACATGACCAAGGCTTTTTTTGGCTGATAAATTTACGATCACAGCGGTTATTTACCGGGATAGGTTCATTTTTTAACGAGCTTGAATGTGCCAAAACCCTGCTCAATCTTATGTTTATTTTTTAACGAGCATGAACTATGTGCTAAAACTGCTCAGATCTTGCTTTTCTATTTTTTAACGAGCATAAATTCCGCGGTAAAACTGCTCGATCTTATGTTTATTTTTTAACGAGCATGAACTATGTGCTAAAACTGCTCGATAATAAGTTTGCATGACCCCAGCATAGTAACGCAAATCGAGGTGCACGCCCCCAAGCTTCATTGCATTCAACTCGGTGGTTGGAATGAAGGTTTACCTCTGATAAAGGGGATTTGTTTCATTTTTTAATGAGGTTGACACAAGATAGGAACTATCCTCGAAGTTTTAGATCCATTAAAAATGGAAGGTTTCATATTCCACTGTGGCCATTTCCGCCAAATTACTCGGAGACGGTAGGGCCAAAGTACCCATTAAAGTGGGGTCTTTTAGGAAAATTACTCCAATATTTTGGAGAGAATGATTGTTTCCATGGATCATTGGAATGCTTCCCGTAATAAATGGTGGCACAACTTCTGTCGAAGTTGTCGTCGAACTGCTTGGTTGATCTTTTTCCTTGCCGTTCGACAATTGTGGATTCCTTGTCGAAATCAAAGCATCATTCTGTTGCTTGGAGGCCGACAACATTAGCACCTGGAACGGGGAAGCATTTCCACTATCAACCAGATTTTGACCTGGATTCGGAAACAGATCAGTTAACACAGCTGGGGTTTGTGAATTCTTTAAGAATCTTTTTAGCTCAGCTTTGTATGGACAGTCTGCTGTCCAATGATCCTCGTCACATATCAAACATGGACTTTTTGGTTTTCCTTTCCCAGGAGGGTTTGAAGAAGATCTTTTAGGAGATGATTCTCCTTATTCTTTCTTCTTCCCTTTGTTTTGCTTCTTCTTGCTTCCTGGTTGATTGGTTTCTTTGCCTTTATCTGCTGATACGGCATTTACTTCCGAAGCAAGAATTTCTTCTTTCGCATTTTGATCCGAATTCTTACGAGCCTTCTTTGACGAAGCCTTTATCGATTTCGTGTTTTCCGTGCCAATCACGCCATCACCGGCATGAGAGTCATTATTTGATTTAGGAGGAGGAGGAATTGAAAATTCTGGTCTAGGGGCATCGGGTATTTTGTCATAGAGCATGCCGGACTGAGTATAAACTAAGTCCAAATACTATGCACGAGCAATAACTTGCTCCTCTGTTACGACTCCCCCCTTGGCCACATCTTCCGTTATAGCAGGAAGTAACGACTTTATAAACCATTTAGCTAATAGCTGATCGGGAACGTATGTTTTCACCATCCTACGACGACGATACCACTCATGTATATGATCAGATATATGGGTGGCAGTTGTCTGCTTGAAGTTGGTTAATATTTCTGTTCCCGTTTCATACCTTATCGGTAGTTGAAAATGGGTTAAGAAAGTCGTGGCTAGGGAACTAAAATTGTCGAATGAGGCTCTAGGTAATTCAATATACCATTTAGCCGTTGGACCTGTCAATTTCCTCTGAAAAAGGCGAAGCCTTATCGAATCGTCGTTTAGGGTGTTCGACGAACACCACAGATGAAAATTCATCACGTGATTCGATGGGTCTTCACCTGGATTTCCATTGAATTTAGGAATGTCAGATGGAAGTTTATGGGGAATCGCTGGCCACCAAGGGGCATAAGCAATCGGATCGTTGGTTAACCGGTGTAAATCGGGTAACTCTAAAGTTGCCACGAATGGTAACTGTTGATTCAGGTTAGGCGAAGCGTAACCAGGGTACGATGGAATTGCTTGAGAAGTGGGCCTTTGCATACCAGCATAATGTAATTGATGCTGGTATGACTGATACGGTTGGTGGACTTGACCACTGTAAAGTGGTTGGTTTTGACCGTTTTGGATATACGGTTGTCCACTATTCGCAAAGATCTGCTGCTCAGAACCTTGGTACACCTGCTGGAATTGCGGTTGTTGGTATTGCATTGGCCATGGTTGTGAAGCCATGTTCTGTTGTGCTATGCTAACCGTTGGACCAAGGTGTGGGGTAATTGTACCCGTTTGTACCTGTGTCGCCCCACCAGTTGGCGATTGTGGTTGTGACCCATGTTCAAGGGGTTGTTGCACTACAACCTGAGAAATCTGAGGTTGACATGTAACAGGCATCGCTTGAACTTGTGACACTGTTACAATAGCCGGCGTGGTTGGGATGTTCGTCATAGGTACACACTGTTGCATAGAATATACAATCCTTGGTTGTTGAGGTAGCATAGGTACCCAACTACTTGATGTAATTCCAGTATAACCTGAATACTGTTGAGAACTGCCGTATGGATATCCTCCCGGAGGAGGTAATGAAAGGGCATACTGCCCCCCATACGGTAGCAATCCGGAACTCAGAGGGATTGTTTGTCCTTGAGGACTGGATGGCCCAAATTGACCTCCATGAGGATCAATCTGTCGAGTCTCAACGTAAGAGTTGCCGGATATTATTCCGGATGAACAAACTGGAACAGACCACACTGTCGTCATAGTCCCTTGGTGGACTCCTTCTAGCGGTTGTGAGCTAGTTGGGACAGATGGTATGCCGGCAAACATCGTTGGAGTGACGGCAGGGGCTTCTACTGTCGCTGTGTCATTTGACACAGTCCTAGATGATGACGGTTGTTCAGACATTTTAAGTCTATCCAATAGATTGCCTAGCGATTCTATAGGAACCTCCACTTGTGGTGAATTAACTTCTGATGAAGGAAATAGAGTGACCCCGACTCCAAAATGGGTTGGAGTACTTGCTTGCGGATCTTCTGCAATTTCCTCTATCGCAATCAAACCCGGTGGAAGAGGAAGACCGTCAGGTCCATAAAATATTTCTGGTGCCGAAGAAGTGGTTGTTTCGACAGCGACAGTTGTTTGAGGAACAAAACTCTCTGGACCGGTTACAGATGGAACTGGTTCAGTTATACAAGTATTTGCCCCCAGACTAGGATCAGTATTACTGTCCTTCTGTGGCTGTTGAACTTCTTCTATAGAGGCAGGGTTTCCAGAAATGTTTGGAGTAACCGGAACCTCAGATGTAGTTGGAACACTTGTTCTAACTTTTATAGGAGATTTTGAACCGGTTAAACGAGTTCGCTTTGTCCGTACTGTTTTCGATTCCGGAGACAAAGACGGTTGACTCGTAAGCCTCCGCGAACGACGGGGTTTCAATTGACTTTCTTCCACGATTGCGGATTACTCGATCAACCAAAATATTAAAAGGGGAAATTTGTGTTTCCGAATTGAATGAATTTTATTAGACGCTTTTTAGACACAACTTGCTTTTTCACTTTTTAAGAGTCGAGAAAAAGCTAAAGATGACTCTAGTCTCCTTCGATGTTTTAACGAGCCCGAAGTGACAAATGCTCGGATGGAATTTTTCAGTTATAGAGTTTGAAAAAGGCCAAAATAAACTACTCTGGAGATCTAGGCAGAGGGTGTGCCAAACTTTTCGCAAAACCACAGAATACGTTTTACGGTACGGGTGGTCGATCTTCGTGAATGCTGTGTTCACTGCATTGCGATTAGTAGGGCGGCCGACATGGCTTCCTAAGGATAAAAGATATATGCCTATAGGGGTCTCCCAATATATACGCGACGGTACGTGGGAGCACAAGTCCGTATTAGTGCCACCGACTCTCAGGAGGAATCACCCACCTTCTTCGAGATCGACAGTCACTACGTTTAACGATGCCGGAACACGTCTCTAGCTTAGACCTCTATGTGTTTGCGTTATGTTTCAAAGCGTTATTAGGTTCATTCAATATATTTTAAGTTGATCTTTTTAAATTTTGCCTTTCAAGGTTCACCACGAGATGTATGATACAAATTCCTAAATGCAGTCTAAAGATGAGAAGCAAGCTTTTTCAATCTTGTCAACTTATGAAAATCTTAACTATTGAGGGAAAAGAAAAACATCATCTTTTCACGCAGATCATAGAGCACACACTAATGCACTTTTTCCTAAATCGACAAGCAAACTTATCAAATGCAAAATGCACAATGCAGGTATTTCTTTTCTCTTTCTTAATGTTGATGTACTACAAAAAGAAAGATGTTGTATAACTTTGAATTCAATTTCAAGTGAAAGCAAACAAGCTTTTGTCCAAAATCAAAAGACACCTTAAGATTTACTTGTTTCAACACTAGAAATACTTAAATTCAAACCATATGACGAAAGCAAAAGCTCAATCAGCTATGAACAGCAAACAAACTAACTCTTAAGATCAAAACGACACTTATCACAGGTCTAGATCTAAGAGGCCACAGCAAGACTAGTTCACTTTCGTTATGGGAAACTGCAAATGATATAAGAAATACACAAAGAACAAACACAGTTTCTTTATACAACCGAGGCGGAATAGTGGCAAAGAAAGGTGGTTTCAGATAGGTACATTGACTGATAACAGGCTGCAAAAACAAGGATGAAAACAGGGCAACAGAAAGCAGAGAACCCCAGTTGCACAAGGCCTAACTGGTTCAGCGCAGGTAGTACACTGTCAGTTTGACATTCAGCGCAGGTAGCCCCTTCGGGACCTGCGATGAAATGCAGACTGCCTTCACAGTGCCTGCAATGAAGAGAGAAACTCTCGTTTTTCTCAGGTTCTGGGTCACAGATTGCTCAAAAATCAACAGTTTTTGGCCAAATCAAAGCTATCAATCAAGTACACACTAAAGGATGAAAAGGAGGATGAAAAGCTATCACTAAGAGCTATTCAGAGTCCTTGTGGATCAGCTCTTCAAATCATAAACATGCCCAGAAATTGAGCTAGAGTAGCTGCCCTCTACTTTGCATTTGAAAGATCCAAATGCAGTTCGATTCGGTACTCCCTGTGTTTAGGAAATGAATAGCAAAAACACAAACAACCAACAAGATACGATCCCCATCGGAGTCGCCAATTTGTTGTTGGGAAAAGTATCCAATACGGAATGACCCTATCCCACTCTAAGGGTGATAGTACCTCAGCAACAATCAAAGCAAAGCTATCTAAGATTTCTTCTTTATGAAAGTAAAATAGGGGAGAAAGAGATCCACTAACCGATGTATTTCGCTAATGGTTGATCCAATATTCTCTCCTTGCTGCTTGCTCCCAGCTCCTTGCTCTTTCACTGGCCCAGCTACACCAAGATCCTGCAAAATGGCAAGAGAGGGAAACTACAAGAAGCATACATTCATAATTGATTCAGGGATTAGAATAAATCAAATACACAAGTATAACAATACATCATTGAGACACATGCATATAGAAGAACCTCAAATGCTTTATTAATGGAAGAAGTAAAGTTCAGGAAGTGATACAACCATAAGAGGCCCAATGCAGCATCACCTTCCCAGCAGAAAGAAATCTCCTCTTCACATCCTTCAAAGCAAATCACCCAATAGTTCTAAACTCAAACCAACAACAATTCTTTACATTCACAAGATTCCAGCCTCCCTAGACCTCATGAGAGAGATCTATATATAGGATTTTTGGAGAAAGGATGAGTCAGCTTGAGAGCTGACTAGTGTCTTCTCTCACTTCAGTTATTCTTCAGTTCTTGAGTCCACTTGGAGGTTCTTGCTTTCACTTGGAGATCTAGACCCTCTTACTCATCACCAGTCGAATTCCCTGATCCAAGTGTCATTTTGGAAGCTTCCTGGGCATTGACACCTTGAGGAATGACTGTGCCACATGTCCAAACTCGCCCAGTGCAGGTAGCCTTCTTTGCAGTTGATATTCAGCGCAGGTAGACAGTGGAGCAGTTGACATTCAACGCAGATGCTCAGTGGAGCAGTTGACATGATCCAGAATTGCCTTGTTTTTGAGTGTTTTCAGGTGGAGAACTGTTATTCAGTGCTGTGGTTTGCTGACCTTGTTCCTCTAGGGGTAGGAACAACATGTTTAGGGACTTTGGATCCCTTAGATTATGGACATTTCATGCTTCATGTTGTAAGGCACAAAAATGTCTATAACAGGAAACAAGAAAAAAAAATTACCCCATCCCCTGAGGTGACAAAAGGGTTGGGTAGGCTACATTGAAGATAATGAAAAATTGAAAAGAAATCTACAAGAAATTGAAGAATTTTCAAGTTTACATATTGATCACGATGATAATGAAGTTGTAGAGGAAAATATATTTCAGCAAGATGAGAATTTGAAGCAAAAGATAACATACCATGATATTAGTCCCCGTTGAAATATTATTTGATCAAAATGATGTCCCTAATTCCTCTTTCCTAAATTCCCAATAGGATGATGTACATGAATGTAATATTGGTACTACAAAGGATATTAAAAACATCAAAATTTCAGGCTCACTTCCATAGGAAATCAAAGATAAATACATTGAATTGTTCAACAAGTATTAATATTTTTTTTGCATGGAGATATGAAAATCTAAAGACATATGATACATCTATTATTGAACATAATATTCCTTTAAAACCATAGGCTGAACCCTTTCAATAGAAATTGAGAAGAATAAACCCAATCTTATTTCAAGTAATTCAGAAATAAATGAATAAATTATTTGATATAAAAATCATTATACCTCTAATATATTCTGATTAGATAGCTAATCTGGTTCATGTTAGGAAAAACAATGGAGAAATAATGTTGTGTTGATTTTAGGAATTTGAACAACTTACCTTTGAAGGATAGTTATCCTTTACCTAAGATGGATTATTTACTGCAAAAAGTAATAGAATATAACCAAGAATTCCAATGTTACATGGCTTCTCAGGATATAACCAGATATTGGTTAATGAATATGACAAAAGTAAAACATATTTTACTACACCTTGGGATACATTTATATATGCCAAAATTCCTTTTGATTTAATAAATGCAAGAGAAACTTTCCAAAGATCTATGGATCTAACTTTTGTTGAAGAAATAAATAAATTCATGGCTATTTAATTTGATGACCTTACTATCTTTTCTGAATCTAACTTTCAGCATATTAAGCATTTAAAGGATTTTTTCAAAAGGTGTAGAAAGTTTGGGATTTCTCTGAATCCAAGAAACTTAGTGTTTTCCATGTCATAAGGAAAATTGTTGGGACATATTATTTCAAAGGAAGGAGTCATGATAGATCCAAAAAGAGTGTATTCTATTTAGTTAATCAGTTTGATAAGAACGAAGAGGGAGATTCAATCAATTTTAGGAAAAATCAATTTCTTGAGAATATTTATACCTAATTATGCTAAAATTTTAAAATATACCATTGTTATGATAAAAAATAAACATGACGTTAATTGGAATGCACAAGGTATAGTTTCATATGCTCAAATTAAAAAGGAACTTTCAAAAGCACCAATCTTAGCTATCCTTGATTATTCAAAGTCTTTTAGTATCTTTTGCTTTGCATCACAAACTACAGTAACAACATATTATTATAGCAGAATGAAGATAGTTGTGAGTTACCAATTTGTTTATTTTGTAAAGTCATGAGGGATGCAGAACTAAAGTATGATATTATTGAGAAACAAGCTTATACTTTAGTTTAGGCTTCAAAATTTTATAGAACTTATGTACTACATTCTAAAATAACAAAATATGTACCCAACAACATAGTAAATACAATTCTCACTAAACCTAATACAAATGGAAGAAGGGGATGATGGATAGATAAGATTTTTTATTTGGATATCAAACCAACAAAGCTGGTAAAGGGACAAGGATTAGCTAAATTGCTAGCATAATCAAATTGTAAAATCCTAAGTGATACTTCAATCATGAAACTTTCATATATATTTTTGGAGAAGAATCCACAACAACCCTCTTCTAGTTCGATATCTACATATTTATCTTTGAATATTGATAAAAAAAAATGTTGTTAGACTGGTATAAGGATATTTTTCATTTTTTGCAGAAATTCAAATGTCCCCCTGAATTCACAAAGAATCAATGAAGATCTCTTAGAATTAGGTCTATGAAATATTGCATAGTTAATGCTAGCCTATATTGGAAGGATCCTTTGAATATTTTGTTGTTATGTCTGACTGAAAGTGAAATTGAAGGGGTGATTGACAAATTTCATAAAGGAGCATGTGAAGGTCACTATGCTTGGAGGGAAACTAATGCAGAGAATTCTTGAAAAGCAGCAATATATGTATAAATATTTTATTAAAGATGAATTATAGATGATGATGATTACAATTAGGGTTCCTGGCTTATATACTGCCATGGACACCCTTTGGGGAAACGGCATGATCTTATGATCATGCCCTTTCGTCTAATTTAACTGAAAATTAAATAATAAACCTAATCTAACTAATTTTTACATAACATTACCTTCCTCTCGAAAGAATTCTTTGTCCTCAAAGCATATGTAATGACGGATGTTGTTGACAAAATGCTTCATTCTCCCAAGAATCTTCTTCTTCGGGTAAGTCCTTCCACTTGATCAGATATTCCTTGATAGTACGATATCGAAGCTTTCTTTCTCTAGTAGACAAAATACCTTCTGCTTCTAAAATGACTTTTTCCTCATCATCTAGGGATGGAAGTGTTGTTTGCGTTGTTTGATTGTTACCTAGTGCCCTTTCAAGGCAAGATATGTGGAAGACGTTGTGAACACGACTTGTCTCTGGAAGGCTTAAACCATACGCAACTTGGCTAATCTTTTTTTTTATCTGATAAGGTCCATAAAACTTTGGTGCCAATTTGTTTTTTCCTTTCTGTTTTAAGGATAATTGTTTGTATGGTTGGAGCTTAACAAATTCCCATTCTCCAACTTCAAACTCTCTTTCGGTTCTGTTATAGTCTGCTTGTTGCTTCATATGATTCCTTGCATTATTCAGGTTTTCTTTTAATATTTGGACGATTTTTTGGGTTTCTTCTAGTTGATCTTTAATAGCAGGTAGATTTGTCTAGACAATAGCTAGATCCTTCCATTTCGGGGGTTCATACCCATATAGAGCTTGAAATGGCATCATTTTTGCTGATGTATGATAAGTGGAATTATACCACCACTCAGCAAGGTGTAACCTTTGAGCCCACTTATTTTGTTTTTCTATAGCGTAGCAACGTAGGTAGGCCTCCAAACATTTATTGACAACCTCTGTTTGGCCATCTATTTGAGGGTGATAAGCGGAACTCATATTTAAGTAGGTTCCTATATGGCTGAACAATTCCTTCCAGAAATTACCTTTGAACTTGGCATCTCTATCACTCAAAATGACTTTTGGAAAACCATGCAACTTATATATATTTTTGCAAAATATTTCAACGATTTCTTTTGTTGAGTATGACTTCTTTATTGCCATAAAGTGAGCATATTTGGTGAGTCTGTCGACTACTACAAAAATATTATCCTTGCCTTCAGATACTGGTAATCCTTCGATAAAGTCCATCGAGATTTCTTCCCATTTTTGATTTAGAATGTTTAAAGGGTGAAGTAATCCTGGTGTCATAATATTTTCACTTTTATTCCTTTGACATGTGTCACATTCTGCTACATACTTCTGAAGATCACGATTCATTCCCTTCCAAAAGAAGGATTGACGTGCATTGTAGTAAGTCTTAAAGAATCCTACATGTCCAACCGACGGTGAGTCAAGTAATTCCTTGAGTATCTTAAACTTAAACTTGGAATTTGTATTTAGATAGATTCTTCCCATATAGAATAGGATATCATTCTTCCACTCAAATTTTGAGTTGTTGGGAAGGTTATTGATTATTGTCGTTATTTCCGGATCCTTGGCATACTCACTTTGAATTTCGTTAAGCCACTCAGGGACAAAAACCGAAATTGCAAGTAGTGTTGATTCTTCATCTTTCCTGGATAAGGCATCTACTACTACATTGTCTTTACCTCTTTTATGTAGTATTTCCAAGTCAAAAGCGACAATTTTGTCAATCCATTTTTTTTTTCAGAAAGTGTTTTTCATTGAAGGAGATGCTGGAGACTATTATGGTTTGTTCGAATAGAAAACTTACTTCCCAAAATATATTGTCTCCACTTAGCTAGTGTGTGCATGATAGCGAGCATTTCTTTGTTGTATGTGGATTTGAGGCATTCTCTTTTGTTGAGCTTCCTACTTTCAAAAGCTATTGGATTTCCTTGTTGCATTAATATTGCACCTATACCGAATCCGGAAGCATCACACTCAATGATAAATGGTTTAGAAAAATATGTTGTTGCTAATATGGGAGCATTAGGCATAATGTCCTTTAATTTTTCAAAACACCTTCCTGCTTCCTCATCCCATAGAAACGAATTCTTCTTTAAAAGATTTGTTAGAGGTGCAGTTATATGTGCATAGTTTTTAATAAATCTTCGGTAATATCCAGTCAAACCTAATAACCCACTTAGCTTGGATATATTATCAGGTTTGGTCCATTCTGTTATCTTAAAATCAGACCCTGATATGCTGCTGGTCATGTTGATTCTAAGTAACTATTTCAAACCTTCTTTAGGCTGAGGCTTAGCCTCCTCAACCTGAGAGGGCTCTCTCTGGGTGTAATAATGATTTTGATTAAAAATAAGATGGCTAACTCTTGTAGAACAACTGTGACAAATATGAATGCTGGAAATACATTAAACAAGTATCCATTGGGCCTATGGAGTCAACAACACTTCAATATAACAAAGATCTTGACCTTACATGGAAGTCAGGGCATTCAGCATTTGAATATTCAGAACATACACTCATATGGAACCACACAGTTTATAGATGCATACAGGAAATCAGAGCACATTCAGTGAATTCTGAGTGATTATACATCCATACCACTGTAAATAAAACTAAGAAAAGAACAACATCACACATTCTGAATATAAGAAATCCTTCATGAATCCTGAGAAGTAAAATCAAAATTATATTACTGAAAGTGAGTCTTTACATAAGCCAAATACTATGCTCTGTTATAAAGTTTTCCAACCTTGATTACCTCGCTGTTTCAGCTATATATAGAGTTTTTATTCTAACTGATCGAGATTCCTCCTCCAGCATGAGGGGAATTGGAAAACTACTTCTAATGACACCTATCAACCATTTAACTAACTAATAAATACAACAAAGTGCTGACTGGAGTTTTTTAAGAGATCTAAATCAACTATGACTCTAACTCCATATTACATGCATGATGGCTTCTCCTCGTTCTTTGACTCTTTTAGTTTAGCTGAGATGGGTGTTTTAATGCTCCATGTTGACCTTGGATGCTGAAACTTTTTAACTGCTCAGAAAAATTAGGAGATTACCCTTGCTTCTTGGCTTCAGTTTTCCCCAAAATATTCGAATGCACAGAAGCATGACCTTTAGCCTTTAATTACCCAAAATGTAGAAGACTGCCATGTCCTTGATGCGTTGTAAGCTTTTCCCATGAACATGTGTGCAAGCAAAAGTTTCTTGCAGGCAAACCGTTTGATATACCCTGAACTGTGGTAAAGGTGTTCACTTTACGACAAAAATTGGATTTGAATATTAAACCTTTTTAAGCGTCCACCTGTCTTGACCTAATTGACTGTTGACAGCTTCAGATGATGTCTTGCATGCCCTTTAGACGTTTTCCTTTCAAAATTCCTGCTTATAATTCAAACTGCTTGAATTGCGTAAAAATCATCACCTTCAGCAGTTTCGTAGCGCGCTACGAAACTGCTGAGTTTTTTTAAAACAGCTTGCTTTTGACCCGAGACCTTTATTAACCGAGTATTTGATTGCCAAAAACTCCCTTAAACTTTCCACATGTCGAACAGGGATTTATATTTCCTCAGGAAGATTAAATCAAGCGAATTTGTCAAAATTTTAAAACAAAATCTTACTTGACATGAAAACTCATTTAGCAGGTAGCTGACTTAGTTATGCCTTCAGATCTTCAATTTGTTTCTTCATAGCCTTATTCCCAGCTCTCAGTTGCATATTGATCCTTCTGATGTACTTGGCTTCTTTGATTGCTGGTACTGTCCATGTATGAAATTGTGAATGGCCATCTACCACTGAATTCAACTGAGCTTCTACAGCTGCATTCCCTTCCCATAGGGTTTTATAATATTTTGCATGTATGGCTGCATGTTTTCTAGCGGCTTTCTTCAATTTAGCAATCTCATATTTAGCTGATTCCAATTGTCTCTGTATGGCTGCTATATTATCTTCTTGAGATTCAATGACTGTTTTACCCGTGTCTTTTTGTGTCTCTTCCCCTGTTTCCTCTGTTCTTGGCAGTGCTTCCTGTACTTGCTGGAATCTCCTTGTCATAGGTCTTCTAGGTTTAAAAACGAACTCTTCAGCTGGCTCATCAAATTTAAGCCTTTTTGAGGCCTTGGATTTCTTGGTGCTTTCTTGTTCTGACTGCATCAATTCGATTTGAACTGGTAGAGACTACTCGAATTCAATAGCCTGTAATAAATCATTTAAACTTGCCTTGGACACCGGACTGTCTTCGACTGCTATAGCTTTACCTTTTCCCTTATTTATCTGGCTTCTTGTTCTTACCCTCGAGACTACTCCAGATGTGCCTGTTTCAGGTATAGTCTTTTTACCATGAACTTTTTCCTTAGTTGATTTCTGAGGTTGATCTTGGATGATGAGTGGCTTCACTGGTTTTCTTACTTGTGATCTTACTTGTGACTTTGTAGCTCTTTTAGCTCTTGCTTCTGTTTGGAGCTCAGCCATTGTAAAATCCCTGGCAGGTTAGGGGGTGAGGCTAGTCTGGCTTTTGAAGCCAGCCATAAAAATGAATGAATTCCAATCCCTGTCTATCTTTTGGAGCCCATCTACAACCAGTAGTTTAATCAAACCATGATGAAACAAAGAGGTTTCACAGTCCTCTTTCCTCAGCTGTACCTTATCACACATCTTACTCAAACTACGAAACAGATAAAAAGGTAAGTCTATGGAGATTTTCCCGGTGAAATGCAAAAGTAGTTTGAAATGATAAGAATAAACCTTGTTATACCTTCCTTCACAAGTCAAATATTTTTGTATGCAGGTGAGTAAGAGAGCATAATGTTCTTTGACATAATTCCTGCGCACTGCCTTACTTAAATCTTCATTTACATAATCATCCTTCAAAAACTCCTTGCAAGGATTCATGTCAAATTTAAAATTTTTGAACCATTCCTCTTGTCCTCTTGGGATCTCTGTCACAGTAGATATCACTTCTGGAGAAACCTGCACTTCTAACATGGCTACCTTTGAATTCAAACCAGTGAAGTTAAGTGCAAATTCCTTAGTTACCTGTGCATGTCCTCCTTGTAACTTTTTGCAAAAGTTCTAGCACCCGGCCTTTTTAAATGCTTTCTTCACCTCTTCATTTCTCAGCGTTATATCCAGGCCTTCGGGTTCAGTCCTTAGACATTTGCCGGATCTGTGCTCTTTTTTCTCCATGGATTCTTCCAAATCTTTGCACACAAAGACTACCAGCTCCGGTTGGATATCATCATCGCTTGAATTTTCAACCTCGCTTGAATTTTCAGCCTCGCTTGAATTTTCAGCCTCGCTTGAATTTTAAACTCTTCCGTTTAAAACCTTTCAAGATACAATCTTGCAGATTTGTCATTGATGCAGGACTTACGGCCATCATTATGGTTTATGCATGGTAAAATTTCTTGGGAATAATAACTTGTGCATATCAACAGATCTAGTGGTGGTGATAGTGGCAATGAGCGTTAAAATGTGATAAGAAAGGTATATGAGCTGACATGAGAAGACATGGCTGATGACTCACCTAACGGACTTGACATTTCGGGAAAGATTCACTGCGGAATGTACGAATCCATGATTTCGCAGCGCTGTTAGTTTTGAATTTTAATGATGCGCTGCGAAACTGCCTAATCATGAAGCGCTGCGAAACTGCCTAGTTATGATTGCGCTACGAAATTGGCGAATTGGAATAGCGCTACGAAATCACGAAAAGGCACGGTGACTCACATAAGACAAGAGGTGGCTATAGAACAATGATGGGTAGAGGGGAACCAATGGGAGTTGAGAACAACTTGAGTTAAAAACTCTTTTAAAAACTCCAAATCCTACGGGAAGAAAATTAAAAATGAAAATTTGAAATTAAACTAGCACAAACCTTTGTCATCGGGCTAGGATAGAAAACTACATGTATCAATTTTTAGTTCTAAGTGATAACACATTCTTTTATAGCTTTGATTTTTTTAGGGTCCACCTTTACACCTTCATGGGATATAATGTGTCCAAGGTATTCTACTTCTTCCTTTCTGAAGGTGCATTTGGATTTTTTTGTGTAAAATTGGTGTTCTTTAAGTAGTTTAAGAACTTTGTCCAAATGTTGCAAATGCTCCTTCCAAGTTTTACTGTAAATTAGAATATTGTCAAAAAATACTAATACAAACTTTCTAATATGTGGGCGAAATAATTCATTCATAGTTGCTTGAAACGTTGTTGGTGCATTGGTTAATCCAAACAACATTACTTTAAATTCATAATGACCTTCATGTGTTCGGAATGTCGTTTTTTGTATATCCTCTAATCTGATCCTAATTTGATAGTAACCTGATCTTAAGTCCAATTTTGAGAAATACCTTGCCCCATGTAGCTCATCCAACATTGCATCGATAAAGGGGATTGGGAACTTGTTTTTAATTGTTATTTTGTTTAATCCCCTATAGTCAATACATAGCCCGAATGACCCATCTTTCTTCCTTACCAACACCACTGGAGCAGCATAAGGACTTTTACTTTTCGAGATGATTCCACACTTTAAGAGGTCTTGGATTAATCTCTCGATTTCTTTTTTCTGGCAATGTGGATATCAATATGGCTTGATGTTGACCGGGTCTGATCCTGCCTTGACTTCTATTGTATGCTCAATTTCCCTATTAGGCGGCATATTCATAGGTAGGTCTCGAGATAATTTTTCATGTTTCCTAATTAGATCTTGTATCTCTGGTGACTCTTCATTGGTCATATTCGCAGATAACATTTATAACTGATGACATTGTACTACATAAGCGGGTGCTCCCTTTCGAATCATCTTCATCATCTGCGATGATGATACAATTTGGTTTTCTGGTGCTTGGAATCTGTGTAATTTGTACTTCTGACCGCCCCATTTGAAGTTTATAAACTGTACTTGGTGGTTAGCGGCATAAGTACCTAAAGTTCGTAACCACTGGATACCTAAGACTACATCTACTCCTCCTAATGGTACTGTGAAAATCGGAGACTCTAAACTGAAGTCTTGAATCTGCAATTTAACCTTATGGCATTTCCCCACCTTTTCAATCTTCTTACCTTCAACTACCATCACCTTCATGTTTGGTAAAGGAAATGAAAAAATATTGAGTCTCTTTGCCATCACTGCATATAAAAAACTTGTGTGTGCTACCAAAGTCGATGAGAACCACTATGTTGTTCTTCTTTATGTGTCCTTTTAACTTTAAAGTCTGAGGTTGTGATATATCTATCATGGCTGATAATGACACTTGCAGAATACTTTCGTCATCTAATTCTGGTGAGAATTCTGGGGCATCTTCTGTTTCTTCTATGTCAGAATCTTCACTATTTGAATCATTGGTTGTTTCACAATTATATAGGTTCTTTGGTTCTTTTCGTTTAGCACACCTATGCTTGGGGTCCCACTTCTTACCACAGCGCTTGCATTTACCCTCTTTTATCCTTTGCATTTCCACATTAGATTTTTCATCTTCACATCGATGTGGTGGAACATATCTTGTATTTTTTGCCTCTGCATACTAAGGTGTTCTTCGTCTTGAATAAGTTTTTTCGTATTTTGACCAAAATATTTGTTCGAAATTATTTTCGGCTGTTTTTGCTTTTCGTCTTGCTACTTCTATTGATGAAATGTCACGCATTTCAAGTTCTACTTGTAAATGGATTTTGAGTCTTGAGATGTATGATTGAATTAGAAGAGATTCTGATAACCCAGGTACTCGTGTTACTAAGGTCTCCCATTCTTGAGTGTATTCGTCCACACTTCCTTTTTGTCATAACTTGATGAGTTTTGAAAAGAACTCTTCTTCTCTTACAACTTGGAATCTTTTAAAGAAGGCATCTTTAAATTTTCTCCAGCTAATGACGTGTGTTGTTTTCTTCCACCACATATGCCAATTATATGCTTCTCCTTCCATTTTCATGGATGCATGCCTGAGCTTTTCGTCATTGTCATTGATGTCATATATCTCAAAGTATTCTTCTGGTTTGTTTATCCATGCAACATGGTTTTTTTCATTTCCATCGAATTTAGGCATCTCGACTTTTGCCCTTCGCTGGTATGTTGCTAATGGTTGAGTGAAAAAAGTGTGTTGATTAGTAAAGGTATCCAAAAGTTGCTTGTTTGTAAAGGCTGTGTTACTCGCTTCTTGGCGGGGTGTCGCTAATTTTTTTGGGGATTAAACTTCTTCATGAGAGTCTGTTGACCTTGTTGCATCTGACGAGATGTGTTCTTGATTCTCTTCACCTTCTTTTAGTAGTTTTTCAGGTGTACAAGTCGACCTTTTACACAGAATTTTCAGCATTGTTAAGGCATCTCTGATGTTTACTTCTATTCGGACATGTTGATTTTCCATTTTTATTTCTATTCGATTTGTCGTATCGTGAAGATTTTTTATTTTATCAACTTGCTCCTCAAGCTTGATCTGGAATTCATTTAATCTTTTACTGACCTCGTCATGGTTGTTATTTATCTTATGCTCCAAATCCAACAATTTTTTTTGAAAATCTGCCATTGTCATTGTCGACATTGAGTGGGTTTGTGGGGCGTGTATTTATCTGCCAGTTTAAATATTTTTTTATTTTTAATCAATTAATTAAATTAACTTTATATATATATATATATATATATCGTATGGACTGTTACGTCCCCTGCCAGTAGTTACGTCTTTTTGAGCAGTCAGAATAGTTTTAACCGTCAACTCTTTTGGTGTAGATATTCTACAGAAATCACTGCACATTGTACAGACAACAGGTTCAATGCTACAATTCAATGCAGATATTCTGAAGAGATCACCGCACACCGTACGGACCAGTTTTAATGCTATGATTCAACAACGTGACAGAAGTCAATGGAAGTGGACGTCAGAGTGGGCAGCACGATCGATGGTAGAGGAAGAGAGGGTATCGGATACGCGGAGTGTAATGACAGTGTCGAAAATTAATCTGTGCAACACCTAATCCGAGGAGCAACCTGCTCTGATACTAGATAATGCGGAAAATTCTTAAAAAGCAGTAATATATGTATAAATATTTTATTAAATATGAATTACAGATGATGATGATTACAATTGGGGTTCCTGGCTTATATACCGCCATGGACACCATTTGGGGAAGGGCATGATCTTATGATCGTGCCCTTTTGTCTAATTTAACTGAAAATTAAATAATAAACGTAATCTAACTAATTTTTACATAACAGAAACTACACACAAGATACTTAGAACAAGCTTCTATTGGCCTAAATTATTTACTCAAGTTGGATTAAAATTTTGGAGCTACATTCTTTTCCAAATATTTATAGGTAAACATAAATTATCCTCTCTACCTTTGATTCCTATATTAGTAGAAGCTCCTTTCCTGCAATGGGGTTTATATCTTATTGGTGAAATAAATCCCATGTCCAACAGAAAACATAGGTGGATCCTAACAACAATAGACTATTTCACAATATGGGTAGAGTCTATCCCTCTCAGAAATGAAATTGATTCTGTAGTTATGAAATTAATTGAAGAAAATATTTTATCTAGATTTGGTTGTCCAAGAGAAATAATTATAGATAATGCTCAAGCCTTTAGTTCTATAAAAATGATAGAGTTTTGTCAGAAATACCAAATTTCTCTACATCATTCTACACCTTACTATCCACAAGGGAATGGATTAACAGAATCATCAAATAAAATTTTAATCAAAGTCATAAAAAATGTGTTAGCAGACCACAAAAGAAACTGGGATAGTCACTTAAAATTTGCAGTCTGGGAAAATAGAGTTTCACCCAAGAGAGCTACTAGAAAATATCCATTTCAACTAGTTTATGGTATTGAAGCTATTTTTCCTACTCAATTAGCATTTCTAGTGATGAAAATCTTGCAGGATTCCTATGAGGAAACAAATGAGTTTTCAAAGAGAATCAATCAAATTATTGAACTCAATCAATATAGGGAATAATTTCAGCACAAACTACTCTATTATCGAGATAAAATGAAGACTTTATCTAACAGGAAAGCCAAAGAAAGAGATTGTAGGAAAGGAGACCTAGTACTGAGATGGGATGCAAGAAGAGAAGAAAAAGAGAAACATGGAAAGCTTGACAATATTTTATTGGGTCCTTTCAAGATTTCAGAGGCCAAAGGAAATGCTACTTTCATCATTCAAAATGTAGAAGGAAAATGTTTCTCATTACCAGTCAATGGGAAATATTTGAAACATTACATTGAATATTGAGTAAGTTCTTTCATAATAATTGTAAATATATTGATGTGATTTACATTTATAGAGAAAGTGTGATATTCTCATAGTAATGAATCCATAGCTCGAGGAGAAGGCACATGGATCTGCATGTTCTTTGCATCCCATAGGGGCAAGCAGTCCCCAGATGGAGCTGACGTTGTAACATATTTTCATCTATACAATTTTCTTGAAAATACACGTTTTCAAAAGAAGGTTATACTTTGCACTTTGTAATAAATAGACATATTTTTATAAATGTCGCTTCATGTTTTAATTTTCCACAAATAACATAATGTTTATTAGGTTTTTTTTCCAGTAAAACATGTGATAAACTGCGTGCAATTTCCAATGGCTAATATCTCATCCACCATAGTCAAAAACTAATAAGAATTGCGGGACACCCCCACACTTCTGACATTTACCGAAGGGGGGTGGGTCCACAATCCATGGTTTAGGCAAACCATGGAAACTAACTTGGCGGGCACTCGTGCATTGCATACCCCCCCCCCCCCCTCAAAAATCAAAACCATATATTGATTTACCCCCTCGCAAACTACCTTCCCGCTAGTCATTGCTTTTGCCAATTTTATACTGTCACTAACTCGTTAAGCATTTTTCTGCCAAAATAGTTCTCGTTATTTCCTACACCATTTTCCAATGCATATCTGCCAAATGTTACATTTATTTCCACCAATGTTCAAATCTTCATTAATCTCTTCAATCATTCAAATCATCAATGGATATTTGATTTCCTCTAAAGGCAATTTTGTTCCAAATTTGTTCGTTCAATTTGTTAAGATTTGCAGTGTTCATAGAGCGACTAAGCAATAGAAAAGTTATAAGATCACACAATAATTTTCTTCATTGTCTAGAATTTTACCAAGTATTTAAATTTTCCTACTCTCTGTTTAACTTCAAAATGAGTACTCTAAAAGGGAAAAGCAAGTCACATGTTGAAAATGCCATGCTTCTTACAGTCCCAAATTTAGATGAGTTATAATTAGTGGATTTATATTTTAAGATTTTAGAGACCAAGTGTGAGTTTGATTTATATTAATTACATAATTGGAATTTTCAAAAGTTTGAAGATGTTAGTGATGGTTTGAGTTTTTGGGAATCCATGTTGCCTCATTTTTTCTTTCCTCAAACCCATCATTTCCTTGAGTTTCTCTCCTAGTGCGAAGCAAATATTTACCCAGTGAGAGAGTAGTAGTAGCTAGAAATGGTGAAAATTTATTCTATATAGCACTACAGTATATTATTCAATATTTGAAAATTAGTTCTCCATGTTCCCTGCATTCCTTTTCAGTCAAGCCATTAATGAAAATTTTCCAAAATCTTACATTTCAATAGAGAGTCATTTTTTTTAGTCATTTTTACTAGAAGGACCTAAATTGTAGCATCATAATCCACGTTATCCCTCAACCATATTTCCTTAAATGTACAGAGATAAAATTTCCATGGTTTGTTGTATTTTAGGTTATTAAAGTGATGAATGGGTTGATGAGCTTATTTTAGGGTTCCTATCTGTCTTTTCATATGGAAAAAATCCTTCCTTTCTATTCAATTTTAGCCAGTTTATCTCGAATAACATTCATGAGAAGTTCTTAAAGTTCAATGTTGAAGGATTCTTCAAACATCAATCTATGTTAGTTTACACGTTGTTATACCATCAAGATGAGAGGTTTAAGATACCACTACAAAATTTGGATTCGCAAGGGAAACCACAATCTATTATTAATTCGACCTCATTAGTTAGAAAGAATTCAGAAGAGTATTCATTTAGTGATTTTATGGACCAATTTTTGTATTTATCACAATTTCTTCTTAGTAGTGATGCATCCCCAAGGGTTTCAAATGAAATTAAGTGAATTTTTCATTTAAGTGAGTAGACAAAGGTTGGATATTTATATTTATATCAGGGCTTCACAGAGATCAGGGTTTGTGGTTATGAATTGTCACCTTATAAGTTACAAATATTTCTACCAATGAGAATTTTTTCTTTGGAGTTCATAAGGAAGAGCTTGAATGTAGATTAAGTTCATTTCGTGTCAATAAAACAAAAGGCTCAGTTTAAACTAAAATTTCATATTAGCCCTTCATAGAAAATACCAGAGAAACTAATAAATAAGTAGAGAATTTGTTAATCCAAATGAAGTTTAAAATGGGTTTTAGTTGGCCTTATGATCCTTTGGGAATAATTTCAGCTATCACTGTGAGAAAAAAATTTCTCCTTATATTCATTTTTCAAAACCATAAAATGAACATTAGTCTAATCAAGAGGTTTAAGATGATAACACTTTACAAGAAGTTTAAGAAAAGTTGTCAAGTCAAAAAGAATTGGAAACACATCTTCCAAAGGAAAAGGGGCTAAAAATAACAAGTGAAAGCATTTCTCTTGTTATTTTATGGTCTAAGTCAACAAAGTTTATTGTTTTGAAAAGATGAAAGACCAGGGAAACATAAGAAGAATCATGTGAAGTTAGAAATACAAAGGTTTTGAAATACATTGATGGTGTCAAGAGAGTCTTTGTTTACTCTACAATAGATTGAAGAAACAACAACTGATGCATCCACTTCTCCTTCTTCTAGTGGCCAAATGATTTTTTCTAAATTTAGAGAGATGAAGAAAAATAATGAGCTTCTAAAGTCTGCTACATTTTATCAATTTTGGAAACAAACATCCTCTTCTCAAAACAGGTTGTTATCTGCACTAGTTCCTGGTAGAGGATAATTTCAATTGGCATTTATTGAGCTAAAGGTTATTGTCCCAAAGATTGTAGAGGACTACAAAACCTACTTTTTTTTTTTTATGAAGCAAAATCACCCTGTAGATCAGATAGATTTACGTAAGAAAACAGGTGAAATGATCTACTCTTCTTTGACAAGTTCTTCCATAGTTGTTTTAGGATTGCAAACTTCTTTGAATAACAGTCACTCTCAGTTGAAGTTAGAAAGGATATCATCAATGGACAAGGATACAAGGATAACATTTTTAGAATATATTATCATCAAATTAGGATTGGATCCTAGCAATGTTGATGCAGCGCAAGAGATCATAAAAAATAGAAATGCAGATATCCAGGCATTGTGTAAGAGATTAGAGTTACCAACGACATAGCATCCTAAATTCCAGGAGGTGGGAGAACTTGAAAAAGAAAAATAAAGTATGTTACATATGATTGTGGAGTAGAATTTACAAATATAGAAAATGGAGGCAGAGATGGAAAAGCTATTGAAGGAGAAACAACCAAATTTTAGTGCAAGATTTTCAACAATGGAGACAAAATCAATAAGTCATGATTCAGTAGAGAAATTATTAAAAGGAATGGCTAATCTATCATTGAGAAATGTAGAAATTTCGAAGTTGAATGTATCATTGAAAAAGGCAAAGGAAAATAAGATAAAAGGAGACAATGGATACATTTCAGAGTTGCAAGATAATTTCAAGATTACAAATCAACTTGAAAAGTATGTTGAGTCAAATTATACTTGTATAATTTGTCAATATGAACTATCAACCCAGGTAGATAAACTGGTGACATGACATGCAAAGTATAGGCAGGCTGACTACGTTGAGTGCGGTACCATTACAGGGAAACAACTGATGTCCCTTCCTAAATCAACAATGTTGCACCAAATCCATTGAGCAGTATATAACACTCCTCTTTATAGCATTGTTGACTTGTTGATTATTGATCAGAAAGAAGGTGAAGGATCACTCAACAACTAATCATGTATGCTTATGTTCTTTCAAAAGTGTTGTTATAGCAATAGTTGTGAAGGGTATATAATAGCCCTTGACAACTTATTTTGCTGACAATCATGCAAGAAAGAGATAAATAAAAACAGTCATACAGTAATCGTGAAATCAGAACAGTGTTGGCCAACAAATGAAATCATCAATATACACTATCGCAATCCAACATAGAGTAATGGTTGCAGGGAATATAGAAAGGTTACATTAGCTATTGCAGGAAATCTACTGCACATTGAAATCGAAAATCATTATAACTATATTACAGGAAATGGTTTATTACATAAACGAAAAGGAAATTGTATCATTCACACATTGTTATTACAAAGAAAAGTAAACGCATTAATAAACAGGATAGAAACTATACATAAATTTACTATACACCAGAGCTATGAGTGAAGGGGGCCCTCCTTCACTCACAACCCCTTCAAACACAAAAGAGCTGCTTACAACAAAATTTTGAACATCAATGATATACTTTATTATAAAATAAAAGTCAATACATAAAGAGATTGAGTGTTGGGACAGTCACACTTGGTCTCATGATCGCGTCTGATATTGTCTCCCTTTTCAAAAGTGAATGAGACTGTGTTTATACAATTTCCTACAGCCATATTAGGCTGGAAATAACAAATGTAATCTCAGCCTCTAACTGATTAATCCCTAAGATTGAATCTACTGCAAAAAAAATAGTATTTTTTAGGCATACAGCCATCATCATAACAGAATGTTCTTTGTTTAGTCTAATTCATGACTACAAGCGTGAATTTAGACTATTTGGTTATGTGGTTGTAGCTATAGTCCAAAATTAGCAGAGGCTCTGCGAGAATTAGAGTATCTGCTGGATCCCAGAATACCTGTAGGATTCTCGGAGGTAGACACCATCTACAGGATTTGCGGACATCGTCTACAAGATTTGTGGCTATTGAAATTTGCAAGAAATTCCGAGTCATGTTAGAACAAAAAGAAAAAGGATAAAAGCACAAACAGTTAGGAGGAGACTCAAATGCAGGTAAAAATGAAATTTAAAGATGTTTCGTCATACCTTTAAGCCTCGATACCCTGTTAATCCAAAAAAAACAGAAAATATGGAGGTCTAGGTATAATAAGATGGAAAAAAGGTGTCAAAATGGGGAAATAGGGTAGGATATTGTCAGAAAAAAGATGGTAATATCTGAACTCAACATCTCCCCCAAGCCAAGATTCTTGCATGTCCCTTATGCAAGTGAAGAAAGTACTTCTAAGAAATCAAATTTTGTCTTGTGTTGCAGCTACTACAGCCAATTGATCAAGTGGGTGGTCTGTCTCCATTGGAACCTACTTCTTATATTCATTAATTTCCTGTCGTAGCTATTCGATTTCCTTTTGCATTCTGAGGCTACTTTCCCTAAGGGTTACATTTTGTGTCAGAAAGGGTTTTGATAAAATTTCCATGGTTTGTTGTATTTTAGGTTATTAAAGTGATGAATGGGTTGATGAGGTTATTTTAGGGTTCCTATCTGTCTTTTCATATGGAAAAAATCCTTCCTTTCTATTCAATTTTAGCCAGTTTATCTCAAATAACATTCATGAGAAGTTCTTAAAGTTCAATGTTGAAGGATTCTTCAAACATCAATCTATGTTAGTTTACACGTTGTTATACCATCAAGATGAGAGGTTTAAGATACCACTACAAAATTTGGATTCGCAAGGGAAACCACAATCTATTATTAATTCGACCTCATTAGTTAGAAAGAATTCAGAAGAGTATTCATTTAGTGATTTTATGGACCAATTTTTGTATTTATCACAATTTCTTCTTAGTAGTGATGCATCCCCAAGGGTTTCAAATGAAATTAAGTGAATTTTTCATTTAAGTGAGTAGAAAAAGGTTGGATATTTATATTTATATCAGGGCTTCACAGAGATCAGGGTTTGTGGTTATGAATTGTCACCTTATAAGCTACAAATATTTCTACCAATGAGAATTTTTTCTTTGGAGTTCATAAGGAAGAGATTGAATGTAGATTAAGTTCATTTCGTGTCAATAAAACAAAAGGCTCAGTTTAAACTAAAATTTCATATTAGCCCTTCATAGAAAATACCAGAGAAACTAATAAATAAGTAGAGAATTTGTTAATCCAAATGACGTTTAAAATGGGTTTCAGTTGGCCTTATGATCCTTTGGGAATAATTTCAGCTATCACCTTGAGAAAAAAATTTCTCCTTATATTCATTTTTCAAAACCATAAAATGAACATTAGGCTAATCAAGAGGTTTAAGATGATAACACTTTACAAGAAGTTTAAGAAAAGTTGTCAAGTCAAAAAGAATTGGAAACACATCTTCCAAAGGAAAAGGGGCTAAAAATAACAAGTGAAAGCATTTCTCCTGCTATTTTATGGTCTAAGTCAACAAAGTTTATTGTTTTGAAAAGATGAAAGACCAGGGAAACATAAGAAGAATCATGTGAAGTTAGAAATACAAAGGTTTTGAAATACATTGATGGTGTCAAGAGAGTCTTTGTTTACTCTACAATAGATTGAAGAAACAACAACTGATGCATCCACTTCTCCTTCTTCTGGTGGCCAAAGGATTTTTGCTAAATTTAGAGAGATGAAGAAAAATAATGAGCTTCTAAAGTCTGCTACATTTTATCAATTTTGGAAACAAACATCCTCTTCTCAAAACAGGTTGTTATCTACACTAGTCCCTGGTAGAGGATAATTTCAATTGGCATTTATTGAGCTAAAGGTTATTGTCCCAAAGATTGTAGAGGACTACAAAACCTACTTTTTTTTTTTATGAAGCAAAATCACCCTATAGATCAGATAGATTTACGTAAGAAAATAGGCGAAATGATCTACTCTTCTTTGACAAGTTCTTCCATAGTTGTTTTAGGATTGCAAAATTCTTTGAATAACATTCACTCTCATTTGAAGTTAGAAAGGATATCATCAATGGACAAGGATACAAGGATAACATTTTTAGAATATATTATCATCAAATTAGGATTGGATCCTAGCAATGTTGATGCAGCGCAAGAGATCATAAAAAATAGAAATGCAGATATCCAGGCATTGTGTAAGAGATTAGAGTTACCAACGACATAGCATCCTAAATTCCAGGAGGTGGGAGAACTTGAAAAAGAAAAATAATGTATGTTACATATGATTGTGGAGTAGAATTTACAAATATAGAAAATGGAGGCAGAGATGGAAAAGCTATTGAATGAGAAACAACCAAATTTTAGTGCAAGATTTTCAACAATGGAGACAAAATCAATAAGTCATGATTCAATAGAGAAATTATTAAAAGCAATGGCTAATTTATCATTGAGAAATTTAGAAATTTCGAAGTTGAATGTATCATTGAAAAAGGCAAAGGAAAATAAGATAAAAGGAGACAATGGATACATTTCAGAGTTGCAAGATAATTTCAAGATTACAAATCAACTTGAAAAGTATGTTGAGTCAAATTATACTTGTATAATTTGTCAATATGAACTATCAACCCAAGTAGATAAACTGGTGACATGACATGCAAAGTATAGGCAGGCTGACTACCTTGAGTGCGGTACCATTACAGGGAAACAACTAATGTCCCTTCCTAAATCAACAATGTTGCACCAAATCCATTGAGCAGTATATAACACTCCTCTTTATAGCATTGTTGACTTGTTGATTATTGATCAGAAAGAAGGTGAAGGATCACTCAACAACTAATCATGTATGCTTATGCTCTTTCAAAAGTGTTGTTATAGCAATAGTTGTGAAGGGTATATAATAGCCCTTGACAACTTATTTTGCTGACAATCATGCAAGAAAGAGATAAATAAAAATAGTCATACAGTAATTGTGAAATCAGAACAGTGTTGGCCAACAAATGAAATCATCAATCTACACTATCCCAATCCAACATAGAGTAATGGTTGCAGGGAATATAGAAAGGTTACATTAGCTGTTGTAGGAAATCTACTGCACATTGAAATCGAAAATCATTATAACTATATTACAGGAAATGGTTTGTTACATAAACGAAAAGGAAATCATATCATTCACACATTGTTATTACAAAGAAAAGTAAACGCATTAATAAACAGGATAGAAACTATACATAAATTTACTATACACCAGAGCTATGAGTGAAGGGGGCCCTCCTTCACTGACAACCCCTTCAAACACAAAAGAGCTGCTTACAGCAAAATTTCGAACATCAATGATATACTTTATTATAAAATAAAAGTCGATACATAAAGAGATTGAGTGCTGGGACAGTCACACTTGGTCTCATGATCGCGTCTGATATTGTCTCCCTTTCCAAAAGTGAATGAGATTGTGTTTATACAATTTCCTGCAGCCATATTAGGCTAGAAATAACAAATGTAATCTCAGCCTCTAACTGATTAATCCCTAAGATTGAATCTACTGCAAAAAATATAGTATTTTTTAGGCATACAGCCATCATCATAACAGAATGTTCTTTGTTTAGTCTAATTCATGACTACAAGCGTGAATTTAGACTATTTGGTTATGTGGTTGTAGCTATAGTCCAAAATTAGCAGAGGCTCTGCGAGAATTAGAGTATCTGCTGGATCCCAGAATACCTGCAGGATTCTCGGAGGTAGACACCATCTACAGGATTTGCGGACATCGTCTACAAGATTTGCGGCTATTGAAATTTGCAAGAAATTCCGAGTCATGTTAGAACAAAAAGAAAAAGGATAAAAGCACAAACAATTAGGAGGAGACTCGAATGCAGGTAAAAATGAAATTTAAAGATGTTTCGTCATACCTTTAAGCCTCGATACCCTGTTAATCCAAAAAAAACAGAAAATATGGAGGTCTAGGTATAATAAGATGGAAAAAAGGTGTCAAAATGGGGAAATAGGGTAGGATATTTTCAGAAAAAAGATGGTAATATCTGAACTCAACATCTCCCCCAAGCCAAGATTCTTGCATGTCCCTTATGCAAGTGAAAAAAGTACTTCTAAGAAATCAAATTTTGTCTTGTGTTACAGCTGCTACAGCCAATTGATCAAGTGGGTGGTCTGTCTCCATTGGAACCTACTTCTTATATTCATTAATTTCCTGTCGTAGCTATTCGATTTCCTTTTGCATTCTGAGGCTACTTTCCCTAAGGGTTGCATTTTCTGCCCTCAAAAACCTTTCTGACACAAAATGCAACCCTTAGGGAAAGTAGCCTCAGAATGTCAGAAAAAAGATGGTAATATCTGAACTCAACATCTCCCCCAAGCCAAGATTCTTGCATGTCCCTTATGCAAGTGAAAGAAGTACTTCTAAGAAATCAAATTTTGTCTTGTGTTGCAGCTGCTACATCCAATTGATCAAGTGGGTGGTCTGTCTCCATTGGAACCTACTTCTTATATTCGTTAATTTCCTGTCGTAGCTATTCGATTTCCTTTTGCATTCTGAGGCTACTTTCCCAACATTGTTTGTGATGGCTTCGTTGGTGAAATTCTCTCCTCATGGGCATGCCCCTGTGATGATAGGGGCGAATTTTCTCCTTCTTATGGTAGAGCAGCCACGTTCTGGCTTTCCTGTAGAGAAGGAGCAAGAAAATATACAACTTCCTTCTTATCACTGGTAGCAAGTTTTACCGATTCTTCCTTTCTCTCCTTGCTGTAGGATTTTTCAATCTTCCTACTCTCGGCTTTCTTAGAACTTTTGATAGCAGGCTGAGAGGATTGGCTCCTAGTATAGTGTTTAGAAGGGGTTACAGGTCCTTTTTGCTGGGAGCTGAAACCGAAGTCTCCCTAGTCACAATGACCTCATCGTCATCGTCTTCTTCTATCTCCTCATCCTGGCCTTCCTCATCTTCCTAGAATTATTCTTCATCGTGCTGGGCTATATCCTTGTCATCTTAAGCTTCATTCCCAATTCATGATCCCGGGTTTCCTCCTCTCTGGGCTAAACTTCTTCCTCAGTTGGCTTAGACACAGAAGCCTTTTTCACAGACCTCTTCTGGTCATGCTATTTTTCAGCCAACTCGAAGGCAGACATTTTCTTTGTCGCCTTATCCTTAGCTTTTTCAGTCTATTCTGCCAGCTCGGGAACATTTTCCTTCTTTGCTGATCTCTTTTCGTGATCCTTACCTTTGGTAAATTCAGACACATTGGTTTTCCTGGTTGACCTTTTCAAGGGTTTTTCGTCAATTTCCTTCTCCAGGTTCTGAACCCGTCGTTTTCTCCCTGAGGATTTCTTCTTTTGAACTTCTTTAGGTTCCCATGGTTGTGACCCCTTCTTCACTTTTCCTGCAAATTTTTCTTTGTTAGCTTCCAACAAATCGGGGTCTGTAAATCCATCTTCCTGGAGGAAGGCCTCCCAAGCTTTGGAATGCTTCCTCAGGACTTCCAACACAATGATTTTTGCCAAAGCGTGGTGATAAAGGTTCTCTTCAATATTTGAAATCCTATCTTGTGCAGCCATAGACATCTTAATTAGAGACATTTTTAGAAAATAAGGTAGGTTAATGGGGTCATCTCGGAATTGTCCGAGGAGCCGCATGTAGAAGAAAAATACTAGGCCGAAGTGGCCTTCACATGTAACATATTTTTGTAAGAAGAAAACGAGCCATCGATTGTTACACTTTAGTAATCTGGTGAGATGCCTTTGCCCCAACTCAAGTTTAATGGGTCTTCCTTTAGGAATGGCATGCATCTTTCTTGCCAAACAGATGATTCTTGAACCATCTCTCACCGTCCCATGGAAGCCCACAAGCCTTCAATACCAATTCTTCTGTTAATCGGAAATGCAGGTCCCCAACCTGCACTTGGTCTCTTTTAAGATTCAAGGCAAAGGCCTTCATCACCTTGGCATTATGGCCACAGAATTTCTGAAAAAATTGTAGCCATCCTACCTTCTCGAACTTCTTTTTTCTCTTTGGCCAAGAATCCAATAGTTCAGAACCCTGTGGTTCGTATCTGATGGGAGCTTGCAGCTTAGACATTTTCTTTTTTGGAAGCTTTCTTCTTTTCCATATCACAATTGAAAAGAAATCAGGGTAAAAATTTTTTAACGGGGACGTTGATTGTAGGGATACTCAGAGTGTTATGTAAGGATTTGGCAGCGAGTAGAGGATTTAGGGGAATAGATTGTGATCATGATAAAAAGCATGATTTGACCTTGTAAAGAGGGTTTAGAAAGTGCAGGAATTGACGGTCGAGTGAGCTGGCAGGTAAGTTCTAAGGAGGTGGTGACATATGGCTACAGGAAATATCAAAACTTTAATCATTATATGAAACAAATTTAAAATACCATCATGCCTTACCTCGATGCCTCCTTTACCATTGTACTTTACCCTTTCTCTGTTTTAATGATACTACCCATGCTGACATTGCATGTCCCTTTGATGTTATCGAATTTATCTCATGAACGATGCTAATGATTACTTTGTGATGCTCCTATCCTGAGATGATTTCCGAGTAGTGTGCTGGTTGACATACTCAGAAATGATGAAATTCGGTCATTAATTAAATGTTTTGACTATTTCATTATTCCATGGAAATAACTTGTCTGATGACTGTGCTGCAAGAATTTAGAAGGACTGTAGCCATAAGCTACAACTACTCGGTGCTGCAAGTATTGAAATTGGTCCTGCAGGAATTTTGAACAACCGTGACCAAAAAAGTTTTGAACTGCAATCTTGAGACACTTCTGCAAAAATAAATATTCTTCAGGAACTCTAACATTGGAGATCCTGTAGGAACTGAGACGGTTCCTATAGGAATTCAGAATGATTGTAACATGCACTACAGTTGTTAAGATCTGCTATCGCCGTTGAGTTCTATAGGAATACTGAATTTGCAGAAACTGTGACTGTGATCATTTCCAGAAATTATACAGGAGTTCTGAACCTGAATCTTGTAGGAGCCCTTTTCTTTCTCGTCCATTATGTATAGTCCTCTACACATGAATAAAGATGTCGATGTCAAATGTGCAAAGGGCTTGTTGGATTACCAGCCATTAAGGTAAATTGTTAACCAATGCAAGGCTCATCACCATTGATGAGAGTGGGGGCCAAGGTACTCTTATGCATCCTATCAAGTGTGAATTTATGAGTTGATGTCGAAACCCCTGTAGGATCCAGTGTTAAAGAAGTAATGATGATTCCCCATTACCACTGGCAAGATAACCTGTCATTGAGGCATACAAGTTTCAAGGCATCACAAAGCTCTGATCCTGAACCTAGATAATTTGCTGATGTCGATGGGCCAGCATTGTTGGAAGGAAGGTCTTAAGAAATCCCACATCAATCCAACACTAGAAAATCATAGATTAATTTTCGAAAAAAAACAAATTTATTACAATGATCCCAAGGGATCTACTATCTGGTGGTTTTAACGAGCTCAGGACAGTCCATGCTCACCAGATTTAAGTTTTAGAGAGTCTAAAATACTCATAAAGAAAACTCCAAGGGGGCTCATTTTCTGTAAGTAGTCCATTGGGCCCAGAAAAAGGAATAAGCCTATACCCAATAGACATTCCTTTCATGGTTTATTGAGCACGAGAAAGAACGGAGTAAGCTCATTGCCTCAACAGAAAATTAGGAAGAGGTAGTGATAGGAAGAATACCTTCCTTAACCATTTCTAACTCTTTCTTCCTTGTAATTTCCTTCACAAATTCCTCCTTGGATTGGGTTTTCTGATATAACTTGAGTCTATGTCCATTCACCAAGAAGGTAACATTCATATCATCAATAGTATTAATTCTAATAGATCCATTATCAAAAGCCTTCTCAAATTCATAGGGACCCAGCCAATGTGTATTAAATTTCACTTTAAAATTCTTAAATTTAGAATCATACAACAATGCCCAGTCACCTTATTTGAACTGCTTCTTTTTAATGTACCTGTCATGCCATTTAGCTATTTGCTGCTGGATCAGATCTGTCTACTGGAAAGCATCCTTCCTGATTTCATCTAGTTCATTGAGCTTCAGGATTCTCTGTTGTTGTGCTTCGTCAAGATTCATCTCCAATCCTGATCTCATTCTAAAAGTTTTAATATGAAATTTGATGGGCAACATAGCCTGTTTCCCATACACCAATTCATACAGAGAAAAACCAGTAGTTCCTTTCCATGTAACCCGGTAAGCCCACAAGTGTTACAGGGAAAAGTGTCTATATAGAACTGCTCTATCCCACTAAGATGTGACAGCTGCCTTAGAAACAAACAAAGAAAAGCTACTTTCGTTTTTCCTTTATGAATTATAGATAGAGAGGAACAGAAAGACCAACCTCTGTCTTGCGCTAATCTCTCGATTTGATCCCTCTCTTCTTTGATAGTCCTCAGCTACCTGCTCCCTTGCACGCCCAGCTTCACAAAGTACCTGTAAGATCACAGAAGCATAACACTATACAAAGACATGGATCTATAATCATAAACAATCTAGGATGAGATGTAAATTGACCATACAAATGTAACCAGCATCAATGACAAAAAAGCATGGAGAAAAACTCAAATAGCTTTTATTGATAAACAAGAAAAGAGCCAGAGGAGTTACAACTAGTTGTTCTGACCCAGCATCAACCTCCCAGCAAAGAATCCCCTCTTCACCACAAACAAAGCTTAGATCACCCAACAATCTAATGTTTGTCTCAAGAAACCAACAGCAATTCCTTACAATATGCAAAATTCCAGCCTTTGGATCTCTGAGATGAGGGATCCATATATAGATATCTGTAAGGGGGATGAGTCAGCTTGTGATTTGATTAGTGTCTTCTCTCTGATAGTTCTTGCTTCCACTTGGAGACTGATGGCCTCTTACTCATCCTTGGTCGAATTTAGTGAGGCAAGTGTCACAGGAGAATATTCTGGAAGCTTCCATTGCCTCTCCACCTCGCGGAATGACACTGCCATTTGTCGTTTCTCGCCCATCGCACCCCACAGAAGGGACTTTTGAAATGCAACACACCCTCAAAGTGTATTTGGGTGAGATGCAATGCAACTAGCCAGTGGAGCAGCTGCAATGATCCTGTTTTGACCAATTCTGAGCAGTTTCTCATGGAGAACTTCTGGGAGAAGCTGTAATCTATTGACCTTGCTCCTTTAGGGGTTAGAAAAACACTTTTAGGGACTTAGGAGCCCTTGGTTTATGGACATTTCATGCTTGGGGTTGTAGGGCCCAAAAATGTCTATAACAATTGCCCCCTAAAGCATGAGGCCATTAATTTTTTGATGTCGGGTGAAATGCTTTATTATGAGGATCTGAAGTTCTTTCAATGCTGGGAGGAGACCTGTAATAAGATACAATACAATACATTATCTTCATACTATTTTCATGATCTAGCTGAGGTGGGCATTCCCATGCTCAGCTTTATAAATTCATTTTCATGTACATAGGACAGACAATCGTCTGAGTGTAGACTGATGATTCTGATAGAGCCATCATCCTTTTGAGTGGATGATTATCTGTGCAGCAATGATGTACATTTAATGTCTTTATTTCCCTGAATATATATCGCAGCCGAGATGGATGAAACTAGATCCAGGGTCTTCAATCTTGTCCGATCTTCACTCAAAGTACAAGTCAATCCATGTGAGAAATGTTCTGAAGTCTAACATGGAAAGACATCGCTTGATTACCAATCAATGATGTAAACTGTTAACAAGCGTGAGAGGAATCACCGATAATGATAATGACCCTCAAGGTACTACAGTACAATTCACATGGTGTGAATAAAGGCCTTGGTGTTGAACACCACGCAAAATATTTCGGTCGAGGGCCATTGATGTAAACCCGTTGTCGGAAGTGAGAAACTTGCCATTGAGGCATGCAAGCTTCAAAGTACTGAATGGGGTTTTCCTATATCAACTTCTTGGATAATGAGCTGATGTCGAAAAGAAGTGATCCATCACAGGAGGGCCTTAATGAATCCCACATCAATGACACGAAACGGAGCAAATGATTTTAATGGAGGTGAAAACGATCTGGTGATATAAGGTTCAGGGTGGCAGTCATGAAAGAATGGAGTATAATGTATGGTAGTGGGTGAGACACTGGTGAATTCTCTGAATGACTTCTCTTGAACATATCAGCGACACTGATGTGATGGATTGGTAGCATTAACCCCAAATGTGGATGGTATGGTGTGACCATGGTGATGTGACCGGTAAATGAAACAACCCAACCCGACTCGGACACGGAGTGGAAGTGTCATGTTCAAGAGCGACTTGCTACCAACAAAGTTTCTTTAAGTTTTCTTCGCAATTTTCCCCAGTCAATGCTGACCAGTACCTATTTATATTTGTCATGCTTGAGGAGGATAACATATGCTTGTTCTATAATTTTCCCTTTGGGCAAACCCATCGCTATGTTTTAACGAGCCTAGCGATAGTGAAACTCGTTCTCGTCTATAGACAAGTTTGTCGCTATTAATCTTTTTAACGAGTTTAACGACAAAGATAACTCGGTCCTTTTCAATTTTAGAGAGTCTGAAAAGGGACGTAAAGGTAACTCCAAAATTCCTTTTTCGTCATCTAATCCCTTAAGTTCGAAAAAGTATAAAACAATACAAAAGGGATGAATTTTTGATACTTTTAACGAGCCGAACAAAACAAGCGCTCGATCTTTTTGTGTAATAATCCCTCAGGTCCAAAAAGATTAAAATCTAGAGGAGGGATAGCACTTCCTGTCCCTTTAACGAGCTGGAGAGGCCAATGGCTCGGCAATCTTTTCACGAGTCAGTTGAAAAGAGCTTAAAGGAGACTCGTCTTTTGAGGAACGATTGATAAAATGGGTAGCAGCTATTCCAGGTAAGGTTTGGAATTTTCCAATCATGGCAGTGTCACAAGGATGGCTAGTGAAATCACTCTTCGCAGCTGTTCCTCAAAATGGGTAAACAATCAAATGGAGGTGAATGATCGGCCAATGAAAAAGTGGAGGTGACGGTGCAAAAACGACCAAGGCTTTAATGGCTGAAGTACTACATTCACGATGGTTATTTACCGGGGAATAGTTCATTTTTTTACGGTCTTAAACATGGGGAGAAACATTTGCTCATGTCTTATGTTTATTTTTTAACGAGCTTGAACTATGTGCTAAAACTGCTCGATTAATCCAGTCATGTGATAAGAATGTCTCATATAAAAACGAGAACTTTTAGAGTTTTGCCCCACATCCTTTCTTTATGCAAGTTAGGAAACGACCAATCCTACGAGTTTAAAGGGTTAGAGGTCCTACAAATTTAAAAAATAAATAGTCACTCTTCGCTTGCACGCCAAAAGGTTTGCATGCCCCCAGGTATAAAACAGAGTTTCAAGGTTACCCCTTCTTTAGTCCGTTAAAACATTCGTTTTACCGAGAGAGGCCTACCTCTTACAAGTTACCAAAGATTGTTCTATTTACGGCGTAAACAAAACACCTCTTCAGCGATGTCTACCGAGATAAAAAAAGGTGAGCAGCGATGCCCACCAACTCACATAACTTTGACAAGAGGATCTTATTTCAGTCCAACTCCCTCTTCCAATCACGAACGGGAGTACGGAGGTCATATACTCTCGCGGAAACCTACCCTATACCCAAAGTTTTACTGCCGAAGCAGACCAGGGTGCATGCCCCCTGGGTTTCAGTCATGTCCCCTCGAATCACTCGCGCTCATCGGGTGGACGGACTAGAGATTGAGACATTTCTTGCGTGAAAAGACCATTAAGGGATGGTATATGACTATTTGCTCTGTGTGATCCGGGAAATGAAAGCTGATCTACGAGCTTGACCACTCTTCCTTCGTGCGAAAAACACATCACTCTAAAGAGTGATGAGAAAATGGCTCTCATGCAATAAATATAGTCTTGTCCAAGGAGTAGATTGTAATCAAGGGGTCCTTGAACTACCATTACATCCATGTGAATGGTTTTCCCTCTCAATGTTATGGGCATATTGGGAAGGATCCCTAACGGTCAACTGGTTCCTTTATCAAAACCTATTAGATTTCTCATCTCAGGCAAAAGTGATGGCGAACCAAGCGCTTTCCAAGAAGTTGAGGAAAGGATACTCACAAAAGCCCCCTCATCTATGATGGTACCAGCCATAACCATTCTATATATTTGAACAATGATTCAGAATGGTATACTAGCTGGTAAACGGGGTCTGCCTAGTTGATTCCAGTCGAAGGAGACAACTAGGTTGCTTGGAGGTGGGACAGAATAGACGGCCAGGTACGAATCTGACGAACTTCCTTCCTGCGGTAAAGGAACGGGTAAATTGCCCCCATGTTCGTTGGAGTCTGTGCTTATGAAAAGAATTTGGACGGTGTCATCCTTGTTCTCTTCCATGATTGTATCATCTGGAGATGGAACCTCTGAAGGCAAGACCGGGTCAACTGCCGCCTCGAACTTTTGACTTTCGTCTGGTATGGGTTCAGATGGTTTGTCTCCAATGATAGATGCTTCGGCTGACCACCTGAGCGGGTTAGCCGGATTTTCAACTAGTGACAGACTCGGCAAGAGTTTTTTATATCCAGGAGGAAGTCGTAATGGTGAAACCGGTTGATCATCCAAAACTCTTTTAGCTTCGTCTAAGAAGGGACAACGGTGGACGGTATGATCGCCTTCGCACAATTTACAAGGAAATCTATATTTTTCTTTTTGTCCTGGGGCTTCACTTTCACTAGTTGACGGTGTGTTTTCAACATGATCATCAGAGGTTGACGACACTGGGTTGTGCAAACGAGGAGACCAGTCCCTTAAGATCCGAGGGATGCAAGGACAATCTCTGTGATAGTGGTCCCCTTCGCAAATGACACATGGTGATTTAGGCCTGGTCGGTGCAGTGTGTGGATTTTTGTTAGACAACACTCATTTTCCCCCATTCGCTTTTGGCTCCTTCTTCTTCTTCTCTTTCTTCTTCTTTTCCTTCTTCTCCTTAGGTACTTGACTTTTGGCTTTACCAGCCCCATCAAGCGAAGAGGAAGGAGGAGAGGAAGAATTAGAGGAAGTAGAAGGTTGGTGGGTAACTCTGGACTCGTCTAGTTGCTGATTCGATTTTTCAGGAATAGTGGTGTTCTGAACGACAGAGGTTGATAAGAGCCATACAGGCAAACCAATTGTCAGTCCTAGAAGCGACAATGTGGCCATATGGGGTGCACCAACATCTCCCCAAGAGGAGAAGGGACTAGGATTTCCTCCAAGGGGAATTCCTTGGTTGGTGGATTCCATTTTCTCTACCCAAGATCAATGTAGGAAAGGGTAATGAATATTCCATTTAAAATAAATTTTAGACGCTTTGACACAACTTGTTTTTTCAATTTTTAAGAGTCGAGAAAAAATAAAAGATGACTCTAGTCTCCTTCGACTTTTAATGAGCCTGAAGTGACAAGTGCTCAGATGGACCTTTTCCGTTAAGGAGTCTGAAAAGGAACGAAAGGGACTGCTTTGGAAATCTAGGTAGAGGGATTACCAAACCAATCGCAAAACTGCAGAATACTTTTTACGGTACGGCAGTCAATCTTCCCGAATGCTTGTGTTCAGTGCATTGCGATTGATAGGGAGCAGACACGGCTTCCTATGGATAAAAGATTAAGCCTATTGGCATCTCCCAAAATATACTCGACAGTACGTGGGAGCACAAGTCCGTACTGGCACTTATCGTCTCAAAGTGGAGGAATCACCCAACCATCAGTGAGAACAACAGTTACCAGGCTTTACGACACCAGAATACGTCTCTAGCCTAGACTTCTAAATGTTGTGCGTTAAGTTCCAAAGCGTTGTTAGATTCATTGAATTTATTTTAAGTTGATCTTGTTTATGAAGTTTGCCTTTCAGGTTCACCACGAGATGTAGATGTAATTCCTAAAATGAAATCTAGGATGATAAACAAACTTTTTATCTCCTTTATGCAATGAAAATACTAGCTACTAGGGAAAAGAAAGACAGAATCTTTTCACAAAGAGCAAAGAGCACACTCTAAATGCACTTTCCTAAATCAAGCCAATCAGACTGTCTATATGCAAATGCACATGCATGTATTTGTTTTCGACTTTCTTAGTATATGAATGCTAAAAAGAAAGTTGATGCACAAATCTGAATTTCTTTTCAAGCAACAAATATCAACAAGTTTCCTTTCGAAATCCAAAAATGGAGACGATCACAACACTTTACGATTTTGAACTAAATACTTGTTTTCGACACTAGAAAGTTACAAATTCAGACCAAAAGCAATAGTAACAGGATAATCGACCATCAACAGCAATCAAACTCTTTCCTACGATTGAAATCGACACTTGTGATAGTTTCAAATCAAAGGACGACAATACGATCACGCTACTTTTGCAAAGGAGAACTTTAAATGACTTAACAAACACACAAAAACATCTACAGTTCTTTTGTACAAAGGAGGTGTAATAACAGCAAGGAAAAGGGGTTTCAAATAGACATATACTGATCACAAGCAACAAAATTCAAGAATAGAACTGGAAAGAATGAACCACAGAAGCCACAACTGCACAGAGCTAGTATGATCAGCGCACCTGTAACACAGAGAATCTGAAATGCAGCGCAGGTTGTCCACTCGGGGAGTGCACTGAAATTCAGAATCTCTGAATAGTACCTGCGTTGGGCCAGAAACAAGACTCTGTTCGGGTTCCGAGTCACAGTTTGCAGTTCAGTTCTTGGGTTTTGGCCGAGCAAAAAGCAATCAGTAATGCAACAATCAGGGGTAGATCTAAGGAGGATCTAAGGGCTATCACAAGGTCAATCAGATAGTTTGTGAATCAGTTGTTTAAATCATAAACAGATCCAGTGGATGGATTGAAGCAGCAGTTATCTACTTTTCATTTGTTATGGAAAATGCAGTTCGAATGCTACTTGTAAGTTTATGAAACAAACAACAAAGAATGATAAACAAACAAACTAATTATCTCCCCAGCGGAGTCGCCATTTTGTTACAGGGAAAAGTGTTTATATAGAACTGCTCTATCCCACTAAGGTGTGACAACTGCCTTAGAAACAAACAAAGAAAAGCTACTTTCGTTTTTCCTTTATGAATTATAGATAGAGAGGAATAGAAAGACCAACCTCTGTCTTGCGCTAATCTCCCGATTTGATCCCTCTCTTCTTTGATAGTCCTCAGCTACCTGCTCCCTTGCACGCCCAGCTTCACAAAGTACCTGTAAGATCACAGAAGCATAACACTATACAAAGACATGGATCTATAATCATAACAATCTAGGATCAGATGTAAATTAACCATACAAATGTAACCAGCATCAATGACACAAAAGCATGGAGGAAAACTCAAATAGATTTTATTGATAAACAAGAAAAGAGCCAAGAGGAGTTACAACTAGTTGTTCTGACCCAGCATCAACCTCCCAGCAAAGAATCCCCTCTTCACCTCAAAAAAAGCTTAGATCACCCAACAATCTGATGTTTGTCTCAAGAAACCAACAACAATTCCTTACATTATGCAAAATTCCAGCCTTTGGATCTCTGGGATGAGGGATCCATATATAGATATCTGTAAGGGGGATGAGTCAGCTTGTGATTTGATTAGTGTCTTCTCTCTGATAGTTCTTGCTTCCACTTGGAGACTGATGGCCTCTTACTCATCCTTGGTCGAATTTAGTGAGGCAAGTGTCACAGGAGAAGATTCTGGAAGCTTCCATTGCCTCTCCACCTCGCGGAATGACACTGCCATTTGTCATTTCTCGCCCATCGCACCCCACAGAAGGGACTTTTGAAATGCAACGCACCCTCACAGTGTATTTGGGTGAGATGCAACGCACCTAGCCAGTGGAGCAGCTGCAATGATCTTGTTTTGACCAATTTTGAGCAGTTTCTCATGGAGAACTTCTGGGAGAAGCTGTAATCTGTTTACCTTGTTCCTTTAGGGGTTAGAACAACACTTTTAGGGACTTAGGAGCCCTTGGTTTATGGACATTTCATGCTTGGGGTTGTAGGGCTCAAAAATGTCTATAACAACAAGGCTTCAAGAAGTCTATCAGACCAATCCTTCTTGTGTAGTTGAACTGTTTTAGTAAGTATTTTCTCCAGCACCTTGTTGGTTGATTCCACCTACCCATTGGCCTATGTATGGTAAGGAGTGGACTTTCGATAAATAGTCTGATACTTTTGTACAATTTCGTGCATCAGTTTGGACACAAACTAGGCACCTTGATCAGTAACTATTTCCTGCAGTACCCCAAAGATCAAAAAAATATCAGAAAAAATGGAATTATGTTACTGATTTCTCTGTTGCTCTAGGCAGCGCTTTTGCCTCCACTCACTTTGTCACATAATCAGTGCAAACCAAAATGTACTTCTTAACTTTGGATGGGGGCTTTGTGGGGCCTACAAAATCCAGAGCCCACCTCTCAAATGGTTCTATAAGGACTTATGGTTGCATAAGGCATTTCATTTGATTTCACAGGTCGCCCTATCTGTTGGCAGCTGTCACACTTTTGAACATACTCTTTTGCATCTTTGAAGAGGTTCGGCGAGTAGTAACCTGAGTGAATGATCTTATAAGTTATTCGCTTGTCTACAAAATACCCCCTGCATGGTTTGTCATGGCAAGCTCTTAAGATGTCGTAGATCTCATCTTCTCTAACACACCTCTGAATAATAAAATCAGCTCTGGTGACAAAAATATCTCCCTTAATCCAAGAATAATCAACACTTTTCCTAATAATCCTTTTCTTATGATTGGGTGAAAAGTGGGGAGGAAACTTTCTTGTATCAAGATAATTAGCCATGTTTACAAACCAAGGCATTTTAATAGATATGGAAAACAAATTTTCATTTCGAAATTCATCATCAGCAGGAACATCCTCACCTGTATGGTTGAGTCTAGACAAGAAATCAGCTACTTGATTTTCCTTTCCTGGCCTATCCATGACTATGATGTCAAATTTCTACAGCAACAACAACCACCTAGTAATCCTACCATTAGTAACAGGTTTTTTCATAATATAATGAATGGAAGAATGATCTGTATGCACAAAGACTTTATAGCTAGTGATGTAGTGTCTAAATTTATTAATAGTGTAAACTACAACAAGAAATTCTTTCTCAGTTACCATGTAATTCAGTTTTGCAGGAGTTAAGTTTTTACTGTTAAAATAAATAGCATGGGTTACAAGGTCCTCCTTTTGACCCAAAACTGCTCCTATGTCTGAATCAGAGGCGTCAGTGTAAATGTGGAAAGGTAACTTCCAATATGGGCCTCTCAAGACAGGTGTTGAAGAAAGCTTTTCTTTGAGCTTATTGAATGCGACTTGGCACTCACCATTCCAATGAAATTCAGATTCTTTTGTTAGAAATTTAAATAATGGAGAGGCTACTGATGTAAAATTTTCAACAAATATTCTGTAGTAGCTTGCATGCCCAAGAAAAATGTAGACCCCTTTTTGATTGGTTGGTGGGGGTAGTTTCACAATAACCTCTATTTTTGCTAGATCAACCTGGATTCCTGTAGCAGAAACATGATGGCCTAAAACAATATTGTTGGGTCCCTGAGATAGTAAAAAAATGTTTGGAAGGATATCTTCGTTGCTTTGTATCTGATAAACAGACACAATGGGTCAAATGGTTGCCTCTGGCTGAATGGTGGTATAACACTTCCTTCCATACAGCAACAAAAATGACCCCATTTATGGCACTTTATAGGTACCAACCACCATCAATCACATCATATTTAAGAGAAAATTCTAAGGTTTAGGCAGTGCAACATCACATCGAACATCAACAACAAGTCCTCCAACTCTTAAAGGATAACCTCGTGTTGGCACAAAATAGAATGAAACAACAGGCAGATCAACATCGCAGTGAAAGAAGTTTTGATGTAGGTGATTGGGTATTCCTACGGCTACAACCATATAAGCAAATGTCCCTAAAGCAAGCTAAGAAGGATAATAAATTATCACCAAAGTATTATGGTCCGTACAAGGTGTTGGAAAAGATTGGTACTATGGCATACAAATTGGAGCTTCCTGCAGCTTCTCGATTGCACCCAGTTTTCCATGTTTCATGTTTAAAGAAGGTTATAGGCGACAAGCTCCCAGTTCAAACAATATTGCCAAAACTTGACGAGGAAGGAAAAATTATATTGGAACCGGAAGCAGTCACAGAAACAAGAACTCGACAGCTACGAAATCGATCAATTTCAGAGTATCTTATCAAGTGGAAGAACTTATCCGCTGAAGATTCCACATGGGAGGATGAGAATTTTATGCAGAAGTATCCAGAACTGCTCAAGCGTTGAGGACAACACTTTTTTGAAGGAGAGGGGCATGTTGGGTCCCTATAATACTAGTGATTACCCCATTACTATTGTAGTTATACCCCTTATTTATATTGTTGTGCCCCTATTACCCCCATATTGCTATTTCTGTGCCCCATAGAATCCCTCTATTGTTATTTTTGTGGCTTTATATTATTATTGTTAGGTCGGCTCGATTATATTGTGACTCCTTAGACTCCTATATATAGAAAGGAGGTTTTGTCATTTGTATCATCCAAGAATTGTTCATTTATGTAATGTAAAGGAGGTTGCCCCCTCGAAGAGCCTGAATTCTAAGGCGTTGATCTTTCTTTTCTATCTTTTCTTGAGCTGGTTTCATAACATTTGGTATCGGAGCTTTGGATTCTAGGGTTTCGCTGCTCCAAACAGGTCATCGTGGAATTTTCGCTATAACTTTTTTTCTGTGACGTTTCAGAAGTCACAAAAAAGAACCCATTTGAGAAGAATTGGTGCTGAACCTTGGGTGCGAATTTCAGAGCTTTTAGCGCGACATTTTCGGAGATATGATCTGAGGAAGTTGGCCTGTTTGCAGACTCCTGAATTACATTCAAAACAGGTGACCTAGGGAAAAGCATCATAACTCTCTCTCTGAGGATCAGATTGAAATTTCGTAAAAAGGTACAGAAAGAGGATGGACTGTAGTTTCTTGTGGGTGTGTTTCAGATTCAAAGGTTTAAACAGTGACTTGTGGAACGTCGTACAAGTTCGCTCTACGGAACCAGTCTAAAAGCAAGTCACTGTGGGAGATTTCACATAACTCTTCCTTGGAGAATCCAATTTGGCTCAGACTTGTGGCATTGGAAAGAGGACGCAGAAGGCTACTACAGGTAGCAATTTCAGAACTAGATGATTGGAAAGAACAAAGATACATCAGAGGCAATATCAAGCTCCTACAAAGTGAAAAAAGGTGTGTAGATTTTTTTAAATTTTTGCTTAAGCTTGGTTTGAAAAATTATTTTGAAGGAATTCAAAGGGCATAGTAGAGCATTATTATCGGTAATTGATGCCCCGAGGAAAGAAAATGCAAACACCTAGTAAGGAACCTGAAAGCTCTAGCATGACTCATGAAGAAGAGGAAGAAATGCAACATGATATATCAAAATTACAAGACCAAGTGCAACAACTGTCCCTTGCACAAAAAGGAACAAAATCTAAGATGGATGGTTTAAAGAAAGATGTAGAAGCTAAGATGGATGGTTTAAAGAAAGGTGTAGAAGCTAAGATGGATTGTTTAAAGAAAGGCGTAGAAGCTAAGATGGATGGCATGGAAGCTAAGGTGAATGGCATGGACGCTAAAATTGATGGCATGGATGATAAGATGGAAGAATTGAAGATAAATATGAATAAGTTGCTACAAGAAATGGTCACTAAGGGTGAAAGAGTACTAAAGGAATCTCATGATGAGAACAAAAGAAATGTTAATCATGATTCCATAGACTCTAATGTTGGATCGAAGACTCACCACGTTCCAAAAATCGATATGAGGAAGTTTGATGGCAAGGATCCCGCCACATGGATATTACAGATGGAGCAATTCTTCGATCTCAATAATGTGCAAAACACACAAAAGGTACGTATGGCAACTTTATATTTGGAACCAAATCAGTTTGTATGGTATCAATGGCTTTGTTCTCGTACACAATTTATCACTTGGGCAATTTTTACGGAAGAATTGATAGCACATTATGAGGATACAAAAAGAAACACTTTTTTTAGCCAATTGATAAGTCTCAAACAAAAGGGTTCAATAATAGAGCACATTGAGGAGTTCCAAAAATTGAACATAAGGGTAAAAGATATTCCAGAGGAGCATAGGATTGATGTGTTCATAGGGTCTTTAAAGGATAATATCCAGCATGATGTGCGCCTTTGGGAACCTGATTCATTAGAGAAGGCATTCAGGTTAGCAAGAAAAATGGAAAGCAAAATTATGGCAACTAGGAAGCATACCATTCACAACCATAAAGACGGAAGTGTTTTTGCCCATATTCTTCCACAACCTACAAGGTTGACACCACAACAATTGGAAGAAAAAAGAGCAAAAGGGCTTTGTTACAATTGTGATAGCAAATACACAAAAGGTCATAAGTGTGCTGAGAAGAAATTATTCTACATAGACTGTGAAGAGGAAGAAGAAAAGGAGCAAGAAAGGTCGAAAGAAGAGGATATATTCCAGGAACAAAGCCTAGATGAAGAACGAATAAATCCGGCGATATCTTGTAATGCATTGGCGGGAATTACCACTCCTCAAACCATCAAGATAGAAGGACAAATCAAGAAGAAAAAGGTAATAGTGTTGATTGATTCAGGAAGCACCCACAATTTTATTCATTGTAGGGTAGCAAAAGAATTGAATTGCTTCCTATATCCAGCACCAGAGTGTCAAGTGATGATTGCAAATGGAGGAACAATAAATTGTTCTGGAAAGTGCCATAATATCAAGCTATCCATGGGAGAATATGTATTGACTAGCCCAATGCTTTCCATTCCAATGGGAGGTGCTGATGTTGTACTAGGAGTCCAATGGCTACAATCCTTGGGTACAATAGCTTTTAATTTTCAAGAACTTTTCATGAAATTTTCTGTGGAAGGAAAGGAAGTTTAATTAAGGGGTATTGCAGGGAAACCAGGAAAGATAATCAGCTCTAATGGCATGACAAAGCTTCTAAAAAAGGAGCAAAGAGGTGTAATTGCACAATTATGTTCACTAGATGTTTCCACATTGGAATCATCTATTTCTCTAGATCTCCAAAAAGTCCTGGACAATCATTCCAAGGTATTTGAGACTCCCAAAGGTCTCCCACCTATGCGTGATCATGATCATGCTATTCATCTGATTCCAGGAAGTGTTCCTCCAAACATCAGGCCGTATAGATATCCATATGTCCAAAAAAGTGAAATTGAACGTATGGTTGCGGAAATGCTAGAGGCTGGTATAATTCAACTGAGTCAAAGTTCTTTCTCAGCTCCAGTAGTATTGGTGCACAAGAAGGATGGATCATGGCGAATGTGTCCAGATTATAGGGAGATCAACAAGCTCACTATTAAAGATAAGTTCCCCATTCCTGTCATTGATGAATTACTGGATTAATTGCATGGATCAATTTACTTCACCAAGTTGGATCTTCGTTCGGGATATCATCAAATCAGAATGAAGATTGAAGACATTCCGAAAATGGCATTTAGAACTCATGAGGGTCATTATGAATTTTTGGTCATGCCTTTTGGCCTTACCAATGCACCTTCAACATTTCAAGGTTTGATGAATTCAATTTTCAAACCATTCCTTAGAAAATTTGTGTTGGTATTTTTTGATGATATACTAATCTACAACAAGTCTTTGAAGGATCATGTTGAACATGTTGACATGGTGCTACAACTATTGGAGGAGAAACAATTATATGCAAAAAGATCCAAATGTTTCTTTGGAGTCCAGAAGGTGGAATATTTGGGTCATATTGTATCTCATGAAGGAGTTAAGATAGACCCTAGCAAAATTAAAGCCATTAAGGAATGGAAAATCCCCACATCCATAAAGCATCTGCGAGGATTTCTTGGGTTGACAGGGTATTATCGCAAGTTCGTTAAGAATTATGGGAGAATAGCAGCACCTCTAACAACATTATTGAAGAAAGATTCATTTTCATGGACTCCGGAAGCAACAAAGGCCTTTAAACATCTTAAAGAGGCAATGTGCCAAGCACCGGTCTTAGCTACACCAGACTTCACAAAAACCTTTATTGTGGAATGTGATGCTTCAGGAAATGGAATTGGTGCTGTTCTAATGCAAGATGAAAGACCCATTGATTTTGAAAGTTGTCCAATCAAGGGAAAGTTTTTAAGCAAAGCTATTTATGAGAAGGAAATGTTGGCAATACTCCATGCACTTAAGAAATGCCGACCCTACCTAATGGGAAGACACTTCAAGGTAAAAACAGATCATGATAGCCTTAAATACTTTTTAGAACAAAGATTATCCTCTGAAGAGCAACAAAAGTGGGTCACAAAGATGTTGGGTTATGACTTTGAAATCATCTACAAAAAAGGGAAGCAAAATGTGGTGGCAGATGCACTCTCAAGAAAGGATGAGGATATGGAAGCATTGTTGTGTGCCATTTCTATTATCCAACCAGATTGGATAAACGAAGCAAAGGAGGAATGGAAGAATGACGAAGAAGTGTGGGCACTTATTTGAAAGCTACAACGAGATTCCAGTACTTCTGATACATTTAGCTGGAAAAATGATTCGTTATGGTACAAAGATCGCTTATACCTCTGTAAGAATTCCCAGCTAAAACAAAAGATTCTTATGGAATTGCACACTTCTCCCTTAGGGGGGCACTCAGGATTTTTAAAAACTTACCACAGGGTTAAGAAGGAATTTTTTTGCGATGGCCTTAAATCAGATATTCAAAAGTTTGTGGCGGAATGTTTGGTTTGCCAACAAAATAAAGTTGAAACAATTAATACACCGGGTCTATTACAACCTTTATCCATTCCAAGCCAACGTTGGGAGGAGGTTTCAATGGATTTTATCACAGGTTTACCCAAGTCTGAGGGAAAGAGTGTCATCATGGTGGTAGTTGACAAACTTACCAAGTATGCACACTTTTGTGCATTATCACATCCATTTAAAGCCAGTACAGTTTCTACTGCATTTATGGAAACAGTTCAAAAGCTACATGGAAACCCAAAGATTATTGTAAGTGACAGAGATCCCATTTTCACTGGAAATTTTTGGACAAAATTATTTTCTTGTCTTGGTACTTAGTTCTCTCATAGCTCATCTTATCATCCTCAATCTGATGGGCAAACTGAGATAGTAAACAAATGTTTGGAAGGATATCTTCATTGCTTTGTATTTGATAAACAGACACAATGGGTCAAATGGTTGCCTTTGGCTGAATGGTGGTATAACACTTCCTTCCATACAGCAACAAAAATGACCCCATTTATGGCTCTTTATGGGTACCAACCACCATCAATCACATCATATTTAAGAGAAAATTCTAAGGTTCAGGCAGTGCAACATCACATCGAACATCAACAACAAGTCCTCCAACTCTTAAAGGATAACCTCGTGTTGGCACAAAATAGAATGAAACAACAGGCAGATCAACATCGCAGTGAAAGAAGTTTTGATGTAGGTGATTGGGTATTCCTACGGCTACAACCATATAAGAAAATGTCCCTAAAGCAAGCTAAGAAGGATAATAAATTATCACCAAAGTATTATGGTCTGTACAAGGTGTTGGAAAAGATTGGTACTATGGCATACAAATTGGAGCTTCCTGCAGCTTCTCGATTGCACCCAGTTTTCCATGTTTCATGTTTAAAGAAGGTTATAGGCGACAAGCTCCCAGTTTGAACAATATTACCAGAACTTGACGAGGAAGGAAAAATTATATTGGAACCGGAAGCAGTCACAGAAACAAGAACTCAATAGCTACGAAATCGATCAATTTCAGAGTATCTTATCAAGTGGAAGAACTTATCCGCTAAAGATTCCACATGGGAGGATGAGAATTTTATGCAGAAGTATCCAGAACTGCTCAAGCGTTGAGGACAACACTTTTTTGAAGGAGAGGGGCATGTTGGGTCCCTATAATACTAGTGATTACCCCATTACTATTGTAGTTATACCCCTTATTTATATTGTTGTGCCCCTATTACCCCCATATTGTTATTTCTGTGCCCCATAGAATCCCTCTATTGTTATTTTTGTGGCTTTATATTATTATTGTTAGGTCGGCTCGATTATATTGTGACTCTTTAGACTCCTATATATAGAAAGGAGGTTTTGTCATTTGTATCATCCAAGAATTGTTCATTTATGTAATGTAAAGTAGGTTGCCCCTCGAAGAGGCTGAATTCTAAGGCGTTGATCTTTCTTTTCTATCTTTTCTTGAGCTGGTTTCATAACAAATACCTTCAGTCATAATCATAAATAATTTCTCATTGCTCAATGAGAGTTTAGTCTCTCTACATATTTGCAAAACTTTCTCAAGATTTTGTAAAGCTTCTTCAAACGTATCACCCATAACTGTAAAATCGTCCATATACACTTCTACGCAATCATGCAAAAGATCAGAAAAAATACCTAAGACAACCCTCTGAAATGTGGTTGGTGCATTACATAAACCAAATGCTAAAACTTTATATGCAAACGTACCCCAGGGACATGTGAATGTAGTCTTCTCTTTGTCTTCTGGAGCTATCGTAATCTGATTATACCCGCTGAACCCATCTAGGAAAGAAAAATACCTTTTCCCTGCTAAAGTGTCCAGTACTTGGTCTATAAAAGGTAAAGGGAAATGGTATTTTAATGTAGCTTTGTTTAGTTCCCTATAATTTACGCACACTCACCATTTTCCATTCTTCTTAGGGACGATAACTAGTGGCGACACCCACTGGATATCAAAAATAGGATAGACAAACCCTACATTCAACAATTTCTGCAATTCTTCTTTTACAATTTCTCTTAATGCGGGGTTCATTCTTCTTTATGGTTGTCTTACTGGCCTAGCATTTTCTTCTATGTAAATGTGATGAATGCATGTGTTAGGGTGAATGCCTCTCATATCAATGTATTCCCATGCAAATGTGTCTGCAAAATTTCTTAATGTCTGAATTAGATGTTTTTCCTGTTAAGGAGTTAAGGCAGAATTGATGTTGAGGGATTTTGTAGGAAAACTTTCTACCACCTTACTCCCACATTCAGTCATTGAATATGCAAGAAATGGAGATAATAGGGCTAAATGTAATTCTGAAGCTAAACTATTTTCATAACGATTCCGTAGATAATTAATGACATCTAAACTAATATTAGGCTGACTGTCTAACTGCTGCAGGAAATCAGGATTAGAGATACAACAATTTATCAAATTTTCTTTTGAATTTTCTTTGAGGCTCATAGCTTGGGCTATTGTTAAAACTAGTAAAGAACCTTCTGAATCATGTTCTTCCTCTTCAACCCATTGTGTATTTTCTGTTTTCGAGAGAGGTTTAGCAAGGGGATATAAGTTAATATGTTTTGTCTCAATCCCATGGGCGATAGTCATGTTTCTAGAACTACACCCTATGTAGGCATTGGTTGTGGCTAACCAGGGCCTCCAAAAAATCAATGGATGCCCTCCCAAGCTTGTTTTCGGTTCAAGAACATAAAATTTTGTAGGATATTCCCAGGAATCCAAGGAAATGACAATGCCTTCTAAGACACACTATGGTTTTACCTTAGACCTATCTGCTAATTCTAACATGATAGGGGTAGGTAGTAAATAAAAGGATCTTATATGGGACAAGGTCTCCATGGTTATAATGTTGATGGTTGCACCTAAATCAATTAAAGTGTGTTTGATAGGATAGCTGTTAATAAAGGTGGTCACTACAAGGATTCCTGGATCTGCATACTTTTCTATAGGAAATCCGGCAGACATCAAGCTTGACAATTTTCCTCCCACTTGAATAGTTGAAGGTCCTTTTCTGGGTCTTCTTGGTTTCTTGGTGCATAACTCCCTTACTTTTTTTGCATAAATTGGGATGTCTTTGATTTCTTGAGGCAACGGAATTTTAATGCATACATTTCTTAATTCAAATGCCAGATCAAATTTTGGTTGTTTTATTTCAACTTTTGTTTCCAGCATTTCTCGAAAAGGGGGTTGGACTATATGAGATGAGGAGGGTTCTTTTAGTTGGATTGGTTCAAGTGTAGTTTCCTCTTCTGATGTATCTAGGGTATCTTCCCCTACAATTTCCTCAATTCTGTTAGGTTGATTCACCATTCTTCCTGACCTAAGATTAATTTCCTGCAGCTATGCAGGTAGTTCTTGTAACTGTACAAGTTGCTCCTGTAACACATGAACAGACATTTCCTGCAGAGACGCAGGAAATCCCTGTAGAACAGGAACACAAACTTCCTACAACGACTGGGGTGTAATACAATAGGTAGGGAAGATGGGATAATTGACCAGTCTGATGTTGTGAGTGGATCTGACGGTTTTATTTTTGGGGTTAGACACCCGCTGGGCAGGAATTTGTGTAGGGTGAGGTTGGTTTGGTGGGGCAGGTAATTGGAGTGGTTGTTGTGGTTGTACAACTTTCTGATGTGTGGGCTGTGAATAAAAGTTTTGGTTTAGGAAATTCTATGTTACACGATAAGAAAATTTTCCTTGCTAAGGTTGTTGAGGTAGTTGTTAAGGGGGCCAAGTCTGCCAAGGCATTGGAATATTCCACGTCTGATTTTGAGCATAAGGAAATTGAAAATTGGATTGTGACATACCTAGAGGATGTGGTTTCCAAGGTGTTTGAGGGTTCATTGTGTAAAGTGCATTGACAACTCCTTGATCTGCCATGTATGCCGCTTTGAGTTGAGGTAAGGATGGACATTGATCAATGGAATGCTCAGCTTCGTAAAGTTGACAGATTTCAATGCTATCAGCACGACATTCTCGCAGCGCATGTTTCTTCTTGCATTTGGGGTAGAATACTTCCATGGCTTTCTCCAGTGCCTCATTATTTTCCTGTTTACTCTTAGTTTCCAAAACATCTAAATGTGAAGACAAAGTACTAAGAATATCAGTTTTAAGATTTTCAAATAAGTTACTCATTTCAAACCTAGTCAATCCAGTTCCTGCAACCAGTTTAACAAGTTTAGAAGGAATGTCTCTTGGTCCTCCTCCCACCTTGGAATTTCCTCTCGAATATCTTTTGCAAAGTTCACACACATCATCGTAACTCAACATTGATATGTCTCCTGCACCCATCAAGTTTAAAACCTCCATATATTCAGTTCTAATTTCCCTAAGCAAGATGGTCCTCTTGGCTTCTTTTTCCAGCTGATTCATATTAGTTCTTTGTAGCTTATATTGAAACCTTTCTACCAATTCCTCAAGACTCCTCGCTTCCTTTTGAGTCATTCCAAAGATTTATTCCCTAAGATCTCTAGTCTTGCAGTAGTCTTGATATTTTATCAAGAACACCTTCTTCATTTCATCCCAGGTCGTGATAGAATTTGACCTTAGTCCCATGAACCATCTGAGAGCTACATCCTTCAATGTAGTAGGGAACAACTTCTGTTTCTAGGAATTTGAGGAGTAGTCATAGCTTCTACACAACACATCAAACTCGAATAAAAAGGCATCTGGATCTTCACTTGAAGCACCTCGAAAATTAGGCAAGGCTGAAGGAGGGATGTTTTTCATCTGGGTTACTCCACCTGTCTCTATGATGGGGAACTCAAATGTGACCAGCTTCTCCTCCTTCTCATCAAAGCCTCCATTGGTATTACAAGTTCCTTCTTCATGAGCCATCTTAGTCCAAGAAAAGGTGGGACCGTTGAAGACTACAAATCTTGCAGAGTCGAGGTTATGGAGTTCTGGTTCTTTGAGAGGGTTCTTAAGGAATTCCTCTTCTGGCTGACTGTTGAGCAAAGATGTGGTTTTCCTTGAAAGGGGGAAGTCTAGATGGGCAACAACAGAAGATTCTCCAACCGAAGGTCTTGCTCTAGATGTATCAGCTTGCTCAGGACTGCAGACCTTTGGTTCAGATTCTTCCTCCTTTACTGCCTTGTTTCTTGTAGACTTCTTTTTCCTTACCAGTGTGTTAGTAAGTGGAGTGGTGCTCACACCACCATGAAAAGATATGAAAGATGCTGGGCCCTATTCATCTATTATTCAAACAAAAAAAACTAAAAAAAATCTTACCAACAATCAGGACACGACTTTGGCGAGTGGCTGACCTCTTAGGTGCGTAGGCTTTGCCTTGCATCTTTGCACTTCGACTCCCCCAATGCTGAAAACCCAAACTGTCAAAAAAAACTGACTTCAAGCACTTTCAGTATCATCCCTTAGCACCTCCCCAGCAACGGCGCCAAAATGTTGAGTCAAATTATACTTATATAATTTGTCAATATGAATTTTCAACCCAAGGAGGTAAATTTGTGAGGTGCCATGCAAAGTATATGCAAGCTGACTACGTTGAGTGTGGTATCATTATAGGAAAACAACTAATTTCCCTTCCTGAATCAACAATGTTGCAGCAAAGCCTTTGAGAAGTATATAACACTCCTCTTTATAGCACTATTGACTTGCTGATTATTGATTAGAAAGAAGGTGAAGGATCACTCAACAACTAATCATGCATGCTTCTGTTCTTGCAAAATTTTTGTTATAGAAATAGTTATGAAGGGTATATAACATCCCTTGACAACTTATTTTGCTGACAATCATGCAAGAAAGAGATAAACAAAAACAATCATACAGTAATCGTGAAATCAGAACAATGTTGGCCAACAAATGAAATCATCAATCTACACTATCACAATCCAACATAGAGTAATGGTTGCAGGGAATATAGAAAGGTTACATTAGATGTTGCAGGAAATCTACTGCACATTGAAATTGAAAACCATTATAACTATATTATAGGAAATGGTTTGTTACATAAACGAAAAGGAAATCATATCATTCACACACTGTTATTACAAAGAAAAGTAAACACATTAATAAACAGGACATAAATTATACATGCATTTAATATACACCATAGTTGTGAGTGAATGGGGCCCTCCTTCACTCACAACCCCTTCAAACACGAAAGAGTTGCTTATAACAGAATTTCAAACATCAATGACATACTTTCTTATAAAATAAAAGTCGATACATAAAGAGACTAAGTGCTAGGACAGTCACACTTCGTCTCTTGATAGCGTCTGATATTGTCTCCCTTTTCAAAAGCAAATGAGACTGTGTTTATACAATTTCCCACAACCATATTAGGCTGAAAAAAACAAATGTAATCTCATCCTCTAATTGATTAATCCCTAATATCAAATCTACAACAAAACAAAATAGTACTTTTTCGGCATACATCCATCATCATAACAGAATGTTCTTTGTTTAGTCTAGTTCATGACTACAAGCATGAATTTAGACTATTTGGTTATATGACTGTAGCTGTAGTCTGAAATTACCAGAGGCTCTATGGGAATTAGAGTATCTGTTGGATCCCAGAATTCCTACAGGATTCTCAGAGGTAGACACCGTCTACAGGATTTGTGGACATCATCTGTAGGATTTGCAACTATTGAAATCTGCAAGAAATTATGAGTCATGTTAGAACAAAAAGAAAAAATAAAAAAGCACAAACAGTTAGGAGGAGACTCGAATGTAGGTAAAAATGACATTTAAAGATGTTTCGTCATACCTTTAAGCCTCGATACCCTGTTTAGCCAAAAAAGATGGAAAATATTGAGGGCTAGGTATAATAAGATGGAAAAAAGGTGTCAAAATGGGGAAATAGGGTAGGATATTATCAACAAAAATATGGTAATTTCTGAACTCAACAAAGTATTTGGATGAATTAGTTAGTGCACAAAATTTATCAGAAGTTGAGGAGCATATTTGAATAGACATAAATTATGCATTTTATATTTCTGGTCTTCCATAGAAATAATTTTTGAACAAGAACAACTATTGTAGAAAGCTAAATGGACCATTGAAGATATCAAAGAAGAGTTGGACCATAGACCTAGAGAGGAAACCAGAATCATCAAAGTCCTAAATTCAAAAACTAGGGAAGAGCTAGAAGAAATGGGAATTGAAGATAGAACAGATGTAGTGCTTGAAGTAAGGAAAGTTCATGGAAAGTGTTTACTAAGAATAATTTTATTCTACATCTCGAAAAAAAATGTGAAAATTTAGAAGTTTAGATAAAGACATTTTGACAAAAAATTCATTGTTCTTCAAAAGAAAGGACTCCTAGCATTGAGGGATTCTCATGGTGAATTAATTTAGGATGAAGACTATCATAAAAGATTACGTGAGATAACAAAAGAGAAATCAAAATTTTTTGAATTTAAAGGAATTATTTATGGTCAAAGTTGACTGCAGTACTAAGCAAATAATTTGTTTATTTCATATGAAATTCATCATATTTTTGTTAGTAAACTAACTTTTGAAAATTAATACCAAGGTAGATGAGTCCCAGAAAAAGGTGATAAATTTTTCATGTCTAGATGATTATCAGTGGGATAAATTCTTTGAACTTATCAATTGAAAAATATGTTTTCAGGAAAGATTTCGGAAAAGAGTATAACATCCAGGAACACAATCAGGAGATGCAGATTTGAATCCAACAGTTATAAATGAGATCCTTGATTAACGTGCATATTCCACTTTATTAGTTAGGGATTTCCTTTTTAATATTTTTTTTATAAATATCCAAATATTTCTCGAGAAACATTTATTTTTTCATGAAAAAAGTTGTAATAGGTTAGATATTTTTAAAACAACTCATTTGAATTAAGAAGGGTTGATACCTGAAGCAGATTTTTGGGTGATACAACTGTAATATTTTCATCTTCAAGATAATCAAAGGATTATGGTTTCCATTTATGCAACATTTGTGTACTTGTGAGTGTTTCTAGTGATTTTCATAATCTATTTCTACATATCTTTTAGAGAATGTAAGAGATTGGGAAGGGTAGGGTTAAATATCAATCTCCCAAACATGCCTAGAAATGTTATCTTCTATACTTTGTAATAATTAAACAATCTATTTAATTGGATACTCATAAATTAATAGATTTATGCTTCTATTCTATACTTAAACATATTTTGTTCACTATAGAGATACATCTATACGTTTCCTCTCATCTCTTGTGATTAGATGTTTAGGAAGGATATTTATTCTTTTAAGTTCTTCTACATTCTTCCTTCGAAGAAATTATACATATTGTATGTTTTCATAATGGAACACTCACATTTTGGTTAATCTAAGAGATTAAGAATTATAGGCATCAACAAGTATTTTTATCTTTCGGTCATCCATTTCGTAAAAATACCTCACAATTGATGCTTTGGCATAGTTCTTTGGCCGAGCATTATCTACAAAGATACAACATCTACTTTTGTGTCTTATGAGTGGAAATTCTCAAAATTACCTCAACCTTTGCTGGATCAACTTGTATACTTGGAGCAAAGAGATAATGATCTAAAACAATACCTTCAATCACCATCTTGTGACACTTCTTAGTACTAAGACAAAGCTCGGTTTGTATGCAATACTCAAGTACCTTTTGAAGGTTGTGCAAGGCTTCAATAAACTCGTTCTGATTGGGTGTAAAGTCTTCCTAAGGATATTTAGGTAGTCGTTCACCATATCAACAAAGATTCCTAACACTTCCCACTAGAAGTTTGCAGGTGCATTACAAAGTCTGAAAGGTAGGACCCTATAAGAAAATGTACCCTAGGGGAAAGTGAGGGTATCTTTGCCTTGGTACTTAGGAGCAATTTGGATTTGGTTATAGCCACTAAATCCATTTAGAAAAGAGATTTTTTTTTTACCAAACATAGTATCTAGAACCTGATCAATAAAGGGTAGTGGGAAATGGTCCTTTTGAGTGGCCTTGTTTAGCTCCCTATTATCAACATAGAGTCTCCACTTTTCATTTTTTTTAGGGATAGTGGGAGATACCCGTTGAATGTAAAAAATCAGATAGATGAAATTTTCATTTAAGAGCATCTGGATCTCCTCCTTGATTACCCTCATTCTATGTGGAGGTTGTTGAATAGGTTGATATCCTTCCTTTAAATAGATATGATGAGTTCAAAAAGTATGATGGATACCCTTCATGTCCTTATAATCCCACACGAGGGCCTATTTATTCTTTGTTAGAAACCACACTAATCTCTCGTTTTATATAAGGGATAAATTAGGGTTAATATTTAAGGTATTCCTAAGCTTTATTTCAACATGCACAACCTTAATACTAGAGGTCGTAGGTATTTCTTCTATACCAGCATCATTGGGAGTCTCTTCTTCACTGGATTTATCTATCACAGAAGTTAACAACCAAGATTTTGATGGTGTAACAATATAAAGGTAACTAATAAATATATTAACAGTATCATCCATAGTTTCATTTTTAAAGTGCAAGGCATTTCCTACAGTGAGCAACAAACATGTATCAAATTCTTCTAATTCAAATCTAGACCATAAACGATTATCAAATTCCAAACTTTGTTTAGCTGGAGGATAAAGAACAAGGTCCCTAGTAGTATTACCATCAGAGATGGTCATGCACCAACATCTACACCCAATTGTTATAGACATATTTGGGCACTTCAACCCCAATCTTATATGTTAATAAACTAGGGCTCTTTAACCCCTAAAAGTGTTGTTTCATACCCTAAAAGATCATGGTCAACTGATTACATCATTCCCCAAAAGTTCCAACTGAAAAACCATCCATAATTGGCCTAAACTAGACCATACTGAAAGCTCCACTGTCAGGGTATGATGCATATTGACTTCTACACTAGCTAGGTGCGATGCATACTGAAGAGGCCTTTTTTGGGGTGCGATGAGCGAGAATGGACAAATGTCTGAGACAGTTTGCTAAGTGGATTCTCATGGAATCTTCTAGAAACTTCTCCTATGACACTTGTTTCTCTAAATTCGCCCAGGGATGAGTAAGAGATCCAAGAAATCTCCAAGTGGAACCAAAAACAACAAGTGGAATGACACTAATCAAAAACCCAGAGATGACTCACACCCTTGTAGACATCTATAAAAGGATCCCTCATCTGAGAGATCTGTATGCTGGAATTTTGTTATTTGTAAAGAAGTGTTGATAGTTTATATCTGAGAAAGAGCACTGTATTGTTGGATGATCTTGCTTTTCATGAGGTGAAGAGGGCTTTGATGCTGGGAGGATGATGCTGGATGAGACAGCTGGGTTGTAATTCTCCCTTCTATTTTAATAAAGTTCTTTGAGTTTTTCTCCATACAATTGTGTATTTGTGAATGTTGTTATTTGTGAATACTATTATATGTTCATTGTATTTCTAATTCTGCAATGCTTATGATATAATAGATCAAGATGCTTTGATGGTGTTTTTTTACTTTGTTTCTACAGGTATTCTCTAAGTGGGAAAAGTAGGAGAAAAGGTGAAAGCTCTTCCAAAGGGTGAGAGAGATCAAGCAAGGAGTTAAGCGGAAGATCCAGGTTGGTTCCTTTGCCTCTCTCTTATCTATCATACATAGAGGAAATCGCAAATTTCTTTAAACTGTTTGTTTCTAGGATAGCTGCCAATCCTAGAGGGCTATTCGATCAAAAAGGCACTAGTTTTCATGAAAACAAAATGGTGACTCAACTAGGGAAAACTAGTGTCTTTTCAATCGACTAGCCCTCTAGGATTGGTAGCTATCCTAGAAACAAATAGTTTAAAGCAATTTGCGATTTCCACTATGTATGATAGATAAGAGAGAGGCAAAGGAACCAACTTGGATCTTCTTCTTAACTCCTTGCTTGATCTCTCTCCCCCTTTGATAGAGCTTGCACCTCTTCTCCTACTTTTCCCACTAATGCCATCAAAGCATCTTGATCTATTATATCATAAGCATTGCAGAATAGAAATACAATGAACATACAATAGTATTCAAAAATACACAACTGTATGGAGGAAAACTCAAAGAAATTTATTAAAATAGAAGGGAGAATTACAACCTAGTTGTCTGATCCAGCATCATCCTCCCAGCCTCAAAGCCCTCTTCACCTCATGAAAAGCAAGATCATCCAACAATATAATTCTCTTTCTCAAATCTAAACTATCAGCACTTCCTTACAAATTACAAAATTCCAACCTTTAGATCTCTCAGATGAGGGATCCATTTATAGATGTATGCAAGGGTGTGATTCATATCTGGGTTTTTGATTAGTGCCATTCCACTTGTTATTTTTGGTTCCACTTGGAGATTTCTTGGATCTCTTACTCATCCCTGGGTGAATTCAGAGAGGCAAGTGTCATAGGAGAAGTTTATGGAAGATTCCATGAGCATCCACTTAGCAAACTGTCTCAGACATTTGTCAATCCTTGCTCATCTCACCGCATAGAAGGCCTCTTTAGTATGCATCACACCCTAATAGTGGAGCTTTCAGTATGGTCTAGTTTAGGCCAGTTCTGGATGGTTTTTCAGGTGGAACTTTTGGTGAATGATGAAATCAGTTGACCATGATATTTTAGGGTATGAAACAACACTTTTAGGGGTTAAAGAGCCCTATTTTATCAACATATAAGATTGGGGTTGAAGTGCCCAAATATGTCTATCATAGTTGCCCCCTAAAGCATGAAGTCGTAAATCTTTGATGTCGGGTGAAATGCTTTAACATGAGGATCCGAAATTTTTGAAACTGGAAGGTGACTTGTATAAGATACAATACAATACATCATCAAAATAAATTTTTTTGAGGTGAGCATTCCACATCGAGCTAAGGTTGCAAAATTTTTAAAGACTTCAAATACCTCAGCAGTGTTGACTGATACATTTCCAAGCCCAGAAACCAATCTAGTTGCTATAGATCAAGCTTCCCCATCCCAAGTGCTTATGCTATCCATCTCAAATCAACAAAATGATGGTTTGATATCGACAAGGAATAAATATTATGTGAATCCACCGTCGTTGAACAAAAAGGCTATAGATCAACCCAGTAGTTTGACAACAACTTTGCCTTAAGTTGTTCCTCCCATCATTCCTGAAATAACAATAATGCCACCAAAGAGAGTCGTTCATAAATTGACATTTAATCCTTCTGCACGAGCTACACAGAATTATAATATAGTGGAGGGTCTAGCTCAATTGCCATCCGCCATGTCGACAGTTGAAGTACTGCAAAATTTCCCCTCCCAAAAGTAGGTTTTGTTATCAACAATAGGTGGGATTGACCCAGCGGATTCCAATATTGTGGCCTTTAACCATAAAGGATATACACCTCAGTTATCGGCCCAACTCGCTTTCCTTATACAGGTAAAAGCCCTCAATAAAACTGTTCATCGAACAATCATTGATGAGGGGGCATCTACCTGTATTATGTCAATGAGTTGCTGGAAAACTTTAGGTTCACCACCCTTGTCGCGATCATCAACAACATTAAAGGAATTTGATGGAAGAACATATACGCCATACGGGATTTTAAGTAACTTGCAAGTTGAACTAGGGGACAAGATAGTAGAAATTGAAGTCGAGGTCATTGATGGAAACCTTGATTACAACATCTTACTGGGAAGGCCCTGGATTTATGCTATGGTTGCCATTGTGCCTACATATTTTAGAAAGATTGCATTTTCCTTCCAAGGTGGAATTACAATCGTTGACCAACTAGCCTTTTTTCCCAATAGTTCACAAGCTACTTGAAGCATTCCATTGATCCATGGAAACTCTCAATCACTTCAAAATGTCAAAGTAGGTCTCCTAAAGACCCTTCATTAATGGGTACTTTTGCCCTCTCACCTTCACCTGGACTTGCGAAAGTGGCCACAGTGGAAACCTGTCATATGATCTCTTCTACATCATCTAGTATTAAGAAGAAATCTGACCATTTTGATAGTGTGGATCACCGTGATGTATTGCCACCAAGCCCCAGAGAATCTTTGTAGTAATCAATTTTCTGGGCCTGGGCGGCAAACCCAAATCAACACTCAACAAATGTTTGGATAGATAGGTCTATAGAGTATGGTACCTCTTCAGATCCTTGGTCTCTAGTACATTATAAAAATGAAGGAATCATCTAGTCGATGATGATAGGAGAGACGCCATGGGAAGATTACCACCATAGTTCCCACCTTCAAGATAACAATGAAGATTATTCAAATGACCTCAATCATCCTTCAGTTTTTTATTTTTTATCAAATAATGTAAATACAGTGGATTCCGAGCGAAATCTGTCCAATATTGAAGAAACTATCACCATTAATATCTCAACCAAACCTAATGTTTTAGAGAATATTCATGTTGGCAAATCTTGTTCTCCAACAGAACTGGAAATTTATTGCACTCTCTTTCACAAATTCAGAGATGTCTTTGCATGGTCATATGAAGAAATGTTGGGCATTAAATCGAGAATTGTTGAACATGAAATAAAGATGTATCCAGATGTCAAATCATTATGACAACGGCTTCGACTTCTCCATCCGAAGAAAGTCGCTGCCATTAAGGCAGAAGTTGAAAATTTTTTACATGTCGATTTCATTTACCCTATTCCTCTCACTGATTGGGTATCGAACATTGTTCCTGTAATGAAAAAACAAGGAACAATTAGAGTGTGTGTCAATTATAGGGATGTGAATCAAGCATGTCCAAAGGACAACTATCCTACACCCTTCATCGACCAAATAATTGATACAATCAAATCAATATCCGCCCACAGGACCAGTCGAAGACTACATTTATATGTCCATGGGGCACATTTTCATATCATAAATTACCTTTCGGTTTGAAGAACGAAGGGGAAAATTTTCAGAGGGCAATGAACTACACCTTACATGACATCAAACACATCATTTAACCATATCTCGATGATCTACTAGCTCATTCACGAAAGCAGACTGATCATCCGCAACATTTGAGAGCCATATTTCTATGTTGTCGACACTACAAGATACGACTCAATCCACACAAGTGTGCGTTTTGTGTTGGTTCTAGTCGACTACTTGGTTTCGTGGTTTCTAAGGATGGAATGCGACTCAACCCTTTTAAGGTTCAAGCAATTCTTGACATGCCTCCACCTTCAAATTTACTCCAGATTCAGAGACTCCAAGGCAAAGCTAACTTTTTGAGGAGGTTCATTCCACATTATGTTGAACTCGCTAAAGGTTATATGCGTCTTTTGAAAAAAGAAGTACCCTTCCATTGGGATCAGTCTGTGCAAGCTTCGTTTGATGCTTTAAAAGATTCCCTGATAAAGTCATCATTAATGTATGCTCCCGACTATCAAAAAGACTTTCACATGTATCTTGCCACTGCAGATACGACCATCGCCATGGTTTTAGTGCAAGAAGATAATGGAATCGAACATCCTATATATTATTTAAGTTGAAATCTTAATGATATAGAAAGAAACTAGTCATATGTTGAAAAAATGGCCTTAGCAGTTGTTCAAGCAGTACAGAGATTCCGACACTATGTTCTCTTTCGCAAAACTACAATTGTGTCAAATTGCAATCCCATGACCTACATTCCATCACGTCAATTGCTGGGGGGAAAATAATCCAAATGGATATCCATTTTGCAAGAGTTTGATTTGGAATTCACCAAATCTAAGTCAAATAGATCTCTCATCTTTGCGGAGTTAATTTGTGACCTTCCCTCGTCATCCAACGATTTAACATCCAAAGCATCGATCGTGCATGAGACTATGTTTCAGATATCATCAAGCGATCCGTGGTATGGGGATATACTGGTCTATCTCCAAACCCAAAATTTTAGGCTTAACACCTCTCTCTCTGAACAATGAAATAATCGATACAAAGCCAAAGAATACCTGATCATTGGCAATATGCTTTACCGTCGTGGTGTCGATACAGTTCTACGAAGGTGCCTCACGCATGAGGAAGCCGAAAAAGCTTTGAATAATTGTCATTTAGGTGCTTATTTGGGCCATCTGTCTGGTTATGTTACTACACAAAATATCTTACGAGCAGGTTACTTCTGGCCCACCATATTCAAATATTGTATCACTGCAGTCAGAAGTTGCCATGCTTGTCAGATTTTTGATCGTAAAACCAGATTATCACCTACACCACTGCATCCACTATTTGTTGTTGGGCCATTCGCTAAATGGGGCATTGATTTCATGACATGTAACCCCACCTCGGCCTGGGGGCATGGGTATATTATAGTCGTTGCCGACTATTTTACAAAATGGGCCAAGGCGATGCCTACATTAAACAACAACGATGAAATGGCTACTCATTTCTTTTCTAATCATGTAGTTTCTAGATTTGGTGTTCCACAGGCTATAGTCACAGATCATGGGTCACATTTTTGCAATCACATGATGATTGAATTGACTGCCAAATTAGGGTTGTCCCATGATAAGTTCTACTCTATATTATCCACAGGCTGACGAACAGGTTGAGGCAATCAACAAGGTCCTAAAGCGCATACTGCAGAGAATGATTGGAGTCCACAAATAGAATTGCCATTTAATCTTGTACTCAGCTCTGTGGGCATATAACACTTTGGTGAGAAATGTGACTAGATTTATGGCTTTTCAGTTGGTGTATGGTCTAGAAGCAGTCTTACCAATTCAGTGCGAAATCTCGTCCCCCAAGCTTGCCATTGATCTGCTTCCTGAAAATTCTGACGAAGAAGCTCGTTTCTTGGAACTAATCCACCTAGATGAAACCCGTCGTGATGCAGCATTGGCTAACGAAGCACATAAGAAATGTTTCAATGCACAATTTGACAAAAATGTCAAGCCCCGTGTCTTCTCAGAAGGACCTGGTCTTGCTTTACGATTAGGACTGTGAAAAATTAGGAGTGGGTATATTCAAACCATTATGGATGGGCCCCTACATTGTCAAATGGGCATTGACAGAAGGAGCCTACGAACTAGTCAATTATGATGGGATTCCACTGTCGCAGCCCCAAAACGGGTTGTATCTTAAATGTTACTATGCTTGATTAAGTGTAGTAAACTCATTGTAAATATGATTTTATTGCATTTTTGTGTTTTCTTTTAGTGTTGTCATTTTGGTTGGGTAATCCACTTCGCATTTGTTGCAGATGTCAAACTTTTTGGAACCATTCATTGGGTACGTCGACGGAGCTAGTCTAGAACACAAAACCTATCTTCCACACCCTGGGCCATTTTCGCTCCAAGTAGAGACTTAGTGAGTTTCAGGGGGATATGTATTGGTCATTCGACAAACAACATCACTGAATAGAGTGCATTGATTGAACTTCTCTCTGATTCTATTTTACATGGCATACGCTGACTTATTGTCAGGCTAGACTCGCAGCTCGTCATTCTACAACTTACTAGCATTTATTTCGTTCAGAACCTACCTATTTATCGCATGTTCCTAAGAGTCAGTATTTTGGAAAGACAGTTTGATTCTATTCAATATCAACAAATTTCTAGAAACTTAAACAGATTGACTGATTCATTAGCAAACTATGTGTTAGATAGACATTTGCAACATTTGTAAATAAAGCATTTTACTTTAACATTTGCATTAGGATTGCATAACTTAACCAAAATAAAACTCTGAAAATCAAAAATATATAACTGTTTATAGTTTTTACAAAATGTTTTGTGTCCAAGACAAAATCGGTAACGTGACCAAGAAACTCAAAAATGAATGCAGGGAAACATCCTAGACTAATGATGCTGGTGATAACATGTCACCACCTGTGCAATCATGTGCAAGAGCTTGGTCCATCAACTTAGCACACCAGTAGTATGGCGTTGTAACCTCAAAGGTAACTCATCAGTCCTGACATCCTGAATACCAAGAGTGAGGCCCTTGACCTAATCTTGTAGCACTGCCAGGGTCTCTAATATGTCCAAATCCCAAAGGATGGCCCTCCCTACAGCGTCTCCTACTGGAGTGTGACCTGCCACCCATGGGTGTGCCGCTAGTCACATTGGCCTAATATTTGCATGCACATATGAGTTTGATTAGTCTTGATAACATTAAAAAATACAAAAACATTATAAAACTGATAAAGAAAGATGTGGACGAATCATTTTACCTATATCACTTCACTACTCACCAGCTAGTAATGCCAAATCCGGGTCGCCTCGGAAATCCATCCCAACATATGGATACTCCGTAAATACCATCTCCTGACGGTCGAACCACTCGAAAAAGGCATTAAAGAAGGAAATTTGTGACTGACCGGCATGTCTGGCCAAGAGATCAACCCATATCTACATCCATGGTTCTCTCGGTGCTGGCAATCCTAGTGAAATGTTCCGAGACTGCATCAGTGGAATCCTCTCCAAAGCGAAAGCAATCAATATGGAACCATAGCCAAAATTCTTGGATATTCCACTCTTTACTTTGGAGAGTTTTTCTTTTATGATAGGAAGTACCGCCTCGCACCAGTTGAACACCTTTGGTTCCAGGCACTTCAGGGTGTACTGCATGTAAGATCTGTTTGCCAAGTGTAAAGTCGCACTACCAACCAGTCTAGCAAAAGTAAATAAAATGGTCCTCAAGGAACGATCAGTGACATCCTGGATATTGATCTTGCCATCTCCGTTGGGCTGAGATCCATCTCTACAGAACTGACGAATGTAATCTTTCACAGATTCACCCCCACGGGCGGATCCTGATAGTGAAAAGAGACACCACACCTTGATAAACCCGTCAGTAAATAAATATCCTCGATTGTCAATGGAATAGATTTGCCTCTGATCTGGAATACCTAGTCGATCGGATCCCAAGCATCGAGAAAATACTGCAACAAACTGATTTGTTTCCTCATGTTGGATATGCGGAAGAACTTTATCAAGCCACAATTTCGTAATGTAGCAACTGTGCCCTGGTCATGTAAGGAAATCATGTCCTATTATTCATGTTCACATTCATGCCATGTGACAACCATCTTGATCCAACAAAAATCTAAAACGAAAGATGAGCTAGGATCCAAATTTGAGCAAAATCAGGCAAAACTTTGATGAAAAATCATTGTGTAAAGTTGCCTTTTTGCGCCCATCGCACCCAGCCTTTGAGCAAGGTGGGATGCATACTGATTGGCCTGTTGGTAGCTCAGTATGAATCGCACCTTTCAATATAGGCTAGGTGCAATGACTGGGGAACGAGATCTTTGAAACCCAGTGGCCCAGAAAATGGGAAAAACTAGCTCAGAATCAAGAAAAGATGTAATGAAAATGAAGAGCTCAGTGTTAGCTCCTACCTAGTCCTGATGGTGCAGAAAATAATCCACCAAATCTCCTAAAATAAACTGATGAAATTTGAGGGGGAAAACCACTCCAGAACTCCAAAATCCCAAATTTGAAATGAAATGATGAAAATGAAAGGTAAAACTACTTTTTATGTTTACTATTCATGTACTTCAAGTAAAATGTTAGTTTTATTTCATTTTTCATACATATATATGTATTTCTAATAAATTCGATGGAGTGATAGAGTAGGTTAAACGACTGTCGAAAGAATCTCATGTGCTAGACAGTGAATTGAACATTTTTGACCACTTCCTTGAGCATAGTTTCCGCAAGGTTCAAGCTCGTTAAAAAATGAACCCGCACCCACACAGAGCATATGTTCCCCCATAGTTCAAGCTCATCAAAAAACGAACCTACCTTTGGTAAATAACCTTTGTGATTTCCATTACATCAGTCTTTTGAGCCTTGGTTGTGTTCCTACCATCACCTCCATTCTTTTGGCCGATCATACGCTTCCACTTGATTGTTTACCTTTTTGAGGAATAGATGTGATGAGTGGTCCTATTAGCCACCCTCTTCACACCACCATGTTTTGAGAAGTTCCAAGCTTACGCGGAACCAATTGCTACCCTAGACACCACTTGTTCCTCAAAAAACGAGTCCTCTTTAAACCCTTTTTAGACTCAGTAAATATGAAAAGATTTTCGAGCTATTGGCCTTTTTGGCTCACTAAAGTAATTGAAAGTGCCATCCCTCCTATAGATTTTAAATCTTTTTCGAACTTGAGGGACTATCTCATGACAAAGTTCGAGCGTTTGTCTTTTTCAGCTCGCTAAAGTGATCAAAAAGTCATCCCTTTTGTATTATTTTAATCTTTTTCGGACTTAAGGGATTATGCTACGAAAAAGAACTATTGGATTTTCCTTTTTGTCCCTTTTCAAACTCTCTAAACATGAAAAGGACCGAGTTTTCTTTGTCATTAAACTTGTTAAAACAATAGCGACAAACTTTTCCAACAAGACAAGAATGACTTTCACTGTCGCTAGACTCGCTAAGAACATAGCCACAGGTTTGCGCGAAAGGAAAATTATAGAACAAACATATGTTATCCTCCTCAAGCTTGAAAAAAATAAAGAGGTACTGGTCAACAATGACTGGGTAAAAAGGAAAGAAAACTTGAATAATTTTATGGTAGCAGGTCGCTCTTGAAGATGACACTTTCACTCCATCCCCATGAATGAGTCGGGTTGGGTTTTTCTGTTCACTGGTCATTTCACCGTTAGTATTTCACACCATCCATTTTTGGGATTAACGCTACCAATCCATCTCAGTGTCACTAATATGTTCAAGAGCAGTCATTCAATTGAGAATTCACCATCCAGTTAATGTGTCATCCACTATAATACCTTCAACCTCCACTTTTCATGACCGCCATTCCTGAACCTTGTGTCGTCAATCGTTTTCACCTCCAGAAAATCATTTGCTTCGTTTCGTGTCGTAGATGTGGGATACATTAAGGCCCTATTATGACAGGTTGCTTCTTGTCAACATCAGCTCACTATCCAAGAAGTTTACTTAGAAACAACCCTTTCAGTACTTTGAAGCTTGCATGCCTTAATGGCAAGTTTCTCACTTCTCGCGATAGGTTGACATTAATGGCCTTTGACCGAAATATTTTGCGTGGTGTTCAACATCAGATCATATATTCACACCATGTGAATTGTACTGTAGTTCCTTGAGGGTCATTATCATTATCGGTGATTCCTCTCGCGTCTGTTAACAACTCACATTATTGGCTGGTAATCAGGCGATGTTTTTCCATGTTCGACTTTAGAACATATTTTCACATGGATCAACTTGTACATCGGGCGAAGATTAAACAAGTTTGAAGACCCTGGATCTAGTTTCATCCATCCGAGTGGCGATATATTTAGGAATATAAAGACATCAAATGCACACAGAAGCTACCCAGATGGTCATCCAAGCCAAGGACGTTGACCCTACATATGAAGAATCACTAGTCTGCAACTGCAGACGATTATCTCTTCTATGTACATGAAATGAATTTATAAAGTTGAGCATGGGAATTCCCACCTCAGCTAGATCATGAAAATTATATGATGATGATGTATTGTATTGTATCTTATACAAGTCACCTTCCAATGTCAAAACCTCGGATTTGCATGTTAAAGCTTTTCACCCGACATCAAAGATTTACTACCTCATGCTTTAGGGGGCAACTGTTATAGACATATTTGGGAACTTCAACCCGAATCTTATATGTTGATAAACTAGGGCTCTTTAACCCCTAAATGTTGTTTCATACCCTAAAAGATCATGGTCAACTGATTACATCATTCTCCAAAAGTTCCACCTGAACAACCATCCATAACTGGCCTAAACTAGACCATACTGAAAGCTCCACTATCATGGTGCAATGCATACTGACTTCTACACTATCCAGGTGTGATGCATACTGAAGAGGCCTTCTGTAGGGTGCAATTAGTGAGAATGGAGAAATGTCCAGGACAGTTTGCTAAGTGGATGCTCATGGAATCTTCTAGAAACTTCTCCTATGACACTTGTTTCTCTGAATTTTTCTAGGGATGAGTAAGAGATCCAAGAAATCTCCAAGTGGAACCAAAAAAAAAAGTGGAATGACACTAATCAAAAACCCAGAGATGACTCACACCCTTGCAGACATCTATAAAAGGATCCCTCATTTGAGATATCTAGAGGCTGGAATTTTGTAATTTGTAAGGAAGTGTTGATAGTTTATATCTGAGAAAAAGCATTGTGTTGTTGGATGATATTGCTTTTCATGAGGTGAAGAGGGCTTTGATGCTGGGAGGATGATGTTGGATCAGACATCTGGGTTGTAATTCTCCCTTCTATTTTAATAAAGTTCTTTGATTTTTCCTCCATACAATTGTGTATTTGTGAATTTTGTTATTTGTGAATACTATTGTATGTTCATTGTATTTCTGATTCTGCAATGCTTATGATATAATAGATCAAGATGCTTTGATGGTGATTTGTTGATTTGTTTCTATAGGTATTCTCTAAGCGGGAAAAGTAGGAGAAGAGATGCAAGCTCTGTCAAAGGGGGAGAGAGATCAAGCAAGGAGTTAAGCGGAAGATCCAGGTTGGTTCCTTTGCCTATCTCTTATCTATCATACATAGAGGAAATCGAAAATTACTTTAAACTGTTTGTTTCTAGGTTAGCTGCCAATCCTAGAGGGCTAGTAGATCGAAAAGACACTAATTTTCCCATAAACACCAATAAAGTTGTCTACATTGGCTATCCATGACCTACCTAAAATCAGAGAATGTCCTTCTAGGAATGTCTTAGGATGTGTCTAAAGAGTGGGGATTCTCAAAACTACGTTAAATTTTGTTGGATCAAGCTGTATATTTGTAGCAGAGAGATAGTGACTTAAAACAATACCTTCAATCATCATCATGTGGCACTTTTCAGTATTAATACAGAGGTGGGTTTGTATGCAATGCTCAAGTACCTTTTCAAGGTTGTGCAAGGTTTCTTTAAACTCATTCCCATAGGGTGTAAATTCATTTATAAATATTTCTAGGGAGTCAAAGGCCCTATCAACAAATATTGCTAAGACTACCCTATGGAAGGTTACAAGTGCATTAAAAAGTCCGAAAGGTAGGACCCTATAAGAAAATGTACCCTAGGGGTATGTGAAGTGTTGTAGCGGATACAACCACCCTCCAAAATTTTGCCTATGCTTCAATTTTGGAGCCTTCCTTACTAACCATAATAACTAATCTCACACTAATCTAGGTATTTATGCTTCGACTGAGACTCATATTTTCATTTTCACTTGTGTTTTCTTACTTTGTTGATTTTCTAACTCACAAGCTAATATCCTAACTTGGTCCCAAAACAGTTTTGGGCTTGCACCAAGAAATTGCACAATCGTTGAGGGAAACCAACCTTGTTGATGGGAATTGCATAATTTGACTACCAATGAGCCTGGAGCTCAAGAAATGTGTAGTCATGAGGAGGCACTCAGCACTGAGCCTAGAAATTGCACAACTCTCACTGAGCTCAAAAACTGCACAGTGCACTAAGTCAGAAAGTTGCCCAATTACCAGAACTGCGTTGTCTTTCCTGGTAATGTACATGGCAAGTTTCTTCATAAAAGGAAAAATGTAAAAAAGAAAAAAAACATCCCTAAAAAATATGGATCTATTTTTAGTATCCCGTCGGAGGCACTTGCATTATTTTTAGAAACTTCCGCCAAGTGTTGCTTTTTCCTTGATTTTATGCATGCACGCCATAAACCCTAATTTGTTCAAATATATTTAATCGATGATGCAAGAGGCCATTTACACATTTGATCTTGTATTTCTAGCATTCCTGAGGAGATGAAGGAACCTTCGGTGTGATCGTCGCCACTTTTCCAGTTGAGTTTTGCTTTTATTATCTTTTTCCGCTTTTTTCTATCACTTTTTGTTATTTTCCTTGTGTGAGTGTTGTTTCACTTGTTTCTCTACATGGTTCCAGCCCAAGCTAATGCTTATGTTAGCTTCTCATAGCCATGAGGTCGATTCCACTTCTGATCAGAAACATGTTGAATCTTTCTAGGCTACTCATCACTTTGTTGTACATATTGAAAATCAATCTACCTTACCATTTTCACATCGTTCATCAGTATCACATGATCCTATCGCTCAATCATTGGAGGAGTCATGCGTAGGAAGCACTATTTCAAAATGGAAATTTTATTCTTTCTTCATGTTTGTTCGTTTTTCAAGTTCGAAAGTTGTACTTTCTTGTCTTCGACTCAGAATGTGTTAGGACATTATGGTACATCCACGGAGTGCCTTTCATGCACTTTTCATCTTTACTTTTATGTGGCTTCATTCAAGCTTTGGAAGTTCTAGTTTTTCTTGCCCTATATTTCTTGTTTGTTGATTTTCTTTTATATCCTTCTTGACATGCATGCTCTCGCCTACATGGGCCAACCAATGTGTCGATGGCTGCATTGGAGGTATCACTTTACGTAAGTTGTACTATGTTCTGTTTAGTTGAGGATTAGGAGTAGTTGTTTGATTTTCTTGTTTGTTTCCTTGATTTTCTTTACTTTTCTTCACTTTTACTCTGATTCTTTTCTTTCTTTATTTGTTTTTGTAGTAGTAGGTTAGTTTTTGCATGAAACCATGTTTGGCTTCTTAGATGAGCAAGGTGAAGTTCAAGAGGAACTTGTACTGCTATCAATACTTAGTTACCTTCCTATTCACTCTCTTTATGTGAACCTTGAATTTCCTCTAGTCGATGATACCCAATGGAAAATATGTTCCTTTCAGAGAAAGTCTTGGTCAAATCACGATGCTTGCACTTTTAGCTATTACCACCTACTCTAATCGGTTTTCTATTTTTAGTTAACCCTTGTCAACTAAGTCAAGTAGAGTAAGGAGAGGGGGAAAACCTTAACAAGTACGTCAAAGGTATATATAAATATCCTTCTCTAAAGGGACATCCTCTTTTCTATCAATAAGTCAGGATCCCTCTTCCACCTCATGAATTAAATAACTGCTTATGCATAGTTCTTTGAACAAATGAAAATGAAAAAAAATGAAAAAATGAAATAAAGGGTGAAAGAAGAAAAGGCTTCCTAGGCAGAGAGGTGAAGCAAGTAACTCCGTTGGGGTACTGTCTAAGCTCTTTGGCAGTGGAGCAATTCTTGTGTACCTGAAGTGAATCCATAAGGGTACTAACTAGGCCTGATGGCAGGGGAGAAACACCAAGAATGAAACTAAAATGCTGAAAATCTATTTTACTTTTGCATCTATATACCCCTCATCCCCAATCAAAACAATCATTTTGACTTGGCTTAGTATGTGTGCTGCCAATGAAGAGAATGGTAGGGACTACTTATTTAACTCAAGTGAAGTTAAGAAGCTATGATAATCAAAGGATTGAACAATACTTCCGAAAGAGTTAGAATCCCTTTAAATGAGACAAGATCCATATAGAGAGTTGGAGTTCTACCACAGTGTCTCCAATTTTGTAGCGGCTACAACTACCCTCCAAAATTTTGCCTATGATTCGATTTTGGAGCTTTCATTCTTAGCCACAAAAACTCATCTCACACTGATCCAGGTATTCCCGCTTCAACTGAGACTCATATTTTCATTTCGACCTGTGTTTTCTTGGTTTTTTGATATTCTAACTCACAAGATAATCTGCTAACTTTGTCCCACAACAATTCTGGGCTTGCCCCTAGAAACTCCACATTTCTTGAGGAAAACTATTCTAGATGATGGGAATTGCAAAGTCCTGATTGCCAGTGAGCCTTGAGTTCAGGAAATGTGCAATCATGAGGAGGGAGCCCAACACTGAGCCCAAAAATTGTGCAACTCTCACTGATCTCAGAAACTATGTAGTGCACCGAGCCAGAAAGTTGCCTAGTTCCAGAACTGTAGTGTCTTTCCTGACAGTGTCCATTGAAAGTTTCCTTGTAAAAGGAAAACAGAAAAAAGAAAGCAAAAAACATCCCTAAAAGATAGGGATCTATTTTTAGTATCCAGAAGGAGGCACTTGCACTATTTTTAGAAAATTCTACCAAGTATCACTTTTACCTTGATTTTTAGGCATGTGCATCATAAAACCTAATTTGTCGAAATATATTTAATCAACACTATTAGATCTCATTTGCACATTCGATCTTGGAGCTCTAGCATTAGTGAGGAGATCAAGGAGCCTTCGGTGCAATCATTGTCATTTTTCCAAGTGAGTTTTATTTTGTCATATTTTTCCGCTTTTTTTGTTTGGCTTTTGTGAGTGTTATTTCACTTGTTTCTCTTCATGGCTGCTAGTATTTTAAATTTTAGAAGTGTTGTTTCAAGTTATAGATTTCTTATCCCAAGTGTCACATTTGTTTTCCTTTTTTTTCACCAATGGTCGTTTTTGCAGCGACTCTCCTCACATACTTCATTTTCCTTCTATTTAATCAATTGTTGCACTTGATCCACATGCATTCATCTACACTTCATCAAATTCAAACTCACCTTAACACTATCTCTCATATCTGCTTCTTTTTCACACTTCCCTTGGGAAGATTTCGATTTCCCTTGGCTACGTCTCACTTTGCATAGCTATCACTACATAATCTAGAGGCTGAAGACAAAAGTTTGGTCTTCGGAATTACACAGTGTGTAGTCTAAGTTGATTCCGACTGCGCACTACATAGCTTTAGGATCCAACTTCTCATCTTGGCCACTGAGACTGCGCAATGTGCAATCTCTCCTATTCCTTTTCCCAGGCTGAACTGTGCATTTCACGGTTCCAATAATTAGGCTTCCACCTTGGCTACTAGGAATGCATAGTGTATAGTTCCCATAGTTATCCAGTCCCCTTCGTCAATAAAAATTATGTAATCCCTCACATCTAGTGCCCCACTTATTGCTTGAACTTGCCTTGAAGTTCTTTTTCTTTAAATTAACATTTTATTTCTAGGAGTGTCCTCGTTATCCCAAAAGTACAAGAGTTTTTCATAATCTCTCCAACAATCATAGTTAAGATGGCATCTAAGGGAGTTCCATCATAGGAAACCACCGAGAGCAGTATTGGGGAAGTAGTTGAGAAGACATCAATTTATTTAGCAAAGTATGTTGATACTCAGTTGTTTATATATAAGGGAACAACACGGACATGGAAATAGATCAAATACTCTTTTGAAAAATATGGTGAACCATATTTAGTGGATAGGTAGTTTTATCTTAGCCTTTAATAGTAAGCCTATATAATGTTGCATGCAGGTACCCTGCCTCCCCATGTGAAGACATCATTATCTGGATTGTCTCACATACAAATCAAAAAACTCTGACATTAGTAGTTCCAAGGGGAAAAATATTGCCACCTTCATGGTAGAATACTTTCAGTAGATGTATCAATTTCCCGAGACAATGATGCTCATGGACTCACTTTTCTATGCCACCCACAACTATGTGAACACAAGAGACATTATGAAGCACTGGGTGAAAGAGCCATCAAAGTTTCGACAGACACCCACCCATGTTTACAACAAAAAGTCCCTCAGGAAGGATTACCAGTTCTTGATTATCTTTACTCGTAGATTATATGGTCAAGAGAGCACAAAAGCCTTTCCAAATGGTGGGAAGTATTACTATACTAGTTGGTAAGTGATGGGAGGCCATTAAAATGGTCGGATCTGTTGTCTCAGCAATTAAATTCCCATGTGGCTCAGGCTTAGAATATGCCTGAGGATGAGAGTTCCAGGTTTTATATGTCTGCATACTTACTAGATGCAATCTATGCATAACTACAATTCCTTGGAATGAACTAGACATGGACACTAGGAGAGACTATCATGAACATATATTGCAAGTTTCTTTCAGAATGTAGTTATCAATGAGTAATGGCATGGCTAACTAACCACTTTATCATCCCTCTATACAAGCTTATATTTGAACAAGATCCACCTTGCATGTCCTGAGAAGTAATGGAGGTGATAGTATACATTGCAGATTAGTATGCCTCAACAAGAGGCACCTTCATTTGAGTGTTTGGTAGAGAGAAGCCTCCACATGTCTTACCAAAGTGTTCCACGGGCAAATTGATCATGTAAGAAGTATCACACCACCTCACTATAGGGTTATTAGTAGCACTGCATAGGAAGAAGAAAGTTCCATGGCCCACTCTTCTTTTGTAGATCAGATTATACAAGATTAAGAACTTGAAAGTTGCATATGCCAAGGCTAAGGACATAGCTAAATTCGAGTTCAGCACCAAGGACTTTAATCTGGATGATCCACACAGTATTTACAAGGACCATTGTACGAGAGTTTAATTTTCGTGGATCAGCATGGAATTTCATTAGCTAGAGGAGGACCCCTAGAGGTACTGCAACAATTCCTCCAGACTTACTGAGTCGGTCAGTATAGCAAGGAATTTGAAGGCTACTCCATAGATAACAACAATTTTGGAAGCAATAACAACAAAAAAAGGCAACAATCACGTGCAGGACAAGGGAAAGAGGGAGATTGCTGATAGTCGAGAGGGAAATAAAAGATACAAAATGAAGGCATATCCTCTTATCGTGAAGGTAAGTTTGGTAGTGAAATCAAAGAGGGAGAAAAGGATGAAGAGAGAAGAGTGTAGTAAGAGAGAAAAAAAGGTTATAGAAAGAAGAAATAAAGCTACAGGAGACAAAAAAGAAGCTAAAGGAAGAACAAGACTTGAGGAGGAGAGAATGAGAACAGAAGCAGAAGCGGGAAGAAGAACAAAGGCAAGGCGTGATGATGGAGGAAACACCACCAATGTAGGTTTATGAACCAGAACAACCAGTGGCTATGGTAGATGGTGAATAGATGCATGATTGGGAGCTTTTTCAGTAGATTGAGAAATTAATCAAGATGTTAGACATGGAGTTGGAACAAGAGCCACATCATGAAGATGTTGACCTGATGCTGAGAGCACCATAGGTCATCCCTGAGTCTCCACCACCTCTAGTAGCAGAGCTAGCCCAAGCAAGCAAGGAGATGTTGTTCTCCTTGATGATGATCCAGTCATGGATGTGTACAATCTATCATTCGATGATTTCCTGAAGAGGATTGTACAAGCACGAAGGAAGCACTTTCTGAATGATCACGCATCACCTGCATTCATCAAAGAAAGGGTGATAGTTCTAGACACTAGGAGCATCCAAATGCTATTTCCGAAGCTAGATTGGACTATGCAGGAAAAAAAAGATCAAATGTTTAGTAACTAATGGCCGAGAATAAGCAACTAGAAAAGAACTTGCAGGCTTCCGGGTTAGAGGCAGAAAAACTCCGAGAAGAAATGCAAAATGTAGTTTCTACATTGGGGGAGATGAGAACAATGACACCTGCTAAAGTATCAATGCTTAGAGAAACCACACGGAATCTCTATGACAATTTTATCACTATGCATAAAGTATTTATCCATTTTCATGGCCTACAATAGTAAAGAAAAGAGTTTGTTAAAACTCTCAGAAACACACATGCTTCCATCACCTATGTATAGGAGACAATGTGGTTCAAAGGGGCCCCGCTTGACTTAGTGAAGAAAATGAAGCCACGGGTAGATCTGGATAAAGATAAGGTTTGAATGTTGATTCAAAACAACAAACATCTCACCTCATTCATTGGAAACACATAGGCCTCACATGTTTGGTTGTACATTAGTTTAGATGTCTTGGTGAGAACAAACCAAATCCCATCAATCGGGTCCCTCACCAAATTTAAACCCAAGAACCAAGTTCAGTGGGAGGTCAAAGAGTACTTGGAGTAGCTAAGACAGGAGGCCACAAGATAAGACTTGGAGTTGAATGCATATAACATGAAAAAGTTAATCGGTGGTCCTGTCAAAGTCAAGATAATGTTGCTCATGCTTCAGGATGAGTTGTACATAGGTTCCAAGACAGTGTACCCAGATTCCATGGAGGCTAGAGTCCACTTCTAGCAACAAACTATAAAGTAGTTTGAGGACACCATCACACAGTACCAATATTGGAACTAGTATGTGACCGATAAGAAGAAAGAGGAGGTTGTTGACCTAGACTTCTCCCAAAATTCAGCATCATAGTGTTGTGTCTTGTTAGGCTATCTCTACCCTATTTTTCTTATATGGGTATGAGTGGAAAATGTAATATTATTTGTAATTATGTTGTAAGTAAAATTCCAAGTGTCAATATTGGAATATGAAAAGTCACCATGTAATGTAATGTGTCATTTGATAAATAAGTTGAAGAGTCACCCCTCTCTTATTATAAATAGAACCTCATAACTCATAGAAGAGGCTTTAGGGAACCAATCGTTTGGCTAGGATTAGGCTTATAAAGAACTTGGGAGTATTGTGTAGGGTCTTGGCTTCTCCATAGCATAGAGCGAGTATACTTCTTTAGAGGAGTGGGTTTTCTTGACTGTAATGTTCCACTATTGGGACTAGTGGTCGTCAATGGCATATGTATGGATGAAGCTTTTACTTATAATAATAAAATAATATCCAACGTGGTTTCATGCATATGTTGTTGATATAGTAGGACTATTCTTGGTGTATTGGAAATGTATGTTATTTAACTTATGCATATGATTATGAGCTATTATGTTTGCATTTGTATGAATCATGTTGAATGCATGTTGTTGGATTAACTCATCACTTTAACTTGTGGAATATTCCACATATTATCTTGTGATTTAATTCTGCTCCTTTGTTACTTTCAAGTTGCATATTATTACAAGCATCCAAGGGGCGCACTTCCTTTTCACTTCGTGTGATAGAACCTTCATGCATCACACTTAACTCTTTGTAGGGTCACACACTTCCTCTTACCCAAATATATCATACTTTAATCTACATGTTTCTGCAGTTAATGAATAACATTACCACCCACTTCTAGGATTCCCACTCCAAATGGTGTGAGGTCTAGTTGGTACTTCATATTAGCGAGATCCCCTGAATGTTGACGGTTCCAACACTGTTAACATGAAGGCAGCTTTGTCCTAGTCCTTAAGAGCAATCTGAATCTAGTTATAGCCTTTAAATCCATCCAGAAAAGAGAATTTTTTTTACCAAACAGAGTATCTAGGACCTGATCAATAAAGGGTATTGGGAAATGGTCATTTTGGGTGGCCTTGTTTAGCTCCCTATAGTCCACACAAACTCTCCAATTTCCATTTTTCTTAGGGATAGTTGGAGATACCCATTAACTATAAAAAATTGGATAGATGAAATTTTGCATTTAATATATTTTGAAGTTCCTCCTTGATAACCCTTTTCAATGTTAAATTAATTCTATGCTAAGGTTGTTGAATAGGTTGATATCCTTCCTTTAAATAGATATGATGAGTGAAAAAGGTATGATGGATACCCTTCATGTCCTTATAATCCCATGCGAGGTCCTCTTTATTCTTTCTTAGAAACAACACTAATCTCTCTTTTTGTACAGATGATAAATTAGGGTTAATATTTAAGGTATCCCTAGGCTCTATTTCCACAGGAACACCCTTAAGACTAGGGGATGTAGGTACTTATTCTATATCATAATCATCTGGAGTCTCTTCTTCACTGGATTTATCTATCGCAAAATTAACAACCAAGATGTTTATGGTGTAGAAACAAAAAGGTTATTAATAAAGTTGTTAGTAATATCGTCCTTAGTCTAATTTTAAAGTGCAAGTAATTTCCTACATTATGCAACAAACGTGTACTGACTTATTCTAATTCAAATTCAGACCTTAAAAGATTATCACATTCCAAACTTAGTTTATCTAGAGGATAAAGAACAAGGTACTTGGTAGTATTATGATCAGATATGGTCATGCAACTATATATACACCCAACAAAGGCATCTTTAGTGGCTAACCATGGATTCCCTAAGATTAGAGGATATCCCTCTAGGCGTGTCTTAGGATATAACACTCCAAAATATACTATGTACTACCAAGAATCTACTAAAATAATAACATCCTCCAATATTCCTTTAGGTGAGATCCTAGACCTATATACTAATTCTAAAACAATGGGAGTTGATCTGAAGTTGGTAAACCCAATTAGTTCAACAATTCTTGTGGTTATTATGTTAATTGTTTCTCCTAAACTAGTCAGGGTATTTGGAAGAGTTGTTCCTCTCATATGAAAAACTATTGTTGGATTCCTAGGATCTTTATATTTAGCAGGTCTGTTATCCCTTATCATTATTTATGATAATTTTCCAATTACATGTATGGTAGGGGGATCTCAAGGCTTTCTAATTATATTCTTAACACATAGGTCCTTAACTGTTTTAGAATAAACTGGAACATCTTGGATTTATTAAATTAAAGGAATCTAGACATGCAAGTTCTTTAACTCCTTTAAAAAATTAGATTCAGGTTGAGGAGTCGTTTTGACTTTAGTTATTATTTCAGGGTAAGGAGGGTGCAAAGAAATCTCATTACTAGTAATTATGGTAGGCATCATATCTAGGGTAGTATCAACTATTATAATGACATCAAAGGTATTACTAGATATTATAGTGGTGTTGGAAATAACATTAGGTATTGTTGTGGTGTGGGTATTATTATTTGTTATAGTGGTGTTAATAGTAGCACTAGTTGTTACAACTTCATGGATATTATAAATTATTTCAACACCAGTGGTAACATCGATTGTAACTATCTAATATTTTTCTAAAGATCCTTGAATTAACATATCTTCTCTTAATGAATTGTATTCCTCATTTTCTATGATAACAAGAAAAATAATGGGGTTTACTATCATTCCTGATAATAATTGTATTTCACTACATTCTATAGGTGAGATACAATAAGTAGGGAGAATTGGAATTTAAACTTATTACACTGCCTTATTATTGGGATTAGGGTTAGGTTGTACAAGTAGTTGGGACGTAGGGAGGTCCACTCATAGGTACATTGGAGGGAAGTTGTAATTGTTTTTGCTGTATTGGGATTTGAACAATCATTTGGTTAGGAAAAGGAGTCCATCGCCATGGTTGAGGCCATGAAGGAGAAGGTCATTGAGGAAATGAAGGAGAAGGCCATTAAGGATGTGGTGCAGGGTATTGGACCAAAAGGGGATTAGGAGGTTTCCATGGAGCTACTAAATATTACATTTTATAAGGAATTTGTTGAGGAGAATACATATCAAACCAATAATTAAAAGACGAGAAAGATTCTTACACCAGACATAATGAGATAGACCATCAGGGCTTCTTAGTACCAATGAAATATGTTGCTTCAGTATCTTCCCCTATCTCCTTATAGATAGCCATAAATCCAAGTAATGAGGGACATTATTATGTAGAATGATCCTTCTCACATATGTTGTAGTTATTGAGTGGGAATTGACTAAAAGGATACTTCTTCCTTCACTGAGATCTAAATATAGCCAAATATTTCTCTATTACCATTTCTTTCTTCTTTGCATTCAATATATTTAACTAAGAGGACAACGAGTTCATAATGAGAGTTTTAAAATTCTCCAATAGGTTTGAAACTTATTGGCTGAATTTAGAATCCTGTTAGAAACGTCAAATGTCATGGTCATATTTCTTGTTGATCCTCTCGAACTCTTTTAACAAAGTTGGGAAATTTCATCATAAGGTTCCTTGGATATTTCTTCTTTCCCCAAAATAGTTAGCATGTCAAGGCATTCATCCTACATTCCTCTAATCAAAATTGTTTTAACTATTTCCTTGTCCAGATTACTATGTTGAGATCTCTATAAACTATAGTAAAGGAAATTAACATACTCTTCCAAATTTTCATTTGGTGTATGAATGATCTTGAATAAATCTTCCCTTTGATCTCTAGAATGAAAATAGCCCTGATACATTTCTGAATAGGTATTCTTCATCCCATCCTAGGAGGTAATGGATGCCCGATTGAGTCCCCTAAACCATCTAAGTGCAACCCCGTTCAATGTAGATCGGAAAAATTTTAGTTTCTATTCATCAGTGGTGTAATCATAACTCATGTAGAGGATATAGAATTCAAAAAGAAATGCATCTTGGTCTTCAGTGATTCTGACTTGAAAAGTAAGAAATGTAGAAAAAGGGATGTTCTTATTTGGGCCTTGTCCTTAGAGATTTCCAATAGAGAAATCAAAGGTGGTAATTGAGCTACCTACCATTTTGTTCTACCTAAAATCTTGACAGTTTTATACAACTATTACACGTGGACCCCCTACTAAAAGAGACTTTTCTCCTTTTGGTGATGGGTGTTTCTCGAGTTGCTCATATTATTCATGTTACTCAAACTATTCAGATTTTCTAGGTGGTCTTAATGATTTCACGACAACTATAACAATATGCTCAGCAGGTTGTTTCAAAACACAACCTAAATCTCGGATGTATTGATCAAGTGGTCATTCTTTCACACGTGATTCTAAATCACATTCATTTATATCCCCTTGTCCTTCTATAAGGGCTTGATATCCTTCCCCTGGTGATATAGATGGGCTAGAAACTCTAGGGCTTGTCTCTCAAATCAAAGGTTCATAAAATTCCACCTCCCTAATATGTGCACTCATCATAGATGACTTAGTGGAGGTTGGTTGAGAAAATTTACCTGATCTTTTCTTCTTAGGTTTCACTCCCTAGGTAGATGATTCAAATTTGGCTTTTGAGATGATCTCTTGTATATACATTATTCTTCCCAAATCTCAATTCTTTTTCTTTTTTCCTCGTCCTCTTCTACCTGCATGGTTAGTTTCTTTGGGGGCAAGGTATGTTCTTTTTCACTATTCATGCAATGCAATCCTATGTGCCTTGGCTTCTCATGAGGTTGAGCCCACTTCAGTATGTCGAAGCAATGCACAGGTTCTTACCTCTCTTTTTACTGCCTAGAAACCTCAGAGACATGAACACATCTACCACACTTTCAATCAATGCGTCTAATCAAGCTAGTCACACACATGCACCTCTAATAGTCTTCCCGAGAACGATGCCAAAATGTTGGGTGGATCAATTTTCCTTTTAATTCAGATCAACCAATCCAACTCACACATAAATTATCAATCCAGGTAAGATTTTTTGTTTCTAGGCTATTATGAAAAGTATATGCAGGAATAAATGGAAGCTAGCACTAATGAAATATAAAATCTAATCATTGTAATGTCACTCTCAACACTCATAACGCACTTCTTGTCACACCCCAAACCTTTCTGACACTTGTAGAGAGAAAATACACACAGTTGAAGAATAAATCACACTCTATCACACGATTTCTCTTATTCAAAAGAAACAACATTTTTGGAAACCATTCGACACTCAAACAATTGTTGAAACACCCACTAAACAAAATAAAAAAAACAAAGAGCTATAACAATTATCAAATAACTATCGCACTAATTAAGGGACCAATCCAGGACCTATGATGCACACAATAACAAAGATTATGATTCTACAACTACTCAATGCATGAAAAAGATCTGCAATAGTAACAGTATATCACACATAAATTATAATTGAGAAAATATAAATGCATAGTACAATACCTCTCTAACTAGTGAACCCTACTAAGCAAGAGGGGCCATCCGTTTTAGCAAGGGTTGATAATTTACAAAACACACAAGATAATCAAAAGAAAGATATAAAGCCACAAATGGTAGAGTTTTGCATTAATGAAAAGTTGTAGTACATGATTACAATGTTGATACTCCCTTCTAGTCCTATCTATGCATGCCTCACAGACAAAGAGTACATCCTTTTATATTCTAAGGACACATTCCTATTGTCGAAAAATAGGATCATTATGAGAATCTTTTGATTCTCATGTGATCCAAATTGAGAGTATAAAATAACTGTCTCACAACAAATTATCCTAAATGAAACAAAACAATAACAAATTTTATATATTATAATGATTTATCAATTGCAAATCCTAACTGTTTCAATTGAGTCAACTTCGTTGTCCATGATTTTCTCCTTTCAATGGTTGAGTTGGCTCTAACTGGGTGTCTTTCCAAATCATTCTTTGTTACTAAACATAGGATATTAGAGTATCCAAAATATGCTCAATGTGTATCAAGAGCACCAGTAGAGTCTTTATTCAATCGTTAACAATGAAAAGTTGGGGAAAATGTTGTCCTATAACAACATATCAATAAGCCACACAACCTAAAATAACCTTTCTTCAATTCATTAATAAAATGGCCTAAGTAGTTAGATTTTATGTGAAGTTACAAGAAAAACTAGATAATAAGGATGACATATAAAAAGGAAAGATAATTTAGTCAATGATGGCTGTTAGAGTGAAAAGGCATGGGTTTGAGAGTGAAAATAGTAAGAAAAGTTAGGGAAAATAGGTGCACAAAGGTGCCAATTCTGCATTGCAACAACTACTTCTAAGAATATTGACAAAAGCCATTATTCATATAAAAAGCAAGAAGAAGCTAGTTTGGAGGTAGAGAAAGTGATCAATCTCTCCTCTTCTTCTCCTGCATATTTAGAAGTTTTAAAAAGTAATCAATAATCTTCCCTCCATTAAAAAGAAGTAGAAAAGATTGAAGCAAGATATTTATAAAACCTAGTGCCCATGATTCTTTATCTTTCCTTAGATCTAGTGGTGAGTTTATTTTTTTTATTAAAGCTTGGAAATGTTGTATTTACAAGAATATGTGCAAGCAATTTGCTTAATTCATAGAAGGTCTAGTTTTGGATCTTTCCCCCTTCCTCTTTTGCTGAGTTGAGGATGGTTTTTTGTCTCCCTCTTTCTAGAATCATGGAAGAATTTTTCCTTACATTATTTAGGTAGATGTACTTTAGTTAAGTGTTCGAGCCACAAATATTTTATTAATTAAATTTTCTCATTCTAATTAGAAAAAAAAAAATTTAAAATATTTATTTTTATATAAATTTGATATTGTTATGAAACCAACTCACAAAAACATAGAAAAGATAGATCAACGCCTTAGAATTCAGCCTCTTCGAGGGGGCAACCTCCTTTACATTACATAAATGAACAATTCTTGGATGATACAAATGAAAAGACCTCCTTTCTATATATAGGAGTCTAAGGGGTCATAATATAATCACAACTGACATAACAATGATAATGTAAGGGCACAATAATAACAATAGTGGGCTTTTATGGGGCACAATAGTAACAATATGGGCACTACATGGGTACATCAATATAATAAGGGGTTGTACTAATAACAATAAGGGGTTGCACTAGTAGTATAGGGGCCTAACATGCCCCTCTCCTTCAAAAAGTGTTGTCCTTAATGCTTGAGTAGTTCTTGATGCTTCTGTATAAAATTCTTGTTCTCCCATGTGGAATATTCAGCGGGTAAGTTCTTCCACTTGATGAGATACTCTGAAATTGATTGATTTCATAGGTGTCGGGTTATTGTTTCTGTGACTGCTCTAGGTTCCAATATGATTTTTCCTTCCTCTTCAATTTCTGGAAATATTGTTTGAATTGGGTTCTTTTGCAACTTTTGAATAAATAGCCATACTTCTTCATCCTTCTTCCATTCATCCCTTGCTTCATTTATCCAATCTAGTTGGATAATAGAAATGGCGCACAACAATGCTTCCACATCCTCATCCTTTCTTGAGAGTGCATCTGCCACAACATCTTGCTTCCCTTTTTTGTTATTTCAAAGTCATAACCCAACATCTTTGTGACCCAATTTTGTTGTTCTTCAGAGGATGATCTTTTTTCTAAAAGTATTTAAAGCTATCATGATCCGTTTTTACCTTGAAGTGTCTTCCCATTAGGTAGGTGATGAGCCCCCAAATTGGGTAACTTATTGGGCTCATTTTGCTAATTTTCCTTGTTCAATCCTCCATTTTTCATAGATTATGCATGTTTTTTTAGTATGTTTGTGTTATTTGAACGAATAAGGGTGGTCACTCTACCTAGGAGGCTAATATGTGGTTATTTCAGGATTTTTGGACAAATTTTGGAGCAAAACCAAGCAATCATGGGTCAGATGACAGCCAAGCTTGAGGTGAGGATTCGTAGGGAGGTTGTCTCTTGCATTAAATGGCCTTCCTCGAAATCTCCACCCTCAACTCCGAGCTCCACAGGCCACCAAAACGAGTTTTAAAGGCAGCCAAGCAGTTTTGGGAAGAGTGATTGTTTACTAGCAGTTGGGACAGCCGAGTCCCTAGAATCTAGGAGGGCTGCTAGCCTTCATAGTTTACTTTTGGAACCGTTGGTATTTTTGCACGATAGTGCTGTCATTTTGCTCAACCTGTTTTCTTGTAGCTACTGATGTACAAATTTCATATGATGATTATTTTTGAATAATGAGAAGCAGATTTACTTGGCACCAGATCTGAGTTCTTTATAGGAGCCTACAGCTCTTGGGGTTGGGCCCAACTTGAGTGCTAAGGCCTCCTTTATGTATTGTTAGTTGTTCTTTATGCATTTGCAAAAACATTTCTATTAAAGTAGATTAAATCTTGCTGATTAACTAGGTCACTGTTAATGGTTAGAAAGACTTTTGATGCTCAGATTTAGTTGATAGGTTGTTAATAGGGAAAAGCTTCAAAAAAGGGCCATCAAACATCTCTGGTTTCACCTCTCCCTTAGTGGGATCAAGAGCTGGGATCAGGGTGACTTTGCTGCCCACAAAAACATTGATTTTGCTTTGCCATGCAATCACTAGTGTTTGATTTTCATGTGTAGAAGTTGGTTACAAGTTCAGACTTTTGCTTGCTTAGTTGCATGAGTTAGAATATATGGTTTCATTGTAGTTCAAACATCTGTTCATTCTCTTTACTGGCAGCTAGCACTGATTAGGTCAACGTAACTAGGTCTTTGAATTTACAAGTCTTTGTTGGTTCAGATTGGAAAAACGACCTACAGAGCACCTATCACACTCCTTCATCTGCTTATTCTCCATCAGCACCATCCACTCCACCCTCTACTCAGAATCCTTGCCTCACGTTGCCATTTGTTCCCATAACCCTAGTTTTGTTTAACATTGCTTTAGTCTTCTTTGAACCAAATCCAACCATCTACACCTGTCCACAACTCCATCCACCAAGTCCTGGACCATATCCAACCCTCACCCTACCTCCACACTCACTCCTTCACCTTTTCCACTCCATCCATCCACCAAAATCTCACTTTTGAACATCCTGTAGAAAATCACAGACATCCTGTAGAACCCCTGTAGACTTCTTGTAGAAGCTCAAGAATGAGGTTTCTTGATAGCCAAACTCTGTGAAACTCTATGGAAAGATGTTAGGGACCCCTTAGGCCCTCTCTGAACCTTCCTGACCTCATCCAAGCATTTCCCCTCACCAATCCACCTCTGCACAGTCAAATTGCATGCATGATAATTCTGACAACTTATTCAAAAATTCAAAAAGATGTTTTTTCAGATGTTACCATAGAAGTAGCTTAGATACATGTATTTACCTTCCTAGAAGTCAATGGCATCTCTTTCAGTAGCTTGCATCCTCTTTCTTGCATCGGTAGGGATAGCTGGTAAAATTAGGGTTTGCTAGGGTTACGTTTCCTTTCAGCTTTCCAGTTTCTTTCTACAAGTAGATCAGCCTTCTTTGAGTTAGCTTTCTTCCATCAGTTCAAAAGCTTCTTCTTAGAGCTCATAGAAGTTTTCTTAAGCCCCTAGCGGACTTATGCCAGCTGACCAAGTGACAGCTGCGGTAAGAGCTAGTATTTGTGCATATAACACCGTCGCTTCCAAGTTTGTTATGAACTACCGGGTTGATAAAAGTAAAGAAGGGAGTCCCAGGAGTTGCAACATTATTGCTGCAATACTGGAGCTCACCACTCCTTTTTGCACCGTTACCGGGGAAGCGTCAGAGTATTTGTGATTGCTGCTTTTCTTCTATTTTCCTACTCTAATCTTCTGCTAAGCAGTTTATTTTAGTTCCATTCTGCAATTTCATTTCTGCAAAAGTAAAATAAACATTTCCTGCTTTCATATATTAGCCTTTCAATTCCGCAATTTCAATTCTGCAAGCGTAAAATAGAATTTCAATTCTGCAAGCATAGTCCAGCATTTCATTCTAGCAATTTGATTTCAACAAAGAATATTAGTCCTTTCCTACTTTCATTTCAATTCTGCATTTCCATTTCCGCAAGATAGATTTTAGTTAGTTGCAATTCCATCTGTTTAAGTTTTGCAGGTACAAGCAGAGAAAAAAGCAAAAGCAACCAAAAATCCTTTCATGCCTCGTAGGAACAGAGATAATACCGGAAAATTCCTACCCAACACCCCGACCACTTCACTGAGTCACCCTTCTCTCTTCTTTGGTGGCAGTGATCCAAAAGGACCTATAGGTGAACCTCCTGAGATATACGAAGATCCTATAACAGAAGAAGAGCAAGAAAACATTCCTTTTGAGACCATGGCTGACAATAGAAATGATAGAGACGATGACGAGAGAATAGAAGGTACCTTCCCCATCTGAGAGACCAATCGGGACATGAAAATGAAGAACATCAGTCACTCAGCCTTACCTCATTTCCATGGATTGACCACTGAAGACCCTGATACCTTCCTGTTTGAGTTTGTTGTCCTTTGTCGAACCTATGACTATACAGAAGATGAGAAAAAGTTGAAACTCTTTCCCTCTACCCTTAAGGATGCAGCATTATGCTGGTTCATGGGGTTACCTGGAAACAGTATCACTACTTGGGCTCATATGCAGGAAGCATTTAACAACAAATACCGGGATTACTGTAGGTCAAAGGAAACCAAGGGAGAAATCTTTCAGATGACCATGGGGAATGATGAGTCTTTAGAGGACTATGAGGAAAGGTTCCAACTTAGCTATAAACGGGCCAGGTGCACACTTGACCCTGAATCTCTAAAGCTGGTTCTGCTCCGAGGAGTCCCTGAAGACCTTCTAGATACCCTTCACATGCTAGCTGGTGGAAACATTTACCAACTACCTTATGAGGACATAAAGGCTGTGTTTAGAAACCACTCTAGGGCAGCCCGTAATAGAGGTAGGGGTAATCCACTTTCAGCTGATACTACCATCTCCAAGCATGAGTTTTCTAATCATATGGAAGACCTCAAAAGTGAGATGAGACAGACCATTGCCATGCAACTTGATACTTTCCGAATCCAACAAAACAAAGAGGAAGCTAAGAGGGCTCTGGCCATTTTCTGTCCCAGATGTACGAGGAAGCACCCTAAGAGCGAGTGTCCATTGCACTCAGTAGAGGTATGTTTCATTTGTGAGGAGAACCACCCTACAAACCAATGCCCAACCTTGCCCGGATTGAAAGCCATGTACCAAGGGACTGAGGCACCCACTGAACCTCTCTACTTCCTCAACCAAAGGAGGCTGCATGGACCCAAACCTTACCAACAGGGGATGCAAGGGACATCCCAAGATTATTATAGCCCCAACCAATCTGCTCACATGCCTTCTTGGGGTCCCCCTACTCATCCTTCCTGGTCTGCACCTCCTCCGTGGTCTTATCCACCTCAATACCATACTCAACCGACTGCTCATTCGTTTCACTCACATGTCTAGCCACAGCCTCAGTGGAATGCACCTCAACGGGGGTGGAGGCCCTAATACAACTCTCCTGCCGCCATTATACCTCCACCACTCGCTCAACCACAACCATTACCTCTGGCTCCTCTAATACAACCCTAGATGCCTGCTCAACCGAACCCGAACCCCAACAACCGATAGGCCCATCAGGTATACACTGGGGAGACAACATGTCCTACCTATGCTGTGGAGATCCAGGAGATCAACCTGTGATCCAGAAAGACCCTTCCAGATCGCCAACCTCCTACCCCAGAGGACGAGGAAGAGAAATAGGAAAGTGAACCCAAAGCCATTCCACCCTTTCCTAAGCGACTAACAATAACCATGCAACCAAACCCAGAGGAGACTGAACTTCTGGGAGAACTGAAACAGTTGTGTGTGAAAATACCCCTTCTCTAGGCCATCAAGGATGTACCGATATACAACAAATTGATTAAGGAGAAGTGTTTCAGGCACCCAGGCAGGAGAAAGAGAGATGCCTCGACTATTAATGTCATCGGACAACTATCCGATCTAATGTTGGGGTAAGTAATATGTCCAAAGTATTTGGACCCTGGGAGTCCTGTAGTTGATGTCCACATCAAGGGCACCATAATTCCCCATACCTTGATTGATCTAGGGGCTGCCATTAATGTGATGACCATGGACACCATGCTTTAACTCAACCTTCATAATTCCTTAAGGAAGACCTCGAGAGTCTTACAATTGGCAGATCGCTCGACCGTGACTTCCAAAGGGATTGTGGAGGATGTCTTGGTCTCTGTTGACTCTTGGGAATACCCTGCGGACTTCTTGGTCCTTCAGCCAAAGGCTAAGCTCACTGGATACCCCCTCATTTTGGGAAGGCCTTGGTTAGCCACTACGGATGCTTACATCAGTTGTCGAGCTGGAAGCATGACCATCAAGAATGGGCCTATGTCCAAGCAGCTAGTCCTATATCCTCCTGCCCAACCTCTGCTAGAACATGACTTACCACTCTGGTTGGAAGAAGGAGATGAGGATGAGGTCTACCCTGCACCATTGTGCATAGTAGAAGCCACTAGGGGATGTCCTCAAACTCAAGATGATTTGATTGAGACTTTGATTCAAAATCCACCTCCCAGTGCACTGTCCTTAGAGGAATTGGTGGAGGGTACCCAAGCCAGTACCTTAGTGGACCTCTATGTGACTGATCCAACCTCTCCCAGAGTTAAGAATGTGGAGTTTGGTCCTGGAAGAACTTTAAAGATCAACTCCTCCCTATCTCCTTCCCAGGGGAAGGAGATGTGCAGCTTACTGAACAATCATTTAGATGCTTTCTCCTGGAGCTATAAGGAGATGAAAGGAGTCCATCCTTCATTCTGTACCCATCACATCTACATTAAAGAAGATTGTAAACCGGTCAGGCAGCCTCAGAGGAGAATGAATCCAACCCTTAAGGACATTTTCAAAGAAGAATTGCAAAAATTATTGGATGCAGGATTCATCTATCCTATCTCCAATAGTGAGTGGGTCTCACCTCTAGTGCTGGTGCCCAAAAAGAATGGGAAGTGGAGAATCTGTGTAGATTACTGAGAAATTAACAAATCCACCAAGAAAGACCATTTCCCTTTGCCTTTCATAGATCATGTATTGGATGGACTGGCAGGGAAGAAGTTCTTCTCTTTCCTAGATGGGTTCAGCGGGTATAACCAGATCCAAATCAGCCCGGAAGACCAAGATAAAACCACCTTCACCTATCCTTGGGGTACCTTTGCCTATCAAGTCCTTCCCTTTGGGCTATGCGATGCTCCTGCCACTTTCCAGAGAGTGGTATTAAGCATCTTTTCTGAGTTGGTCCATGATTCGGTAGAAATCTATATGGATGACTTTAATCCTTATGGGTCCAACTTCCAAGAAGCATTGACTAATCTGGGAAAAGTTCTAACCAAGTGCATTGAGATGAACCTATCCCTCAGTCCCAAAAAATGTGAATTTTTGATGACTGAAGGGACCGTGCTAGGACATACCATTTCTCGCCAAGGGTTACATGTGGATCCTAACAAAATTGCTATCATCCAAAAGGTTCCACCTCCTCAGAAGGTAAGATATGTTCGGAGTTTCCTAGGCTTAGCAGGATATTATTGAAGATTCATTAAAGACTTCAGTAAGCTAGCCTTGCCTTTGTTTGGACTCTTAGGGAAAGATGTTGAGTTTAAATGGACTGACAATTTTCAAGGGGCACTGGACGAATTAAAAGATAAGCTGGTGTCCGCCCCGATCTTGAGAGGTCCAAACTGGGCCCTACCTTTCCACATCCACACTGATGCCTCGAACAAAGCCATAGGGGCAGCCTTAGGACAAGTTGAGGAGAAACTCCCATATGCCATATACTTCGTCAGCGAAAACCTATCCAAGGAAGAAATGAACTATACTGTAACCGAGAAAGAGTTCCTGGCTATAGTCCATTCCCTAAACAAGTTCAGACACTACATCACTGGTTATCAAACATTTGTACACACTGATCATGCTGCGATTAGATTTTTAATGAATAAGCCTAATGTCAATGCTCGTATTATTAGATGGTTACTTTTGTTACAACAATTTGATTTGATGATTGTCGACAAGCCAAGTAAGGAAAATATTGTTGTTGATTTCTTGTCTAGATTGGACTTGCCTGCAGGTGAAGAAGGGACAGTGGATGACCAGATGCTAGATGAACATCTGTTTTCTATCTTAGTGCTCTCTCCATGGTTTTCTGATATAGCAAATTACTTGGTCTCAGCACAGTTCCCTCTGCATCTATCCTCAAAGGAGAAGAGTATAACTGTAAGGAAGAGTGCCCCTTTCACTTGGATTGGGGGCAACCTATTTAAACTTGGCCCAGATCAGATATTGAGACGTTGTGTTAGGGAGGAGGAAGTCTTTGACATCCTCCTAACCTTTCATGATGGACCTTGTGGAGGCCACTTTGCAGCCAAAAGGACTGCCTTCAAAATTCTACAGGCAGGCTAGCCTACTCTTCATCAAGATGTCAGAAGATACATCAGCTAGTGTGACCGATGTCAGAGGATGGGGAAACCGACTCCAAGGGATGAAATGCCTCTCCAACCTCAAGTGACCTTCGAGCCATTTGAGAAGTGGGGCATGGATTTTGTGGGTCCTATCAACCCTCCTTCAAAGCAACTGTCTTACATCATTGTGTGCACCGAATATCTGACCAAGTGGGCAGAAGCGAAGGAAATCAAAGCAGCAACAAAAGAAAAGGTGGCTGAGTTCCTGAGGAAAAATATCTTCTACAAGTATGGCTACCCAAGAGAGTTAGTCACAGATCAAGGAAGCCAGTTCACCTCCAACCTGATTGAAGATTTGCTCGCTCATCACAAGATCAAGAACAAGACTTCCACCCCCTATCATCCTCAAGAAAATGGGCAGGTGGAAGTCACTAATAGAGCATTGGAAGGGATTTTGACTAAGGTTGTGAGCAGCAGCAGAAAGGATTGGGCAGATCGCTTGGTTGAGGCCACCTGGGCCTAAAACACCACTTGGAAGACCACAACTAGTTTCGCACCTTATGAGCTGGTCTACAGGAAGAAAGCTTTTTTGTCCATAGAGTTCGAGTACAATACATTAAGGGTGGCTGCTCAGCTGGACCTAGATCTCAGCCATGCTCAACGTGAAATATTATTGCAGCTGAATGGATTAGATGAACAAAGAATGCAGGCCCTCCTCCACTCAGAAGTAGTTCAACTCCATAGGAAGATATGGCATGACAGGTACCTTAATGAAAAGCAATTCCAGCCAGGAGATTGAGCGCTGCTGTATGACTCAAGATACAAGGATTTCAAAGGGAAGCTGAGGACAAGATGGTTAGGACCATATATAGTGGAGAAATGCAATGACAATGGTTCAGTCCTTATCATGACCATTGATGAAGAAGCCATCCCCATGCTTGTCAATGGGCATCGATTGAAAATCTACAAGAAACCCCTTTCAAGGCAGGAGTTCATTGAAACTGTGGAAAAATCAGTGTTGGTAATAGAGGAGGGTTCTGCCTCTGTTTTGGCCACACCTTGATCATAAAAAAAAACAGAAAAAAAGGAATAAAAAGATCCCTGGACGAAAACCTCTCTGAGGCGGCTAGGGAAGGAAGTGAGGGTGAAAACCTCAGGTAGGCGCCCCTGCTGTCTCTCAGAAAATAAAGAATTTGAATGAAAAGATCCTTGGGTGAAAAACTCTCTGAGGTGCCCAGGGTAGATAGTGGGGGTGAAAACCTCATGAAGGTGCCCCTATTGTCTTTCAAAAAAAAAAAAAAAAAAAAAACAGGAAAGAAAAAAGAAAAGAAACAGGTCTAATCTCTAAAAACTTATTGCAGGTTGCAGGGAATACAGTGCTGATAAAGAAGGTCACACAAAACGAGGACAGGGGTCTGTACCAAGTCACTAGATATCCTCACTGACACTCCCCATGACCACTCACCTTTTCCAGGATTTGGACACATTCGGGTCAAGATTCGACCTCCTACAGGAAGTTCCAGGGCTTTCTACAGGAAGTTCTGCATTTCTACAGGAAACATCCTGTAGAACCTTTGGGCAGGCCAAAATCAATTTTGAAGATGGATTTAAAGCTTGAAATATGTTGATAAGGCATGCAGCCACCCCTTTTTCCCATCCATCACCTGTTTCATCTCTTTCCACCACCATTACCACAATCTGGACCTGTTTCCTGCACAGACATGCAAAAAGTCTTGATTTCCTCAGATTGCAAATTTTTTTTCTCAAAGGAAAAGTCAAGTACATGAAGGCCTGCACACTCTACCTATTCAAGCTTCATCAGGACCCTTAATTCATGAATACAACCCTGTTCGTTCAGCATGTAACCCAGGAGGAGAAACATCTACAGGATGTCCTACAGGAATCCTGTAGCAGCTAATCCGCCTGGAATACACACTATGGAGTCAAGAGCAATTGAAATCAACGTAGGAGGCATGCAATCCGCTCCGCTTGAACATGATCACCTCCTCGACAGCTGAGAAAAGGCAGAGCCATGCATGTAACGTTCACTACCAATGGATCGAATTCCGAAGCCTGCATGTAGCATCAGCCAATGAACGAAGGAATTCCAACGCCTGTGCACGAAGTAGCAGTGAGCAAAGCCATCGTTTCATGTCCAAAAACCTGCAAAACACGTCCACGACCACACAGGTAAGTTCCTAACCTTATTTCGTCAAATTACATAAGCTATACTATGAACACTGCATATCTGTGAATGGTGTGGATTGAACGAATGCAATGGCTAGTCAACTAGCCACCCACAGCCAGTGGAATTGCCTCGTGGGATCCGAACAAGCTCGGTTACACTCGATTCTGCCAGAAGGACGTGGAGCCGACACGTGGGAAGTGTCCAATCAAGGAAAATCAGCAGATTTGCAGTGAAATCAGCGGACTTACAAGGATGACGGCGGGTAATGGCAGAGATAGACATTGGCGGTTAGGGACACGCTGGGGAATGATGGTCGTGACGTTGTCTAATGGCTCGGCCTGGACACCTCACCCCCCGCACCATGAATTGCGTCGTATTTCAAAATCATTCGGCCAGAGCACTCACATTAACCACTATCATTTACGCCTACCACCGGTTTTCAACAACGTGAGCGTCCTCCTCCTCTGCAGTTCGTTAGCCCGAGTTTCTGAGCCCGGCTCAAAATCTTCCCGCGTCCCAGGCTTGCTCAGAAGCATCGTGACGTACTCCAGAAGCCGGAAAATCTCTCTACAGGAAGGAGCTCTACAGGAAGCACAACATACCCTCCTGGAGCAAAGAAACCAGTATCTTCAGCTTCGGAATTGGAAATTTCAAAGAGAGGTAGGCTCGAACACGCCATTCCCATGCTTAATATTTCGAAAGGTGGTGAATTAGCTTGTTTGAAATGGGAAAAATTAAAACAAGTCTACGTGTGGGTCAAGAATAGTGGTTTGCTTATATGATATACATAATTTCTTTCAAATGATGTTGCATCACATTTTCCTTCACGATTCCTGTTAACCAATTCTCTCCATGAACGATAAACGGCGGTAAGGCTCACCTGTGCACATATAAAAGAAATTGTGACTGTTATGTGGATGGAATAGAAAAAAAAGCTCTGCACCCTGTCTGTGAGAGCCTAATTTCCTTTTGACAAGTCGAGTTTTGGGCAGCAGCAGTAGTATAACCAGGAAATTGGTGAAAGGGGAGATACAAACAGCTGAGAAACCCTGTCCTGAGAATCAAAGGAGGAAACCATATCAGAATTTCCATTCTAACCAGAGCTCAAGCCAAAAACAGAGTGTTTTCATCATGCCAGGAGGGTTTATCAGAAAGGAAACCTCAGATTCCAGAAAATTGAGGGAAACTCCCGAGGTGGTAGAACTGTTTACCCGTGCCAATTGGATGACCTTCTGTGACATGATTCAAGGTCACGATGATGAAATAACAGAGGAGTTCCTAAGGTCCCTGTAGCCCAAATCAAAAACACTGGCCATTGTAAATTTCAGAGGATTGAGCTTGAAACTCACCCCACAACTCATTAGTCAGGTCACTGATTTGCCATTGGGGATACCCTGGGATATAGAGGAAAGGAAATTGGGCCAGAAGGCGAAAAAGAAAATTTTCCTACCAGAAGAACAGTTTTCAGAGGATAAAAATGGGGTTCGGAGAGCTAGCCTACATCCATTTTGGAGCGAGGTCAACCTTCAGATTATGAAATACATTACTTGTGAGGGGTGATTCAGTATTGTATATGGTTATCACTTCCGGTTGCTCACTGAACTCACGCATAAGATGGATTTACCCACAGAACAACAATTAAGCCTCCCATACTTCCTCCTACAGTCATTGATTGAGTGTGGCACAAAACTGAAGGAAGGGACACCAGATTAGCTGGCCCATCATGGGCTTATCAAGCTTCTAGTAGAATATTCCCTCCATACTTATACTGTCCCTCTCTCCTGGGAGATTTTTCACAATATGAACAAGGATGATGATATCCAGATTCTGGCCGAGGAACTCACTTCATCCAGCAGTGAGGAAAAGGAGCATATTGAGGGAGAGAAGCAAACTAAGGGTAAGGAAGCTAAGGGTAAGAAAACCCAGGATAGGCCACAAAAGGAAAAGCAAGAAGAGAAACAAGAAAAAGGCCAAGTTACTGAGGCCAAAGTTGTGGGTGAGATAAAAGCACAAACGCCAAGGGAGAAACGGTTCCAAATCAGGGCAGAAAGGACTGAAACGGTCCAAGAAAGTGAGGGCACATCCAAGGAAACCATAGCAAAATTGAAGAAGAAGACACACCCAGCCAAGCAGGCCAAAACAGTGAAAACTATTTCTACAGGAAGCCCGAAAACTGCTTCTACAAGAAGATAGAAAACAGTCAGCACAAGACTTTCTACAGGAAGTCCAAAGACAGAGCAACAGAGGGAAAAATCACTGGAAATTTTAGCTAGGGAGGCAGCAGTTGTGTTGGCCACCCTAAGAACATCTACCAAGCAGAAGGAGAAGCGAAAGAGGGAGATTCCGCTATATTTTAAGGCGAGAAGGAGCGTGAGGATTAAAACTGGTAGACCCCAGCCATCGTCCAAAGAGCCAATCACCATTGTAGACACCCCTACCACACCAAAGGAGAGGTCCCCGTCCAAGGCAGCCATCACTTATGAACGGGGAAGCCCGAAGACATCTACCTGGAGGGAGAGAATTAAAATGTTGGACACAAAGACCTCTCTACAGGATGCTGAGACTATTCTATAGGAAACGCTGGCTAGACTAAAGGAGACCGAAGCAATGGAGGGTGAGGCAGCTAAATCACCTCAAAGGGAAGAAAAGTAGACCACATTATGGAACCTAGCCCCCAGCTCAGCTTGGGCTCCTATTATAACTTCTTGGAGGCCAGAAAGATCATTCCTCAAAAATTCACAGTGCCACTTTTCCTTGCACTAGAAGAAGAGAGAGTGAGGACCCACACTTGGATGAAATCCGATAAGTCCAAGGGTGTGGCGGATATAGGTCCTTTGGAGGAACAACTCAAAGAGGCAAGGAGAAAAATGGCTCTAGTACGACATGTGGAGAGCAGCCAGCGGGTCAGGCTACAAGAAGAAAATGAGCTGCCTAGACAGCAGCTACAATTACAGGGATAGAGGAAGGAAGACAGGCCTCATATCTTGGGAGAACAACAGCAGCAAGAGGAGCCCACAACAACCAGAGATACCCCTGATGAACAGCAGAGGAAGGAAGGGATGCAGACAGAAATTGAGATACTGAATCGGCAACTACAAGAAAAAGAATTCGAGACACAATCTCTGAAACAGCAGATACAAGAAAAGGAGGCCCAACTCGCCTGCATGGCCAGCTCAGCAATGGAAGCTCTACAGTGTAGACAGCCTGCCAAATCCTATGCCCTATACCTCAAGGATCAGTGGTTACAGTTTTAGATCAATACCTTGGCTCAAAGGGGCATCACCCCATTCCAAAATTATCATCAGTTTGCAGCTCTATGTGGCAGTAGTTCATCTGAGGATAGGGCCAAATTATTAGAGTTCTACTTGCACAACTTTTCCCTTCAAGACATGAACGCATGAGATCCTAACACGGTGGTAGGGAATGTCTAGCTTATGGCCATGGCCTCTTAGATGAGCCATGAGGAGAAGAGAGCAGCAGAGGTCCGCAGTATCATAGGCAGAGAGCTTAGTGAGCCTCTCATGATTAGAGCAGATCGAAATGACCCATCAGCAGTGATAAGTGCCCACTAGCACTTGGCCAACAGTCCTCAGGATCTACCAGAATACATTGAGCAATAGGCTCAAGCCATTGCCCACTTTGAGGACATGGAGAGACTGTTGGGAGAAAACTGCATGCATGCCTGCACAAGGCGGTGGAACACACTGCCTCACAGCCTAAAGATAAAAGAATACCACTCTCCCACCAGGATGAGGGAAGCCTTGGCAAGGGTACCCCTCTACAAACAGTTGATGCAGAACTTGCAGGCCAATTGGATTGGCTTGAAATTTAGTCCTCCTTTACTTTTGGGATTCCTAGAAGGAGTGAAGGAAGAGGAAGAAAGTAGACAATGGGAGGAAGTGGAAAGGAAGGCAAGATTCCACGACCGGGAAGAGGATATCACAGCAGAGGCTTGGGACGTGAGGGAGGTGATCAAAGCCATAAAGGATGATGAGCTGGACTAGTTGCTCAGAGGATGAGTAACCCATTTAGCAGGGGGGTGATGATGAGCCCCCAAATTGGGTAACTTATTGGCTCATTTTACCTAATTTTCCTTGTTCAATCCTCCATTTTTCATAGATTATGCATGTTTTTTTAGTATGTTTGTGTTATTTGAATGAATAAGGGTGGTCACTCTACCTAGGAGGCTAATACGTGGTTATTTCAGGATTTTTGGATAAATTTTGGAGAAAAACCAAGCAATCATGGGCAGTTGGCAGCCAAGCTTGAGGTGAGGATTCGTAGGGAGGTTGTTTCTTGCATTAAATGGCCTTCCTCGAAATCTCCACCCTCAACTCCGAGCTCCACAGGCCACCAAAACGAGTTTTAAAGGCAGCCAAGAAGTTTTGGGAAGAGTGACTATTTACTAGCAGTTGGGACAGCCGAGTCCCTTGAACCTAGGAGGGTTGCTAGCCCCCTTGTATTGTACAAATAGGAAAGCCTCATCCTTCGTAGTTTACTTTTGAAACTGTTGGTATTTTTGCACTATAGTGCTGTCATTTTGCTCAGCCTGTTTTCTTGTAGCTACTGCTGTACAACTTTCATATGATGATTATTTTTGAATAATGAGAAGCAGATTTACTTGGCACCAGATATGAGTTATTTATAGGAGCTTGCAGCTCTTTGGGTTGGGCCCAACCTGAGTGCTAAGGCCTCCTTTATGTATTGTTAGTTGTTCTTTATGCATTTGCAAAAACATTTCTGTTAAAGTAGATTAAATCTTGCTGATTAACTAGGTCATTGTTAATGGTTAGAAAGACTTTTGATGCTCAAATTTAGTTGATAGGTTGTTAACAGGGAAAAGCTTCAAAAAAGGGCCATCAAACATCTCTGGTTTCACCTCTCCCTCAGTGGGATCAGGAGCTGGGATCAGGGTGACTTTGCTGCCCACAAAAACACTGATTTTGCTTTGCCATGCAATCACTAGTGTTTGATTTTCATGTGTAGAAGTTGGTTATAAGTTCAGACTTTTGCTTGCTTAGTTGCATGAGTTAGAATACATGGTTTCATTGCAGTTCAAACTTTTGTTCACTCTCTTTACTGACAGCTAGCACAGATTAGGTCAACGTAACTAGGTCTTTGAATTTACAAGTCTTTGCTGGTTCAGATTAGAAAAACAACTTACAGAGCACCTGTACCACTCCTTCATCTGCTTATTCTCCATCAGCACCATCCACTCCACCCTCTACTCAGAATCCTTGCCTCACGTTGCCATTTGCTCCCATAACCCTAGTTTTGTGTAACATTGCTTCAGTCTTCTTTGAACCAAATCTAGCCATCTACACCTGTCCATAACTCCATACACCAATTCCTGGACCATCTCCAACACTCACCCTACCTCCACACTCACTCCTTCACCTTTTCCTCTCCATCCATCCACCAAAATCTCACTTCTGAACATCGTGTAGAAAATCACAGACATCCTATAGAAAATCACAGACATCGTTTAGAACCCGTGCAGACTTCCTGTAGAAGCTCACGAATGAGGTTTCTTGATATCCAAACTCTGTGAAACTCTTTGGAAGGATGTTAGGGACCACTTAGGCCCTCTCTGAACCTTCCTGACCTCATCCAAGCATTTCCCCTCGCCAATCCACCTCTGCACAGTCAAAACAGTCAAATTGCATGCATGATAATTCTGACAACTTATTCAAAAATACAAAAAGATGTTTTTTCAGATGTTACTACAGAAGTAGCTTAGATACATGTATTTACCTTCCTAGAAGTCAATGGCATCTCTTTCAGTAGCTTGCATCCTCTTTCTTGCATCAGTAGGGATAGCTGTTAAAATTAGGGTTTTCTAGGGTTACGTTTCCTTTCAGCTTTCCAATTTCTTTCTGCAAGTAGATCAGCCTTCTTTGAGTTATATTTCTTCCATCATTTAAAAAGCTTCTTCTCAGAGCTCATAGAAGTTGTCTTAAGCCCCTAGCGAACTTGTGCCAGCTAAACAAGTGACAACTGCGGAAAGAGCTAGTACTCGTGCATACATCACCATCGCTTCCAAGTTTGTTACGAACTACCGGGTTGATAAAAGTAAAGAAGGGAGTCCCAGGAGTTGCAGCATTATTGCTGCAATACTGGAACTCACCAGTAGGGTCGTCATTTCTTAAGTGCATGTAGTATTGCCAACATTTCCTTCTCATAAATAGCTTTGTGTAAATACTTTCCCTTGATTGGATGACTTTCGAAAGCAATGGATCTTTCATCTTGCATTAAAATAGCACCAATTCCTTTTCCTCAAGCATCACATTCCACAATAAAGGTTTTTGTGAAGTCTGGTGTAGCTAAGACCGATGCTTGGCACATTGCCTCTTTAAGACGTTTGAAGGCCTTTGTTGCTTTTGGAGTCCATGAAAATGCAGCTTTCTTCAATAATGTTGTTAGAAGTGCTGTTATTTTCCCATAATTCTTAACGAACTTGTGGTAATACCCTTTCAACTCGATAAATCGTCGCAAATGCTTTATGGATGTGGGGATTTTCCATTCCTTAATGACATTAATTTTTCTAGGGTCTACCTTTACTCCTTCATGAGATACAATATGACCCAGATATTCCACCTCTTGTACTCCAAAGAAACATTTGGATCTTTTTGCATATAATTGTTTCTCCTCCAATAGTTGTAGCACACTATCAACATTATCCTTCCAAGACTTGCTGTAGATTAGTATATCATCAAAAAATACTAACGAATTTTCTGAGGAAGGGTTTGAAAATGGAATTCATTAAACCTTGAAATGTAGAAGGTGCATTGGTAAGGCCAAAAGGCTTGACCAAAAATTCATAGTGACCCTCATGAGTTCTAAATGTTGGTTTTGGAATGTCTTCAGTCTTCATTCTAATTTGATGATATCCTGAACGAAGATCCACCTTGGTGAAGTAAATTGGTCCATGCAATTCATCCAATAATTCGTCAATGATGGTGAAGTAAATTAGTCCATGCAATTCATCCAATAATTCGTCAATGACAGGAATGGGAAACTTATCTTTAATAGTGAGCTTGTTGAGCTCCCTATCATCCAGACACATGCGCCATGATCCATCCTTCTCGTGCACCAATACTACTGGAGCAGAGAAAGAACTTTGGCTAGGTTGAATTATACCAGCCTCTAGCATTTCTGTAACCATACATTCAATTTCACTCTTTTGGGAATAGGGATATTTGTACGACCTGATGTTTGGAGGAACACTTCCCGGAATCAAATGAATAGCATGATCATGATCCTGAAGATGGAGACTTTGCGAGTCTCAAATACCTTGGAATGATTGTCCAAGACTTTTTGGAGATCTAGATAAATAGATGATTTCGATGTGGAAACATCTAGCAAACATAATTGTGCAATTACACCTTGTTGTTCCATTTTTAGAAGCTTTGTCATACGGTTAGAGCTTATTATCTTTCCCGATTTCCCTGCAATTCCCCTTAATTCAATTTCTTTTCCTTCTGCATAAAATTTCATGAAAAGTTCTTGAAAGTTAAAAGCTATTGTACCCAAGGATTGTAGCCATTGAACTCCTAGTACAACATCAGCACCTCCCATTGGAATGGAAAGCATTAGGCTATTCAATACATATTCTCCATGGATAGATTAATATTATGACACCTTCGAGAGCAGTTTATCATTCCTCCACTTGAAACCATCACTTGACACTCTAGTGCTGGATATAGGAAGCAATTCAATTGTTTTGTTATCTTACAATGAATAAAATTGTGGATACTTCCTAAATCAATCAACACTATTACCTTTTTCTTCTTGATTTTTCCTTCTATCTTGATGGTTTGAGGAGTGGTAATTCCAGCCAATGCATTACAAGATATGGTCAGATTCATTTCTTCTTTATCTAGGCTTTGTTCCTAGAGTATATCCTCTTCTTTTGACCTTTCTTGTTCCTTTTCTTCTTCCTCTTCACAATCTATGTAGAATAATTTCTTCTCAGCACACTTATGACCTTTAGTGTATTTGCTATCACAACTGTAACAAAGCCATTTTTCCCTTTTTTCTTCCAATTGTTGTGGTGTCAAACTTATAGTTTGTGGAAGGCTAGGGGCAACAACACTTCCATATTTATAGTTGTGAGTGGTAGGCTTCCTGGTTGCCACAATTTTTCTTTCCATTTTTCTTGCTAACCTGAATGCCTTCTCCAATGAATCAGGTTCCCAAAGGTGAACATCATGCTGGATATTCTCTTCTAAATTCCCTATGAACACATCAATCCTATGCTCATATGGAATATTTTTTACCCCTATGTTAAATTTTTGGAACTCCTCAATGTGCTCCATCATTGAACCCTTTTGTTTGAGACTTATCAATTGGCTAAAAAAAGGTGTTGCCTTTTGTATCCTCATAATGTGTTGTCATTTCTTTCGTAACAATTGCCCAAGTGATAATTTGTTTACAAGAGCAAAGTCATTGATACCATACAAACTGATTTGGTTCCAAATATAAAGTTGCAATACGCACCTTTTGTGTGTTTTGCACATTATTGAGATCGAAAAATTGCTCCATCTGTAGTATCCATGTTGCGGGATCCTTGCCATCAAACTTCCTCATATCGATTTTTGGAATATGGTCAGTCTTTGATCGAACGTTAGAGTCTATTAAATTGTGATTAACATTTCTTTTGTTCTCATCATGAGTTTCCTTTACTACCCTTTCACCATTAATGACCATTTCTTGTAGCAACTTATTCAAATTTATCTTCAATTCTTCCATATTATCATCCATGCCATCCATCTTAGCGTCCATGCCATTCATCTTAGCTTCCATGCCATTGATCTTAGTTTCCACACCATTCATCTTAGCTTCCACGCCATTCATCTTAGCTTCCACGCCCTTTATCTTAGATTCCACGCCATTTATCTTAGCTTCTATTAGCTTTTGTGAGAGTGACATTTGTTGCACTTGGTCTTGTAATTTTGATATATCATGTAGCATTTCTTCCTCTTCTTCATGAGTCATGCTAGAGCTTTTAGGTTGTTTACTAGGTGTTTCCATTTTCTTTCTTCGAGGCATCAATTACGGATAATAATTTTTCATTATTCCTTTTGAATTCTTTCAAACTAATTTTTCAAACCAAGCTTATGCAAATATTAAAAAAAATACACACCTTTTTTGACTTTGTAGGCACTCGATATTGAATATGATGTACCTCTGTAATTTCGGATCTTTCAGTTCTGAAATTACGACCTGCAGTAACCCTCTATGTTCTCTTTCCAATGCCACTAGTCTGATCAAATTTAGATTCTCCAAGAAAGAGTTATGCACAATCTCCCAAGATAACCTAATTATATACCTTTTCAGATGATCGAACTTGTATGAAGTGCCATGTGTCACTCTGTTAACCTTAGGATCTAAAAAATATACACATGAAACTACAGTCTATTCTCTTTCTATAACTTCTTACGAAATTTCAATCTGATGCTCAAAACAAAAGTTTATGAAAATTTTCCCCAGGTCACTTGTTTGGAATGAAATTCGGGAGTCTGCAAAAAGGCCAACTTCCTCAGATCATATCTCCGCAAATATACTGTGAAACACTCTGAAATTCGGATCCGAGGTTCATAACGATTTCATCCCAAATGGCTTTTTTTTAGCGTCTGAAACGTCGCAAAAAAAAATTATAGCGCAAATGCCACGATGACTTATTTGGAGCAGCAAAACCCTAGAATTCTAAGCTCTAATACCAAATGTTATGAAACCAGCTCACAAAAAGATAGAAAAGATAGATCAATGCCTTAGAATTTAGCCTCTTCGAGGGGGAAACCTCCTTGACATTACATAAATGAACAATTCTTAGATGATACAAATGAAAAGACCTTCTTTCTATATCTAGGAGTCTAAGGAGTCATAACATAATTAGAGCGGAGATAACAATAATAATGTAAGGGCACAATAATAACAATAGTGGGCTTCTATGGGGCACAATAGTAACAATATAGGCACTACATGGGTACATCTATATAATAAGGGGGTTGTACTAATAACAATAAGGGGTTACACTAGTAATATAGGGGCCTAACAAATATTAAAATATATTAATTGATGAGAACATTCAAATATTTTATTTAAAGCTTACATTAAAAAAACTTGTAAAAATAAGGAATTACAAATCTTCGTCATATTAAAATTAACATTCTTTTACTATTAATTATTTTATATATCTATATAATATTATTAAAAAGTTATATTAGTTATTATGAACATTAACAATTTTTTATTCATTTATGATTGTAATAACAATATTAATTTAGTTTCAAGGTCTCAATCCTATTTTTTTAATAAAGAAATCAAATATTTCCTTTACACTTAACAATAATAATAATAAACAATTATAAGTGAAATTGAAAGGGAAATATGTAATGTAGAATTATGTTATTTAAAATTAATACTAAAACATTTCATTTGTGTTCAACATTATTTTTTTTTTAAATTAATATTTATAATTAATGTTGTAAATTTTGCTATTACTATTTTTTATTAATTTTTTTTATATAAATGTTTATTTATTTAATTTAGTATAATATTATAGAAATATACATTTTCTACCCTCATAAAATATTTCTTAACACAATAAATTTACAAATAAAATTTTATTCATAAAAAAATATTGTCATTATATAAAATTAAACAGAATGAGCTTAATTTGAAACCTTCATAAAGACGATGAAAACCCTAAGAAAGGAAAGTGAATCTCATAGCCCTATAAAATCCAACATCCAACCATAAAAGGAGATAGAAATAATACTTTATTGTATCATATATGTTGATAAACATCAGACTAATAGTTAATGAAATGAAAAACCCAACTTCAAACCTTGAAAGGAGATGTATCTCGATCATATAAAATCTTAAGTTGATGAACATTTAAAAAAATATGTACGAAGTGTAATAAAAAAATAAAATATGTTTAACACCATTACTATTCATTATTTCGTAAAAGTGGTGAAGTTTTGATTGATGTTAAGTGAAAGTAAATATTAAATTTTAAGGATTTATTAAAATTTTAAATCCTTGGTTAATTGATTTTTTGGTTTTAATTGAGGGTGTTATTTGATCTTAAATTTTTGTTAAAAACTTATTAAATTTGTAGACGATGTTTTCTCGTATATTTCCATAAGGGTTCACTTTTTTATATCTCGCACTGATTCTCAAATTAAAGTTTATATTAATTTTTTAATAAAGAATTTGAACTAATTGAGTGTCTAAACACCATGTAATTACTTTCTAGTAATTGTATTATCTTGATTGTCACTATTGGAATATAGTATGTAATGATTGTTATTAGTTATATGATGTGGTTTATGTTACTTGAATCAAGCTATATGGGTGGCTTTATCTTGTATTGTAAATATGTTTTTTGTATTTTAAACATTCACAATGTGGAGTTCATCGAAAATAATTGACAAGTGAATACATAAGAATCTATGTCGTGGATTAAATTTATAATGTGGTGGGTGTGTTATGGATGATATGCTCATGTTTATGGAGAAGTATTTATATGGAGAAAAATAATAATAATGGTATCTTCTAGGAAGCAACCAGGGGACCATGATATCACAAAAAGGGAAGAGGAAAAGTAGGTTGTTTGGTGGTTTGACCTTGTCATTGTCATTTAGAAGTAGTGTTGTTTGTTGCCCATGCATTTCTACAATATTTCCCATAAATATTTGATTTGTGGGTGTGAGATAAGTACAAGAATTAAATCCTTGGGAAGAGAGGATATATCATGCAAGAAAATTCCTATATTGCATTTTCCATGCACTCCATTACTATTATTAACAAACTATCAGTAGAGGGGGAGCATGGAGAGGAGATAATCCCGCATGCCATAGGTGTGTTTCTCCTATGACTATACTTACAATTATGTCATTAGCTTACCATGTTCTTGTTGCAAGTAGTATTCATAGAAGTTGGGGGAGCTTGATATTCAAAATATAAAAGAAGATGAGATGGTTGGAGAGGGATACCATGCCTAAATGACCATTATAACTAAGGAAATACCTTTAGTTCTTGCTACTTATTGACTATCTAGATGCAAAATGTTTTCTCTCATATTTGATTACTAGAAGGTAGAGTACAAATTGGGTTCTTTTTGCACACACCAAAGATCATTATAAGGGAAGGGTACTTGAGAGACTATTGATTAAAGGGTATGTCTTCTTTGTGTTTTGTGGGGTAGTGGAAAAGAGTTCCATGGTTTGAATACTTGAAGAGGGCGTGGAGAGATTTGTAGTGGGTATATGTTTTATAATAAAAATAGTTGGTTGGGATGAGTGAGTTTAGAGTCTTGTAAGAGATTCATTTTCCCTAGTGGTATTATGGTTTAACTTACTAGTTGAATCCATAAATGCTTCTGATGGAAGGGTGGAAAATTTCTCCTCAACAACTAGTTTGGTGGACATTGATTTATTGACATAGTTTTCTTCTTGTGGAATTCTTATCTGATGTGTTAATGTATTGAATTTAATGGGAAATGAAAGAATTTGGAATATACAATATTTTTTTCCATAGCCATTTTATCATTGCATATGAATTGTATAATTAATCATTATTAGAGCTTAAATTAAACCTCATAAATGTTTTAATTGAGGAAATAAATTTTGCAGGTCATGTTATATTGATAAGCAAAGTTACCTAAGGACTCTATAAAGTCATATTATAGCTTTGTTATAGCATAGAATTATATTGGGGAGAAAATATGATTGCTTAGATGAAATTGTATAGTTACATGTAAACTATTTGAAACAAAATCCTTAATAAAGAGTAAGTTGATTTTCTTAAGTTAAATTCTCACAATTATGAGCCAATGATTAATATCCATAAGGTATGCCAACACTAATCTTGTTTGAATGATTATCGAGTGAATTTGATATGATTTTTTAATTCATGAGCTATTGTGGACATTTCAATGGATAGTTCATCACAACATATTTGATTAAATATATCAAAAATCTTAAATATATACTGAGGGTTATTTTCCCTTAGGCTCATGGATTTATTAAATTATTGTTTCTGCTTATGAATGTAATAACTGAAATATGGAAAATAGAGAAAAGTGAAAAAATGAACACCCATAAACCACAATGAGACAAGATATGCTTTAGGAAACCGTTATGGAAGAAAACCTAGTTGGCAAGTGAGGCTACTTTTCTCTCTTTATTTAAATGGAAATGGACGCAAGTACAAAGAAGTGAAACTTCTGGGCTACATGATACTACAAAACAAAAACATTATTTTTTCTTTCTCTATATCCACTCGTAGCTATTATGTTCATATATGGAACAAAATGCACTTGAATAGAATTGAAACCCTTTTCCTCCTAGTCGCCTCATTATAACATAATTTGATAGCCTACTAATGGTTAAGTTTGACTTCTTCAACTATTAACCAAAGTTACAATATGGAATCTTCTAGAGTATTATTCATCATGTTCATTTGGCTAGCCCCTTTTCCATGACTAATGGGGATGAAGTGGCATTCTCCTGAATCATGGTGGTAAAAACAGAAAGGAAAAATTTTAGGTAGCATAACTTTTGTATATGGACTCTATTTTAGTTCTTTCTTGTTCCACTAGAAACATATCTAAGTGTATAATATTAATAAGGGGTTTGGCAAAAGTGAGAGTTTTTGGACCTTAAGAAAGTTTAGGAAATTCCTCAAACTACCTTTGGAAATTTTAAAACCCCAATTCACCAAAATGGGACCCTTTGGTAAATGTGATCTTGGGAGTTAATTCCTCCAAATTTTCCACACTAAAATCTTGAAGATAAATGAAAAATAATATAATGATCCAATATAGACAATACATCACCATTTTGGGAGGCTTTTGGTCCCCATAATCTTTTATTGAATGAGGTGGGAAAATGTTTCCTCTACCTTCTCCCTAGAGTACTATTTAGGCTTGCTAGAAAGATATCCTTTCAACCCAGTCTACCAAATACCATATTTCCCTTGCATTGTAGTTATAAACCTCATCTGCAAAATTGTATCCTCTATCAAATCTACCTAAGCATCTAGTGCTAAATTCTTTATAGAAGGTAGGACATGTTCCTATTCCCCATCCAACATGGAACACTCATATACATTCATATTTTATATATGAAACCCGGCCATATCAAATTACAATACATATATAACAAAGGGTGGCCAAGAATCCATCCTTAGAGTGCCATAAGCATTCCAAATGAACAAAAATTGTTGTTTGAATAGACTATGTAAGACTGTAAAACTTTAAACTCATCATTATTGGATATGTGCTATATGCTTTCCATGATTAGTAGTAAGTGTTACTACATTGCGTCGGGTGCAGTGGGGGGTCATAGGGGGATAATAGCTCCCCTGCTCAGCATCTGGGGTAGTGCCCCGTGATTTTTTTTTTTATGCAGACCCAATAATAGTTGGGCAAACCCAAGGATGGGGCATGGACCCAAAGATGGTGGGTGACCCTATCCATGGTTTTGTGCATATATTTTGCACATGGTTTTGGGCATGATGGATTTTTCCCATGGTATTTTTTAGATCTAGTCGTGGGAACTACAATTATGTTCTAACCCAGGGTTAATGGATCGGGGATTATGAATGCTTCAACATGTATATAATCTATTGTAACAATGAAAAGAATATAATGAAAAAGAAATCTGGTTTTCCTGGTTTGGGTTCCAAGAAAAAATCTCTATGTATATTTTATGTTCTTAACATTGTATATTTTCTATTTTAAGAATCTATTTGTAAGTAATTTTTGTATGGGGTTAAGACATACGGTCATAACCATTAATTTGAAGAGGAAAGGATTAAAGGTTATCATCGTTGATGCATTAGGTCAAAAGGAATTGATGTGGAGTTATTTTAGGTCAACACGCATATACATAGAACATTCTGGAAGGATTCTCGTAAATGGCACATGTAATTATAAAATATATCGAATGCCAAAGTATTACATTACATATCAAGTGAAAAAGTATAATATTACAACTCATAAATAATACCACATTCATATCTCCGACTCGGGTCCTAAGACTTCATGTAGTTTCATTAATATGTGTTCAAACAAAGCAATAAGTGTATGGGTTTCGATCGTAGGTGACAGGAAACATGTAAGAACCCTTGTCAAAATTCCAAGTAATAAAAGTTAATAAAGGAAAAGTAAGACCACGGTTAAGGGACACTTATTCCAAGCTGAACATGGGACAAAGATATCCTAGCGGGCATCACTCGATGTGTTTATGCCTAAAGGAAATTGGCAAAGGCAATGGATAAGGCATTAAAAAGGAAAAAATGTATTTTTTGCACACTCATTTATGAAAATAAAGGAAATTAGGAGAAAAGGGAAGTGAGAGGTCAAAGATTGCACGTGAAGAGGAAAATGAAGGAAAATAATGGAAATTGAAGAAAATAAAGGCCTCATTGATAAAAAGGCTTTTGAGGATCAGTTGGTAGGCTTGGTCAGTGTAACATTTCCTAGGTGGTTTTGACATGCATGGCTTTGCACGTTGGTGTACGATTCTCTTATTGTTGGTGGCAAGATTTTTCCAGGTTATGAAAGTGGGTTTCAGCCTATCCTTGCCTTTTTCTAGATGCCATGGTGCGTTGCAATGTTGATCTCGGTTTTCAGCTTTGGAATTGTGGGATGAATTTCAGAATTTAGGGCAGAGGTGGTCTCAAGGTTGATTCCCCAAGGCCTAGGAATCCCTTGACTGGTTTTGGTGGGATACACATTAAATCTAAGTGAGGTGTCTCGGTTTAGGGCCTAATGATTCAAGATTAGATTGTGGTAAAGCATGAGAGACAAGGAGACATAAAATTCCTTAAAGATAGTGATGGATTCTTGATGGCATTCCAATTTTGGTTTGCTTTTTTAATCGGAGCAACGATATTGGTGTGATCAGAAATTCGTGATGGTGGAGGTGGTTTAACCTCTGGATTCCCTGGGTTGTTTTTGGATTAATTTTTCCATTAAATCCTATATTCATGCTTGGAATATGGCATGGGGGTGACTGGTTGAAAGAAAGATTTGGTTCAGCCATGTCTACGGCCGGGTGTTACATGGAAGTCCCAAACATGGTTGGATTTTCCTATGTTTAATAAAAGCTACGTTCGGTTTCTTTTGTACTTATTTATATGTGGATTTAATGGTTTTTATTTCAATATTATTTTCATGGTTTTATGCTAGTTATAAGCATGGTTAAGTGACGGGTCCATGTCATGGTAGTTTCATGTATTTACTTGTAATTGTTAAAATCATGGATGAAAGACGTAACTGATGTCATAACAGTTCAAAGGAGAAGGTAGTGAATTTCTTTTCATGTCTCATAAGAGTTTTAGTCATTCATGCTCTGCCTTGTATCTTAGACCTGCAGATTGCATTGATGCCAAGTGTTTGACAAAATGTCTGTCCTGGTTGGGGATGGTGAGGCCTAGTCCTGGAGTTATTTTTTGGTTTATTAGTCTTGTCATCATGTGTTTAATCGATTCTAGAAGTTACAAAAAGTTCTGGGTAGTGGCCAAAATTAAAGGCTTGAAAAGTGCCTTAAATCTTGTTGACTCTAGCACAAGTCTACTAGAAATAGTCCCTGGACGCATGCATGTAGGCTTGTGGGAGAATCCATAGCCTTTTGGATGCTGACCTGCCCATAACATGGGTCCATCCAGAGGTGAAGTAGTATAAAAACTCAATGGGACCCAGGAGCATGATACCTGAGTGGTTGGGATGGCTCTTGGGAGTGGTGTTGCTGATGTGAAAGGCATGTTTGATGTGTTTCCATTGATTCCACTTCCTTAAGGACACCTAGGAGGTTCAATCATATCATAGTAACTTCTCGTCACATGCTCACCCTGATTGGTTGGTTACTTGGGTAGATGTGGGAGGAGAGCATTACATAGTGCTATCAGAGTGGGTTGCACTCACTTTGGGTCATATCTAATACCACATAGTAGTATCAGAGCATGGTTCACCCCTCAGACTTGATGGGCTATGTGTTCATCATGCATTCATGTCAATTTCATATGTGTAATTATGCCTGTAGTCCATGTGTGTGTTGCATTTACATGGTGTTGATCATGGTTGTAGTGATATCGCCATGTGAAGGTTGATGGCGTTATTGTGGGATATGTCGTTGTGAGTGTATGGTTGTATATGTAGTTGCTATGCATGTATAGTAGGTCAACATGCATTGTGAGCTCATTGTATGCATTTTAAGTGATCTTGATGCTATTGGTATGTTATGATGCTAATGTGTTGGATGAGATAGAGCAGGAGATGCAGATCATTAGAATGAAGTTGTAGCATTGGACCTCGAGTCAAGAGCATATCGTCATACATGTTTGTATATTGGGAATGTAGGTATGTAGGTTAAGGATTATTATATGCATTATGGTTATGTGTATGCCCTTAATTTTATCGATGTTATGGTTACATACATGATATATGCTAGTTGATTAGTATAGTCATATGCACATGTGTTAGATAGTCATGAGTGGTAGTATCATGTTGTTGTATGCATTTCTCTTATTGTTGTATGTTAGATATCTTGATGATTATGTTATATGTTATTGATGAGTATGTTATAAGTTAACTTGTTGTTATATGATAGTTAGCTTGATGAGTAGGTTATATGTTGTTGATAAGCATGATATATAACTTGTTGTTGTTATATGCTAGTAACTTGATGACTATGGTTATTGCATTAAGATCTTAATGTTATATGTATCATGCTAAATTGGATTGGCCTATGCAAATGGTTAGGGTTATGACATTCAGATATGAGTCGACTTATTTGTGACATTGTGTTGTACAAATCTAGATTGATCGTTCATATGTGATTTCTATGCATAAATGAAAAATGTTTATGAGTTTATGATGTGAAAGTGTTAGCTAGTGACTATTATGGTATCATGACATTATTTATTTTTGAGTTGATATGTCATGAAGTTATATCATGCCAATTTTGATTGATTGTGTAGACAATATAGCCTCCCCTAAGATACATTAAGGTATGAGCTTGCCCATGTCATCTAATTTATGCTTGAATGTTTAATTATGTTGTTTAATTAGTGTTTGAGTGTTTGTGCCTTTATGCCACCTACTTGTTGTTTGGATGTTTGGTTATCTGCATGATATGAGTATGTGTGTGTAAGATTGCCTGAATGAATGGTCTTGTTTTAAGATGATTTTACTAACACATATGTGATGAGATAGTTTACATGTACTTGAGTGTCATAGGTGAAAATTTTAGTATTTTGCCTAATGACTATGAGTTGACTATGAATTATGATATGATTTCTAGTCTTGGTAAAGGTTGATATCAAATTGATAGATATGATTGTATTGATATTTGGAACATGTGTTTGACATGTGTAAACAATGAAAGACACATGCTTGGTATTAGCATGACAAGGTAATAGTTGATGTATTTATATAACTAATAGTTGGGTGATGTGATAGTGCATAGTAACACTCAATTACAGCAAGGAAAAGGTCAAAGAAAGGAATTGGGAAAGAATTATTTTGGCTATGTTTGGAAACCCTAATTCAAAATGAATGAGTGCTTTTCATACAGGAAGTCTTCTTAACCCTAATTTATCTCAAATTATGTGGATATGTGATATGTTCATTGACATGTATTTGATAGGTATAACAATTGGTGTCTAGTTATAGCTAGATCTATCAAGGGAATTGGAGTCCCTTGAGAGATGGCACAAATGTGTTCAATTGAAAGCAACGTGCTTGGAACAACATGGTAAGGTAACCAATGTTTTTGATGTTTATTTATGCACTGAAAGTTATGTGTTGGTGGTAGTATGATGCAAGGGATTGCTGGAAAAGAGGCTGCCATGAAGCCTTTTAGAAGGCTCAAGTTGATCTTTCCCTTGGAGGATTTGGGAACCATGGGGATGAAGTCATGGTGTTTGTTTCTAGTCTTGTAATTTTGGTCTTTTGGTGATTTTTTGTTCTTGATTTCGTTTTTGTTTGTGTCTTGTGCATGGCCATGCCACTTTGGTTGTGGTGTCGTATTGTTTTGAGTTTTCCATGGTTTTCTTCTTGTTTGTTTCTTGTATTGCCTTTTATGTTTGGGGTTTGGGGAATTGGTTGGGAAAGAGGAAAGTTAATGGAGCCCAGAGAGAGCTGAATGAAACCTAACATGTGATGTTAGGCATGGATGAAGCTCAGTGCATGTATAAGGGCTGCTAAAGGCAAGCGTATAAAAACTAGTTGGATTAGTTGGGTGCATTGGTGTAAATGCACAATGGCAAGACAATGATGCGAAAAGTAATTAGGAAAGGTAAAATAAATAGATTTGAAGCATCAGATTCCTTAGCTAGGTTGGGAATTGTTTTTCTCGATGTTGTACCTGCATTACACGGATAAAGGAAGTTCTCTTAACCTTGACCTTATGATATCTATCAATTATGTTGTGATCATGATTGTGTCGATGTATATATATGTATATATGTATGTATGTAGGTATGTCATTTTATGACGAGATTATGATTGTGTTGTTCTAATGTTATATATATGTGTGTATATATGTATCTATGTCACTACTTGACAGGGTCATCAAGAATCGTTCTTGTGGAGGAATGATTGATTATGGAGGTGAATGACATGAAGACATTATTGGTTCATGAGGAATCAAGTGGGAAGGGTTGCCTGAAAAATCTTTGAGGTCAGTATCATGTGGATATGAATTGATATTATATTATTATACTATGTCTATGTATGTTATGGATAGGCTAATGTTGAGAGATACATCAGCAAAACGAAAATAGCATGATGTGCGGCATGCTAGCATAAGTATGGATGGCAGAGCGACACTAGAAGAAAGGTTTCTTGGTAGAGACAGTGTGGTTTTGGATGTGTGGTATTACATGTTGCGTCTATGATGTTGTGCGCATGTGGTGTTGTGTATATATAGTGTGTGTACATGTTATTATGCAATGTTATGTACAAGATGGTACATATAGTGTTGTGTGAATATTGCATATGTAGTGTTGGGCGTAGATTGTTCCATGTACATGTTGGATATGAAATTTTGTGTGCATATGGTGTTGTGCACATGTTGGATACACAATGCTTTATACAGATGATGTTATGTACATGTCGTGCGTATAGTACTGTGCACATGTGGTGTCGTGTACATGTGGTGCATGTGATGTTGTGCACATATAGCGTTGTGTACACATTGTACAGGTGGTACAATGTACATGTGCTATTGGGTACATGTTGTACAGGTGGTGCCATGTACATGTGATGTTGTGTACACGTTATGCAAGTGGCGCTGTGTATAGGTGGTATTGTGTACATGTTGTACATGTGGTATTATGTACATATTGTACATGTTGTGTTGTGTACATGCGGTATTATGTATGTGCATGGTATAGTTGTGGTATCATGACATGTGTATTCATTGTGTTGTTCTATGTGTATGTATAAGTATTGTGTTGTACATCAGGTGTAGGTGTATGTATTGTGTTGTGGTGTACATCAGATATAGGTGTATGTATTCTGTTTTGTTGTACATTGGGTGTATCTGTATGTGTTGTATGTCAGGTATAGGTGCATGTATTGCATGGCGTTGTATGTCATGTGTGGTTATATGTGTGTGATGCACACTATGTGTATGTGCATGTGGTTGAAGAGAAGGAACTGGGTGTTTGTCAGGTGTGGAAACCAATCTGGAGTGCATACAGAATAAAGACAAAGGTAGAAGCTAAGGATTGATTAAAGGATAAGTATCAGTATTTTATTTCAGTTTTATTATGTGTGTGAATTACGATTTTGGTTTATGATGGTTACATGTGATTTATGATTTTGATCTATGATGGTTGTGTTTTCAGCTAACCTGATGTGATATATTTATACATGATGATTTGGTCAAATATGCTAGTTTGACTAGTTGTGACAGGAAATAAATAGGATTGCAAGTGTACCTTATTTACGAGCTACCAATGAGGTATGATTTGAAGTTATTTTAATTTATTTTAATCTAATGGAAGTTATGTGCTTGGTACATGAAGCAAGTAAATGCCTGGTTGGGTGGTTGAAATCGACTGCAAGAATTAACAGCAACAAAAAAACGAATTGGAACATGTAGTAGTATGATGGTAAATCACTTCAGGAGCAGGGCCATTGTGGGACACTAGTTCCCAATAGTGTGCATTGATTTCCATGAGCATGTTATGACTGTTATGATGGTTTCAAGAAGATATATTCCTTGGTTGTTTGACTTTACGATGTGAAACCTTGCAAAGGGATGGATCGCCCGGGATAGGGGATGCCGGGGAACTTGGAAAGTGAGTGACTACACAGAAGGGGTGATCAAATTTCCCAAGGGACTGTGTAGCAGAGAAGGGAAGGCAAGGGATTTATTTTTTTGGTCATTAGCATTGCTAGATGTAATTGAATGCACATTAGGAGTGTGCCCTGGAACAATGAGTCGGTAACTATTTGCTAAGAGGACAAGTGGCACATGATTATAGCACCAGAAATTGGATAAAGTTTGAATGTGGCAGTGAATTTTGGACGTCTTGGGAAGGGGGTGAATCCTCATATTACTTTGAGGCTGGAGGTGTAAGCCTCTGGAATCCATTGTTGTGAATGTAGGCATTGTATCCTTTTATATGTTGGTTTAAAATATGTGCATATGTGTATATGTGGTTATCATAAATACTATAATAAGCTATGTTATAAAGCTCCATTAAGCAATATGGTTGTTATCTGGTCATGTTTTCATCATGTTTTTATTTTGAGCAAGTCTTTCATTGTAAATACTACAATGAGCTAAGTTATAAAGCTCCATGGGCAGTATGTTTTATTTTCAGCAGTTTTGCTAAGGTCTTGGTATGATTTAACACCGAGGATGGTGTTCCCCAAGGGGGAGGTTTATGTAACAACTTCGATGAAAATTCCATGTAATAAAAGTTAATAAAGGCAAAATAAGACCATGGTTAAGGGACACTTCTTCCAAGTTGAATGTTGGGAAAAGATATCCTAGTGGGCATCACTGGATGTGTTTATGGCTAAAGGAAATTGGCAAAGGCAATGGTTAAGGCATTAAAAAGGAAAAGAGGCATTTTTGGCACAGTTATTTATGAAAATAAAGGAAATTTGGAGGAAATGGAAGTGAAAGGTCAGAGGTTGCATGTGAGGAGGAAAATGAAGGAAAATAAATGAAATTAAAGAAAATAGAGGCCGCATTGATAAAAGGGCTTCTGAGGATCAATTCGCAGGCTTGGTTAGTGTAAGCTTCGTTAGTTCAGTTTTGGAGCTCTCTCGTTATTCTCTCCCTCTCTCTCTTACTCTTTGACACTTATAATTTTCTTGGAGCATCTAGTTTTGGAGAAAGTAAGGAAAAAAAAGCAAAGGGAAAGGAAGGAAAGCAAGGATAAAGCAAGGAAGAGAAGGATCAAGAAACTTCAGCAGGAATATTTGTAGGTAACATATTACATGAGTGATTTCCTATCTTCTTTTGACAAGCATGAATTGCATGTTGCTGCATGGTTCTTTTGATGCTTGTGGCATGGTTTTGTTGGGTTATGACAGTGGTTTTCAACCTAACCTTACCTTTTTTCGAATGCCATGGTGTGTTGGGATGCTGATATTGGTTTTGAGATTTGGAATTGCTGGATGGATTTCAGAATGCATGGCGAAGTTGGTCTCAAGGCTCATTCCCAAAGGCTTAGGAATCCCTTGACCCGTTTTGGTGGGATACATTAGAAAGACTGAGGGAAGCGTCTCGATTTAAGGCCTAATGATCTGGGATTGGATTGTGATAAAGCTTGAGAGACAAGGAGACGAAAAATTCCTCAAGGATAGTGATGGATTCCAGATGGCATTCCAATTTCAATTTGATTTTGTGATTAGAGCACCAGCTTTGGTGTGATCACAGATTGGTGAGGGTGGAGGTGGTTTAACCTCTAGATTCCCTTAGTTGTTTTTGTATTGGTTTTTCCATGAGATCCCACATTCATGCATGGAATATGGAATGGGGGTGACTGGATGAAAGAAATATTTGGTTTAGACATGTCTACGGTCGGGTGGTACGTGGAAGTCCTAAACCTAGTTGAATTTGTCTATGTTTAATAAAATCTAAGTTCTCTTACTTTTTTACTTATTTATATGTGGATTTAATAGTTGTTATCTCAATATTATTTTCATGGTTTTATGCTGTTTATAAGCATGGTTAAGTGACTGTTTCATGTCATGGTTATTTCATATATTTACTTGTAATTATTAAAATTATGGATGCAAGACCTAACTGATGCCATAACAGTTCAAAGGGGAATGTGGTGATCCTTCTTGTCATGTCTCATAATATTTTTAGTAATTCATGCTCTATTTTGTATCGTAGATCTTTATATTACATTGATGCCAAGTGTTTAACAAAATGTCATTCCCGGTTAGGGATGGTTAGGCCAAGTCCTGGAGTTAGTTTTTAGTTTATTATTCTTGTCATCATGTGTTTAATGGATTCCAGAAGTCACAAAATGTTCTGGGAAGTGGTCGGAATTCTGGGCTTGAAAATTGCCTTAAATCTGACATAATCTTGCATAGGTCTATTGAAATATTCCCAGGAAGTAGACATGCATGCTTGTGGGAGCATCCAAAGCTCTTTGAATGCTAGCATGCCCATAGCATGTGAGCGTTGAGAGGTCATGTAGTCTAAAAATTCAGTGGTACCTATGGGCATGATACCGAAGTGGTTAGGATGGCTCGTGGGAGTGTTTTTGTTGATGTGGAAGGTATGTTTGATGTGTTTCCATCGATTCCACTTCTTAAGGACACCTAGGAGGTTGAATCATATCATAGTATCCTCTCGTCACATGTTTACCCTGGTTGGTCGGTTACTTGGGCAGATATGGGAGGAGGGCGTAACAAAACATTAACAAACTCTTTAGTCTTATAAGAGAATGTTGTAATTCTGCAAAAGGGAGAAATATGAAAATTTTGTGGGTGATGGTAAAAATTTCTATTAATGTTTTATAAACATTCAAGAGAATTAATAGAATGTAAAGAAAATCGATACAATAGGAAGAGTATGTATACATGTAGGTGAATTTGATAATATCAACAGATATATATATATATATATATATATATATATATATATATATATATATATATATATATATATATATATATAATTTTTGAAATGGGGGTTTATAAAAGGTACATTACAAGTGGTATCAAAGTTGTAGGTTACAACATTGGTCCTTTTATGGGTCTTAAAACCAAAACAATTATATATGTCATGAACATATTGCTCAAAGGACTATTAGGAGTTTGAACTATGGGTGTAGAATTTAATGGACATAATTCCATAGGATCACCAAGGGGTGGTGAGGAACCTGATATTGAATTAGGAATGATGGGTGGTGGAACCAATAATGCAGAAAAACAAGAATCTGGATTACTGTAAGTAATGCGCAGATTTAAGACTAACTTGGATGATATGTTGACTTGTGGGGGCCTGACCCTAGTTCAACATTATTTAGCCAAACAAATACCTACACTACTGGCCCTTTCGGCGTCAGCCCGTGGACCGCAGACTGAAGTCTCACCCAAAGTAGTATGGGGGGATGCTAGAACCAAGTTTTTGCACCCTTGAGATGGATGTGATGTCATTTTATCCCAGCTATACCTACTTGCGTGAAGGTTTCTTAACCCTCTGCTTGTCCTTTAGCACCTTCGTGAAACGGTACAATCGGCTTTCGCGTAGCCCTAACCTGGGGCTAATATGCTTCCACGCTGTTAGGGCAACAAACTATGATATTTCACAAACTACGCTAAGTATCTTACGTGATTTATTAACAGATATTAGTTAGCTTTGTGTAAATGGATGTTATTACTTGCGTTCACTTAACCAATATATTTACATACATTCATGCATCATATAAGCATTATAAGTGAAATTTACACCCAATATAACAGATGCATAAATAAGAAATAAAGATGCGGAAATTGTAGAATACTTCTCTTTATTGATAATTATGAACTATTACAGACTCAACCCACCCTGCGCACTCAACTGCAGGGATTCGCGCCAGGGGTTCGCACACTCAGCTGCAGACTTCTAAGCCTTTGCGCACTTAGATGGAGTTTACTTCATGGACCTTAGCATGGCTTACTTGTATGGCGATGGATTCTTTATCGAGTAGAGGATGTGATAGGATGTTTTGAGAAACAACTGATGATGGCATGTGGATGGACATTCTCATGGTTTCGGCGTGACAGTTGGATTAGCTACCCAACTAGTTCAAACATGGGGGCTAGCGGTGTGTAGAGATGTGTTAGCATTATGTTGGAGTATCATGGTAGCAGTTCACACGAGGATGATACATGATGAGGTCAACACGAGATGTTGCAGGAAGCATGTAGCTTGAGATGGAGGGGCTAGCCTTCCACAATGGGGAGCATCATGTCGAGATTGTGACATGATGGTTGATGATCATGGATTGAGATGATTTCCGATATATGACATACCGATGGGGTGTATACCTTGGTATGGTGATCTTGATGACAGGTGGTTACCGAGATGAGATATTGTCGAGGACGACAATGACTTCAAGTGGGGGAGGATGTATGGACCTACAGTCTGTGCGACGGGCAAGGTGACACAACCATGCGAAGGACGTGTGAAATGTGAAAAGAAATGAACCTTGGACGAGTTTATAAGGTGTTGGGTGAGTTGAGGGGGTAGTCCCATCAGCTACAAAACCTCTACCTACACTACGACCCAAAACTTAGAATTCTACTTCAGAGCTATCTCTCATACATGTTTGATCATTGATTCCATTCTCCTTATGCCTTTAACTACTTAGAGCTTAGCTCTATTTATACAATCCATGGTCCACAGACCATGGGTAGATCTTCTACAGCCGACATTACATTTTCAAAATAAGGGCGGACAACCCTATGACTCTTTAACAACTACGCACTCCACAACCACAAAATGCGGAGTCTTTACACTTGGATTACAAAATTCGACCAAAATATGGGCTTTAAGCCCCAAAACATCCCTTAGGGGATCCCACGCCCAATAGGCCCCCAACACAAACATCATGACTTACCCTCTAGTCACTCTACAAGTGTGGAGATCTTAGCACGAAGACCTCCCAGCTCTGTTTGGATCACCGCAACTTCGACAGTGCAATGAGTGACTGCCTGTTGGACTTCTTCCACGTGTTGTTCAGTGACTGCTATTGAACTGTTGCTCTAAATATTTTGTTGAGCTGCCTACAGTTTTGCGAGCTTTCCTTTAATGGAGGTTGTGATTGTGTAAGCCTCGTCTATCCATGGCTGTAGGCGTACTTTTAGGACCACTTCTTTGTGCCGAGCGACATCCACCTATTCCTGGAGTGCCTTTGCTTCCTGCATTCGTGCAAGCCTTTGCGTAAGGGAAACCATCTGCATGGTCCCTTTTACCTTGTCATACCTCTATTATGGCTCGTGTGCCTCTGTCTCTAGGCGCTCTACGTTTGGGTCCTCATGTAGGGTGGTTAGGACCCTGAATGATTGTTTGAAAAGATGCATGCAGTCTGCCACTGCACTGTCAACCGTCACTATTGTTGTTTTAACGGTGGTGGTACGATGTTCCCTAATCTCTAGCAAAGTTGAAGGTTGAGCCTTCAACTACAGCTTTGTGATGTACAGGTTCAGCTCAAGCTAAACCCTAGCCATCTCTGATCGAGTGTTGTGCACCCCTATGGCCAATTTGTGGACTTGCGCCGCCACCAGTTCTTCTGCCTGAATGTCCAACTCTGGGACCATCTGACAGGCTTCCTCTAATATGTACATAATCTGCTTATTCTGCTCTACTGCCTCAACACATTACAGGCCCAACTACTCAACGTTGATGCATTGCTTGTTCATCACCTATAGAGTGTGACTCTCTCGGGCCCTCAGTTCCACAGTGACTCCATATCGTAAGAGGTACAGCATCTCCTAACAGAGCACAACCATTTTCAATCCTACCCCTTTCAAACTGCTAACCATAGGCGTGTTGGCATAATTTTCTGTAGTGAGCGCCCCATCAGGTAGCAGTACCGCGTTGGTCACCCTTGTGCGCAACATCTCCTCGGCAGCTGAAGTTTCGATCACGAGGCTAGTGGACATTGTGCCAGCCTATGGAGTGCGTACCTCCAACTCCTGCAGCTCTAATCAAAGAACCCCCAATACCAACTGTTGTTGTTCCTCGAACTATTGGAGGGCCTCTGCGGTGACATCCCTCACCATTTCTCTGATATCATGTAAATCCCCCTCAGTGAGGGTGATTCGGTCGAAGGACATCTTTGATGCCTTTGTTTTCTTTCATGGCTCTGTCTACTCTTGTGGTCGCTAATGCTTGAGATTGGTGGACTTCTTCTACGGGTCCATGCCACCTGTCTTTGTTTCTGCCTCAGTGCCACGCGAAGGTGACTTCTTTCCTTCGCTCTCTTCTCCTTCTACTTTATGATGTTCCACCAATTTTGTGGCATCGTACGCTGTGTGGGCCTTACCCTCTACTTCCTCCTTTCAGTGCTTCTCTGTCATCTATTCCATTTGAGGCTTTGTCTCTTCCTTCTTGTGCTACATGGCAGACTTGTTTGTTTCCACTACGAAGCGAGCTAGAGCATGCCACTCCAGTGGCCAAGACTCAATAACTACAAAAATGACATCATCAATCACCAGGTACGGTAGGTTATGCCATGTCTTTGAAGGGTCCTTTCGCGCCTTGATAAAAACATGGTGGAAATTCGCTTTGAACTTTTCAAAGCTTTGTAAAATGGCATATATTGTGGGTGAAAACCGCAGCTTGCGATTAATGCCCATCAGGATATTCATATCCACTTATACCCAAAAAATCTTGCTTTATTTTATTCGTTGCACATCCTTGGTCACCCACAGCAAAGCATACTTCGTTGCTTCTGGAAGGCCTCGCGCGACTGAAGGGAATTGTCTATCTTCGAGCAGCTCCCATGCCACTAGTACTATTGGCAAGAGGAGCCATGCATAGTGAAACACTTTTCCCTACTCCGTACCTCGTGACAGTTCTCAAGGAACTCGTCGCATAGATAGTTCGCACAGTTGAACTAGACTCCTTCCACACATTGGACCACTAGTGCAACCACGGGCGTGGGCACCTCATCCGTGCGGCACTTCCGCATCACTTTCCCTGCTAGTATTTGTGTCACGACCTTGACTGTAGGGTTGTTAATGCTGGAGATGGCATATCCTCGCTTCTTCTTCTCCAACTTGAACTTCTTCTTCATTTCTTCAGCGAGGGCCAACTCACCACCTTTTCCTTCTGAAATATTGGCTCGATCCTCCTTTGAGTAAGGTAGCTGTGTAATTTGATGAACCAAATGGTATGTGATGGGAATGGGCTCCTCCAGCCACAAACACCCATCATGCACAAAGCAGAGTAGTTGCCTGATGATGAAAACAACCACTGGGGCGTGGTGCTAATGCGGCACCCAGAGAAGGTTTAGCAACCTGGCTTTCTCTACACCCTTGAGCCATTTGCGTGGCTCCAATTCAATCATTCCAGCCGTCACGTCAATCCGCTGGTGCATTAGCTGCTTAGTCGCTAAATGTGGGAATTTCTCATGATCTGCAAGGTTCAAATCCTAGAATTTTAGTAAAGGAACTCGTCCTAAGTGCAGCCCCTCAAAAACAATATCATCTGGGAGCAAAAGGGTTTGCAGGGAGCTCTTGCTCTCATCTATGTCCTTCAACACCTTGGCTTTTCCCTTGTGCGAAGGAACATATTCTAGTAGCTTGGTAATAGGGTCCACACCCTAGGTTTCAACTTCCATTTCCTTTCCTTCCTTATCCACCAGGATTTCTTCAAACTCCTCTTCATCGACCTCCACATTAATGGCCTTCCCATTTTCCTACAAGGTGAGCTTGGTCCTCTATGGGTTTCTTGGTGAGATGCACACCGATATCATAACCTGATTATCCTTCTTAGGTCTCGGTGTTCTAGGTGATTTAGGGACCTCAACTATCATTCTGGCGCTCTCTGGGGCTTCTACTACCATAATTTCTTGCGTGGCTTCCTCAGCTGGCACTACTCTTGTGTCCATGGCTTCTGCGAGGGCTGACATAGTGCTATTCTACAATTCTTGCAGTGTCTCTGGTAGTTGCTCAAAAAATCAATTCACTTTCAGAGTCTCGAATAGGTCTCGATTCATGTATACTTGAGTGCGTAACAACTAAGTTCTCAAAATGCCAAGTGTTTTCTGTTGGATAACCACTTGTGATTTATAGGGCCTTTTGAATGTGAATTTGACTGTTTCCCCCCACATTCAGTCCATTAATGCTAGATTTGCAACATATTTCAAAGAATCTAATCCATAAAGTTCACCTTAAATGCCTGTCGCCCACTCCATTTGGCCTCAAACCAACCATCAAATCATGAATAGTGACTTTAACGGTCACTTTCTGGTGAACCTATGCGCTGTCATGGAGACTGTGATACTTTGCTGCTTCGCGCAGTCCTGACATCGCGTAACTCTCCGACCGAGGCAATGTATTTTATAGTCTCGTGCCTCCTTTCAGTTGCGTGGAGTGCTAAGACTGTGCTTCTGTTAGCTAGTCAGATGGTCGAGCCACATGAGTATGGCTTCAAATGACTGCCATTCACTTTTCCTAGGAAGGGATCTCCATTTAACTTAACCTGTTGGACCGCACAACCGTCGATAATCTCCTTAATAACATACAGCCCCACCCAATGCATTCTGAGTTTCCCTGGAAATTTATCAAACTTAATGTCATACAACAACACCAAGTCATTCACCTTAAACGTGTGCATCTTAATATGTCAATCGTGTCATGCCTTTTCACGCTGCTTTTGGACCTACTGGTGAAATCCAGCCAAAAATCTCTCTTTTTCCAGCTCATCCAATTGCGCGAGACTCTCTTCTAGGGCTTCGCAATCCGTCATACATGTGAGTGCTGCTATGCGTAGACTACGCATGATGTATTCCACAGGCATCATAGCTTCAACCTCGTATACTAGCTTAAAGGGTGTCTATCTCGTTAACTTCTTGCATGTTGTCCGATAAGCCCACAATATTGCAGGTATGCGTAGGTCGCAATCACTTAGTTGAGCATTGAATACCTTGTTTAGCACGGTCTCCAGTGCTTTTTTGAATGCTTCTACTATCCTATTAGCCTATAGCTGAGAAGGTGTGCTCTTTTGGTGATACACCTGAAATTGCTCCGTTAGTGCGATGATCATCTCATCCAGGAAGTGCATACCTCGATTGCTCATTAGGATCTTGGGACAGGCAAATCACGTCAATAAATGTTCAAATAGAAACTTCGTGGAAGTTGCGCCTGTGTAATCCTTCATCGGCTGCGCTTCTACCCAACGAGTCAAATACTCTGTCGCAGTGATAATGTACCTTGCACCTATCTTCCTTTGGGGCTGGATAGGTCCTAAAAAATCTATTACCCACTTTTCGAAATGTTGCAATGTCATTTCTAGATTCAAAGGCATCTCATCCCTCTGCGATGGCCTACCTGTTCTTTGACATACATCGCACATTTTGCATTATGCTTTTGAATCCTAATGAAGGATTGACCACCACAACCCTGCGCGTAGAATTTTCTGCGTGGTTTCTCTCCCTGCATAATGTCCTCCCGTGGTGCCCCCATGAGTGTCAGCAAGGATGCTACTTCATTCAAACTCAGGTACATACCTTCGTAGTATCTCATCAGTCCCCATCTTGTATAGATGCCCAGTAATGACAGAGAAATCTACGCACGCACCACTAATTACTTCTTTTGCTAGACATGCTATCTTTCCAGCACAGTTCCAGTTGTTAGGAAGTGTATTATATCCTCAAAATGTCCATCTGTAATGCGCAAAACAAAAATATGCGCGTCAGGTAATCCTTCCTCCAAATTAGTGGGTTCCTCCCCTGTCTCAATGCATGACAGGTGGTCTGGTCCTACGTTCAATCATCCAGGCTTCACAAAAACTTCAAAATCATATTCCTAGAAAAACAAAAGCCATCTACAAATGCATCCCCCCAACACAGGCTTATTGACCATGTAATTTAGCGCGGAGTGATCCGTATACATCTTAAAGTGGCCTCCTAGCAAGTAGTTCCAATACTTTTGGAGTGCATACACCATAGCCAGTCCCTCGCGTTCAGTGGTGGAATAGTTCTTCTCTGCTTTGGATAATCTGCGACTTGTGAAAATGATAGGGTGGTCCAAGGCTTCTCTGCCATCCTATGTTAGTAATGCCCCCAACGCTATACATGACGCGTCAACATGTACATGAAATTCTTTCTTCCAGTTCGGGAAGACTGGAATCGGCGCGGTAACCATCTTTTCTTTCAATATATCCAATCTTTTCTTACAGTCATCATTCCAGTAGAATGAAACATCCTTCTTCAATCATTTTTCCATCGGTAAGGTGATCTAGGCATAACCTTTAATAAACTTTCTGTAATATCTCGTATACGCTAGAGTAGTGCACAACTGTTTCACACTTCTCAGCACTTCCAAGTTTAGAATCACCGCAATATTCATGGGGTCTACCATCAACCCTTGTCTACAAACCACATGCCCCAATAGGTTCCCAAAAGGAATGCAAAACAGACACTTCTTGAGGTTTAGTGCAATCTGGTATCTTCGGCACGTATCCAACATCAAGCACAAGCTCACTACATGGCGCTTAACTAGTCCAAATACAATCTAGTAATCAAAATATACCTCTAGGAACTTATGAATAAATTCCTTGAATTCCACAATGACCACGCGCAAAAATATAGCAGGCATGTTCTTCAACCCAAACGACATTATAGTATATTGAAAGAAACCCCACTCAGTTGCGAAGATTGTCTTTCTCCTATCCTTCAGTGAAATTTTGATTTGGTGGTACCCAGAGAACCCATCAGTGAAGGAGTATGCCTCTTGGCCACTTGCATTGTCCAACACTACATCTGTGAATGGAGTTGGGAAAGGATCATCCACACAAGCGTCATTCAGCTTCCTAAGGTCCATGAATATCCTTATCTCATCCTTTTGATTCTTCTCTTGCAACACCATTTGGATTACCCAATCAAACTCTTCCATAGGCTCAAAGATGTCTGCTGCTAGCATTTTGTTTAGCTCTAAGTGGACCTTCAACTTGTATTTTGGATTTAAGCGGTAAGGCCTCTTCTTAACTGCCTTCGCATCGGGTTTTAATGTGATCTTCATCACTCCTAGATCTTGGATTATACCTTTCAAATCTGTAAACTTGGTAGGGAATAAGTACTGGTATTCACGGAGCAATTTAGTGACCCTATCCACTATCGCTTCGTCCCAGTAGTCTCCAGTCTTCGTGAATTTGGGTTCTACCTCCATACCAATGTTCAAATGTTTAGTTATCACCGGCATGGTTATATCGGGGTTCTCTATCTGTGGTCCTTGACTTCACAGCGGCCTTCTATTTCTGGAATGTTAATCTTCCACGGATCTTCATCCTCTTATTCAACAGTTACATTATAACATTCCAGTGTGCGACTCGACTGGGTAGCCCATTCAGGGTGCGTCAGGTCTAAAGGATCCTACCGTATCCTGAAGATGGCTGCTTTCACCTCTTGTAGCTCTTCATCAATGCTGTCAAAACTATCCTCAAAACTAAAGGTCATCACGAATCCTTCGCTCAGGATATTCCATTCACCTGTCCCATGGCAGAGCTCTATTTCTATATACCAATTCATTGGGATAACATCCAAGGTATGACAAAATAGGTGAACCCACTTAGGTTGTGGCTTTTCTCCATAGGCCTGCGCCCATTTTTCTAGATGTGTGCACGATTCATTCTGTCCATCGTACTTGTCTGTCATTCGCAGCCTAGGCTTCCCAAATCATGTTGTCATCATTCTCCTACATTCACACCAATCATCAAAACTTCCATTGTGCGTACCCCACCATCTTGAGGGCATAGCGCGCAGTACCCAATCCAAGGCCTGGAAGCGTTTTTTTTCTAGCACCTCCCTTTTAAATGCATCCAAAAAGATATCTACCTCATTCAGTCCATCATAAGTAGGCAGATTCCTTACCTCTGATGACACACAGCGCAACGACTGGGTCATCATGTTGCAATTTAGCGTAGTTACTTCGTGTAACTGATTCTGCCAGCGTTGTATTTCTTTGTCGGATTTTGAAGTGTAGGAACTCTCACGCTCCCATGTAATCTACCCATCCATGGTGGGATTCACCTAGTCTTGGTCTTGTGCTGTTATCTTATAGATGTAGTCCAAATCATCATCACTCTCATAGTCGCGGACCAACTCCATATAGCGTGATCCTTCAGCACGGTCCAGGGGTATTATTACGCGTAGTGATTTATTCTCAAAGATCATCTTTTGCTTCTTCAAACTGATTACTCCATTCATATTAGTAGCCCATTCAATTCCCAGGAGCGTGGGGTAGGGATTCCTGTCATCAACAATCTCTATTACTTCAAAATGTTCTAGCATGCTCGCTCCCTCAATATCCACGGTTACTCCCTGCAATTGCCACATGGGTATGATTTTCTGTTGGTTCGCCATCCTCAACTGAATTGGGGACCATTGTAGTGTAGGTATCCCCATTTGCTCCGAAGCCTATTTCGGTACAACATTTGCATCTGATCCAAAATCTAGAATGACTTGATCCATTTCGTATTCTCCAATCTGCGTGATGAGTCTCATTTCATGCCCCGTCATTGCCTTATGCTTTCTGATCTTGTGGACTATGCGCAATTCACCTAGCGCGGTCCCATCACATATATTGATAAGTTCATGTAACCCTTTCACAGCCTTACGATTGCGCAGTAACTTCATACAAGTTTCCAGGAAAGTTGTGAGCATAGAGGAGTCCATCTCCAGCTCTGGTTTAGTTTTGTTTCTTGAAGTGGAGGCCTTAGCGAAGCTCTTTTTAGCTTCCATGAATGCTTCACGAGCGCGCTTCAAATTGAACTCAACCTCTTTCATCGGGGCTTTGCGAACCCATGTACTCTCTTCCAGTTGTTTCCCCTTTTCATCTCCTGTCGCAATTCCACTTCACAACACTATATTTACATTCGGATCTTCCTCACACGGATCAAACCTCATCATCTACAGGTTTTGAGTCAGGAGAGATGGTATAACTCCTTTGTCACGTATCCTAGCTATCAACGTAGGATAATCTTCTATCTCATGATCAAACAGCGTGCAATACTTGCATGACGAGCACATTGGATTAGTGCAATCGCGGGCATAGTGTCCTAACCCTCCGAAATTGTAGTAAATCAACTATCCGCGACCTCTACCAGGTCCTCCTTTGCCTCGGCCTCATCTATGCCCCTGAAATCTTGTCCGTGCCATCCCTGCATTTTGCTTAAGGGGCTGCATTTTGACCTGAACCCTGTAGGAAGGAGCTCTATCCATCATCAATTCATAGCTCCTGCAAGTACACTCATCATGTCCTAATGACCTGCAAAAGTTTCAGAACAAATGTCGCTGTGTTTGCGTGTACTTATGTAACAAGTGGCAGTTATCCATGGCATGTTTTCCAGCTATTTGACAGACAACGCACCACAAAGCAAGTGCCGTGCAATTTCCTGCTTGAGATTCCGGACCTAAAGGCATCAGTCCTCCCCCAGGAAGGTAATTTGTAAAGATCAGGCAGTTTTCTTTGTCATGACCCTGACTCTTGCATTTCATGCACCATACCTCTTCGCATACTTTTGGCTGAACCATCCTATCCTGCTTCAAGCTTTGCATCTCAAGGCACAGATTTTTTCGCTACGCGTGGATCTACTGAACTCCTAGATTATGATCTTGCATCAAGGTCTCATGTATTCTCATGGAAATATCCAAGGTCTCTACTTCAGTTGTTATATTCTGTTGCAAGAATGCACTCCTTAAGTGTGGTAGTAGCAAAGCCACAAACCACTCGCGATGCTGTCCATCTCTCAAATTCATGTTGGCTTCGCGGATCATACATTTCAACCTCTGATCTAGTTCCCATGGTGTCCTGCCTGGTAGCATCATGATCTCTTTGAATCCCACAATCGACTGTGCTTCAGATTTAGGCCTGCTAAATTCCCTATTCAGTGCTGCTTGCTACTCTAGCATTTAGGTTATTGCTAGAGTACTTAATATACCAGGTTAGTGCACGATCTTGCAAAGATCCAACCAATGTTTCCTTCTTTATGTTATCATCTATAACACCTTTAGCTTCCCATACAGCCCTCACAATGAACCAGAATTGGTTTGGGTCCTCATTTCCCAAGCCTTTGAACAAAGGAAACTTCACTGTGTTTTCCATACTGAATCACGGTGGTGGCGGAGGTGGTACAGGTGAAGTTGGAGGTGATGGCAGTGAAGACGAAGGTGGTGTGGGCAGACGTGGTATTCATGGAAATCCTTGTATTATCAACTAAATATCACTTCATGGAGAGACCTTTTTTATCCCTTCTTCGTCCCTTCGCGGTGGTGAAATCGAGGGGCTATGCTCCGAACCCTTATTTCCTTTGTTGTTGTAACTTTTTCCGCTTCGCATAGTCCCAAACATCAAGGTAGCTTCATAACCCATTTTTCACACAACAACTTTTTAATCCAAGTATTCAAAGATTTTATGTACTTACCTCGTGGTCATTTAAAAAAGCATTGCTTTGTCGCGTTATAGCTGACTGAGGTGTTGACCACGAACTCAGTAACAAATCCTCCTATAATGCGATCGAGTAAATGATCGACGACGCACGCGATCTTATCCTCTGATTCTTCCTTCCTTCGCACTATCTCTAGGGTCCACACAATAGGACCATCAAGTTTCCACCTTACATGGCTATTTGCTAGCTTCACGATCCACTCGTATAGCTCAGTAGGGAAAGAGGCAAAAAATATTTCGTGGATCTCTGTATACAGGTATTGGTCCAACCACTGTTCTTTTGACAGTCGCGGGTTACTATTCTATTGCACCGCGAACTCGTCAATCCTTCTATCCAACCAACCTTCGATTTCTTTCTTAGTTGGATTCCAGTGATACGACATCACGCATTTCTCATGCAGACTCCGGTCCTGACAACTGAACCATTTGTTGGCTTGTGGGGGCCTGACCGAGGTTCAGCGTTAGTTAGCTAAACAAATCCGTACACTATTAGCCCTTTTGGCATCAGTCCACAGAGCGTGGACTGAAGTTTCACCCGAAATAGTATGGGGGGATGTTGGAACCAAGTTTTCGCACCCTTTAGATGGATGTGATGTTGGTTTATCCCAGCTATACATGCCTACATGCAGGTTGCTTAACCCTCTACTCTTCCTTCAACACCTTCACTTAACAGTACAATCATCTTTCCTGCAGCCGTAACCTAGGGATAATATGCTTCCACGCCACTAGGGCAGCAAATTGTGATATTTCCCAAACTACGCTAAGTATCTTACTTGATTTATTAACAGATCTTAGTTAGTTTCACGTAAATGGATGTTCTTACTTGCGTTCACTTAACCAATACATTTACATACATTCACACATCATATAAGCACTATAAGTGAAATTTATACCCAATATAATGAATGCATAAATAGGAAATAAAGATGCAAAAATTGTAGAATACTTCTCTTTATTGATAATTCTAAACTTTTACAGACTCAACCCGCCCTGTGCACTCAGTTGCAGGGGTCCGCACACTCGGCTGCGGACTTCTAGGCCTCTGCGCACTCAGCTGTAAATCCTCTACCTACGCTACGAACCAAAACTTAGACTTCTACTTCAGAGCTATCTCTCATACATGTTCGATAATTGATTCCATTCTCCTTATGCCTTTAACTACTTATAACTTAGTTCTATTTATACAATCCATGGTTTGCGGACCATGGGTAGATCTTCTACAGCTGACATTACATTTTCAAAATAAGGGCAGACAACCCTATGATTCTTTAACAACTACGCGCTCCGTGACCACAAAATGCAGAGTCTTTACACTTGGATTACAAAATTGGACTAAAATATGGGCTTTAAGCCCCAAAACTGACCTTGGGGGATCTCGCGCCTAACATGATATTAAATAAAATTAAGAAAGGTTGTCCAAATCCCAAGAAGAATATGACGAAATTATTGGCTACTTGTTGGGGAAACTAGAAGAAGACAAAGTCATTAAAAGGGAGAAAAAGAATCATAAAAAGAGGGCTAGAAGCGAAATAAAATAAAATATTGAGTATATAACTTCTAGTGGAGATGAGTCTCATGAATTTGAAGGGAAAGAGGAACAAAGACATGAAAGTAGCACCTCGTCATCTAGAAAGAAGAAGACCACATCTCAACTGCAAGGAGAACTTAATAACATTAGGCCTCCTAATTTGGATGGTGAATATGAGGAAGGAGAAAAGACATGGATCCTCAATATGTTTAAATATTTTGAAGTGTACAATTACCCAAGTAATTTGAAGGCAAGATTGGAAAATTACTAGCTGAATCGTAAAGAAATATTATGGTAGGAAGATAACAAAGCTCTTAAGAGAATTAGAAGTAAAAATTTAACCAAGAAATTGTTTAGGAAAGAGTCCAAAAATAAATATCTATCTCAGAGGTATTTTGATGAAAAAGCGAGAGAATTTAATGAGATAAAACTAGTACAATATACTACGGATGAGTTTGTCAATGAATTTATGAGCCTACTGAGGTATGTGTTGTATTTAAAAGAAGAAAAAACTAAAATACAAAGATTTTTCGATTGCCTACCTTTCTTATACAGAGAAAAAATTAAGTTCGATAACAAAAAGGCTATGGACAAAACCATAAGAAAGGAAAAATTGTGTTTTTCTCAAAATAAAAAAATGAAGGTGTTAACTCAAAAAGTTGGATGACTAAAAATCATGAAAAGCTCAGCACCAAGAAGAAACGATTTAAGAAACCAACTTTCTGAAAACTTCCAAGAGTAATCGAGGAGGAAACTATAGCACAAGTGTGAATCTGCTAAGGAGTTTTGGATAGAAAATTGGGCAGGGAGCTGGAATGGGGAATAAAAATGTTACAGAAGTAAACATACCTCCAACTAAATTTTGGGGAGTGTTTATAAAATATAGTAAACAAAATGGGGATAGTGAATAGTATGCAAGAAGCTTCAACCGTGAATGATAATGCTTGTAGCATTCCAAGGATTAATGCACCATTAGATGGAAGACAAGCTCACCAACAATAAAAAATGGTGGAAGTCCAAGGTACAACTTTTGGATGTAAAGTTTTAGTAGTAATAGATCTTGGATCTAATTTAAGTTACATTTCCCCTACTACAATTTAAAGGTGTGAACTTAGAAAGGAAAAACAAAGAAAATCTTTCTTATTACAACTAGCCACATGAACAAAAAGAAAAGTAACCGAAATTAACAAAAACTATTTAATAAATTTAAATTGAACGAACACACAAGTGAACTTAAATTTTTTAACTCTAGGGTCTTATGACATGTTAATTGGGATGGAATGGTTAGAGTCCCATAAAGTGAATATAAATTTCCTAGACAAATCCTTTACATGTTCTAATGATGAGGGAAAAGAATACATAGTTAGGGGAGTTCCAAGAGTTTCTTTTGTGAGGAAGTTTTCTTCTTTACAACTAAATAAATGTGCTCGCAAAGGTTGCCAAATATTTTTTGTACAGATTGAAAACTTAGCTAGAAATAAACAAAAACCATATTTAGAAGACTATCCAATTTTACAACAATTCATAGATGTTTTTTTGAAGGAGAGAGGAGGGCTGCCTCCAAGAAGAGATATAGATTTCACTATATTTGATATCATTCCTAGAGTTTTTCTAATGTCTAAAGCTCCCTATAGGATTAGTATTCTCTAGTTAATGGAATTGACTATTTAGTTACAAGATTTGTTGGATAAAACGTACATAATGCCTAACGTGTCTCTGTGGGGAGCAGCAATATTGTTGGTCGAAAAAGAGTATGGGACAATGAGTTTTTGTATTGGTTATAGAAAACTAAATAAAATGGCAATTAAAAACAAATATCCCCTACCCGAGATTAATGATTTCTTTGATGAAGTTCAAGGAGCATAAATATTTTCAAAAATCGATTTAAGGTCAAGATATCATTAAATAAGGATCAAGGATGAAGATATATGCAAGACATAATTTAGAACAAGATATGGACACTATGAATTTGTAGTGTTTCCATTTGGATTGACCAATGAACCAAAAAATTTCATATGCTTGATGAATAATGTGTTGAGCCTTTTCTTGACAAATTTGTCATAGTATTTATAGATAATATTTTAGTTTAATCTAAGAGTAAACAAGAACATGATTAACATTTTCAAATTGTTCTTCAAACATACACAGATTTGAGTTGCATGCTAGGTTTAGAAAATGTTCATTCTATCAAGAAAAAATTCAATATTTGGGGAATGTAGCATCAAAAGAAGGGATTATTATGGATCTAGAAAAGATTAAATATATTGTGGAGTGGCCAATGCCTAAAGATGTTGCTTATGTTAGGTCATTTATGAGGATTACAAGTTACTACAAAAGGTTTATAGATTTTTTTTCTAAGCCATCTTATCGTATTACTTATTTATAGAAGAAGGGGGTAAAATTTGAACGGAATCAAAAGTGTCAAGACAATTTTGAGAAGCTGAAGTAGCTATTAACTACAACTCCTATCCTAAAACTAGTTGATCCAAATAAAGAGTTAGTTGTGTGCATTGATGGTTGCAAAGAGGTTTTGGGAGGTGTTTTGATGCAAGATTGTCATGTAATTATGAGTCTAAAATATCAAGTTTCATGAAAAGAACTTAGATGGTACACATGATTTAGAATTGGAAATCATAATACATGCCTTAAAAATGTTGAGACATTACTTGATTGAAAGAAAGTTTCAACTGAGGACTGATAATGTTAGTCTTAAATATATTTTTTATTAAGCTAATCTAAATGTTAGACAAGCTAGATGGTTAGGATTTATTAGTGAGTATGATTTTGAGATCACACATATTATAGGGAAGGAAAAAGAAATTGTTGATGCCTTAAGAAAAAAATACATCAGATTTGTACACTTTCAACAACTAATTGGAAAATCGAATTGATTAAAATGATAAAAACAACACTAAAATTTGATGAAGAGTATCTACATATCAAAAGCCAGTTGTAGAACACTAAAGAATTGAGTGAAAATGTGACCTGTGTTTCAATAATATTGCAGATCTATTGTTATTTAAAGGTTGAATTTACATACCAAATGACCCAAAACTAAATCTTTTTGTGTTAGATGAATTACATAAGAGCCCCGAGTTGGATACCCTAGGTATCAACGGATGATAATTGTGTTATGGAAAGATTATTATTAGCCAAACATGAAGTCCAAAGCAGCATAATACATCACTATATGTTTGGAATGGCAACAAATAAAGGAAGCCACCAACATCTAGGAGGTTCACTGCAACCATTGCCCATTCCATAATGGAAATGGAAACCATATCCATGGATTTCATTATTGGCTTGCCAAGAACCAGGAAACAATGTGTTTAATTAATGGTAGTCATAGATAAGCTTAGTAAGGTTGCACACTTTATTCCTATTAAGTCTACTTTCAAAGTTATCAACATAGCAAAAATATTTACGAAAGAAATATTCACGCTTGATGGTATGCCCAAAATCATAATTTCAGACTATGATGCCAAATTTACTTCAAAAGTTTGGAAGGGGCTATTTGAAGGAATGAGAACAAAGATAAATTTTAGTACAACTTATCACCCTCAAACTGATGGGAAAATAGATAGGACTGAATATATCTTAGAGGACATGTTAAGAATGTATGTTATGGACAAACCAACCAAGTGGGAAGATTACCTTCACCTAGTTGATTTTGCTTATAGCAATGTGTACCAAACTTCTTTAAAGATGAGTCCCTTTGAAGTAATTTATGGCAGAAAATGCAAAGTACCTTTGAATTGGGACCATCCTAAATACCAGTTAGTGTTGGGGCCATATATGTTAAACCAAATGGAAGAAGTGGTTAAAAATGTTAGAAAAAATCTGAAGACAACACAATACCATCAAAAGAGCAATGCAAATTTGAAAAAACTACCAAAATAATTCAGTGTGGGACAACATGTGCAGTTGAAAGTGAAGCCCAAGAAAAGAACACTTAGACTTGGAATTTGTGCTAAGTCATCACCTAGATATTGTGGACCTTTTGAAGTTTTAGCGAGAATTGGACATGTTTCTTATCACCTTGCCCTTCCAAAAAATAAAAATGTTCACAATATTTTTCGTGTGTCTTTACTAAAGAAGTATGTACATGATCCAACTCACATCATTGATTGGAATTTTGTACATGTTGAACCATAGGGGGATTTCCTATTAAAACCACCGGGTATTTTAGCGTATAGGGTAGTCACACTTTGGAGTAAAGATATCACACAACTGAAAGTTCAATGGATGCATTTCAGAATGGAAGAAGCAACATGGTATTTAGAGGATGCTTTTGAAGAAGAATATCCATGTTTGTTTCGATAAACTAGAATGTATTCCATAAAGGAACTAAGTCAAATTGAAGTGGGGGAGAATGTGATATCCCCTAGCTTGATATTCTATGTAACTAAATGTGCATATGTGTGTTTCTTATTAAGTATGTTGCTCTAAAATACAATTGAAGATTTCAATCATAAGTAATTTATTACTGAGAATAATTAGTTGTAAATTTGTAATTATGATGCTTTAATTTTGTAATTAAAAAAAGTCTAGAAAATTAATTTTTGAGTACATTGAATGGCTAAAAGAGATGTAGCTACAAATGATTGTGGAATATTTATCACCTATAAACAAGTCGTAGTTATCTAATCTAGGTGATTATATTTAATTGAAGAATTTTGTTATTGACTAATTAATTGTTCCCTATAATACATGGAGTTGTCTTCAGGAGTGGGAAAAAAAGCTCATTAATGAGATGATAATTTACCTATTGGTGAGGTGGAGGTAGTTATTAACCACCAAAAGAGTTGTATATGGGAAATGGATAAAAGTATTTTATCTACTTGCTTTTGTATCATTCTAAAAGGAAGAAGAGATTGAAGAAAAGCAACTAAGAAAATTGCAGGCCTATTATGCTAGGGGGATACTAGCTATTTTGCACTGTTTTTGGAGGAGCTTAGTACTTAAAGATTAATTTTCCACATAAATATTTCAAGTGGGTATCTCTACATATAACTTTCATTTTTGATAAAATAAATGATTTGATTCTATTTTGTTTTTCTCAGACTTGATATAATGGAAAAGAAAAGAACAACTGGTTAGGTGTTTAACTCTAAATTTTGAAGTACATAAATAAAATGAGCTAGTTATATTTTCTTTTATAAAGCTCTGAATTTTTTATTTAAAGAGGAAGAAACATAGAAAACTAATTATGTGTTTATTTTCATATTTTAACTACGGGAAGAAAAAATATTATGTATGTTACATAATAGTTTAGGATGTCCCGGATGCGGGTGAACAGTACAGGTAGAGGTACAAAGTCGGCCGGAGGGGCATGTAGGTGGAGCACTTTGAATGACACCTAGCCTCACTTGCTGCTAGACTTCAATCTCCTGGAAAGCTCATTCATGGCCGCGTTAATGCAGCATGACAGTCTACACAGGCTCCCTCGCTCTAATCCCATGGCGCTCCTCCAATTCTGTTATGTTCCTCTTTTGCGAATGTCTCGCCTCCTCGTAGTTGTAGTGCTCTGATCTTGGGATAATCCAGGAATCCATGGCGCTCAAGCACGCAGAGTAGTTTCTCTGCTGGATCTCCTAGTTCTCCAAAGTCCCTTCAGCATTTTCTTTTATCGTTTGTCCTTGAGCTTTCTCAGATCACGCGTAAGTGGGATAATTCTCCCCCTTCGAGTCTCCCCTTGCTGCTTGTCCTACTCTTTTTTCTCTGAGTAGCATGCCTATCCCGTGCCAAAGAATGGGCTTTCGAAGGGGCAGCTCCTGTGGTCGTCCCATTCGCCAGGCTTCTTCCTCTTCCTCGGATACCTTCTCTAGCTCTTCACGAGGTGGCACTGAAAGCCATCGTGCTACCAGGCGAAGTCGTGGTAGTGGTCGGGGGAACGAAGCTGCAATGTCGAACCCACATCATTCTCATGCACATTGAGCCCACTTTCTAATCCAGTGCACTCTCGGCAATCACTCTTTCATTGCTTCTGTTACGATTCAGGTGAGTGAAGGCATGGTTCCGGCAATTCCAAATGCGACTTCGATGTACCTCTTATAATCGGAGACAGTAGGGTGATGTCCCAAGGAGTTCTGCTTCCCAGGATAAGAAAGCTCTGCCATGTTCGAATGTTCCGAGTGAAGTTGGTCTGCCAAAAGAAGAGGGCCATCCCTCATACGATGATGACTTCTCCAGCTTCGGTTGTGGGATTGTGGAAGAAGTGCCTTCCACTGCTCAAGATGCATAATCAGGTTGTCGTTATCTTTTGCAGTCTCCGTGTCTGTGCCACTGGAAATGTTCAGTTGTTTTTGTCTATGTTTACAGTTCGGGTTAAATGTATCAACTCAGTCAAGCAGTTTCAGCACTCCGGTTAGTCTACATTTTTGACAATGTCGTACATGTTTCAATATACCAGTCATAGTCCGAGTTCTAGTCTCTTCTGCTAGTTTTTTTGGGTCAATTTTCAGATTTGTAATGTGTGTAAGCCATATTCAAGGCTAGACCTCTTGAGGCTGCTACCTCGTTGTAAAAGTATTTTGTATCAATATAGGAGTATACTTTTTCAACAAAAAAAAAAAAAAACAAAAAATTAGGATGTATGAGCTCATTTGTAATTGAGTTTATAGAAGTATACAAATATAATTGCACAGGATGAAGAAATTGTATACTAGTAAGAAGCATATCTTGAATAAACTCATTAGTCTGAAAATAATAAAAAGAAAGAAAGTAATATTTTCTTTCAGAAAATACAAATATTAGCACTTAGAGAAGTTCCTTATTCACCAAAACAAAAAACCAGAGCATTTAATTCATAATTAGTATCTTAAAGTTACTTAAATAAAAACTGAATTAAAACTCATATATTGTTCATAACGATGCAATCAAGGGTTGATAATAACCCTTAAGGGAAATATATATATATATATATATATATATATATATATATATAGATATATATACTTGTAGGAAAAAGTATCTTTTCAATAAAGAGGTCTTATTCCTTTAGATAACTTGTAGTTAGGAAGAAAACTATTTATAATTTAATAAACACTCAATAGAGCCAAGGAGAATGGCATGGGAAGCACATACTTAGGAACCAGGATCAAGATGTCTAACTTGGAAAGGAAATGAAATTTGTATGATTTGGGGATGTCCAATACTCTCGAAACATCGAAGAAAAATATCTTAACTAGGAGTGGGAAACAATACCTAAAATACAACCATGTAAGACTGACAATTTAGTAATTATAAATCTAGTTGGGAATTCAATCGTACAAAGAGAAAGAGAGACCAAGATGCATTCCTATTTTAAAAGAATTTACTTGTGAACAAATCTAAGCACTTCAGCTGTTCTCCTTTATGTGTACGAAAAATAAATAAATGAGTATGATGAATAGAAAAGAAATAAATTGTTTAAAGAACAACAGTAATGTCACCTACAAATTGTAAATGTGTTCAAATTATTGTGGGTTGGAATCTACTGTAAAATAGTAAATATAGAGTTTCAACTCAAATAGATAATTATGGATATAAAACCTATAGGAATAATTACAAATAAATAAAATCCCCTTTCCTACGATAAATAAGTTGAATGCATTTAGCATCATATGATTCCACTGTTTTACTATCAAAACAACAAGCGGCAAACTATAGCATTTAACATTTAAAATTAAGTGCAAAGGAAACTGAGGAGAAATTATCCCCACATGACAATACACGATGATGGATGAAAAGATGTAACCACTATTACGAGTTAATACTACAAGTTAATACTTAGGGTTTGAAGAAAAACCCCAATATCTAACAAAATCATAGCTGAACAATTTTTAAATTTAAAACACCACTCAAAACTCTAGAAGAGCAAAGGTGTACAATTTCCATTTCTCCCTGCAAGAACAATAAAACCCTTTCAAAGAACTACACTCTGGAATGGCTTACTATTACAAAACAGGGAGACAAAATTAGAAGAATAGTAATAAATAATGGTTAATGGCCATGTTAAAGATTTAGAATACGAGTTACCTGAGGTCGTCAGTACATGGAAGGTAGCAAGCCACATGTTAAACTAAGTTTAATCAATAGTGTAAGCCCTTTCTCCAACGTGAAACATTAATAATAACTATAGAAATCCACATTAAACCACATTATGAGACTTAAAAACAACATAACTGATAAACGATTTTCACGGAAAAAAAGACTGGTATTGAATACTATTATCAAATATAAATGGCTTTACCACTGTTGCAAATTTTGCATAAATTTGAACTCAACGAATGCCCATCATTTCGAAGAACTCAGTGGTTTTACTAAGGCCAGAAATGCCATCAATGATAGCCTTTCATATCAAAATGGAATACATAGATAACAAAAGGTGGCCAAGAATCCATCCTCAGAACATTGTAAGTGTTTCAATGAACCAATATTTTTGTCTGAAAAGACTACGTAACATTTTGAAACCCTAAACTCACCATAACCATTGATTTGGAGAGGCAAGGTTATCACCATTGATGTGTTATGTCAAAAATGACTTGATATGGAGTTATTCTATGTCGACAAACATATACATAGAACATTCCAGAAGGAGTAATCTAAATGGTGCATGCCATTATAAAATATATCAAATGCCAAAGTATTACGTTACATATCAAACTCCAAAATATTATATTACAACTCATAAATAATATCACTTTCACATCACCAACTTAGGTCATAATACTTTATATGGTTTCATTGATGTGTTCAAACAAATTAATAAGTGTATGGGTTTTGAGCATAGGCAATAAGTGTATGATTATAGTTATGGTTTGAAAGGACTATGAGAGTGATGTAAGTACCCATAACTATGTATGGAAAACCCTTTGGAATGTTTAAACCATAATATTTTCATCATAATTCGAAAATATATATATGAATAATGATATATGTGGAAACCAATGGTGAGATGTAAACCATATGCTTTACAACAAGGTAAAGAAGGCTAGAGATTAACAACAAGAAATCAAAAAATGTGGTATACATGATTTCAAATAACTGTATAATTTTTACATCCTCAAACATATTAAGGAGAAATTAAATGACTAGAGAAGAAACATTAACAAACTCTCTAGTCTTATAAGACAATGTTGTAATTCTATGGAAGGGAGAAATATGAAAATTCCTTACATAGTAATGGTAAAAGTTTCTATTAATGATTTTTAAACATTCAAGAGAATTAGAAGAATCTAAATAAAATCAATAAAATGGGAAGAGTATATATACAGGTAGGTGAATTTTACAATATCCACACACACATATATAAATTGTTAAAATGGAGGTTTATAAGAGGTACATTACATATCAATATAAATGCATGCTGCTCTATTATAAGAGTGTTGTATATATACTATATTTCCATCCCAAGCCTCTGAATGCTTCTAATTATAACCTTAAGAAACTCCACCAAAGTCCTATTGACTACTTCAATTTTCCCATCTATCTATGGATGGAATGTTGTTGACCTCCTCAAAGTTGTGTCCATCTTTTCCCATAATGTAGTCCAAAATTAAGTGAGAAATCTTGTGTCCATGTCTAAAATGGTGATTGTCGGGATTCCAAAATGAACCCACACCTATCCAATTTAAGAACAAGTTTGCTTCTTCTTGACCATAGATGATCTTTTTACAAGGAAATGGGATGCATGTCTTGTTTAATCTATGTCGATATGCTGAAAAATTCCACCTATGGAGGTCCTAATTAGAGCCCTATTTGTTTGGTATGGTGATACTCACTAGAACATAGCCATGATTTCTTGTACTAATCTAACCTAAGAAAGTGATTAAAACTAATTAAGAAAATGAAAATAAATGGCCTAACACTAATCTAATATAATTATTCTAACTATTTAATAATAAATTTACCTAATTATATCCAACTATTGGTTTTTAATGGGGGATTTCTTGATCAACAGCAGTGAAGAAGATCCCACCCAAATGCAGGCCTATAAGAGATCTACAGTTGTTTCGGGTAGTATCCTTTTTTACTGATATGTGGCTGAGTCAACGACCTGATAATTGTGTGCTCTCGTGAGAGAGATTACCAAATTATATTTTGTGTTGTTTTATTAGGTTTGTTTGCTTGTAATCTTAATCTAGCTTGTAGAAATTTAGACTATCTCAAAAGTGAGAGCAAGTCTAAGCACTAATAGCTTAGATTTAAAAATATGAATATATATAAAATATTATTATTATTCTTAAAATAACTCAATAAAACATCTACATATATTTTTTTAAAGAAAATACAAATTTATTCCAATACTCAATCACGAGAAGTAATTCAATGAATAAAAGATCATGTCAATGGAAAACAAAGATGCATATAAGAAAATTATATTACATGCATTATTCCATGCATATATAAATTCGTTAAATGACTCCTAGGTCATCAAAAAATAATGTCAACTTTTGATAGAAAATGTCAATCTTAATTAGGGTAAAATAGTTTCCAACGTATTGTTGCCTCTACAACACCCTCCAAAACTTCACTACATCCAAATTTTGGAGCCTACCAAACTATTATATTGAGTGTCTCTTTGGTTGTCAAGTTTCTCTTCAAGTCATTTGACATGTTAGGTATCATCGCATTGTTCAAAACATCTCTGGTGCACTTCATGGTTATAATACCTTTATTTGTTGTAAAATGACACTTATGGTCGCAGTCACACACACTTAGTCGTTTGTACTTGGGGAGTGTTTATAAACTAACATTTTAATGTATATTTCTCATTATTTGATCATGTCTAATTTTTTTTTATGAGTTTCTATGTTTCACACTTGATTTTTCTCTTAACTCATTGTTCTTCCCTTTCCCTAACGTTATAGAATTAGACAAAAAAATTATTTCTCAAGGTTGGCTTGTTAAGGCCAATAAAATTCATGACACACTCTTAAGCCTTTGTCGAGACCTATTACCTATTAAGAGTGCACCCTGATCCCTCCAAGAGCGCATAACACACCTCGAAGCAACATTCCATCCTTCCCTTCCCGGACTGTGCCCTTAAAACAAGCCTTCCTCCCAGTAGGGTGCATGGTGCACCAACAATGATTAAGGATCTCCCTTTAGCATTCAATGGTGTACCCCTCACCCACCCCACATCTTAGTGCATCATTATTATTCAGTTGGGCACTTCTTCCTTGTTCATGATGTGCCCTGCACCCTCCACAGAGTCCTCACGTTTCACTTAAGCGTATGGTGCAAAACAAGCCTCGATGGCCTTGATTTATCCTTCATACTTGCACCCTACACCCTCCATCAAGCCCCTTCTTCTTTGTTAAGTGCACAACACATCCCCAAGCCTCAGTCCTTCTTCCTTGGTAGTGCGACTTGTGCCTACAAGTTTCCATTGTTCTTCCTGAGTGCACTATTAAACCACGAACATAATATTTACATGAAACATGTTAGAATAAGATATTTTTTTAGACTGATCTTTTCTTGCCATAAATGATATTAGCTACAAGTATTCTATAACAACATGGAGAGGATGCATGAAGAGATATGTCAAAGAAAATAATCAAGTACAAATAACATATGAAGCAACTAGATGAAGAACATTGTAATCGTGATGATTGAAGTAATCCAAAGACTCCATGTGATCAAAGAACTTTGGATGGTAAAGGAATAATCAACATGGAAGTTTCAAGCAAGATTGAAGATACAAGTGGAAGCATTATTACCTTTCAAGAAAGGCCATGTCTTCAGTCACTATGAGTCCACCCTTCATGATGTGTAAATCATGATGTAATTATGTAATTGTTGTAAAGATAAAGAAGTGGTAGTTCAAGAGTCATGTATGGACAAAAGAGCCACATTTAATTACAAAAGTAATTTAGAAGTCCAAGGGTTGTATATAAGTCCAAAGGTCATTAGAAGTTGAAAATTCATATGAGAAACTCAAGAGTCATGCAGACATGAAAGGTCATGCCTTTAGTTATAAAACAAGCCTCATTTCTCAAGCAAGGGTATTTTCACCTTGGATTCTCCCATAAGGCATTAGAGAGATAGAGATAGTACTTTTGGGGAACATGTAGTGGCTCTAATGCTCCACTATTGGAGCTAGTGATGTCCTTTGTGCTCATGTATTGTGGAACTTTTGCTTAATAATTGAATCCATTTGGCCAACACATTTTCATGCATGGATCGTGGATGTTTTGAGACTATCCTTCTAATGTTTGTGGTTTATTTTGTCTTTCACATGTACTAAAGTAATTGAACTATTTCGGTGAATTTGGTACTCAGGTTGTTGGAAGTGTGTCGTGATGATTTTAATGATCGCAACATCTATGTGTACTATTTCGCTTGATGTCCAACAATTATTCCTTGTTTATGTGTGTGCGTCTTTACTAGATTAGTAATACTACTTTTATTTTAGAGACTCACTTTTCTCCCTTGTTGTGAAAGAACCTCGATACATTTACAACCAAAAATTTCAGAAGGCACACTCTATTTCTCATTCAAAAGAACATGCTCACTACTCTCTCATGCTAATTGCTTAAGCTAAGGAAAATATTTAAGTTAATGGTAGTTGGGCCATATTTTTGAATGGGACTCCTACACCAAACGGTGTGAGATCTGATTGAGACTTCATGTAAGGGAGATCCCCTACATGTTGGTGAGTTCGAGCACCATCAAAATTTTGCTGCTAGAAGGAGGGAAACCAATATTTTATGATTGATAACTCATCACATCCCAACCATTCATCTTCTCAAATCCTATTCCTGGGGTAGAAGGGTCTTCTTAGCTGCTTCCGAAGTTATCCTACAAAGTTACATATGATCAAATCTGGGAAATTCGACCTATTACCTGTCACTTTGCAAAAGATATCGGTTTACTTCCCTTCGCTCATAATATTCCTCATCACCCGGAGTATAAAGAAACAACTCTTACTAGTGTATTGGTTACATTAGTAGAAGATTTGGATTTTCCACTCTTGAGGAATTAGCAGAGTCTTTAGAAGACATAGTCCAGCAAGATCTGCTACCACCTATTAACAAAGAGTACAAGGAATATCTTGTTCTTTATGACGAAGAACAATTGATAACTGATTTTGAGTTTAACAAAGGATTGAATAGTGAAGGAGAAGGATAATTAGATTTAGAAAAGGAGGAGGAACAAGGAGACAAAGACATGGTTGATCATGACTTGGATTGGATGGCCCAAGGGCCACTTTCTCTTCTAGATAATCTTCATATAATGCCTAAACATTCAGAGAGTGTGATATCAAAGTTTGATCCTAACAAGAAGGCTAAGTTAGGACCATCTTGATGATTTCTACATGCATCTATGAATGTTAGAGGTATGATATGATGATGTTGCTTGTAGGCTCTTTCCTTTCACTCTAGAGGATAGAGCAGCAATATGGTATCATAGTCTGCCTATTAGTTCAATCCATGGTTGGAGGGAGTTTAAGAAATTATTTTTGGAGAAATTTTGAGATTATGAAACTCCTTCCCTGTTGCTAAACGAGCTCGGAAATATTAATATGGGGGATATGAGAAAGTCAAAGATTTTAATCAAAATTTTAACCGTATATTGAACAAGTTTCCTCTAAACATGCAACCTCATGATTCCATTACTATATACTATTATACAACTACTTTGACAACAAACATTTATGTATTTGTTAAGAGAGATGCAAAGGAGACACTGGCTTCAAAAATTGTAGAGGGAATCATTGGGGAGAAAGAGTTGCATGCCATTGGAGCTATTACTGATGATGAAAAATCTAAAGACTCCAAGGATACTGGCAAGAAGTCTCAAACCTATTCAAATAATTTTAAAGAAAAATATTTTGTTGATATTGAAAGCTTGGCTAAATATTAAATCCAGTCACAAATGAAGTCTCAGAATTAAAGGGAAATTCAAGTGAGGCCTCTACTAGTAGAAAGCCCCCTAAGTCTTTATTATTCAAAAGGAATAAAAATAACCAACCAGATAAATCTTCCTAGAACTCAAATATTGTGTTGAATTTTGAAAGAATTGGCATGGAAATTTCTGCTCCTTCCATCAGGAATGACATTCAAAGAAAAATTTCCCACAATGGAGCCACAACATTACCACTTTGGCAACCCATATTGTTGATACATTACTAGAAAATGAGCAATATGAGTAGGAAAAGGAAAAAAAATGAGCCTACCACATCTGAATAAAGTACATGAATTGGACACTCAATTAATAATTTTCATTTCATTCCCAAACTGACAAGAAAAGTGTTGAAGGATGACCTCAAAGTGAAGCCCCTCTAGAAACCAACTGGTCATTATAATTTGAGGAGTAAAGGGCCTGTTTCTGAACAATAATTGACAAGGAAAGATATGAAGAAGTAATTGCTAATAAGGATCTCACAACCTTTCAATCCTACTCAAAATGCACAAAACAAGTCTCAAAATGCTACTGTTTCGAAGAACACTTCCACTAGCAGTAAAAACAAATCTATCACTTTGGAAGTTTCAAAAGGAGCCACACCTTCAAACACTACAATATTTATTGTTCCAAATTAAATCATAAATTAAAATAACGTTGAGGACATGAAAATAGCTCATGCTAACATTTTGATCTGTGATCTTGCAAAGATAGTAGGGCAACATGAGATGCTTGTCCAAGCCTTCTACAACCTTTGTAAGGTGACAAAGCTTCTACTTCTCAAACAGTGTCTAGTAGGTCTCTTGGAACTCTCAAATATGTGGTTAATGTTGTAAATTTAGATACTAACACTCTCTACCCCCCATTTTTGTTAACTTTTGAAATCTTTAATTACAATGTCCATAATTTTTTGGTTGATTCATGTGCATTTTTTAGTGTAATGCCATTATCTGTCACTAAGAAAACTAATGATAAATGGGATAAAGATGATTAACAAATCATTCAACTAGGTAGATCACTTGTCTAGGCCATTGGTGTACTCAAGAATGTTATTATATATTTTTCATCATACCACAGGGTACACCAATGCATAAACATTGTGATTGTGGACATCCCTTAAGCCTGTGGCTTACTCTTGAGTAGAGATTGGTCTAGTAAATTACAAGGGTATTTTGCAATGGATAGGCCACACTTATGGCTTCCATAAAAGGGAAGAAACAACCATATATGAGTGGAAAGTGAGTCCTACATGAAATATATAGTGATAGCACTTGAGGGTCATAATGACCCTATTGGCGTTGTAGATGTAATCTTTGGAAATTGTTTCTTGGAAATTGATCATAGGTGTTATCAAGAACAACCATCACTTGTCCCATCAGATACACAGTTGGAGCTCCTTCCTTGTAATCCAAATACTGTTAATTAATCTTTTAACATAGATGTACATAGTAATAATAGTATACGAACTAGCTTAGTAACTGATAATATTTGGACTTTTTAATTTGATGGTTCAAAAACATAGGATATCTTTGGAGATGGTTACATTCTCATAGACCCACATAACAAGAAGTGCATCCTATCATTTCATTTGGAGTTTGAGTGCATAAACAATACTACTGAATACGAAGCACTTGTCCTTGAATTAAAGAAATCCATTGACTTGAAGGTAGATCCGCTCAAGGTAATTGGTGACTCAGAAGTGGTTACTCACTAGGTACGTAACACTATCCACTGTGTTTCACCAAGTTTAAAAAACTACCAGCAGGAGTATGGTGACTTATTACTTATTTTAAAGCTTTTAATATTCCTTTTGTTCCTAGAATTAGAAATGCTACCGTAGACACAATAGCTAATGTAGCTGCTAAAATGTTGCCTTTGAAAATGGTTTTTCTATAGAAATTATATATAAGCCATTTTTTCCTAATAATGTAGATAATTTTTGTGTTTTCAATGACCACCAACAAATACTGCATTTTATGTCTAATGTGGACGTGTTCAAAGATGTGGCCATCGAATAATATGAGCACGATAAGGCTTTGCAAAAAGCAGTTGATGCAATGGGAGGAAATACTATGCCTAAAGGTGTAGTGTCTCTGGAAAATTTATATGACCTAAAAAAACGGTCCAGAGGACCAATTAATAGCTAGAATTAGAAATCAAAGTTTTCATATGAACAAGTGAATCTGGGAACTCAAGATGACCCAAAATATGTAAACCTTGGTACATATTGTTCTCCAAAAGAAAGAAAAAAGTGGAATTACAATGATTTAAATACATATGACACTCATATTATCCAGCATATCATTCCCATTAAAGAAGGGGTGAAGCCATTTCAAAAAAATCTAAGGAAAGTTAATCCAATACTTAATCCCCTAATCTAAAAGGAATTCAGGAAGTTGTTGGATGATCGGATCGTGTTTAAGGCCAAACATTCTACTTTGGTTTCAAATTTGGTCTCTATCAAGAAGAAGTTTGGTGAAATAAGGTTATGCGTTGACTTTCAAAATCTCAATCGAGAATTATACAAAGAAAATTATCCAAATGTCATCCATGGAATAGATCCTCCAAACAATATATGGGTCTAAAATGTTCTCGCTATTAAATGGTTTCTTTGCATACAATCAGGTGCTAGTGGCATAACTAGACTGCCTCAAAACCTATTTCAGGCCCAAGTGGGGAACATTCTCCTTTAAGTGCATGCCATTTAGACTTATTAACGTTGGCACTACATTTCAAAGAATAATGGACATTGCTTTCCCATGGCCCGATTGGCCAAAGGGTGGTATTTTATCAAGATTAGGTAATTGTATTCTTTAAAATAAGATCAGACCATGTGCGTCATCTACAAAAAATATTTGAGTGGTGTTGCAAGTATGTGATCTCTCTCAATCCAAAGAAAAGAATATTTGGTGTGTTAGAAGGCGCTCACTTAGGACACATCATTGCCAAGAGAAGAATCAAATTTGATCAGGAAAAGGTAAAACATATAGCTTAAATCCCATTCCTATTAAACAAGAACGCTATGAAATATTTCTTGGGGAAGATTGATTTCCTACGTAAGTTCATCTCTAACTATGCTCATACAATTGAACCATTGCAAGAGATGATAAGGAAATATTCAATCTATAAAATGGATAAAAGGGTGAATGATGCTTTTTCTCGTATCAATCAGGATAATGTTGATGCACCTGCATTATTTATTCCTGATTATCACAAAAATTTCTTATTGTACACTTTCGCTTCAGATTCATCTATTGCAGACGTATTGAAGAAAAAGGATGTTGAAGTAAATTAATGACCTATTTATTTCATGAGTGTTGGCCTACATGGGTCAGAACTTCATCACCCTTCCATTGATAAACATTCTTATGTTGTATATAACGCAGTTAAGAATTTATGACCCTATCTCCTCAAAACTCACATGATCATAGATGTGCCTCATCTAGTGGTTAGAACACCCTTGTTCAATAGGAATTGCGTGAGAATAGGGAAAATTTGATGACCTATTTGGAAAGATACGATTTGGAGTTTAATCTAGTTCATATTATTAAGGGTCATTGCATATGTCAACTTTCAGCAAAAGATGGAGATGTCACAGAGCAAGACCTTTCAGGATGGGAGCAGGAAATAGAGATGTATAATGATGAACAAGTTCTTGAGACAAGCTCGAAAACGCCAGAGTATTTATATATACGAAAATGCTTAGAGCATATCATCTTTCCCGCACATTATCAAACAAAAAAAGAGGGAAATTCACCTTAAATCTCTATCTTATCAACTCATTCACACAGTGCTTTTTAGAAAGCATCATAATGGTGTCTTACTAACATGCCTAGAGGATAAAGACACAAAGAAGGTATTAAGAGATTTACATGATGCATCGGTAGGTTGACATTATTCAAGTGATACAACTGCATATAACATAATGAGGACTATTTATTATTTTCCAACTTTATTAAAGGACATTAATACTTATGTTGGTAAATTCCCAGCTTGTAAGAGATGTGCTAGTCAAGACCATAAATCATTTTCCCAATACTTTGCTATACAAACAAATACATTCAACACTTTCACATGATAAGATGAAGATCAGAAGTAGAAACATGGTATCCTCACAGTTTAGTGAAGTCTCTTGGGTATGATATAGTGGAAGCTTGCTTACACTTGAAGATCTAGTATCCACAGTAGAGTGTGAGAGCTTTGATGTATTCAAAGGAGGATAACATACTAAAAGCTTACCTTATGGATCTCCAAAAACTTATGGCCCGAGCAAGGTTACCAAATAGAAAATAAATGACCAATGCAATCACAGATATAAATCCTATTCTATATGCTCAAGCAATCAATCATGCATGTAGCCCCTACACTAAGGGTTCACGCTCACACCTATAGCCCTCATAGATTGGTGAAGGGTTTTGGGTTCTATGCAAAAATTATTCTCTCCAATCAAGAGATCTCACCTCCTATAGTAGATATACTACCTACACATATGCATCACCAAACAAAGACCATAAATAGCCTTCTACAGAAGACCATTAGCTCAAATAAACATTCACATGTATAATCAACCATAAACATAGATTAGCAGGAAGGAACATGTAATTTCATTAATCATGAATCAAATGGTAAAATTACACCTTCAACAAATTATATACTCTCCTGAATATTGTAGCATCGTCTCCTCTCCAAATACAACAGAGCTCTCACGCTATAGTGTGGATACTAGACCTAACCCCCTTTCATTTTGGTGAGATTATATAGGCTCATTCTATCCTTTTGGAGAATGTATCTAGACACTTAGGGGATTGAGAAGTTAGGAAACTTCTATATTAATGGAGCCCTAGCCAACTCATACACAAGTGGGTCAAGTTGATATCCTTGGGAATGGAAAATTTCTAGAAACCATTTTCACAACTATGGGCTTTTTCTCAATTATGAAATAATTATGATCTCATGGTTATAATATTTTGGGAAATAATAATGAGAAATTTCTCAGTTATGTGATTTCACCCTTTTAACATGGGATGAATCTCACATATGTAAAATAAAAGGTGAAAATGGGATGCATTATAGTCAACTATTAAGGTAAGTCGAACTTGGTTTTCTCTCACTATAATGGAGTGGAAAATAGGGATACAACACACTCCTTCCCTCTTCAGGAAGTGCCATGTGCCCTCCACCAAGTCCTCACCGTTTCCTTGAGTGGACGGTGCACAAAAAATCCTCAATGGACTTCCTTCATCCTTCAAATTTGTGCTCTATGCCCTCCATAAAGCCCCTTCTTCATTGTTGAGTGCACAATGCATCCCCAAGCTTCAAACACTCAGTCTTTCCTCCTTGCCAGTGTCCCCTGCGCCCAAAAGTTTCCCTTATTCTTCTCGAGCACACTGTTAAACCATGAACATAATATTTACATGAAACATGTTAGAATAGGAGATTTTTGAGATTGATGTTTGCTTGCCATTAATGATCTTAGCTACATGTATTATAGAACAACATGGCAAGGATGCATGAAGATATCTATCGAACAAAAAATTCAAGCACAAAGAACATATGAAGCAATCAGATGAAGAACATTAGAATCTTGATGGTCAAAGTAGTCCCAAGACTCCATGTGATCAAATACCCTTTGGAGGGTAAAGGCATCAACAACACGGAAGTTTCACACAAGATTGAAGATAAAAGTGACATAATTGTCACCTTTCATGAAAGTCCATGTCATCATTCATTATGATTCGACCCATGGTGATGTCGAAATCATGATGTAATTATGTAATTATTGTAAAGACAAAGAAGTGGAAGTACAACAATCATGTATGGAAAAAATATCCACATGAAGAAGTTCAAAAGACACATGTAATTCCAAAAGTCATTTAGAAGTCCAAGAGTTGTATAGAAGTCCAAAGGTCATTAGAAGTTGAAAAGGCATATCATAAACTCAAGAGTCATGAGGATATGCAATTTCATGTCTCTAGTTATAAAAGAAGACTCATTTCTCAAGCAAGAGACTTTTCACCTTAGCTTCTCCCACAAGGCATTAGAGAGATAAAGATAGTGCGTTTGGGGAGCATGTAGTGGCTCTAACACCACTATTGGAGCTAGTGATGTTCTTTGTACTCATGTATCTTGAAACTTTTCCTTAATACTTGAAGCCATTCGGCCAACGCATTTTCATGCATGGATTGTGGATGTTTTGAGAATATTCTTCTAATGTTTGTGGCTTATGTTGGCTTTCACATGTACTAAAGTAATTGAACTATTTCGGTGACTTTGGTGGTCAAGTTGTTGGAAATGTGTTGTGATGATTTTAATGATCATCACATCTATGTGAATTATTTCGCTTGATGTCTAACGATTCTTCCTTATTTATGTGCATGCGTATACTAGATTATTACTATTAATTTTCTTTTAGAGACTCACTTTTCTCCCTTACAGTGAAAGAACCTTGATACATTTACAATCGAACATTTCACAAGGAACATTCTCTTGCTCATTCAAAAGAACATAAGCGCTACTCTCTCACGCTAATTACTTATGATAAGGAAAATATTTTAGTTAATGGCGCTCGGGCCATATTTCCATATGGGACTCCTACACCAAATGGTGTGAGTTTTAATTGGGACCTCATATCGGGGAGATCCCCTGTATGTTGGCAAGTTCTAGCATCGTCAACAAAACCCCTTCTCCAATGAAGAGAGTTGTATAAATAAAAAAAATAAAAATATATATTTTTCTAAATTTTTAAAAATAAGAAAATATTTTGGATTAGGAAGAATATTTTCCTGCACATTAAATGCAAGTTAATTCCCTGTTGTCTCCTTTCATTGTTTATTTTCTTTGTTGATCCATTGCTAGTCTTCTTGCATCTATTATTCTATATGATTTGAATCATGTTTTGTCCTCAAGGGATCTTCCATTTTGTTCTTATCCTTGAAATATTCTAACCACTTGTTGTATAGACCTGAAATCTACAGCAGGTGTATGTAATTATTACTTTCTAGACTAATATGATTTTGACCAATTATTCTTAGAATATAACCTTTTTTTCTTCTATATTTCGATTAAAATATCAAGACCGATTTCATGCATTCGTATGGTGTTTGAAAATATTTTTTAATTACTCTATCTTGAAATTTGTAAGATTTGTTGGTTGCTAGCTTGCCTGTTATCATTCACACCTCGAATCTATATAACAAGTGGAGAATTTTTTTTAATACTTGTTACTATTTTTTAAATCAATGTTTTAGACTTTCCTGGTGAGTCCATCATCACGTAAATTGTAGTTTACAATTAAGAAGAAAGAGCATGAGTAATTTGAGAAATCTATAGTTCTTTGAGGGATATTTTTGTTTATGTCGACTTATCATGATGATTAATTTAATTTTGGTTGATAATTATTTAATTATCAACCAAAATTAAATTAACCATCATGATAAGCCGACATGAACCTAAATTCCCCTCAAATAATTATTAATTGCTCAAATTATTCATGCTCTTACTTTTCAATTGTAATTTACAATTTCACTAATGACGGACTCACTGGGAAAGTCCGAAACAATGGTTTAAAAAACAATAACAAGTTTTTCCACAAATTTAAAAATTGCAACCAACTTCTATGGATTTAATCTTTACCAATTTTTAGTACTTCCTAGATAAGTATTATTAAACTCTTCAGGGACATCTAATGCATAATCCCATATTGTGTCATACCATTCATGGGATTCCTTGATCCATTCTTTGATAATTGAAAAAGTATTCTTTCTCTTCTCTAAAGGGATGTGCATCTGTTGTAAATACTGAGAGGGGGATGAATCAGTGTTTATTTTCAATTGTTATTTTTACCAGTTAGATTCTTCACAGTTATAATATGAAAAATGAATAATAATAGTTTTGTTAAGAACAAGGGAGGACTCCAATCCTCTTTTAAAATAATTGAGTACAATAATGATTTGAGGGCACTAACCCTTCAATTTTCCAAGCACCAACTTGGACTTTAGTGAGGTTCCAACCTCTAGGGATTCAAACCTATCCTTGTTAAGGCTCCAACCTTGTTTTTAAAGGCATCAACCCTGTTTTTAGAGGCACTAACCACTAGGACACCAATCTTTAGTCTTATTTTGATATAAAATAAGTGATGTACTTACTTGTACGTCTTAAATGAGATTATTCACCGTTCAATTCTTCACATGTTCAATTAGCTCCAAAAATTGTGTTTGACTATCCAATGTAGATCTCCACCACTAGAATTCACTGTAGCTATATCTTCACTATAGGTATGGGAGTATTAATGCTGCAGCCATAATTCAACTCTAAATCTAGGCTTGATATCCATAGTCCGAGAGCAATATTTGTCACAATATTGTTCCTCCAATGCTTCAGACAGACTGAACCATCTGAGCCACCATCCACTATAGTTGATCACACTATCTAAGCCACAGGAAGTCTTTGTCGAAAGTACCCCAACCCTCTTCAAAATTCAATGACATTACATAATTCGAAGTTATCAGAGGGTCCAAGAAAAGGATCCGAGCCTCTATTTTGACACGGTCCAAAGCTACAGTAAGGGATTTGAGCTTATGTACAATCTAAAGATACAAAAAGGGATCTGAACAATAAAATGATGATGACACAGTCCAATGAGAAGATTTGAGCCACTAAAAAGAAGATTTTTGCACCAATCTGAGCCACTGCTAAGAATCCAAGACACTATTTTCACTTTAAATGACACAGTTTGAAGCTATTGATCATAGAGAAGCCGAGAATTTATTTATGTATAGTCCGAGCTCCAAGAATATTCCATAGCTAGCCCAAAAATCACAGTGAGCTGAGGTGTGAGAGGATTCGAGATGCCCTTATCTTCTTTCTTCAAATTTCATGCTCATTTTCTCATTTTTTTCATAAGTTGTGAATAACGATTATATTTCCTATGATGATCACCAAAAAGGATGGCGGAGAATGAATTCAGGTCACTGTATTTATAGTGGTTTTTTCTAGTAATAATGAAGAGACACTCTTTAAGGAGTAGGCGAACATGAGTGTGTGAGTATAGGTCAGCTCAATAAAAATAAGGATATGTAACATTCAAAACAATTTCTCTCCAACCACTAGGAGTTTGAGGGAAATTGAGGGCTTGTTAGAAAGATGAAGAAATCTTCTTTAAGATGGTTTAGGATTCATTATGAAAGAATGCATCGAGGGTGTCCAAATTTCTTTTACTTTGTGACTATTCTTGAACTTTTTAGTGTAGAAGGTGATTGGGACAACAAGAGGTCATTGTAATGACTCCAAGTTCTTCATCATAGTGTGTCTCCAGGTTCCTCATCATGTGAGTCATCAATGTCATCCATTTCATCATGATAGTGTGGCATCCATGTTATCATGTAATAGTGCATTGATATATGGCTAACCATATGTCATAGTGCAACATTCATCAATTTTCCATTAGGAGAGGTCTTCAAGATAGCATATATTTCATCAATGATGATTATTGACCAACGATCTCCCCCTTTGTCATTGATGGAAATATTTCAACATTATCTCCCCCTTTGACATCAATGAAAAATGGGGTGCCCAAGTACTCCCCCTATCAAACTTCTCCCCCTATCATGTTGCTCTAACTCTTGTGAATGTGTTTACTTAATGTGAAGCAAGAGCAATGACCCCCATCTTTTCGAGAATATGTTAAAAATCTTCTCATGGAAGGGGTTTTGTGAAGATATCTACAATTTTCTCCTTTGTATTGATGTATTCTAGCTTGATATTTTTTTCAGCAACGTGTTCACGGAGAAAGTGATATTTGATTGTAATATGTTTAGTCTTTGAGTGCATCACCGGATTCCTTGAGAGACTGATGGCACTAGTGTTGTCACAATAGATGGTGATTGGATGATTATTCTCTATGTTGACATTCTTCAATGATTCCTTCATCCATAGTATATGTGTACAATAATCTACAACAACTATATATTTAGATTCAGTTGTGGAAAGAGATATAGATGATTTTTTTTTGTTGAGCCAAGATACTAGAAAATCTCCCATGAAGAATGAATTTCTATTGGTACTTTTTCGATCATCCACACTTCCAGCCCAATTAGCATCAGTGTAAGATGTCACTGTGTTTCCAAGAAAACTAGTGTCTTTTCGATCTGCTATCCCACTAGGATTGGTAGCTATCCTAGAAACAAACAATCAAAGCAATTTGTGATTTCCTTTATGTATGATAGATAAGAGAGAAGCAAAGGGACCAACCTGGATCTTCTGCTTGACTCCTTGCTTGATTTCTCTCTCCCTTGATAGAGCTTGTTCCTCTTCTCCTACTTATCCCACTCAGTGAATACCTGTAGATACAAAGTAACAAACACCATCAAAGCATCTCGATCTATTATATCATAAACAATGCAGAATTAGAAATACATTGAACATACAATAGCATTCACAAATAACAACATTCACAAATACACAATTGTATGGTGGAAAACTCAAAGAACTTTATTAATAATAGAAGGGTGAATTACAACCCAGATGTCTGATCCATCATCATCCTCCCAGCATCAAAGCCCTCTTCACCTCATGAAAACCAAGATCACCCAACAATACAATGCCTTTTCTCAAAGACAAACTATCAACACTTCCTTACAAATTACCAAATTCCAGCCTCTAGATTTCTCAGATGAGGGATCAATTTATAGATGTCTGCAAGGGTGTGAGCCATCTCTAGGTTTTTTTATTAGTGTCATTCCACTTGTTGTTCTTGGTTCCACTTGGAGATTTTTTGGATCTCTTAGTCATCCCTCGGCGAATTCAGAGAGGCAAGTTTCATAGGAGAAGTTTCTAGAAGATTCCATAAGCACACACTTAGCAAATTGTCTCGAACATTTGTCCATCCTCACTCATCGCACCCCAAAGGAGGCATATCCAGTGTGCATCACACCTGGCTAGTGTAGAAGTCAGTATGCATCACACCCTGACAATGGAGCAGTCAGTATGGTCTAGTTTTGGCCAGTTCTGAGTGGTTTTTCAGGTGGAACTTTTGGGGAATGATGTAATCAGTTTACCATGATCCTTTAGGGTATAAAACAACACTTTTAGGGGTGAAATATGTTATATACCTAGGGGGAATAATATTGGGTACTAAGGGAGGTACCCAAGGTAATAATTTAATAATGGGATGGGGCATAGTAATAAATAAGGTGGTTAACCCATATCATGTAAGGGACCACAAGTAGTTAGTAATAATGTAATGGGCCCATGGTATTAGTTTGATGGTATGAGGGAACCATGGTAATGATCCATGGTATTGTATGTATGAGGCCTATATAGAGGCTAGAGACTCCACATGGAGAGATAGTGAAGGATTATTGTATGAACATGCATATGGCTTGTGGAGTGTTCTTCTTCCTTAAGGAGTGACTGTATGGTGTTGCCCTACCTTAAGGGTTTGATCAATAATGAATCATTTCATATTATTTCTGGGTTTATTTGCATTGTCTTATATTTTCATATAAGATCTATAGTATTTTTGGGTCAGAGCTATAACAAGGGGGGTGGAATGTTATATACCTAGGGGGGATAATATGGGGTACAAAGGGAGGTACCTAAGGTAATAATGTAATAATGGGATGGGCCATAGTAATAAATAAGGTGGTTAACCCATATCATGTAAGGGACCAAAAGTAGTTATTAATAATGTAATGGGCCCATGGTATTAGTTCGATGGTATGAGGAAACCACAGCAGACACCACAACATAACAGTCAGGCTCTAGTAATTCACCACAGAAGACACCACAACATAACAGTCAAGCTCTAGTAAGGGGTGAATTAAAGAAAAAGACACCGTGGGTTAAAATTTCAACATATCATCACCCATATCACCCTGCAAAATAACCATCAAGATGGCAACCAATTAGCCACACGGACAACAACCCCCGCAGGACAGATAGAGAAGAGCGAAGATCCACCTACTACACATCTACAAAGAAGAGCTACCACAGTCAACTTCCATCTCAAGCGAGCGAGGCACCAGCGAGACTGAGGGTTCACCTTTCTCTTGGATGGCTAGATGCATGTGCATGGTACCAGTGGACTACTCTTTTGAGTAGATCTTATTATTTGTGTTCTTCCCATGTTTCGAGGACGAAACATGCTTAGGGGGGTGGAATGTTATATACCTAGGGGGGATAATATGGGGTACCAAGGGAGGTACCCAAGGTAATAATGTAATAATGGGATGGGCCATAGTAATAAATAAGGTGGTTAACCCATATCATGTAAGGGACCACAAGTAGTTATTAATAATGTAATGGGCCCATGGTATTAGTTTGATGGTATGAGGGAACCATGGTAATGATCCATGGTATTGTATGTATGAGGCCTATATAGAGGCTAGAGACTCCACATGGAGAGATAGTGAAGGATTATTGTATGAACAGGCATATGGCTTGTGGAGTGTTCTCCTTCCTTAAGGAGTGAATGTAGGGTGTTGCCCTACCTTAAGGGTTTGATCAATAAAGAATCATTTCATATTATTTCTGGGTTTATTTGCATTGTCTTATATTTTCATATCAGATATATAGTACTTTTGGGTCAGATCTATAACAAAAGAGCCCTTGGTTTATTGACATATAAGATTGGGGTTGCAGTGCCCAAATATGTCTATAAAAGTTGCCCCCTAAAGCATGAAGTCGTAAATCTTTTGATGTCGGGTGAAATGCTTTATCATGAGGATCCAAGGTATTCGAACTGGAAGGTGACTTGTATAGGATAAAATACAATACATCATCATCATATTATTTTCATGATCTAGCTGAGGCAGGCATTCCCATGCTCAGTTTTATAAATTAATTTTCATGTACATAGGATAGATAATTGTTTGCGGTTGCAGATTGGTTCTTCATATAAAGAGTCATCTTCCTTGGCTTAGATGACTATATGTGCAGCTTTTGTGTACATTTAATGTCTTTATACCCCTGAATATATCATAGCCTGGATGGATGAAACTAGATCTAGGGTCTTCAAACTCGTTCAATCTTCGCCCGATGTACAAGTCGATCCATGTGAAAAGATGTCCTGAAGTCGAATATGGAAAGACATCACTTGATTACTAGCCAATAATGTAAGCTGTTAACAGGCATGAGAGGAATCACCAATAATGATAATGACCCTCAAGGTACTACAATACAATTCATGTGGTGTGAATATATGATCCGATGTCGAACACCACGCAAAATATTTTGGTCAAAGGCCATTTATTTAAACCTGTCGCTGAAAGTGAGAACTTGCCATTCAGGCATGCAAGCTTCAAAGTACTGAAAGGGTTGTTTCTAAGTCAACTTCTTGGATAATGAGCTGATGTCGACAAGAAGTGACCCGTCGTAGGAGGGCCTTAATGTATCCCATGTCTACGACATGAAACGAAGAAAATGATTTTCTGGAGGTGAAAACGATCTAATGATATAAGGTTTAGCAATGGCGGTCATGAAAAATGGAGGGTGAAGGTATTGCAGTAGATGATGCATTAACTGGATGGTGAATTCTCTAAATGAATTCTCTTGAACATATCGGCGACACTGAGATTGATTGGTGGTGTTAACCCCAAAATATGGATGGTATGGAGGACCAATGGCGATATGACAGGTGAACGGAATAACCCAACTCAACTCAATCATGGTGATGGAGTGAAAGTGTCATGTTCAACAGCGACCTGCTACCATCAAATTCTTCAAGTTTTCTTCCCTTTTTCCCCAGTCATTGCTGACCAGTACCTCTTTATTTTTGTCAAGCTTGAGGAGGATAACATATGCTTGTTCTATAATTTTCCCTTTGGGAAAACCTGTCGCTATGTTTTAGCGAGTCTAATGACAGTGAAACTCATTCTTGTCTAGGTGGACAAGTTTGTCGCTATTGTTTTAACGAGTTTAACGGCAAAGATAACTCGGTCCTTTTCATGTTTAGAGAGTTTTAAAAGGGACGAAAAGAAAACTCCAGTAGTTTTTTTCGTAGCATAATCCCTTAAGTCTGAAAAAGATTAAAATAATACAAAAGGGATGAATTTTCCGATCACTTTAGTGAGCCGAAAAAGACAAGCGCTTGAACTTTCTTATGAGATAATCTCTCAGGTCTGAAAAGTTTAAAATATATAGGAGGGATGGCGCTTCCAATCACTTTAGCGAGATGGAGAGGCCAATTGATCGACAATATTTTCATACTTAACGAGTTTGAAAAGGGTTTAAAGTGGACTCATTTTTTGAGGAATGAGTGGTATTGTTATGAAACGAGCTCAAGAAAACATAGAAAAGATAGATCAACGCCTTAGAATTCAGCCTCTTCGAGGGGGCAACCTCCTTTACATTACATAAATGAACAATTCTTGGATGATTCAAATGATAAAACCTCCTTTCTATATATAGGAGTCTAAGGAGTCACAATATAACCCAACCGACCTAACAATAATAATATAAAGCCACAAAAATAACAATAGAGGGATTCTATGGGGCACAATAATAACAATATGGGGGCAATAGGGGCACAACAATATTAATAAGAGGTATAACTACAATAGTAATGGGGTAATCACTATTATTATAGGGACCCAACATGCCCCTCTCCTTCAAAAAAGTGTTGTCTTCAATGTTGGAAATAATACTGAGAGGGGGGGGTGAATCAGTATTATCAGATCAATAAAACCTTTTCAATTTCATACTCAGAAACATATACGCGACTTCAGTTAAGTGAATCCGCGTGTACACGCGACTGTGTCTAAAGCAACTAGCGTATATGCAGATATCTTATGATTCAGTTAATCTTATCTTCAGTAAATGCATCAGAACATTATTAAGCAATTTAACAGTAAACAGGTGCAGTATAACAGAACAGAACATCACACAAGAGCCACACACATGAACACCATGATATAAGGTGGAAACCCAATGTGGGTGAAAACCACCTGCTGCAATTCGTCTCTTTCTTCTTTAATGAGAAACTTCTTTTACAATATACTGGTGCAGTCCTTTACCAGTATGCAGGCTACAACCTGCAGAGGGCTACAACCCTCTCTTTCGTTTTCAACTACTTCTGGAAGGGAGCTACAACCCCCTCAGCTCTTGTACTAGCTGATCCATTTACTAGTACATAGGTACTGACCCTACAACCTTCAGGGACCACGTTTCATCAATTTTCAGACTGGATCCAAGAGTACAAAGCAAACATTACCGCAATACAATCATCAACTTATACTTGCATCATAATTCATTAAACAACCCAATACCGGATCACTGAAACCCTGTCATCAAGAACACAGAACCCAAACCAGAATCTAGAACTCTGCAACAACCACCAGAATCAGCAACAACCTGAAATATCAACCCTTATCATGCATACGCTACTTCACTGTACCAAAACAGCGTGTATACGCGCTTTCTCCAAAGGCAACCCGCGTGCAGATCTAGAAATGATTACTTCTGCCTTTGCTGTCAGATCCGACCCTTGCCAAGCGTCCCGAACAGATAACCAGCAATACCAGATCCTCTCACTGCGTCAGACACCCACACACACATCTTTGCCTAGTGATCTTCTCCTTATATAGCCTTAGGCCTTGTTCAATACCAAGAGCCAAAACCATAGAAACACAATACCATCAACTTCAAAACTAGGGATCGACACGCCCGTCGAGACACAATGGTCCGAAACCATAGGCACAACTTCCAAGGACTAACCGCCATGGACCAAAGGTACTTTTCCACATACACGCGCTTTTTCTGAAGCCAACCTGCGTGTACACGCGACTTGGGCTTAACAAACCTGCGTGTATGAACTTCCTTGGCAAGCTGTACTAGGATCTGTCTTCTGATTAAGTTGCCATTACCTGTACCAACTTCTGAGCATCTGTACAAACCTCTGAGTGAGTTGCCATCAAGGACAACACTTGAATCATAATGCCAACAATCTCCCCCTTTGGACTTGATGGCAACCACTACACCAAGTCACTCTCCCCCTTTGACATCAAGGGCAAAGGGCGGACCAAGATATTCTCTTCTTTGGTATACCTTCTGCTGTCCATACTCCCCCTGAGTACTTGCTGAAATCTCCAACTGTGCTCCCCCTTTGTGTATGCCAAAGTGTACCAATCTATCCATCCTGCTCTTGCTGAATTGTGCTGTTCATGCTCCCCTTGACTGTAGGCAAGATCTGCAAAAGATGTTCTTCAAGAAGAACAAGGACTTATACATCATAGAAGACCTTCCTATCACCAAAAGACTCAACATACATTCATCATTCATCCCAGGCATAGTGGGGAAACCAACATAGGCCGTTACATGACCTTGACACCATAAAAAGAGATATCACAAGAGATACATGACATAGAGACGAAATATCTAGACCAAGACTTATGAAAGCCACCAACAACATCATGATCTGTACCATAAGCATCAACCTGCAATACCATTCCTAAACAGTAAGATGTATCATTTAGCTTCATAGACTTTATCAACAACTTCTAACCATAATGCCAACAATGCATTATTTGAAGAATATTCTCCCCCTGAGTGTGAGCCAACCATGTCTGAACCATTTCCTGAGTCTGTTCTGCTGCCCTTTCTCCATATACGCGACTTTGCAGCCTGTAACTCGCGTATATACGCGACTTGTCTTCATTATCTCAGCGTATGCAGGATGGAATACTGAATCTCATCACTTTCAGATTCCCCTGTGTCTGTTATGTCAGCTGACTGAGTTGTCCCACACCTTTCTGTCTCTGTCTTCTTTAATTCCTGCAACTGTGATGATGTATGGTCCCCTTGTCTTGAATTTTGAAATCTGCTCCTGCATTCCCTTGCTTTATGCCCATAGTTGTTGCATGTATAACACCTTATATTTTTCATGTTCCTTCTATCACAATCAATTGCTTTGTGTCCATATGCATTGCAGGCAAAGCAATACCCTCTGAAATACTTGGGATGCGATGATCTTTCTTGAACCATTCTACTTCTGCATCTGGCTGCAACATGTCCAAGATTATGACATACATAACATTCAACATTATTCAGTGGAGGAAATAATCGTCTATCACGTCCATAGTTAGGAGTAAAGGATCTTCCTTGAGGAATTTCTTTCCTTGGTTGTTCCTTGAGCATTTCAGATTTCTCATTAGAGTTTCTTGCCTCACCTTGTGAACTAGATTCACCTTCACCATATTCATGAAAACCAAGACCAGTCTTGATAGCAGGAGATCTTTGACTATTAAGAATATCATCCAAGACTTTAGAACTATCTTGAAATCGTAAGAGCTTATCCTTTTCTTCTAGTTTACCTTTCAAGATATTTACCTCAACCTGATGTTGTTCTTCCTTTTTCAGATACTGCTTCCTTAGGTCTTCTTCAACTTTTCTCCCTTCTTCCACTTGTCGCTTTAGTTTGATCACTTCATGTTCTTGATCTTCAAGATCTTCTTTTAGAGAGAGGATCTTTGATTCAAGTCTCTGAATAGTTGTGCTCTGATCTTTTGCTATATCCTGCAATCTCTCCCTTACCCTGGTTTCTGTTTCCAATAGTTCTTTTAATTTGGCAGCTTCTTCAGTTTCTGCATTCTTCTCTTCATGTGCCATGAGACTTTTAATATCCTCGCTATTATTGGATGAAGCATTCTTCTTCTTGTGCGCCATGAGACTTCTAATATCTTCACTATCATTTAATGAACTTTTAATATGGGAATAATAGCTTCTACCATCTTCTTCATATATCCTTTCTTTGTTATGAGGACATCTAGCAGCATAGTGACCAACTCTACCACATAGAAAACATTTGAAAGGTAGCTTATCTTTGAACCGTCCAGTTCCCCGTTCAAGATTCTTGACAAAATTTACCTCATCTTCTTCCTCTGACACTTCGAATGCGGCCTCTGGTGGTACCTCTTGTCGCATTTCAAAAGCAGTTAAGATCCCGTGAAGCTGTGACATGGTAATTTTCCGCACATTCTCCTTTTCTTCTATGGCAGATACTTTAGAATCAAATTTAGTAGACAGAGATCTCAAAACCTTTTGAACTAAGACAACTTCCTCAAATTCTTCACCCAGATCCCTCATACAATTCACAATCTCATCCATACGCAGGAAATAATTAGCTACGCTTTCATTACTTCGCATCTTAAGAGTTTCATACCGGATTCTGAGAGTTTGAAGCTTCGCTATTTTTACCTGATCATCTCCTTCGTAGCTTGTAACGATTTTGTCCCATATTTCCTTAGCTGATTTGAGATGCATGATCTTCATAAATTCTGATTGAGTCAAAGTACTCAATAGGACATTAACTACTTTGGCATTGAGCTCATATTGCTTTTTCTCTGTTGGATCTGTAGGAGTTGCTGATGGGAATTTGTATCCTCCTTCTACGAGTCCCCAAACTTCTGCTCCAAGAGACTGTAGATATGCAGTGGTTCTTATCTTCCAGTGAGTAAAATTGTTCCCGTCAAAGACTGGTGGCCTGATGTGTGCCTCTCTTTCTGGATTAGCCATTTTGATGGATCTTTTCCTTCAAGCGATCAAGCTTCCTTTGAAGGACCTGCTCCGATACCAATTGTTGGAAATAATACTGAGAGGGGGGGGTGAATCAGTATTATCAGATCAATAAAACCTTTTCAATTTCATACTCAGAAACATATACGCGACTTCAGTTAAGTGAATCCGCGTGTACACGCGACTGTGTCTAAAGCAACTAGCGTATATGCAGATATCTTATGATTCAGTTAATCTTATCTTCAGTAAATGCATCAGAACATTATTAAGCAATTTAACAGTAAACAGGTGCAGTATAACAGAACAGAACATCACACAAGAGCCACACACATGAACACCATGATATAAGGTGGAAACCCAATGTGGGTGAAAACCACCTGCTGCAATTCGTCTCTTTCTTCTTTAATGAGAAACTTCTTTTACAATATACTGGTGCAGTCCTTTACCAGTATGCAGGCTACAACCTGCAGAGGGCTACAACCCTCTCTTTCGTTTTCAACTACTTCTGGAAGGGAGCTACAACCCCCTCAGCTCTTGTACTAGCTGATCCATTTACTAGTACATAGGTACTGACCCTACAACCTTCAGGGACCACGTTTCATCAATTTTCAGACTGGATCCAAGAGTACAAAGCAAACATTACCGCAATACAATCATCAACTTATACTTGCATCATAATTCATTAAACAACCCAATACCGGATCACTGAAACCCTGTCATCAAGAACACAGAACCCAAACCAGAATCTAGAACTCTGCAACAACCACCAGAATCAGCAACAACCTGAAATATCAACCCTTATCATGCATACGCTACTTCACTGTACCAAAACAGCGTGTATACGCGCTTTCTCCAAAGGCAACCCGCGTGCAGATCTAGAAATGATTACTTCTGCCTTTGCTGTCAGATCCGACCCTTGCCAAGCGTCCCGAACAGATAACCAGCAATACCAGATCCTCTCACTGCGTCAGACACCCACACACACATCTTTGCCTAGTGATCTTCTCCTTATATAGCCTTAGGCCTTGTTCAATACCAAGAGCCAAAACCATAGAAACACAATACCATCAACTTCAAAACTAGGGATCGACACGCCCGTCGAGACACAATGGTCCGAAACCATAGGCATAACTTCCAAGGACTAACCGCCATGGACCAAAGGTACTTTTCCACATACACGCACTTTTTCTTAAGCCAACCTGCGTGTACACACGACTTGGGCTTAACAAACCTGCGTGTATGAACTTCCTTGGCAAGCTGTACTAGGATCTGTCTTCTGATTAAGTTGCCATTACCTGTACCAACTTCTGAGCATCTGTACCAACCTCTGAGTGAGTTGCCATCAAGGACAACACTTGAATCATAATGCCAACATTCAACGCTTGAGTAGTTCTGGATACTTCTGTATAAAATTCTTATCCTCCCATGTGGAATCTTAAGCAGATAAGTTCTTACACTTGATAAGATACTCCGAAATTGATCGATTTCGTAGCTGTCGAGTTATTTTTACTGTGACTACTTCTAGTTCCAATATAATTTTTCCTTCCCCATCAAGTTCTGGAAATATTGTTTGAACTGGGAGCTTGTAGCCTATAACCTTCTTTAGACATGAAACATGGAAAACTGGGTGCAATTGAGAAGCTGCAGGAAGCTCCAATTTGTATGCCATAGTACCAATCTTTTGCAACACCTTGTACGGACCATAATACTTTGGTGATAATTTACTATCCTTCTTAGCTTGCTTGAGGGACATTTTCTTATATGGTTGTAGCCGTAGGAATACCCAATCGCCTACATCAAATCTTCTTTCACTATGATGTTGATCTGCCTGTTGTTTCATTCTATTCTGTGCCAACACAAGGTTATCCTTTAAGAGTTCGAGGAATTGTTGTTGATGTTCGATGTGATGTTCCACTTCCTGAACCTTAGAATTTCCTCTTAAATATGATGTGATGGATGGTGGGTGATACCCATAAAGTGCCATAAATGGGGTCATTTTTGTTGTTGTATGGAAGGAATTGTTATACCATCATTCAGCCAGAGGCAACCATTTGACACATTGCGTCTGTTTATCAGATACAAAGAAACGAAGATATCCTTCCAAACATTTTTTTACTATCTGAGTTTTCCCATCAGATTGAGGATGATAAGATGAGCTATGAGCTAACTGAGTACCAAGACAAGAAAATAATTTTGTCCAAAAATTTCGAGTGAAAATGGGATCTCTGTCACTTACAATAATCTTTGGGTTTCCATGTAGCTTTTGAATTGTTTCCATAAATGCAGTAGAAACTGTACTGGCCTTAAATGGATGTGATAATGCACAAAAGTGTGCATACTTGGTAAGTCTATCAACTACCACCATGATGACACTCTTTCCCTCAGACTTGGGTAAACCTGTGATAAAATCCATTGAAACCTCCTCCCAACGTTGGCTTGGAATGGATAAAGGTTGTAATAGACCCAGTGTCTTAATTGTTTCAACTTTATTTTGTTGGAAAACCAAACATTCCGCCACAAACTTTTGAATATCTGATTTAAGGCCATCCCAAAAAAATTCCTTCTTAACCCTGTGGTAAGTTCTTAAAAATCCTGAGTGCCCTCCTAAGGGAGAAGTGTGCAATTCCATAAGAATCTTTTGTTTTAGCAGGGAATTCTTACATAGGTATAAGCGATCTTTGTACCATAACGAATCATTTTGCCAGCTAAATGTATCAGACGTACTGGAATTTTGTTGTAACTTTTGAATAAGTGCCCACACTTATTCGTCATTCTTCCATTCCTCCCTTGCTTCATTTATCCAATCTGGTTGGATAATAGAAATGGCGCACAAAAATTCTTCCACATCCTCATGCTTTCTTAAGAGTGCATCTGCCACCACATTTTTCTACCCTTTTTTGTAGATGATTTCAAAGTCATAACCCAACATCTTTGTGACCCACTTTTGTTGCTCTTTAGAGGATAATCTTTGTTCTAAAAATTATTTCAGGCTATCATGATCTGTTTTTACCTTGAAGTGTCTTCCCATTTGGTAGGGTCGCCATTTCTTAAGTGCATGGAGTACTGCCAACATTTCCTTCTCATAAATAGCTTTGCTTAAAAACTTTCCCTTGATTGGACGACTTTCAAAAGAAATGGGTCTTTCATCTTGCATTAGAACAACACCAATTCCATTTCCTGAAGCATCACATTCCACAATAAAGGTTTTTGTGAAGTCTGGTGTAGCTAAGGCTGGTGCTTGGCACATTGCCTCTTTAATATGTTCAAATGCCTTTGTTGCTTCCGGAGTCCATGAAAATGCATCTTTCTTCAATAATGTTGTTAGAGGTGCTGCTATTCTCCCATAATTCTTAACAAACTTGTGATAATACCCTGTCAACCCGAAATCCTCGCAGATGCTTTATGGATGTGGGGATTTTCCATTCCTTAATGGCTTTAATTTTGCTAGGGTCTACCTTAACTCCTTCATGAGATACAATATGACCCAGATATTCCACCTCCTGGACTCCAAAGAAACATTTGGATCTTTTTGCATATAATTGTTTCTCCTCCAATAGTTGTAGCACCCTGTCAACCTGTTCAACATGATCCTTCCAAGACTTGTTGTAGATTAGTATATCATCAAAAAATACTAACACAAATTTGCTAAGGAATGGTTTGAAAATTGAATTCATCAAACCTTGAAATGTTGAAGGTGCATTGGCAAGCCCAAAAGGCATGACCAAAAATTCATAATGACTCTCATGAGTTCTAAATGCTGTTTTCGGAATGTCTTCAGTCTTCATTATAATTTGATGATATCCTGAACGAAGTTCCAACTTGGTGAAGTAAATTGATCCATGCAATTCATCTAGTAATTCATCAATGACAGGAATGGGGAACTTATCTTTAATAGTGAGCTTGTTGAGCTCCCTATAATCCAGACACATGAGCCATGATTCATCCTTCTTGTGCACCAATACTATTGGAGCAGAGAAAGAACTTTAACTCAGTTGAATTATACCAGCCTCTAACATTTATACAACCATACATTCAATTTCACTCTTTTGGACATAGGGATATCTGTACGGCCTGATGTTTGGAGGAACACTTCCTGGAATCAGATGAATAGCATGATCATGATCACGCATAGGTGGAGACCTTTGGGAGTCTCAAATACCTTGGAATGATTGTCTAGGACTTTTTGGAGATCTGGAGAAATAGATGGTTCCAATGTGGAAACATCTAGCGAACATAATTGTGCAATTACACCTCTTTGTTCCTTTTTTAGAAGCTTTGTCATACCATTAGAGCTGATTATCTTTCCTGGTTTCCCTGCAATACCCCTTAATTCAACTTCCTTTCCTTCCGTAGAAAATTTGATGAAAAGTTCTTGAAAATTAAAAGCTATTGTACCCAAGGATTGTAGCTATTGGACTCCTAGTACAACATCAGCACCTCCCATTGGAATGGAAAGCATTGGGCTAGTCAATACATATTCTCCCATGGATAGCTTGATATTATGGCACTTTCCAGAGCAATTTATTGTTCCTCCATTTGCAATCGTCACTTGACACTCTGGTGTTGGATATAGGAAGCAATTCAATTCTTTTGCTACCTTACAATGAATAAAATTGTGAGTGCTTCCTGAATCAATCAACACTATTACCTTTTTCTTCTTGATTTGTCCTTCTATCTTGATGGTTTGAGGAGTGGTAATTTCCACCAATGCATTACAAGATATGGTCGGATTTATTTGTTCTTCATCTAGGCTTTGTTCCTGGAGTATATCCTCTTCTTTTGACCTTTCTTGCTCCTTTTCTTCTTCCTCTTCACAATCTATGTAGAATAATTTCTTCTCAGCACACATATGACCTTTAGTGTATTTGCTATCACAATTGTAACAAAGCCCTTTTACTCTTTTTTCTTCCAGTTGTTGTGGTGTCAACCTTATAGGTTGTGGAAGACTATGGGCAACAACACTTCTGTCTTTATAGTTGTGAGTGTTATGCTTCCTGGTTGCCATAATTTTGCTTTCCATTTTTCTTGCTAACATGAATGCCTTCTCTAACGAATCAAGTTCCCAAAGGCGAACATCATGTTGGATATTATCCTTTAAAGACCCTATGAACACATCAATCCTATGCTCCTCTAGAATATCTTTTACCCTTATGTTCAATTTTTGGAACTCCTCAATGTGCTCCATTATTAAACCCTTTTGTTTTAGACTTATCAATTGGCTAAAAAAGGTGTTGCTTTTTGTATCCTCATAATGTGCTATCAATTCTTCTGTAAAAATTGCCTTAGTGATAAATTGTTTATGAGAGCAAAGCCATTGATACCATACAAACTGATTTGGTTCCAAATATAAAGTTGTCATACGTACCTTTTGTGTGTTTTGCACATTATTGAGATCGAAGAATTGCTCCATTTGTAATATCCATGTGGCGGGATCCTTGCCATCAAACTTCCTCATATCGATTTTTGGAATATGGTGAGTCTTCAATACAACATTAGAGTCTATGGAATCATGATTAACATTTCTTTTGTTCTCATCATGAGTTTCCTTTAGTACCCTTTCACCATTAGTGACCATTTATTGTAGCAACTTATTCATATTTATCTTCAATTCTTCCATCTTATCATCCATGCAATCAATTTTAGCTTCCATGCCATCCATCTTAGCTTCTATGGCTTTCTTTTAACAATCCATCTTAGCTTCTACACCTTTTGTTAAACCATCCATCTTAGCTTCTACATCTTTCCTTAAACCATCCATCTTAGATTCTGTTGCTTTTTGTGCAAGTCACACTTGTTGCACTTGTCCTTGTAATTTTGATATATCATATAACATTTCTTCTTCTTCTTCATGAGTCATGCTAGAGCTTTTAGGTTCCTTACTAGGTATTTGCATTTTCTTTCCTCGGGGCATCAGTTACTGATAATAATGCTCTACTAGCCCTTTGAATTCCTTCAAAATAAAATTTCAAACCACTCTGAAGCAAAAATTTAAAAGAATCTACACACATTTTTTTTCACTTTGTAGGAGATTGATATTGCTTCTGATGTATCTTTGTACCTTCAGACCATCCAGTTCTGAAATTACAATCTGTGGTAGCCCTCTATGTCCTCTTTTCAATGCCACCAGTCTGATCCAATTTGGATTCTCCAAGGAAGAGTTATGTGAAATCTCCCACAGTGAGCTGACTATAGACTAGTTCAGTAGAGCGAACTTGTACGACATGCCACGAGTCACTATTTCGTCCTTTGGATCTGAAAAATATATACAAGAAACTACAGTCTGTCCTCTTTCTGCACCTTCTTACGAAATTTCAGTCCAATGCTCAGGGAAAAAGTTATGATGATTTTCCGCAGGTCACCTGTTTGGAATGTAATTCAAGAGTTTGTAAGAAGACCAACTTCCTCAGATCATATCTCCACAAATATAGCACAAAAAGCTTTGAAATTTGGACTCCAGATTCAGCACGATGTCTTATCAAATGAGTTTTTTTTTAGCTTCTGAAACGTCACAGAAACAAACTTATAGAGAAAATGCCAACATGACCTGTTTGGAGCTGCAAAACCCTAGAATCCAAAGCTCTGATACCAAATGTTATGAAACCAGCTCAAGAAAAGATAGAAAAGATAGATCAAAACATTAGAATTCGGCCTCTTTGAGGGGGCAACCTCCTTTACATTACATAAATGAACAATTATTGGATGATTCAAATGACAAAACCTCCTTTCTATATATAGGAGTCTAAGGAGTCATAATATAACCCAGCCGACCTAACAATAATAATATAAAGCCACAAAAATAACAATACAGGGATTCTATGGGGCACAGTAATAACAATATGGGGGCAATAGGGGCAGAAAAATATTAATAAGGGGTATAACTACAATAGTAATTGGGTAATCACTAGTATTATAGGGACCCAACATGTATCCGGGGTAGCAATTGGTTCCGGGTAATCTTGGAACTTCTCAAAACATGGTGATGTGAAGAGGGTGGCTAACAAGACCACTCGTCGCGGCTATTCCTCAAAATGGTAAACAATCAAGTGGAAGCGTATGATCAGCCAAATGGATGGAGGTGATGGAGGGAACACAACCAAGATTCAAAAGGCTGATATAATTGTGATCACAAGGGTTATTTACCGAAGGTGGGTTCATTTTTTAATGAGCTTGAACTCTAGGGGAACATATGCTCAATGGTAGGTTTATTTTTTAACGAGCTTGAACCATACAATAACATTGTTCATTTAGAGGTTTTTCTTTTTTATGTAAGCTAGAAACAACAAAACTAAAAAGCTAGAAAAACTAAAAAGCTAAGGAACTACTGAGGTTAGGTAGGATAATTTTTGCCATCTCAACAAAAACACTTCCTTTGCCTCGTCCACAAAATAAACGAAGGTGAATGGTGTGTCAGACCAATCACCTAACCTAAGAAGCTAAAAAGCTAAAAAGCTAAAAGAAACTAAAAAGCTAAAAAAACTAGGAAATGAAATTGGTTGTTTTTAGCTTGCATAAAAAGGTTTGCATGCCCCGAGCATGATGAAAAGGAGAATCTCCAGTAACCATATGGAAATCACGTTGGTTAAGCAGGATGGTTTTTGTTAGCGGTTAGACAAAACACTTCCTGCACTTTGTCCGAAAAATAGACAAAGGTGAAAGGTGTCTCAGACCAATCACATAACCTATAGGGAAACTTATATCTATAAGAAAACTTATCTTTTCAGCTGGGTTCGTCCGCAAAATAGACAAGGGTGCATGCCTCCTAAGATTCGTTACATTCACCAGACTATTCGTGGTAATTAGGTGGATAGAATGAATTTTGAAGAGAGACTCTTGATGTAAAAATACCATTTAGGAATGATGATCGACTCGGAGCTATGCTTGAGCCTGGAAATGAAAGCTAGTCAATAAGCTGGACAATTTTTCCTTCATGTGGGAAACACATCACTCGAAGGAGCATTGAGACAATAGCTTTCATGTTGTAAACATAGTCACGTCCAAGGAGTATATTGTAATCTAATAGTCCCTGGACTACCATCACATTCAGGTGAATGATTTTCCTTCTCAAAGTAATGGGTAACTTAGGAAGGATCCCTAACGGTCGACTGGTTCCTTTGTTAAAGCCTGACAAATTCTGTGTAACAGGTGTAAGCGATGGCGAACCAAGAACTTTCCAATAAATTGAGGAAAGGATAATCACTAAAGCCCCTTCATCTATGATAGTGCCAGACACGATCATTTTGTAAACTTGTACTATGATTCATAATTGTACATTAAAAGGAAGGCAGGAACTTGCTAGTCGATTCCAATCAAAGGAGGTAACCAACTGCTTAGAGGGGGTACTGAATGAACAGTTGAATTAACCCCTTAAGTCATGGGAACTGGAGGATTCTCTTCCTGCTGTGAAGGAATGGGTGGATATCCCCAAGTTCATTGGACTCTGAAGTGACAAAAATAATTTGAACAGTTTTGTTCTCACTCTATTTGGGAATGATATCATCTGAAGGTGGACCTTCTGAAGGCAAGACTAGGTTGAATGCCATCTCAACCTACTAACTTTGGTTCGGTATGGACTCAGAAGATTCAATTTCAATGATAGGTGTTTCAATAAATGGTTCAGTTAAGTCAGTTAGATTTTCAACTAGTAAAGGACTAGGGGAGAGTTTCTTGTATCTAGGTGGAAGTCGCTGTGGTGAAGTAGGATGGTTATGCAAGACTCTTTTGGCCTCACCTGAAAAAGGACGATGGGGAAGTATATGGTTCTCTTCACATAATGCGCATGGAACTTTGAATTTTCCTTTCTGTTTGTGGACTTCACTATCACTAGTTGATGGTGTATTATCAACATGATCAGCAGAGGTTGATGACACCGGTTGGTGCGAACAGGGGGACCATTCTCTCAAGATCTGAGGGATGCATGGACAATCTCAATGAAAATGGTTTCCTTTTCAAATTACACAAGGCTATTTAGGAGATTTAGTGTGCGGATTTTCACCAGATGATTCATGGTTTCCCCCTTGCTTAACTGAATTCTTCTTCTTCTCCTTCCCTTTCTTCTTCTTCTCGGTCACTCGGTTACTAGTGTCGCTATTTTCACCAAGCGAAGAGGAAGAAGGGGAGGGAGACACAAACGAAGTAGAAGGTGAATGATCAACTTCAGTATCAACTGGTTGCTGTTTCGATTGCTGAGGAATCATGTTATTTTGAACCACAAAGGTTGAGAATAGCCATACTGGCAGGCCAATAGTAAGTCCCGAAAAGGACAATGTGGCCATATGAGGTCCACCAATATTTCCCCAAGATGTAAAAGGACTAGGAATCCCCTCCAAAGGGATTCCTTGATTGGTGGAGTCCATTATCTCAACCTAAGACCAATGAAGGAACAAGGATGTTATTCCGAAATTAATAAATTTTAATGATGCTTTAACACAACTTTTTCCCTTTCAATTTTTAAGAGTCGAGAAATAGCTAAAGATGACTCTAGTCCCCTTCAATTTTTAATGAGCCTAAAGTGACAAGTGCTCAGATGGACCTTTTCTTTTAAGGGGTCGAAAAGGAACGAAAGTGACTACTCTAGAGATCTAGATAGAGGGATTACCAAACCAATTGCAAAACTGCAAAATACACCTTGGTGATAAATTAAATATGAATTACCAAGGACTTATGTACGGCAGTCAATCTTCCCGAATGCTGTGTTCAATGCATTGCGATTGATAGGGTGGCAGACATAGCTTCCAATGGATAAAGGATATAAGCCTATTGTGGTCTCCAAATATATACTCGACGGTACGGGGGGCACAAGTCCATGCTAGCACTTGTCATATCAAAGAGGAGGAATCACCTAACCTTCGATGAAAATGATATTTACTAGATTTTACGATGCCAGAACACGTCTCTAGCCTAGACCTCTAGATGTGTTGCATTAGGTTCCAAAGTGTTGTTAAGTTCATTAAAATTTATTTTAGAGTTTATCTTGTTTAGAAGCGTTCCTTTCAAGGTTCACCACGTGATGTAGATGTAAAATTCCTAAATATGCAATCTAAAATGATAAACAATCGTTGTTTATTTTTAGCAATGAAAATCCTAGCTACTAAGGAAAGAAGATTATGATTCTTTCAAACAAAGAGCAAAGAGCACACATTAAATGCACTTTTCCTAAATCATTTTTTGCACACAGTCGAAATGCAAATGCAAATGCATGTATTTTTTTTTGTTCCCCTTAATGTGAAGAATGCCAAAAGGAAAACTAAGTATAGATCTGAAATATTTTCTTCAAAGTGACATTTCGACAATTTCTTTTCAAAATGAAAGGAAGACTAAACGACACTTTTCGATTTCGAATAGAGAATGCTTTCAACACTTCAAAGTATCAAAAAATCAAATCAAATACATGAAAAAAAATTCAATCGACTATCCAAGGAAAGAAGACTCATCGACACTTCTCTTTTTTGATATAAAACGACAGTTACGACACTTTTTTGCACCAAAACGACAGTTCAATTTAAGCAACTTTTCGACAAAGGATTGCAAATGATAGACAAATAAATAAAAACATTTTCTAATCCTAATCAATGGAGGTTGAACTATGTGAAGCAAGGAGGCTTTAGCAAGGAGATATTGTTCATAAGCAGCAAAACAATTGAATGGAGCTGAAAACAAGGAAAAAAAAACCCAAATTTCAAGGATAGAAATAAGACTACTTAGTCATCGCACCTATGCTTCAAAGAAACAGGGATGCATCTCACCTGCTACACTCGAGAAGTGCAATGCATACTGGCTTAAAGTGACAGACAGTGCGACGGGCCAAGGAGCATAACTGAGGTGGGTTTTGGCTCAAATTTGCAACTGAATTCAGTGAGTTAAGCTGAGCTATTATGGACAGTAAAGAACAAAGTATAGGGGTATGATGTTGGAAGGTTACTGAGCTACCAACAGGGCATCTAGAATGCTTGTAATTCAGATGTTCAAATCATAAACTAAACTAGAGATTGACTGAAGCAGCATTCATCTACTTTGCAATTGTAGATCAAGAGCAGTTCGAAGGCTATCTGGCTAACTTTAGACTCTGCCTATAGTTTATAAAACAAAAAATCAACAACAAACAAACAAACTATTCGATCCCCAGTGGAGTTGCCATTTTGTTTCTAGGAAAACTAGTGTCTTTTTGATCTACTAGTCCCACTAGGATTGGTAGCTATCTTAGAAACAAACGATAAAAGCAATTTGCAATTTCCTTTATGTATGATAGATAAGAGAGAAGCAAAGGAACCAACCTAGATCTTCCACTTGACTCCTTGCTTGATTTCTCTCTCCCTTGATAGAGCTTGTGCCTCTTCTCTTACTTATCCCTCTCAGTGAATACCTGTAGAGACAAAGTAACAAAACCCCATCAAAGCATCTCGATCTATTATATCATAAACAATGCATAATCAGAAATACATTGAACATACAATAGCATTCGCAAATAACAACATTCACAAATACACGATTGTATGGAGGAAAACTCAAAGAACTTTATTAATAATAAAAGGGAGAATTACAACCCAGCTGTCTGATCCATCATCATCCTCCCAGCATCAAAGCCCTCTTCACCTCATGAAAACCAAGATCACCCAACAATACAATGCCTTTTCTCAAAGACAAACTATTAGCACTTCCTTACAAATTACCAAATTCCAGCCTCTAGACCTCTCAGATGAGGGATCCATTTATAGATGTCTACAAGGGTGTGAGTCATCTCTGGGTTTTTTATTAGCGTCATTCCACTTTTTTTTCTTGGTTCCACTTGGAGATTTTTTTGGATCTCTTACTCATCCCTGGGAAAATTCAGAGAGGCAAGTGTCATAAGAGAAGTTTCTAGAAGATTCCATGAGCATCCACTTAGCAAACTGTCTCAGAAATTTGTCCATCCTCACTCATCACACCCCATAGAAGGCCTCTTCAGTATGCATTGCACCTAGCTAGTGTAGAAGTTAGTATGCATCATACCCTAACCATGGAGCAGTCAGTATGGTCCAGTTTTGGCCAGTTCTGAGTGGTTTTTCAGGTGGAACTTTTGGGGAATGATGTAATCAGTTGACCATGATCCTTTAGGGTATGAAACAACACTTTTAGTGGTTAAAGAGCCCTTGGTTTATCAACATATAATATTGGGGTTGCAGTGCCCAAATATGTCTATAACACACTATAAGAGTTGTAATTTTGGGATACCAAAGACCAAAATCAGAAGTACCTTTCAAGTATTTGAGAATTCTCTGCACAACTACTAGATGGGATTGTTTAGGAGTTGAATGAAGTCTTGTCAGCATTCCTATTGCTTGCATGATATATGGCCTTGTAGCAGTTAAATATGGTATAGCTCCAATTATTGACCTGTAAAGAGTTTCATCTATAGAGATAGAATCATCATCTTTTCTCAATTTCCAATATGTGGTCATTTATGTGTTCATAGGTGCACATTCTTCCATCCCATATCTTTTAAGCATGTCTTTAAGATATTTTGATTGATATATGAACATGACTGTTGTGGTTTGAGATAATTGTAGTCCAAGGAAGTATGATAACTCACTAATCATTGACATTTCAAAGAAATTTGACATATTTTGTGCAAATTCATGGCTCATTTTATCATCATTGCTTGCAATAATCAAGACATCCACATATACTAGTGTGACTAGTAATTTAACCTTGTTCAACTTCATATAGTGATTACTTATAGGCACCCCATTTTTAAAGCCTTGTTGTTTTAGATAGTGATCCAATTTAGCGTACCAAGCTCTAGGAGCTTGTTTCAACCCATACAATTCCTTTTTCCACTTACATATAAAGTCTTTTCCTTCAGCTAGATCAAACCCTTTCAGTTGCTCCATGAGGACTTCTTCCTTGAGTTCTCCACTCAGAAATGCTGATTTTACATCCATATAATAGACTTTGAATCCTTTTGAGCAGGAAAATTCCAAAAACATCCTTAAGGCTTCCAAATCGAGCTACCAGTGCAAAGGTTTCTTCAAAGCATATTCCTTCAATTTGTGAGTATCCTTTTCAAATGAGCCTTTCCTTATAGTCATAAAAAATTAAAGAAAAATCTATTTTGCCTTGTAGAGCTAGAGTTCTGGTTGGTCCACATAAATCTACATGCGTGATCTCCAAAGGTTTTGTTGTTGAGAACACCTTAGTTTTAAAATAGGTTCCAGTTTTCTTTCCATGTTATTTTGGGCCACACACAACTTGATCTGCTTTGATAATTTTTGGAATGTCCCTTACTGCATTAGTTTTTATGATATTAATCAAGTTATCAAAGATTAGATGCCCCAATTTCTTGTGCCATAACCAAATTTTATCTGTTCAAATTATATATCATTTATCTTCTTGAATTTTTCTCAAAATGTATACATTGTCTAGTCTTCTTACTCCTTTCGCTACAAGTTCACCTGAGGAGGATTTTCTCATCTCACAATTTTTCGTACTAAAGACAACCTTCTATCCTTGGTCACAAATTTGTCTCACACTCCAAATATTGTGTTTGAGGCCTTCCACCAGTAGTGCATTTTGGGCCTTTCCTTTTCCAATGACAAGAGCAAGTGTCCCTTTTCTAGCAATCTTGGCATATCCACTCCCAAAAGATACATTTCCATCCTTGTTGTTTAATGAGGTAAAATTATTTCAGTCACATGTCATGTGTATTCAACATCCACTATCCATGAACCATTGATTTTAATCACTATGAGCATATAGAGCTAGGCCATATATATTAACAGTGGGTTCATCCTTTTTTAATCCTTCTCTTTCTAATGGACAATTTTGTTCATCATGACCATAATCATTACATAATGATAAAATCTGATCATACTTAGCAAAGGGATCAAAAGAGTTGTAAGTCTTGATTTTTCCTTGTTCTTTGAGGCCAAGCGGCTTGCTTTGTTGATTCTGAAGATTTGAATGTTTCTTCCTTGGAATTTGGGATCCCTTTTGTCATTTCATAAGAAATGATAATTCCATGAAGTTCATCCATTGTTAAAGTATCAAAATCCTTCATTTCTTCTATGGCACTTACATTGGAGTCAAATATTTCTGAAGCAATCTCAAAACTTTTTTAACAATTGTGCTTTCTTCAATATTTTCTTCCAAGCTTTTAAGTGAATTGATGGCTTCAGCCACTCGGAGAAAGAATGATGCAATATATTCTTCATCATCCATTTTAAGGCTCTCAAATTTCCTTCTATGAGTTTGGAGCTTCGCCTTCTTAACTTTGGAGTCCCATCATATAAAGCAATGGGCTTGTCCCAAATTGTTTTAGCAGAATCACAGCTCATGACTTTTGTGAATTCAGAGTCATTGATTCCCCTAGATATGGAATTTAGTGTTTTAAAATTTTCAATGTAAGCTTTTCTTCCATCTTGATCACTCATAAGAGTGGGAAGAGATTTGTACTCATCCAAAACATATTCCCATACTTCAAGTCCAAGGGACATTAAATAGTAGGACATCCTCTTCTTCCAGAAACCAAAGTTTGTACCATCAAACATGGGAATCTTTCCTGTCATTTCCTGATTCTTCATTATGACCTAAGAATCCTTCTTCCAGCTGTTAGGCTGATAATGAAGAAGCTGGATCTAATACCAATTTTTTGAAATACTGAAACTTATCTAAGTTTTAACAATAAGGACTAATGACATCTCAAAATAGATATCATAACACAAATTAGGTCACACATTCATTAACCAAAAATTCATTAATGGAAATGTGATAAATACATACTTAGATCTATCAAGTAATCATCAATATAAATAACATATAACCAGATAAATAACAATGATATAAGAACCATTAAATCAATATAATAACATATACATTTACTCTTCAAAAGTAAGAGGAACTTAGCTTTTATTAACCACTTTCAAATGCCAACCAATTCAGGTACTTCCATGTACCACTCAACCATAGATTGAGTTGAACAAAATATTTCTTTCAACCAATCACCCCCATGCCATATTCAAATCATGAATGTGGGATATCATGGGATAAAATAATCCATAAAAAAGCAAGGGAATCAAAGGGTTAAACCACCTCCACTCACACCATACTATGATCTCACCTAAACCGGTCCCGAGATATAAAAAAAAAAAACAAAACGATCTTGGATGCCTCAGAATTCCTACGCCATCCCTTGACGAATTTTATTGTGCCCACCTACCTGTTGATGGCTTCCTGTAGAAAACAATCTCCACCCCAACCCTTGGGAATTTCCCAAGACCACCTCACCTAGATCCAAAACCATCTCGCAATCCAAAACTCAACTGAGAAAGAATCCCATCACATCATGGATATCCAAAAATGGAAAGGCAAGGCTAAATCCACTATTAAAACCTAGAAAAATCCATGCCACCGATATCAAAGAAACCAAAATAGACACATGCATATGCCACACGGGTCAAAACCAGCTAGAAAATAATACATGCAATTTGTTACCTGCAAGTATTCTTGTTAAAGCTACCTGATCCAACCTTTCCTTACTTGATCCTTATCCTTCCTTTGCCTTCCTTGTCCTTCATTTTCTTTCCTTGTCATTCCTTTTATTTTCTTGTCCTTCCTTTTCTTTCTTTCTTTTCCTTCTCCTCTTGGTGGTCTTCTCCTCTCTGAGACTAACTCCAAAATTGAACTGATAAAAAGTTACCAACTATTACTCTAATGCCTTTTTATTCTTGATGCCTCTAATTTCTTCATTTTTCCATTATTTTCCTTCATTTTCCTCCTCACTTGCAACCTGTGACCTTTCACCTCCCTTTTCTCTTAATTTCCTTTATTTTCATAAAAAATGTGCCAATTAATACCTCTTTCCCATTGCCTTTGGAAATTTCCCCTTCTCTATAAACGCAACAAGTGATGCCCACTAGGATATTTTTCCCAACACTCAGCTTGGAATAAGGTTCCTATGACCTCAGTCTTATTTTTCCTTTATTAACTTTTATTACATGAACTTTTATCCCAGGGTTGTTAGAGACACCTCCCCTTTAGGGGAACATCGTCGTCGGTGTTCTATGACACCTACAACCAGAAAAATCATTGAAAAGTGTAACATACTACCCATGGAGCTTTATAACCTAGCTCATTGCAGTATTCAGATTGAAGATTAATCTCAAAAGAAAAACCATCATCACAAACATGAAAACCATACTTCTTGTTCAAGCTTTATAACACAACTCATTGTTGTATTTGTTAGAGCCTAGATTTGCCTCAGGCTGAAAAGGCAAGGTTCTAGGTCCACATCAAACCACGCTCACCCTCATAGCTAGCCCTATGAGGACATGAGAGGGCTCTCTTTGGGTCAATCTCGGCAAAAGATAATCGATGGGGCTTGAGATCACTGTAACAAAAGCTAATATTAGGCTAGGTATGAAGTGCAAGGATTATATTTAAGTTTTTGGGGGTTTTGTTGGAAAAAAGGGACAGGCAAATTTTGGGTCTGGGGATGAGGCCTAGTTTTTGCAGAGTTCTGATTGGGGCAAGGAAGGAAATCATTTTGATGCTTTGAATTGAATGAATGGATGGATCAGACTGGTGAGAAGCTAAGGAGGGCAAGAGGGTTTCAAGAGTCGTCCTCAAACAGATGAAAACATGAAGAATTAAACAAAATATCCAGGCAGAGCATATCAGTCCAATGAATTCTGCCTCAATCACTCTTTTGTTTAATTGCAGAATAAAAGAGAAGGGAGAATGATACACATAAACATCAGTGAAATTACAATTACTTAGAGAAAAACACCATCAAAACACAGAGCCACATGGATCCCAACAAGTGCTGCAAAACCCTGGTTTTTCGTTTGCCAAAATTGCATAAATGAAATGTACAATAGAGTGCTAAGCAATCCCAAGTATCCAACCCTGAAAATGACTCATAAAATAGATGATATATACTATCCCAACCCATTCACTCACCTCTAGGGGTCGAGCTCATCATTCTAGGAGCTGTTTGAACTAATTCTAAACAAGGAACTGAAATCTAGGTAGTCAAACAACTTACCCCTATATGCTAGGAAACTAATTCATTCATTTAATTTTCAATTTTTAGTGAATGAATCCTCTAGAGCAAGTAAATATGTGTCAAAATTACATCATAATCATCAATTTACATCAAGATAGATCAATAATTACATCAAAAAGTAAAACTGGTCAAAACGGGGTGAAATTCTGCGCTGCTGAGTGAAAAACAAGCCAAAATTCTCTATGCGTCGCGTCACTTTGGAGCTAATTTTGAGGCACTTAATAAAGTTAAAATTGAGCCCAAGATAGCTCGTTGGAAATCACTGCCTGTCCACTTTCCAATACAAGTGGAATTTCTGGATTTGGATGTCATTTTCCCCGCCAAAACTTCAAACTCCCAAGACTGCTTCATGTGGGTGCAAAAGGTGGCAGAGAGGTCATATTTAGGGTATTTTTTACCCTTTATGAAACCCATAACTTGATAAAATCCTTAGGTAATCCATGAGCATAAATAAATTTTGGTGAAAAATCCAAAAATGTAAAGTTTTCCTCCTAGAGATCTCCCAATTATAAGCACGCACCAAGTGGCGCGGCGCATTGGGCAGAAAAGCCTGTTTTTGTTCAAAAATGTCTAGGTCCACACTTTTTGTGAGTATTTCCTGCATTCCTGCACCTAATGGTCATGTATCTTGTGGACCTGACCGCACCTTTTCTTCGTGACAGGTGCGGACCCCTGAGTGTGTCGTGCCACTACCCAGATGCGTCGCGCCTTTTTGAAGAAGACTTTTGGAGGCATTCCCGATGTCCAAATTGGGCGCGGGATAGCTAGTTGGTAAGGTATTTGAGTATAATTTCCAACTCTACTTGAATTTTTCAATGTGGAGTTCATTTTCCCTATCAAAAATCAAATCTCCCAAGACTGGTCAAAATGTGCCAAATGAGGCGGCCTCAAGGCAGAGTTCTATTGCAGTCAACTTTGGAAGGTGTTCCTAAACTCCAAAGTCAGCTCATGATAGTTCATTGGAAAGATCTTTGTGTCTAGTTATCATTTTACACATTAGGAAAGTAATTTGGCTAACCAAGCTAGGAGAAAAATTGATTTTCCCAAGGTCACTTCAGAGGTGCATCAATTCTCCTGAGGCAATTGTAGTTTTGACATTTCTCTAAAACCATGACACCTGTGTAAAACATGAAGGAGGTTTTTCTTCCCTATCATGTTTTGGGCAAAAACCTCTCTCCAGTTTTCCAAATTCATCTTTCCTTGCTTAGAAACATCATTTGAGTAAAACCTACCCTGATGTGTGGAACAAGAGATTTGTCGAAATGAAGCGAAATGAAGGGGATAGGGAGCTTCTAAATTCTTGAGGAAATTTTGGGAAGTAGGGAGGAATGTTAGGAAGTAGGGGAAAGTGTAATCTAAGAAATTGAGTGAGGGGAAGGGGTCCAAAAGGGCAAAACACAGGCTAGCCTAGAAAATACGGTTTGTAGCAAGAAACTAGGATTTGTGCGAAAATGAGGAATTTGGGGGATCTCAGTGATGGGAAGTGTTTAATAAGGTACATTAAGGATAGGGGAAGGTGTATGAACATTAGGATACAAGTTTTGATGATGATTTGACTGTCCAAGAGAAATTTCCTTCAAAAGCCTAGGAGAGGGAAATGACCTTACCTAGGCACAACTGAAGCATGAACAAGGTGTAAAATGACCCATTGGAACCTGACATGATGATGAAATCACTCTTAATGATGGCACATTCATATGAATGGTGACATGGACTTACATTTGGACAACTTTGGAAGGAGTAAAAGCAAACCTAGACCTAATACCTAGTGACCAAATTTTATTTGAAGACTCACTGAAATGACAAAATTTGACCTTGACACTTTAAAATCGCTTTGTAAGAGCATGTTTGATCACTGGAGGAACGCTGCAAAGACTGACACTAACAATATTGACAATAACAACCATACATGAATATGTACATATACCAAAACTATTTTTCCTCAACCAGAAAACAATGAAGGATACATAGTATTCATTTGATTAGCCATCTCCCATGTAGATTCATCAGGCCCAAAGTGCTTCCATTGCAATTTAACTCACTCAATTGCTCTATTCTAAAGGATTAGTTGCTTCTGCTGAAATATGCACTAAGGTTCTAGTTGGAATGCTCCTTTTGGGTCCAACTACAATACAAACTAATCAATAACATGGTCAACATCCTTTACATATATTTAAATTAAATAATGAAACATGGATAACATCATGGACTTTCACTATCGGAGGTTGTGCAAGTTTGCAAGCCACTAGTCCAATCCTCTATAGAATCTCAAAAGGCCTGTAATACCATCGTGCCAACTTGGCACATGATCCAATCCTCAAGGAGCTCTTCTTGGGCTTGATGTGCACATACACATGCTCGCCAAAATGAAACTCCTTAAATTCCTTGTGTTTGTCTGCATAACTCCTTTGCCTATCCTATCCTACCTTTAGATTCTTCTTTATAACCTGCATTTTTTGTTCCATGTCTGCCAATATGTCTGGTCTTATCAACACCTTGTTCACTAGATGACTCTAGCTAATGGGAGTATTACAACTCTTTCCTTACATTACCTCAAATAGACTCATCCTTAGTGAGTTCTGGTAACCATTTTTGTAAGAAAACTCAATTAGTGGAAGGTGCTACTCCCATCCCCTCTACTAAAGCATCACATACATTCTCAGCATATCCTCTAAAATATTGTTGACCCTCTCTTCCTCTCCATCTATCTTCAGATGATAGGTTATACTAAAGGCCAAATATTTCCCCAAACATGTAAACAACTCCTTCCAAAAATTGGAAGCCAAATTAGCATCCTTGTCTGACACAATATTCTTTAGAACACCATGCAATCTCATGATCTCCCTGAGGAAGACATTTACCACCACACTAGATGAATAAGTTGTCTTCACTGGAATGAAGTGAATTAGCTTACTCAACCTGTCGACCACAACCATGATAGAATCATGATGCCTCGATGTTATATACATATTTGGGCACTGAAACGCCAAACTCATATGTCCATAAACTAAGGGCTCCTTAAGTCCCTAAAAGTGTTATTTCACACCATAAAGGATCATGGTCAACTGATTACATCATTTCCCAAAAGTTCCACCTGAAAAATTACTCAGAACTGGCCAAAACTGGACCATACAGACTGCTCCATCGGCAAGGTGTGATGCATACAGACTGCCTAACTAGCTAGGTGTGATGCATACTGAAATGGCCTTTTGTGGGGTGCGATGAGAGAGAATAGACAAATGGCATAGAAAGTATGCAAGTTGGATGGTCATGGAATCTTCCAGAAACTTCTCCTATGACACTTGCCTCTCTGAATTCGCCCGGGGATGAGTAAGAGATCATTGAAATCTCCAAGTGGAACCAAGAACTATCAGTGGAATGACACTAATCAAAAACCTAGAGCTGACTCACACCCTTGCAAGACATCTATAAATGGATCCCTCATCTGAGAGATCTTGGGGGCTGGAATTTTGTATTTTGTAAGGAAGTGTTGTTGGTTTGTTGGTGAGAAGAGACATTACATTGTTGGGTGATTTTCTTGTTCATGGGGTGAAAAGGGTTTCTCCAATTGGGAGGATGATGCTGGATCAGATAGCTAGGTTGTAATCCTCTCTTACATCACTATTAATAATGTTATTTGGTTTTTCCTCTATATGATATTGTATTTGTGAATCTTATTGTTTATGAATGCAATTGTATGGTCATTGTGTTTCTGATTCTGCATTGTTTATGATGTTTTAGATAGAGATGCTTTGATAGTTTGTTGTTACTTTGACTCTACAGGTATTCTTTGAAGCGGGACAAGTAGGAGAGGAGTGGCAAATTCTATCAAGGAAAGGAGAAATCAAGCTAGGATCAAAGCGGAAGATCCAGGTTGGTCCTCTTTTCTTCTATTCCATCTACCACACTTAAAGGAACTCTTGAAAAGTTTTCATTGTTTGTTTCTAAGATAGCTACCCGTCTTAGTGGGACTAACAGTTCAAATCGACACTAGTTTTCCCTATAACAAAATGGTGACTCCATTGGGGAACAAATAGTTTGTTTGTTTGTTTATTGCTTGCTTTATAAACTACAGACGGAGCCTAAAGTTAGCCAGCTAGCCTTCGAAATGCCTTTGATATGCAATTGTGAAGTAGATGAATGCTGCTTCAATCAATCTCCGGGTTGGTTTATGAACTAAACATCTGACTTACAAAGGATTCTAAGTGCCCTTGTGGTAGCTCAGAACCTCATCAGATCCTACCCTTATTCATTGTGTTTATTGTCTAACATTACTCAGCCTAAATCACTGAACTTAGCTGCAAGTTTTGAGCAAAAACCAGCTCAGTTTCTGTCCCTGGTCCATCGCACTGCCTATATCTGTGAAACCTGGATGCATCGCACCTCCTGTGTGTTGCAGGTGAGATTCATCCTTGTTTCCCTATGTTGCAGGTGCAATGATTGAGTGAACTATTTTTTCTTCTCTGAAATTTGGTTTTTATCCTTGTTTTCAGCTTTATTCAGTAGTTTTGTTGTTCATGATTAGTACCTTCTTTCTGAAACCATATTTCTTCACATTATTTCAACCTCCATCAGTTAGGAGTTGTAAATGTTTTTGTGTATTTTTCAATCATTTATAGTCTTCCTTTTTCGAAAGTAGCCTAATCGAACTGTCGTTTTTGATGCAAGTGTTGTAATTATCATTCTGAATCAAAAGAAGAGTGTCATAAAGTCTTCCTCTTCTAGATAGTTGATTGTACTTTTGTCATTGTACTTGATTTGAAATTATTAGTATTTGAAGTGTTGAAAACAATTTTCAATTCGAAATCAAAAAGTGTCGTCTTAGTCTTCCTTTCATTTTGAAAAGAAAATTGTTAGTACTGTTGCTTTGAAAGAAAATAGTTCATATCTATGCTTAGCTTTCTTTTTGGCATTCACACATTAAGAAAGCGGAAAACAAATACATGCATGTGCATCTACATTTTGACTCCTTGCAAAATTTGATTTAGAAAAAGTGCATTTAGTGTGTATTCTATGCTCTCTGTTGAAAGAAAAAATCGTTATCTTCTTTCCTTTGTAGCTAAGATTTTCATTGCTAAAAGAACATAAACGAATGTTTATCATTTTAGATTGCATATTTAGGAATTTCACGTCTACATGTCGTGGTGAACCTTGAAAGACAAACTTCTAATCAAGATAAACTCAAAAATAAACCTCAATGAACAGAAAAACACTTTGGAACTAACGCAACACATCTAGAAGTCTAGGCTAGAGACGTGTTCCAGCATTGTAAAACCTGGTAACTATCGTTTTCATCGAAGGTTGGGTGATTCCTCCTGTTTGATACGACAAGTGCTAGTACGGACTTGTGCTCCCCGTATTGTCGAGTATATATTGGGAGACCACAATAGGCTGATATCCTTTATCCTTAGAAAGTCGTGTTTACCACCCTATCGATCGTAATGCACTGAACACAACATTCGGGAAGATTGACTGCTATACATAAGTCCTTGGTAATTTCTCTATCATTTATCACCAAGGTGTATTTTTTACTTTTACGATCGGTTTGGTAAACCCTTTGTCTAGACTTCTAGAGCAGTCACTTTCATTCCTTTTCAACTCCTTAAAAGAAAAGGTCCATCTGAGCACTTGTCACTTCAGGCTCAATAAAAATCGGAGGAGACTAGAGCCACCTTCAGCTTTTTCTCGACTCTTAAAAAATGAAAAAGCAAGTTGCATCATAGTGTGTTTAAAATTTATCTTAATCAGAATAACATCCCTATTCCTACATTGATCTGAGGTTGAGATAATGGAGTCTACCGATCAAGGGATCCCTCTTGGACAGAATCCTAGTCCTTTCTCCTCTTGGGGAGATATTGGTTCTCCATATATGGCTACATTGTCCCTTCCAAGAATCATGATTGGCCTACCAGTATGGCTTTTCTTGACCTCTATCGTTCAAAACATCGTAATTCCTCGACAATCTAATCAGCAAGCAGATGATACTGAAGTTACCCCTTCACCTTCTACTTCATTTGTTTCTCCTTCCCCTTCTTCTTCTTCACATGGTGAAACTAGTGACACTAAAAACCAAATAGTTGAGAAGAAAAGGAAAGGGAAGGAGAAGAAGAAGAAGCCAACTAAACAAGGGAACACCCATGCATCATCTGGCGAAAATCCGCACACTAAATTTTCCAAACCGAAAACTCCATGCGCAATTTTCAAGGAGAACCATTACCATCGAGATTGCCCTTGCATCCCGCGCATCTTGAGAGAATGGTCTCCTTGGTTGCACCATTCAGTGTCATCAACCCCTGACAGTCAGGTTGACAACACACCATCAACTAGTCAAAGTGAAGTCAATAGACAAAAAGGAAAAGTTAGAGTTCCATGTAGGTTATGTGAAGGTAATCATACTCTTCACTGTTGTCCTTTTCTGGACGAAGCCAAAAGCATTTTGGATAACCATCATGCTTCACCGCAGCAGCTTCCACCTGGATACAAGAAACTCTTGCCAAGTCCTTCGCTAGTTGAAAAATTGATTAACATAACTCAATTGTCAATCGAATTGCCTATCATTGAAAGTGAACCTTCTGAGTCCATACCAGATGAAATTCAACTACTTGAGATGGCAGTCGACCCAGTCTTGCCTTCAGAAAATCCACCTTTAGATGATATAGTTTCCAAAAAGGATGAGAACGACACCATTCAAACTCTTTTTGTCGATATAGAGTCTAATGAACTTGGGGGAAATCCACCCATTCCTTCACAATAAAAAGAGACCCCCCAATTCATGAGACTTATCTGGACATTTATCCGATACCTCCTCTGAGCAGTCTAGTCATTTTCTTTGATTGGAATCAACTAGCGAAACCTCACCTTCCATCTAATGTACCATTCTGAATCATAGTACAAGTTTACAAATTGATCATGTCTGGCACAATCATAGATGAAGGGGCTTTGGTGAGTATCATTTCCTCAACTGCTTGGAAAATGCTTGGTTCGCCATCGCTTCTGCCTGAAAAACAAAATTTGGTCGGGCTTCAACAAAGGAACCAGTCGACCATTAGGGATCCTTCCAAAGTTACCTATAACTTTAAGAAAGAAAACCATTTATTTGAATGTGATGATAGTCCAAGGACCACTAGATTACAATATACTCCTTGGATGTGATTATATATATAGCATGGAAGCCATTGTCTCCACAGTCTTTCGAGTGATGTTTTTTCCACATGAAGGCAGACTGGTGCAACTTGTCGACCAGCTTTCATTTCCTGGTTCAAACACAACTATAAATCAACCATCATCCCCAAATGGTCTCTTCACATCAAAAATGTCTCTTCAACCTTCATCCCATCCACCTAATTACCACGAGTAGTTTGGTGAGTGTGATGAAGGTTAGGGGGCATGCACCCTAGTCTGCTTGAGCAGGTGAACCAAGAGGAAAAGAGAGATTTTCTTGAAAGGTTATAATACTTGGACCGAATAACATTCCTATATAGGTTATGTGATTAGTCTAACGTAATTATTTCCTTTGTACAATTGTGAATGGAAGCTCACAGCATTCACCTTCATACGTTATGTGATTGGAAGCTCACAGCAATCACCTTTGTCTATTTCGATGGACAAAGCAAAGGAAGAGTTTTTTGTCGGCCGATAGAAACAATCTTGTTTAAGCACAGGAACTTCCATTTGGTAACCTAGAAACTCTCCTTTTACTGAAAGACCTGGGGGCATGCAAACCTTTTAATGGAAGTGAAAAGCGACCTTTGATTTTCTTAGTTTGTAGGTTTTCAAACCTTTAACCTCGTAGCTCGGTCATTTATAGCTTGCATAAAAGGTCATGAGCACATGTTATAGTAGTGTTCAAGCTCATTAAAAAAAAATCTACCAAGAGACATTATCAAAAGATTGGTAAGAGCAATGTTCCCTCAAGGTTCAAGCTCGTTAAAAAATCAACCTGCACTGAGCGCGTGTTAGCACAAGGTTCAAGCTCATTAAAAAATAAACCCGCCTTTGGTAAATAACCTTTGTGATTGCTTTGCTATCTGCCCTTTTTGAACTTTGGTTATGTTCCTTCTGTCACCTCCATTTCATTCGGCCAACCATACACTTCCACTTGATTGTTTACCCTTTTGAGGAACATCTGCGACAAGTGATTCCAATTGCCACCCTCTTCACACGGCCATGTTTTGAGAAGTTCCAAACTTACCTGGAACTAGCTGCTACCCAGAAATACCACTCGTTCCTCAAAAATGAGTCTCTTTTAAACTCTTTTTAGACTCGTTAAATATAAAAAGATTGTCGAGCTATTGGCCTTTCCAGCTCGTTAAAGTAAAGGGAATGTCATCCCTCTCATATATTTTAATCTTTTTGGACTTGACGGATTATTAAACAAAAAGATCGAGGGCTTGTCTCTTCCGGCTTGTCAAAACTATTAAAAAGTCATCCCTTTTGTATTATTTTGCACTTTTTCGGACATAAGGGATTATGCCACGAAAAGGACTATTAGGGTCTCCTTTTCATCCATTTTCAAACTCTCTAAAGATGAAAAGGACCGAGTTATCTTTGTCGTTAAACTCGTTAAAACAATAGTGACAAACTTGTCCACCGAGAGAAGAACAAGTCTCACTGACGCTAGGCTCGCTAAAGACAAAGCGGCAGGTTTTCCTGAAGGGAAAATTATAGACCAAGCATATGTTATCCTCCTCAAGATTTTCAAAAATAAAGAGGTAGTGGTCAGCAATGAGTAGGGAAAAATGGGAAGAAAACTTGAAGAACACTCTTGGTAGCAAGTCGCTTTTGAACATGACACTTTCATTCCATCACCGTGATTGAGTTGGGTTGGGATTTTCTGTTCACCGTCACCATTGGTCCACCATGCCATCCATGGGGTTAACGCTACCAAATTCCATATCAGTGTCGCCAATATGTTCAAGAGAAGACATTCAGAAAATTCACCATCCAACAAACGCCTCATCCACTGCATTACATCCACTCTTCATTTTTCATGGCTGCCATTCCTAAACCTCATATCATCAAATCGTTTTCACCTGCACAAAAATCATTTGCTCTATTTCGCGTCGTAGATGTGGAATACATCAAGGCCCTCCTACGACAGGTCAATTCTTTTCGACATCAGCTTATTATCCAAGAAGTTGACTTAGAAACAACCCTTTCAGTACTTCGAAGCTTTCATGCCTCAATGGCAAGTTTCTCACTTCCGGCGACAGGTTTACATCAATGACCTTCGACCGAAAGACTTTGCGTAGTGTTCGACATTGGCTCATATATTCACACCACATGAATTATACTGTAGTACCTTGAGGGTCATCATCATTATCTATGACTTCTCTCGCATCTGTTAATATCTTACATCATTGGCTGGTAATTAGATGATGTCTTTCCATGTTCGACTTCAGAACATCTTCTCACATGGATCGACTTGTACATCAGGCGAAGAAAGGACAAGTTTTGAAGACCCCGAATCTAGTTTCATCCATCTGGGCTACGATATATTCAGGAAAATAAAGACATCAATTGTACGCAAAAGTTTCACAGATAGTCATCTAAGCTAGGGAAGATGACTCTTCATGCGAAGAATCACCAGTCTGCAATAGCAGACGATTGTCTGTCCTATGTACATGAAAATGAATTTACAAATTTGAGCATGGGAATGCCTGCCTCAGCTAGGTCATGAAAAAAATATGATGATGATGTATCGTATTGTATCTCATATAGGTCACCTTATAGTACGAATACCTCGGATCCTCATGAATAAATAATTTCACCCGACATTAGAAGATTTATGACATCATGCTTTAGGGGGCAACTGTTATAGACATATTTGGGCACTGCAACCCCAAACTCATATGTCCATAAACTAAGGGATCCTTAAGTCCCTAAAAGTATTGCTTCACACCCTAAAGGATCATGGTCAACTGATTACATCATTTCCCAGAAGTTCCACTTGAAAAACTACTCAGAACTGGCCAAAACTGGACCATACAGACTGCTCCATGGGCAAGGTGCGATGCATACTGACTACCTAACTCGCCAGGTGCGATGCATACTAAAATGGCCTTCTGTGGGGTGTGATGAGCGAGAATAGACAAATGGTAGAGATAGTTTGCAAGGTGGATGATCATGGAATCTTCCAGAAACTTCTCCTATGACACTTGCCTCTCTAAATTCGCCTAGGGATGAGTAAGAGATCATTGAAATATCCAAGTGGAACCAACCACTATCAGTGGAATGACACTAATCAAAAACCCAGAGTTGACTCACACCCTTGCAAGACATGTATGAATGGATCTCTCATCTGAGAGATCTTGGGTGCTTGAATTTTGTATTTTGTAAGGAAGTGTTGTTGGTTTGCTGGTGAGAAGAGACATCGCATTGTTGGGTGATTTTCTTGTTCATGAGGTGAAGAGGGCTTCTACAACTAGGAGGATGATTCTGGATCAGACAGTTGGTTTGTAATCCTCTCTTACATTACTATTAATAAATTTCTTTGAGTTTTCCTGTATATGATCTTGTATTTGTGAATATTATTGTTTATGAATGCAATTGTATGGTCAATGTGTTTTTTATTCTGCATTGTTTATGATGTTTTAGATAGATATGCTTTGATAGTTTGCTATTACTTTGACTCTACATGCACCCTTTGAAGTGAGACAAGTAGGAGAGGAGTGGAAACTTATATCAAGGAAAGGAGAAATCAAGCTAGGATCAAAGCGGAAGATCGAGGTTGGTCCTCTTTTATTCTCTTCCATCTATCACACTTAAAGGAACTCTTAAAAAGCTTTCATTGTTTACTTCTAAGATAGCTACCCGTCTTAGTTGGATTAGCAGTTCGAATCGACACTAGTTTTCCCTATAACACTCGATGTCCTCGAAAGACCTCTAATGAAGTCTATGGAACTGACCTCCCATTTCCACTTTGGAATCGGAATAGGTTGAAGAAATCCACCTAGATAATTACACTCTAATTTCACCTACCAACAACCCAAACATCTGGCCACGAACTCTAACACTTCTTGCTTCATATTCAGCGATAGTAGAACTTCTTCATGGTTGTCACTGTATTCTAGTATCTTGGTTGACCTAAATATGGCTTGACATGAAACTCCTTCAGCATAAGCTTCTTGAGCTCACTATCATCTGACACATAGATCCTATCCCTAAATCTCACCAAGTCATCTTCTGTTAGATGATAGTCCACATCCTCATCACCTGTACCCTACTACTATAACATGTGCCTAAGCTCCATGTACTTGTCATCTTTTTGTCCTTCCTATAAATTTGTCCCATATGAGCTCACTGTTGCAACATGGTTCATATGCACTCTCCTAATGAGAGTATATACAACCCTGTTCTCCTTAACTTATAGGTATCTGATCTCATATTCGAACTCACTGAGGGTGGCCAACCATCTAGCTTACCTGGAATTCATATTCGGTTGGTAAAATAAATACCTCAATCCACTGTGGTCGCTCATCAATACAAACCTCCTACAAATAATATATTATATCCACATATTTAATTAATGGATAATAATTTCCAACTCAAGATCATGAGTCACATAGTTCTACTCGTTCTCATTAAGTTTCTTTTATCACAACATGCCACCTTCCCCTCCTACGTCAAGACTACATCAAGTTCTCTCTTGTAGGAATCTATACACAACATGAACTCTTTATCTAGATTTTAAATCTTAATAACTTGAGAATTTGTCAAAAACTACTTCAACTACACAAGACGTGCTACACATTCCTCTATCCATTCAAATTTGTTCCCTCTTCGATGCAAAGATCTAATGGGATATGCAATGTGTAATGGCCCTCCTCCCACATCTACCCAAGTAACTAGCTAATTGGGGTAAACATGTGACGTGAAGTTACTATGATATGATTCGACCTCCTAAGTCACCTTAAGGAAGTGGAACCGATGGAAAACCACCCTACAAATCTTTGCACATCAGCAACAGGACTCCCAAGAACCATCCCAACCTCTCAGGTAACCATCCGCTGGGTCCCACTCAGTTTTTATACCATTAAACCTTGGAATCTCCCTTGATATGGTCATACATGTGTCCGGAAGGCTCTGGATTCTCCCATATCATGGTATGCCAGTGCTCAGGGACTTTTCTGCGTAGTACTGTGCCAAAGTCCCTGGGATTTGAGCCACTTTTTCAGGTCGAGAGTCAAGGTCACTTCGCATAATTCAATGATACCTTCAGAATAGAAATATAACAATGGAATGATGATAAAAATGAAATTACTTAAACAAGACCTTGAATGGTCCCCTACTAGCCATGATAGGAATCTCATCAAACATATCATAATTTATAGGTGTAAAAATAGATCTAAGCATAAGGATCTCATACTCATCTAGGAATCACTAAGAAGCATTGATGCCTCACCATATTAGCTGCAATTTCATCCATTAGGCCATAGATAAATTTTTCATTCATTTAAAACTAAAAACATGATGAGATCCATACATAACTATTGTCATAATAAATATTCATAACCAACATACTAATCCAACATATAAATAACCAACATAAGGAAACAACAACAATATAATCCATATATAAATGAGTATAATACTCATGAAATAACAAGGAGAAATAACCTCATATTAACGATGCAAAGCCAACCAGTTGTGGGACTTCCATGAACCACCTGACCACAGACATGGGTTATCCAAAACTCCCTTCAGCAAGTCACCCCTGTGCCATATTCTAAGCATGAATGCGGCATCTCACAAAACACATCAATCCAAAACCATCCAGGGATTTTAGAGGCTAACCACCTTAACCTATCAAACACTGATTCCACTTCATGGTTGGACATCATAAAACCATAATCAGATTGGTCTTTACCCAAGCCTTCCAAGGATCTAGAGAGTTTGTTCCAACCAAGGCTTCTATGACTAATAACTCAACCCACAACTTACTCCGGGCTTCCAGAGCATTTTTTCAACCAGGGATTCTAGAGCATTTGTCCAACCAAGTCTTCTAGAACTAGTAACTTAACCCAGTTTGTTATAGGGCTTCCAGAGCATTGGTCTAACCAAGGCTTCCAGGAACTAGTAATTCAACCCATGCTAAAGGAAACATGAGAACCAACCAGAAAGACAAAGAAATGAACCCACAACACTATGGCTATCTAGGAAATGGAAAGGATAGGAAAATACACAGTCAATCTAGGAAATCCTTTGTGCCAGTGACTGATCATGACCAATAAACCACATGCATATGTCATGCATGGAAAGACTAGTGAGGAAAACATACATGCAACTCGGTACCTGCAAGAAAAACCTGATGCAGTTGTTGATCCCAATGTCTTTTTGTGCTTTCCTACTCTTCCTTTTCCTTCTTTCTCCAAAACTCCAAGTATGCCACACTCCTCTAAGAGTGCTCCAAGAAACTCTAAGTGTCCAAGAGTATGAGAGATAAAGAAAATAAAGAGAGAGCTCCAAAACTGAGTTAACAAAAGTCTACATTGACCAAGGTTGCCCACTGATCCTCATAAGCCTTTTATCAATGAGGCCTATATTTTCTTCATTTTCCATTATATTCCTTCATTTTCCTCGTCACATGAAACATGTGACCTGTTAGGTAAACTTGACTCGGGATAGAGTCAAAGTTGACCAGGTTCAACAGTGATGGTTTTTCGGTCCATGGTATTGGACGCGATGGTTTTCGGTCCATGGTATTGGATGCTTTAGCATGTATAAATATGTATTGTAACAATGAAAGGAACATAATGAAAAATCAAGCTGGTAGTCCCGGTTTTGGGATCCAAGGGAAAATCTCTGTGTATATGTGTTTTATGTGTTCTGCTCTTGCATTGTTTATTTTCTGTGTTTTAGAATTCATATGCAAGTAATTTCTGTACAGGGTTAAAACCTCAGGATAGAGTCAAAGTTGACTAGGTTAAATAGTGATGGTTTTGGGGCACATGGTATTGTGCACCCATAGTATTTTTCCCATGGTATTATATGTAATGGAGCTTATAAAAGGCTAGAAGGACTTCATTTTAATGTAAGGCCTGGAGGTGAGCAGTGAAGGCTCACTTGGTCAGATTGGCCTGGGTTTTGGCCAATGCTAATGAAATATCATTAGGTTGGGTTTTTGCCTAGATTTGGGAATTTCTCGGATAAACATGCATGTTTATGGTTGTTGCTAGTTATTTTTTATATTTGTTCCTCTTAGTAATTATCCGTAATTAATTTGTGTTCTCGGGTAAATTTTTTAACAATTGGTATCAGAGCAGTTTTGGCTTCAAGGGGATGCCTTTGTTGCTGAGGGTTTTCACTCAGGCCTATGGTAGACCCTATTCAGTGGGAGATCTGTGAGATTGAGAAATTTAATGGTCACAGTTTTGAGTTGGGGAAACTCAAGATGGAGAATCTGTTGGTGGATAAAGATCAGTGGATCTCGGGAGATCTAGGTACTAAACCAACGGGAGTGTCCGATGAAGAATGGAAGAAGTTGGATTGGAAGGCAAAGAGCACAATACAATTTTGTGTCTCAGATTCAATATTTTTGAATGTATCAATGGAGAGCTTCAGCGAGGGCAACATGGTTGCAAGATGGACTTCGGCATGGCGTACCGTGGCATGCTGTGGGATTTAAATGTGCAAATCTTAGTTAAACGCTTGGGGATGAAAACCTGCCCGGCACTTCATGCCCGTTTCACACACGAGCTCTCGAACCTCAGGTGCCTCCACCACCGGAACCTGGTGTAGCTCCGAGGCTGGTGCACCGAGAAGGGAGAAATCCTAGTCGTCTACCTGATGAAACGGTCGCTGAGCAAGATGCTTTGCCACAAGAAGGGCTTCGTGCTCGACTGGCCCAACCGGTACAAGACTCTGTGGCACTGCTGTACTTGCACGAGAAATGGGAGGAGATCGTTGTCCACAAGGGCATCATGGTGAACAACATCTTCCTGGATGCAGACCTGAGCCCTCGCCTCGGGGGCTTCGCGCTGACAGAGTTCGTCGCCCATGGCAACAACGATCACCATGCCACAAGTGCTCTCTGTGGGATCTTCAGGTACATGTACCCTGAATACGTGGCCTTAGGTAGGGCAACGACAGAGGCCGACGTTTCCAGCTTTGGGGTCATGGTCCTAGAGGTTGTGTCTAGTAGAATGGCTATCGATTTCAGGTTCCCCACCATTTTACTTGTCGATAAGATTAGACAGTTGGATAAAAAGGAAAGGCTAGTGGATGTGAGGCTAGAAGGAGAATTCAATCAAAAAGAAATGAACAGATTGCTTAACCTGGGTTTCCTTTGCACTCACTTGGATTCGGAAGTGTGACCTATGATGAGGCAAGTTACTCATATTTTGGATGGCGATGACTACTTACTGACTACCCTGCTATTACAAACAGAGAACCCATAGCCAGAATGGGAGTCAAACCTGGAAGTAACAACTTTTTTGTTGAAGAGAATACAAGCTCTTGGCAGACAATGAGTTTTATGTCCAACATCGTAGATGATAACTCTATAGTGATGTTGGATGGGAATTAAAGCGGTTCGATAGAAGTTTTTTAGCAAATAAAATTGAGAGAGGATGTCAGAATAACAATAGGAATATATTAAAAAAAAAATTATGAAGTCAAAATTATTGCATGTAAATGGGCATACTACTTTAGGACCTGGTAAGGCATGTGTACCCCTGGATAATCACTAGTAAAGTCTGGTTAGACCTAGGTGATACGGGGATGTTGGGTTAACAATACCCCGAGTAAAAACTTTGAGGGGGTTAAGGGCTAGAGTGAGAGGGCTTGTCTCACATAGCAAGTTTTCCTGGAGTTAGTCGAGGAACCCCAAGTCAAGTTTAAGGGGGGAATTGTTAGGTAAACTTGACTCGGAATAGAGTCAAAGTTGACCAAGTTAAACAGTGATGGTTTTGGGGCACATGGTATTGTGCACCCATAGTATTTTGCCTATGGTATTATATGTAATGGAGCTTATAAAAGGTTGTAAGGACTTCATTGTAATGTAAGGCTTGGAGGTGAGCGACAAAGGCTCACTTGGTCGGATTGGCAAGGGTTTTGGCCAATGCTAATGAAATATCATTAGGTTGGGTTTTTCCCTAGATTTATGGTTATTCTGGATAAACATGTGCGTTTATGTGTTTATGGTTGTTGCTGGTTATTTTTTTATATTTGTTCCTCTCAGTAATTCTCCGTAATTAATTTGTGTTCTTGGGTAAATTTCTTAACATGACCTTTCACCTTCCTTTTCTCCTAATTTCCATTATTTTCATAAATAAAATGCTAATAAATGCCTCATGGCTTTCCAAAGCTTTTTTCATTTCCTTTCCTAATTTCCTTATCCATAATAAACCGAAGTGAACACCCACTAGGATGTTTTTCCCACCATTTAGCTTGGAATATGTGCCCCATGACCGTGGCCTTATATTTTTTTACATGGATTTTTAACCAGGGTTGTTACAAAACCCTCCCCCTTGAGGGAATATCATCCTCAATGTTCAATGACACCTATAACCAAAAAGACCACTGAAAACAAAAAATACTTCCCATGGAGCTTTATAACATAGCTCATTGCAGTATTTACAATGATCATCTACTAAAACTTGACAAACATATCATTTACTAGAGCTTTATAACACTACTCATTATGGTATTTACAATAATACCACATATACACACATACATATTTCCTTCACCAAAGTAATACTCACACCTCCACCCACAAAGTAATACCAGGATTCACCTCCTTCCTAAGGAGTCTAGAATCCAATTGCAAGGTCGAATCTACATCTAATGTCCAACGTTATAATCTTGTGCCACTTTTCCTCTAAGTGAATAGTTTCCGACTCATTGTTCCAGGGAACACTCCCAATGTGAATTTGATTCTATCTAGAAATGCTAATTACGAAAACAAATATATCCCCATCCTTCCCTTCTCTACTACACAGTCCTCGGGAAATCTAGTCACCCCTTTTGTGTCTTCACTCACCTTCCAAGTTCCCCAGCATTCCATCCCTTGGCAAGGCTTCCTGTCATAAAAAGGTCAAACAACCGAGGCATATACCTACCTAAAAACCATCATACCAGTCATAGCATGCTCATGGAAATCAATGGACACTATTGGGTACCAGTGTCCCAAAATGGACCTGCTCCTAAAGTGCTTTACTAGCATACTGTTGCATGTTCCAATTCCTTTCACTAACACTACTAATTCTTGTAGGTGGTTTCAACCACCCAACCGGGCATTTCTATGCTTCTTGTACCAAGCACATAAATTACATTAGATTTAAAATAAATTGAAATAAATTCACATCATACCTCATTGGTAGCTCATCAATAGGGTACACTTGTAATCTTGTTTACTTCCTGTCACAATAACTCAAACTAACTGTTTGATCAAATCATCATGAATAAACATATCACATCTGGTTAGATCAAACTCAACCATCATAAATTAAAATCATGAATCGCATGAAATAATCATAAACCATAATCATAAATAACATGTCACCATTACAAAAAATCATAGATCAAATGCATAATAAAACTGAAATAAAATACCGATACTTATCCTTCATTGATCCTTATTTATGCCTTTGTTCTTTCTGTACACACACCAGATCGGTTGCCACACCCAGAAAACACCTAGTGCCTTTTTCTTTTCTTCAATCACATGTACATACACAATGTACATCATAGCAAATACAACCACACACAACGTGCGATGCCACACAATCCACCACTGCACAATGCACATACATAGTACCGCATGTTTGCAACACAACATGTATAACATGCACACAATACCACATGTACACTAGTACCATATGTATAACATGTACACAATAACACATGTACAAAGCACCACCTGCACAACTTGTGCACAACATCAGATATACACGGAACCACCTACCCAATGTGTACACAACTCCACATGCGCATTATACCACCTATAAATCGTGCACACAACACTAGACGTACACATCACCACATGCACATGTACATGACGCCACCTGTACACAACACAATATTCATGACATGTACACAACACCACCTGCACACAACACCACATGTACAACATGTACGCGATGCCACATTCTCATAGCACCACTTGTACAACCATGCACAAAACACCATATGTACATAGCACCATATGTACAACATGCACACAACACCATATGTACATAGCATTGCATATACAACATGTACATAAAACCCTATGTACACATCACTGCATATCAAAGATGTGCACAACACAATATGTACACAAGACAGCATATCCAACATGTACATAGCACCATCTATATCCTTCACTACGTATGCAATGTACACACAACACCATACATACAATAGGCACACAACATCATATGTACATAATACTACATATATTACATGTACACATCACCATAAGTACAATCACTTAATATACAACAAACATATACACAATAGTAGTATTGCACATCTGAAACCACACTCTCTACCACAAAACCTTGTGTCTAGTGTCTCTCCACCATCCATTATTATCCTAGAATGTTTCACATATCAGTGTTTTCATTCCGCTAATTTACCCCTCAGAATTACCTGGCATAACCTAAACATAGGCATAATACAAGCATACAACATCAATTCATATCCACATGATAGTGACCTCATATATTTGTCATGACTACTCTCCCAACTTGATTCCCCATAAGACCAAAAACCTCGCCATGCCACTCACCTACATAAGAAGTCATTCCTCCATAAGAAATATCCTTAACAACCCTGTCAGATAGTGATATAGATACATAGATATATAAATACATATACATAAACATTAGCATAAAAAAATTATGATCCTATCAGACAAAGACATACATATATACATATAACCATTAGCATAAAAACAATCATGATCCATGGTGACCCTGTCAGACATGACATGCATACCTATATACATGTATCTATATATATATATATATATATATATGTAAACATCAACATAATCATGATCATAACATAATTGTCAAATATCATAAGGTCAAGGTTAGGAGAACTCCCTTTATCTATGAACACCATGCACAACATTGAGAACAATCGTTCCCAACATGGCCAAGGCATATGATGCCTCAGATCCATTCACTTCACCTTCCTATTATCTTTCTTATGATTGTATTGCCACTATCCATTTACACCGATGGACTGAACCAATCCAACCGATTGTCATATTCTTACCTTCAACTTCCCTCACTCATGCGTCGAGCTTCATTTGGGTCTTACATTACCTGCTAGGTTTCATTCATCTCTCTCTAAGCACCAATACATATCCCCTTTCCAAAACAAATTCCCAAGAACCTCAAGACATAAAAGGCAAGAAAAAATGCAAACAAGAAGAAAACCATGAAAACCAATAATAATATGACACCGCAAAAAAAGTGGTATGGACATACACTAGACATAAATAAAGTTTCTAATCAAGTGCAAAAAAAACACAAAGAATCGAAATCACATGACTCTCAATAGACACCACGACTCAATCCCCATGGTTCCTAGTTCTTCCAAAGGAAAGCTCAACCTGAGCCTTATTCATAATTTCATGGCAATCTCTTTGCCATTCAATCCCCTGCGTCATATTTCCATAAACACATATCTGTCAGTGCATAAATAAACATAAAAATATACTAGTTACCTTACCTTTTTGTTCCAAGCACGTTGTTTGCAACTGAACACATCCATGCCATCTTTCAAGGGACTTGAATCCTTTGACGAATCTAGCCATAACTAGAACTATTTGTTATACTAGTGAAATACATATTTATGAATATAACACATATCCTCATAATTTAAGATAAATTCAAGGTTAAGAATACTTCTGGTATGAAAAACACTCGTTTGTTTGGAATGAAGGTTTCCAAACATAGCCAAAGGGATTCTTGCCCAATTCCTTTCTTTTACCTTTTTACCTTGTTGCAATTGAGGCTTACTATGTATTGTCATATCGCCCAACTGTTAGTTACATAAACACATCAACAATTACCTTATCAACCTAATACCAGACATGTTACACTACAACTTCTCACACATGTCACTCTCACATTCCAAAGATCAAGACATCATATATATTAATTTGAGATCAACCTTTATCAAGTCTAACATTGTTGCTAAATGCTCGAAATTCCCTTCCTCATCTTATAATATGTCAAGGTATCATCAATGAATATAATAATAAACATGTCCAGATAAGTATGCAACATACTACTCATCAAGCACATAAAAGTAGTTGGAGCATTAGTCAAACCAAATGGAACTACAACAAACTGATAATGCCCATACCTCATCCTGAAATTAGTCATGTAGATGTCCTCTTTTTTGATGCATACTTGATGGTATTCTGATCTCAGATCAATATTCAAGAACATTGTTTCTCGCTTCAGCTAGTCAAAAAAATATTCAATCCTCAGCAATGAGTACCTATTCTTGATCGTCACCTTGTTCAGCTGCATGTAATAAATGCACAACATGAGAGTACCATCCTTCTTTTTCATGAACAATACTAGTGCACCCCAAGGTGACACACTTGTTCTAATGTATCCCTTATCAAACATTTCCTTCAATTGCAAATTCAACTCTACCAACTCTAGAGTTCTCATCTTGTAAGGTGATTTTGATGTTGGTGTTTTCCCTTGTACCAACTCAATAAAAAATTCCACTTCCCTGTGGGGAGGCAACTCTGGAATATTTTCTAGAAACACATCCTAACACTGCAGTAATATAGGGTACATCTTGAATATCTTTACATCCTCAACACCATTTCCCTTGTCACTAAAGATATGAACTGCAAACACCACACACCCTTCCTTGCAACTATTCTTAGCCTACATAACAGTGACCATCCTCACTGATGTAGGTTTCTTCTTTCCTTGCAGAATTCGATTTTACCCATTATCATATAGGCACTAAATAGCCTTGTCATAAAAATCTACTTTGGTCTTATTAAGGTACAACCAATCCATACCCAAATTCATACTATATGATCTTAGTGGCAGTTCATTCAGATGTGTTGATGTAGGCATACCATTCAGCTCAAATGCACAATCTCTTACCCAATTATGTACTCACTTCTTAGTACCTGTAGACAACTTCACCAAGCAAGACTCTGCATGCACTTCTTCTCTTAGGCCACACTTATCCACCAGGTCAGAATTAACATAACTATAATTAGATCCAGGATAATTCAAAATACAATACAATCAACCACAAATCTTACCTTCCATCTCAGTAATGGAGGCTTGGTGATATGCCTGCTTGTTGTCCACAACTACATAAATATGAGGAATTCTATGACCAACATCCCAAATGTTTGCACCTTCTGAGCACTATAGATCTGAGGCTTTCTGCCCTGGTACAACGGAAAATCCTTCTTGTGATGATATTTTCCACATATCCAACAATGAAATAGTCCCCTACCATATATGTTTTGTTTCTCTCTAGGCTCTAACCCATGTCCTTTATCAACTACATTGAACTTGTTGTAAGGAACCACATTTTATTTCTCACCTGTATCCTAAGGTCTTCCCCTCTTTGGTGGCCAATTCCATTTAATTTTCTCATTTCCTTTCAAGTCATGCTTAGTCTCAACTTTACGCTTTGAATTCTTATAAAAATGCTTTAGATTCCTGATGGTTTCCTCCAATGATCTAGGGTCATGAAACTCAATTTGGTCTCTATATGTTGTTGTTTTTCCACTAATGAATCTCAATATCTTAGCCTTCTCATCCCTGAGATAAGGTACCAACCTCAACAGCTCTAGTAACCTGCTAGTATACTCATCACCTATCATAGATCCCATCTGCATCTTATAAAACTCCTTAGCTATGTGATCATAGTACCTCTCTAATAGGTACTTCTTCTTGAAGAGTCTCTCAAACTCATCCCAAATCAACTCTTCCTCTCGAATACCATTGAAATTTTTCACATCTTCCCACCAAATACTCGCTTTTCCTTTGAGATTGGAGGTGGATATTTTGGCTTTCATCTTATCTGAATAGTTATGCAATCTGAAGAATTTATTCATTCCAAGAAACCATGCCTTTGCATCTTCTAACTTCTTCATCTCTCCATCAAATGTAGGGGGCTTGAGGTTCTTTAACTCCTCAGGCAAGTACTCACCCCTCCTCTAAGGATGATGATTGTGATGACTGTGATGATGTCTCCTGGATGAGGAAATAGAATGATGCCCATACATACCAGTCCTCTTGTCAGGTGTATCCAGTGATCTTCCACCTCTGACTGTATCCCCTTTATCCAACCTGTATCCAGACTGAGATTTGCTACCATAGGCTCCATTAGTTTTATCTTTCTTCTCTTGACTGATCCTCAATTGTCCCTTTTTCTACAACCCTGCCAAGCTCTAAAGAATTGTTGCATTGACCTCTACCTACTTTTCCTGAGCCCTCGCAACTCTTTCTTGATCCTCAACCAACCTATCATTGTTCGTTTTGAAAATTCTGATCTCTACCCTCAAACTCCTCAATGTATATGTTATATGAGAGAATATTGTCATCCTTGTTACAAAACTGATTTATAGGGAGAGTTACAAGGGAGAGTAGGCTATGTCAGATAAACCCAATACATACAAAAGTCAAAATCATACCTCATTCATGTTCACAGGAGGCTTATCTCATCTTCAAAATTAATCCACATTAGCGTGATACATATATAATTATAATCATATCAATTTAACAACATCATGCATGACCATACAAATCATACATCAGGACCCCATACATGACAAAGATAACCATGACAACATTAGAGTTTACCCAAAGAGAGTGCAAGCTGCTCTAATACCACCATGTAATCGCCTCCTCCCACATTTATTCACTTTCATCAATTTTTATAAGGTAAATATGATATGAGGGTCACTATGATAAGACTCAACATCCTATATGATCTTAAGGAAATGGAGTTGATAAATTGAGTCCTTACTGACTTCCCTCAGGTGCTACAGGATCTTCAGGAGCAACCCAACTCCTCCAAGTGTCTAGATCTTGAGATAACTCTCTTTTTCACTAACCTAGAGCCTCATCTTCTCCCTTGCAAAGGAATTCAAGTGACTGTAAGCCTCCAGTCACTCCCATAGGCCTACCTGCCAATGACTGTGGACTTTACTAATCAGTTCTATGTTATTGGCCCCAAATTTTGAGCCATGTTTTCAAGCCCCATAAGTCAATGAGACTTCTAGAAATGATCAATTACATAGAAATAAGCTTATAAACCAAAACTTGGACGGGAGCTTTACGTGACACCCTGTTGTTGGGAAAAGTATCTATTCAGAACGCCCCTATCCCACTCTAAGGTGTGACAGTGCCTTAGCAACAAACAAGGAAAAACTACTTGAGTATTCTTCTTTATGAAATGTAGACGAAGAGGAAGGACAAACTAACCTGTGTCTTGCGCTAGTTTGTTGATCCAATCGCTCCTCTCTTCAATAGCTCCCAGCTCCCTGCTCCCTTACCGTCCCAGCTTCACCGAATTCCTGCAAGATCACAGAAGAGAGAAACTACGCGAAGATATAGATTTACATTCATAAAAAGCTTAGGATCAGATTAAGCTAAACATGCAAATATAACAAAACATCATTGGTACACAGCATGTAGGAGAAACTCAAATAATTTTATTGATATGATAAGAAAGTCCAAGAGGAGATACAACCAAGTGAGTCTCGATCCAGCATCTACCTCCCAGCAAAGGAATCCCTTCCTCACCTCCAACAAAGCATAAATCACCCAATGTACTAATATCAATCTCAAACCAACAACAATTCTCTACAAAGTACAAAATTCCAGCCTCCTGGATCTCTGGGATGAGGGATCCATATATAGATGTAAGCAGAGAGGATGAGTCAGCTTATGTTTTGACTTGTGGCTTCTCTCTGTCAGTTCTTACTTCCACTTGGAGACTAAGAGCCTCTTACTCATCACTGGTCGAATTCAGTGAGGCAAGTGTCATTGGATAAGATTCTGGAAGCTTCCATTGTCTCTCCACCTCGTTGAATGACTCTGCCACTTGTCATTTCCCGCTCAACGCACCTGGGTAGTGCATTCAAGTGTGTTGCAACGCACCTAGCCAGTGTATTTGGGTGCTTTGCAACGCAGGCAGCTAGTGGAGCTTCTGAATTGATCCTGATTTGACTAGTTTTGAGTAGTTTCTGGTGGAGAACTTCTGGGAGAAGCTGTCATTGGTTGACCTTGTTCCTTTAGGGGAAGGAACAACACTTTTAGGGACTTTGGATCCCTTGGTTTATGGACATTTCATGCTCAGAGCTGTAAGGCACAAAAATGTCTATAACAGTTGCCCCCTAAAGTATGAGGCCGTTTATCGGGTGAAATGCTTTATTAGGAGGATCCGAAGTTCTTTCAATGCTGGGAGGAGACCTGTAATAAGATACAATACAATACATTATTTTTCATACTATTTTCATGATCTAGCTGAGGCAGGCATTCCCATGCTCAGCTTTATAAATTCTTTTTTATGTACATAGGACAGACAATCGTCTGATGATAGACTGATGATTCTGATGAAATCATCATCCTTTTGGTAGGATGATTATCTGTTCTGCAATGCTATACATGTCAATGTCTTTATTTTTCCTGAATATATATCGCAGCCCGGATGGATGAAACTAGATTCGGGATCTTCAATCTCGTCCGATCTTCACTCTAAGTACAAGTCTATCCATGTGAGAAATGTTTTGAAGTCGAACATGGAAAGACATCGCTTGATTACCAGTCAATGATGTAAACTGTTAACAAGCGCGAGAGGAATCACCGATAATGATAATGACCCTCAAGGTACTCCAGTACAATTCACGTGGTGTGAATAAAGGACTTGGCGTCGAACACCACGCAAAATCTTTCGGTCGAAGGTCATTGATGTATACCTATTGCCGGAAGTGAGAAACTTGCCATTGAGGCATGCAAGCTTCAAAGTACTGAAGGGGGTGTTCCTAGATCAACTTCTTGGATAATGAGCTGATGTCGACAAGAAGCAATCCGTCAAAGGAGGGCCTTGATGAATCCCACATAAATGACACGGAATGGAGCAAATGATTTTGATGGAGGTGAAAACGATCTGGTGATATATGGTTCAGGGTGGCGGTCATGAAAGAATGAAGTATAATGTATGGTAGTGGATGGGACACGGGTGACTTCTCTAGATGACTTCTCTTGAACATGTCGGCGACACTTATGTGATGGATTGGTAGCATTTACCCCAAAGGTGGATGGTATGGCAAGACCATGGTGATGTGACCGGTGAATGAAACAACCCAACCCGACTCAGGCACGGAGTGGAAGTGTCATGTTCAAGAGCGACTTGCTACCAATAAAGGTTCTTTGAGTTTCTTCCCAATTTTTCCCCAGTCATTGCTGACCAGTACCTCTTTATTTTTGTCAAGCTTGAGGAGGATAACATATGCTTGTTCTATAATTTTCCCTTCGGGCAAACCCATCGCTATGTTTTAACGAGCCTAGCGATAGTGAAACTTGTTCTCGTCTAAAGACAAGTTTGTCGCTATTAATGTTTTTAATGAGTCTAACGACAAAGATAACTCGGTCCTTTTCATTTTTAGAGAGTCTGAAAAGGTACGTAAAGTTAACTCCGAAATTCCTTTTTCGTCATCTAATCCCTTAAGTCCAAAACAGTATAAAACAATACAAAAGGGATGAATTTTCGATAGTTTTAACAAGCCGAACAAAACAAGCGCTCGATCTTTTTTTGCAATAATCCATCAGGTCCAAAAAGATTAAAATCTAGAGGAGGGATAGCACTTCCGGTCGCTTTAACGAGCTGGAAGGCCAAAACTCGGCAATATTTTCATATTTTACAAGTCAGATGAAAAGAGCTTAAAGAAGACTCGTCTTTTGAGGAACGAGTGATAAAACGGGTAGCAGTTGATTCCAGGTAAGGGTTGGAATTTTCCAATCACGACAGTGTCACAAGGATGGCTAGTGAAATCACTCTTCGCAGCTGTTCCTCAAAATGGGTAAACAATCAATATGGAGGTGAATGATCGGCCAATGGAAAATTGGAGGTGACGGTGCAAACACGACCAAGGCTTTAATGGCTAATAATGTTACATTCACGATGGTTATTTACCGGAGGATAGTTCATTTTTTAACGATCTTAAACGTGGATTGAAACACTTGCTCGATCTCATGTTTATTTTTTAACGAGCATGAACTATGTGCTAAAACGGCTCGATCTTATGTTTATTTTTTAACGAGCATGAACTATGTGCTAAAACTGCTCGATTAATCCAGTCATATGATAAGAATGTCTCATGTAAGATGCCATTTTTTATGGAGCTTGTGCCTTACAAAGCTTTGCCCCGCATCCTTTCGTTATGCAAGTTTGGAAACGACTAATCCTACGAGTTTAAAGGGTTAGAGGTCCTAAAAATTTAAAAAATAAATAGTCGCCCCTTGCTTGCACTCCAAAATGTTTGCATGCCCCCAGGTATAAAATACGATTTCAAGGTTACCCCTCAATTTGCAGACAGAACATTTTTTCTACCAGGAAAGGCCTACCTCTTTCAGGTTACCAAAGATTGTCTCATTTGCACAGCAAACAAAACACTTCTTCGGCGATGTCTACCGAGATAAACAAAGGTGAATGATGACTCCCGCCGATTCACATAACTTTGACAAAAGAATCTTATTCTAGAACAACCCCTCTTCCAATCACGGACGGGGTACGGACTAGTCATATTCTCCCGCGGAAACCTACCCTATACCCAAAGTTTTCCTGCCAAAGCAGACCAGGACGCATGCCCCCTGGGTTCCAGTCATATCCCTACCAATTACTCACGCTCATCGGGAGGACGGACCGTGGGTTGAGACATTTCTTGCGTGAAGAGACCATTTAGGGATGGTATACGACTATTTGCGATGCGTGATCCGAGAAATGAAAGCTGGTCCACGAGCCTGACCACTCTTCCTTCGTGCAGAAAACACATTACTCTAAAGAGTGAGGAGACGATGGCTCCCATGCAATAAATATAGTCTCGTCCAAGGAGTAGGTTATAATCCAAGGGTCCTTGAATGACCATCACGTTCATTAGAACAATCTTCCCTTTCAATGTTATGGGCACATTGGGGAGGATCCCTAAAGGTCGACTGGTTCCTTTATCAAAGCCTATTAGATTTCTCATCTCAGGCAAAAGCGATGGCGAACCAAGCACTTTCCAAGTAGTAGAGGAAAAGATACTCACAGAAGCCCCCTCATCTATGATGGTACCAGCCATGACCATTTTATATATTTGGACGATAATTCTGAATGGTATGCTTGCTGGTAAACGGGGTCTGCCTAGTTGATTCCAGTCGAAGGAGACAACTAGGTTGCTTGGAGGTGGGACCGAGTAGACGCCCGGGTACGGCTCTGACAAACTTCCTTCCTGCGATAAAGGAATGGGTAGGTTGCCCCCGTGTTCGTCGGAGTCTGTGTTGATGAAGAGAATTTGGATGGTGTCATCCTTGTTCTCTTCAGTGACTGTGTCATTCGAAGATAAATCCTCTGAAGGCAAGACCGGGTCAACTGCCGCCTCGACCTTTTGACTTTCGTTGGGTATGGATTCAACTGGTTCATCTTCAATGACCGGCGCTTCAGCTGACCACTTGAGCGGGCTAGCTGGATTCTCAACTAACGAAGGACTCGGCAAGAGTTTTTTATATCCAGGAGGAAGTCGTAACAGTGAAACCGGACGATCATCCAAAAATCTTTTAGCTTCGTCTAAGAAGGGACAACGGTGGATGGCGTGATTGCCTTCGCATAGTTTACAGGGAGATCTAGTTCTCCCTTTTTGTCCTAGGACTTCACTTTCGCTAGTTGACGGTGTGCTTTCAACATGGCTATCACAGGTTGACGCCATCGGATTGTGCAAATGGGGAGACCAGTCCCTTAGTATCCGAGGGATGCAAGGACAATCTCTGTGAAAGTGGTCTCCCTTGCAAATGACACATGGCGATTTAGGCCTGGTCAGTGCAGTGTGTGGATTTTCGTTAGACGACACTTGTTTTCCCTTATTTGCCTTTGGCTCCTTCTTCTTTTTCTCTTTCTTCTTCTTTTCCTTCTTCTCCTTAGGAACTTGGTTTTTAGCTTTACCAGTCCCGTCAAGCGAAGAGGAAAGAAGAGAGGAAGAATTAGAGGAAGTAGAAGGTTGGTGGGAAACTCTGGACTCGTCTAATTTCTGATTCGACTGTTCAGGAAAAGTGGTGTTCTGAACGACATTGGTTGAGAAGAGCGAGATTGGCAAGCCAATTGTCAGTCCTGGAAGCGACAATGTGGCCATATGGGGCGCACCAACATCTCCCCAAGAGGAGAAAGGACTAGGATTTCCACCAAGGGGAATTCCTTGGTTGGTAGGCTCCATTTTCTCAACCTAAAGATCAACGCGGGAAAAAGGGTATGAATATTCCGTTTAAAATAAATTTTAACGACGCTTGGACACAACTTGCTTTTTCAATTTTAAAGAGTCGAGAAAAAGCAAAAGATGACTCTAGTCTCCTTCGATTTTTAATGAGCCTGAAGTGACAGGTGCTCAGATGGACCTTTTCCGTTAAGGAGTCTGAAAAGGAACAAAAGGGACTGCTCTAGAGTTCTAGGTAGAGGGTGTGCCAAACCAATCGCAAAACCGCAGAATACTTTTTAAGGTACGGGCGGTCAATCTTCCCGAATGCTGTGTTCAGTGCATTGCGATCAGTAGGGCGGCCGACATGGCTTCCTATGGATAAAGGTTTTATGCCTATAGGGGTCTCCCAATATATACTCGACAGTACGTGGGAGCACAATCCGTACTGGCACTTATCGTCTCTCAGGAGGAATCACCCAACCATCAGTGAGGCCGACAGTCACCAGGTTTTACGACGCCGGAACACGTCTCTAGCCTAGACCTCTATGTTGTGCGTTAAGTTACAAAGCGTTGTTAAGTTCATTCAATTTATTTTAGGTTGATCTTTCTTAGAAGTTTGCCTTTTTGGATCACCACGAGATGTAGATGAAATTCCTAAATGCAATCTAAAGATGATAAGCAAGCATTTATCTCTTTTCAACAATGAAAATCCTAGCTAGAAGGGGAAAAGAAAGACACAATATTTTCTCAAAGAGCAAATAGCACACTGTAAATGCACTTTTCCTAAATCAAACCATACAAACTATCAATATGCAAATGCACAAATGCATGTATTTGTTTTCACTTTCTTAATATTGATGCCTAAAAAGAAAGTTGATGTACAAATTTGAATTTGCTTTCAAGTGAAAAACACAAACAAGCTTCTTTTTCGAAATCAAAAAGGTAGAGAAGATTACGACACTTTATGATCTTGAAGTAAACACTCGTTTCGACACTTAGAAAGAGACAAATTCAAACCAAAGCAAAAGTAAAAAGTATAATCAACTGTCAACAGCGAAGGAACTTTCTCCTAAGATCAAAATCGACACTTACGACAGATCTAAATCTAAGGACGACAGTATGACTATTTCACTTTTCAATGGAAAACTGTAAATGATGTAACAAATACACAAAGAACACCTACAGTCTTTTTGCACAACTGAGGCGGAATTAAGGCAAAGAAAAGGGGTTTTCAGATAGGTACACACACTGTTAACAGGCTGCAAAAATCAGAGATAAAACTGAACAAAATGAAGCAAAGAACCACAGCTGCACAGGGCAAAGGCTGATCAGCGCACCTGTTGCACACAGAAACTGAATTGCAGTGCAGGTAGCCCTCTCGGGACCTGCATTGAAATGCAGAACCTCTTCACAGAGCCTGTGCTGAAGCAGAAACGAGAATTTTCTCTGGGTTCTGGGTCACGGTTTGCAGTTTAATCTATGGTTTTTGGCTGGATAAAAGCTATCAGTAAAGTACAATTAGAGGGATGATTTAAAGGAGGACTAAGAGCTATCACAAACGGCAATTAGAGCATTTGTGGATCAGCTGTTCAGATCATAAACAGGTCCAGTAAATGGACTAGAGTAGCAGATCTCTACTTTGCATTTGTAAATGGAAAATGCAGTTCGATTCGCCACTCCTAAGTTTATGAGAAGAACAACAATAGAAACACAAATAAACTAACTAGATACGATCCCCAGCGGAGTCGCCATTCTGTTGTTGGGAAAAGTATCTATTCAGAACACCCCTATCCCACTCTAAGGTGTGACAGTGCCTTAGCAACAAACAAGGAAAAACTACTTGAGTATTCTTCTTTATGAAATGTAGACGAAGAGGAAGGACAAACTAACCTATGTCTTGCGCTAGTTTGTTGGTCCAATCGCTCCTCTCTTCAATAGCTCCCAGCTCCCTGCTCCCTTACCGGCCCAGCTTCACCGAATTCCTGCAAGATCACAGAAGAGAGAAACTACGCGAAGATATAGATTTACATTCATAAAAAGCTTAGGATCAGATTAAGCTAAACATGCAAATATAACAAAACATCATTGATACACAGCATGTAGGAGAAACTCAAATAATTTTATTGATATGATAAGAAAGTCCAAGAGGAGATACAACCAAGTGAGTCCCGATCCAGCATCTACCTCCCAGTAAAGGAATCCCTTCCTCACCTCCAACAAAGCATAAATCACCCAATGTACTAATCTCAATCTCAAACCAACAACAATTCTCTGTAAAGTACAAAATTCCAGCCTCTTGGATCTCTGGGATGAGGGATCCATATATAGTTGTAAGCAGAGAGGATGAGTCAGCTTATGTTTTGACTTGTGGCTTCTCTCTGTCAGTTCTTGCTTCCACTTGGAGACTGAGAGCCTCTTAGTCATCACTGGTCGAATGCAGTGAGGCAAGTGTCATTGGAGAAGATTCTGGAAGCTTCCATTGTCTCTCCACCTCGTTGAATGACTCTGTCACTTGTCATTTCCTGCTCAACGCACCTAGGTAGTGCATTCAAGTGTGTTGCAATGCACCTAGCCAGTGTATTTGGGTGCTTTTCAACGCAGGCAGCTAGTGGAGCTTCTGAATTGATCCTGATTTGACTAGTTTTGAGCAGTTTCTGTTGGAGAACTTCTGGGAGAAGCTATCATTGGTTGACCTTGTTCCTTTAGGGGCAGGAACAACACTTTTAGGGACTTTAGATCCCTTGGTTTATGGACATTTCATGCTCAGAGCTGTAAGGCACAAAAATGTCTATAACACCCCCCCCCCTCCCAACCAGGACTAAACTTCCTTTAAACACATGGTAAACATGCAACCTACAAGTCATGAATGAAAATTTGAACATAGGAATCTGAAACTTATTCAAGGTTAAACAAGAAGGACCAATGCCTTCCCACAATAGATTTCATAACACTAATTGGGTCACGTGTTCATTAACCAGACATTCATTAATGGAATTGTGATAAGAGCCATACTTAGATTGCCAATTAACCATCTTTATAACCAACATATAAATAGATAAATAAAAATGATATAACAACCATTAAAACCACATAATAAGTACATTTACTCATCAAAAGAAAGGGGAACTTAACTCTTATTAACCAAATTCAAAATCCAATCAAGTCAAGGACTTCCATGTACCACCCGACCATAGATTAAGTTGAACCAAATATTTCTTTCAGCCAATCACCCTCCTGCTATATTCCAAGCATGAATGTTGGTTCTCATGGGATAAACCAATCGAGAGGTTAAACCACCTCCACCATCACCATAACATGATCTCACCTAAAGTAGTCGCGAGATTACAAAACCAAACCGAGCTTGGATTCCTTAGAATTCCTTCACCATCCCTTAAGTAATTTTGCTTTCTCCACCCACCTATTGAGGGCATCCCCAAGAAAACCATCTACAACCTCAACCCTTGGGAATTTCATGAGACCAACTCACCTAGATCCAAAACCTTCCGGTGATCCAAAGCTCAACCGGGAAAGAATCCCATCACACCATGGATATTCGATGATAAGGCAAGGTTAAATCCATTGTCAAAACCTGGAAAATTCCATGCCACTGACAAGAAAGAAACCAAAATACACACATGCATATTCCATGCATGCGAATACTAGCTGGGAAACATTACATGCAATTTGGTACCTATAAGTATTCCAGTTGAAGCTTCCTGATCCAGCTTTTCCTTGCTTAATCCTTGCTTCCTTTGACTTCCTTTTCCTTCCTTTGATTTCCTTGTCCTTCCTTTTCTTTCCTTGTCTTCCTTTTCTTGCTTGCTTTTCCTTCTCCTCTTGGTTCTCTTCTCCTCTTTGAGACTAACTCCAAAACTGAACTAACAAAAAGCTACCAATTGATGCTTTGATGTCTTTCTATTCTTGATCCCTCTAATTTCTTCATTTTTCCATTATTTTCCTTCATTTTTCTCCTCATATGAAACCTATGACCTTTCACCTTGTTGGGTCCTTGTAATACTAGTGTATTCCATTATTATTATTGTCATTGTGGCCCCTTATTGTTATTTTTGTGCCCATTTTGTCCCCATATTCTTATTATCATGCCCCATAGAATCCCACTATTGTTATTGTTGTGCCCTTACATTATTATTGTTATGTCGGCTCTGACAATATTGTGACCCCTTAGACTCCTATATATAGGAAGGAGGTCTTGTCATTTATATCATCCAAGAATTCTTCATTTGTGTAATGTAAAGGAGGTTTCCCCCTCGCAGAGGCTGATTTTGAAGTCATTTATCTATATTTTCTTCTATTTTGTAAGCTGGTTGCATAACATTTGGTATCATAGCTTTAAATTCTAGGGTTTCACTTCTTCAAATAGGTGATCGTGGAATTAAAACCCATTTGAGCCGAAATTTTGATGAACATTGGGTACGAATTTTAGATCTTATCTCGCTATATTTTCATAGATATGGTCTAAGGATGTTAGGGTTTGCACAGGCTCCCGAATTATATTGTAAACATGTGGCATGGGGAAAATAGTCATAACGTTCTCTTTGAGAATCAGATTGGAATTTCATAAAAAGGTACAAAAAGAATCCAGACTATAGTTTTGTTTGTATGGTTTTCAAGTCCGGAGGTCGAAATAGTGACACGTGGAACTTCGTACGAGTTCGCTCTATAATCGAACCGGTCTATAATCGAGTCATCATGGGAGATTTGGAATAACTCTTCCTTGGAGAATCTAATATGAATCAGACTTGTGGGGTTGGAAAGTGGACTCGGAGGGATACTTCAGGATGATATTTCATACCTTGAATATTAACAATTACATAGATACAATAGATTCAATATCGAAATCCTACAAAGCGAAAAAAGGTTTCTAGTCTTTTTAAAATTTTGCATAAGTTTGGCTTGAAAAGATAGTTTTAAGTAATTCAAAGGGCATAGTGAGGAATAATTATCATTAATTGATGCCTTGAAGAAATAAAATGGAAACACCTAGTAAGAAACCTGAAATCTATAGCATGAATCATGAAGAAGAGGAAGAAATGCAACATAATATACTAAAATTATGAGACCAAGTGCAACAAATTTCACTCTCACAAAAACTAACAGAAGATAAGATGGATGGTTTAAAGAAAGGTGTTGAAGCTAAGATGAATGGCGTGAAAGCTAACATGGATGGCGTGATGGATGGTTTGAAGAAAGTCGTGGAAGCTAAGATGAATGGCATGGAAGCTAAGATGGATGGTTTAGAAGTAAACATTGAAGATTTGAAGAAAGACATGGAAGGTTTGAAAGGAGGTTTAGAAACGTTGGTACAAGAAATGCTTGCTAATGGTGAAAAGGTATTAGAGGAAAATCAAAATGAGAACAAAAGAAATGTTAGTTATGATTTCATAGACTCTAACGTTGGATTGAAGACCTACCATGTTCCAAAGATTGATATGAGGAATTTTTATGGCAAGGATCACGTAACATGGATACTACAGATGGAGCAATATTTTGATCTCCATAATGTGCAAAACACACAAAGGTACGCATTGCGACTTATATTTGGAACCCAATCAGTTTGTATGGTAGTGATGGCTTTTCTCTCATAAACAAATTTTCACTTGGGCAAGTTTTATTGAAGAAATTATAGCGCATTATGAGGATACAGAAAGCAACACCTTTTTTAGCCAATTGATACATCTCAAACAAAAGGGTTCAATGGTGGAGCACATTGAGGACTTCCAAAAATTGAATATAAGGGTAAAAGATATCCCAAAGGAGCATAGGATTAATGTGTTCATAGGGACTTTAAAGAATAACATCTAACTTGAGGTGCACCTTTGGGAACCTGATTCATTGGAGAAGGCATTCAGGTTGGCAAGAAAAATTGAAAGCAAAACTATGGAAATAAGGAAGCCTACCAATCACAACTATAAAGATGGAAGTGTCTTCTCCCCTAGCCTTCCACAACCTACAAGGTTGACACCAAAAAAATTGGAAAAAAAAAAGAGAAAAAGGGCTTTGTTACAGATGTGATAGAAAATACACTAAAGGTCATAATTGTGCTGAGAAGAAATTATTTTACATAGATTGTGAAGAGGAAGAATAAAGTGAACAAGAAACATCAAATGAAGAGGATTCACACTAGGAACAAACCCTAGAGAAAGAAGAAAGGAATCCGACCATATCTTGTAATGAATTGGGGGGATCTACCACTCCTCAAACTATCAAGATAGAAGGACATATCAAGAAGGAAAAGGTAATAGTGTTTATTGATTTAGGTAGTACCCATAATTTTATTCATTGTAAGATAGCGAAGGAATTGAATTGATTCTTATATCTAGAACCAAAGTTTCAAGTGATGGTTGCAAATGGAGGAACCATAAATTTCTCCGGAAAGTGCCGTAATATCAAGCTATCCATGAGATAATGTGTTGAATAGTCCAATGATTTCCATTCCAATCAGTGGTGCTGATATTGTACTAGGATTCCAATGGCTACAATGTTTGGGTATGATAGCTTTTAATTTTCAAGAACTTTTCTTGAATTTTTTTTTAGAAGGAAATGATGTTGAATTAAGGGGTATCACAGGGAAACTAGGAAATATAATCAACTATAATAGCATGAAAAATATTCTAAAGAAATAACAACGTGGCGTAATTTCACAATTATGTTTTCTAGAGGTTCCCACATCGGAATCTGTTGGGTCGTTAATATGCCATTATTATTGTCACTTGTGAACGTTTATTCCACCCATTTCTACCATTCTTCATCATGTCATTTATTATAAATCCATTTTATGATGATTTATGCTCTTAAATTATTTATTCTCCTTTATTTCTAATAAATTGATGATTATGCATTATTTTACCAATGATAGTTCTAATAAGAAGGTTATAACATTATTCACCATTTTTAGCCTCCAAGGTAACTTCCAGATTGAAGATTTGATTTTTAAATCTGCCAACTCAGAAATTCGCTGGTTTAAGAAGTGACAGTTTTGCGGTTGAGATTATGAGCAAATGAAGACGAATTTGAGAAATCCGGAACATGGGTTTTGTCCAGAACGGGCCCAATTAACTTTGGCAAAGAACGGTTTGCCCCAATTCGGCTTGTACAGGGAGAAACACAGGGTTCTTTGAGCACGATTTTCTCAGATTTGCAGTTGCGGCCGTCCTCCAAATCTCAGCTGCAAACCCAAATTCGTCTTGCTTTTGTTGAAGAGATGAAGGGAAATATATTTTCTTGTTGATCATCTGGTTAGAATCAACCTAAATTTGTAAAAGAAATCATGTTGTAATTATCTATGCTCTGATCCTTCTCTATTTAAATGAAACCAAAGATCAGAGGAGAGGAGGATTGTTTTTGTAATTTTACAGTTTCAGAATAAACTTTGATCATTGAGTCTCATTGAGACCTGATTTTGTTATACTTTTGTGGATGCGATTAATATATAAGACTTGGTGTTCATTCCATCTCTGCGTCTGGAGTAATCTAAGGCGGTGTACCATCGGCAGCTAAGGGCCCGGCTCCGAAGGACGCTTGCCTTTGTATCATTATACGGTGATTTGTGTGTGGATTGTTTATCTTTATTATGTAGCAATCTGATTCATTCTTTATATGATACGCTATGTTCTGTTATGATCAATGAATGAATGATTTCTCCATGTAAGAACTCTACACTATATAATTGAATTCACACGGGGTCGAATTGTATCTTTATTCAGCCATTTCTGTAACAGAGTGCTGGTATGAATATTTGTGGGATTTGAGAGTAGCGTCATTCTGTTTAGAAACATAGTTATATCATCCAATATTCTCAGATTGCTATATTAGTGTGTTGTGTATATATGATTGACGTTCTTGTTTTATAATGAACTGCTGTTCCATAATTCATTTGTAAATATCTTCTCGTAAAGTAAAGATCATTGGAATTGCTTTTGCCGATTGTTATTTGATTGCGGAATGAGAGTTCAGTTCTAACTCGCGAGATTTAGTTCTTTTAATTGCTGTTTCATTTACTGCTGTCCATTTCGTTTCATTCTGCTTTTTGCCATTCCTTTTACTTGCATTTATTGCTTTGGAGTGAGAGGAGGTCCAAGGCTGTCGTGAGCCTTAGCAGACGCTACCACGCTCCCAGATCCATGGTCCATACTCTATTCCATCAATTTCTAGAGGAATGAGTTATTGCTACTATATCCTCGATTGATGGTTGTTTGAATGAATGATTTAGTTTAGAACATTTCAGTTTCTTGCTGTTCCAATTAGATTTTGTTTCAAGCGTTCATTTACTTTTGGGTTTTAAGAACTATACTACTAAACATTACTCTTAAGTAAATAGCCGCCTCAGACAGAGTACACTCTTGAAATAAAAAGTCGTCCCTGCGTTGATAATTAATGTGAAGGTAATTAGGAGTTCACAAGACACCTTTTTATCGCTCCACATTTTGGCGTCGTTGCCGGGGACAGTGTAGCCATTTCTAAAGAGTAGTGTGAATCTGATGAGTGCCTGCTAGGGAAGAGTTGGATCTTAAAAACGGAAGGTAAGAACCTGCGTACGGAGCATGTAAAAGCCCTGCTCCCTCGTCCGCTTTCCAGCAGGACTGTTAAAGAACCTAGGGTAGAAATAGATGTTTGAATTTTTGTGTGAATTATTAGGAAAAAGATAGAAATTTTTAAAAAATGAATCACATGATCTCATGCAAGTGGTGATGTAAGCACCACCTATTTCACTAACTAATTGACAGGAACATTTGAAGAAAGAACCTTGAAGAAACACATGAAGAACATCTTCTATTATGGTAAGAAATGGCTCACGTTTCTACTTTTGAATTTCCTATCGAAGATCTAGGAGTGACACAAATGCACATAATTCCCCATCTTTACCAAATTTTCATGGTTTAGCAAATGAAGATCCAGATACATTCTTATTCGAGTTTGAAATACTTTGTAGAGGATATGATTATTGTACTGATGATCAAAGATTGAAACTGTTTCCTCTTACTCTAAAAGGAGCAACTCTCCGATGGTTCATGAGCCTAGGTGGAAATTCCATCCAATCATGCGAGGACATTAAGAACATATTCTTGAAGAAGTACCAAGACTATTGCAAATCAAATGAAGATATTTTCGGTATGATACAAGGGGAAGATGAAAGTTTGGAGGATTATGTAGATCGATTTCATTATAACCTTCAAAAATCAAAGCATAAGCATTTGGAAAAAGAGATCTTAAAAACACTCCTTCTTAAAGGAATCAAAGAGGAATTTTTAGAACTTTTAAATCTGATAGGAAAAGGCGATGTTTTTCAGTTGTTATATGATGATGTTTGTGAATTGTGCATAAGGTATTCAAGAGGAATCTCCAAGGCTGGTAAGAATTCTAGAGATGTTTGTTCTTTCTTTTCCAAATCTGCTACAAGAATAAGAGACATAAGAGCTGAAATCAATGTGTTATTTGAAAATTTTAAAGTTGATTTTATTAGCTCTCGAAATGAAAAATTGGATGTTTTGCAGGTTCAGAAAAATCAAGAATTTGATGAAGTGTTTTGCCCTCATGACCGAAAGGAGCATCTCATAGATACTCACTCTTCCTTATCTAGGATGGAAGTGGCATATCAAAGAGATGGGAAAGCTGCAACAAGGCCTATAGGTATGGTTCAAAACATTTTTTCTCCATTGTCATACTTTCATAATCCATTATGGAATGCTAATGTGTTAGGGCAGCCATGTCAATTTCAATATAACCACCAATCTTGTTTACAAGTTTGGCACGGTTCACCTTATGATTGCATGACTACTCTCCCTCATCTTGTAGCACAAGCACATTCTCCATATTCTCCACCGGCTCTTTTGCAACATCCTACTTGCATATCAAATTTATCCACTCAACCCAACCAACCACATCATCAAAATGGTCCATTCTATACACATTTTCCTGCTCAACTAATTCCACACCCTCACCACAATAAACCAGTACAACATGCTTACAATGTTGAACTGCCAAATTTACCCACCCTTCCCACCCATTCTATCTCACATGCGCCATTAAAAAAAATTTACAATGAGATTCAGAATGTTTTAAATTCTAAAATTGTAGAAGCTATGGAAGAAAATGAGGTTTCTTGTAGGATGCATCAACTAGTTATTTTAAAAGACCAAGAACTTCATGGTATGATGGCTATGGGAAATCAAGAAAGTAAAGGATATATTGAATATTGGTTTCACTCCATCACTTGTTTGCAACATCACTCTATGCTTCAACAATTTTTGAAACCAACTTTTCAAGAGAAGTTGGCTTCTCATACCCTAATTTTTATCAACATGCATTTTTCGAATTTGGGTATGTGCATATATGAGGCCTTATTTCTAACATGGTTCCACTGGAAATACTCTTATACATAAACATAATCAATTCTCAAAGAAGAGTAGGATAGTGGAGAAAATAAAATAAATAAAGAAATAAAACAAACACATTTTTTTTATTTTTGTAAAACTAGTTGTTTTTTTGTTGCAACATGCTATCGAAATCAATATCGATGATAAATGTTCCAATTCATTTGTGTATGTAGATGAATCATAATGGAAATAATAAGTTCTACAAACACTCATTTTCATTTTTATCACCAATTTGAAAAAATGTTTGAATTTCATTTTTTTTGGCTTGCGGGCTTGATGATATTTCTGAAAAAACAGTCGGGACAGTCATGTTTTGAGGGACGAAAAGTGAATATTTTTAAAATCTGTTTCTACCCTAGGTATCCCTTGATGTCTACTTTCTAACCCAATTTGAACCACTCAATTTGGATTTGAAACGAAAAAGTTAGAACCAAAACATTGACCGGTTATCTAGCGGGCAGCTCAGGAACAGAGTTGGGACAGTCAATTTTTGGAGGCCTAAATGACCATATTTTTAAAACCTGTTTCTACCCTAGGTAGCCCTTGATGTCTACTTTCTAACCCAATTTTAACCACTCAATTTGGATTTGAAATGAAAAAGTTAGAACCAAAACATTGACCGGTTATCTAGCGGGCAGCTCAGGAACAGAGTTGGGACAGTCAATTTTTGGAGGCCTAAATGACCATATTTTTAAAACCTGTTTCTATGGTAGATTCCCCTATGAATCTAGTTTAAAATGCAATTGGAATCACTCATTTTCGATATCGTATGGGGAAGTTATGATCAAAATACTGACTGTCTATCGTAAATCAACACTCTTAAAACTTTGTCTTTCCAGCTGTTCTTTAAAGTATTTGACTTAACAATTCTTTTTGTATTCAAAACCTGTTTCTATTGGAGATAAATAAATAAATCTACTTTCATTTCCAATTTGAATCATTCGAATCCGACATCAAACGAAAACGTTATGCTTGAAATATCAACTGTTGGTCTAAGCCGGGTAATCGAAAATGACTCTATTATGCAGGTTGTTCTAAACAAATTTGACATATCATATGATTGAGTTTTTAAAACCTGTTTCTATTGGAGATACACCTTTGAATTAGCCCTCATTTGGCTTTGGAATCACTCAATTTGGACGAAAAACAAAGAAGTTGTGATTAAAACACTGCTGGTTAGTATGGTCGACCACTGCTCTCCCGCAGGTAACAAATAAATTTTACTTTGTTATTTTCTCTGTGGATTTGTTCTACAGAGTAACTACTTGTTAGTGTTTTACATAATTCTTGGATTAAGGGAGCCCGTACACCTCTCTTTCTTCATGATTTAATGTTTTATTGCAGGTAGATACTCGTTTTTTGCAGGTCTTGGGAAAATAAAGAAGGTCAATTTATGGACGAGTGATTCTTGAAAGAAATTTTTTTAATGAAACAAAGGAATTTCATCCAACTTATTACCCAACAGATTCATAATAGAAGAAATGAAGAATTGATTTCCATTTGAAGATTCATGTCATCTTTTTGCTGCCAAAACATTTTTTTTTTTTTTTTAAAAGATCATTTTTTTTACATAATATCATAGCTGTTGTAACTTAATTTACATATTGTTTTTAAATAAAATGTTGTTTCTTTTCTAATTTCTTTTATATTTTGTGTTTCAGGTGTTGCTTCATTCAAACTGTGACCCATCCTCAGCTTCAATACAGTGAACAGCTAACTCATTCTTTGCGTGTTTGCATTTTATGGTTGTGTATTTTGCTGTTCCTTTTCTGAAGGGACAGCATTTGTGTGCATTTTTGTCGTTCCTGCTGTTCCTTTTTCAAAGGGACATCATTTTCGTTTTGCTATCTATTTTCGAAAGGAATAGCACTGTTTGGTTCAGCCATTCATTTTGTTGTTCCTTTTTCACAGTTCATTTTGCTGTTCCTTTTCGAAATGGAACAGCTGCTGTTCCTTTTCGAAATGGAACAACACTTCTGCACTTTCACGTTGGGTGTGTTTTTGCTGTTCCTTTTCCAAAAGGAACAACATTTGGTGTGTTTTTGCTGTTCCTTTTTCAAAAGGAACAACAGTGCGTGTTTTTGCTGTTCCTTTTTCAAAAGGAACAGCAGTTTGAGTTTTTGCTGTTCCTTTTTCAAAAAGGAACAACAGTGCGTGTTTTTGTTGTTCCTTTTTCAAAAGGAACAGCAGTTTGAGCTTTTGTTGTTCCTTTTTTTCAAAAGGAACAACAATGCGTGTTTTTGTTGTTCCTTTTTCAAAAGGAACAGCAGTTTAAGTTTTTGCTGTTCCTTTTTCAAAAGGAACAGCAGTGCGTGTTTTTGCTGTTCCTTTTGGCTGTTCCTTTTTTAAAAGGAACAGCAGTTTGAGTTTTTGCTGTTCCTTTTTCAAAAGGAACAGCAGTGTGTGTTTTTGTTGTTCCTTTTTCAAAAGGAACAGCAGTTTGAGTTTTTGTTGTTCCTTTTTTTCAAAAGGAATAGCAGTGCGTGTTTTTGCTGTTCCTTTTTCAAAAGGAACAACAGTTTGAGTTTTTGCTGTTCCTTTTTCTAAAGGACCAGCAGTGCGCGTTTTTGTTGTTCCTTTTTCAAAAGGAACATCAGTTTGAGTTTTTGCTGTTCCTTTTTTTCAAAAGGAACAGCAGTGCGTGTTTTTGCTGTTCCTTTTTCAAAAGGAACAGCAGTTTGAGTTTTTGCTGTTCTTTTTTTTTTCAAAAGGAACAACAGTGCGTGTTTTTGCTGTTCCTTTTTCAAAAGGAACAGCAGTTTGAGTTTTTGTTGTTCTTTTTTTTCAAAAGGAACAGCAGTGCGTGTTTTTGCTGTTCCTTTTTCAAAAGGAACAACAGTTTCGCGTTTTTGTGTGTATTTTTGCTTTTTTTGGTATGCATTTTCTTTGTTGTTCTCTACACAGAACACCACTTTCTGTTTGAGTGTTTTTGATGTTCCTTCGAAAAAAAAAAAAAAAACAACACTTTGAGAGTATTTTTGAGAGCAACCTTTCCTTTCTCTTGTGGGATTATTCATAGTTCATCTCAACCACATTTTCCTGATTCTCTTTCATGGCATGAAGTACACTATTTTTATGAGGACAGGAATTATGGATTCTTTTGAAACGAGTTATTATCATTTACGTTATGATCTTTAACAGGACAACTCCTTGATGTTAGATTCTTTTCAAAAAGGGACACAATTATTTATATATTACTTTACTGCATTGTTTTCTGCTGTACATGATACTGATTGATCATCTTAATACCATGCTGGTTCCACCCTTCCTGGTTATAATCTTCTCTGTCTGTAATAAATGAGATTATGGGTATATTTTTTTTATATATTGACATGTTCAACTTCTTCCGCCATCCCTGCTCTTAAGGAGTACTGAGCCTCCCTCTTTTTATCATAAAACTGTGTAATAACAACAAAATTTTGTTCGCAGATGGAGGATAGGGGGTCTCATTACGAGCCAGCCTACCATGTTCATAAGGCTATAACAAAGTGACATTCCCGTTATGGCCACCACACCAGGGTTATGATCCATTGGATAGCCAGATTATCCTTGGAACAGGAGGTCTCATCACGAGCCAGCCTGATCATTTTTGCTACCTCCTAGTGAATGGCAGTGTGGTTATTTGGTTACCACGCCAGCACACTGATCTCTTCTGTAGAACAGCACTAAAACTCTCCATTTATAAATTGAGGATCCTGGCTCATATGGGTTAAAAAGCAACCCTGCCGAGGCTATGGACGCCTGCTGGCAGCAGCGGCTCTGCTTATGGTATTGAAGTTATATCTTTTCGTCAATTATTATTATAATACCCTTTTCTTATTTTCTTTTTATCAGAGAAGTTATTTCATTAACTTTTTCCCTGTTTGAACCTTTATGCATGAGAAATTGTTTTATGATCAATCACATCATTTTCAGCTAGAATACCGTCAGCAAAGCATCTTTTTAGCATATTGTTGTCCTTTTTCGTTTTGCATAAACTATCATCACTCCAAAGCGTCCTATCTCTTATTCATAACTATCTTTACACACTTTGCTCTCAAAATAACCATAACTTTCACCGTCCTATCATTGATAAGTGTACTTTGCCTCCCTTACTGATATATTGTTCACTCCCTTGCCTTGTCATCAACACCACCCCTTTCATATGCTTTATGGTTATGGAACCCATTTTCCAATTGGAGGGGGGAATGTATGCATTATGGGATTGCATGCGATATGATTACTGCACTTTGCCATACCTTGTTGATTTGACAACATATTAGTATTGCATGTATACATAAGTTTTTCTAATTGAAATTTTTGCATGCATTTTATCTATTGCTATTCAAACCCAACACTATGGCTTCAAGAACATTGTATGCACAAGTATGATTTGTTTACAGGAGAACAACAAGTATGGGCAGAATTCTATTCGTAGCATGACCACACTATTGCACTTCACAGTAGAGGCTCGCGAACGTGAACAATTCTTCAGACATGATGTGCTTCCCTGGATTCCACCTTTTGCATCACTTTTAGCACCAACTCTGCCTACATCAGCTTCAACAACTGCCAGTATTTATATGTCATTCCACATTTTTGGAGGTAAAACTTGAGGTAAAATTGCATAGTTTTCTAATTTATTATAAATTTAGGAGAATCTAATGAAAATCCATTTTGAGCATTATTTGTCATCCTTCATTCCACATCTTTACCACTTCCCCTTTTTCAGCAGCATGTCATTTTCGAGTGTGGGGGAGTGTTCTTTTCATTCATTTCTTTCTTATGACCACGCCATTCATATTCTTTATCATCCATTGCTATTCTTATTCATTCTCAACACCTCCCTTATGCCACGTTGTTTTACACCAAGCATAGAATTCAACAGATAATAGCTACCACCTCTATTTGTTTTCTAGCATCGCATGAGGGCATGCTAATTTTTCAAAGAGGGGGAGGAATTGCTACGCATGATGGATGTTTTCTATTTTCTCTCCTTTAAGGCATACAATTTCAGTGTAGAAATTGATTTCCCTAATATTTTTAAAACTATGAACTCAATTCTTGTGATCTCTAGGAAACACAGACATACTATTGAAATACACATACCTAGATAAATTCAAGAAATATTGGTTCATAAAATTTCGGAAATCATGCACTCTCACTTACAGCCATTTTGTTTATATCCCATGATCCATGCATCAAAACGATCTGATTTTTGGATCATAAAGGCCTTCATATATTACAAATCTACTTGCAACATTTCAACAAAATCTGGTTTGTAGTTTTGACAAAATGGTTAATGAAGTTTGTTGTTATCTATATCACATTTTGTTGCAACTTCATATATACATATAATTGAATGTCAATGTAAAAATTGTTATGCCTTCATCAAGATTACTAAAAGTGAATATTCATTAATTAAGGAAGCATCCATTTATTCTCAATTTTTTATTGCTTGGTTAACACATGGTTTTTGCCTTTGGGTTGCATGAGGACATGCAATATATTCAGTTTTCGTTGCATGAGGACATGCAACATATTGAGTGTGGGGGTATGTTGGGTCATTAATATGCCATTATTATTGTCACTTGTGAACGTTTATTCCACCCATTTCTACCATTCTTCATCATGTCATTTATTATAAATCCATTTTATGATGATTTATGCTCTTACATTATTTATTCTCTTTTATTTCTAATAAATTGATGATTATGCATTATTTTACCAATGATAGTTCTAATAAGTTGGTTATAACATTATTCACCATTTTTAGCCTCCAAGGTAACTTCCAGATTCAAGATTTGATTTTTAAATCTGCCAACTCAGAAATTCGCTGGTTTAAGGAGTGACAGTTTTGCGGTTGATATTCTGAGCAAATGAAGACGAATTTGAGAAATCCGGAACATGGGTTTTGTCCAGAACATGCCCAATTAACTTTTTCAAAGAACGGTTTGCCCAAATTCGGCTTGTACAGGGAGAAACACAGGGTTCTTTGAGCATGATTTTCTCAGATTTGCAGTTGCAGCCGTCCTCCAAATCTCAGCTGCAAACCCAAATTCGTCTTGCTTTTGTTGAAGAGATGAAGGGAAATATATTTTCTTGTTGATCATCTGGTTAGAATCAACCTAAATTTGTAAAAGAAATCATGTTGTAATTATCTATGCTCTGATCCTTCTCTATTTAAATGAAACCAAAGATCAGAGGAGAGGAGGATTGTTTTTGTAATTTTACAGTTTCAGAATAAACTTTGATCATTGAGTCTCATTGAGACCTGATTTTGTTATACTTTTGTGGATGCGATTAATATAGAATACTTGGTGTTCATTCCGTCTCTGCGTCTGGAGTAATCTAAGGCGGTGTACCATCGGCAGCTAAGGGCCCAGCTTCGAAGGACACTTGCCTTTGTATCATTATACGGTGATTTGTGTGTGGATTGTTTATCTTTATTATGCAGCAATCTGATACATTCTTTATATGATACGCTATGTTCTGTTATGATCAATGAATGAATGATTTCTCCATGTAAGAACTCTACACTATATAATTGAATTCACACGGGGTCGAATTGTATCTTTATTCAGCCATTTCTGTAACAGAGTGCTGGTATGAATATTTGTGGGATTTGAGAGTAGCGTCATTCTGTTTAGAAACATAGTTATATCATCCAATATTCTCAGATTGCTATATTAGTGTGTTGTGTATATATGATTGACGTTCTTGTTTTATAATGAACTGTTGTTCCATAATTCATTTGTAAATATCTTCTCGTAAAGTAAAGATCATTGGAATTGCTTTTGCCGATTGTTATTTGATTGTGGAACGAGAGTTCAGTTCTAACTCGCGAGATTTAGTTCTTTTAATTGCTATTTCATTTACTACTGTCCATTTCGTTTCATTCTGCTTTTTTCCATTCCTTTTACTTGCATTTATTGCTTTGGAGTGAGAGGAGGTCCAAGGCTGTCGTGAGCCTCAACAGACGCTACCATGCTCCCAGATCCATGGTCCATACTCTATTCCATCAATTTCTAGAGGAATGAGTTATCGCTACTATATCCTCGATTGATGGTTGTTTGAATGAATGATTTAGTTTAGAACATTTCAGTTTCTTGCTGTTCCAATTAGATTTTGTTTCAAGCGTTCATTTACTTTTGGGTTTTAAGCACTATACTACTAAACATTACTCTTAAGTAAATAGCCGCCTCAGACAGAGTGCACTCTTGAAATAAAAAGTTGTCCCTGGGTTGATAATTAATGTGAAGGTAATTAGGAGTTCACAAGACACCTTTTTATCGCTCCACAGAATCATTTATTTCTCTAGATCTCCAAAACATCTTGGACAATCATTTCAAGGTATTTGAGACTCCAAAGGCCTCCAACTTACTCGTGATCATGATCATCCTATTCATTTGATTCTAGGAAGTCTTCCTCCAACATGAGGCCTTACAAATATCCCTATTCCCAAAAGAGTGAAATTGAACATATGGTTGCAGAAATGCTAGAGGCTAGTATAATTCAACCTAGTGAAATTTATTCTCTGGTCCAGTAGTATTGGTGCATAAGAAGGATGGATCATGGTGTATGTGTCTGGATTATAGGGAGCTGAACAAGCTCACTATTAAAGAAAAATGTCCCATTCCTGTCATTTATGAATTATTGGATGAATTTCATGGAGCAATTTACTTCACCAATCTGGAACTTCATTCAAGATTTCATCAAATCAGAATGAAGATTGAATACATTCCGAAAATAGAATTTAGAACTCATGAGGGTCATTATGAATTTTTGGTCATGCCTTTTGGCCTTACCAATGCAGCTTCTACATTTCAAGATTTGATGAATTCCATTTCAAACCCACCCTTAGAAATTTTTTGTTAGTTTTTTTTTATGATATACCAATCTACAACAGGTCTTGGAAGGATCATGTTCAACATGTTCATAGAGTCCTCAAATTATTGGAGGAGAAACATTTATATGGAAAAACTTGCAAATGTTTCTTTGAAGTCCAAGATATGGAATATTTGGGTCATTGTATCTCATGAAGGTGTTAGGTAGACCCTAGCAAAATTAAAGCCATTAAGGAATGGAAAATCCCCACATCCATAAAGCAACTGCGAGGATTTCTCTGGTTGATAGGGTGATATCAAAATTTTGTTAAGAATTATGGGAGAATAGCAGAACCTCTTGTTACACAGTAATTTTTCACCATCCCTGTTACTCCTCTTGTCGTACTTTGGAGGACTCATCCCGGGAGTTATAAGAAGTGACAAAGTTAAAAACACTTGCATTATGTTCCCTGAGTATGTACTTCATGTTCCCTGAAGACACCTTCTGCAAATTATCCCTGAAAAGTGCTCTTTTTCCATTGGCGCAGGTTCACAGTATCTTACCCGCGCCAATCATGGAGATCCTCAAAAGAGGGCGCGACCATTGGCGCTCTGTCTTAGAGCAAAAGTCGCGCCAACCAAATTTGGTCATGCTTTTTGCCTTAACGCACGCCCGACTGTTGTTTCCTTCATTACATGGAGCTTTTTGAGGATAAAAAATCAGTCTTATGTCGAGTTCTATCCTATCTCCATCTTTAATGGCTTTTGGGGATAATGTTAATCCACAATAGGTGTCCCGGTTCATCGTATCCTCCTCCCTTCTTCATCTATATAAGCTTGTCCTTATGCATTTGACAAGTTGGTCATGAGTCATGGAGTGCTAGATGTTGAGTTCTTGAGTTCTTGGAGGAATGCTAGTTGGGATTATCATGAGTGATAATGAGTGCTAGAGAGGTTATGCTGCTGGAGAGGAGATACATTGCAAGACACATATAGTTGCTCGCCCAGCCAGGAGAGGTTCAACGTCAGAACTTTGGTTGTAACTTTTCTGTTTATTATTAATTAATGAGCGGCTGCTATTATAGTTCCAATCTCATTGTCTATTATGGTGATGTGTTGATTTATTTCCTTTTTGATTGAAATATAGTTGTGCCTTGGTAGATTTTATGTTGGTATCTGTCTCTTCCTTTGCATGTGCACGTGTCCGTTTATGATCTGCTGGAGCGAGGGAGTGGGAATATCAACTCTGCTTCAACCATAGCGTTGGATTCCAGGTTGGTCTTCTTAATTCACCTTTGATGCATAACCAGGAACTTGCATAGCAGCGTGGTTTGATTGTGGCTAGTTCTGTTTTAGGCTAGTGGGATCGCCTCTGTCCGCAGAGGGGATTTACCTACCCAACAATTTGAAGACTCCACTGGGGATCAACTATTTGGAGTTTGTCTTGCATGTTCATTTTCTTCTGCTTGCTTGAGTGAATGAGCTTCCTGGGTCAGTTTTGAGTTTATTCTTTACTGTTTGACCCATCTGGGCACTGTCAACCCGACCTGAGGTCGTATCATTTATTTTTCTAGCTGGCAAGCTTAATTGGCGTGGTTATTACTCTGACAGTCACGCCAGTTGGCGCATGTTGCTCAAAAGCAACTCGCGCCAATCCTGTGGTAGCGCAAGTTGCAGGCTGACAGTCGCGCCAGCCCTGTAAATTTTGCCTGTGTGTGGGTGGAAAGCTCTTTCAGCCTCTTTCATATCTCTTACAGCCTCTGGAAGTGTGTTGAACCTCTGTTTGACTGGTCTTAGCCTTTATCCTTCAGTTGTTTACTTATTTCTAGTGACTTTGCATGTCTAGCCTTCTGTGGGAAGTTTTGATCTCTTGATTATCCAGTCAACTTGTTGGTTGTGTTTTGCACCTATCCAGTGATTTGTTAAAGCTTGATCTTCTATACTCTGAGTGATTCACTTCTAGCCTCTTTGGATTTTACTTGACTTCATTCGAACTTAGATTACATGGTTCATTGAAAGTCTTTGTGTTTTTCCTTGCTTGCATAGTTCATTTTGGTGTTTCAGAATTGGTTCTATTTCATTGAGTGAACTTGGATTGTGCATATCTCTTAAGATTTGTTTAAATGCATCATGCCATCTTAAAGGAAAGAAAAACAAAATATCTTTTGCATTCTATTAGTTAGCATTTATTGTTATTTGTTGCTATTAAAAAGAAAAAGAAAAAAATTCATTTCTTGTTATTAGCTGCATTAGGATCTTTGTTGTTTGTTGAGTGATCATTTCGTTTGTGAAAAGATATCAACCCTCCTGTAGATAGAATTCATCGAATCAAATGATATAATTTTGGCATATAGTTTGCATTTAAGAAGTTTTTGAGATATCACATACGGTAGGACCAAAAAAACTGAAACATAATCGAAGTTAAAATTTAAAATAAACTCAATGAACATAACAATGCATTGGAACATAACGCAAATACTCTAGAGGTCTAGGTTAGAGACGTGTTCCAGCGTCTTTAAACCTGGTAGTTTATCGTCGAGTGGTTGGGTGATTCCTCCACGGTGAAACGATAGGTGCCAATACGGACTGTGCTCCCACGTACCGTCGCGTATATATTGGGAGACCCCTATAGGAATAAAGCCTTTATCCATAGGAAGCCGTGTCAGACGCCCTACGATTCGTAATGCAGTGAACACAGCATTCACGAAGATCGACCACCCGTACCCTAAAAAGTATTCTGTGGTTTTGCGAAAAGTTTGGCACACCCTCTACCTAGAATTCCAGAGCAGTCACTTTTGATCCTTTTCGGACTCCCTAAAAGAAAAGGTGCCTGTGAGCGTCTTGTCACTTCGTGCTCATTAAACATTCGAAGGAGACTAGAGTCATCTTTTATCCTTTTCTCGACTCTTAAAATATGAAAAGGTCAAGTTCAGTGTCTTAAAATTTATTGGCCACGATAACATTTCCCAATTAGATTTTGTTTGTGTTAGCTTGAGTAGGATTCTTTCTCGTTCAATGGCATCCTTCCCTGAGCCCACCGGCCAAGGTGTTCCCCCTGATGGAAACCCTAGTCCATTTCCTGCTGTTGGAAATGTCGGTGTTCAGTATATCGCAACTTTGTCTTTGCCTGGGTTAACCATCGGTTTGCCCGTATGGTTGTTTTCAAACTCGGTGGTCTCGAGTGCGATAACTTCTGCTCCGAATGAACCCACCTCCCAGGTAATACCCACTTCGAATGTTACTTCCGAGGTCAATGCCGTCCAAACCACCACGGCAAACAAAGCCTCGAAAGCAAAGAAGAAAGGGAAACCGAAGAATAAGCCAGATCAACCCAAGCAGGAAGCCCCTAACCCTCCGCCCGAGGATGGTGCCAAACGCAAACCCAAGTATCCTTGTCTTATCTGTGATGAGGATCACTATACAAAGGACTGCCCCAGGCGGTCCGAAGTTAGTCGTTTGTTGAAAGGCACTCCCGGGACTCCTGCGGTGCTTAAAGAACCCTTTCCCTCACAGCAAACTCAAAAAACTCAAATGGTGGCTGACCCATCTCAGCCTCCCTCTTCCTTTGGTTCTCAAGTGTTTATGGCTGGAACGATACCCATCAATATCAGTACTCGAACAAAAGATTACCCGCCATCTACCGGGAAGGAGCCTGAGATACCCTCTAGTGCTCCTCCGTTCAGTTCGGGTCCACAACCACCTCCTCCACCCGAACAACGTCTTGCTGATTCCAAGGTGGACCCTTCCCCTTCTTCGCCTACTGCTGCGTCCTCATCTTCTACTTCGCCTGGTGAACCTCTGGATTCAAGTAACCAGGTGGCTAAGAAGAAAAAGAAGAAGAAGACAAAGAAGAAGAAGACCCCTAAACCAGAGGTTAAAGGTATAACCCAAGTCGAGCCACCTTGTGCTCCTCCGCGGAAGGTCAAATTTCCTTGTAAGTTGTGAAATGAAGACCACCTTTTCCGCGATTGTCCTGGCATTCCCAGGGTTTTAGAAGTATGGTCTCATGATCCGGACCGCCCTGCATTGTCCTCTGTAGATCATGGCAATGTTACCTTATCACCTGGAAACGGTAAGGGAAAAGAGAAGATTTGAATCCCTTGTAAACTTTGTGAAGGCAATCATCCCCTTCACCTTTGTCCATTCATGGATAAAGCCTCTATTATATTGGAAAGTCTTACAGCTCCCTCAACCCAACTTCCTACTGCTTATCAACGTCTTTCTGCAATTGCAGAACATTCCCCTGCTGACAAAGAAATCAACCAAGATTCCTCTCTTGTCCAGCCTCCTCTTCCTGAATCTCGCTCTGCCAAGCCTGTTCCAGACCAACCATTGGTCGGAAAGAGTGTCGACTCGAGTTCACCACCCGTCGACCACTCTGTTTCAGAAGAGCATCATTCTCGTGTTCTTCTCATCTCCTCAGATTCTCCTACATCTGGAAATACCCCTACATCTGAGAGTCCTACTGCACTCTCTCCCGAGCAGGGGGGCAATCATATGACTCCCCCACCAAGTAGTTCAGTCGCTTCCTTCGACTGGAGACGTTTGACTACCTTCTGCCTCCCATCTCATGTGCCTTTTTGGGTCACGGTACACGCCTATGACAAGGCAATACCTGGCACTGTCTTGGATGAGGGCGCATCTGTTAGTCTTATGTCTGCCACTATTTGGCAAGCTTTGGGTTCCCCACAGCTTGTGCTCGTAGCATCGAATCTGACTGCTTTTAACGGAAGAACTAGCCAACCATTAGGGCTCCTTCCAAAGTTCCCTATTACTTTGGGAGGCAAGACCGTCTATCTAGACGTATGGGTTACCCAAGGTGCTTTAGACTTCAATCTTCTCCTTGGCCGTGACTATGTTTATGCCATGGGGGCCCTTATCTCTTCACTTTTCCGTGTGGTTTGCTTTCCACACGATGGAATAATTGTGACTATCGATCAATTATCGTTCGTTCGTCCACGGGTCCCTCCTGCGCAGTCGTCATCCCCTCCTGGTTGTCATCCACCAGTTGCATCTGCCCCACCGCAGGTCAACTACGTGGCCACCTATCCCATGCCTGTATCCAACGATGTCGCCGTCGTGCATAGTGTCCTGGGGGCATTGGGTCCTGACTTCCGAGATGTTGACCTCCCACTGGGAGAGGCACTCTTGAAAGCCCCGACTTCCTGTTCATTATGATGAAGGTCGGGTGGAGCATAGTTCATTGTCCTATGTCAAGCTCCTTAAAAAATGAAACTAGGTCTGTTGGAGCATAGTTCATTGTCCTATGTCAAGCTCCTTAAAAAATGAAACTAGGTCTGTTGGAGCATAGTTCATTGTCCTATGTCAAGCTCCTTAAAAAATGAAACTAGGTCTGTCGGAGCATAGTTCACTGTCCTATGTCAAGCTCCTTAAAAAATGAAACAAGGGTTATGAGGATAGTTCTTTTACTGTGTCAACCTCATTAAAAAATGAAACAACTCCCTTTCCAAATCGAGTCTTTTGATTAAGATCTCGTAAAATACAAGTCGAGTCTTTCATCGATCTCGAGAGTGAACCTTCATTCCATCCACTTTGTTGAATGCAATGAAGCTTGGGGGGCATGTACCTCGATTTGCGTTATTATGCTGGGGGCATGCGAACTTATAACAAGCATAGTTTTTTCGTTTCAAGCTTGTGTAAACATGAAACCGAATCCAAGCAAAGTTCTCCATGGTTCAAGCTTGTGTAAAAATGAACCCATACCTGATTTACATCCCGTGATTGCCTTTTATCTGCTAAATTCTGCTAGATGAGCCTTGGTTGTGTCATTCCATCGCCACCATCTCTTTGGCCGATCTTATGCTTTCACCTAGTTGTTTATCCTTTCCTGAGGAACTGCAGCGATGAGTGGTTTTATTAGCCAGCCTCTTAACCTTTACATGTTTTGAGCAAGTTCCACCATTACCGGAACCAGTCGCTACCCTTTATACCACTCGTTCCTTCAGGACGAGTCGCCTTTACGCTCTTTTCTGACTCGTAAAATATGAAAAGATTGCCGAGTATTTTTCCTTTTTGACTCGTTAAAGAGAATAAAAATGGAGGTCCGCTTTTAGCTCTTTTCTGACCATTTAAAGAGGAAAAGATTGCCGAGTCGCTCCTCTTGACTCGTTAAAGGGTAATAAGGGGCGGTCGTTTTAAGTTCTTTTGTCGACTGTTAAAACATAAAAAGATTATCGGGTTTTTGTCGTTTCAAACTCGTTAATGGTTACGAAATGACGTGGTTTTGATCACTTTTTTACTTTTTCAGGTCGAAATCACTATTTATGAAAAGTACTCCTCGATCGTAACGATCGGGCGGTTCTTTCGGGCATTATTTTATACTTTTTCGGGCCAGAGAGACACAACTTTATGAAAAAGGACACCCCTGGAGTTTCCTTTTCGCTGTCTTTTCAAACTCTCTAAACATGAAAAGACGCCGAGTTCTTCCTTTGTCAGACTCGTTAAAACTTAATGAAATCGGATTTTGTGACAACACAAGCATATGCTATCCCCATCAAGCTTGTTAAAAATAACTGGGGTACTCGCCAGAAATGGTGGGGGGAAAAGAAAATTTTTGAACCATAATTATTACCGTGATGGCAGTATGTCGCTCTTGAACATGGCACTTTTCTGCTTTCATGTCCAGGGTGGGGATATCTCATCTCATATCTTTCACTTGCTTCCATGGACTTGGGTACCTTATTTGACCTCTCATCCACTCATTGCCTCGTCATCATGACCTTTGATACATTGATGTCAAATACTGCCGATTCCATTAATGTGCCGCCGATATGTTCAAGAGAAGTTGACCTCTGCAAAGAAACAACCTCCCTCTGATAGTTCGCACAATCTTGATTCACAACATTATCTCTCTGTCTCGTGTCGATGATGTGGGAAACATTATGGCCCACCTTCGATCAAGGTCACTCCCTGTCGACTTCAACGCATTATCCAGGAAGTTGATGTAGAGACTCCTTTCCGGTTCCTTGGAGCCTGCATGCCTCAATGGCAGGTTCTTCGTGTTCGACGTGAGGTTTTCATCATTGACCTCCGATCGAATGATTCTACAGGTGTTCGACTTCAGATCATTAATTCACATGCCGTAGATAGTACCTATAGTACCTTGAGGACCATTGTCATTATTGGTGGTACCTCTCGCGTCTGTTAACAGTTTCCACTATTGACTGGTAATCAGACGATGTTCATGCATGTTCGACTTCAGCTCATATATTCACATTCTTGAACTTGTACTCTTGTTCGGGTCGAGATGGAGCGCAAGACCCTGGATTGTGTCTGTTGTAATCCAGGCGTGATTCTTGATACTTGACTCATTCACTGGATGGCTGCGACCATATCTGAGTCAATTCATTGATCCTAACCAGATGGCTGCGTCCATACTATGGATCTAGATTATTTATGTACTCTCTTATGGATGGCTGCGACCATACCAAGTACATCATGTAATTGAACTATTAGTCATGTCTCTTAACACAGATCCTCGGCGGCACCAACTATATGTGTTCTTATGTGTTCTTGAGTGTTCTAGTAAAGCATTTCACCCCTCTCCACCTCTCGGACTTCATGCTTTAGGGTTAATCTGTTACACAATAATTTGTCACCATCCCTATTACTCCTCTTGTCGTACTTTGGAGGAATCATCCCGAGAGTTATAAGAAGTGACAAAGTCTAAAAACACTTGCATTATGTTCCCCTGAGTATGTACTTCATGTTCCCTGAAGACAACTTCTGCAAATTATCCCTGAAAAGTGCTCTTTTTCCATTGGCGCAGGTTCACAGTATCTTACCCGCGCCAATCATGGAGATCCTCAAAACAGGGCGCGACCATTGGCGCTCTGTCTTAGAGCAACAGTCGCGCCAACCAAATTTGGTCATGCTTTTTGCCTTAACGCACGCCCGACTGTTGTTTCCTTCATTACATGGAGCTTTTTGAGGATAAAAAATCAGTCTTATGTCGAGTTCTATCCTATCTCCATCTTTAATGGCTTTTGGGGATAATGTTAATCCACAATAGGTGTCCCGGTTCATCGTATCCTCCTCCCTTCTTCATCTATATAAGCTTGTCCTTATGCATTTGACAAGCTAGTCATGAGTCATGAGTCATGAGTCATGAGTCATGAGTCATGGAGTGCTAAATGTTGAGTTCTTGAGTTCTTGGAGGAATGCTAGTTGTGGTTATCATGAGTGATAATGAAGCATAGAGAGGTTATGCTGCCGGAGAGGAGATACATTGCAAGACACATATAGTTGCTCGCCCAGCCAGGAGAGGTTCAACGTCAGAACCTTGGTTGTAACTTTTCCTGTTTATTATTAATTAATGAGCGACTGCTATTATAGTTCCAATCTCATTGTCTATTATGGTGATGTGTTGATTTATTTCCTTTCTGACTGAAATATAGTTGTGCCTTGGTAGATTTTATGTTGGTATCTGTCTCTTCCTTTGCATGTGCAGGTGTCCGTTTATGATCTGCTGGAGCGAAGGAGCGGGAATATCAACTCTGCTTCAACCATAGCGTTGGATTCCAGGTTGGTCTTCTTAATTCACCTTTGATGCATAACTAGGAACTTGCGTAGCAGCGTGGTTTGATTGTGGCTAGTTCTGTTTTAGGCTAGTGGGATCGCCTCTGTCCGCAGAGGGGATTTACCTACCCAACAATTTAACTACCGGGAAGGAGCCTGAGATACCCTCTAGTGCTCCTCCGTTCAGTTCGGGTCCACAACCACCTCCTCCACCCGAACAACGTCTTGCTGATTCCAAGGTGGACCCTTCCCCTTCTTCGCCTACTGCTGCGTCCTCATCTTCTACTTCGCCTGGTGAACCTCTGGATTCAATTAACCAGGTGGCTAAGAAGAAAAAGAAGAAGAAGACAAAGAAGAAGAAGACACCTAAACCAAAGGTTAAAGGTATAACCCAAGTTGAGCCACCTTGTGCTCCTCCGCGGAAGGTCAAATTTCCTTGTAAGTTGTGCAAGGAAGACCACCTTCTCTTTGAGCATAGTTCGGGTCAAGATGGAGCATAGTTCATTGTCCTATGTCAAGCTCCTTAAAAAATGAAACTAGGTCTGTTGGAGCATAGTTCATTGTCCTATGTCAAGCTCCTTAAAAAATGAAACTAGGAGCATAGTTCACTGTCCTATGTCAAGCTCCTTAAAAAATGAAACAAGGGTTATGAGGATAGTTCTTTTACTGTGTCAACCTCATTAAAAAATGAAACAACTCCCTTTCCAAATCGAGTCTTTTGATTAAGATCTCGTAAAATACAAGTTGAGTCTTTCATCGATCTCGAGAGTGAACCTTCATTCCATCCACTTTGTTGAATGCCATGAAGCTTGGGGGGCATGTACCTCGATTTGCGTTATTATGCTGGGGGCATGCGAACTTATAACAAGCATAGTTTTTTCGTTTCAAGCTTGTGTAAACATGAAACCGAATCCAAGCAAAGTTCTCCATGGTTCAAGCTTGTGTAAAAATGAACCCATACCTGATTTACATCCCGTGATTGCCTTTTATCTGCTAAATTCTGCTAGATGAGCCTTGGTTGTGTCATTCCATCGCCACCATCTCTTTGGCCGATCTTATGCTTTCACCTGGTTGTTTATCCTTTCCTGAGGAACTGCAGCGATGAGTGGTTTTATTAGCCAGCCTCTTAACCTTTACATGTTTCGAGCAAGTTCCACCATTACCGGAACCAGTCGCTACCCTTTATACCACTTGTTCCTTCAGGACGAGTCGCCTTTACGCTCTTTTCTGACTCGTAAAATATGAAAAGATTGCCGAGTATTTTTCCTTTTTGACTCGTTAAAGATAATAAAAATGGAGGTCCGCTTTTAGCTCTTTTCTGACCATTTAAAGAGGAAAAGATTTCTGAGTCGCTCCTCTTGACTCGTTAAACGGTAATAAGGGGCGGTCGTTTTAAGTTCTTTTGTCGACCGTTAAAACATAAAAAGATTACCGGGTTTTTGTCGTTTCAAACTCGTTAATGGTTACGAAACGACGTGGTTTTGATCACTTTTTTACTTTTTCAGGTCGAAATCACTATTTATGAAAAGTACTCCTCGATCGTAACGATCGGGCGGTTCTTTCGGGCATTATTTTATACTTTTTCGGGCCCGAGAGACACAACTTTACGAAAAAGGACACCCCTGGAGTTTCCTTTTTGCTGTCTTTTCAAACTCTCTAAACATGAAAAGACACCGAGTTCTTCCTTTGTCAAACTCGTTAAAACTTAATGACATCGGATTTTGTGACAACACAAGCATATGCTATCCCCATCAAGCTTGTTAAAAATAACTGGGGTACTCGCCAGAAATGGCGGGGGGAAAAGAAAATTTTTGAACCATAATTATTACCGTGATGGCAGTATGTCGCTCTTGAACATGGCACTTTTCTGATTTCGTGTCCAGGGTGGGGATATCTCATCTCATATCTTTCACTTGCTTCCATGCACTTGGGTACCTTATTTGACCTCTCATCCACTCATTGCCTCGTCATCATGACCTTTGATACATTGATGTCAAATACTGCCGATTCCATTAATGTGTCGCCGATATGTTCAAGAGAAGTTGACCTCTGCAAAGAAACAACCTCCCTCTGATAGTTCGCACAATCTTGATTCACAACATTATCTCTCTGTCTCGTGTCGATGATGTGGGAAACATTATGGCCCACCTTCGATCAAGGTCACTCCCTGTCGACTTCAACGCATTATCCAGGAAGTTGATCTAGAGACTCCTTTCCGGTGCCTTGGAGCCTCCATGCCTCAATGGCAGGTTCTTCGTGTTCGAAGTGAGGTTTTCATCATTGACCTCCGATCGAATGATTCTACAGGTGTTCGACTTCAGATCATTAATTCACACGCCATAGATTGTACCTATAGTACCTTGAGGACCATTGTCATTATTGGTGGTACCTCTCGCGTCTGTTAACAGTTTCCACTATTGACTGGTAATCAGACGATGTTCATGCATGTTCGACTTCAGCTCATATATTCACATGCTTGAACTTGTACTCTTGTTCGGGTCGAGATGGAGCGCAAGACCCTGGATTGTGTCTGTTGTAATCCAGGCGTGATTCTTGATACTTGACTCATTCACTGGATGGCTGCGACCATACCTGAGTCAATTCATTGATCCTAACCAGATGGCTGCGTCCATACTATGGATCTAGATTACTTATGTACTTTCTTATGGATGGCTGCGACCATACCAAGTACATCATGTAATTGAACTATCAGTCATGTCTCTTAACACAGATCCTCGGCGGCAACAACTTTATGTGTTCTTGTGTGTTCTTGTAAAGCATTTCACCCCTCTCCACCTCTCGGACCTCATGCTTTAGGGGGCATCTGTTACACAGTAATTTGTCACCATCCCTGTTACTCCTCTTGTCGTACTTTGGAGGACTCATCCCGGGAGTTATAAGAAGTGACAAAGTCTAAAAACACTTGCATTATGTTCCCCTGAGTATGTACTTCATGTTCCCTGAAGACACCTTCTACAGATTATTCCTGAAAAGTGTTATTTTTCCATTGGCGCAGGTCCACAGTATCTCACCCGCGCCAATCATGGAGATGCTCAAAAGAGGGCGCGACCATTGGCGCTCTGTCTTAGAGCAACAGTCGCGCCAACCAAGTTTGGTCATGCTTTTTGCCTTAACGCACGCCCGACTGTTGTTTCCTTCATTACATGGAGCTTTTTGAGGATAAAAAATCAGTCTTATGTCGAGTTCTATCCTATCTCCATCTTTAATGGCTTTTGGGGATAATGTTAATCCACAATAGGTGTCCCGGTTCATTGTATCCTCCTCCCTTCTTCATCTATATAAGCTTGTCCTTATGCATTTGACAAGCTAGTCATGAGTCATTAGTCATGAGTCATGGAGTGCTAGATGTTGAGTTCTTGAGTTCTTGGAGGAATGCTAGTTGGGATTATCATGAGTGATAATGAGTGCTAGAGAGGTTATGCTGCTGGAGAGGAGATACATTGCAAGACACATATAGTTGCTCGCCCAGCCAGGAGAGGTTCAACGTCAGAACCTTGGTTGTAACTTTTCCTGTTTATTATTAATTAATGAGCGACTGCTATTATAGTTCCAATCTCATTGTCTATTATGGTGATCTGTTGATTTATTTCCTTTCTAACTGAAATATAGTTGTGCCTTGGTAGATTTTATGTTGGTATCTGTCTCTTCCTTTGCATGTGCAGGTGTCCGTTTATGATCTGCTGGAGCGAGGGAGCGGGAATATCAACTCTGCTTCAACCATAGCGTTGGATTCCAGGTTGGTCTTCTTAATTCACCTTTGATGCATAACTAGGAACTTGCGTAGAAGCGTGGTTTGATTGTGGCTAGTTCTGTTTTAGGCTAGTGGGATCGCCTCTGTCCGCAGAGGGGATTTACCTACCCAACAATTTGGAACTATGCTCCAAATTTGGTCTTCTTAATTCACCTTTGATGCATAACTAGGAACTTGCGTAGCAGCGTGGTTTGATTGTGGCTAGTTCTGTTTTAGGCTAGTGGGATCGCCTCTGTCCGCAGAGGGGATTTACTTATAAGCAGACACAACTTATAACAAGCATAGTTTTTTCGTTTCAAGCTTGTGTAAACATGAAACCGAATCCAAGCAAAGTTCTCCATGGTTCAAGCTTGTGTAAAAATGAACCCATACCTAATTTACATCCCGTGATTGCCTTTTATCTGCTAAATTCTGCTAGATGAGCCTTGGTTGTGTCATTCCATCGCCACCATCTCTTTGGCCGATCTTATGCTTTCACCTGGTTGTTTATCCTTTCCTGAGGAACTGCAGCGATGAGTGGTTTTATTAGCCAGCCTCTTAACCTTTACATGTTTCGAGCAAGTTCCACCATTACCGGAACCAGTCGCTACCCTTTATACCACTCGTTCCTTCAGGACGAGTCGCCTTTACGCTCTTTTCTGACTCGTAAAATATGAAAAGATTGCCGAGTATTTTTCCTTTTTGACTCGTTAAAGAGAATAAAAATGGAGGTCCGCTTTTAGCTCTTTTCTGACCATTTAAAGAGGAAAAGATTGTCGAGTCGCTCCTCTTGACTCGTTAAACGGTAATAAGGGGCGGTCGTTTTAAGTTCTTTTGTCGACCGTTAAAACATAAAAAGATTACCGGGTTTTTGTCGTTTCAAACTCGTTAATGGTTACGAAACGACGTGGTTTTGATCACTTTTTTACTTTTTCAGGTCGAAATCACTATTTATGAAAAGTACTCCTCAATCGTAACGATCGAGCGGTTCTTTCGGGCATTATTTTATACTTTTTCGGGCTCGAGAGACACAAATTTACGAAAAAGGACACCCCTGGAGTTTCCTTTTCGCTGTCTTTTCAAACTCTCTAAACATGAAAAGACGTCGAGTTCTTCCTTTGTCAGACTCGTTAAAACTTAATGACATCGGATTTTGTGACAACACAAGCATATGCTATCCCCATCAAGCTTGTTAAAATAACTGGGGTACTCGCCAGAAATGGCGGGGGCAAAAGAAAATTTTTGAACCATAATTATTACCGTGATGGCAGTATGTCGCTCTTGAACATGGCACTTTTCTACTTTCGTGTCCAGGGTGGGGATATCTCATCTCATATCTTTCACTTGCTTCCATGGACTTGGGTACCTTATTTGACCTCTCATCCACTCATTGCCTCGTCATCATGACCTTTGATACATTGATGTCAAATACTGCCGATTCCATTAATGTGTCGCCGATATATTCAAGAGAAGTTGACCTCTGCAAAGAAAAAACCTCCCTCTGATAGTTCGCACAATCTTGATTCATAACATTATCTCTCTGTCTCGTGTCGATGATGTGGGAAACATTATGGCCCACCTTCGATCAAGGTCACTCCCTGTCGACTTCAACGCATTATCCAGGAAGTTGATCTAGAGACTCCTTTCCAGTGCCTTGGAGCCTGCATGCCTCAATGGCAGGTTCTTCGTGTTCGACATGAGCTTTTCATCATTGACCTTCGATCGAATGATTCTACGGGTGTTCGACTTCAGATCATTAATTCACACGCCGTAGATTGTACCTATAGTACCTTGAGGACCATTGTCATTATTGGTGGTACCTCTCGCGTCTGTTAACAGTTTCCACTATTGACTGGTAATCAGACGATGTTCATGCATGTTCGACTTCAGCTCATATATTCACATGCTTGAACTTGTACTCTTGTTCGGGTCGAGATGGAGTGCAAGACCCTGGATTGTGTCTGTTGTAATCCAGGCGTGATTCTTGATACTTGACTCATTCACTGGATGGCTGCGACCATACCTGAGTCAATTCATTGATCCTAACCAGATGGCTGCGTCCATACTATGGATATAGATTATTTATGTACTCTCTTATGGATGGCTGCGACCATACCAAGTACATCATGTAATTGAAATATCAGTCATGTCTCTTAACACAGATCCTCGGCGGCAGCAACTATATCTGTTCTTATGTGTTCTTGAGTGTTCTAGTAAAGCATTTCACCCCTCTCCACCTCTCGGACTTCATGCTTTAGGGGGCATCTGTTACACAGTAATTTGTCACCATCCCTGTTACTCCTCTTGTCGTACTTTGGAGGACTCATCCCGGGAATTATAAGAAGTGACAAAGTCTAAAAACACTTGCATTATGTTCCCTTGAGTATGTACTTCATGTTCCCTGAAGACACCTTCTGCAAATTATCCCTGAAAAGTGCTCTTTTTCCATTGGCGCAGGTTCACAGTATCTTACCCGCGCCAATCATGGAGATCCTCAAAAGAGGGCGTGACCATTGGCGCTCTGTCTTAGAGCAACAGTCGCGCCAACCAAATTTGGTCATGCGTTTTGCCTTAACGCACGCTCGACTGTTGTTTCCTTCATTACATGGAGCTTTTTGACGATAAAAAATCAGTCTTATGTCGAGTTCTATCCTATCTCCATCTTTAATGGCTTTTGGGGATAATGTTAATCCACAATAGGTGTCCCAGTTCATCATATCCTCCTCCCTTCTTCATCTATATAAGCTTATCCTTATGCATTTGACAAGCTAGTCATGAGTCATGGAGTGCTAGATGTTGAGTTCTTGAGTTCTTGGAGGAATGCTAGTTGGGATTATCATGAGTGATAATGAGTGCTAGAGAGGTTATGCTGCCGGATAGGAGATACATTGCAAGACACATATAGTTGCTCGCCCAGCCAGGAGAGGTTCAACATCAGAACCTTGGTTGTAACTTTTCCTGTTTATTATTAATTAATGAGCGACTGCTATTATAGTTCCAATCTCATTGTCTATTATGGTGATCTGTTGATTTATTTCCTTTCTAACTGAAATATAGTTGTGCCTTGGTAGATTTTATGTTGGTATCTGTCTCTTCCTTTGCATGTGCAGGTGTCCGTTTATGATCTGCTGGAGCGAGGGAGCGGGAATATCAACTCTGCTTCAACCATAGCATTGGATTCCAGGTTGGTCTTCTTAATTCACCTTTGATGCATAACTAGGAACTTGCGTAGCAGCGTTGTGTGATTGTGGCTAGTTCTGTTTTAGGCTAGTGGGATCACCTCTGTCCGCAGAAGGGATTTACCTACCCAACACCTCTAACAACATTACTGAAGAAAGATGCATTTTCTTGGACTCCAGAAGCAACGAAAGCCTTTGAACATCTTAAAGAGGAAATGTGCCAAGCACCGGTCTTAGCTACGCCAGACTTCATAACAACCTTTATTTTGGAATGTGATGCCTTAGGAAATGGAATTGGTGTTGTTATAATGTGAGAATAAAGACCCATTGCTTTTTAAAGTCGTCCAATCAAAGGAAAGTATTTACACAAAGCCATTTATGAGAAGGAAATGTTGGCAATACTACTTACACTTAAGAAATGGTGACCTTACCTAGTGGGAAGACACTTCAAGGTAAAAAAAGGTCATGATAATCTTAAATACATTTTAGAAAAAATATTATCTTCAGAAGAGTAGCAAAAAAGGGTCACAAAAATGTTGGGTTATGACTTTTAAATCATCTACAAAAAATGGAAGCAAAATGTTGTTGTAGATGCACTCTCAAGAAAGGATGAGGATGTGGAAGCATTCCTTTGTTCCATTTCGATTATCCAACTAGATTGGATAAATGAAGCAAGGGATCAATGGAAGAATGCATAAGAAGTGTGGGAACTCATTCTAAATTTTCAGCAAGATCCTAGTAGATCTTATACATTTGGCTAGAAAAATGATTCATTATGGTACACATATCGCTTATACCTATGTAAGAATTCTCAACTCAAACAAAATATTCTTCTGGAATGCGCACCTGTCCCTTAAGAGGGCATTCAAGAGTTTTAAAAAGTTACCATAGGGCTAAGAAGGAATTTTTTTGGATGGCCTTAAATCTGATATTCAAAATTTTGTGGCAGAATGTTTCGTTTTACAACAAAATAAAGTTGAGACAATTAAGACCCCAGGTCTATTACAATCTTTATCCATTCCAAGTGAACATTGCGAGGAGGTTTCAATGGATTTTATCATAGGTTTACCCAAGTTTGAAGGAAATAATGTCATCATGGTGGTAGTTGATAGACTTACCAAGTATGCACACTTTTGTGCATTACCTCATCCATTTAAAGCCAATACAGTTTCTACTGCATTTATGGAAACAATTCAAAAGCTACATGGAAACCCAAATATTATTGCAAGTGATAGAGATCCTATTTTCACTCGAAAGTTTTGGACTTGTTTTGTTGTCTCGGTACTCATTTAGCTCATAGCTCATGTTGGGCGCAGGATACCCTAAGGGACGTTTTGGGGCTTAGAGCCTAGATTTTGATCAAAGATTGTAATTTCGATGTAAAGACTCCACATTTTTTGGGCGCGGAGTGCATAGTTTGTAAAAGAGTCATAGGGTAGTCCACCCTTAGTTTTGTTATTGTAATGTCAGTTGTAGATATCTACCCATGGTTCGCGGACCATGGGATTGTATAAATAGAGTGAGGCTCTAAGTAATTAAGACATTAGTTGATAACAAAATATGAACATATGATGTATGCGAGATAGATCCGTCGAGTAAAGTTTAGTTTTTGGGTCGTAGAGTAGGAGAAAGCTTTGCAGCTGAGTGCATAGAGGCCTAGTAGTCCACAGCTGAGTGCACAGATCCCTATAGCTGAGTGCACAAGGCGAGTCGAGTCTGTAACAGTTGGAAGTATTAATAAAGAAAAGTTTCCTATTATTTTTTGTGTATTTATTTCCTGTTTTGTGCATATATTATCTTGGGTATGAAATTCACTTCTAATACTTATATGATGCATGAATGTGTGTAATTATATTGATTAAGTGAATGTAAGATAGAATATCTGTTTACGAGAAGTTAACTAAGATATGTTAAGAAGATAAGTAAGATACTGGCGTATTTTGGGGAAATAGTGTAGTTCGTTGCCCCAGCAACACAAAAGCATCTCAGTCCCTAGTTAGGGTTGTGAGAAAGATGATTATAATATATCGCAAAGGTATTGAAGATTGGTGTCTAGTCAATTTAATGTCTTAAATTGCTCTACATAAATTATCAATCCGGGTATCGTAAACTGATGAAGTGTGGTGCACCATATGTGCTGAGTTAACCTTTCTCTTACTTCGATGTTTTATAGTTTATGTTGTTTTTGGGGTTTTGTTCTTGTTAGTTTCCTAAAGTGTCTAAAGAAAATGGAAATCCTATTCTAAGGTCTTAAGGGTGCTTTTAAAGGACAAGTATGGATAAAGATTTCAAGACAAGGCCTTATGTCCCTAATGGTAACTTCCAAAACTTAGCACTTCAAAAGAACTTAAAACATGTTATTGATGGAATTAGTATTTAAACAAAAGTGTAAATATACAGCTAATTCAGTCAAAATAAAATGCAATAACCAAACAATGAGCTAGTGACTATGAGACCCAGTATCCTTGCTGCTTCAGCAAAAGGACAAGATGATTCTATCATGTCTTTAGTCATTAAAAGGCTATGTGCATCACTAATCTACAATCAAAATAGAATGCAACAACCAAACAATGAGCTAGTGACTATGAGACCCAGTATCCTTGCTGCTTCAGCAAAAGGACAAGATGATTCTATCATGTCATTAGTCATTAAAAGGCTATGTGCATCACTAATCTACAATCAAACTTGAAAGCAATTTATGTACAACTAATATACAGGAGCATAACAAAATTAAATGCAGAATTAAATGACAACTATACAAGGCTTTAGTTTGCAGGGGCCCTCTGCCACTTGCATGAATTAAAATTGCATGAATGAAAAATCTAATCTATCAAACTTGAAAGCAATTAAATAACATAATGAAATCAAAGCAATATTTACAAAATGAAATCTACTCTACCTTACATTCTACAAAGAAATATTTACAAAATGAAATCTACTCTACCTTACATTCTAATATGCTCCATGACATCTACTTCACATCTCCTTCCATGTTGAGAACATCAAAGCTTTATTCAATTTCTTCAAAAGTACAAAGTACGACAAAGTTCTCCAAAGCTTTCAAAAGCCATCAAGGAAGAACTACAAACTTAAGAACTAGGGACTAAAAACTAACAAATGAAGGAGAGAGATCTCCTATTTATACAAAAAGATGAGAGCCATCTCATTAATGAGAGTCCATGAATCTCTCCCTCTACCTCTAGAGTCCTAATCAAAATAGGAACTGATAAGACACATGTCTTTTTAGAGTTACAATACAATTAGGAGATGTGACACATATCCTCATGATCCCATGATTGTTTCCAACCAAATTCGAATTTGGCCTTAGAGTGCCACATAAGGGTCTTCTAGAAGTCTCCTTTCAACCTACACATGTCAACAACCTCAACCCATTTGTTAGGTATAAGCATATGCACATTATTTTCTAATGTTTAACCACAAATTCACTTAAAAGGCTTAGAAATAATAAATATTGGAAAAACATAAAGGTGGCCCAATGATAATGAAAGTGGGATGAATGTGGTGACATAGTAGTGAAATGGAGGTGATATAATGGACATAATAGTGAAAGTGTAATGGAAATGAATGACATTTTCAAGACTCAACATACCCCCCAACTGAAGCTATTGCATGTCCTCATGCAATATATATTACATTAACTCTTTTGATCCTTGAGCTTTGGCTTAACTTTGCATGATATCATTTGATAACTTCATATTTCTGCAAAGTGTTTCACTTAAATTGCAACATGGTTGGTTCTTGTGTTACAACCATTTTTTGTTTTTTTTGCCTTCTATTTTGATCTTTGAACTTTGCATAATGATATTTTGATTATTGTTGCAAAGTATATCTTGATTGGATTGCATGATGGTTGGTTCTTATGTGACAACCATGATTTTGTTTGTATCCAATTTATCCTTTAAGCACTTTTTCAAAAGCCATTGTATGCTCATAATAGCAATGTAATAATTAATATATGTTGGAAGTATGTGAGCTCTTGAATATGATATGGACATGGCAAGATATGAATATGAATGTATTCCCCCCCCAACTGATGGTATTGGCAATTTTATGAAATGAGGAAGAGAAATGTTTTTCCAACAATTATCATTCTAGCTTTTTATGGAATTCTATGGTCAAAAGTTAGAAAATGACGTACCTTCACTTACCCTTTGGAATGGATGAGTTGTATGTGTGGTGGCTGAAAAATTCTGATCACATTCTTCTTCAAGTGGCTGAACAAGAGGAGTCATGGATAAAGAGATAAGATGAATTTTTATTGCTTCTACTAAAACTTGATGAATCTGCTCTAAAATGCTGAAAATAATAGCCTTCATATCTTCAAAACTCATTGGCACAATTACTACTATGTGAAAAGATGTTCTGATGTTGAACATAGTAGAAAATTGTTGGCTTAGTGGCCATTAAGGGATGCCACTAGTCAACACGAGAACTCTCACCATTGATGACAATGAGAGTCAAGATGCCCAAACACATCTTGCTAGGTACGAATGAATTTGCTGATGTCGCATCACCTAGAAGATATAACAAACAAGAGACATTAATTTATTCCCATTGTTTGTCAGCATGAGAACTTTCCATTAAGACATGCAAGCCTCAAGGTGTTTTTACAAAGAACTTAGACTCAAAGGACTATGGACTCAATAATTTGCATTGAAGCAGGGCTTATTTGCAGAATGAAAATGACAGGAAATGGAAGATGAAAATGGAAGATGGAAATGGAGAGTAGAAATGACAATGGGAAATAAGCATATGAATGAGCCTCTTGTTTTTATTTGTGGGTTATGAATGGACAAAAAGAGATGGAAAGTGTATGTGAATGTAAATGGAAAATATGGAGTGGAATGAGGTGAATAGTTTATTATGAAGTATGGATGTGATGGATGGATGTGATGGAGACAATAGTGTCTGAAAGTTTTTCAAGTGTTTGGATTTGATTTTGCATCATCATATTTCCTCTTTTTTGTTGATCATCCTCTTATGAAACAAATTGGTCTCTTAGAGAGACACCATTCTCTTGTAGTCATTTGTCCTTCCTCCTGGAACCTGCAAAAAAACTAATACTTCTTCTGCAATGGAATGTAAGATTATCAAAGGAGAGAGATGGCCAATCTCTCTAGTTATGATATTTACACACAAAACTAAGAATTTGTATTAATGAAACAAGTTCTCAAAGGAAAAATCAAAAGAATTTATACCTGATTTGGAATTAGTGCCTCAAGTTGATGTTGCTTCTTTTCAGCAATTTATTTCATTATTTTCCATTTCAAACTCAAATGATGGATTTCGCATTGTGTATATCTTGTTGAGATCTTTCCAATGGTACTTAAATCATCAAAATCTGATTTTGTATGAAAAAGTTAGGCTGATTTGAACAATGAGGTTTTTCTGGCTGCGGAATTGGAGAACAGCTGCGGAATTCGACTTTAGCTGCAGAATGTGCACAGTTCTGTAGCTAAAAATCTTGGATACAAATTTAGCCATTCATTTTTCATCACCAATCCAAAATTAATCAATACCTTCAGAAAATTGAGCAAATAACTTATTCATTTCATTGATTCAAAATTATCATTTTTTTTTGACATGCAGCGACTTAGTGTGGCGACTCAGTGTGGCGACTTAGTGAAAACACACAATTTGACTTCCCTTTGACCGGGGTCTTTTTCATCAAATTTGATCGAATGAATAGGACACCATCCATGTACTAACATTCCCCCAACTACCCATGTGGCTTGTTTTTCTTGATGACACCTGCAACCTAGAGTTTAACAAAACAGCTGCGGAAAGTTAAGCCAGCTGCGGAAAGTTGGGCCAGCTGAGGAAAGTTAAATCAGCTGCGGAAAGTGGCTTGTTTCCATAGCTAATGAAAACAGAGTGTAGAAAGTACTGTGAAATGGAGTGGCTGTGTGCGTGGAAGAGAAAAAAGATGTGGAGGAGTGAAGGCTGTAACAAATTGTTGTCCAACCTCAATAGATACTTCATAGCCAACAAGATCTTGCAATCATTCCAAAACTTGTGATGAATTTGTCTATTCTATAAATCTCTGCACCAAGAATTGCCAACATATGAGCTGATTGAGTGTATGGAAATAACATTTGATTGACAACAAAGCCGATGTAATTTCCCACCACTATAGGGACTTTCTTTATATTCTTTCCAACATTTATAAGGTCAACAATAATCTGTGGTGAAGTTTTCTCTGTTCAAACAATTTCAAGGAGTGGCATCACATGTGCAAGACTGAAAAAAATGTGCCCCTACTATACGGTCTTGAACATATGTTTTTGCACTAATGGGATTGAGATCAATCGTGGACGTATTAGAGGCTAAGATGCAGTGTGCAGGACAAATCTTTTCCAGGTCAATAAATATTTCTCGCTTCAATGGAAATTTTCTCTCTTACAACCTCTATCACCATATCAACATTCCTAAATTCTGCATAATCTACAACTCCCATGCATTTAAATTCTTGAAATCATTTACTATTGTCATCTCCCATTGATGGAACCAACCGACAAACTTCCCTCTTGCTTGGCGGAGTTTTATGGACATGTCATTGTTGTGAAGAGCCGTATGTAATGGAGTTAGACAGTGCCATATTCAATTCAGATTGTTGTTAAACAGGTGTTGGATTGCAAACGGGTGGCATACGGGCAGAAGACCTAGTGGCAAAGGGTGGAAGATGTGGTAGAGGTAGAGTAGGTGCCAGCACAGAGCCGAATTAAATCACTGTCCGCTCATTTAATTGAAAATTTCGTTTTTTTTTTCACGCGGCAGTCAAAGATGCGCTCCAAAGAACTGTAAATTTCTCCCAAACCACCACTAATCTCTTCAAATAGTTTCTGGGTTATCTAATTGACCCACCTGGAAAAAAACCCATGTTTTATTTTCTTGAAATTCGTCTCTGTTTGGGCAAATCGAGCATTTTAAATTTGACATTTTTTCTGTTGTTTACACATTTTTCTGAGTTTTACTGTCAAGTGTATTACATAGGTACGATAACAGGGATGAAGCACTGGGTAATGTATTTTGGAATGCACATAATCCTAATCAGTCTGGAGTAGCTGGAAACTTCACTTAGATTTTAGTACAAGTGATTCCAAACTGACCCCAAAACCTGTTCAATAACAGTGTTGTCTGTCAGAGGAATCCTCTGCGTATTTATCTTTCTATTCATGTAAATCAGCGCTCTAATATTATTCAAATTGGGATAGTCATAAAGCACATATGTTTCACTCTTTTTGCAACATATTCACAGTTGTTTTGTTCACTTTCAGGAAGACGCCATTGAAGATTTGCCTCTAACGCAGTAGCTGTAAGATCTTCCATGTCTCTGGATATATATCAATAATACCATGGAAATGAACAGCAGCTTGGCTTTTAGAGTCTTTTTTTTTTCATTCACAATTTTGTTGCAAAAGTCTTGCACCATAAATACCTACAAACTAACTGGTATACAAGGAAGGTCACTGATTTTCTCACAAATGTTTGGCAGAAAACTAGAGAAGGATTTTGCAGATTTTTTTTTTTTTTTTTTTCATTTTTTTTTTTTATTATTAAGGCCACAATGAAAGATAGGATTGAGGATAGCCATAGATTGTTTTTCTTTTTTTTTCTTCTCTGAAATTGTAAAATTTTATAAAAAGAATTAATGCTTTTCAATTTCAGGCAGCAAATACTTCAAGAAAAACATCTTAAAAACATGACTTTGACTGAGGTCTTATGCTGGTTTTTCATCGATTTGAGCTGGGTGACTAGGATAGGATCCATGTCGGGAAAATTATGAAGATTCCCATGTGGTCGGTTTTTTCATTAGATGTCTGTAACCTGCTAAACCTTGAAACAGCTGCGGAATTCTCAGCGAGCTGCGGAATCAGGGCAGTTTCCGCAGCTAAGTTGCAAAACCTTATTAAAACAGGATACAGTGTTTTGAAGACCACTACAAAGCATAACCAGGCAATTTTGGACAATTTGAACCTATCAAAGCAGTTGAGTTTCATTTTTTTCATCATTTTTTTTTTTTATTGAATCAATTGAAATGTTGAAGTTTATTTTGTTTCCTTTTTTTTTTTTTTACATAATAATTCTTTTTCTGATCCTCCAGATCACACAAAGTGCAAGAGGAGAGCATACTCAAGAATTATTAATTTTTTTCAGATGTAAGAAATAAGGTCTCCTAATTACACTTCCCCGGCAACGGCGCCAAAATGTCTACTCAATTTAATGTCTTAAATTGCTCTACATAAATTATCAATCCGGGTATCGTAAACTGATGAAGTGTGGTGCACCATATGTGCTTAGTTAACCTTTCTCTTACTTCGTTGTTTTATAGTTTATGTTGTTTTTGGGGTTTTGTTCTTGTTAGTTTCCTAAAGTGTCTAATGCAAATGGAAATCCTATTCTAAGGTCTTAAGGGTGCTTTTAAAGGACAAGTATGGATAAAGATTTCAAGGCAAGGCCTTATGTCCCTAATGGTAACTTCCAAAACTTATCACTTCAAAAGAACTTAAAACATGTTATTGATGGAATTAGTATTTAAACAAAAGTGTAAATATGCAACTAATTCAGTCAAAATAAAATGCAATAACCAAACAATGAGCTAGTGACTATGAGACCCAGTATCCTTGCTGCTTCAGCAAAAGGACAAGATGATTCTATCATGTCTTTAGTCATTAAAAGGCTATGTGCATCACTAATCTACAATCAAAATAGAATGCAACAACCAAACAATGAGCTAGTGACTATGAGACCCAGTATCCTTGCTGCTTCAGCAAAAGGACAAGATGATTCTATCATGTCATTAGTCATTAAAAGGCTATGTGCATCACTAATCTACAATCAAACTTGAAAGAAATTTATGTACAACTAATATACAGGAGCATAACAAAATTAAATGCAGAATTAAATGACAACTACACAAGGCTTTAGTGTGCAGGGGCCCTCTGCCACTTGCATGAATTAAAATTGCATGAATGAAAAATCTAATCTATCAAACTTGAAAGCAATTAAATAACATAATGAAATCAAAGCAATATTTACAAAATGAAATCTACTCTACCTTACATTCTACAAAGCAATATTTACAAAATGAAATCTACTCTACCTTACATTCTAATATGCTCCATGACATCTACTTCACATCTCCTTCCATGTTGAGAACATCAAAGCTTTATTCAATTTCTTCAAAAGTACAAAGTACAACAAAGTTCTCCAAAGCTTTCAAAAGCCATCAAGGAAGAACTACAAACTTAAGAACTAGAGACTAAAAACTAACAAATGAAGGAGAGAGATCTCCTATTTATACAAAAAGATGAGAGCCATCTCATTAATGAGAGTCCATGAATCTCTCCCTCTACCTCTAGAGTCCTAATCAAAATAGGAACTGATAAGACACATGTCTTTTTAGAGTTACAATACAATTAGGAGATGTGACACATATCCTCATGATCCCATGATTGTTTCCAACCAAATTCGAATTTGGCCTTAGAGTGCCACATAAGGGTCTTCTAGAAGTCTCCTTTCAACCTACACATGTCAACAACCTCAACCCATTTGTTAGGTATAAGCATATGCACATTATTTTCTAATGTTTAACCACAAATTCACTTAAAAGGCTTAGAAATAATAAATATTGGAAAAACATAAAGGTGGCCCAATGATAATGAAAGTGGGATGAATGTGGTGACATAGTAGTGAAATGGAGGTGATATAATAGACATAATAGTGAAAGTGTAATGGAAATGAATGACATTTTCAAGACTCAACAATTGGGAAAATGCGTGAAATGACCTACGCAAAGACCGATCTAGTTGGACTAAGTCGACATCTCAGACATCTCAAGGGTGCGGAAAGTTGGTTCCAGCATCGCCCCATACTGCTTCGGGTGAGACTTAAGTCCATGCTCCACAAGCTGATGCCGAAAGGGCCAGTAGTGTAGGGATTTGTTTGGCTAAATAACTCCGAACTTGGGTTAGGCCCCCATAAGCCAACAAATGGTTCTATTGTCGGGAATGGAGTCTGCATAGAGATGTCTGATGTCATACCATTGGAATCCAACTAAGAAAGAAATTGAAGGGTAGTTAGATAGAAAAATTCATGAGTTTGCGGCGCAAGAGAACAAGAACCTATGACTGTCAAAAGAAGATTGGTTAGAATGCTACTTGTACATGGAGGTCCACAAAATCTTCTTCACGTCCTTCCCTACTGAGCTATATGAGTGGATCGCGAAGCTAGCAGATAGTTAAGGAAGGTGGAAGCTTGACGGTCCTATTGTGTGGACCCCAGAGTTAGTGCGAAGGTTGGAAGCGTCATAGGATAAGATCACGCACGTCGTTTATCATTGGCTCGATCGTATTATAGGAGGATTCATTACTGAGTTTGTAGTTAACACCTTAGTTAGCTACAACGAGGCACAATGACACTTTCTCAAAGGACTGCGTGGTAAGTACATAAAGTATTTGAATACTTGCATTAAAATTCTATTGTTCGAAAAGAGGGTTATGTAGTTACCTTGATGTTCGGGGCTACGCGAAGTGGAAAAGCTTACAGAAATGAAGGAAATAAGGGACCAGAAACTAGCCCCTTGATTTCATCTCCGCAAGGGGATGAGGAAGAGCTCGCAAAGGTTTCACTGCGAAGTGTGATCCATCTAATAAGGAAAAGAATTCCGCAAATACCACCTCAACCCACACCGCCACCAACTTCACCACCATCACCTCCATCTTCACCCATACCAACCTCCACCACCAGCATGATTCAATATTGCAAGCACAATGAAGTTGCATGTGTTCAAATGTTTGGGAAATAAGGATCCAGAGCAATTTTGGTTCGTGGTAAGGGCTGTATGGGAAGCGCAAGGAGTTGCAAATGACAATATAAAGAAAGTGACACTGGTTAGCACCCTGTAGCACCGCGTATTAACCTGGTATATTAAGCATTCCAATGATAATCCAAATGCGGGAATCGTGGATATCCAAGCAGTGCTAAATAGAGAATTTAGCAGGCCGAAGTTTGAAGCACAGTCAATCATTGGATTCAAATAGATCACGATGCTACCAAGCAAGACTCCTTGGGAGCTGGATCAGAGGTTGAAAGGTACGATTCATGAAGCTAATATGAATCTAACGGATGGACAACATCACGAGTGGTTTGTAGCTTCACTAATGCCACGTTTAAGGAGTGCGCTATCACAACAGAATATAATGACTCAGGCGGAGGCCTTAGAGATTGCTATGAGGCTACATGAAACCCCAATGCAGGATCCTAGCTTGGGAGTTCAGCAGATCCACGTGCAACTGAAGAATTTATGTCTTGAGATGCAGAGCCTAAAACAGGACATGATAGCTTGACCAGAAGTGCACGAAGAGGTATGGTACGTAAAATTCAAGGGCCAGGGTCATGACAAGGACCACTGCCTGATTTTCAAAAATTACCTCAAAGGAGGAGGACTAATGCCCTTAAGATCGGAAGTGCAAGTAGGACCTAGCATGGCACTTGCTTTGTGGTGTGCGATTTAACAAATAGCAGGAAACACATGCCATAGACAATTGTCACTCGTTATAGAAGTATATGCAAGATCCACAACAGTTGTTCTACAAGTTTTTTAGGTCAGTGGGACACGATGAGCACACTTGTAGAAGTTATGACTTAATGATGGATAGAACTTCCACCTACAGAGTTTAGGCTAAAATGCGGCCCCTTGACCAAACAGCGGGAATGGCGCGACCAGGATTTCAGGGGCATGGACAAGGCCAAGGCAAAGGAGGACCTGGAATAGGTCACAGATAGTTGATATGCTACAATTGTGGAGGGCCAAGACATTATGCCCATGATTGCATGAATCCAACATGCCCGTCATGTTTGTATTTCACCTTGTTTGATCATGAGAAATAAGATTGTCCTACACTAATAGCTATGATACACAACAAAGGAGTGCTACTGTCTCCCCAGACTCAAAACTTGTAGATGATGAGGTTTGAACCGCACAAGGAATATCCGAATGTGAACATTGTGCTCTGAAGTGGAATCACGACAAGAGATGACAAAGGAAAACAAAAAAATATAGTACTTGGGTTCGCAAAGCTCTGGTGAAAGAAGTGGAGTTTGATTTGGAGCGCACTCGAGAAGCCTTCATGGAAATTGAGAAGAGCTTCACTGATGCCTCCACTTTAGGAAGAGAAGATAAATTGAAGCAGGAGATGGACCCATCTATGCTCACAATGTTCCTGGAAACATGTATGAATCTATTCGCTGATAGTAAGGCAGTGAAAGGGTTACAGGAACTCATTAACAGATGCACTAGGATAACGCCTAGAGAACCACACGTAGTCAAGAATATCAGAAAACATAAAACAAGGATGAAAGAGAAATGAGACTTACCGCGTAGATCGGAGAAAATGAGATGGATCAAGTCAGCCTGGATTTAGGATTGAATGCAATTTAGCTAAGAATGGAGAACCAGCAAAAAATAATACCCATGGGGCAATTGCAAGGAATAACTGTGGATATTAAGGGAGCGAGCGCATTGGAAGACTTTGAAGTGATAGATATTGTTGATGACAACAATCCCTACCTCGTTCTCTTAGGAATTGATTGGGCCACTGACATGAATGGGGTGATCAATTTGAAAAAGCGAAAAATGATTTTCGAAAAGAAGTCACTACGCGTAATTGTACCCTAGAACTTGTTGAAGGATCACGCTATACGGAGATGGTGCGCGACTATGAATGTGATGATGATTTGGACTGCATCTATAATATAACAATGTGAAACCACGACTGGGTGAGTCCCACCGCGGATGGGTAGATTTCATGGGACCACGAAAGCTCTTGTACTTCAGATTCGGTTGAGGAAACAAAGCGATGGTAGAATTAGTTACATGAGGACTACACTGAATTGTAATATCATGACAAGGTCACTGCCTTCATATCGATAGAAGTAAGAGATTTGCCTACTTATGATGGTCTAAGTGAGGTAGATACCTTCTTGAATAAATTTGAAAGGGAGGTGTCGGAAAATCAATGATTCCAGGACTTGGACTAGGTATTGTGCGCTACGCCTGTGAGATGGTGGGGTACGCACAAAGGGAGCTTTGATGACTAGTGCGAATGTAGCATAATGATGCACACATGATTTGGGAAATGCACAAAGGGAGCTTTTATGACTGGTGCGAATGTAGCATAATGATGCACACATGATTTGGGAAGCATAGGGCATGACTGGCAAATAAGTACAATGGGTAGGATGATCTGCGCACGCATCTGGCCAAGTGGATGTAGGCCTATGGAGAAAAGCCACAACTTGAGTGGGTGCACCTGTTCTGTCATACCCTAGATGTTATACGAATGAACTGGTATATAGAAATAGAGCTCTGCCATGGGACAAGTGAATGGGATGTCTTGCGTGAAGGGTTCGTGATGACCTTTAGTTTTGAGGATGGGTGGGATAGTATTGATGAAGCACTACAAGAGGTAAAAGCAACCATCTGTAGGATACCACAGGAGCTGATAGAATTGATTCAGCCTAAATGGGATACTTATCTAAGTTGCACGCTGGAATGTTATAATGTAACTACTGAAGAAGAATATGAAGATCCGTGGAAAATTAACATTCCAGAGATGGAAGGCCACTGTGAGGTTCAGGGACCACATATTGAGAACCCTGACATAACCGTGCCAGTGAAGACTAAGCAGGTGAATATTGGTATGGAGGCGGAACCTAAATTCGCAAAGATTGGAGACTACTGGGACGATGCGATGGTGGGTAAGGTCACTGAATTACTCTGCAAATATCAGGACTTATTCCCGACCAAGTTTATGGATTTGAAGGGAATAATTGGAGATTTAGGGGTAATGGAGATCATGTTAAAACTCGATGCAAAGCTAGTTAAGTAGAGGTTGTATCAGTTAAATTTGAAATACAAGGAGAAGGTCTACATAGAACTAGACAAGATGCTTGCGACTGGCATCATTGAGTTTGTGGAGGAATCTAATTAGGTAAGCCCGATGGTGGTACAAGAGAAGAAGCAGAAGGACAAAATAAGAATATGTGTGGATCTCAGAAATTTAATGACGCATGTGTACATGATCCATTCCCAACTCCGTTCACGGATGAGGTGTTGGACAATGCAAGCAGTTAGGAAGCATATTCTTTCACTGATGGGTTCTTAAGGTACCACCAAATCAATATCGTGCCGGAGGATAGAAGCAAGAAAACCTTTGCGACTGAGTGGGATTGATTTCAATATACTGTCATGCCATTTGGATTGAAGAATGCCCCTGCTATCTTTTCACGCATGATTGTTGCGGCATTCAGTGTTATATTCATAAGTTCTTGGAGGTCTATTTTGAAGACTGGACTATATTTGGGCTGGTTAGATGCCATGTAGTGAACTTGCACTTGATGCTAGATACATGTTGAAGATACCAAATCACGCTCAACCTCAAGAAGTGTTTGTTCCTCATTCCTTTTGGGAACATGTTGGGGCATGTTCTTTGTGAATAAGGGCTGATGGTAGACCCCATGAAAATCACAGTGATTCTAAATTTGGAAGTGCTGTGGAGTGTGAAATAGCTACGCACTGCTCTGGGACATACAGGTACTACAAAAAGTTTACCAAAGGCTATGCCCAGATCATTGCGCCAATGGAAAAGATATTGAAAAAGGGTGTCACGTTCTGTTGGAACGATGACTGTAAGAAAAGCCTGGATGTATTGAAAGAAAAGATGGTTACTGCATCAATTTTGGTCTTCATGAACCAGAAGAAAGAGTTTCATGTCCATGTTGATGCATCGTGTATAGCACTATGGGCAGTACTAAAACAGGATGGTGGAGAGGGCTTGGATCACCCTATCACATTCGCAAGTCACAGATTATCTAAAGCAGAGAAGAACTATTCCACCATTGAGCATGAGGGACTAGCTATGGTGTATGCACTCCAGAAGTATCAACAATACTTGCTAGGAGGACACTTCAAGATGTATACAGATCATTCCACGCTGAAGTACTTGGTCAATAAGCCTGTATTGGGGGGCCGTATATGAAAATGGCTTTTATTGTTCCAAGAATATGATTTTGAAGTTGTTGTGAAGCCTGGACGATTGAACGCGGGACCAGATCACCTGCCGCACATTAAGACAGGGGAGGAACCTACTAGTATGGAGGAAGGATTACCCAATGTGCAACTCTTTGTTGTGTGTGTAGTGGATGGACATTTTGAAGATATAATTCACTTTCTAACAAGTGGAACTACGCCGAAAGAATACTTTGTCCAGCAAAAGAAGGAATTAGTGGTGCATGCGGCGGATTTCTCTGTTATTGTTGGGCATATATAGAAGATGGGGAATGATGAAATACTATGAAGGTATGTACTTGAATTTGAATGAAGCAGCATCCTCGCGAACACTCATGGGGGTGCCGTGGGAGGACATTATGCGGGAAGGGCAACCGCGCAAAAGATTCTACGCTCTGGGTTGTGGTGGCCAACCCTTCATCAAGATTCCAAAGCACATTGCAAGGCATGTGATGTATGTCAAAGAATAGGTAAGCCATCACAAAGGGACGAAATTCCTTTGAAACCATCAATGAAGTTGAAAACCTTCAAAAAGTGGGCAATAGATTTTGTAGGATGTAACAAACCTCAAGGAAAAACAGGCACACGATATATTATCATTGTGATAGAGTACCTGACTCGTTGGATAGAAGCGCAGATGGTGAAGGATTGCATGGCCACAACTACCGCAAATTTTGTGTTTGAACACGCACTGATGTGATTTGGATGTCCGAAGATCTTAATGAGTGATCACGGTATGCACTTCCTAAACGAAATAATCAGCGCGCTGACGAATTAGTTTCAGGTGTATCATCATAAGAGTACACCGTATCACCTACAGGATAACGAGACTATAGAAGTGTTCAAAAAACTACTGGAGACCGCAATAACCAAGGTATGCATCGCGCAAAGAAGTGATTGGGCCCCTGCAGTATTATGGGATTATAAGACAACATGCAAGAAACTGATGGGACAGACACCTTTTGGGCTTGTCTATCAAGTGGAAGTCATAATGACTATGGAATACATTGTGCCTAGTCTACGCATAGTAGTGCTCATAGGTATGACAGATCGTGGAATCCTGGAGGAGAGGCTTGCACAGTTGGAGGAGCTTGAGGAAGAACAATTTTTGGTTGGATTTCACCAGTAGGTCCAAAAGCAGCACGAAAAGGCTTGGCACGATCGGCATATTAAGTTGGGCACCTTCAAGGTGAATGATTTGGTGTCGTTGTATGATAGTAAGTTCAATAAATTCCCAGGGAAGTTGAGAATGCATTGGCTGGGACCGTATGTTATTAAGGAGATCACAGATGGTGGTGGAGTGCAGTTGGTAAAGTTAAATGGAGAAATCTTCCCAGGAAAAGTAAATGGTAGTCATTTGAAGACATACACAGGGGACTCGGCCATCTGACTAGCCAATAGAGGCACATTCTTAGCGCTCCAGGCAGCTAAAAGGAGGCACAGGACTATAAAATACTCTACTCGGGGACTACGCGATGTCAGGACTGCGCGCAGTAGTGAAGTATCCCAGGGTCCACGACAGCACGAGGGTGGCTGCACTACTGCACGGGTCAGCTAGAAAGTGACTGTTACAGTCACTATTCACGATGTGATGCTTGGGTTGAGACCAAATGGAGTGGGCGGTAGGCATTTAAGGTGACCTTTATGGGCTAGGTTCTTGAAAATCTACTGATAATTGAGCATTAATGCACTGAATGTGGGGGAACGGTCAAATTCAAATTCAAAATGCACTATAATTACAAAGGGTTGTCTAGTAAACAAAACTTCGCAATTTGAGGACTGAGTTGTTACACGCATAGACACTCATGAACCCAGACTTGTTCGATCTTCTGAAGGCGAATTCGTTGCTTGAGAAATTACCTGAGATGTTTAGAGACTTGTGGAATCACATTATGGTAGCACCTAAAGAAGCCATGGATACCACAGTAATGACCGTTGAGGAAGCCGAGCAGGCCATTATGGAAGTGGAAGCCCCAAAAAGTGTTGGGATAGTTGCAGAAATCCCTAAATCTTTTCGCACACCAAGACGCAAGAAAGACAAGCAAGCCATGGTACCAGTCAGTGTATCACCTAGAAATCTACTGAGGACTAGGCTCACCATGGAAGAAAAGGGGAAGTCTATCAATTTTGAGACCGATGAGGAAGAAGAATTTGAAGAAATCCTAGTAGAGGAGGAGGATGTAGAAATGGAGGTTGAGACCTAGGGAGCGGATCCTCTTACCAAGCTGCCCGCATATGTTCCTCCGTGGAAGGGTAAAACAAAGGTGCCCAAAGATATAGATGAGAGAAAGAGCTCTCCGCAGACTCCACTTCTCCTAGATGACATTATTTTTGAAGGAGTGCACTTGGGACGAGTTCCTGTGCTGAAGTTTGAGGATTGGGATCTCGTGAACCACGAGAAGTTCCTGCATCTCATGTGCCAGAAGAAAGATGCGCCGATTGGAATCATAGAATTGGAGCCACTTAAATGGCTGAGAGGAGTTGAGAAAGAAGGGTTGTTAAACCTACTGTAGGTGCCAGATTACTAGCACGCCCGAGTGACCATTTTTGTCATTAGGCAACTGGTCTGCCTGGTACATGATGGGTGCTTGTGGCTGGAGGAACCCATCCACATCACAGACCATTTCATTCATAGAATTACCCGGCTCCCTTGCAAAGGGGAGGACCCAGCAAACATCTCGAAGGGAAAGAGCGATGATTTGGCCATTGCAGAGGCCATGAAGAAGAAATTTAAGCTGGAGAAGAAGAAGAAAGTGTACGCCATTTCTAGCATCAACAACCCTACGGTTAAAGTCGTGATGCAGATATTGGTAGGGAAGGTTATGCAGAAGTTCCACATGGATGAGGTGCTCGCACCAATGGTTGTATTAGTAGCACAATACGCATAAGGGGTCCAGTTCAACTGGTAAAACTATTTATGCGAAGAGTTCCTTGAGAACTTCCGTGAGGCACAGGAGCAAGGAAAATATTTTCACTATGTGTGGCTTCTGTTGTCAATAGTACTGGTGGCCTTGGAATCGACCGAAGATAGCCAATTCCTGACAATCGCGCAAGACCTTTCAGAGGTAGTGAAGTACGCTTCACTATGGGTAACCAAGGATGCACAAAGGATAAGGGACAGTAAAATATTTTGGGAGCTCATGGAGATGAACATCTGAATGGGGATTAATCACAAGCCGTGGTTATCGTCCATGGTCTACAATAGTCTATAGAGCTTCACGGAGTTCAAGGAAGATTTTCACCATCTCTACATCAGGGCAAGGAAGGACCCCGTGAAGATGATGTCATCTTTATGGTCCTTGAGTCGTGGTTGCTAGAGTGGCGCACCCCAACCAACTCTGGGTGGAAACAGAGAAGTCCACCGTGCAACGAAAAAAGGAAGAGGAGAAACCGCGGATGGCACAGTTGGCAGAAAAACACAGAAACGAAGCAGTAATTGCTAAGGCCCAGGCGGCGCACAATGCTACAAAATTGGCAAAAGAGCAGCAGAAGGTAGTAGAAGAAGAGCACGAAGGATAGAAGTCACCTTCGCCTGAGCCAGAGACTGATACAAAGCAATGTGGCGTGGACCCGCAAACAGTGTCCACTCAGCTAAAACGTCCACGCCCAAGAGAGCAGATAGGGCCACGAAAGAAGTTGAAGGCTTCAAAGACTTCATTCGACCCGATCACCCTCACTGAGGGGGATCTACATGACATTGGTGAGACAGTGAGGGACGTCATCACGGAGGTCCTCCAACAGTTCAAGGAGGAACACCAGATGGTGTTGGGGGCTCTCCAGGCACAGATACAGGAGTTGCAGGTGTGCACTCCACAGGGTGACACTGTGTCAACCAGCCTTGCAGTAGGCACGTCCGCGGTCGAGGAAATGTTGCACGCTTGAATGACCAAACCCATAGTGCTACTAGATGGAGCACTCGTTACAAAAAAAGAGGCCAACAGGCCTATGGTCAGCGGCTTGAAGGGAATCATATTAAACGTAGCTGTTCTCCCTTTGGAGACACTTTATATTTTGCAAGACAGAGTTACTGTAGAACTATGAGCCAGGGAGGGTCTTGTGCTCTAGCTAATGAGCAAGCAGTGCATCAACATTGAATAGTTGAGCCTACAGTGTGACGAGGTAGTGATGTAGAATAGAAAAATAATGCAAGTGGTAGAGGAAGCCTTCCAGATGGCCCCAGAGTTGGCCATCCAAGAAGAAGAACCAGTGGAGGCGCACATCCAAAAATTAGCAACAGGGGTGCATGAGGCAAAGGAAGAAATGGCCAGGGTTCAGCTAGAGCTGAATCTTCAAATAATATAACTACAATTGGAGGCTCAGCCATTAACTCTGTCAGAGGTTAAGGAACAGTGTGCCATCGCAATTACAACAACAATATTGGAGGTTAAGAGTACAGTGACAGAATGCACAAAGTTGTTCAAGTAGTTGTTCGTGGTTCTCACCACCCTGCAGGAGGACCTAAACATATAACGCATAGAGACAAAGGCGCGAAAGCTATAACAAAGATATGATGAAGTAAAAGGGACCGCATAGATGGTTTCCATTACACAGAGGCTCGCGAGGATGTAGCAGGTTAAAGCACTCAAGGAGCAGGTGGATGATGCTCGACATAAGGAAGTAGTTTTTAAGGCGCTCTTATAGTCATGGATTGATGAGGCATACACCATTACAGCCTCCATTGAAGCAAAGCTCACATAGTTGCAAGCAACATAGGAAAGGATCCAAGGCAGCAGTTTAGCCACAACAGTCACTGAAAAATGCGTCAAGGAAGTACAGCAGGCAGCCACTCAGTGCATTGCCGAGCTTGTAGCGATCCAGTCAGAGTTGGGAGGTCTTCATCCAATGATCTTTGCATCAAAAAAGTGACTTGGGGGCGAGTGACGATGTTTGTGTTGGGGGCCTATTCGGTGCGAGATCCCCCAAGGGAATTTTTGGGGCTTAGAGCCCAGATTTTTATTAAAGATTGTAATTCTGATGTAAAGACTCTGCATATTGTGGGTGCAAAGCGCGTAGTTTGTTAAAGAGTCATAGGGTTGTCCACCCTTAGTTTTGTTATTGTAATGTCAGCTATAGAGATATACCCATGGTCTGCGAACCATGGGATTGTATAAATAGAGTGATGCTCTAAGTAGTTAAGACATAATTGATAAGAAAAGATGAACATATGATGTATGTGAGATAGATCTATGGAGTAAACTCTAGTTTTTGGGTCGTAGAGTAGGAGAAGGCTCTGCAGCTGAGTGTGCAGAGGCCTAGTAGTCCGCAATTGAGTGCGTGGACCCATGTAGCTGAGTGCGCAAGGCGAGTCAAGTCTGTAACAGTTAGAAGTATCAATAAAGAAAAGTTTCCTATCATTTCTGTGTATTTATTTCCTGTTTTGTGCATCTATTATCTTGGGTATGAAATTCACTTCTAATACTTATATGATGCGTGAATGTGTATAATTGTTTTGATTAAGTGAATGCAAGATAGAATATCTATTTACGTGAAGCTAACTAATATCTTTTAAGAAGATAAGTAACATATGCAATGTATTTTGGGGAAATAGTGTAGTTCGCTACCCTAGCAACGTGAAAGCATCTCAGCCCTTGGTTAGGGTTGCGTGAAATACGATTATAACAGATAGTGAAGGTATTGAGGGTTGGGACAGTGCACGAAATGACCTACATGAAGACAGATCTAGTTGGACTAAGTCGACATCTCAGACATCTCAAGGGTGCGGAAACTTGGTTCCAACATCCCCCATACTGCTTCGGGTGAGACTTGAGTCTGCGCTCCACGGGCTAATGTCAAAAGGGCAAGTAGTGTAGGGATTTGTTTGGATAAATAACTTCTAACCTGTGTCAGGCCCCCATAAGCCAACAACTCATCTTATCATTCTCCATCTGCTAGGAAAACTGAGATAGTGAACAAATGTTTGGAAGGTTATCTTCGTTGCTTTGTATCTAATAAACAGACACAATGGGTCAAATGGTTGCCTCTAGATGAATGGTGGTATAACACTTCCTTCCATACTGCAGCAAAAAATGACCCCATTTGTGGAACTTTATGGATATCATCCATCGTCCATCACATCATATTTAAGAGAAAATTCTAAGATTCAAGCAGTGGAAGATCACATTGAGTATCAACAAAAAGTTCTCCAACTCTTAAAGGATAACCTGTTATGTCCTTATAATATTATTGATTCACCCATTACTAATGTTATTGTAGCCCTTATTATTGTTGTTGTGCCCCTATTGTCCCCATATTGTTATTAGTGTGTCCCATAAAAGCTCACTATTATTATTCTTGTGCCCTTATATTATTATTGTTATGTCGGCTTTGATTATATTGTGACCCCTTAGACTCCTATATAGAGAAAGGAGGTTTTGTCATTTGTATCATCCAAGAATTTTTCATTTGTGTAATGTAAAGGAGGTTTCCCCCTCAAAGAGGCTTATTTTGAAGTCATTGATCTATATTTTCTTCTATTTTATGAGCTGGTTGCATAACATTTGGTATCAGAAGATTGAATTCTAGGGTTTCGCTGCTCCAAATAGGTCATCGTGGAATTTTCACTCTAACTTTTGTTTTACGATGTTTCAGAAGCGGAAATTAAAACCCATTTGAGTGGACGTCTTTATTAACCTCGGGTCCAAATTTCAGATCTGTTCACACAATAGTTTCAGAGATATGATCAAAGGCGGTTAGAGTGTTTGCAAGCCCCGGATTACATCTGAAATAGGGGACCTTGGGAAATCTTCCTAAATTTCTCTCTAAGCATAGGAATGAATGTTCATAAGAAGTTACAGAAAGAGAACGGACTCTAGTTTTTTTTGTATCGTTCTCAGGTCCAAAGGTCGAAACAGTGACACGTGGAACTTCGTACAAGTTGCCTCTACTTAAAAAGTATATAATCCTATCATCTTGGGAGATTGGGCATAATGCTTTCTTGGAGAATCCAATTTTGATCAGACTTTGGCATTAGAAAGAGGATGCAGAAAGCTACCACAGGTCGGAATTTCAAACCTTGGAGATCTGAAATTTCATAGATACAATAGATTCAATATCAATATCCTACAAAGAAAAAAAAAGGTGTGTAGTTTTTTTTATAAATTTGCATAAGTTTGGTTTTAAAAATTAGTTTCAAGTGATTCAAAGGGCATAGTGAGCATAATTATATTTTTTTTTTGTAAGCTTAGGTGGGACCTTCTCATTTTCGAGTTTTTACATGTCCATTATTCACCCCATTTCCAGGGAGGGTAGCACAAGAATCGAACCCAAGATCTCCGGTTCGGTGAGACTTCATTTCCACGGCCATTGCCACTTGAGCTACCCCATGCGGACATAGTGAAGCATAATTATCATTAATTAATGCCGCGAAGAAATAAAATGGAAACACATAGTAAGAAACCTGAAATCTCTACCATGACTCATGAAGAAGATGAAGAAATGCAACATGATATATCAAAATTATGAGACCAAGTACAACAATTTTCACTCTCACAAAATGTAAGAGAAGCTAAGATGGATGGATTAAAGAAACACATGGAAGGTAAGATGAATGGCATGGAAGCTAATATGAATGGTGTAGAAGCTAATATAAATTGAGTGGAAGCTAAGATGGATGGCATGGAAGCTAAGATGGATGGTATAGAAGCAAATCTTAAAGGCAACATGGAATATTTGAAGATAGATTTGACAAAGTTGCTACAAGAAATTCTTACTAATGGCGAAAGGGTAGCAAAGGAAACTCATGATGGGAACAAAAGAAATGTTAATCATGATTTCACAGACACTAACATTGGATTTAAGATCCACTATGTTCCAAATATCAATATGAGGAAGTTTGACGGTAAGGATCCTATAACACAGATACTACAGATGGAGCAATATTTTGATCTCCATAATGTGAAAAACACACAAAAGGTATGCATTACAACTTTATATTTGGAACCAAGTCAATTTTTATGGTATTGAGGGCTTTTCTTTCGTAAATAAATTATCACTTGGGCAATATTACAGAAGAAATGATAGCGCATTATGAGGATACAAAAAGAAACACTTTTTGTAGCCAATTGATAAATCTCAAACAAAAGGGTTCAATGATGGAGCACATTGAGGACTTCTAAAAATTCAATATAAGGGTAAAAGATATTCTAGAGGAGCATAGGATTGATGTGTTCATAGGGAATTTAAATGATAACATCCAACATGAGGTTCACCTTTGGGAACTTGATTCATTGGAGAAGGAATTCAGGTTAGAAAGAAAAATTGAAAGAAAAATTATGGCAACAAGGAAGAGTACCACTCACAACTATAAAGATGGAAGTGTTTTTGATCCTAGCCTTCTACAACCTATAGGGTTGACACCACAACAATTGGAAGAAAAAAGAGCAAAAGGGCTTTGTTACAGTTCTGATAGCAAATACACTAAAGGTCAGAAGTGTGCTGAGAAGAAATTATTTTACATAGATTGTGAAGAGGAGGAAGAAAAGGAACAAGAAACGTCAAAAGAAGAGGATATACACCAGGAACAAACCCTAGAGAAAGAAGAAATGAATCTAAACATATCTTTTAATGCATTGGCCAAAATTACCACTCCTCAAACTCTCAAGATAGAAGGACATATCAAGAAGAAAAATGTAATAGTGTTGATTGATTTGGGCAGTTCCCATAATTTTATTCATTGTAAGATAGCTAAGGAATTGAATTGCTTCCTATATCCAACACCAGAGTTTCAAAGTGATGGTTGTAAATGGAGGAACCTTTAGAAGTGTGCTGAGAAGAAATTATTTTACATAGATTGTGAAGAGGAGGAAGAAAAGGAAAAAGAAACGTCAAAAGAAGAGGATATACACCAGGAACAAACCCTAGAGAAAGAAGAAATGAATCTAAACATATCTTGTAATGCATTGGCCAAAATTACCACTCTTCAAACTCTCGAGATAGAAGGACATATCAAGAAGAAAAAGGTAATAGTGCTGATTGATTTGGGCAGTTCCCATAATTTTATTCATTATAAGATAGCCAAGGAATTGAATTGCTTCCTATATCCAACACCAGAGTTTTAAAGTGATGGTTGTAAATTGAGGAACCATAAATTGCTCTAGAAAGTGCCATAATATCAAGCTATCCATGGGAAAATATGTATTGAATAGCCCAATGATTTCCATTTCAATGGGTGGTGCCAAAGTTGTACTAGGAGTCCAATGGATACAATCTTTAGGTATGATAACTTTTAATTTTCAAGAAATTTTATTGAATTTTTTTTGGAAGGAAAGGAAGTTGAATTAAGGGGTATTGCAGGGAAACTAGGAAATATAATCAGCTCTAATGGCATGACAAATATTCTAAATAAGTAACAACAAGGCATAATTGCACAATTATTTTCTCTAGAGGTTCCCACATCGAAATCATCTTTTTCCCTAGATCTCCAAAATTCCTTGGATAATCATTCCAAGGTATTTGAGACTTCCAAAGGCCTCCCACCTATTCATGATCATGATCATTCTATTCATTTGATTCAAGGAAGTGTTCCTCCAAACATCAGACCTTATAGATATCCCTATTCCCAAAAGAATGAAATTGAATGTATGTTTGTAGAAATGCTAGAGGCTAGTATAATTCAACCTAGTCAATTTCTTTCTTTGCTCCAGTATTGTTGGTGCACAAGAAGGATGGATCATGGCACATGTGTCTGGTTTATAGGGAGCTCAACAAGCTCACTATTAAAGACAAATTTCCCATTCTTGTCATTGATGAATTATTGGATCAACTGCATTGATCAATATACTTCACCAAGTTGGATCTTCATTCAAGATATCATCAAATTAGAATGAAGATTGAAGACATTCCGAAAACAACATTTGGAACTCATGAGGGCCATTTTGATTTTTTGGTCATGCCTTTTGGCCTTACCAATGCACCTTCTACATTTCACGGTATGATGAATTCTATTTTCAAACCCTTCCTTAGAAAATTTGTGTTAGTATTTTTTGATGATATACTAATCTATAACAAGCTTTGGAATGATCATCTTCAACATGTTAACGGGGTTCTCAAACTATTGGAGGAGAAACAATTATATGCAAAATCTCCAAATGTTTCTTTAGAGTACAAGAGGTGGAATATCTGGGTCATATTGTATCTCATGAAGGTGTTAAGGTAGACCATAGCCAAAATTAAATCCATTAAGGAATGGAAAATCTCCACATCCATAAAGAATTAGTGAGGATTTCTCAGGTTGATAGGGTATTATCACAAGTTTGTTAAGAATTATGGGAGAATAGAAGCACCTCTAACAACATTATTTCAGAAAGATGCATTTTCATGGACTCTAGAAGCAACGAAGGCCTTTGAACATCTTAAAGAGGCAATGTGCCAAGCATCGGTCTTAGCTATGCCAGACTTCACAAAAACCTTTATTGTGGAATGTGATGCCTCAGGAAATGGAATTGGTGTTGTTTTAATGCAAGAAGAAAGACCCATTTCTTTTGAAAGTCATCTAATCAAAGGAAAGTATTTACACAAAGCTATTTATGATAAGGAAATGTTGGCAATACTACATGCACTTAAGAAATGGTGACCCTACCTAATGGGAAGACACTTCAAGGTAAAAACGGATCACGATAGTATTAAATAATTTTTAGAACAAAGATTATCTTCAGAAGAGCAGCAAAACTGGGTCACAAAGATGTTGGGTTATGACTTTTAAATGATCTACAAAAAAGGGAAGCCAAATGTTGTTGCAGATGCACTCTCAAAAATGGATGAGGATGTGGAAGCATTGCTTTGTGCCATTTATATTATCCAACTAGATTGGATAAATGAAGCAAGGGATAAACGGAAGAATGACGAAGAAGTGTGGGCACTCATTCAAAAGTTACAACAAGATCCCAGTACATCTGATACATTTAGCTAGAAAAATGATTCGCTATGGTACAAAGATCGCTTATATCTTTGTAGGAATTCCCAACTCAAACAAAATATTCTTATGGAATTGCACACCTCTCCCATAGGAGGGCACTCAATATTTTTAAAAACTTACCACAGGGTTAATAAGGATTTTTTTGGGATGGCCTTAAATCTGATAGTCAAAATTTGGTGGCAGAATATTTGGTTTTCCAAATATATAAAGTTGAAACAGTTAAGACCCTAGGTCTATTACAACCCTTATTGATTCCAAGTCAATGTTGGAAGGATGTTTCAATGGATTTTATCACAGGTTTACCCAATTCCAAAGGAAAGAGTGTCATCATGGTGGTAGTTGACAGATGTACCAAGTATGCACACTTTTGTGCATTATCTTATTCATTTAAAGCTAGTACAATTGCTACTGCATTTATGGAAACAGTTCAAAAGCTACATGGAAACACAAAGATTATTGTAAGTGACAGAGATCCCATTTTCGCTGGAAAGTTTTGGACAGAATTATTTTCTTGTCTAGGTACTCAGTTAGCTCATAGCTCATCTTACCATCCTCAATCTGATGGGAAAACTAAGATAGTAAACAAATTTTTGGAAGGATATCTTCGCTGCTTTGTATCTAATAAACATACACAATGGGTCAAATGGTTGCCTCTGGATGAATGGTGGTATAATACTTCCTTCCATACTGAAGCAAAAATGACCCCATTTATGGCACTTTATGGAAGATCACATTGAGCATCAACAACAAGTTCTCCAACTCTTAAAGGGTAACCTCAATTTGGCGCAGAATATAATGAAACAACAAGAAGATCAACATCGCAACGAAAGAAGTTTTGATGTAGGTGACTAGGTATTTCTAGGGCTACAACCATGTAAACAAATGTCCCTCAAGCAAGCTAAGAAGGATAATCAATTATCATCAAAGTATTATGGTCTGTACAAGGTGTTTCAAAAGATTGGTACTCTGACATACAAATTGGAGCTTCCTGTAGCTTCCCAAGTGCACCTAGTGTTCCATGTTTCATGCTTAAATAAGGTTATAGGTGACCAGCTCCCAGTTCAAACAATATTTCTAGAACTTGACAAGGAAGGAAAAATTATATTGGAACCTGAAGCAGTCACAGAAATAAGAACTCGACAGCTATGAAACCAATCAATTTCAAAGTATCTCATCAAGTGGAAGAACTTACCCGCTAAAGATTCCACATGGGAGCATGAGAATTTTATACAGAAGCATCCAAAACTACTCAAACATTAAGGAAAACACTTTTTTGAAGGAGAGGGGCATGTTAGGTCCCTATAATACTAGTGATTCACCCATTACTATTGTTATTTTAGCCCTTATTATTATTTTTGTGCCCCTATTGTCCCCATATTGTTATTAGTGTGCCCCATAGAAGCCCACTATTGTTATTGTTGTGCCACTATATTATTATTTTTATGTCGTCTTTGATTATAATGTGACCTGTTAGACTCCTATATATATAAGGGAGGTTTAGTCATTTGTATCGTCCCAAAATTGTTCATTTGTGTAATGTAAAGGAGGTTTCCCCCTGGAAGACACTGATTTTGAAGTCGTTGATTTATGTTTTTTTCTATTTTATGAGTTGGTTGCATAACATAACATGACTGTGGCATAGACTAGAATGAAACAACATGCATATCAACATCACAACGAAAGAAGTTTTGATGTAGGTGATTGGGTATTTATACGACTACAACCATACAAACAAATGTCCCTCAAGAGAGATAAGAAGGATAATAAATTATCACCAAGTATTATGGCCCATACAAGGTGTTGCAAAAGATTGGCACTATGGCATAGAAATTGGAACTTCCTGCATCTTCTCGAGTCCACCCAATTTTCCATGTTTCATGCTTAAAGAAAATTATAGGTGACAAGCTCCCAGTTCAAACAATATTGCCATAACTTGTCGAGGAAGGAAAAATCATATTGGAACCTGAAGCAGTCACTAAAACAAGAACTCACCAACTATGAAATCAATCAATTTCAGAGTATCTCATCAAGTGGAAGAACTTACTCACTGAAGATTCCACATGGGAGGATGATAATTTTATAAAGAAGAATCCAGAAGTACTCAAGCATTGAGGACAACACTTTTTTGAAGGAGATGGGCATGTTAGGTCCCTGTAATACTAGTGTATTCCCCTATTATTATTGTCATTGTATCCACTTATTGTTATTATTGTTCCCTTACATTATTATTGTAATGTTGGCTCTGATTATATTGTGACCCCTTAGACTCCTATACATAGAAAGGAGGTCTTGTCATTTGTATCATCCAAGAATTGTTCATTTGTGTAATGGAAAGAAGGTTTCCCCCATGAAGAGGCTGATTTTGAAGTCGTTTATCTATTTTTTCTTCTATTTTGTGAGTTGGTTGCATAACACACCTCCATTTTCTCCTAATTTCCCTTATTTTCATAAAAAAAATGCTAATTGATTCCTCTTTTCCTTTTCAAAGCCTTTGCCATTTTTCTTTCCAATTTCTCCTTAGCCATAAATGCAATAAGTGATACCCACTTGGATAATTTTCTCAACATTTAGCTTGGAATAAGTGTCCCATGACCTTGGTCTTATTTTTCCTTTATTAACTTTTATTACATGAAATTTTGATCCGGGGTTGTTACAGATAGGATGGAAGCAAAACTTAGAGGTAAGTTTCTACCCAAATATTACCAACTGACTTTGTTTAGAAGTATGCAGAACCTTAGACAAAGAGGCATGACAATCAGGGAATACACAAAGGAGTTCTACAAAGTGAACATTAGAACTAGATATGTGGAAGATTCTACAGAGAAGACTGCAAGGTACATTAATGGGTTCATATTGGACATTCAAGATGAAATAACTAAAATTTCACCAAGGACAGCAGAGGAGGCATACAAATTGTCTCTTAAAGGAGAGGAATATCTTGCAAGGAACCAAGAAGATAGAGGAAAATGTGTTTCTAGATGCAGAGGATAGCAACAAAAAAAAGGGAGGTCTAATGCATCTCAATATGGGACTAGTAGCTCTATTCCACAATGATATCTAGAGGGAGAGTCCATAGGCCGAAGACCTTCTTCCAAAGGACAAGGAAGAGGCAGGAGATAGGTTTGTTTCTACATGTGTAGATTGAATGGACACATGCATATGATCGTATAGAGAATAGAGAACCAAGACAAAGCAATGTTGTTGTAACTCTAGTAGAAGAGGAGGAGACATAAGTGAAAGAAGCAGAGAATGTGCTATAGACAGGAGAAGCCCTAATGATGAAAAGGGTGTTTCTCAAGTAAGAGAAATAATTTGTTCAACCAGCTTAGAGGAGGGCCTTGTTCCAAACTATTTGTAAGCTCTAAGGTAAGTGCTATAAATTTTTTCTTGATAGTGGTAGTATAGAAAACCTAATGTACACAGAGGTTGTAGATAAGTTCAAATTGAAGAAATCGAAGCACCCAACGCTCTACAAGGTTTCTTGGCTATAGAAACGAAATCATATTTTGGTCAATGAATAATGTGAGATTGAGATACAGATTGGTAGCTACAAAGACAATATTTTGTGTGATGTGATGTCGATGAATGTGTGTCACATGCTTCTTGGAAGACCATGTGAGTTTGACAAAAGTTTGGTGCATGATGGAAAGAGGAACACTTATAAGTTCCAGAAGGATGACATCAATCAGACTTTGTTGCCATTGCAAGAATAAGGGATTTCTGGAAGCAGTGATTCAAAGGTATTGTTGATGAGCAGCAAATAATTTCTACAGCAAATGAAGATAGAAGAGGGAACTATTGCTATTGTTTATAAGCCTAGAGTAACTCTTACTTCTAGTACTATCTCTGATTTTCCTGTAGAAATTCAAGAGATGTTGGAGGAGTATCATGATATTGTGGTGGATGATTTTCCAAGTGAGTTACAACTAGTAAGGAGTATTATTAATCACATTGACTTTACACTAGGAGCTAATTTTCCTAATAAAGTTTCCTACTGCATGACACCTAAAGAGAATGAGGAGATTAGAAAACAAGTATAGAAACTATTGGATAATGGATTGATTAGAGAGACTATTAGTCCAATTGTTCTACCTATAGTGTTGACTCCAAAGAAGGATTGAGGATGGCATATGTGTACAGACTCCATAGACCTGAACAAAATTACAATCATGTATCATTTTCCCCTACCACAAATTGATGATTTATTGGATTGTTTGAGTGGTGCCTATTGGTTTTCTAAAATTGATTTAAAGAGTGGATACCATCAAATCAGAATTAGAGAGGGAGATGAGTGGAAGACTACATTTAAAACTAGTGAAGGTTTGTATGAATGGATGGTCATGCCATTTGGACTATCTAATGCACCCAATACATTCATGAGGTTGATGAATGAAGTATTGAAATAATTTATACGGAAGTTTGTGATTGTTTACATGGATGAAATTTTAGTGTACAGTCAAACAAAGGAGGAGCATCTAAGGCATTTGAGGTATGTGTTAGAAAAGTTGCAGCAAGAGAAGTTACTTGTGAATTTGAAGAAATGTTCCTTTTTGAAGTCACAGTTGGTATATCTTGGAATTATGATTTCCAGAGAAGGATTTAAGATGGATCCAAGTAAGGTGAAAGATATCCTTGAATGGCCCTCTACCAAAAGTTTTTTTGAAGTTAGAAGTTTTCATGGTTTGATGAGCTTTTAGAGGAAATTTATTAGAAATTTCAATAAGATGAGCACACCAATTATAGAGACAGTGAAGAAGAATAGAGACAGTGAAGAAGAATGAACAACAATTTAGATGGACTAATGAATCTAAAAAAGAGTTTCATATTTTGAAGAGGAAGATCACATAGCAGCCAACATTTTATCTTCCATATTTTAATAAGCCTTTTCAAGTGAATATTGATGCCAACAATGATGCAATTGGAGCCGTAATTAGGTAGGAGGAAAACCCATAGCCTATTATAGTGAGAATTTGAATGACGCTGGGAGAAAGTACATAGCCTATGAAAAAGAGTTTTATGCAGTGTTTCAGGCACTTAAGAAATGGAGGAATTATTTATTGTCTCGAGAATTTGTTTTATACACTAATAATCATGCTCTTCAATATATAATGAGGCAACCTAATTTGAACCAAAAACATATTAAATGGGTTGAGTACTTGAAGAGTTTTACATTTTTTTTAAATCACATAAGTGGATAATCTAATACAATTGAAAATTCCTTGAGAAGGAGGCAACTTTATTGTAGGAGAGATAAATTCAAGTGTTGGGATTCAATTTTATAAAGGAGTTGTATGAGGAGGATGCGAACTTCAAGGAGGCCTTTGAAGCATATAAGAGTCCAGCTTCACAAGATAGGAGTCCATGGCTCGATTACATAATTCAAGATTGATTGATTTTCAAAAACAACCAGATGTGCATTCCAAATTGTTCCATGAGTGAGAACCCTGGTTAAGGAGAAACACAGTGGAGGCCTTGGACGACATTTTTGGCAAGAAAAAACTTATGACTTGTTGAGGAGACAATACTATTCACCAAAACTAAGATCTGATGTGAAAAATTTTGGGAAGAGGTGCAGAACCTATCACTATGCCAAAGGAAGAAACTAGAACACTAGATTGTATACTCCATTGCCAATTCTAGAGAGGCCTTGGGATTCAATAGTGTTATAGAAATTTTTGTGCCTTACAGCATGAAGCATGAAATGTCAATAATCTAAGGGATCCAAAGTCCCTAAACATGTTGTTCCTACCCCTAGAGGAACAAGGTCAGCAAACCACAACACTAAATATCAGTTCTCCACCTGAAAACACTCAAAAACAAGCTAATTCTAGATCATGTCAACTGCTCCACTGAGCATCTGCGCTGAATGTCAACTGCTCCACTCTGTACCTACGCTGAATGTCAATAGTAATGAAGGCTACCTGCACTGGGCGAGTTTGGCCAAGTGGCACAGTCATTCCTCAAGGTGTCAATGCCCAGGAAGCTTCCAAAATGACACTTGGATCAGGGAATTCGCCTTGTGATGAGTAAGAGGATCTAGATCTCCAAGTGGAAGCAAGAACCTCCAAGTGGACTCAAGAACTGAAGAATAACTGAAGTGGGAGAGGACACTAGTCAGCTCCATGCCAAGCTCAAGCTGACTCATCCTCTCTCCAAAACTCCTATATATAGAGCTCTCTCATGAGGTCTAAGGAGGCTGGAATCTTGTGAATGTAAGGAAGTGATGTTGGTTTGAGTATAGAACTATTGGGTAATTTGCTTGAAGGAGGTGAAGAGGAGATTTCTTTCTGCTAGGAGGTGATGCTGGATTGGGCCTTTTATGGTTGTATCACTTCCTGAACTTTACTTCTTCCATTAATAAAGCATTTGAGGTTCTTCTATATGCATGTGTCTCAATGGCGTATTGATACTTGTATATTTGATTTATTCTAATCCTTGAATCAATTATGAATGTATGCTTCTTGTAGTTTCCCTTTCTTGTTATTTTGCAGGATCTTGGTGTAGCTGGGCCAGTGAAAGAGCAAGGAGCTGGGAGCAAGCAGCAAAGAGAGAAGATTGGATCAATCATTAGCGGAAGACATCGGTTAGTGGATCTCTTTCTCCCCTCTCTTACATCTCATAAAGAAGTAATCTCGAATAGCTTTGCTTTGATTGTTGCTGAGGTACTATCACCCTTAGAGTGGGATAGGGTCATTCCGTATTGGATACTTTTCCCAACAACAAATTGGCGACTCCGCTGGGGATTGTATCTTGTTGGTTGTTTGTGTTTTTGCTATTCATATCATAAACATAGGGAGTACCGAATCGAACTGCGTTTGGATCTTTCAAATGCAAAGTAGAGGGCAGCTACTCTAGCTCAGTTTCTGGGCAAGTTTATGATTTGAAGAGCTGATCCACAAGGACTCTGAATAGCTCTTAGTGATAGCTTTTCAACCTCCTTTTCATCCCTTAGTGTGTACTTGACTGATAGCTTCTGATTTGGCCAAAAACTGTGAATTTTTGAGCAATCTGTGACCCGGAAACCAAGAGAAACGAAAGTTTCGTTCTTCAGTGCAGGCTGTGTGAAGGCTGTCTGCATTTCAGCGTAGTTCCCGAAGGGGCTACCTGCGCTGAATTTCAAACTGACAGTGTACTACCTGCGTTGAACCAGTCTTGCCTTGTGCTACTGGGGTTTCCTGCTGTTTCTTGCCCTGTTTTCACCTTGTTTTTGCAGCCTGTTACCAGTCAATGTACCTATCTGAAACCAACTTTCCTTACCACTATTCTGCCTCGGTTGTATAAATAAACTGTATTTGTTCTTTGTGTATTTCTTATATCATTTGCAGTTTCCCATAACGAAAGTGAACTAGTCTTGCTGTGGCCTCTTAGATCTAGACTTGTGATAAAGTGTCGTTTTGATCTTAAGAGTTAGTTTGTTTGCTGTTCATAGCTGATTGAGCTTTTGCTTTCGTCATATGGTTTGAGTTTATATATTTCTAGTGTCGAAACAAGTAAATCTTAAGGTGTCTTTTGATTTTGGACAAACTTGTTTGCTTTCACTTGAAATTGAATTCAAAGTTATACAACAGCTTTCTTTTTGTATCGCACAAACATTAAGAAAGAGAAAAGAAATACCTGCATTGTGCATGTGCATTATGACAGTTTGCATGTTGATTTAGGAAAAAGTGCATTAGTGTGTGCTCTATGATCTGTGTGAAAAGATGTTGTCTTTCTTTTCCCTCAGTAGTTAAGATTTTCAAAGTTGAAAGATTGAAAAGCTTGCTTATCATCTTAGACTGCACTTAGGAGTGTTATCATACATCTCGTGGTGATCCATAAAGGCAAACTGCTAAACAAGATCAACCTTAAAATAAATTGAATTTACATAACAACGCATTGAAACATAACACAAACACATAGAGGTCTAAGCTAGAGACGTGTTCCGACGTCGTTAAACGTGATATCTTAGCGTTGAGTGGTTGGGTGATTCCTCCACGGTGAAGCGATAAGTATCAATACGGACTTGTGCTCCCACGTACCGTCGCGTATATATTGGGAGACCCCTATAGAAACAAAGCCTTTATCCATAGGAAACCGTGTCGGCCGCCCTACTGATCGCAATGCAGTGAACACAGCATTCACGAAGATCGACCACCCGTACCGTAAAACGTATTCTGTGGTTTTGCGAAAAGTTTGGCACACCCTCTGCCTAGAACTCCAGAGTAGTTTCTTTTGGCCTTTTTCAAACTCTATAACTGAAAAAGTCCATCCGAGCATTTGTCACTTCGGGCTCGTTAAAACATCGAAGGAGACTAGAATCATCTTTAGCTTTTTCTCGACTCTTTAAAAGTGAAAACGCAAGTTGTGTCTAAGCGTCGTTAAAATTTATTTTAAACGGGATAATCATCACCATTCCCTCGTTGATCTTCGAAGTTAGTCTTTTGGCATCGTAAGTTCTTGTAGAATCACTAAGAAGTCTTTTGGATAGACTAGATATTTCTGAACAACCATCGACATCTAGGACTGTGTTGTCCGACACAGCAGCAGCAGAGCCTCCTGCTGCTACTCCAACGATGTTCGCTGGTATACCATCTGTCCTGGCAAATTGTCAACAACAAGCCGGAGTCCAATCAGGGACGACAACATGGTTAGTTCCTATTTCTTCATCCGGATTATCATCTGGTATTTCTTATGTTGAAACTCAACAAATTGATCCAATGTGTCTTCAAAGGCCAATTTACCCTTTAAGTACTGGATTTCCACCATATGGAGGGCAGTATGCTCTTTCATTGTTCCCTCCCAGAGAACAACCATATGGGAGTTTACAACAAAGTTCAGGTCAAACAGGAATTACATCCAGCGGTTGGGTACCAATACTGCCTCAACAACCAGGGGTTGTATATTCAATGCAACCAGTACACCCTGTGTCGAATATTCCCACCATACCTGCTATAGTGAATGCGTCGCAAGTACAAGCTCCACCTATTGTATGTCAACCCCAAGTTTCTTAGGTTGCAATACAACAGCCTCTTGTCCCGACGACTCAATCACAATCTCAGGTTAGTGCCTCCTTATCTGGAGTGACCCAGGCTCAAACAAGTACTGTGACTCCTCATCTTGGTCAATCGTACAGTATTGGTCAACAGCAAATGGTCCAATAGCCAGAGCTGGTTCAATCCCAACAACCGCCATTCCAGCAATCATATCGAGGACCTGAGCAACAAGTCTTTGTAAGTAATGGGCAACCATACTATAATGGTTATGCCCATCAACCTTGTCAAAGTTGCCAGCATTATGCTGGTTTGCAAAGACCCATTGCTCAGGCGATCCCATCTTATCCTGGGTATGCTTCGCCTAACCTAAATCAACAGTTGCCATTTGTAGCAACTCTAGAATTACCAGATCTAAACCAGCCGACGAATGATCCAATTGCTTATGCCCCTTGGTGGCCAGTGATTCCGCATAAACTTCCGTTAGATATTCCTAAATTTAATGGAAATCCGGGTGAAGATCCGTCGAATCATGTGATGACATTTCATCTGTGGTGTTCATCAAACACCCTGAATGATGATTCGATAAGACTTCGCCTCTTTCAGAGGACGTTAACGGGTCCATCGGCAAAATGGTACATTGAATTGCCTAGAGCTTCGTTCGACAACTTCAGTACCTTAGCCACAACTTTTTTAACCCATTTTCAATTACCGATAAGGTATGAAACGGGAACAGAACTTCTTACCAACTTCAAACAGACGACCGCCACCCACATATCTGATCATATACATGAGTGGCGACGTCGTCGTAGGATGGTAAAAACGTACGTTCCTGATCAGCTATTAGCTGAATGGTTTATCAAGTCGTTACTTCCCACTATAACGGAAGATGTGGCAAAGGGAGGAGTCGTAACGGAAGAGCAAGTTATCGCTCGTGCACAATATCTAGACTTGGTCTATACTCAGTCTGGCACACTCTACGACAAAATACCTGACGCCCCTAGACCGGAATTCTCAATTCCTCCTCCTCCTAAATCAAACAATGACACTCACGCCGGCGATGGCGTGATTGGAAAGCACAAAATTTCTAGTCAAAATGCAAATGAAGAACTTCTTGCCTCGGAAGTAAATGCCATGTCGACCGACAAGGGCAAACAACTAAAGCAACCAGGGGGCAAGAAGAAAAAGACAGGGAGAAAAAGGAAACCCCCGGCAGGGTGTCATATATGCGATGAGGATCATTGGACGAAAGATTGTCCACATATAGCTGAAGTTAAGAAACTCTTCAAGAGTTCAAAAACCCCAGCAGTATTGACTGATCCGTTTCCTAATCCAGGTCAAAATCTAGTTGCTAATCAAAATGCTTCCCGATCCCAAGTGCTTATGTTGTCTACCTCAAAGCAGAAAAATGATGCTTTGACCAGGAATAAATATTGCAGAAATCCAAAGCTGTCGAACAACAAGGCTAATGAACAACCTAGTAGTTCGACAACAACAACTTTGACCAAAGTTGTGCCACCCATCGTTCCTGAGCCAATGATAAAGTCGCAAAAGGGAGCAGTACACAGATCGACATTTAATCCTCGTGCCAAAGTAGCACAGAATTATAATATAGTAGAGGACCTGGCCCAATCGCCGTCCGCTATGTCGACACTTAAGGTACCGCAAAATTGCCTCTCCCAAGAGCAAGGTTTATTATCAGCAATAGATGGGATTGGCCCAATAGATTCCAATCTTGTGGCCTTTGACCATAAAGGATATGACCCTCAATTACCAGCTCAACTAGCTTTCCTTATTCAAGTGAAATCCCTCAACAAAATTGTTCATCGAACAATTATTGATGAGGGGGCATCTACATGTCTTATGTCGATGAGTTGCTGGAAAGATTTAGGCTCACCACCCTTGTCGAAATCTTCAACGATGTTAAAATCATTTGATGGACGATCATACACTCCATACGGGATTTTAAGTAACTTGCAAATTGAACTGGGGGGAAAAACAGTAGGAATTGATGTGGAAGTAATTGATGGAAACCTCGATTACAACATCCTACTGGGAAGGCCCTGGATCTATGCCATGGCCGCGGTTGTGTCGACCTACTTCAGGAAGATTGCATTTCCCTTCCAAGGAGGAATTACAATCGTCGACCAACAAACTTTTCTCCCTAACAGTTCACAAGTTACGGGAAGCATTCCAATGATCCATGGAAGGAATCATTCGCTCCAAAATATCGGAGTAGGTCTCCTAAAAGACCCTGCCTTAATGGGTACTTTTGCCCTACCGCCTCCAAGTAATCTGGCCGAAGTGGCCACAGTGGAATATGAAACCTTCTATTTCTAATGGATCTAAAACTTCGAGGATGGTTCTTATCTTGTGTCAACCTCATTAAAAAATGAAACAAATCCCCGAGGTAAACCTTCATTCCAACCACCAAGTTGAATGCAATGAAGCTTGGGGGGCATGCACCTCGATTTGCGTTGTTATGCTGGGGGCATGCAAACTTATCATCGAGCAGTTTTACCGCGGAATTTATGCTCGTTAAAAAATAGAAAAGCGAGATCCGAGCAGTTTTAGCGCATAGTTCATGCTCGTTAAAAAATAAACATAAGATCGAGTAGTTTTACCGCGGAATTTATGCTCGTTAAAAAATAGAAAAGCGAGATCCGAGCAGTTTTAGCACATAGTTCATGCTCGTTAAAAAATAAACATAAGATTGAGCAGTGTTTGGTGCATTCAAGCTCGTTAAATAAAAAAATGAACCTATCCCAGTAAATAACCATTGTGATCGTAAATTTATTAGCCATAAAAAGCCTTGGTCGTGTTTGCACCTGCCACCTCCATTCCATTTGGCCAATCGTTCACCTCCATATGATTGTTTACCCATTTTGAGGAACAGCTGCGAAGAGTGATTTCACCTAGCCATCCTTGTGACACTGCCGTGATTGGAAAATTCCAACCTGTACCTGGAATCTACTGCTATCCCTGTTTATCACTCGTTCCTCAAAAGACGAGTCTTCTTTGAGCTCTTTTCATCTGACTCGTAAAATATGAAAAGTTTGCCGAGTTTTGGCCTTCCAGCTCGTTAAAAGGACCGGAAGAGCTATCCCTCCTCTAGATTTTAATCTTTTTGGACCTGAGGGATTATTGCACAAAAAGGTCGAGCGCTTGTTTTATTCGGCTCGTTAAAATTATCGAAAACTCATCCCTTCTATATTGTTTTATACTTTTTCGGACTTAAGGGATTAGATGACGAAAAAGGAATTTTGGAGTTAACTTTCTGTACCTTTTCAGACTCTCTAAAAATGAAAAGGACCGAGTTTTCCTTGTCGTTAAACTCGTTAAAATGATTAAATAGCGACAAACTTGTCTTTAGACGAGAACAAGTTTCCCTATCGCTAGGCTTGTTAAAACATAGCGATGGGCTTGCCCGAAGGGCAGGTTATAGAACAAGCATATGTTATCCTCCTCAAGCTTGACAAAAATAAAGAGGTACTGGTCAGAAATGACTAGGGAAAAATTGGGAGAACCTCAAAGCTTTAATGGTAGCAAGTCGCTCTTGAACATGACACTTTGTCCTCCGTATCACATCGGGTTGGGTTGTTTCATTCACCGGTCTCATCACCATGGTCTTCGCCAAACCATCCACATTTGGGGTAATGCTACCGATCCATCACATCAGTGTCGTTATATGTTCAAGAGATGTTGTTCAGAAAGAGTCAACCGTGTCCCATCCACTGCCATACATTATCCTTCATCCATCCATGATCGCCACCCTGAATCATATTTCACAGATTGTTTTCACCTCCATTAAAATCATTAGCTTCGTTCCGTGTCACTGATGTGGGATTCATTAAGGCCCTCCTTTGACGGATCGCTTCTTGTCGACTTCAGCTCATTATCCAAGAAGTTGATCTAGGAACAACCCCCTCAGTACTTTGAAGCTTGCATGCCTCAATGGCAAGTTTCTCACTTCCGGCGACAGGTATACATCAATGACCTTCGACCAGAAGATTTTGCATGGTGTTCGACGCCAAGTCCTTTATTCACACCACGTGAATTGTACTGCAGTACCTTGAGGGTCATTGTCATTATTGGTGATTCCTCTCGCGCTTGTTAACGGTTTTCATTATTGACCGGTAATCAAGCGATGTCTTTCCATGTTCGACTTCAACGCAATTCTCACATGGATCGACTTGTACTTAGAGTGAAGATCGAACGAGTTTGAAGACCCCGGATCTAGTTTCATCCATCCGGGCTGCGATATATATTCAGGAAATATAAAGACATTTGATATGTACATCATTGCAGCAGATGATCATCCTACTCAAAGGATGATAATTTCAGCAGAGAATTATCAGTCTACCATCAGACGATCGTCTGTTATATGTACCAAAATGAATTTATAAAGCTGAGCATGGGAATGCCCGCCTCAGCTAGATCATGAAAGCAGAATGAATCATAATGTATTGTATTGTATTTTATTACAGGTCACCTCTCAGCGATTGAATGAACTTCGGATCCTCCTGATAAAGCATTTCACCCGATAAACGACCTCATACTTTAGGGGGCAACTGTTATAGACATTTTTGTGCCTTACAGCATGAAGCATGAAATGTCAATAATCTAAGGGATCCAAAGTCCCTAAACATGTTGTTCCTACCCCTAGAGGAACAAGGTCAGCAAACCACAGCACTAAATATCAGTTCTCCACCTGAAAACACTCAAAAACAAGCTAATTCTGGATCATGTCAACTGCTCCACTGAGCATCTGCGCTGAATGTCAACTGCTCCACTTTGTACCTGCGTTGAATGTCAATAGTAATGAAGGCTACCTGCGCTGGGCGAGTTTGGCCAAGTGGTACAGTCATTCCTCAAGGTGTCAATGCCCAGGAAGCTTCCAAAATGACACTTGGATCAGGGAATTCGCCTTGTGATGAGTAAGAGGATCTAGAGCTCCAAGTGGAAGCAAGAACCTCCAAGTGGACTCAAGAACTGAAGAATAATTGAAGTGGGAGAGGACACTAGTCAGCTCCATGCCAAGCTCAAGCTGACTCATCCTTTCTCCAAAACTCCTATATATAGAGCTCTCTCATGAGGTCTAAGGAGGCTGGAATCTTGTGAATGTAAGGAAGTGCTGTTGGTTTGAGTATAGAACTATTGGGTAATTTGCTTGAAGGAGGTGAAGAGGAGATTTCTTTCTGCTGGGAGGTGATGCTGGATTGGGCCTTTTATGGTTGTATCACTTCCTGAACTTTACTTCTTCCATTAATAAAGCATTTGAGGTTCTTCTATATGCATGTGTCTCAATGGCGTATTGATACTTGTATATTTGATTTATTCTAATCCTTGAATCAATTATGAATGTATGCTTCTTGTAGTTTCCCTTTCTTGTTATTTTGCAGGATCTTGGTGTAGCTGGGCCAGTGAAAGAGCAAGGAGCTGGGAGCAAGCAGCAAAGAGAGAAGATTGGATCAATCATTAGCGGAAGACATCGGTTAGTGGATCTCTTTCTCCCCTCTCTTACATATCATAAAGAAGTAATCTCGAATAGCTTTGCTTTGATTGTTGCTGAGGTACTATCACCCTTAGAGTGGGATAGGGTCATTCCATATTGGATACTTTTCCCAACAACAAATAGGTATCGATTTTGTTTTCGAATTTTCCTAAAACACATAAGGTAATGATTATGTCTTTGTGGTTGTAGATGGGTTTTCAAAAATGGCTCATTTTATTCCTTGTGCTACGAGTAGTGATGTTAGCCATATTTCTAACACGATATTTAAAGAAGCAGTGAGGCTACATTGAAGTCCCAAGATCATTGTTTCATAATGAGATACTAAATTCTAGGAAATTTATAAAGAACCTTGTGAAAGAAATTTGGCACAGAACTATAATTTAGTTCAACATATTACCCACAAATTGATGGTCAGACTGATCTTTTGAATAGAAACATAAGAAACATTCTTTGCAATTTGATTGGAGACCACCCTAATCAGTGGGACCGTTTTCTAGCATAAGCGGAATATGCTTACAATGGCACTCCTAAATGTAGGTTTTTACCTTGTACATAAATTATTTGCAAACGAATTCTTAAAAATAGAAAATAAACAATTTCTAGAGAATAAAACATAAAACATATATACATAGAGATTTTTCCCTGGATCCCAAAACCTGGACTACCAGATTGATTTTTTTCAATATTCCTTTCATGTTAAAATACATATATATACATGTCGAAGCATTCATAAACCCCAATCCATTAACCCTGGATTAGAACATAATCATATTTCCCTTGATAGGATCTACAAAATACCATATGTAGAAAACCATCATGCCCAAAACCATGTGCAAAACCCATGCACAAAACCATAGGTAGGTCTTCCTACCTAATATAGGGTCCAAAAAAAAAATCCAGGGCGCTGCCCTGGACCTCGTAGAGGGGGGACTCTACCCCCCTCAAACCCCTTGATAGATGCAACTTTCACCCCACCTATGACTACCCCACTGTGCCCCGTGCAACGAAGGAGAGACTCGTTGCCCCCCCTCTAACCCCTCAGTTTCGAGCGCGGGGTTAGTTGTGGAAAGATTATAACACACACCCAACACTAACATAAGCACTCGACAAATCCATTTCCAAATTATGTATGGGATGAACCCAAGAGGAGTACATGAACTAATAAAATTTGGAAGATCAGAAGAGAGGAGTTCAACAGGAGATGATTTTTCTACATACATACAAGAGATTCATGACAAGGTCAAGCAAAAATTGTATGACAGTAGTATGAAATATAAAATCAGAGCAAACCTTATTTGGAGGGAGTAGAATTTTAAAGTTGGAGATATGGTACTTGCACATTTGAGGAAGGAGAGATTCCCCAAGGGTGAGTACAACAAGCTAAAGTTTAAAGATATAGGACCCTACAAAAATTTGAAGAAATTTTCTGCCAATTCTTATGAACTTGAATTACCACCTGGAGTTGGAATTTCACCAATCTTTAATGTAGTAGATATGTACAAGTATGAGCCTGAAACAGAACAACCATCTAGTGACCAAAAACAATAACCAGTACAATGGGAATAACATTTTCCAGTAGTTGAACCTTTGCATACAAAGAGGATCTTGGACAAGAGATTCATGAAGAAAACTAGGGACAATAAGTCTTTGAGTATTTGGTTAAATGGAAGAACCTGCTAGTGACAGATGCAACCTAGATGACTGCCACACCCGTATAGAAAAGTGAAAAACCCATTGAGGAACTCATGGATAGGATCCCATAAAATTTTTGTTCCTTTGGAGTATGATGTAGGGGCATTTGTAATTCTCATTCACCGAAAGGTCAAAATCGTTTACTAGAGGAGTTGATACCTCAAGGTGTGATTTGTTAAATTAGGATTTATTTAAAATTACCAGGTAATTTATTAAGATTACATAATTTGTTATAGTTTTTTAATTTTCCCCAAATTGGTCCTCAGACCCTATCTTCAAGGATATGAACTGAATTTATGTAATTCCTATATTTATTTTATTAATGAGAAAACTAGAGTCACAGTGTGAGTGCAATATTGCCTATGAGAACTCTAAATATCATAACTATTCCTTCTACAATTTTATTTTTACACGGTTCTGTAAACCCTGTGTTTTTAATTATCATACCTGAGACTTATAAAACACCCAATATTAACATCTTATTGATTGGAGGAAGGTGAATAAGGGAGAGGGGTTTCTTTGGAAGTGTCATAGAGCCAAGAAGGGAGGCACAAAGGATGCAGAGAGTTGAGAGGAGTCGAAGTACTGAAACTGGGACTAACACTAAGAGGCCAAAACATAGCCATGTTTTCATTTGAAGAAAGTTTATCAATTGTCAGAGCCTAGGTATCTATGTTGACGGAATACCGTAACAGATCCTTAGCCCGAAAAGCCCAGAGAGCCCAAATCCCATAAATTTATTTTTAATAATGTTAATGACTAGGGATTAGGGACCGTCAAGTGATGGTAATGGAAATTTCTTTGTGTTTTATGGATCTGTTAAGTGTTAGAGGAGTTAGCTAGAGGTGGTTTAGACCAGAGGCCTAGAAAGCTCTGAAATCCCAGAGCCTCATAAGTTAGTTTAATTGAACGTCGGGGACCAGGGGACCAGGGAACCTCAAGTGTCGATGACGGGAAAAGCTTTCCATTCCCTAGATCTATTAGATGATATAGTTCTAGGGCCCATAATGAGTTGAGTGTTTTGGGCGAAGTTTTCCTTTGTTAAAGGTTACATGGGCCAACCTGGAAGGCTAGAAACCTGTAACTACCTCTAATTTAATTGTAGAAAGAGTTGAGGTCACGAGATTTGTACAAAACTGTAAAGGAGTCTACAAGATTGTTTTGCGCATTTGTTTTTGTAATCCTCCTGCTATATTTGAGCTTCTTGCTATGGATTTTAATAATTATTTGATCTCGTGGGTTGAAGGGAGCACTGAGTTAAAGGAACCAACTAAAAAAGTGTTGATTTAAGAAATTATTTGTTGAGATTTGTACCATAGATAAAAGGAAGAGAAAAAATATGTCGAATCCATCCTTTTAAAACAATTTCAAAAGGTAAATATTGGGATTAAATTTTGAAACAAATCAATTTGAATCTCGCGAGAAAATATTCTAAATATTCACCTTCAAATCTATGTAGATTATCAAGTTCAAGAAATACATTATTATAATTATAGCCCTGAAATGAAAGGAGGAATATTCTTGTAAATTGATCCCAACTATGTACAAAGGCAATTGGTAATGATTCACGCCATTCTTTGGCTTGACCCATGAGAGTAAGAGCAAAGCTCCTACATATTTCACCTTCCTCAATATCATAATCATTACAATTTCCATAAACTGAATAATATGATCAAATGTAAAAGCATTATTCTTACCATCAAACTTATTTTTCAAGAAGAGTCTTACTATTTTCATTGTAGTGTCGGAAGATACTCATCCAGAGATGCATCTCCAAATATGGATTTTAGAAGGAGCCATTGAAAATAAATAAAAACTTTAAAATACAAAAGTCCAAAGGGTTAGCTTATTGGTGGCCCTCCTTCTAGCGCCAAAAATGTTGATGGCCAAAATTGACCATGATCAACATTAAGGAAATTACACAATCGGGACCTTGTTGTGGCCACAACCCTCCCTATAATTTTTCAAAATTATGGAGGCCCTCCATATGAATTTTGTTGATATCATATCTTGAATTGCTTTGGTTTCCTTATTTTGCGAGATTTTTCACTTTGTTTGGATTTTCATTATGATACCTTCATTGCTTTTGTCTTGCTACCACGTTTACAACAATTCAAGTTTCGACTCATTCTGACCTATGGTTTGGAAAATATCCTTGTTGAGATTTTCTGTTTGTAATGAAATAGGAAAAATCTCAGCTGGTGACAACAATAGGAATTCAGGTCCTAGATTAACTCCAGGTTGTTGGGAGGGAGTTAATGCCTCCTATATTTGATGTGAGGGAATTAATGAGGCTGTTAGATTCTCTAGGCTATATAACAGGCAACCATTCGGATGGTTTGCTAAGAGAGTGTGAGAAGTTCTGTGAGGATTTCTTGATGTAATCTCCAATTTGATTAATAAATTCCTGATGCCTATGTTTGGTGGACGTAGCCCAGATTGGTTGGGTGAACCAAGTTAAAAACTGTGTTTATGTGCTTGATATTTTGCTGTGTGTTTAATTGATTTGTTGTGCTTCTGAATTCCAACAATTGGTATCAGAGCGATGTTGGAGCACAGCTGAGCGCTGGTCGTGGATTAGCGCTGGTGCGTGGATGTTTGCTGCTGCGTGTAGATCGTGGGTTAGCGCCGAGACAAGTTATATACCTGCGTGCTGTTGCATGGAGGAGAGGCACCAAACCAGCGTGCTGTTGCATGGAGGAATGGCACATTACCTTGCGTGAAGCGTTGTTTCGTGGAGCCTGAACGATTTCTGTTGGTGCTTCAGGCGAAGAGGAGAGTGATTGTTGTGCGTGTTGGTACCGTGGACCAAGGCGCTGGAGGTGATATGCGTATTCAATGGTGCATATTCAATGGTGGTTATCTAAAATTTTCCATTTCTGTGTGTATACCAGTTCTGTGCGTATTACATTGCTGATTGAAGTTGCGTATACTAGATCTGTATAGAGAATCACATATGCTTCGGATCTGAAACTGAATGTTAAGAATAGTTGAAATGTGCCTCTAAATAGTGACAAGAACTAGCCCCTCCGCGTTTTGTAATTGCCCCTGCGTGGTTTTGTTTTTTAAATAGCCTCTGACCGGTGCCATTCACCTCTAGCATGCTCTTATTGAATGCAGTTCAATGGGTATTTTTATTTTTGATCTGCGATTAGTGGAAGAATCGCAGCATTATTTTTTGATCTGCCAATAGATCCTTCAATTTACGTCCCTTGAAACATAAATATTCCATAGCTTACCAAAGGTGAGTTGGTTGGAATCATTGGAAAGACTGTAGGTGCGTGAATGCATGGTTTTCAGAGGATTTTGTAGGTGTGTGGATTGCACAAGAAATTTTTTTTTTTAAAGGATGTATATCACATTTTTTTAATATAAGTGTAAAGGGCAGTTTTTTGTTTTAAAGGCGAAGGCAGAAAGGCATAGGCAGTTTTTTTTTTTGCTGGTATTTAAAGTTGGATATTGGAGATTATTGTGTTTTTTGATACAAAATGGCGAAAACTCAAAGTGCCCGGTTTGAAATTGAGAAATTTAATGGGAAAAATAATTTCGAGATCTGGAAGGTGAAGATGCACGATCTGCTGGTTCAACAAGGTGTGGCGAAAGCACTATTTGGGAAAAACAAAAGACCTCCTTCCATGACGGAGGATGAATGGGATGAGATGGACGATAGAGCTTTGAGCGCAATTCGGTTATGTCTGGCGGACGATGTTCTGTTCAACATTGTGTCAGAGAAAACCGCCGCAGGCTTGTGGTCGAAGCTTGAGAAGCTCTATATGACAAAATCTTTGACAAATCGGATTCTCCTGAAACGGCAGCTTTACGGTTTGCGAATGAAAGAAGGTACCTCGATTGCTGATCACCTGAATGTTTTTAATACCTTACTAGTGCAATTAGACAGTCTAGATGTGAAATTTGATTCAGAGGATAAGGCAATAACTCTATTATGTTCTTTGCCCGAATCCTGGGATCACTTTGTTACTTCCATAAGTTTTAGTACATCAGAAATTCTTGAGTTTGACGATGTTGTTGGAGCCTTGTTGGCTGAGGAGACGAGGAAGAGGTCGAATGCAGACACCTCTACATCAGAGGTAATGATGGCCAGAGGTCGCTCACGAGAGAGACACTCCGGGGGAAAGCATAGCGACTCTCGTTCGAAGTCCAAAGGAAAGAAGCCAAAGGTGAAGTGCTGGCATTGTGGCAAGGTTGGACATCTGAAAAAGGATTGCTGGAAGTGAAAGCGGGCTGCTAAAGAAGGCTCTTCAACAGAAAAGAAGGAAGCCAACACCACAGATACAGGTTTAGTATCTGGTTCAGGTATGAGTGATGAGGTATTGTCTGTTAATGTTTCAAAACATGATCAACATTGGTTGTTAGATTCCGGGGCATCTAACCACATGTGTATACATAAAGATTGGTTTACAACATATAAATCAATTAATGATGGTGTTGTGTACATGGGTAATGATGTAACATGTAATATTGTGGGAATTGGGAGCATACAACTACAAATGTTTGATGGGACAACAAAAATATTAACAGATGTGAGGCATGTACCAGATTTAAGGAAAAACTTGATTTCATTAGGAGCACTTGATTCAAATGGATATAAAACTGTAATTCAAGGTGGAGTTATGAAAATCTACAAAAGCATCTTACTAGTTATGAAAGCTAAGAAAGTAGGAGATCTATTTCAGTTAGAAGGTAGAACTGGGTCAGACCATGTGTCTATGTCTGAACATGACAGAAGTTCCATTCACTTATGGCATCAAAGATTGGGGCATATGAGTGAAAGAGGATTGAAAATTTTGGCTGACCGAAAGTTACTTCCTAATCTAAGATCTGGAAAATTGGATTTCTGTAAACATTGTCTGTTTGGTAAACAAAGTAAACAAAAGTTTAAAACAAGCAAACATACTAGTAAAGGCTTACTTGATTATATCCATTCAGATGTTTGGGGTCCAGCCCCTACAACGTCATATGGTGGTTTGTCTTATTTTGTATCATTCATTGATGACTTTTCTCGGAAAGTATGGGTCTACATGTTGAAAAAGAAGTCTGATGTTTTTACAGTTTTCAAGCAGTTTAGAGCATTGGTAGAAAACAGCACTGGTAGAACTATAAAATGTTTAAGAACTGACAATGGTAGTGAGTTTTCCTCTAAGGAGTTTGACAGCTATTGCAAGGATGCAGGGATCGAAATACATAAGACCACGGTTTATACTCCTCAGCAGAATGGAGTTGCTGAACGCATGAACATGACTCTTCTAGAGAGAGCAAGGTGTATGCTGAGTAACGCCGGGTTGCAAAAGGAGTTGTGGACGGAAGCAGTGGCAACAACTTGTTATGTGATAAACCGATCTCCATCAATGGCAATAGGTTGCAAGGTTCCGCAAGAGGTATGGATAGGACACCCTTGTGACTATTCTAAACTCAGAGTGTTTGGTTGTGATGCATATGCTCTAGTGCCTAAACATCAGCGAACTAAATTAGATCCAAAGTCTAAAAGGTATATCTTTGTTGGGTATGGTGATGGAACAAAGGGATATAGATTGTGGGATCCTACTACCCGCAAAATCATCATCAACAGAGATGTAAAGTTTAATGAATCCTCTCTTGTACAGTTAGATGTAAATAGTAGATTGAAACATGATGATGTATCTGATTTCCAACATATTCAGTTTGACAGCATTTCTAATGATAGTCATAACGGCCATAGTTCAGATTCTAGTCATGAACAGGTTTCAGAATCAGATTATGAACAGGGTTCAGATGGAGGTCATGAACAGGTCTCAGATGGCGATCATGAAGAAATTCCTACAGTTGATAGACAGCCAATTGTGGAAGCACCAGAAACATTCTTAAGGAGGTCTACAAGGATCAAACGCCCTCCGAGAAGGTATGATGATCATGTTACTTCAGTTGCTTTGATCGCTAATGATGATGAACCTTTGTGTTATCAGGAAGCTGTAGAAGGTTCAAATAGTGACAAATGGAAAGCAGCTATGAAGGAAGAAATGATGGCCTTAGGAAAGAATGGCACGTGGGATCTGGTTGAACTTCCCAAAGGCAGGAAAATTGTGGGATGCAAGTGGGTGTTCAAGGTGAAACGGGGTGTGAATGATACGGAAGACAGGTACAAAGCGAGACTGATTGCAAAAGGGTTTTCTCAGAAAGTTGGCATAGACTTTCATGAGATATTTTCACCAGTGGTTAAAATTGTTTCAATTAGAATTGTGTTAGCATTAGTGGCTTTGTTTGATTTGGAGTTGCAGCAGTTAGATGTTAAGACTGCATTTCTACATGGTGATTTAGATGAGGAAATATATATGGAACAACCAGAAGGGTTTGTTCAGCGTTGCAATGAGAAATTTGTCTGCAGGCTCAAGAAGTCATTATATGGCCTGAAGCAGTCGCCTCGGCAGTGGTATAAGAAGTTTGATTCTTTCATGTTGAGTCAGAAATATGTAAGAAGTGAATATGATCATTGTGTTTACTTTAAGCAGTTAAATAATGGCATGTTCATTATCTTAGTGTTATATGTTGATGATATGCTTTTAGCAAGCAAAAGCATCGAAGAAATCAACAGGTTGAAGACTCAGATGGCAAGGACGTTTGATATGAAAGATCTAGGAGCAGCAAGACAGATTTTGGGCATGGAGATTTTCAGAGACAGGGGAAATGGTAAGCTGTGGCTATCACAACAGAAGTATGTTGAGAAAATACTTTTGAGGTTTGGTATGAACAATGTGAAGCCTGTGTCGATCCCTTTAGCTTCCCAGTTTAAGCTTTCTTCGAGTTTATGTCCTAATACAGATGAAGAAAAGGATTATATGTCTCGAATTCCTTATGCCAATGTAGTAGGATGTTTGATGTATGCGATGGTGTGTACGCGACCAGATATTTCTCATGCAGTTGGGGTTGTCAGCAGATACATGGAAAATTCGGGTAAAGAACACTGGTCAGCAGTAAAATGGGTGCTTCGGTACTTGAGAGGCACAAGTAGTTATTGTATTTCTTACAATAAGAGTAGTGAATTTGTTTGCGGATATGTTGATTCCGATTTTACAGGTGATTTGGATAAGAGAAGATCAACTTCAGGGTATGTCTTTACTCTTACAGGTGGAGCTATAAGCTGGATGTCAAAGCTACAGAATATTGTTGCTTTATCCATTACTGAAGTAGAATACATTGCTGCTTCTCATGCTTGCAAAGAAGCGGTTTGGTTGAAAGGTTTGCTTGGTGAGTTTGGTAGGTTACAGGACAACATCAGGTTGCTTTGTGATAGTCAAAGTGCAATACATTTGGCTAAGAATCCAGCCTATCATAGTTAATCAAAGCATATTCCAATCAAGTATCATTTTGTAAGACAGGTTATCACTGAAAGGGGCGTTTCTCTTGAAAAGGTGCCTACAAAGGAGAACTGTGCAGACATGTTCACAAAACCAGTTTTGTTGGAGAAGCTACGCTGGTGTTTGGCTTCTCTTGGCTTGCAGAAAAGATAAAATAATAATAACAGGGCATCAGGCGAATTGTTGTCAAGGTGGAGATTGTTGAGATTTTCTGTTTGTAATGAAATAGGAAAAATCTCAGCTGGTGACAACAATAGGAATTCAGGTCCTAGATTAACTCCAGGTTGTTGGGAGGGAGTTAATGCCTCCTATATTTGATGTGAGGGAATTAATGAGGCTGTTAGATTCTCTAGGCTATATAACAGGCAACCATTCCGATGGTTTGCTAAGAGAGTGTGAGAAGTTCTGTGAGGATTTCTTGATGTAATCTCCAATTTGATTAATAAATTCCTGATGCCTATGTTGGGTGGACGTAGCCCAGATTGGTTGGGTGAACCACGTTAAAAATTGTGTTTATGTGCTTGATATTTTGCTGTGTGTTTAATTGATTTGCTGTGCTTCTGAATTCCAACAATCCTCAGTTAAATTTTGGTCAATTTCGTTACTTAAACATAAATAAAATATGTAAATATATATTTTACTTTTATTTTATAAATTGTATTTTAATTAATTTGAAACATATAAATATTATCTAGTTTATTTATTTAATTAAGTTGGATTAATTAAATTAATTAGTTTGTAATTTTTTAAAATTAAATTAAATATTATTTTAGTTTTTATAAAAAAAAAAAAAAAAAACCACTAGATTCATGTTGTGTGTACTTTAAAATATATATATATATATATATTATATAATATTAAAATTTAAATATGACATCGCCCCCAAATGAACTCTTAGGGTGACATGGCATTGCATTTAATAAGGTAATGGGAGGCGTTAAAAGGTTCATATATATTTCATAGTGGAAAGATTATTATATGAATGGGTAGATTCAAAAGACATTGGAGTGGGCAGGCCCCACTCTCCACTCATGGGCTCCTCCCCATCCACTTCAAATATCCTCCAACTCGCATTACATATTAAACCATGAATCAGCTCCCTTTTACCCTTTTTACTTTTTCAATTTTTTATTATTTCTTTTTGCCTTGTAATTTGTCTTTTTTTAATTGTTTTTTTAATAATTTTATTATAATAAAACAAGATATTAATCAAATGCATATAATTTTAACACAACTTAAACAGTTTTGGAAACTATATCTTAAATTATACGAGCAATATCTTAAATTATACTCAACGAAATTGTGCAAATAAAGGATCGTTGGAAAGCTACTTCTAAGGAGAAGGACCTCGGAGTAGTTTCTTTACCATAGTTGATCATTACTATGCCAAAAAATCATTCGAAGCTATAGCTACAAAATTGCAACTAAAAATTAATTTTTGAGTTTGTTTTTGAGAGTTTTGGTTAGTCCAAAAAGACTTGCAATTGAAATTTTGATTTAGACTATCACCTTTGCCAAGAAATCTTCATAGAGAACAATCGAAAGCAAGGGAAAGCACAAATTTGGTTTTACTAATTTCCCAAATTATATTTATAATTTATTAATTAGCTTTTCATAAAATTATACATCTGAGTTTTCTATTGGTTTAATTTTATTTATAATTATTTTTTGCAAGGAATTTGTTTCAGGATATTAAGACCAAGGATTTGGAGCAATGGTGATTGCATCTGCAAACCAACAATTTTTTTTATAGATCTAGAAATATGGATCTAAACATCCTTGAATCAGATTTCCTTTTGAAGTATTTTGTCTTTTGTAAATTATAAATAAAGGTCTAGAGAGAGGAGAAAAGGATCATCTTTTCTGCAAATAGGAGACTCTTAGCACTTTTGTGAGGAGGACTTTTGGTTGTAGGTTGAGAGGAATACTCAAATATGAGCTTTGTGGGTTTTATTTTCAAAATCCAATCTCCATTGGAAAAGCATATCTTGCACTATTGCAACTCTTTTATTTGCTAGCAGAGCTGATGATTTTGGGAGGATTGTTGGAGATCCATTGTAAAACAAAGCAAGAAATGTAGTTTTAAGATTGTATTTTCAGATATTTTTATTTGTTAATAAAATTTGTATTCATTTAGTGACATATATGTATCAATATTTCCATGTTTTGCACATTTATTTAATATACGAATTCGTGTATACTAGATCAGTTATCTGATCTAATAGCTTAATAGATCTGATATTTATTCTCATTTTTATCTTGTATTCGAACAAATTTTTGAGTAACTATTTACTGAGAAATTTTCCATCCTAAATCAATTTTATTTTCAATAGAATTTAGTGAACTATTTCCACATTTCAGTTAAACATTTTTTAACATTTTAAATTTCTAAAGTAGAGCATGTTTTATAATAAAAATATAAGTTGTTGTAACTTTTGCAGTAGCTCTATATTCATCATCAAGATCATGTTAAATCCCATCATCTTTAAATATTTTCACTTGGTATTTAGGATCTATCTCCTAGGTGTTAGCACGAGAGATTCACTCAATGAACCTCTGACATATCATGAGCATTCGTGGCATACTAAAAAATACCCCTAGTTTGACTAAATATTGGAAAATACCTCTAAAAAGCAAAATATTTAACCCCCTACCAATATGAACCCATTACACCTTCCCAATTAAAAAACCCCTACCTTCACTAGATATTGTAGGTATCCATTTTTTCATTAACATTTTTTATGCCCTTTATATGTTTCATTAACTTTGAGATCCATTTTTATACCTACCAATATAAAAACCCTTTACCCCCTATTATATGCTCAATATATTATGTCAATTTTTCCTCAATATATATCCCCCAATATGAACCCATGTAGTATGGGAGTGCTCCCCTAGTGAAGCTCCCATGCACATTAGTAAGTAGACCTACATTTTGATTTAGATCTAGATTAATTAATTTCATTTGTAGAAGTCTCCTTACACATAAGAAATTGTAGTAGTGGCTTGGCTAAGTCCTTGTGTTAGCTTAAGGGCTACTTTCTTGCATGTGCACTGCAAGAGCGTAAGTTTGGTTGCCTCTTCTTGTTGATGTTAAATAGAGACATCATAAGTCAATAGGGACAGTGAGGGGTAACTAGACCCATTTGGATTAGTCAGAATCACCATCCCAAATGGATAAGGGTTTAATTGGGGCCCTGACTAGTTGATTTCCCCATTGTTGATTTTGGTCACTTTTTGTCATCAACAGGCACCATTAGACCCTTTTTCCATTTGTCATGGTGATTTTGACCGATTATAGCGCCTGTTGCCTCAGCCTAAAAGTAACCTAAATTAAATTAATAAACTAATCTAAAACTAATATAAATGTATAAACTATCCCTCATATCGAGGAGAATGAATGGTTTGGTTATTTTATTTTTATTAATTAAAAATAAAATCAAATTCCCACATGCATGGGAAATTGAACGTGAGGAACTTATATAGATTGGGGTTTCATAATTATAATAAGCTAAGTCTTTGTAGGACCCTTTGTGAGTGGATGAAGAGGACTTATGTGGTTCGAGCATTTAAACCATTTTTGATTGATTAAATAATAATAATTATTATCTAATTTTAAGGTCACGGTCAAACACCAAATTGGTATATGCGACCCCCTCGTTTGTGGGACAAGGGACCCACTTCTGTGCGACGATTTAACTGCTAAATCTCTGAAAGCATACATACTCTACCCCGCTAGTTTTGAACCTATAACCTCCTAAAAGAAAACACATGCTTTTAACCATTAAAGTCACCTCACTATAAATATATTCATCATATAAAAAGATAAATCACCTCACCCTAAAATCAAATTTGTTATGAACGTATAACTTGTTCATCTTATGAAAAACCTTCACCACGTTGCCCTCGTTAATTATCTCACGAGAAAATGAAGGCACCATTAAGAAACCAGCATGATTTTTGTGTCCCGAGATGGCAAAATGCGACGAAAAACCAAACTTTGTTTCCCAAGATGGATAATTGATCATCTTCTGTTGATAAATATTCCATCACAGCTTGGTCTCAGTGTTTTTCGAATGAGGTCTCGATGGGTGAGGGTCCAGATAGAAAAGTCAAGGCTTTGGATGTTTAAGCAATGCCCACACTTTAAGATATATGAAGTTCATGATAAGTCTTGTTTATGGTTTTATAACAAAATCTTCCCACTTAATATAACATAGTATATATACAACCTTAATGATATAACACTTCTATGTAGTTTTCTAGGAGAGGGTTATGATAATTTTATTTATATGCAAAGGATTTTCTTTATACGATTTTCATGTTTTGTTGTGTTATGTTCCATAATATATATATATATATATATAAAACTAATAAATAAGATTAATTAATAAATATTAATATTATATTTATCTAATTATTAATATTATATATATAATTTCAAAATACAATTTCATGATTTTTGAAAATAATATATATACAATTTATTTGTTTATTATATATATATATATATTTCTAAGTTTACATGGGGTCTTAAGATGAATCAAGTTAGTGTAGTTAGAATAATCCAAACTTTTAAAAGACAATAAATTTTAATCTATGGATAGCTATTAGGTGAAATTTGAATCATTGGTAAGATATTAGAGAGGCAAAATCAATGTAAAAACTAAAAATGAAAACAAAGGAAAATAACAAATTACTCAAAATAAAGCCTTCCAAAAGCCACATCAAAAATATTCATATGAGGTTCAAAAATTATGGGGAGTTGTTGAGGTCTCAATAGTTGTACAACCCAAAGTCGAGAAATGTTATCGCCAATAGGAGGTAAGCCTTTTGCTTCTAAAGAGGATTTTTGTGAAGCATTCATGGCAATGAAGGCCATGGTGGAGGATTTATATCACGAACGAAATAAGTCTAATGAGAGTGGCCTATCAGTAAAAGTCGAAGGAGTTGGTGATCCTCCTAAGACACCTCCTCCTCCTCCTCCTTCTAGTTTAAATAAAACTTCTTCTTCAAAGAAAATTCTAAGAAAACTTTGTCAATATTGTCTTTGTTAAAACTCAATGTTAAGTTTAATTTTAACATGTATGATGGTGAACTTAGTGCAGATAAGTTGGACAATTGGATCAAACATATTGAAATTTATTGCAAAGATCTAGAAGATTGTGAATGAAATGCAAAGATCCAACTTTCCTCTCTTTGATAGTGGTACAACCTTCATATGGTGGGAGAGAAAAACTTAAGAGGATTTCCTTCAAAATCGAAAATAATTTCTTCTTGGTATTAGTTTATTTTTGCATTAAGGAAACAATTATATCCTTTAGGCTACATGCAATAATGCATAATGGACTAGAAAAATTTAATGCAAGGTAAAATACAAAGTGTTCAGAGTTACACTCAAGATATTAGGAAGAAATATTTGAATTTTGATATTTCGTTATATACAAGAAACTCTTATAGAGTATATTGGTGGTTTACATAGTTATCTTTGACATACTGCCTTATGTTTCATCCAACTAACTTAGATGAATTTTATATTAAAGCTACACCTCTTGAATCCAGTTGGAAGAATGTTTGCGATGATGTTGCAAAGAATCCATCTAAGTATATTGAAGGAAATTCGAAATCAAAAGACAAAGGAAAGAAAACCACTACAATGAAGAAACAGGGTAAAAAGCCTACATGTACTTATTTTAATATAGAAGGACATGATGAGGCTAGATGTTGGAATTTGCATCTGAAATTGAAACCAAAGAAGTTTGGAAAGAAGGAGAACAAAATACTACTGCTACAGTTCAACAAGAACTTGGATCCAAATCAGGTGATGAAAGTAAGAACACAACTATGGGAGTGGAAGGCATATCATCTTCTCATGTTAGTTGTAGCTCTACTATCCAATCTCCTAATTATGAAATTAAACATGATGAAAGAAAAATAAGTGGGCTTTTTCATATTAGAGTTATAAAAAACATACTAAAGTTGACAAACTTTTTTATTGTGGTTCCCAAGTAAATCTCATATTTGAAGAAATCGTTAAAAAGTTTGGATTGGAAACTAAACCTCATGTAAAACCTTACCCTTTAGGATGGATGTGTGATGATGAAAAACTACAAGTAACTAGACATTGTAGCTTAGATTTGTACTCACCTCTAACTTCATAGATGATGTTGAATTGGATGTAGTGTCACTTGAAATTTATAGAATTATGTAGGGAAACACATATCTTTATGAATAAATTATGAGAGATCATTGCATGAATATTAACCTATCTCTTATTAAAACAGGACAAATGAAGAGACTTGAAAATGATATGAAAAATTTGTGCGCATGATTGTAAAGGCTAAGGACATTGATAAATATGATGCTTTTAATGATATGATCCTAAGCTTAAATATGAATTAGTCAAATTTAATTCTAATTATGATGAAATGTTTCACGAACATATAGGTTTTCCTTGAAAAATGGAGATACAATATGAGATATAGTTGTAGCAAGATGCCCCACTTCATAACATTTGTATGTACAAGTTGTCAATATTAGAGAATGTCGAGATCAAGAAGTAGGTTCAAGAATTTCTCAACAAAGGGATCACCAGAGCAAGTACCTCTCCATATGGGTCACCTATTGCATTGATTCCAAAGAAAGGTAGTACATGGAGTATTTGCATAGATTTTCAAGCATGGAACAATATCATGGTGAAAAATCATTAACCTTTTCCTCTCGCATCGATGTCTTCTTAAATCAATCAAAAAATACAAATTATTTCACTAAGTTAGACTTAATACATGGTGATCATAAAATAAGAATTGTTGAAGGTGGTGTACGGAAAACTACTTTTAAAACAAAACAAAGATTATTTGAATGGTTAATAATACCTTTTTTCCTTTCTAATGCTAACTCCACTTTCATGTGGGTGATGAATGAGGCGTTCTAACCATTTGTTGATTATTTTGTTATAGTCTACTTAGATGACATTCTTATTTTCAGTAGGACTTCAGAAGATGATGTCAATCATATTAAGAAAGTGTTAGAATTATTAAAAAGGGATAAATATACTTAAAATTATTGAAATGCTATTTTAGTAAAAATATTCATTACACTTGGGATATATTGTAGCGGGTGGAGAATTAAGGATAAATCTTTATAAAGTAGAAATTATTGGAAATTGGCCGAAGCCTAATTATATAATAGATGTTAGAAGATTCTTTCAGTAAACCCTATAATGGAGGACATTTATTTCTAACTTATCATCTATTGTAGCTCCTTTACATTTTGTTAAAAATGTTAAACATATTTTCTAGTGGGGAGGAAAGAAGCAAAAGGCCTTCAACACTTTTAAGAAAAATATCAACATTGCACCAGTGATTCCATTTCTATATCTATAGCAACCATTTGAAATTGAAATTGATGCAAGTTGGTTCCATGGGAGTATTACCAATAAAACAAAGGAAGTCGACTTGTTACCACTCTGAGACCTTCTCTAAAGTGGTAATTAAATATCCTACCTATGATAAAGAATTATATGATTTATTTCAAAGTGTGAAGAAATGGAAACATCACGTAATAGGTAAAGAAACAATCATACACATTGATCATCAACATTTACAATATCTTCTACTATTGGTACCTTCCAATCATCCTCCCAATCAACTAGTGTAGTTTTCACATTGTCACTAGTTAGTCGAAAGTTAAAAATGTACCATTCTCGCTTGGATTGAATATATTAATTATTTGTATCTTCCTTTAATGGAATACAAATATGGTATTTTTGAAATACCTCCTTAGAAAGGCACATAGTGCTCTTTATGGCCCAATAAATCATCTCATGAAAAAGGAATAAAGTAGAATTAATTTCATTCTTTCCTTCAAGAATTGTGGTGGCCCATAAAATTTGAAACCGCACAACCTCTATGTGGAACCTTACATCTCGTAGAACTTGAAAATACGATCGCCTTTCCCACACAATAAGCGTGATCAAAATAAGTAGCCATGCATAATGAAACTCTATGTCTTTCTCTTGCACAACTTTGCAGTCCTCAATGAATTGGTTGTATAGGAACGTGGCCCAATTCATTGTCACTCCCTCCTTACACTAGGTCACTACCTAAATAACTCATGTTAGCACCTCGTCTTTCCTACACTTTCTGAGTACCTTACAAGCTAGTACTTGCATAAAAAACTAGACACCTTGGTCATTTATCTCTATGACATTAGACACCCTTGTTCCCCTCGTTGTATCATATTACTTCAACAATTTCTCTCTCATAGTATTGGAATTAGCTTAAAAGAGTGGTCCAAGATCTTCACCTTTGTGGGAAACCTCGTAATCTTGTGAACTAGCTGTGGAGTAATTTGAATGGATCTATCTAGCTATAACCAACCTCCATACAGGAAATTAAGCAGTAGTCTAGTTACCACAATTATTTCATTATTGCGACCGAAATGAGGATTCGCCAGCAAATTTAGGATTCCAACCTTCTCTAACCATAACGCCCACTGTTGCATCTCAAACATTTGTAAATTTTAGATCAACCATCAATTTCTGTATCAAATACTCGTATAACTATGAAAAAATCTTTTGATTTGCAAGATTATGATCAAAGTGTCTAGGTTTTCCCACATTCTCCGCCATTACTTCCTATCTCAACACCCCTTTCGGAAGTCCTAGTATAGTGGTAATATCTTTCATTTGTTTCAATAGTTGAACCAGTGGACCACCTCGTAAATGGGGTGTGATATAATTGGGTGTTGGCATATAACCCTTTGGCTTAGATGATGATTGATTGGATTTTTTGGCCTCTCCCTATTTTTTGTCTTGAACCTCCTTTAGCCTTCCTTTTGGCTATAATGGGATAGACGAGTCCTTGGTTAAAGGCCTATGCATGGATGATGCTCCCACAACTTTCCCCATAAATTTAACCCATGCACTGGAGAGTCCCTTCAATGACTTTGAAAGCTTATTTTTTATCCCCAATTTTACCACTAATTATGTGACTCAAGTCTTCGGAAAATCCTAAAAAATAGGATAAGTTCCTCCTTGTGACCTTTTTATCAACAATTGAGCTCTGGTGTTGTATCCTGAGGTTGGAATGACTAGATCTCTTACCATAACATCTACAATAAGCATGCCTTCCAAACTGCATGGTCCATCCTTCCAACCATCATGTCACAGATCAATTTGGACAGGTCCTTGGGCCTTGATTCCTCCAACTATCTTTCAATAATTAAGGAGGGTCACATTTGTATGTAACCGATTTTATTCGCCCCCTATCCTAGTAAATAACCACATCTAAGTGCCTATCATGTCAAATTTAAGTATGAGTATTTTATTATTATTATTGTTGTTGTTGTTGTTGTTGTTTTTATTGTTATTGTTATTATTATTATTCTAGCCATCACACATTGGCCCCCAACACTAGACACTTCTTATACCTATGACAAATGATGACAAAATGTTTTTGCAATCTTGGAATTTTCTCCTTCGGCGCATTGCTAGCTCCCTGTGCCAATATACCTAGTGTGGAATCCTCACCACGTCTATTGGAATTACTTTATAGGAGGGGGTAGCTGAAACATTCTTTCATTCCGTAATGATGGTCGACCTAGTAGACCAATCGACTACCCTTCTCGTCAACAAACTTCACTTTAGGGTTTTTGAACTGGGCATATAAGTTCATGTATTATGCATGAAATCATAAATGGATTTCTAACATGATTCTTAGACACAAATATTTTATTCTCCTATTTTTTCAAAACATGCGTTGATAGGTCACCACTAGTTGTAATATTAAGCATGCCTTGTCACCCTAAAATTTCCCCTGTGTAGATAGTTTCTTTCCAAAAATATTTCATGCCTCGTTACTAATCTGCCACATTGTGTGGTTAATCTTCCCACATCACTTAGTGAAAATATCATGCAGTCAATTTTTCCAATTCTCTAGTACTTCCTTAGAATCCAAGGTGCATGAACCAATGTTGTGCCACCTCAACACTCCATTTGCAGTTGGGTTGAAACAATATTCCTTTAATGCAATGACAATATATATCTCCTCCAAATCCTCTCCATCCGCATCTTATTGAATGAGTTCCATGTACCGTTCTCTTTCACTTGGGTCCAACAAGGCGAATAAGTGGACATCTCTAGATTCAAAAGTCATATACCTTTTCTTTAAATTGATAATCACTTGATTATCAAAGGCCCAATTGATCCATAACAAGGTTGCGTAAGGGCCAATATCATCAAAAATTTCAATACTTCATAATCAACCATGTTGGTAACCCCATCAATGTATACCTCCATATTGAATAATCTTCCAAAATGAAAAATAGTATATTGGTTGGCCAATTTGATTTGAGTAAGGGACAAAGTCAACTTTGGTCTTCCCATCATCTCCCATGTATTCTTAGGAAAAATTTTAACATCAGAACCTAAATCCAAAATAATATTATCCATTTCATAAGCTCCTACTTGTGAACCAAATCTGAATTCTATGTTGGTTCTCTTCTTCTACATGACTTTATTATTTGTGTGCCTAGGTATCTACATTGCTTCCCTCTCTAGCTCCATGAATTGGTCAATAATATTATGTAACTTATGTAGGGCTCCATCATCCTACATCAAGTATAGGAAACATTTAAACAATGTCTAAATCGATTTATCTCCTCTTGATGAACTCTTCTCAGCTATCTTATCATAGATTCGATGCATATCATAAATAGGTCTATCTTGAGGAGAAATATTGTTTGTTGCAATTAATTCGTTATGTGTCTCTTTATGTGTGTCCTTCTCTCTCTAAGGGTCAAACCTCAAGGGTGGGTATGTATCTTAGTGCACCTGGTGCTTACTAGTACCAGCCTATTTGGTGTCATACACGCCAATATTGATTCCCCTATGTGTCACAACTTTTACTTGTGAATAATCATTACATGGTTTCTCTATCACCTTCTTTAGGTTCTTCCCTTTCGCCTACAAAATATTTTCTAATAGCTAAGGGAATTCCTCCATTGTACAATCTAGAACTCAAAAATATGTGCATCTCAAACATGGATTAGGAAAATATCTAATGATATGTCCAAGCTAGCCATAATTAAAATAGACAATTAATCCTCTTCCTCATCCAAAAGCTCCTTGTCCATGTCTAGGTCCATGCAAATCCCCAAGTCCTCTATGGATTACGCTCTGTCCTTTATTGGGATGGGTGTTGTTCTACGTTGAACCATATTGATCCTATTATACTATATACACATCCATATTGTGTTCATGAATTAGCTACAATTCCCTACAATGGTGGATGTCATGACTAACCAATTTGCAGAAATCGCAAAATAATATTCACACAGAAGCCTCGTACTTCTGCATCATAGGGAAAGGTATAGGTGTATGACCACACACTCTACATATTTCACGCCGCAATCCTCTTCCCTATACCATTAGGTTGGTAGCAGTAGTCACCATATACTCTTTCAGATCAAGGTGTTCATTCTTGTGGTGCCCTTACACATGAAAAATTATGCACTAGACTTCAGTGTATTGTCTTTTTCCCTTCACCAAGTCTTGTAACTATGTGGTGATCAAAACCATCTATGAGTGTGTTATAGAAATTTTTGTGCCTTACATCATTGAGCATGAAATGTCCATAATCTAAGGGATCCAAAGCCCCTAAACATGTTGTTCCTACCCCTAGATGAACAAGGCTAACAAACCACAACAATTCACAGAAGTTCTCCACCAGAACCTGCTCAAAAACAAGCCAATTCAGGATCAATTCAGTGGCTCCACTAGCTGTCTACGCTGAAATGCAAAGTCAACACTGGCTACCTGCACTGCAACGCAGGTAGAAGCACTACCAGGATGCGCTGAGCGAGAATTGACAAATGGCAAGTTCATTCCAAGAGGTGTCAAGACCCAGGAAGCTTCCAGAATCTTCCTCAATGACACTTGCCTCAGTGAATTCGACTAGTGATGAGTAAGAGGTTCCCAATCTCCAAGTGGAAGCAAGAACCTCCAAGTGGAATCAAGAACTGACAGAGGGAGAGGACACTAGTCAGATCTCAAGCTGACTCATCCTCTCTCCAAACATCTATATATGGATCTCTCCTCCATGAGATCTAGAGGCTGGAATTTTGTTATTGCAAAGAATTGCTGTTGGTTTGAGATTGGAATCATTGGGTGCTTAATGCTTTGAAGGGGGTGAAGATAGGAATTCCATTTGCTGGGAAGGAGATGCTGGGTTGGAGCCCTCTGGGTTGTATCTCTTCCTGAACCTTGTTATTCATCAATAAAGCTATCTTGGTTTCTCCTATATACTGATGTATCTTTGATGTATGATTGCATTAGTATGTTTAGTTTACTTCTAATCCTGAACTAGTTATGAATATGAATCCATGTCTTGTGTAGTGTTCTCTTCTTGTGATCTTGCAGAAACCTCTTGAAGCTGGGCGAGTGAGAAGGCAAGTAGCTGGGAACTCTCAAAGAGAAGAGAAACCAGATCGAGGGACAAACGGAAGACACCGGTTAGTCCATCTATCTCTCTTCATTCTTAATTCATAAAGGAAGAATACTAGAATTGCTGTTTCTGTTTGTTGCTAAGGCACTGTCACACCTTAGGTGGATAGGATCGTCCTGCATAGGCATTTTTCCCCACAAAAAATTGGCGACTCCACTGGGGAGATCTGTTTAGTCATTTTATTTGTGTCTCTATCATTGTTTGTTTCATAGACTCAACAACAACAATCGAACTGCATCTGCTATTCTCAGATGCAAAGTAGACAGCTGCTGCTTTGATCCAATCACTGGATTTGTCTATGATCTGAACAATGGATTCACAAATGATTTGATGATCCTTTGTGATAGATCTTAGCCCTTCCTCAAAGCATCCCTTTGATTGTACCTTGCTTGTTGCTTTGATTTGGCCTGAAACTGTAGATTAAATAGCAAACTGTGACCCAGAACCCAGTGAGAAACTCTCGTTTCTCCTTCAGCGCAGACCCTATGAAGAGGTTCTGCATTTCAACGCAGGTCCCGTGAAGGCTACCTGCGTTGAATGTCAAAACCCCTGTGTTAAGGGTGCGCTGATCCAGTTAGGCCTTGTGCAGCTGGGGTTCTCTGCTCTGTTTTTCCTTGTTTTGATCTCTGATTTTTGCAGCCTGCAACCAGCATAGGTACCAGTCTGATAACTCCTTTTCTCTGCTTAAATTCCGCCTCCTTTTGTACAAAAAGACTGTGAGTGTTTTTATGTGTTTGTGGCGTCATTTACAGTTTTCCTTTGCAAGAGTGAAATAGTCATTCTGTAGCCCTTGATTCAGATCTGTTGATTGTGATCTTAGGAGAGAGTTCATTGGCTGTTTACAGTTGATTATACAGTTACTTTTGCTTTTGGTTTGAGTTTGTCTCTTTTAAGTGTCGAAACAAGTTTTCATTTCGAAAATCGTTAAGTGTTGTAATCTCTTCTACCCTTTCTGATTTCGAAAAAGTAAACTTGTTTGTATTTCTCATTTAAAAGCAAATTCAAAGTTGTACAAAAAGCTTTCTTTGTAGGCATCAATACTAAGAAAGTGGAAAACAAACACCTGCATTGTGCATTTGCATCTTGATAGTTTGCATGTTTGATTTAGGAAAGGTGCATTAGAGTGTGCTGATTGCTCTTTGAGAAAAGATGGTGTCTTTCTTTTCCCTTTGTAGCTAGGATTTTCATAAGTTGAAAAGATATAAAGCTTGCTTATCATATTTAGACTGCATTTAGGAATAGTATCATACATCTCGTGGTGAACCTCAAAAGGCAAACTTCTAAAAAGATCAACCTAAAATAAATTGAATGAACTTAACAACGCTTTGCAACATAACGCACAACATAGAGGTCTAGGCTAGAGATGTGTTCTGGCGTCGTAAAGCCTGGTGACTGTCGATCTCGTAGATGGTGGGTGATTCCTCCTGAGGGACGATAGCGCCAGTACGGATTGTGCTCCCACATACCGTCGCGTATATATTGGGAGACCCCTATAGGCATAAAACCTTTATCCTTAGGAAGTCGTGTCAGTCGCCCTACTGATCGCAATTAACTGAACACAGCATTCAGGAAGATCGACCGCCCATACCCTAAAAAGTATTCTGCGGTTTTGCGAAAAGTTTGGCACACCCTCTACCTAGAACTCCAGAGCAGTTCCTTTTGGCCTTTTTCAGACTCTATAACGGAAAAAGTCCATCCGAGCATTTGTCACTTCGGGCTCGTTAAAACATTGAAGGAGACTAGAGTCATCTTTAGCTTTTTCTCGACTCTTTAAAATTGAAAAAGCAAGTTGTGTCTAAGCGTCGCTAAAAATTTATTTTAAACGGAACAATCACCCTTTATTCCTGCGTTGATCTTTAGGTTGAAAAAATGGAGCCCACCAACCAAGGAATTCCCCTTGGCGGAAATCCTAGTCCCTTCTCCTCTTGGGGAGATGTTGGTGCGCCCCATATGGCCACATTGTCGCTTCCAGGACTGAAAATTGGCTTGCCGGTCTGGCTCTTTTCAACCGATGTCGTTCAGAACACCACTATTCCTAAACAGTCGAATCAACAGTTAGACCAAACCAGAGTTACCCACCAGCCTTCTACTTCATCTAATTCTTCCTCTCCTCCTTCCTCTTCGCTTGACGGAACTGGTAAAACAAAAAACCAAGTTCCTAAGGAGAAGAAGGAAAAGAAGAAGAAAGAGAAGAAGAAGAAGGAGCCAAAAGTGACTGGGGGCAAACAAGTGGCGTATGACAAAAATCCACACACAGAACTGACTAGGCCTAAATCGCCATGTGTCATGTGCAAGGGAGACCACTTCCACAGAGATTGTCCCTGCATCCCTCGGATACTAAGGGACTAGTCTCCCCGTTTGCACAATTCGGTGGCGTCAACCTCTGATAGCCATGTTGATAGCTCACCGTTAACTAGTGAAAGTGAAGTCACAGGACAGAGAGGGAAAGCTAGATTTCCCTGCAAACTGTGTGAAGGCGACCATGCCATCCACCGTTGTCCCTTCTTAGATGAGGCTAAAAGAGTTTTGGAAGATCACCCGGTTTTACCAGTGCAACTTCCTCCTGGATATCAAAAACTCCTGCCAAGTCCTTCACTAGTTGAGAACCCGGCTGGCCCGCCTAGGTGGTCAGCCGAAGCACCTATCATCGAAGACGAACCGTCTGAATCCATACCTGACGAAATTCAAAAGGTTGAGGTGTCAGTTGACCTGGTTTTGCCGTCAGAGGCTCTATCTTCGAATGATACCGTCACAGAGGAGAATAAAGACGACACCGTCCAAATTCTCTTCATCAACACAGACTCTGACGAACAAGGGGGCAATTTTCCTATTCCTTTTTCGCAGGAAGGAACTTCGTCAGAGTCATACCCGGCCGTCTATTCGGTCCCACCACCAAGCAACCTAGTTGTCTCGTTCGACTGGAACCAACTAGGCAGACCCCATTTGCCAGTAAGCATACCATTCAGAATTATCGTTCAAATATACAGAATGCTAATGGTTGGCACTATCATTGATGAGGGGGCATCTGTGAGTATCCTTTCCTCTATTGCTTGGAAAGCGCTTGGTTCGCCAACACTTTTTCCTGAAATGAGAAATCTATCAGGCTTCGATAAAGGAACCAGTCGACCTTTAGGGATCCTCCCCAATGCGCCGATCACATTGAAAGGGAAGACCGTTCAAATGAACGTGATGGTCGTTCAAGGACCCTTGGATTATAACCTACTCCTTGGACGAGACTATATATATTGCATGGGAGCCATCGTCTCCTCACTCTTTAGAGTAATGTGTTTTCCGCATGAAGGAAGAATGGTCAAGCTCGTGGACCAACTTTCATTTCCCGGATCACGCATCGCAAATAGTCATGTACCATCCCTAAATGGTCTCTTCACGCAAGAAGTGTCTCAACCCACGGTCCGTCATCCTGATGAGCGCGAGTAATCCGGGAGGATATGACTGGAACCCAGGGGGCATGCGTCCTGGTCTGCTTCGGTAGGAAAACTTTGGGTATAGGGTAGGTTTCTGCGGGAGAATATGACTAGTCCGTAACCTGTCCGTGAGTGGAAGAGGGGTTGTTCTAGAATAAGATTCTTTTGTCAAAGTTATGTGAGTTGGCAGGCATCGTCGCTCACCTTTGTCTATTTCGGTAGACATCACCGAGCAAGTGTTTTATTCGTGGCCGCGAATGGAGCAATCTTTGGGTAACCTGAAAGAGGTAGGCCTCTCTCGGTGAAACAAATGTTTTGACGGAAATGAAGTAGAGGTAACTTTGAAATCGTACTTTATGCCTGGGGGCATGCAAACCTTTTTGAGTGCAAGCAAGGGGCGGCTATTTATCTTTTAAATTTTTAGGTCCTCCCTTTAAACCTGTAGGTCTAACCCTTTAAACTCGTAGGATTAGTCATTTCCGAACTTGCATAACGAAAGGATCCGGAGCAAAGCTTAGTGAGATGAAGCTCCATAAAAAATAGAATCTTGATGAGACACTCTTATCATATGACTGGGTTAATCGAACAGTTTTAGCACACAGTTCATGCTCGTTAAAAAATAAACGCAAGGTTCGAGCAGTTTTAGCACATAGTTCATGCTCGTTAAAAAATAAATGCAAGATCCGAGCAGTTTTATCGTATAGTTCATGCTCGTTAAAAAATAAACATAAGATCGAGCAAGTGTTTCCACCCGCGTTTAAGCTTGTTAAAAAATGAACTATTCCGGTAAATAACCGCAGTGAATGTAATATCATCAGCCATTAAAGCCTTGGTCATGTTTGCACCGTCACCTCCACTTTTCCATTGGCCGATCGTTCACCCCCATATGTTTGTTTACCCATTTTTAGGAACAGCTATGAAGAGTGATTTCACTAGCCATCCTTGTGACACCGCCGTGATTGGAAAATTCCAACCTGTACCTAGAATCAGCTGCTAACCTGTTTCATCACTCGTTCCTCAAAAGACGAGTCTTCTTTAAGCTCTTTTCATCTGACTCGTAAAATATGAAAAGATTGCCGAGTCCTTGGCCTTCCAGCTCGTTAAAGGGACAGGAAGTGCTATCCCTCCTCTAGATTTTAATCTTTTTGGACCTGAGGGATTATTGCACAAAAAGATCGAGCGCTTGTTTTTTCGGCTCGTTAAAGCTATCGAAAACTCATCCCTTCTATATTGTTTTATACTTTTTCGGACCTAAGGGATTAGATGACGAAAAAGGACTTTTGGAGTTAACTTTATGTACCTTTTCAGACTCTCTAAAAATGAAAAGGACCGAGTTATCTTTGTCGTTAGACTCGTTAAAATCATTAAATAGCGACAAACTTGTCTTTAGACGAGAACGAGTTTCACTATCTCTAGGCTCGTTAAAACATAGCGATGGGCTTGCCCGAAGGGCAGGTTATAGAACGAGCATATGTTATCCTCCTCAAGCTTGACAAAAATAAAGAGGTACTGGTCAGCAATGACTAGGGAAAAATTGGGAGAAACTCAAGAAAACTTTGATGGTAGCAAGTCGCTCTTGAACATGACACTTTTCCTCCGTACCACAGTCGGGTTGGGTTGTTTCATTCACCAGTCACATCACCATGGTCTCGCCATACCATCCATATTTGGGGTAATGCTACCGATCCATCGCATCAGTGTCGCCATATGTTCAAGAGAAGTCGTTCAGAAAAGTCAACCGTGTCCCATCCACTACCGTACATTATCCTTCATCCTTTCATGACCGCCACCCTGAATCATATGTCACAGATCGTTTTCACCTCCATCAAAATCATTAGCTCCGTTCCGTGTCATTGATGTGGGATTCATTAAGGCCCTTCTTTGACGGATCGCTTCTTGTCGACATCAGCTCATTATCCAAGAAGTTGATCTAGGAACAACCCCTTTAGTACTTTGAAGCTTGCATGCCTCAATGGCAAGTTTCTCACTTCCGGCGACAGGTATACATCAATGACCTTCGACCGAAAGATTTTGCGTGGTGTTCGACACCAAGTCCTTTATTCACACCACGTGAATTGTACTGCAGTACCTTGAGGGTCATTATCATTATCGGTGATTCCTCTCGCGCTTGTTAACAGTTTACCTCATCGACCGGTAATCAAGCGATGTCTTTCCATGTTCGACTTCAGAACATTTCTCACATGGATCGACTTGTACTTAGAGTGAAGATCGAACGAGTTTGAAGACCCCGGATCTAGTTTCATCCATCCGGGCTGCGGTATATATTCAGAAAAGATAAAGACATTGACATGTACATCATTGCAGCAGATAATCATCCTACCCAAAGGATGATAATTTCATCAAAATTATCAGTCTACCATCAGACGATTGTCTGTTCTATGTACAAAAAAATGAATTTATAAAGCTGAGCATGGGAATGCCCGCCTCAGCTAGATCATGAAAGCAGTATGAAAGATAATGTATTGTATTGTATCTTATTACAGGTCTCCTCCCAGCATTGGATGAACTTTGGATCCTCCTGATAAAGCATTTCACCCGATAAACGGCCTCATACTTTAGGGGGCAACTGTTATAGACATTTTTGTGCCTCACAACATTGAGCATGAAATGTCCATAATCTAAGGGATCCAAAGTCCCTAAACATGTTGTTCCTACCCCTAGAGGAACAAGGCTAACAAACCACAGCAATTCACAGAAGTTCTCCACCAGAAACTGCTCAAAAACAAGCCAATTCAGGATCAATTCAGTGGCTCCACTAGCTGTCTGTGCTGAAATGCAAAGTCAACACTGGCTACCTGCACTGCAATGCAGGTAGAAGCACTACCAGGGTGCGCTGAGCGAGAATTGACAAATGGCAAGTTCATTCCAAGAGGTGTCAAGACCTAGGAAGCTTCCAGAATCTTCCTCAATGACACTTGCCTCAGTGAATTCGACTAGTGATGAGTAAGAGGTTCCCAATCTCCAAGTGGAAGCAAGAACCTCCAAGTGGAATCAAGAACTGACAGAGGGAGAGGACACTAGTCAGATCTCAAGCTGACTCATCCTCTCTCCAAACATCTATATATGGATCTCTCCTCCATGAGATCTAGAGGCTGGAATTTTGTTATTGCAAAGAATTGTTGTTGGTTTGAGATTGGAATCATTGGGTGCTTAATGCTTTGAAGGGGGTGAAGATAGGAATTCCATTTGCTGGGAAGGAGATGCTGGATTGGAGCCCTCTGGGTTGTATCTCTTCCTGAACCTTGTTATTCATCAATAAAGCTATCTTGGTTTCTCCTATATACTGATGTATCTTTGATGTATGATTGCATTAGTATGTTTAGTTTAATTCTAATCCTGAACTAGTTATGAATATGAATCCATGTCTTGTGTAGTGTTCTCTTCTTGTGATCTTGCAGAAACCTCTTGAAGCTGGGCGAGCGAGAAGGCAAGTAGCTGGGAACTCTCAAAGAGAAGAGAAACCGGATCGAGGGACAAACGGAAGACACCGGTTAGTCCATCTATCTCTCTTCATTCTTAATTCATAAAGGAAGAATACTAGAATAGTTGTTTCTGTTTGTTGCTAAGGCACTGTCACACCTTAGGTGGATAGGATCGTCCTGCATAGGCATTTTTCCCCACAACAGAGTGAATTTGTATTACCTCATAATTATCTCCCACGACTATAGCTATTGGAGATTCTTATACCTTCAACACTCTTTATGGCCTTCGACTGAGTGTAGATATCATGTTGGGTCAATGGTAGTAAAATATGAGGCAGCACTCCTACAATAAAACATTATATGTGTTGTTCATCAAGGATATCAAATTTCAACTTCCCCAACAACACTTTAAACTGATAGTCATGGTCCCCTAATTATACTCATCCAGTCTCTATTGGATCTGCTTCAACTTGGTGATGCACTCAGAGGAAAACTTAGGACTATGAAAATCTGTCAATAATGCTTGCTTGATATATTGCAGTGACCTTCATTGTGTTGATGGATAATTACTCTTATACTTCATATACCACGCTAGTGCGCAAACCCTAAAGGTATTTCTTAGCTATACAATCTTGGCATTCTCATACTGCACATTTTTAGCATCCCAAACTATCTCACAACAAATAATTCTTGTTCAAGGTCTTCATTCCCATGACAATGAAACATTAACAACTTCAAAATGTCTATCATTCTCCTGTTTCTACCACCTCCTAACGATGTTCCCCATATGTGACTATTATCTACTATGATCTACTCCCTCTTATCTAACTCATCTGAATTTGACTATGGACTAACTCTGTCCACTTTCTTGACTAACTACAGTATGCAGTATGCTACTAGGAGAAATTACCGCTATGGAAATATATACATGCAGGGTGGTGGGTTTGACATAGGACATACTCTTAGGAGGTTCCTTGAGATGCAAGATCATTGTAGTTCTCGATTCAGTTTGTGATAGTTCCCCTTCGTCTCTTTCTATGTGTGGTATGCCAATGCGTGCTCACTTTGGGCTTCTCCAATATCCACCACTCCTCCTATGTCCTCTCGCTATATTATTCTCTAAACTCTACTCCACTTCTAATGATGATGCTAACCTCTCTACTCTAACACTACCTCCTTGAAACCTCCTACCACTTTGCAAAAATTCATCCTCTAACTCCGTCATGTCTCTTATCCCCTGCGCTACTCCACTAAACTGCTTTAACATACCTATTGTATCATCATGTTCATAGATCCCTTGCAACTCCTCCATTATTTATTTTCTTTTCCTCCTACATTTTGGCCTTGTCTCCTCATATTACACCCTCGCCATCCCCCAGCTCACCCTAAGAACATAAGGGATCTAGTCACTCATGGTGTTAGACTCCATCTTAAATACTCCTTTATTATGTAGAAACATCTTCACAAAATTCAACAATTAACGGATAAATGGTCCTTGTGGGCCTCCCAAAAACTTGCTTTCAACAATCGTATAACAAATAATAGCCTCAATGGAAAATTTTGTGATATACCCTCTAATTACACTCTCGATATAGAAATCAAATCTTTCATGATCTAGTTATCCACTAATTGGAGTCCTCGAACCCATTTAAGAGTCCAATATTTATGCTCATATAATATCCAATGTGGGTTTCCATCGTCAGGTCTTCAAATCCACCGTGCCAACATTTACGGTAATTCACAGAAGAAAATTTGGTAGATATCTTCAACAAACATATATTTCTTCAACTTGTTTTCAACACTAATCTTATGGTTATCGATTTCCACTACAAAAAATTCACTCAACTTAGATTGAAGCCACCTATCAATTTCTTCTTTTGTGGGATTCCACATCCCCTTTGCTCCTAAATCCTAGTCCTGGCAATGGAACCATTTATTGGTACTTTACTATCTATCTTTTATCTAGGTTGTTACACACGGTGTGCCTAACAAAGTCCCTAATGGTACTGACCCTTGCAACAATGCTTATAGAACAACGAGGTCTCACCCGAGGCACCTGAGGGGGGCTACGATAAGTAGGTTTTTGTAGCTAAGAAGGGGATGGGATTTTAGTTGACACCACTTACTCAAGATATCAAGCTCCTTAACATCCAACAACTATATTCATTACCATTAATGCATGTGAAACATATTATCCATAGCATACTCTTATCACATGAAAAACATGTTATCCATCACAAAACTTAGAAAAAAAGCAATAAAGAAAAAGAAAAGGGGCCTCAAATCCCCATTCTAGAACAAGCACTTTATTCATCCCTAATTCTCAATATTAGACATAATTTACAACAACAAAATAGTGAAGGAATTCCACCCAATACAATATTAACTCAGAGCAACTTAATACAATACATCTACCTAGTTTTATGAAAAAACATAGCTCACCAACCTAATTTATCCTTATAGAACTCACTATAATGATATAGGGTTTCATCTCATAGTCTCGCTACAATTACCAAAAAGATAATAGACTGAAACCCTAACTGAAAAAATATCTAACATCCAGAAAGCTCATAAGATCTAAAAGAAAAATGCTCAAAATCTCTTAGCCAAAACAACTCTCCCTGATTTATAAATGATTACATTAACATAATTACATAAGATATTTTCTGGTGAAAACCTATTACTTGTAGATATTATGTGATTTACCATGATTTATTGGAAGATATTTTGTGCTGATATTTGTTTTAAGTTGCATATTTTCCTATCATGTCACTCCTTTGCACCCACACCATTGTTGACTGTGAATTTCTCCATAATCATATTACGACACGCTTTTGCCTCATTTTCACGATGTTTTCGCGCTATTCTATACTTATTTATCTACGCATGCCACCAAAAACTGGAAAACTCACCTCCAATAAGGATAAAATGCATGGAATTCTCTAGGAATGCCACAATGGACTATGCAAAGGACACTATGCTAAAACGAGAAAAACCTACAAAATTACGATGTCTAGCTACTTTTGTCTTACCCTCCAAAAGAATTCCTTTATATGCACTTGTCACTATGATGAATTTAAAAGGATGGGGAAACCCACTAGAAGAAGTGATATGGCACTCCATCCTCAAGTGTCATTAGAACCCTTTGATAAATGGGGTATGGAATTCATAGGTCTTATATATCCCCCTTTGGTATAAAATAAATATATCTTAGTATGCACATATTACTTAAACGAATCGGTTAAAGTTAAGGTAGTTAAAGAAGCTACAAAGTAGAAAGTGGTTGAGTTCTCAAGAGAAAACATATGTTGTAATTTTTTAACCCAAAGGGATATAGTTATTAACCAAGGTACTCAATTCGATTGAAATGTCATTCATTAGATCATGGAGCAATACCACACCCAACACGGGAAATTAATTTCTTACTACTCACAAGATAATGGACAAATTGATCTAACTAATAAGAAATTGAAGAACACAATAAAAAACATAATCAGTTCAACAAACAAATATTGGGACAACAAATTAAAAAAATCACATGTAATGCCACCATAATTTTTACTCCCTATGAATTAGTCTATGAAAATAAATCCATGTTGCCAATCAAGCTTGATTTTTTACTTTCATGAAAAATTCCAAGTTGGACATGGATTTGATAGATGCATAGGAAGAAAATGAAAAATCTCAATGCATTAGATGAAGGAAGGATGCAAATTTTTTTCCAAACAAAGTCCATACAACTGTAAAAAGAAATTTGGCATGAAAAATGTATCAAGCCTAGGATTTTCAAGGAAAGAGATTAGGAACTGCTATTGGATTTTAATTTCATAGATTTCGAAGGGGAAATCATGACTAGATGGATAGGGCCGTACATAGCTAAGAAATGTTATGATAATGGCTCAATATTAACTATAATAATAGACAACGAAAAAATCCCATAGTTAGTAAATGAGTTCAGAATAAACATCTATATGAATCCTTTGGCAAGGGAAGAATTTATAGAAATGGTGAAGAAGTAAGGTTTGTATATGAGTGACTACCCTCAATCCATATAATCCGTAAACTATGAAGAAAAAATATTAATAAGAATTTCCAAGATGAAAACCTCAATGAGGAATTTGGGATAGACGTATGGTTAAAGACCCTTGAAATAAGGAAACCTCAAGTTTGAAATAATAAAAAGGATAAAAATAAAAATAGAGAAAAAGGAAAAAAATATTCTAAAAGCCTTTTAGGCTTGTGCTATATAGGATTTATGATTGCGGACAAAAGTATCTCCCCTAGGTCGGTGGCTAAGCTAGAAAAATAGAGAGACGAGGAACACAATTCTTTTCCTTAAATTAAATAGATGACAGAGTGAGACTTACCTAGAATCCTTCACACACTTCGCTCCTTCTTTAGCTTTGTCACACGGAATCTGTCAAGGGTGCGGACACGACTGACCTTCCTAGAAGTCTAAGACATTCTAATGACAAACAAGACAAAATGGAATGATCTTTCTCTAAATACACCTTTTACAACATGAAAACTACAAGTGTTTAGGCTTACCTTATTCCAAAACGCTGTTGTTGAAGTCCGTTCTTGACGATCCAGATGAGCTCCTCCTTCAAGTCAATTCCTGCAACCACAAACAATCAAACAATTACCAAGCACTTGCATTTCATATAATAAAACATATATTCAACATGCAGACCAAGGAACACATGAAATAACTCATTAACACAAGCTATTGAGAAAAATAAACCAGTTTGTATTAATAACGAAACAAAGAAACTCTTACAACCTGGCCTTGGTGTTGTGCAAGTTCCTCCCAGGGTCCATCAAGGGTTTTCCTCTACTTTGACAAAGCTCACCCTCTCCCAAGTAGAATCAAGTGAAGACAATCTCTCCTCACAAAGGCTCTAATGGAAGACCTAAATCCTGCAGCATTTACCCAAAGAAAATGTATAGCTCCAACCTCCTCTCCTTCTGGCTCAATGCCTTCATTTATAGTGCTGTAAAGAGGTTATTCAGGTCCACTATCAATGGGATCATCCCCCTCTATGGGTGGGATAACTCCCTTATTGATGGGATAGGTTCCCCCTTAATAGAGATACATGAACCAACTGGAGGCGCATCCATTTCATCAAACCGACCTCTAGAATGTTCTAGAAGTAACCACAAGTAACTTTTTCAAGATAAAACTCGCGCATTTTGCCTTTTACAGAGGGACGCACCTGTCCCTTAACATACAGAGCATCCATGGACGCATATTTTGTGAACATGGTCAGCGTCCCCGCAGGTAAGGCTAGAGAGAACCTGCGACCCCAGAGATAAACATGATTTTTACAAGACTTTCTCTCTTCTTTGAGTTTGAGATGGATAACAGAGGCATGAGACTTTGCCTAAGAGGGTAGCATGACTTGTTGATTGGAGCCATACTAACTGTAAGTAGTCAAGGTGACATTTTTTAGTGTAACAGATTGCCCCCTAAAGTGCGAAGCCTGGAATAGAATAGGGTTTTGTAATTCTAGGAAGGGTGAAGCGCTTTATCATTTCAAGGATTGCCTTGTGGATGGCCTGGTTGGAACCTGCAATTTTCAACACAAAATACATGGATAAGATTATATCATCACTGAGGTAGGCATTCCCATACTCAGATTCAAAACTTTAACTAATGGACTAACTATTCTGATACAGGAATGATCTTGCAGTACATCATTTTTATAGACTTTTGTAGACACAGTATGGACGCAGCCATCTGTTTATGATTAGTCTACATAGATAATGAATACAAAACTCCTCGCAGCCTGGATGGTAGAAACTAGATCCAGGGTCTTCACTTCTACTTCCCGAATTGGTACGATTCTAGCCATGTGATTAAATGATTCGATGTCGAACATGGTAGAAACCACTTGATTACCAGTCAATGATGTAAACTGTTAACAAGCGTGAGAGAAACCACCAGTAATGTCAATGGTTCTCAAAGTACCAAGCACAACCCGTGAAATGTGAATAGATGTTTTGATGTCGAACACTTCACGGAATCCTCTGATCGAAAGTCAATGATGTAAACTGACGTCAAAGGCGAGAAACCTGCCATTGATGCATGCAGACTTCAAGGTACTGTCGATTCCTAAGTCACTTTCTAGATAATGTGTCGATGTCGATAGAAAGCGACCCGTTGCAGGCAAGCCTGCAACACGAAATCATTGTTCAAGTTGAAGAAATGTTGCTGTAAGGACTGACTCAGGGATGGTCAATGGATGACAAGTATTTTGCAGATGAAAGTTTTGCTTGCAGACCTCTTGAACACATAACGACACAACAGATGGTTTGGTGACGAATAACTCAAAGTTGATCCCTGAACCCGGTTAAAGATTTTCAAAGTGATTTAGTCAACTGTGAGGTAAAAGATTTCCCAACCCAGGTGAATGAAAAGTGTCGTGTTCAAGAGCGGTAATAAAGTTTCTTCTGAGGCAAAAGGTGACAAATAGGTTCATTCTTCTCTTTTTTCCCCCACCATTTCTGGCAAGTACCTCTTTATTTTTAACAAGCTTGAGGAGGATAACATATGCTTGATTATAAGCTCATCCTTCGGACGAGTCCAACCTAGTTTAAATGCGAACCCTAGGAAGGAGTGGTTCGTTCCTGTTTGTAATTGAACAGGTCCTTTACTGTAAAAGTTTAACGAGCCCAGTATAGGAGAAACTCGGCGTTTTTCAATTTTAGAGAGTCTGAAAAACTTAAGGAAACTCCACGTTGAACTTTTTCGTATATTTGTGTCCCTCAAGCCCGAAAAAGTATAAAATAATACCTGGGGGAACCGCTTGATCTTTCGACCAAGGAGTACTTTCATAATAGTATCGTTGACCTGAAAAGTAAAAAGCGATCAAAGACACGTCGTTTTATTTCCTTATCGAGTTTGAAACGACAAAAACCCGGCAATCTTTTCCTGATTTTACGGTCAGAAAAGAGCTAAAAGGGGACCGTCTTTTAATTCCGTTTTAACGAGTGAAAAAGAAACACTCGGCGATCTTTTCATGTTTTAGGAGTCAGAAAAGGGCTTAAAAGATGACTCTGAAATTTTGTTTGTGAAAAATTATAATTTCCCTTGAAATCCCTTCGTCCTGCACAAAAGCGACACATTACTCATACCTGTTTAAAATAGGCAAAAATACATTTGAAAACATCTTTTCATGGTAAAAAATGAACTAATTCATCCAAAAAACCTATAAAAAGACCTTTTACCATGTCATTTTTACCGTTTCACTGTTGAGGTTGAAAAAGGAGCTTTTGACAAGAAACTTCCCGTGGTTGCTGCGGAAAATCTGACCGTCGGAATCGAACGCCGCTTCACCGAGGTATTTTACACATCCCACTCTTCATTTTTATCCGTTTAGTTTTTTGTTTTTGGTCTCTGTTTCATTTTTTGGGGGGGTTTTGGGTTCAAAATGCGCCCCTCGGCGGACGCAGGTGCCCTTCGGGTGAGCCGCGTCCCCCGACTTTTTCTCACACGGGAAAAAGGTCTGGGGACGCAGTCCGCCTTCAGGCGAGCTGCGTCCGGACGCCCTGTGCTAAAAAGCCGGGGTGCGTCTTCCGCAAAGGGCGCATTTCAAAACCCTAACTCTCTCAAAAAACCACCAAATTTTCTCAAATTAATTTCTAATTGACTCTTTTGATGTGCAGGGGCCAAAACATGTTAGACTGGAGAGAGAGAGAGCACGTAGAAGACGATGAAGCTGCGATTAACCACCAACCCTCTCTGGATGCCTTAAGAACATGTGGATTGTACAAATATTGGACCATACCGGGCATGAGGGGCCAGGTAAGATTTTTGGAATGGCTAGTTGAGCGATGGAACGTTCAAGATCAATGCTTTTACATTGGAGGGCACCAGCTCGAGATAGAGCCCTCGGATGTATACTTTCTCACTGGCTTGCCAAACAGAGGTGAGCAACTCAACCTTGCGGGGACCAGGCCGGGTGGCCAATCCCTTGATGATCTCCGCGAGGAGTGGTGCAGACCAGGGACTCGCCATAAAAAGGGCGTGGAGATAAAGCACATCGCTCTGGCGGAACTTAGAGTTATTGCATTTACGGTCACTAGGATTTGTGGCGCGGCCGCCTTGCACATTGCTTCCGGATCCCAAATGCGGATGGCAGTTGACTGTTACCAAGGCACCATCTTCAACTGGTGCGAAGCTGTGTCGGCTCATATGAAGAGCCAACTAACCAAGGCAAAGAACGGACGACTAAAGACTTTTGGATATGGGCCTCTAGTCGTGAGCTTTGCCTTGGAGAGAGTTCCTATGCTGATCCCTCAGCAACTCACAGTTGATGACTTGGGTCCTCGGGAGCCAAAGCTTGTTCGATGGGTTGCGGTGATGGCCCGGCATCCTGACGAGGGTGCTGCAGTGGTTCGATTCTCTGACAGTTACTTCGACTGGCTAGAGGGCCAGCTTTTTGTGATACAAGACTTTCCATATGCCGGAATGGATTTCAGAGGTGATCCGGACATGGTTCTTCCACAGGGAGAACAATGGGATGACAGAGGTACTTTCATTTTCACAAGTTTTCTAATTATGTATTTTTTATTTTTCATATATATCGTCTCAAAGTAACAGTAAAATTTTTAAAAATGCAGATGTTGGACCACAGCGTCCAGCCAATCTCCGGCCTTACGACAGACGACATCCAGCTGCACCGGCACCGGCCTTACAGGATGCGACAGCAGAAGTACTAGCCGATTTGGAGCATGATCTAGAGCGTCTCACGGCAGATATACCTGAGACTACTATGGATGACATTCCAATGAGGCTTCAGCGCTTCGTGGTTGCAGTCCCTGGACCGTTTAGGAGATTTCTGCGCAAGATAGCCCGCGCAGTGGTGTCGTACAGAGAGCACCACCAGTGATTGACTAGTCACTTTTGTAGTCACATGTGACATTTTTGACTTTTTGCACTATCATTTTGCCGATCATAAGGTGTGTTAAACCTATGGTCGAAGACGATGTATATATTTTTGGACACACTTCTATCTATATCTATATATCACTATTATCGGCTTATCTTGTTTAACATGTATGATGAAATGTCTTTAAATTTACTTGCATGATTATTATAAATGTCTGTCCAACACTTGAGAAGCAATTGCATCTGCTAATGTATTCAAAGACCTTGGAATATGTTGATATTCAATGTAATCAAATTCACGTTCCAAGAGACGCACTCTCAAAAACAACCTTAATAACACAGGATTTCTAATGGCATAAACTCTATTAAGCTGTAATACAACAAGTTCAGAATCTAACCTCACTATCAAACGTCGAATTCCAAATGAAATAGATTCGGATAATAATTCAACCACTGCACTGTATTCTGCAATGTTATTCGTTGTTTGACCGAGGCTTACCCCATGCATAGAAACTAACTCGTCAGAGGGCGAATAGATAACCCAAGCTGCGGAAGAGATATTCCGTGTACTACGACAAGCACCATCAGCAAATCCAATGTATGTTTGGAGAGGCGTCGACATCTACAATATCAAGAGTAAAACCAAGATGAGCCAAAATAATGACGAAAAACCACACTTGCTAAGCTAAGCACACTGACTAAACTAACACACTTGCTAGCTAGAAAGGAAATCTAACCTATCTAAAAATTTCTCCATCCACCATTTTAAGCATAATACCTCTTTAGGTAAAGTCCATTTCTGGGTTTGCCCAAAGAGTCCCCATCAAAATCAACTAACTCATAAGCCCCTTTTGCTAGCTTTCGCTTTACAATGTAGGGCCCATGCCACATGGGAACGAATTTTCCAGCACCTAGCTTATCGTTTGCTTGATCATATAATAGTACTAGGTCTCCTTCCGAAAAACTTCGAGGGGTTACATTTTTATCGTACTGAGCTTTCATTCGTTTCGCGTGAGTCTCGATAGCTAAAGTAGCGTCACGTCGAGTCTCATCTAATTTAGCTAAGTATAACAACCGTTTCTCCTCTTCGGAAGTAGCTGGAAGTAATTCGACAGCCATTTGAAGTGATGGGATTTCGCACTCAATAGGTAACACAGCTTCTAAGCCATAAACTAGCTGAAAAGGGGTGAAACCTGTTGAATTTTTCACTGAAGTTCGATATGCCCATAGTGCCGAAAATAACATGTTATGCCAATTCGTTCGATGGATACCAATGATCCGTCGAATCATGATGACTAGAACTTTGTTGATTGACTCAACCAAACCGTTGGCTTGCGGATAATAAGGTGTAGAGCTATCGTGGCGCAAACCAAGCTGGCTTGTAAGTTCAGTCATCATGACATTTCGAAAATGGCTTCCATGGTCCGTAATGATTGCTTGTGGGACACCAAACCTAGTTATGATATGATTGAATACGAAAAGTGCAGCTGTCTTGCCGCTTGCGTCGAATGTAGGCATCGCCTCGGCCCACTTAGTAAAATAATCAACCGCAAGGATGATATACGCATGCCCCCCGGCCGAGTGAGGGTTACAAGTAATAAAGTCAATGCCCCATTTGGCGAATGGACCAGCGGCAATTATAGGGTGGAGAGGAGCAGGTGGAGCGCGCATCTTGCGATCAAACACTTGACAGTTGTGGCATTTTCTGACGGCAAGGATACAATCTTTAAACATAGACGGCCAGAAATAGCCAGCGCGCAACACCTTCTGAGCTGTGGCATACCCAGACATATGACCGCCACATGCTCCAGAGTGACAATCATTCAAAACTCTCTCAGCCTCATCGTGAGTTAAACAACGTCGAAAAACTAAGTCTGCCCCCAGGCGATAAAGTGTATCTCCAATAATTCTGTATTGCTGGGATTGAAACCGAATTTTTCGACGGTTTTCCTTGGAAGTTTCAGGCCGAAAGGTTTGGGTTTGGAGATAGATGATTATATCCCCATACCACGGATCTACAGTGCTAATAAGAAACAAAGATTCGTCCGCAATGGACTCCTCTGCCACAGTCTCTGTGTCAGCACTCGGGAAATCACACATCAATTCCGCGAAGACTAAAGATTTCTTAGACTTGGACTTCTCAAACTCCAAGTCGAACTCTTGCAGGATGACGATCCATTTAGAGTACTTGCCCCCTAGCAGTTGTTTTGTCAAGATATAAATCATAGGGTTGCAATCCGAAATAACAGTAGTTTTGCGGAGAAGAATGTAGTGACGAAAACGCTGGACAGCTTGAACGGCTGCCAGGGCCAATTTCTCCACATGCGAATATTTTAACTCAGTTGGATTTAAGGTTCTGCTAAGGTAATATATCACATGCTCTGCCTTGAATTCATCTTCTTGAACTAACACCATTCCAATGGTGGAATGCGAAGCTGCGAGGTATAAGAAGTAGTCCTGGTTGTAGTTGGGAGGATGCAATAACGGTGCATGGGTCAACGCGTGTTTCAGTGCATCAAAAGATTGTTGAGCAATCTCATCCCAAAAGAATTGTACATTCTGTTTCAACAACCGTGTAAAACCTTTAGTGACCTCGGCGTAGTTAGGGATGAATCGGCGTAAAAAGTTTGCTTTCCCTTGCAAGCTTTGGAGTTGGCGCAAACTCGAAGGAGGAGACAATTGGATGATAGCCTCGACTTTCGAGGGATCGACGCGAATGCCGGTTTTGGAAACAACAAATCCCAGCAATCGACCTGTTTCTATACAGAAAACACACTTGTGGGGATTCAACCGAATTCGATAATGCCTACACCTCATAAAGATTGCTCGTAGGTGGACAAGGTGATCAGCTCGGTGTAAAGAATGAGCAGGCAAATCATCGAGATAGGGTTGCACAATGTGCTTGATGTCATGAAACGCATAAGACATGGCCCGTTGAAAAGTAGCACCGGCATTCTTAAGGCCAAAAGGTAATTTGCAATAAGCAAATGTCCCCCATGGACAAATGAATGCCGTTTTTGGTTGATCGGCAGGTAGAATATTGATTTGATTATAACCTGAGAAACCATCCATGAAGGAAAACATCTCACTTCCGGCACAATCATCAATAATTTGATCGATATAAGGCGTAGGATAGTTTTCTTTTGGACAAGCTCGATTGATATCCCTATAATCGATACAGATTCTTATTGTTCCTTGTTTTTTATTGACGGGAACAATATTCGATACCCAATCCGTTAACGGGATCGGATAAATGAAACCTGCTTTCAACAGCTTTTCGACTTCGGCTTTGATTGCAGCTGCTTTTCGAGGGTGAATCTGACGCAACCGTTGCCGAATGGGTTTAGCATCCGGGTAGGTTTTGATTTCATGAACAACAATGGCAGGATCGATTCCTGGCATTTCTTCGTAGGACCAGGCAAACACGTCGCGGAATTCTTGGAATAGGGCCTTGTAAGTTTCAATTTCTTCGTCAGTACATGCGGCACCTATATGAATGTTCTCCTTGATTCCGGGCTTCACTGAAATGTCAATGGGAATAGTACGAGAAATATTCCCTAAATTCAGCTCTGAATCAGAATGTTTCGTTGGATCCTGAGCGTCTTTGACATATTCAGCGGTAAAGATAGATGAAAAATCATTTTCAAAGACATCATCCTTAGGTAAAAACGAAGATCTGTGATGGAGATCGTCCCATGGTAGATCATCTACACTTAGGATTTCGCGAAGTTGTTCGTCAGATGACACTTCTTCGGGAAACGTTATCCGTTCTAAGGGTGAGGTGAAAAATGACTCTTCACTGACCACATTCATTTGGTCGGTTGAATGAAAGTCGGTAAAAGACATAAGAGCTTCATAAGCAATCTCATACGGACTCAACGGCATAACATTACCGAGTGAGTCTAGCTCAGAGTCAGAGGGAACATACCAAGGATCATCATAAATAATGTTTTCTGACGTGATCATATGAATTGTTGCGAACGAAGGGTCTGCATTGAGTGGAGGGAGAGGAAAAGTTCCCAGTAAACCGGAATCCTTAACTAAACCTACACCAATGTCCCTATAAGGGATCGTCGTTTTACCAACATGCTGGATAGTTTCTAAAGAGGTTGGGTCGGATGAAAAGTATGTCAGCTGATCAATAGTCACGATCTTACCGTTATGTGGAAACTTAATGACTCTGAAGACCGATGAAACGACCGCTGTCATAGCATATGACCAACTTCGACCCAAAAGAAGGTTGTAGTCTAGAGGGGCATCAACCACTTCCACATCCAGACTAACGGTTTTACCTTCGACCCCTATAGGCAATTCTTGTAGAATACCAAACGGACGGAACCCACGGCCATCAAAGGCCTTAAGGATGGTGGGGGATTGGTTCAACGAAGGAGAACCAAGCGATCTCCAACATTGAATCGACATAATACACGTAGAAGCTCCCTCATCAATCACAGTCCGATGAATAGGCCTGTTTTTGACTATCACTGGAATTTGGAAAGCCATTTGATGGGGGAGACGCGGTGTACTACTTTCTAGATCAAAGATCATTAGGTTCGGGTCCTGAACATCGACAGCTCCAATAGCCGACAAAAGCAATTTTCGTTGCGCTGGACATGATTGCAGCACTTCGAGTGCCGACATTGCTGAAGGTGAAACAGCTAAATCTTCAACAATGTTGTAATTCTGGGCTGCTCTCGCATGTGGATTGAAAGCAGACCTTCGAAGTACACCCTTGGCGGGCGGCTTAATCACTAAGTCTGGGTTAGGTTTTTCGATCTGTAGTGGATCGGAACCAGGAGCTGAGGTTGATGGGTTAGAGTTAGAAGATTCTGCTTCTTTACCATCAATAGGAGCCTTACTACCATAATCTTGCGATCGAGTCGCAATCCTGACATGAGACATCATCAAAATGGGTTCTTCACTGGCATTCGAAGAAGAACCTATCATCTTATTTTCCTGCTCGGGGAATGGATTCTTTAACACAGCAGGAGTCGGAGAACCTTTAACTATTTTCACTACCTCGGCCCGATGAGGGCAGTCTCTCGTAAAATGATCTTCTTCACAAATGAGACAAGGATAACGAGGTTTGCGCTTTTCGTCATTAGTTTCCGACTTTTCCGTTTTCTCCTTTGGAGCCTTGTCTGCTTTAGCCTTCTTCTTTCCTTTCTTCTTTCCACCGTTTTTGGATTTGGCCGTAGATGACTCTACAGCGTGAATGTCGGCGGTAAGTTCAGGAGGAGAAGACTCTCCTGTCGGAGAATCAGGCAAAGTGATAATTGGAGTATTGGAGGTCTTGGAAGACTTCTTCTTACTCTTCGTAGTCACGATACCGATCATACCATCAGCGGCATGAGATCCCGAAGGAGCAGCAGCGATTTGGTTTGACTTTGGAAGATCCGGAATTTTCTCGTGTAACGTACCCGACTGAGTGTAAACTAAGTCAAGGTATTGTGCCTGAGCAATGACTTGCTCCTCAGTAACTACGCCGGCCTTAGCTACATCTTCAGTAATTCTTGGTAATAATGATTTTACAAACCATTCAGCTAAAATTTGGTCCGGGATAAAAACTTTCACTAATCTCCTTCGACGTCTCCACTCATGGATGTGATCAGAAATGTACGTGGATGTCGATTGTTTTAGCGAAGTTAATAATTCTGTACCATTATCGTATCTGACTGGTAACTGAAAATGAGTTAAGAATGAAGTAGCTAACTGGCTAAAGTTGTAAAAAGAAGCCCGTGGCAACTCAATGTACCACTTGGCTGCGAGACCAATGAGTGTACGCTGGAAAAGACGTAAGCGGATAGAATCATCTGAGATGGAATTTGATGCACACCAGAGGTGGTAAGTCATCACGTGATTAGACGGATCCTCTCCAGACTTACCTTCGAACTTAGGTATATCGCTGGGCAACTTATTTGGCATTGGCGGCCAGAACGGAAGATATTGAATTGGATCGTTCGTTAGGCGCGTCAAGTCGGGTAAATCTAAAGTCGCAATAAATGGTAACTGCCGGTTAGGATCTCGGAAACTCTGAGTCACAATACCAGCCCCAGGAGGAGGATATCCAGGATAACTAGGAACAGGATTCGCATTGGGGATATTATATCCTCCTGGAAAACCAGGATTAACCGGACCGTACTGGGGTTGTTGAGGTGGTTGATAATTGTACCCAGGATACGGTTGATACTGGTAAACCGGTTGTTGGGCAGCTTGACCAGGTTGATACTGTCCCTGGTACGGAGGTTGAACAAATTGAGGTTGAGTAGTAACAACCGTACTTGTACCAGGTTGACCTGCAGGCATCTGGACTGTGGTTTGAATCGTGGGTCCAGACAACGGTACAGATGTCTGAGGAACGGTTACAGGGACAGTAGAAACCGGAGCTGCCGATACTCCAGATGTAAGCATGGTAGATGAAGCGGTAGCTGCTGCAGCCGTGTGAGGTGGAGTACTCGGTGCAATTGGCGGCTGAGTAACTACAGAAGTTACAGGGGTCTGAACACTTGACTGGACAAGTTGCGGTTGCTGGGATGGACCAGGAACTGCAGGTTGTCCTGCTTGAGGTACCGACTGTATACTTGGTTGCGACATCTGTTGACCCTGTGACGGATCCCATGTTAACATTCCAGGGTATTGACTCGTAACAGGTTGAGGATACTGAGATCCATAGCCGTATTGAGGATAGGGTTGATAACTGTAAGGTGTAGTCCCATATGATTGCCCTTGAGGTGGTTGATAACCTTGACCAGGGTATTGACCCGTAGGTTGATAACCTTGAGGTAAATACGAATACTGGGGTTGACCTTGACCTTGAGGTTGGTATCCTTGAGGTTGATACCCTTGGGGTTGATACCCTTGGGGTTGCCATCCTTGAGGTTGCCATCCTTGAGGTTGATACTGATACTGAGGTTGACTTTGGGGTACGTATTGAGGCTGGGGTTGATACCCTTGGGGTTGATACCCTTGAGGTTGCCCCCCAGTCACAAATGAAGTACCTTGAGGTTGCCCCCCAGGCATTAACGAAGGTTGCCCCCCAGGCGGTAATTGGCCACCTTGAGGTTGGTTAATGGGAGTTGAACCTGACATCATATAAACTTCACCTATACTCAATGGTACATTACCACTGTTTCCAACTAATAACCCATGATCAACAGGTTGAGGAGATGCTCCCGCAAAGGTACCAGAAAGTGACTGATACCCAGTAGGAACAGAAGGACCGCCATGTAAAAATGATTCAGGACTTTGCGAAAACACAGACGACTGACCAGACATATTTACAGGAGAATGAATTCCTCTGGGTGGAACCGGAGTACGAGGTGTAGAAAAACCTACTGAGTTGTCTAAAAAATTGGTTAATGCAAGGTACCAAGACTCACTTCTAGGAGGACTGTAAAATATGGATTCACGCTCCCTTAGATCAAGGGTAATTAGATCTTCAGAATCAGAAACGCCTATTTCTTCCTCTGGAACAAGTTCTTCTATAGCAATTAATCCAACAGGAAGATTTTCGGTGATAATTCTTTCTATTCTTGGTGAATCAGGAACACTAGGAGTTGGAGTAACAGGTTCTGAAATTTCAGGTTCTTCGCCTGTTTCACTGGCAGATGAAAAACTACCAGCAAGCTCGGAAACTGTAACAGCTTCGGGATTGTAACCTGTTTCTAATCTTTGGTAATCTGGATGGACTACCAAAGAAGATTCTCCTTCTTCAGGTGAACCTACTTTACTGCCACTAGGAGTTACAAGGACCTTTAAACCTTTTAAATAACTGGGGTCGTCTCGAGGAGGTGAACCCCTAAGTTCACGGGATCTTCTCAACAATTCGGCCACAGATACAACTTCAGGAGACTGGCCCGCAATACGACGGGACCTTCTCGGTAATTCCGCCACAATTAAAGATTTTAACTACAACACACGAAAACAAAGTAAAAAATTTCAAATCAAACCACCTAAAGTCTTCTAAAGAACCAATCAAATTTGAAGCACACGCCTAAATAATCTAGAGCGTCAAACCACACACAAACAGTAGTCTTCCGGACCAAAAGCGCTAGTTGGTGATTAGGCCCAACCTCGCAGGATTCAGTACAGAAATAGTGGGTGGAACAGTTACCCCGGCAACCTGCTTAATGAATAGACTGGACCAAGTTCCTCCACTTTAACCGTCTCGAAGTGAAGCGAACCCCCCAGAAAATCCAAGTGAGTATAACCGACGTCTGCTCCAGGTACAGTGGGACCTTCCCTCCACCGTCACCTTGGGTAGAATCCTAGATATTATGGCCACTAAGGTTACCAATCACAACAATTACACCTGGGGGAACAGTCTAAACTCCGACAGCACGCAAGGGCAGAGTAGCAAGCTCCAATCCCCTTACCGGCTCCTTGACAACAATCCAAGGTTTACCGATAAGTGACCCCTGGCTCCTCGACAATGGTTAATCCGAGGTTTACCGTTTGTAATACGTACTGCCTGGCGTCGTTCCCAACGAGGGAGGAATGATCCCCTCACTGGTTCGGACACGAGCTCGTGTTTCTCCTTTAAGAGGAGCTTTCCCAGAATGTAACTGAAACAATTGGATTTGTTCTACTCAAGATAGACTATCTGTTTGGTTTTGTAGTCTTGGAGAGTTAAGTACTCACCTACTCCAAGACCCTAGCCTAAGCTATGTTGGTGCTTCAGAGCCCTAGAAAAATAAAGATTACTAGATTGATTTTAATTTAAGCGTTACTTTTAAGGTTGTTTCTTAAGTCAAAAGGTGATGGAAGTGAAACTAGTGGTATGTTGACTCGACTCGAAACCACTACAAAATGCACCTGAAATGATTTATCCACTACTTTACTTTTTCGATGAATTGCTTAACTAAAAAGTTGAGAGAATGCAATCCTTATAAAAGCAACTTCTTAATTGAAGACAATCAAAGAAACAATTCGTTTTTCTTTTCCAAGCATAAAAACATAACTTCTCTTTACATGCACGAAAAAACTCTTTTCTTCTTTTGAAAACAAAAAGCTACTTGAAACAAGACTTTTAAGAAGATGTTTTTGTATTTTTCTTTTAATAAAGCAAATAAATCTAATATAACCAAAAATCAATCTTAACAACTCTTAAAATCTATGAAAATGCACTCATAAGCAAACTAAAGGCAAATTTACTCTAAGCAATCTTAACGAGGCCAAAACTAACAATGATTATTTCTAAGGTGTTTTACTTGATCACAATCAAATCAAGGACTAGCTTATTGCAGAACCAAAAACTAGTCAAAACAAAATTCTAATCTTTTTGTCCTTTTTGAAAATGGAAATCAATACTTTAAAAACAAGCAATTCGAAATTTGACCCAAAACAACTCAAATGACAAGTTGCTCAAACAAGGAGACTTTACGGCAGGCTCAACTTCTAAGAAGGTTGACTAACCAGAGATATCTAAGGCTGGACAACTTTCTAAGCTCAAAGTTACTACAAAGCCTTTCCAAAAATCAAACCCTAGGTCTAAACTTCGTTGAAAACCACTAAAACACTCAAAGCTCACAAAACCAGTTCAGGTAAGAATTCTTGACAGGGTACTAAAGAATCTGGGCAGAAAACACTAAGAAAAAACAAAATCTAAAAGTAATTTAAGGCAAAAATGGAATTTTCTTAACTTTTACAGGAAGACGCAGGCCAGCAGTTGTCACAGGTGCGACCCCGCACTGTGCAGTCGACAACAGCGCGTCCAAGGACGCACTGTGCAGCACACAGAGACTGCGTCTTTCTGGAAAAAGGAAGAAAAACTAAAGCCAACTAAAGCTACAGCTAAGCCACCCAAATACTAATTCTCACAGTCAAAAACCAGAAAATAAAAATGATTTTCTCAAAGCAAAGTTCATATAAAGGAAAAGACTCTCTCATTAATGGATTCCCCAGTATGGTCGCCAATTTGTCACACGGAATCTGTCAAGGGTGCGGACACGACTGACCTTCCTAGAAGTCTAAGACATTCTAATGACAAACAAGACAAAATGGAATGATCTTTCTCTAAATACACCTTTTACAACATGAAAACTACAAGTGTTTAGGCTTACCTTATTCCAAAACGCTGTTGTTGAAGTCCGTTCTTGACGATCCGGATGAGCTCCTCCTTCAAGTCAATTCCTGCAACCACAAACAATCAAACAATTACCAAGCACTTGCATTTCATATAATAAAACATATATTCAACATGCAGACCAAGGAACACATGAAATAACTCATTAACACAAGCTATTGAGAAAAATAAACCAGTTTGTATTAATAACGAAACAAAGAAACTCTTACAACCTGGCCTTGGTGTTGTGCAAGTTCCTCCCAGGGTCCATCAAGGGTTTTCCTCTACTTTGACAAAGCTCACCCTCTCCCAAGTAGAATCAAGTGAAGACAATCTCTCCTCACAAAGGCTCTAATGGAAGACCTAAATCCTGCAGCATTTACCCAAAGAAAATGTATAGCTCCAACCTCCTCTCCTTCTGGCTCAATGCCTTCATTTATAGTGCTGTAAAGAGGTTATTCAGGTCCACTATCAATGGGATCATCCCCCTCTATGGGTGGGATAACTCCCTTATTGATGGGATAGGTTCCCCCTTAATAGAGATACATGAACCAACTGGAGGCGCATCCATTTCATCAAACCGACCTCTAGAATGTTCTAGAAGTAACCACAAGTAACTTTTTCAAGATAAAACTCGCGCATTTTGCCTTTTACAGAGGGACGCACCTGTCCCTTAACATACAGAGCGTCCATGGACGCATATTTTGTGAACATGGTCAGCGTCCCCGCAGGTAAGGCTAGAGAGAACCTGCGACCCCAGAGATAAACATGATTTTTACAAGACTTTCTCTCTTCTTTGAGTTTGAGATGGATAACAGAGGCATGAGACTTTGCCTAAGAGGGTAGCATGACTTGTTGATTGGAGCCATACTAACTGTAAGTAGTCAAGGTGACATTTTTTAGTGTAACAAGCTTGGAAGCTCCAATTCCAGCTCTAAATGCAAAAATTAGAACCTGCACAGTCATATAGCACAAGCCAAGAAACTAAGATATCTATGCAATATCATCTAAGTACTTCATTCAGTAGATCAACATGATATTGAAATAAATGAAATACCAACATCACATATACGAAAACAATGAATTCTTTGCATTAATATAAATGGAAGGAGATTACAACCATAAGTATCAGTTGATCTTGTACAAGATTGCCTCCAATTTTTTGACTTGTCCTTTCCTTGTCACACTATGCACCTCCAATCACCCTAAATTGATGATATGATGACCACTCACTACAACAACATAAGGGCAGAGTCACTCTCCAAAATACAACCCCCAACCACATAGAAGGCTAGGAATATATAAATAAGTAGGGTAATTTGGGAGTTCTGATCTAATTACCAATCTAAGGTTTGAGATCCACCTTTGACGAAGGGATAGGATCAAAGTATAAGTTGTCAAAAATCCATAGTAGGGAAGGCTAGGATTCAATTTTTTTATCGAAGGTAAGTAGTTGAAACAACCTCTAGAAACTCCTAGAAGGGGAAGCTTCTGGAATCCCAATTATTTTCCCAGATTTCTAGAACCAACGGAAGTCCAAAGGGGAGCAACATGCTGGTGACCAATGTAGGCCATAGTGGAGAAACCAGAGGGTGAATGCACCCCAAGAGGCTTACAGGGAGCGTTGGTTCTCAAATTGACTCATATCATATAGTTTAGGAATAAAATTTTGGGAAATGAAAGGTAGATGCTTAGGGATTTATGCATGATGGTGACAAGGGGGAATAGGATGTTGATTAATCCCATTAGGAGGCTCACTAATCATATGTGACAAAATGGCCTATAACAAAATTCCCCCTAAAGTGAAAATTTAGAGATGATGACTGATCATTGAAGTGATTTACCTTGGGATAAGTAGGGATCAAGGAAAACTGATAAGCTTCATATGTTACAATAAATTTACAACATGACATCTTTTTTGTTGATGGAGGCATACCCATAATCAACTCATAAGCTAACATAACACGTATAATGATCAAAATATGCATCCGTAGATCCAACTAGTGGACCCATGATTGAATGACTATCTATATGATCACAACCCTCATACATTGTGATCTTTGTATAATCCTGAAATTGTAGCCCAAATGGCAGAAACTAGATCTAGGGTCTTCTATCTCGTTCGCATGACCAACCAATGTATGAGCCTAACCATGTGAATCAATGAGATGAAGTCAAACATGGTGGACACAATCTAATTATCATCCAATGATGTAAGCTGTTAACGGACGTGATAGAAACTACCGATGGTTTTAATGGATCTCAAGGTACTATGCTACAATCCATATGGTGTGAGTAAATGAGTTGATGTTGAACACCACATAGAAACTTTCATTCAAAGGCCATTGATGTAAACCTATCACTTAGAGTGAAGAAAGTTTCCATTGATTTATGCAAGCACCAAGGTACCAAAGGGTGTTTCTAAGTCAACTTCATGGATGATGTGTTGATGTCAATAAGAAGTGACTCATCATAGGAGGGCCTTCTTATATTCCCTATCAACGACAAAAAATGGTTATGATGATTGAAAATGAATGATAGAATGATGCTGACATGGAATTGTATTAGGAAAGGTAGATATGAAATGAAGGGTTAAGATTATTGTAGCAGAGATCAACTGAATGACTTCTCTTGAACACATCGACGACATTGAATGGGGTTGGAAGAATTGACCCAAAGCCAAAATAATGGATCTAAAAATGGTATGATAACCAAAAGACAAGAAGATTACCCAACCCAATAGTAATGGAGACGAAGTGGAAGAGTGTAATTTTCAAGAGCGAATAACTACCATTAGATAAAAGAACTCTCTTTTTTTCCCTATTTCCCCAACCATACTACTCAATACATCTTTATTTTTTAACAAGATTGAGGAGAATAACGCATGCCTGATCTATAATTTCATCCTTCAGATGAATCGCTCTAAGTATATTTAAAAAATCCTGAGAAGGATTGGTTCAAACTCATCATGTTTGACAAGTCCATCACTATTTGATGTTTTAACGAGTCCAATGAAGGTAAAACTCAACATATATTTCATGTTTAGAGAGTTTGAAAAAAATGTGAAAAAGAAAACTCCAAATTTCCCTTTTTGTGGCTAGTCCCTTAGGTCCAAAAAGGTAGAAAACAATACCGAATAGAACCTCTTAGCCATGTTTGACTAAGGTATTCCTTTTTCGTAGTTAGTCTATCTCAGCCCAGAAAAGGATTAAACTTATACTAAGTAGAATTGTTTTCATTTACTTTTACGAGTTCAAAAATACAAGTTCTCAACAATCTCTTCATATTTTGGGAGTCTGAAAAGAGATAAAATAGGATTCCTCCTAGAGGAACAAGTGGTATAAAGGGAATAAATTAGTTTCGGTCATGATAGAACTACTCAAAACACATAGAGGTCATGAGGCTAGCTAATTAGACCACTCATCGCAACAGTTCCTCAAGAAAGGGTACGATGGAAATGAAAAAGCGAAGGCTCATATGGAAAAAATAAGCTGATAAAAATGGCAATCACCAGGGATAAAATGGGAATGGTTTCATTTTTATAGAAGCCCGAAACATGGGAATATATGGTTGAAATTGGTTTCATTTTTATGCAAGCTTGAAAAATTAGAAACTGTGCTTGAAAGTGATTTCACTTTTACACAAGATTGAAATAGAGAAAAACCACGCGTGAAATAAGTTTTCATGCCCCCAACATAATGACCCAATTTGAGGTACATGCCCTCCAAACTTGATTTCATGACCCTAAGTAGATTACTAGGTACTTACAGGTCGATGGAATGAAGGTTCATTTACGAGCTCAAGTGAAAGACTTGACTCAAAATTTACAATATCTAATCAAAGAATCTAATCAAAAGGGAATTTGTTTCATTTTTTAACGAGATTGACATATGTAAAGAACTATGCTCATAGGAACCTATTTCATTTTCTAACGAGGTTGACATAGTAAACGAACTATCCTCATAGGAGATTGTTTCATTTTTTAATGAGCTTGACACAAGAAAAGGAACTCTGCTCTCACACCTTGTTTCATTTTTAAGGACTTTGACACAAGAAAAGGAACACTGCTCCAAAAACCTCATCATGGCCTCCAACTAACCATGGCTTCCAAGAGGTTCTCATGAGATGGGAGAACAACACTGTGGAAGGGATCATAGGATCTAATGCAAATATCATACTCTAATGCCCCTAGTAAATGATGAATTACATCACCTACTCTATCATTAGTAAACGCGGGCATGGAACAGGTTGCCACATAATTGATTTATGGTGGGGGAGATATCACTTGCATATAAGGAAAATTTAGGGAAGCTAGTTGATTGGAAGTCAAATTAGGACCAACGAACAAAATTTGGTCAATATTCTCGATTCTTCCTTCATGTAGGAAACACATCACATGAAAGAGTGAAGAGACAAGAGCTCCCATGACATAAACATAGTCACGCCCAAGGAGTAAATAAAAATCCAAAGGCCCTTGGACTACCATCACATCGATATAGACATCCTTTCCTCTTAAAGTAATAGGTAACTTAGGAAGGATCCCTAATAGTTGACTGGTTGCTCTGTTAAAGGCCAACAGATTCTGGGTAATAGGCACAAGTTGCAAAGAACCTAAAGCTTGTCAAGAAGTTGAGGATAGAAGACTAAAAAATTTTCCTTCATCTGTGATTGTGCTAGGTACAACCACATTATAAGCCTAAACTATGATATGGAAGGGCACATAAGGAGGAAGACGATATCCTGCCAGTTGACTCCAATCAAAGGAAGTGGTCATATTACATGGAGGGGGTACTATGGGAACAGAAGAATCACCCCATGTATTATCAAAATAGGAGAATTTATTTCCAGTGTCGTCAGAATGGGAGGATTTCCCCCTTGTGCGATTGGAACAGGAGGACTACCCCCAGTTCATTGGAATTTGAAGAAACAAGAAGAACCTGAGTGATATGAACTTGACTCTCTATGGGAAAGGTACGATCAATTGAAGGTGGAATCGAGTCAACCATTTTCTCAACCAATGTTTGGTCAAAAATAGACTCATGGGATTCACACTCAAAGAGAGTGATATTTATTAGATTCAGATTTTGATCAATCACTTCATCAACTAGTGGAGGATTCGGAGAAAGCTTTCGATAACCAGCCACGAGACAAGGCTGAGGAGCTGTAAGGTTTTCCAACACTTTTGAGGCTTCATCCATATAAGGAAAAAGATGAATATGATGATTCCCTTCACATATCTTATAGGAAAACTTGACTTTACCCTTTTTACCATGGACTTTACTATCACTGGTTCAACGTTTATCACTAGCATGACCTCCAGATGCTGATGACGAAGAATGATGTGAGCCTGTGCACCACACTTATAATATCTTGGAAATACCAATATAATATTTAAGAAGGTTGTCACTCTTACATAACATGAAAGGGAATTTAACTTTGTGGGGTTGATTGGAAGGTTTCTCAATACTAGTTGCATCTGTATCAATGGCTACTTGGTTGCCCCCTTGCTTATTTTCCTTCTTCTTCATCATTCTTTTCTTCTTCTTCTTAGCTTCTAGGTTACTAAAATCAAGACTTTCACTAGGTGAAGAGGAAAAAGGGGATGAAGAAATAATAGGTGAAGAAGTAAAAGGGTCAACTATAGGATCAACATGAGGTTGATGTTGTTCAGGTGGAGGAGAACTCGATTGAGAAGTAGTTTGGAAATTCATAACCATAGGGGTAAAAAATAACCAAACTGGTAAACCAATGGTGAATTTGGGAAGGGACAACGTTGCCATATAAGGAGCACCAATATTTACAAAGGAAGTAAAAGGACCAGGATTCCCATCCGAGGGGCTTCCTTGATTGGTAGACTTAGGAACTGTTTCCATTAGTCTCAACCTAATATCTACTAAGGAGTATTTCCAGAGGAAGGATGTTGTTTCGCGGTTAATTAATTGTTTTAGAAATTAAAGACATAAACAGAACAAAGGAATAACTAGGCATAAAGGTTAATAAGCAACCATTAATTGAAATATACACCTTGGTGAACCAAGGACTTAAGTTGTGACACCCAATCTCCCGAAATGTTTTTTTCAGTTTATAAGGATATACAAGGTGACCGACTCGGTTACCTATGGATGGATAAAAATCTGTAGGGGAATCCAAAAATATACTCGATGGTATGTGGGAGTGGAGTCCATAGTAGTTTTTTCTAATGTGTAATCGTTCGATGAGAGCATTCCCATATGCTTATCATGCGTGGAGAGCCATCTGTTATACCCAAAGGTACGTGGAGAACGATCCTACACACTTACATACATGGAACATGATTTCACCCCCACGATGCAACGCTGGCAAATAATGGCATCTCCTACATTTAATGATGTCAGAACATGTCGCTATCCTAGACCTATAAATGTTTTCATTAATGCTACAAATGATCCTTAGGTTGATTCAATAAATCTTACTATCTATCTTTGATTATGTTTCAGTTTTAGGGCTCACCACGAATTTCACTTGAATATCCTAAAATACAAATCTAGCATGAGAAAATAGAAATCCTTTCTCTTTCAATGAAAATCTAGCTAAGGAAGGGAAGAAAAAGTCAAAATGCAACACACAATATGTAGAAAACAAATATGCAAGATGTAATTTCCTTTCCAATGCAACTATTCCTATACTAATGCACATACAAAACCTTATATGATGTTGCAAAGTTTTTCTTTTCACTTCACTTAATTTTTGAGATGAATAAAACTAAGATGCAAATGTTCAATTACTAATTCAATTACACTTTTCAGAATGAGGATGAGAACAACAATTCATCCAAGCGACCAACAACCAGACGAAAACAATTTGCAAGTGGCCAAGTGATAAGAACAAAATCAACTCTTACGAAAGGCAAACAAGACAAATGAAAACCAAATGGAGGCTTTAGAGAGAACACAAGACATTGAAGACTCGGGAAAGTTCATATGGAAGTAGGCTAACCAAGGATAGGCTCAAGAACTGAGACGAAAATCATGCAAAAATAGGGGCCAACGCTGGTGTAGAAGAGGCACCAGTGTGTTGCAACGCCGGTGTAGAGTGGTCCAGGGTGAGGTGCAACACTCTGTTAAAGGAGTAGGGGTGTGTTGGGCCTGAGAAAGATAATTTTAGCACAAAAATTGCAAAAAAGGCTCAATGAAATCACTTCCAAGGCATATTCTTGATTGGATGATACAAAAAAGGTCTTTTGAGGAGGTAATCAAACAAAATGGATAAGGAAAGAACCAAGGGAATTCTTTGTTCCCCAGTGGAGTTCCTAATTTGTTATACGGGATTTACGATTGCAGATAAAAGTATCTCCCCTAAGTGAGTGGCTAACATAGAATGATAGAGAGACAAGGAACGCATTTATTTTCCTTGAAGTAAATAGATGATAGAGTGAGGCCTACCTAGAATCATTCTTACAATTCACTCATTCTTTGGCTTGGAAGCTCCAATTCCATCTACGAATGCCAAAATTAGAACCTGCACATCCAGATAATATAAGCCAAGAAACTATGAAATCTATGCAATATCATCCAAGTACTTCATTAAATAGACCAACATGGTATTGAAATAAGTTAAATAACAACATCAAATATAGTAAAACAATAAATTCTTTGCATTACTATAAATGGGAGGAGATTACAACCATAAGTAGCAGTTGATCTTGTAGAAGAGCTTCTCTGTTGGGTCCCCATAATACTAGTGATTACCCCATTACTATTGTAGTTATACCCCTTATTAATATTGTTGTGCCCCTATTGCCCCCATATTATTATTACTATGCCCCATAGAATCCCTCTATTGTTATTTTTGTGGCTTTATATTATTATTGTTAGGTCGGCTGGATTATACTGTGACTCCTTAGACTCCTATATATAGAAAGGAGGTTTTGTCATTTGAATCATCCAAGAATTGTTCATTTATGTAATGTAAAGGAGGTTTCCCCCTCGAAGAGGTTGAATTATAAGGCGTTGATCTATCTTTTCTATCTTTTCTTGAGCTGGTTTCATAACATTTGGTATTAGAGCTTTGGATTCTAGGGTTTCGCTGCTCCAAACAGGTCATCGTGGAATTTTTTCTATAACATTGTTTCTGTGATGTTTCAGAAGTTGCAAAGAAAACCCATTTGAGAGGAAATCTCTATGAACCTCGGGTCTGATTTTCAGATCTTTTCGCGTTATATTTGCGGAGATATGATCTAAGTAAGTTGGTTTTGTTGTAGACTCCTGAATTACATTCCAAACAGGTGACCTGGGGAAAATCGTCATAACTTTCTTTCTGAGAATCGGATTGAAATTTCACAAAAAGGTACAGAAAGGGGATGGAATTTAGTTTTCTTGTATATATTTTTCACAGTCAAAGGTCGAAACGGTGACACATGGTACTTCATACAAGTTCGCTCTACTGAAGTAGTCTACAATCAGGTCACTGCGGGAGATTGTGTATAAATCTTTCTTGGAGAATCAAATTTGGATCATACTAGTGGCATTGGAAAGAGGACATAGAAGGATACTACAGGTCACAATTTCAGAACTGGATGATTCGAAATTACAGAGATACATCAGATTCAATATCAGGCTTCTACAAAGTGAAAAAAGTGTGTAGTTTTTTTTTTAATTTTTGCGTAAGATTGGCTTGAAGGAATTCAAAGGGCATAGTAAAGCATTATTATCGGTAATTTATGCCCCGAAGAAAGAAAATTCAAACACCTAGTAAGCAACTCGAAAGCTCTAGCATGACTTATGAAGAAGAGGAAGAAATGCAACATGATATAGCAAAATTACGAGACCAAGTGCAACAAGTGTCACTTGCACAAAAAGGAATAGAATCTAAGATGGATGGTTTAAAGAAAGATGTAGAAGCTAAGATGGATTGTTTAAAGAAAGGCGTAGAAGCTAAGATGGATGATTTGAAGATAGATTTGAAGACAAACATGGAAGAATTGAAGAAGTTGCTACAAGAAAGGGTCACTAATGGTGAAAGGGTAGTAAAGGAAACTCATGATGAGAACAAAAGAAATGTTAATCATGATTCCATAAACTCTAATGTTGGATCGAAGACCCACCATATTCCAAAAATAGATATGAGTAAGTTTGATGGCAAGGATCCCGCAACATGGATATTACAGATGGAGCAATTCTTCGATCTCAATAATGTGCAAAATACACAAAAAGTACGTATGGCAACTTTATATTTGGAACCAAATCAGTTTGTATGGTATCAATGGCTTTTCTCTCGTAAACAATTTATAACTTGGGCAATTTTACGGAAGAATTGATAGCACATTATGAGGATACAAAAAGCAACACTTTTTTTAGCCAATTGATAAGTCTCAAACAAAAGGGTTCAATAATGGAGCACATTGAGGAGTTCCAAAAATTGAACATAAGGGTAAAAGATATTCTAGAGGAGCATAGGATTGATGTGTTCATAGGGTCTTTAAAGGATAATATCCAACATGATTTTCACCTTTGGGAACCTGATTCATTAGAGAAGGCATTCAGGTTAGAAAGAAAAATGGAAAGCAAAATTATGGCAACTAGGAAGCATACCACTCACAACTATAAAGACGGAGTTGTTGTCACCCCTAGTCTTCCACAACCTATAAGGTTGACACCACAACAATTGGAATAAAAAAGAGCAAAAGGGCTTTGTTACAGTTATGATAGCAAATACACTAAAGGTCATAAGTGTGATGAGAAGAAATTATTCTACATAGATTGTGAAGAGGAAGAAGAAAAGGAGCAAGAAAGGTCAAAAGAAGAGGATATACACCAGGAACAAAGCCTAGATGAAGAACAAATAAATCCGACCATATCTTGTAACGTATTGGCGGGAATTACCACTCCTCAAACCATCAAGATAGAAGGACAAATCAAGAAGAAAAAGGTAATACTATTGATTGATTTAGGAAGCACCCACAATTTTATTCATTGTAAGGTAGCAAAAGAATCGAATTGCTTCCTATATCTAGCACCAAATTGTCAAGTGATGATTGCAAATGGAGGAACAATAAATTGCTATTGAAAGTGCCATAATATCAAGCTATCCATGGGAGAATATGTATTGACTAGCCCAATGCTTTCCATTCCAATGGGAGGTGTTGATGTTGTACTAGGAGTCCAATGGCTACAATCCTTGGGTACGATAGCTTTTAATTTTCAAGAACTTTTCATCAAATTTTCTACGGAAGGGAAGGAAGTTGAATTAAGGGGTATTGCAGGGAAACCAGGAAAGATAATCAGCTCTAATGGTATGACTAAGCTTCTAAAAAAGGAGCAAAGAGGTGTAATTGCACAATTATGTTCGCTAGATGTTTCCACATCGGAATCATCTATTTCTCCAGATCTCCAAAAAGTCCTGGACAATCATTCCAAGGTATTTGAGACTCCCAAAGGTTTTCCACCTATGCGTGATCATGATCATGCTATTCATCTGATTCCAGGAAGTGTTCCTCCAAACATCAGGCCGTACAGATATCCGTATGTCCAAAAGAGTGAAATTGAACATATGGTTGTAGAAATGCTAGAGGCTGGAATAATTCAACCGAGTCAAAGTTATTTCTCTGCTCCAGTAGTATTGGTGCACAAAAAGGATGGATCATGGTGCATGTGTTCAGATTATAGGGAGCTCAACAAGCTCACTATTAAAGATAAGTTCCCCATTCCTGTCATTGATGAATTACTGGATGAATTGCATGGAGCAATTTACTTCACCAAGTTGGATCTTCGTTCAGGATATCATCAAATCAGAATGAAGATTGAAGACATTCCGAAAACAACATTTAGAACTCATGAGGGTCATTATGAATTTTTGGTCATGCCTTTTGGCCTTACCAATGCACCTTCAACATTTCAAGGTTTGATGAATCCAATTTTCAAACCATTCCTTCGAAAATTTGTGTTAGTATTTTTTGATGATATACTAATCTACAGAAAGTCTTAGAAGGATCATGTTGAACATATTGACAGGGTGCTACAACTATTGGAGGAGAAACAATTATATGCAAAAATATCCGAATGTTTCTTTGGAGTCCAGGAGGTGGAATATCTGGGTCATATTGTTTCTCATGAAGGAGTTAAGGTAGACCGTAGCAAAATTAAAGCCATTAAGGAATGGAAAATCCCCACATCCATAAAGCATCTGCGAGGATTTCTCGAGTTGACAAGGTATTATCGCAAGTTTGTTAAGAATTATGGGAGAATAGCAGCACCTCTAACAACATTATTGAAGAAAGATGCATTTTCATGGACTCCGGAAGCAACAAAGGTCTTTGAACATCTTAAAGAGGCAATGTGCCAAGCACCGGTCTTAGCTACACCGAACTTCACAAAAAAAATTATTGTGGAATGTGATGCTTCAGGAAATGGAATTGGTGTTGTTCTAATGCAAGATGAAAGACCCATTGCTTTTGAAAGTCGTCCAATCAAGGGAAAGTTTTTAAGCAAATCTATTTATGAGAAGGAAATGTTGGCAATACTCCACGCACTTAAGAAATGGTGACCCTACCTAATGGGAAGACACTTCAAGGTAAAAACGGATCATGATAGCCTTAAATACTTTTTAGAACAAAGATTATCCTATGAAGAGCAACAAAAGTGGGTCACAAAGATGTTGGGTTATGACTTTGAAATCATCTACAAAAAAGGGAAGAAAAATGTGTTGGCAGATGCACTCCCAAGAAAGGATGAGGATGTGGAAGCATTGTTGTGTGCCATTTCTATTATCCAACCAGATTGGATAAATGAAGCAAGGGAGGAGTGGAAGAATGACGAAGAAGTGTGGGCACTTATTTGAAAGTTACAACAAGATTCCAGTACGTCTGATACATTTAGCTGGAAAAATGATTCGTTATGGTACAAAGATCACTTATACCTCTGTAAGAATTCCTAGCTAAAACAAAAGATTCTTATGGAATTTCACACTTCTCCCTTAGGAGGGCGCTCAGGATTTTTAAAAACTTACCACAGGGTTAAGAAGGAATTTTTTTGGGATGGCCTTAAATCAGATATTCAAAAGTTTGTGGTGGAATGTTTGGTTTGCCAACAAAATAAAGTTGAAACAATTAAGACACTGGGTCTATTACAACCTCTATCCATTCCAAGCCAACATTGGGAGGAGGTTTCAATGGATTTTATCAAAGGTTTACCCAAGTCTGAGGGAAAGAGTGTCATCATGGTGGTAGTTGATAGAATTACCAAGTATGCACACTTTTGTGCATTATCACATCCATTTAAAGCCAGTACAGTTTCTACTGCATTTATGGAAACAATTCAAAAGCTACATGGAAACCCAAAGATTATTGTAAGTGACAGAGATCCCATTTTCACTGGAAATTTTTTGACAGAATTATTTTCTTGTCTTGGTACTCAGTTAGATCATAGCTCATCTTATCATCCTCAATTTGATGGGCAAACTGAGATAGTAAACAAATGTTTGGAAGGATATCTTCATTGCTTTGTATCTGATAAACAGACACACTGGGTCAAATGGTTGCCTCTAGCTAAATGGTGGTATAACACTTCCTTCCATACAGCAAAAAAAATGACCCCATTTATGGCACTTTATGGGTATCAACCACCATCCATCACATCATATTTAAGAGAAAATTCTAAGGTTCGGGCAGTGGAACATCACATTGAACATCAACAACAAGTCCTCCAACTCTTAAAGGATAACCTCGTGTTGGCACAGAATAGAATGAAACAACAGGCAGATCAACATCGCAATGAAAGAAGTTTTGATGTAGGTGATTGGGTATTCCTACGGCTACAACCATATAAGAAAATGTCCCTCAAGCAAGCTAAGAAGGATAATAAATTATCACCAAAGTATTATGTTCCATACAAGGTGTTGCAAAAGATTGGTACTATGGCATACAAATTGGAGCTTCCTGCAGCTTCTCGATTGCACCCAGTTTTCCATGTTTCATTTTTAAAGAAGGTTATATGCGACAAGCTCCCAGTTAAAACAATATTGCCAGAACTTGACGAGGAAGGAAAAATTATATTGGAACCGGAAGCAGTCACAGAAAAAATAACTCGACAGCTACGAAATCGATCAATTTCAGAGTATCTTATCAAGTGGAAGAACTTATCCGCTGAAGATTCCACATGGGAGGATGAGAATTTTATGCAGAAGTATCCAGAACTACTCAAACGTTGAGGACAACACTTTTTTCAAGGAGAGGGGCATGTTGGGTCCCCATAATACTAGTGATTACCCCATTACTATTGTAGTTATACCCCTTATTAATATTTTTGTGCCCCTATTGCCCCCATATTGTTATTACTATGCCCCATATAATCCCTCTATTGTTATTTTTGTGGCTTTATATTATTATTGTTAGGTCGGCTGGATTATATTGTGACTCCTTAGACTCCTATATATAGAAAGGAGGTTTTGTCATTTGAATCATCCAAGAATTGTTCATTTATGTAATTTAAAGGAGGTTGCCCCCTCGAAGAGGCTGAATTCTAAGGCGTTGATATATCTTTTCTATCTTTTCTTGAGCTGGTTTCATAACATTCTCCAAGTTGTTGACTTGTCCTTTCCTTATCACAATATGCACCTCCAATCACCGTAAATGCATGGGATAATGACAAATCACTACAACATTATAAGGGAAAAATCACTCTCCAAAATCCAACCCCCAACCACATAGAAGTCTAGAAACATATAGTGAAGTAGGGTAAGTTGTGAGTTCCTATCCAATTACCAATCTCAGGTTTGAGATCCACCTTTGATGGAGGGATAGGATCGAACGGTAAGTGGTGAAAAATCCAAAGCATCAAAGGATAGGATTAGAATGTTTTATCCAAGGTAGGTAGTTGAAACAACTTTTGGAAACTCATGAAAGGGGAATCTTTTGGAATCCCAATCATTCTCCTGGATTTCTAGAACCAACGTAGATGCACAGGGGATAAACCTGTTGGTTACCAACGTAGGCCATAGTGGAGAAACTTGTTGGTGAACGCACCCTAGTAGGCTTATAGGGAGAGTTTCTCCTGAAATTGACTCAGATGATGCAGTTTAGGGCTAAAAGTTTGGGAAATGAAAGGCACATACTTAGGGATTTGTGCAAGATGGTGACAAGGAGGAATAGGATGGTGATTGATCCCATTAGAAGGCTCATTGATCAAATGTGACAAAATGGTATATAACAACTTTCCTATAGCGAGGTAATGGTAAAAACAATAAATGTCACCACTACTATGAGAAAAAGAAAAAAGAAAAAAATAGATAAAGAGAATATTCATGTTTATTTTGTATATGTGGATCTCTCTATTCAAGCGAGTACTTGCAAAATCAAATAAGCTTCAAATAGGGAACTACAAAAAAATTATTAGAATGGCTCAACATTAGCGTAAAGAAAATCATGTTATTCTACAGTAATTTTTAAAGGCCCTCTACATATTCTACTTATCTTCCTTATCAACTCCACCATCCCCATATTCATTTCTCCCTTCCCTTATCCAAACCTAAATCATAGGTCACTCAAAAAACTCCATCATTCTACATTTCCAAATATCATCATTTTGCATTTCCATCTTCATCATCACCCTATTCTATCCACCATACCAATACCATGTTTCATTGAAACTACCTCTCAATGCTCCCCAGTTCTCTAACTAGCCCCTCTGTAAGGTTTGGAATTCAAACAATGAAAGGGAAAAAATTACACATGTAGGTTACCCTACAAGAAATATTGAAGCAACTATAGGAAATTTACGGGTTTCTTAGAAATCGACAAGGATTTTTCTTCAATTCATACAATTTCTTCACCAACAAACATGGCCATTTTAGTCATAGGGATATTTCACAACATTTAGATTCAAGGTCTGTCACCTTCTATAGGAACCCCTGTATCTAGAAAATGTTGTAGCAACAACTTGACCCCGTTATCAATAAAATATAACGACTGCTCTAACAACTCATGAATGTCCAACCACTCATACATATGATATACTAAGAACATACTCTGTTGGATATAATACTGAGAGGGGGGGTGAATCAGTATTATCAGATCAATCAAACTTTTCTATTTCATACTCAGAAACATATACGCTACTTCAATTAAGCGAACCCGCGTGTACACGCTACTGTGTCTAATGAAACCCGCGTATATCAAGAGATCTTATAATTCAGTTATCTTAATCTTCAGTAAATGCATCAGATCATTATTAAGCATATTAACAGTAAACAGGTGCAGAATAACAGAACAGAACATCACACAAGAACCACACACATGAACACCATGATATAAGGTGGAAACCCAATGTGGGTGAAAACCACCTGCTGCAATTCGTCTCTTTCTTCTTTAATAAGAAACTTCTTTTACAATGCACTGGTGCAGTCATTTACCAGCACGCAGGCTGCAACCTGCAGAGGGCTACAACCCTCATAGCTTTTGTACTAGCCGATCCATTTACTAGTACGTAGGTGCCAACCCTACAGAAGGCTACAACCTTCACTCGTTTTCCAGCTGCTCCTGGAAGGGAGCTACAACCCCCCTTGGCTCTTGTACTGGCTGATATGTTTACCAGTACGTAGGTGACGTCCTACGATCTTCCCGGGACCATGTTTCATACATTTTCATACTAGATCCATAAGACAATCATCATTGTAGTACAACCTGCATCATCAACCACTGAAACACCCAATTCTGAATCACTGTAACCCTGTCAACAACAACCAGACAACATAACAACAACCAGATCCAACTCCATCTTCAAATATCATACTTCACATTGTATACGCTACTTGGATGAACCCAACCTGCGTGTATACGCTCTTTTACCAAAGCCAACCCGCGTACAGATCTGCAAATTCTAACTTATAGCTCTGCAGCTATATCAGACATCAAAACATACCCAGATCATAATAATAAACATGCGTCAGTAGATCTGATCTATCCACAGTCAAACCATATGAAGATAATCATTCCAAGCCTTGAGATCTCGTTCCATCATTCATCATCCTCCACATGGGTGAAACCTTGGTTCAGATCACCAACCCATAACCAGCACTTGGATCACACACTTCCTCAGATCTTCATCACTCATACACTCTCTCACTCTTGCACCCTTTGGCCTAGTGATCTTTTCCTTATATAGCCTTAGGCCTTGCTCAATGCCAAGAGCCAAAACCATAGTAACACAATACCATCAACTTCAATACTAGGGATCGACACGCCCGTCGAGACACAATGGTCCGAAACCATAGGCACAACTTCCAAGGACTAACCGCCATGGACCAAAGGTACGTTTCCACATACACGCGCTTTTGCTGAAGCCAACCTGCGTGTACACGCTGATTCGCCTTGCTGAACCTGCGTATATCTCTTTCTTGTCCTGCTGTACTGAGATCTGTCCATTAGTTAAGTTGTCATCACCTGTACCAGTCTCTGAGCACCTGTACCAACCTCTGAGTGAGTTGCCATCAAGGACAACACTTGAATCATAATGCCAACAATCTCCCCCTTTGGACTTGATGGCAACCACCACACCAAGTCACTCTCCCCCTTTGACATCAAGGGCAAAGGGTGGACCAAGATATTCTCTTCCTTGGTATACCTTCTGCTGTCCATACTGCTGTCCATACTCCCCCTGAGTACATGCTGAAATCTCCAAATGTGCTCCCCCTTTGTGTATGCCAAAGTGTACCAATCTATCCATCCTGCTCTTGCTGAATTGTGCTGTTCATGCTCCCCTTGACTGTAGGCAAGATCTGTAAAAGATGTTCTACAAAAAGAACAAAGACTTATACATCATAGAAGACCTTCCTATCACCAAAAGACTCAACATACATTCATCACCCAACCTAGTGGGGATATCCCAATATTGACTCATTCACCTAACCATGTGAAGATACATGATAATACATGAACATTTCATCATTCATCCCAGGCATAGTGGGGAAACCAACATAGGCCGTTACATGACCTTGACATCATAAAAGAGATACATGACATAGTGATGAAATATCTAGACCAAGACTTATGAAAGCCACCAACAGCATCATGATCAGCCTGCAATACCATTCCTAAACAGTAAGATGTATCATTTAGCTTCATAGACTTTACCAACACCTTCTAACCATAATGCCAACAATGCATTATTCGAAGAATATTCTCCCCCTGAGTGTGAGCCAACCATGTCTGAACCATTTCCTGAGTCTGTTCTGCTCCCCCTGAGCCTGAGCCAACCATGACTGAACCTGGGTCTGTTCTGCTGCCCTTTCTCCATATACGCGACTTTGCAGCCTGTAACTCGCGTATATACGCGACTTGTCTTCATGAAACTTGCGTATGAGAATCAGAACACTGAAGTTCTATACCTTCAGCTCCCCCTGAGTCTGTTATGTCTGTGCTGTGCTGAGTACCCTGTGCTGTGCCACATCTTTCTGACTGAACTTCCTTCTTCTTCCATATCTTCACGCATGTTGATGATTTCTTCTTATCATGAGCTTTGTTCCTGCAATCTCTTGCTTTATGTCCAAACTTGTTACATGCATAGCATCTTACATGTTTCATATTCCTCTTGTAGCAATCAGCAGCTTTGTGGCCAAACATATTGCAAGAAAAGCAATATCCATTAAAGTATCTTGAATGTGATGATCTTTCTGCATGATGGTCTTGAAACCGTCTTCTTCTACATATGGCTGCAACATGTCCAAGATTATGACACACATAACATTCAACATTATTCAGTGGAGGAAATAATCGTCTATCACGTCCATAGTTAGGAGTAGAGAATCTTCCTTGAGGAATTTCTTTCCTTGGTTGTTCCTTTTTGGGCATTTCAGATTTCTCATTAGAGTTTCTTGCCTCACCTTGTGAACTAGATTCACCTTCAACATATTCATGAAAACCAAGACCAGTCTTGATAGCAGGAGATCTTTGACTACTAAGAATATCATCCAAGACTTTAGAGCTATCTTGAAATCGTAAAAGCTTATCCTTTTCTTCTAATTTGCTTTTCAAGATATTTACCTCAACTTGATGTTGTTCTTCTTTTTCAAGACATTGCTTCTTCAAGGTCTCTCCAACTTTCCTTTCTTCATCCAACTGATGCCTTAGTTTGAGGATCTTGTTTTCTTGCTCTTTATTCAGTGCTAGCAGCATTTCTCGAACTTTGAAGGCACATTCCAACTGTTCTTCTAATCTGATGATTTCTTCTTTGAGGGCATTCTCCCTTTTGCTAGGTAGATCTTGTTGATCTATGATTTGATCTGACGCTTCATTTGCTTGTCCATCTTCAATCTGAGGTGCTTCTGGATCTGAATACTTGCTTCCACACAACGACAGGTTGTCATTGTTCTTTTGAGCTGTCTTCTTCTTCTGACGTGCTTTCTTCCCCATTGTTCTACGAATCTCCTTCAAGCGATCAAGCTTCTCTGAAGGACCTGCTCTGATACCAATTGTTGGAAATAATACTGAGAGAGGGGGTGAATCAGTATTATCAGATCAATCAAACTTTTCTATTTCATACTCAGAAACATATACGCTACTTCAATTAAGTGAACCCGCGTGTACACGCTACTGTGTCTAATGAAACCCGCGTATATCAAGAGATCTTATAATTCAGTTATCTTAATCTTCAGTAAATGCATCAGATCATTATTAAGCATATTAACAGTAAACAGGTGCAGAATAACAGAACAGAACATCACACAAGAGCCACACACATGAACACCATGATATAAGGTGGAAACCCAATGTGGGTGAAAACCACCTGCTGCAATTCGTCTCTTTCTTCTTTAATAAGAAACTTCTTTTACAATGCACTGGTGCAGTCATTTACCAGCACGCAGGCTGCAACCTGCAGAGGGCTACAACCCTCATAGCTTTTGTACTAGCCGATCCATTTACTAGTACGTAGGTGCCAACCCTACAGAAGGCTACAACCTTCACTCGTTTTCCAGCTGCTCCTGGAAGGGAGCTACAACCCCCCTTGGCTCTTGTACTGGCTGATATGTTTACCAGTACGTAGGTGCCGTCCTACGATCTTCCCGGGACCATGTTTCATACATTTTCATACTAGATCCATAAGACAATCATCATTGTAGTACAACCTGCATCATCAATCACTGAAACACCCAATTCTGAATCACTGTAACCCTGTCAACAACAACCAGACAACATAACAACAACCAGATCCAACTCCATCTTCAAATATCATACTTCACATTGTATACGCTACTTGGATGAACCCAACCTGCGTGTATACGCTCTTTTACCAAAGCCAACCCGCGTACAGATCTGCAAATTCTAACTTATAGCTCTGCAACTATATCAGACATCAAAACATACCCAGATCATAATAATAAACATGCGTCAGTAGATCTGATCTATCCACAGTCAAACCATATGAAGATAATCATTCCAAGCCTTGAGATCTCGTTCCATCATTCATCATCCTCCACATGGGTGAAACCTTGGTTCAGATCACCAACCCATAACCAGCACTTGGATCACACACTTCCTCAGATCTTCATCACTCATACACTCTCTCACTCTTGCACCCTTTGGCCTAGTGATCTTTTCCTTATATAGCCTTAGGCCTTGCTCAATGCCAAGAGCCAAAACCATAGTAACACAATACCATCAACTTCAATACTAGGGATCGACACGCCCGTCGAGACACAATGGTCCGAAACCATAGGCACAACTTCCAAGGACTAACCGCCATGGACCAAAGGTACGTTTCCACATACACGCGCTTTTGCTGAAGCCAACCTGCGTGTACACGCTGATTCGCCTTGCTGAACCTGCGTATATCTCTTTCTTGTCCTGCTGTACTGAGATCTGTCCATTAGTTAAGTTGTCATCACCTGTACCAGTCTCTGAGCACCTGTACCAACCTCTGAGTGAGTTGCCATCAAGGACAACACTTGAATCATAATGCCAACATACTCTTTGTTAGTTTTCATAAAAATACCATTATGTATGTTATAAGGTCAAAAATAAAAAAGGTAGTAACAAAAAATTTACATCATAATATTACCAATGTTAGGTTATTGATCACATATGTTAGCTAAACAGATAACAGAGTTATGGCTTGTTGTCTGTAGAAGATCTTCCACTATCGTCAATGACACGAACAACCGAGTGAGTAGAAATCAACAAAATTTTTAATAATAAACATGCCATTAGACTGAAAATGTAATCATCATGCACTATGAAATAGTCCTAACAATAATTTTTCCAAATTTAGAATGAATTATTTAAAATATCAAAAATCCATGCAAATAAACTCTTTGAATCACTCTAAGCTTGTAACAAAACATTTGGCAACCGTCCTCCTTATCTTATAGATTTTCAATGCTATAGGATATTGGTTGCTACAAGGTCATTTCCAGTACCAACATCAACACACTCAATATCATGGCACAACCTTAGAGAGTTTGGTTTTCTCATCAGTAACCAAACTCCTAAATCTTGTGCCTCTATTATATTGCATTTCTACTACTATACTACATTTTTGTCAAAGAAATTAAAACATACCAATTTACGTAAGGTGTGTAAATTTTTACATATGTATGAAGGAGAGTTCACTACCATTTTCCAGATTAAACATAAGTTATATTACATTGAGGCATTCATTTACTCACCTTTTTAAGCATCTTGGAGAAACCCTCCTCTTAGTTTGCTAAATTATTATTAATTGTTATCCATCCATATTTTCTAAGAAAGAGAGGGGCATTAATTGTTTACTATAATTAAGACCTTACCCTAAAGGTAAACCTTGACCAATCCTCTATAGGATACCTCAAGACAATAACCTTCCTATAGATTTGTTGAAAAATTCAGCAAGGAATTCTCAATTTTATTTTTCCTTGATTAAATTGAGAAAAATCGAATTTCTACATCAACAAATAACTTGGATGCAGTTGAATTGTGTGAGATGGCTTGTGTCACCTAGTTTTCTCAATAAATTTGAGTTGGAGTTAGAGTTCAGCTAAGCACGTGTGATTTCTAATTTGTAGCAATCAAGTTCAGTTAGTTCAAGTTGTTTTCAATTAAACTAGTTCTAATCGTTGGAGGAACTAGTGGAAGGTCAATTGTGCAGTGGGACTTCATTCAAACTTAGTGATCATCTAGTTAACTGATAAATTAGCCCAAAATAGCTAGTGCATGTAGATAATTCGAGTTCCCAAGGAGTGGTGGAGATTCCAAGGCATTGTAACATTAGTTATAGACTAGTCTTGAGTGTAAAATTGTTGCATGTAGTCAAATGATCAACCTTAGGAATTGCACAATCCATTTTGCAGAAATTCCTAAATAAATGGGGCCTAATTTCTCAAGGCATTGCACAAGGAAATAGGGCTCAAGCAGAGGCAGAAATTAAATAAGTATGGGTCATAGATTCTTAGCGAATAGAGAGAGAGGTTATTCACTTGTAGGTTGTGATAAGTTTAGCAAAGCAATTGTAATATGTCTTTATTCATCAAATTAATAAGATCGGGAATTGGGGATTTTAGCAGATTGATTGCCCCTAGAAAAAAATATTGTGTGCATGTGGGTTATTTCTCGTTGCATGTTTGTGTTTGATGTTCTAAATTGTGAATTGAATTCCATAGAGAAGTAGAGTAGGTTTGTGTCTTATGATTTAGATTAAAACTTCATGAGTAGTTGCAAATCTACACCAGAATTTCTACATGGTATCAGAGAAGGATTCATGTTAGAGCGGGAATTTCAAAGTTGTTTCTCAAGATGTTCAAATTCACAGTTGCCTGTAGCAAGTTCTCTTCAAAGATGAGAAGATGACCTTCAATAGGTTGAGGCTAGAGTATGTCTTGGAAGGAAACTCTAATTTCATTAAATGGAGGCGATATTGGATGACAATGGATTGCTAGAATACATCAAGAGAAATGTTACAAAAAAAACGAAATATGATGCCTAGAACCTTTCTCAATGGAAGAAAGATGTATCCAAGGTGAGGAGAATAATATTAGAGGGAGTACGAGACCACAATGTCACCAATCTCCATGGGAAAGAAACTTCGTATGCAATGTGGCAGGAACTAAGAGATTTGTTCCAGAATAACAATGACCATAGGAAATTGGTGCTCAAGGATAAACTTCAAAATATCAAGATGCAAAAGAATGACACTATCCTACAGTATCTGAGCAGGTTCACACAAGTTCTTGATGAGCTTGCAGGGATTTTTTTTATTGTTTTAGATGATGACTTGGTAAGCCTAGCCCTTCTAGGCCTTCTCAAGAGCTGGCAGAACTACCAATATTTAGTGAATGGGAGGGAGAAATTACAAAATAGGGAATTCTTATGTTATATTTTTTTACAGGAGGAACTAGGGTGGAATACCAGAGATAGGACTTCATCCATTGGCAAGGACGAAGAAAAATCATTGTTTAGAAAGGGAAATAAAGGAAAAGGGAAGACATATCAAACCAAACCAGATTTTGGTCAAGGGGGTAAGAAGAGCTATTTTTCCAAAATTAAATGCTTCCATTGTCATGAATTCAGGCACTATGCCACGAAGTGTCGACATAAAAAGGCAAGAAATAGTTCCTTAGGAGGAGAAGCAAGTGAAGCCTTGGCTTCATAGTTTGAGGTTGACTTTACCATTATCACATGCATGACGAACACAGTGAAGGGGAGAATGTGGTACTTGGACTCAGTTGCCTCATTCCACATGACAAGGTGTAGAGATATTTTCATTCATCTAGAGGAGAAATATCTCCATATGCACATCAAGCTGGGGAGGGTGGAAGGTAAAAAATGACAGAGATTGGTACATTCACGTTTTAGAGGGAGTTGAGCTCCCCTCTTAGGATCAAGGATGTCATGTTTGTTATGGGCCTAAAGAAAAATATCATCTTTGCTGTTGTTTTGGAATACCATGGTTATTATGTGCTCTTCAACAAAGGAAAATCATTCCCTCGACAGATAGCGACAGGACAGGTTAAGCAGATTTGAGTTCTTGTGAAGAACATGTGTACGATAGATGTGGAAGATGATGTTGCATTAAGTGCTAAGGTGGAGAAACTGTAGGGATGAGATGTCAGTGAACTTTGGCATAGAATACTTGACCATTTGCAACATGGAAAATTAAAGATTATGCAGCAAATAACCACTAGCCTCCCCAAAGGAGCACTTGAGCAGCATGATGCATGCAAAGGATGTACCTTGGGGAAGTACACAAAATCCACATTCCATGATCAGGATAGGAAAGCACATGTAGTCCTAGAAAGGATCCACTCTTACGTTTGTGGACCTTTGGTGATAGCCTCCACTGTTAGACACAAGTAGTTTTTCATTTTTATTGATGACTTCTAAAGGAAGTTTCAGATCTTCTTCATGTGGAAGAAAGATGAGACATTCTCCAAGTTCGTAGAATTCAAGGCACCAGTTAAGAAAGAAACCAAAAATAAGGTGAAGGCTCTCAGGAGAAATAATGCAGGTGAGTACGTATCAAATGAATTCAAGAATGTATGTGTGAAAGAAGGCATTCAACAAGAGTTGAAAGAACCCCATAAACCCCAACAAAATGGGGTGGCTGAGAGAAAGAATGGTAGCATTGTGGGAGCAGTGAGGGCGATGTTGCATGACCAAGGCCTACCGTTGCATTTGTGAGCTAAGGCATGAAACACTGCAGTATAATTGCAGAACTGGAGTCCTCATCGGATTCTTGGTATGATTACACTTGAGGTAGATTTCTTGGGGAGGAAGTTGAATGTGTCACCCTTCATGATTTTTAGATTCTTTGTTTACTGCCATGTCTACAAAGAATCGAGGAAGAAGCCTAAGATGACAGAGTTGGGCATATTTTTCGGTTACATGGAATATCCGCACAACTATCATGTGTACTTTCCCTACCTAAGAATAAAAGTTGTGTGAAGGAAAGTAAATTTTGATGAGGAGAAAGTGACATGGTGCTCTCTTGAGAGAGAGATTTAGATCCCACCAGAAGAGGACCTTTTAGCTCTAAAGGAGGAGCCTCAAGAAGTTGTGGAGAAACCACAAATTTAGGAATAGAGAGTGGAGACTGTTATCACTCAGGTTGTTCCCTTTGACTCCTAAGGGAATACGGCCGAGGTAACCACAGACCAATCTTTGGATCATATGTTCTAGCCTACCTGCAATCAGAGAGGGCTCTCTCTTTAGGATTTAGCTTTGTTTTGATAAGGTTTTAGGCTAGCTATAATGTATTAAATTTTGGGTTTAAGTCTTGGTTGAATGATGTCTTCTAGCAGCTGAGATGAGATCTTCAGAAGCTTCAGCCCATTGGGCAATGGGGTCTGTGATTATGTGTTGTTTGAGGTATTGAGTAAGATTGATGAAACTGCAGGGCCATATAGATATATCATGAAACAAACATCAAATTGTGAATATGAAATATGTCCAGCCAGTGAAAGGCAACTAAGAATCTTTCAATAGGTTGGTGATGTGGGGAAAGGAAATATCACTCAGGAGCAGACTTGAATTCCTGAACAATATTTACTGTGAAAGATGTAGTATGAAGTTGAGCAACTAAGAATTACACATTCATAACCATTTCTGAAGAAAAACATTTATAACAGCATAGATTGAGTTTAGGGTGTTCCATGAACAAATCCTGAACTATTCTTTTTCTGTGCTATCAAACCTGTGAAATATAGAGCATGAGTGGATTATGAAAGAACGAAATACATAACAAGATGGTTCAGAAAACTTATTGTGCCATGTAATAGCGTAGGAATCCTGTAGCAGCAAGCAATCACACCACAACACATCAAAACAACTCAGAACTTCAAAAATTCCATTAGCTCCCTGTATTAAAAGTCTGAAATTTACAGCATAACTTCTCCAGAAGAAAAATCAACAACCCCAACAAGTTCATGCGTGGGGATATATATACAATCGTTTCTACAAAATATCTTAACGCTGAGTCATTTGCTTAATAACTGCGTTCACCAACTTTCAAAATAGCAGATACAAAAGTTATTTCTACTTTAAATATACAATGAATGCCCTTTCAGCTTTGTCAGAAATTCTTTGACTTTTGGAGGCCACTGGGTCGGTTGGGCACTTTGTATTGATTCTGAGTGATACGCTCTTTACTGCTCTGTCGAGGTGCGGCTTTCTCAGCCCCGTCATCTGCATCTGTGGTCATTTGCCTTTGCTGGCCAAGCTGGATTGCTGAGTTGGCCTTTTCAATTGCTTTCCCAGTCAAACAAATATGTATTAACTTTCTGAAACTGCTGACTTTTTGATAAAAACACAAAAATATGGTGAACAATTTGTTTTCTACAGCAGTGTTTGTATCATGCCTGTCCACCATTCCTGAGTAGGCAATTGGTGCCTTAAGATTATGCCTAGAGTTTCATCTACCTCAGTATATTTGTAGTAATTTGGAGGCACTTCAAAAAGATGTCTGATCTCATGTGCAATGAAGAATAAATTCTCTATTTTGTCATAGAGAGTCTGCCCAGATGGAGGCGCTGTTTCCTCTGGTGTACTTGCTACTACAATGATTTGATTTGTGGCGTATGTGTCTACCCTCTTGGCTTAATTTTCATGAGATAGTAACCTTCCTGTACTGGTTACTAAGCTGGGAAGGCCTCTGTTATGCAATGCTGTAATCTTCTCAATGAATTTGTTCACTTCTGCCTGCATCTCTTGACACATTCTGTCCAATGTTTGCACATGATTTCTTAGGGTGAGCACTCTCTTCACTAGTAAAATGGTATCAGTCCTGTTAGTGATACCCATTGCTGCTAACTGAGGGCCAGTGCGGTTATTCAAAACATTGATCATCTTATTGGCTATTTCAGGCATATTGCCTAGAGATGCCCTTGCTCTTTGATTCTCTTTTTGGGCCCTGCCTATTAGATCCATATGCTCATGGATGGTTTCAATATACTGCCACTGATCTGTTATAGATTGACCAATGTGGGTCCACAGGATCTTCTTGATTTCAACTACAACTTTGTCAAGAGAGAGCTCTTTCTCTAGTTCTTTTATTTTCTTCTTAAGAGCTCTTACTTCCCTTGTTTTTTCAGCTACACTTTGCTTGGATTTGTCATATTTTTCATTAACTGTGGCCAATTTTTCTTTAGTCTCATTCAGTTCTGCCATCTGTGCTTCCAAGGCTTCCATTTCCTTCATCATATTTTGCATACTCAGGCTGGGTCCCTGATCTGGTGTTGTTGCTGGCACTGATGCCAAAGGACCTGCCTCTGATGTTTGTCCTGTGGGAGGACCTGCTGTAGTAGTAGAAAGTGGCACATCTTCAGTAGATGCAGATGTTTGTGCTGGCTGCATTGGTGCCTCACTTTGTCTTGATTTTAGTGCCACCTCTAGTGCACTCTCTGTTTTCATTAGCCTCTTGTATAGACTCAGGAGTAGGGCCACTACATCCTGGTCCTTCTTCTGCTCTGCCACTTCTCCAGTTTGAGGGTGAAGGGTAGCTGGCAGCTTGATATGCTTTCCCATAGCTGCTACATCCTCATCTCTTTTCTTTAGCAGTGCCTGCACACCCTTAGGGTCCTTTGGATCATGACCCAACTCTATGATGATCTCTTCCAAGGACTTGATTCTGTTGTCCTTGGCCTGGGATGATGCCTTCTCTAATTCCAATTGAGCTGCAGTGTTGTGTAGAGAATTTTGTAGTTGGTGTGCTAACAGGGTCTTATCAGCTAAAGTGGAATATATCATTTCCCCTATTTGTCTGTGCAGCTCAATTTGATCCAAGGGGTGGATATCTCTGGCAAAAATTTCCAGATTAGTTCTGATATAATCGGCAGCTGTTTGAGGTTGCTGCATGGTAGGCCTGAAATGACTAAGAGTCATTTTTTGCTCTTGAATTTCATAGGCAGACATTAATCTTTGCTGATTTTTTGGTGCCATTTTTAGAAGATGGTTGTAAATCTGGTGCCTGAGGGGCTCATTCCTTTTCTTTATGTCAATAAATTGTTGCTTAATGCTGGAGTCTGCCTTTGATTTCTGCCTTGAAGAGCTCACTTCTGTCCCGTATGGGATGTCCTGCCCTTGCTGCAAAGAGCTAGTTGATGTTTCAATGCTAGGAGGGGGCATATTATCAATTGGTCTCTCTAGTGCTTCCTCCTCTGAAAAAGGGTTCAACCTCTGTCTCTTTTCTCCTTGCTGGTCCATAGAGGTAGTGAGAGGAGTGTCCTCTTGGCGATCCCTCTTTCTTTCCCTGTCCTCATTAGCAGGTGTTTGTAAAACAGAGGACTCAACTGTTACCTCCTGCCTTGGAGGAATTTGTTCATGTGTTTGCTGTTCTGTGTGGGCAGGTTGCTTGGCTCTACTTTCCTGCTGTTCTGCCTGCTGCTCCATAATTGGTGTTTCTTCTTGCTGCACTGCTTTTCCTTTAGTCATGTCTGCTGGTGGATCAGCTGTTTTGGCAGGCTGTTGAGGAATGGTGGATGAGGAGGCAGCGTCTCCACGATGCTGAATGCCAGAATACCAAACCTGTCCAAAATACTCCAAGTCAATTGCTTTTTCTAAAGTTTTAATGTCCTTCTCTGTTATTTCTTCTTCACTATAATCTTCCACTAATGTGCCCTTTTTCCAATCTATTTGATTTGCATATTTTTCAACTTCTGGAATGTTAATGTAGTCATATGGGGCAAGCCTATGCTTGATTCTTCTAAGGCATATGAAATGGTTAGGGTCATAGGGTGCCCAATAGAAGCTTGTCTTGAGCTGGAGGGCTTTTAGCATTCGGTCTGCCTCATTCCAAGCTTCTTCCCTCTTATTGAAGATGAATGGACCCAATTGATGCTTGATTTTCGGCTCTGCCTTCTTGTTTTTGCTATGGAAGTGAATCATATCTGCGTTGCCGAACTGTCTGAAGTACTCTAGAGCAAAGAGTCTCATGGGGACATATCTTGGTAACCTGTATGGTGCTAACTCATAGCCATATATCCTGATCACTATATGGTGTTGGTAAAAGTACCAATCCCCTATGCTATAGTTCTTGGACAGCTGAAGGATTTTCTGCATATCATCAGTGAGTCTAGGAGGAGGTGAACTTTGCAGCAGTGATAAAGCTGGGTGAATGAATAGGTCAATAAATTCACAGTATGTATATGGTGAGTAATGGATGTGATGGCAGACTGATGTCCAGAACATTACAGACCTTTTGTTTCCCTTTGAATCTAGTTTCTTGAGGAAAAGAGGAAAAGCTTCAGGCTGATTGTACAATATCAAATGATATATATAAGAGGTGTACTTGAATACCCTCTCTCTTTCTAGATTCATGAACTGTTCATGCATTTTGTTGGATATAAATGAAGCATAGTCATACTGGACAGCAGGGGGCTGTCCTGGGGTGAAAATGGATAGTACCACCAGTTTTGTCTCATCTACAAACTCACTGGTCTTGAACCCTAGGATGGAAGATATCATATCTACTAATAGTCTCCCTATGTCATTAAACCAGACATGTAGATAAGGGGGAGGCTGCTTAGGCTGAAACTCTGGAATCATAAACAGTTGGCCAATTCTTGTAATTTGTGAGTTGGAGAGCTTGGCACCCTGCTCTAATAAAAGCTGCATGGACAGAGGGACCAGTGGCTTTGTAGGTTGAAACTGCAGCATTTGATTTATGGCTTCAGGAGTAATATGGAACAAGACAGAGCCTGAAGGACTCAGAACAACTCTTTGAGTGGGGTCATAGTTTGAGCGGCACTGATGGATCAAGTCAGGAAACTCATTGACCTGAGGGAGATAGTAGATTGGCAAATGGGAATTCCAGATTCTCAGGAGGTCTGTACCATCTTTGTGTTTCTTCCTTAACTCACACACTGCTTCTACGTGGTATTTGTTACACAACTCTATAGTGTCTTTCATCTGATAATCTCGGTCTGCCAGGGCTAGCCACTCCAGGTCCTTATGCGGGGAATTTAACGGGGCAATGTTCAATGCCACTGGAGTCTCCATGGTCACCTGAATTTGGAATCGTATTTGAGAATTTTTCCTTGGACACAGCAATATAGAGCAGTGGATTTTGCAGGAGCAGGGCAATTTTGTAGAGGGGAAGAGGCGACTTGAGGTGAAAAATAAGTCAAAATGCTCCTAGGATAGATTCAGTGAGAAAATGCTGGGATTTGAGAGTTGCTTTCTCAGTGAATTTGTCGGGCAGAGGTGCAGGTTTGCGAATGCGCAAACAAACTGTGAATTTGTGGAAATTCGGCACAGTGGGGACTTTTGTGAGTGAAATTGGGCTTACAGTGTGGAGAAAGACCAATGATTCATAAGGATTTCTGGTTTTTACTGTTCTTTCTTCTTTTCTTAGTTTCTTCAGTGAATTATGTAAAAAACCAGGCGCGGAGGGGGGAAACTGATAAATACCTGGCTTGGATAATGGTGGAAATGTAGGTGAATTCGGGGTGCCAGCAGCAAGGAGCAGTCTTCAAAGTTGACAGGTAAACAACGTACTCGCTCATGCAGGAGTACAGTGAGTCAAAATTGCAAATAATGCGAAAAAACAAGTTTTTTGGGTAAAATAGTGAAAATTTGGCTTTTGGCACGTTTTTGTCGGATGATGTCAGCATGACGTCATGGGTGGGTTGGGTACAGAATGATGACATGGCGGCCGGTGAGCGGTCCCACGTGGACAGGTGACATGACAGACAGCTCGGAGCGATGGCGGATGAGGTGGTGATGCGATGCCGAAGTGGTAGTGACGTATGGGTGACACATGGGTGACGTATGGTGGCATTGGCAGAGCGGTAAATGGTTCCGTCGGACCGCTTATGGTACGGGAGCGGTTTTGGCAGGAGGCCGCCCAATACAACCTGGGAACGACACGCGTCCGAGCCCTGACGTCATGCTCTGACAGATTTCGGGCGCTATCGTCCGGGCATCAGAGGCGGTCCGAAATTGTTATGAGCCGTCGGATGGGAGGGCCCAGATCCGACGGTCGACGGGCTGTGGAGGTGATGGGTGGATACGGCGGGTCCCGGCGGGGTTTAAATAATATTTTCTTTTTGTTTTTTGTGGTGAGCGCGCCGAATCGTGAACTTTGGAAAAGGCGGAGAAAGTGGGTTTTAACAAGGTTTTTGCAAATAGCGCGGGTAAAGCATTGTGAAGGGATTGTAAGGGGATAAGGGTAGGGTTAGGTTATTAAACCAACCAAGCGTTAGTTTAATCCCCGACTTTAAATAAACCATATACAACAAGACTTTGATTCTGCATGGTTTTCCAAGTTTTGAACATATGGCTATAATGCCAAAGGGGATGGGGAATACATACTTTTGGGGTTTTTATATACAGTGGTGATATAATAAATAGGGAAAGGGGGAACATCGGGAATTAAGTAATGATATGGTTAGTAGTTAATATGGGAAGGAGATATGGATGATAGGTAGCAGACACTATGTTGTTAGGGAACAAACTTAGTTTTGAGAGTAGATCAAAATGAAAAGATTTTTACACAAGAAATGTGGCTCTTTTATATAACGAGAATCAGCAAATGAGTTTGATTTCTGTTATGAACAAAGGTGATAGTGGGATGTTAGAAAGAAGTTTGATAGGGAATGATTGGGAAGTTAGCCATGCTTCACTGTGCTGCCACAAACATGCTGAATAGGAAGATCTGTACTGGCCACCATGTGTTTCCTTTGCTTAGGCCAGTGATATGAGAGAAGTCATGCTTTTGCAACCTCACTACCTACCCATCTTATTTCCTAGCATTTTTTGTTTCTTCAGGGAGGGTGCACTTAGACTTGCAAACCCTCACGTGCTCTTTTCTTTTTGCTGCCCTCCTATCTAAATCTAGCCTTATATCTTCCAAGGGCCCAGATTAAGCTAGTGGGCTCCTTTCTTTCTCTATCAACTAATCATCTGTCAAGCTCAAACTGTTTGAACAGGTACTCATTACCTATTCTAAAACAAGCAATTCAAAACATGGCATGGCCCAGCTTGAACTGTTGAGCCATACCTCAAGATAGCAGTGGCATTTTGATTGGTCGCTTTCCTGGTCTTTCTTTGTGGTTTATTTCAATTCTTTTTTCTTTTGACCAAATCATTTTCTTGCCCTTTGATTATTCTTTTAAGGCATACCCTCTTTACATTTTTTAACTTTTTGCTTTGTCCACAAAAATGGAACCTTTGCATCATCAAAGATGATCATTTTTAGTACTTCCACTGTCAATCATGAAACATGAAACCCTATTGCTATAGGAGGCTAACAGTGGCTCCACTTGGGGATGACTTTTCCTGATGAAAAGTCAAGATCAGCAGGTCAGATTGCCTTCTTTTCCACCTTTCTGCATTTTAACCTTTCCTTTTGTTGAAGACTGAATATGTGAATCCTATGAAACTTGTATCCCATACTCCTTAAGCTGATCTGCTGTGAAATTAGAGCCCTGCTTTTGCCTTGCTTCTCTGATCATTTCTCATCTTCTAGATAATTTCCATATACTTTCTCTCATTCTCTCATGCCAAAGTGAATAGTATTTATCAAAATAGTGCAGTACCTTAGTTCTTCTCAAAATATTCTTCATTTGGAGCTCTATCTATCCGTTGAAAATAAACATACTGAAATACAAATTTATGTACAATATATAATTGAGCAATGCTTGATCAGAGGGGATCAAAGTAATGCTTGAGCATTCTCCCATTGACTGGGCCTTCCTCAGTGTTTGAACCACCCAAGCTCTTTAAAAAATAGGTGTTATTACCTTTTACAACACAAATTATATAAGGTCCCTTCCATAAGAAATCAAATTTTCCATGTTTTCCTTTGTCCTCCCTTCTGGAATCCCATCTCAGCACTTTGTCTCCTATAGAGAAGTCTTTAGCTTTGGTTCTTTTGTCAAATATTCTTTTGAGTTTTTCTTGCAGTACTTGGGTTCTTTCATAGACTTCCTCCCTTGTTTTCCGCAGGTGGATTGTCTGATTGATTCTTCTCTGAATGTCATTTGGTTCATATTGCATTTCTTGCAGCAACTTGATTACAGGAACACATAGAGATGAAGGGAACCTTGCTTCCATTCCATAAACTAGTTCATAGGGACTTGTACCAATGGATCTTTTGGTAGTTAGTCTATCTGCCCATAGAGCATTCACTAACCTCTTATGCCAATTCTTTTTGTTTTCTTCCAAAACTTTTTTGATGATATTGATTAGGCTTTTATTGGAAGATTCAGCTAGGCCATTGCCTTGAGGATAATAGGCTGTGGAATGACCTAGGGTCATATGATATTTGTGACAAAAGCTGATCATTTTTTTGGACTTGAAAGCAGCAACATTGTCTGTGATAATTTTGTCTGGACAGCCAAATCTGGACAAGATGTTGGTCTCTAGAAATTGTATGATAATGGAGTCATTGGCCTGCCTACAGGGGACAACTTCTGTCCATTTGGTGAAATAGTCTGTAGCAGTCAGAATCCACCTATTCTGGCCAGAGGATGGGGGGTGATTTTCACCAATAAAGTCTAGACCCCATTGCTGGAATGGTCTCTCATTTGAAATAGGTTTTAGTGGTAAAGGCAACAGCTTTCTCTTCCCTTCAAAGATTTGACATTTGTGACAAGACATTACAAATTTTCTCACATCAATAAATAAGGAGGGCGAATAAAAACCAGCCCTTAGGATTTTATCAGCTGTGGATTTCCAGTATAAGTGTCCTCCACAGTCACCTGCATGAAATTCTTTGAGGACATTGTCAGTTTCATCCAATGTTAAGCAATTAAGTAAGATCCCTTCATGATTTCTCCAAAACAAATCATTGTTAATAATACAAAATTTTGATGCTTTCATTTTCAAGAACCTTTTCTTAGTTCTGGACAACCCTGGAGGAGCTTGCAGGTTTAGCAATACAAAACATATATCAGTATACCAGGGGGATTGCATAAAGGCTTGGTTGATCTGTGGAGTCGCCATCTCCTGTTCATTGTCCAGTTCATTAATGTCAAGAGCTTGAAAATTGGTTTCAGCCATCAACTTGGCCAGACCCTGTCCTTTTATCAGTTTGGTAGGCTTGATTTCCATGTCATATTCTAAGATTTTGGCAATCCATTTTCCCCTCCTACCTTTAATTCCTTCTTGGGTTATAATGCCTTTCACTACTGCATTTGGGACATAGGAAATGATGTGGGAGTACAGGATATAGATTCTAAAGTCCTTCATTGCTTTCACTAGTGCATAGGCTTGTTTTTCCATGATCTGATATTTTAAGGGAGCATCCCTTAGAGCTTTGCTAAAGAATGCAATGGGTTTTTCACAACCCTGATCATCTTTTTGTAGTAGAACAACAACAATTGTATGCTCAGAAGCAAAGGAAAAAATGATGAAATCTTTATCAAATCTAGGGCTTGTTAGGACTGGTGTGTTTGTCAATGCTATTTTAATATCCTAAAAAGCTTGTCTAGCTTCCATGGTCCATTTGACCTTGGATTCCTTTTTTAGCATGTTGTTTAACAGTCTTGTGAGCTCAGCCAGATTTGGAATGAACCTTCTCAAGAAGTTGATTTTTCCTAGAAAGCTTTGGAGTTCCTTGATGTTTCTTGGGTGTGGTATTTGTAGGATGGCTTGAATTCTGTCCGGATCGATCCTAATACCATCTTTTGAGATTATATGTCCTAAGAGTTTACCTTCCTCTAGCCCAAACAGTGATTTCTTTGGATTTAAAGATATGCCATATTTTCTACAAATTGTGAAAACTTTCCTCAAGTGTTCTAAGTGTTCTTGGTCTGATTTTGAAAAGGCAGTTAGATCATCCAGGTATACCACTACAAAGTCATGAATTTCCTTGGCAAAGGCTATATCCATAGCTCTTTGGAAAGTAGCCCCTGCATTCTTAAGCCCAAAAGGCAACTTGACATATTTGAAAGTTCCCCAAGGTGTTGTAAAGGCAGTTTTGTCTTGGTCATCTGGGTGTACTAGAATCTGATTGAATCCTGAAAAACCATCTAACAATGAGATCCTAGAGGCTCCCACTACCCTTTGCAGGATGTGATCCATTTTTGGTAGGGGGTAGTGGTCTTTGAGAGAGACTTTGTTTAAATTTCTTAGGTCAACACAGAGTCTGATTTCTCCGGTCCTTTTCCTAGTAGGCACTAGGTTTGAAATCCATTCTGAGAATCTGATTGGAGCAATGATTCCTGCTTGATACATATGTTTAACCTCTTTTTCAATGAGAGGAAGGAGCACAGTGTTCACTCTTCTGAGTTTTTGTTTGAAAGGCTTTTGATTTTCTTTTAAAGGTATAGTGTGCTGGATGACTGAGGTATCATAAGACTTGAGGTCCTCATAGCTCCAGGCAAAGACATCTTGGAACTCTTTAAACAATTCAATGTATTTCAGTTTCTGCTCAGGTGGTAATGCTCTGGATAACTTTACCATTTTGGGATTTTCTGGGGTCCCAATGTTACAATCTTCTATTTCAGCATTTAATGGTTGCATTTTTGGTTTTCTTGAAATATCATTTGAATCAAACAGATCCTCCAAAGGGGTTAAACCTGTGGGCAAAAAATTATCTTTCAACTCAATTACCTTTGTTTCTGTTTCAGCCAATTCATCTTCATCTGTGTGACCCAACTTTTGTATACTTTCGTTATTGAAGGTGGTAGGGTGCAAAACCAGATTAACTGTTTCAGCTGATATTTTCTGTGCATTCATGTGTACTTGTGGTTGATCATCTCCAGTGATTGAGTCAATGTTAATGCCAGAGAATTCCTCTTTTAGAGTGAGGAAATTATTTATCTGAGTATCACTCTCAAAGACTTGCCAATTTTTGATGTTGTCTGGAACTGCATGCCTGTGTTTGATTTCAGTAGTAAAAGTATGAGTGGGCTTGAAAGGCAGCTTACAAGTGCTAGCAAAGGTTGCCAAACTGTGAGCATTAGGATTGAGTTCTCTGGAAATTTTAGTCAACTGTGATTGTGAGAAGGTGTCAAGTACCTGAATAGTTGCTGCCTTATATGCTCTCAACCTCAGATCATTTGTAGTAAAGTTTCCTTTAATTTGTTGTATGATTAGATCTCAATCCCCTAAGATTGAAATTTTAGTTGCACCCAAATTTTTTATGAGTTTAAGACCTAGCAGAAGGGCCTCATATTCAGCCATGTTTTTTGTACATCGGAAGTTCAACCTATATGCATGACCCTCAGCCTGGTCATTGTGCATATTATGGATCCAGACTCCTGCCCCAGCTCCTAACTTGTTTACAGAACCATCAAATTCCAAATACCATAAGGTTTCATGATCAAGATTTGAGTTGAGGTTTTTAGAGAATTGGATCATGGGCAGGTTGGTTTCTTGCAGATTGGTTGATACATTGTGTTCTTTTGTTGCCTTAGCTCTTTCTGCAGTCCTTTGGTCTTGTGGAACATATTGTTCAATGACTTTCTCTGCCTCTGCTGCTATTAATAGTTCAGAACAAGCCTTGCTGCAGATGTCAGCATTGTAGAGAATAAATGAATCCATGTCAGAGTGTATTGAATAGATTGGGAAGTTTTGGGGTTTGTCTTGACTTCTTACCACATATTTCATCAAAGTTTCATGGTATAATCTCTTTGGCTGCCCAAAGACTGAGATGGTTGCATAGGACATATCTAATTGCAAAGATCCTTGGAGTTTGGCCCCCCAAGATCTGGACAAGAGCATGCCATACTTAGGAGGTATGTCAGCTACCACTACATCCATCAAGATTGTTTTGGTTAGGTATTGGACTAGAGAGACACATAAATCTTTAATCAATCCTAAGCACCTGACCTGGCTTGAATCAAATGAGAATAGATCTTTATAAGGTCTTGTGATGTCTAAGTCGAGTTTTTCCATTACAGATTTGGGCATTAAGTTGTGTGAGGCCCCAGAATCAAACATTGCATTGTGTAGAACCTTATCATGGATGTTTAAGCTGACATAGAAGGGTGGAACCCCTCCATTTTCCGTTTTTCCATTAACCTCAGGTCCGAACAACAACTCTGGCTGGTCATCTAGGACATTCACAACATCTTTATTATCTGATACCTGGAGTGACTTGTTAATCTGTTGTCTGTATATTTCATGTTTGGCTAATTCCGAAAGAGAAATCGATATCTTGAGCTTACTTATTTTTGTTTCCAAGCTAAAAGGCTTTTTAATTTGCATCTTGGCATTGAGTGCAGCAGGTTTTTCTTTTTCAGCTGGGTTATCGATAATATTTTGTTCATGGTTGGTATGATTTTGAGTATAATTGGTACCATGTTTGCTTCCAGGGGTATTATCTGATTTCACTTTTGCTGGATGAGGTGGGACTGGCTGTTTTTCAGATGTCTGTTGTTCTGAAATATCCTCCACAGTGACTTTTGAGGAGTGTAAATTTGAATTGCCAGCTGATTGTGGGAGAGTACTCTTATCATTGATCTTTTTTGGCAGCTTATTGTCCTTTGATTTAAGAGTTTCAGGTACATCTATTGTTCTGGTCCTTAGTTTATATTATTTGTGTACCTCATACACAGCTGCATCATAACCTTCTTTGAAATCAAATGATTCTCCTGACTTAGTGTGGTATTGATTGTCATTGTAAACCTCTTGATCTTCTTGTGTTAAGAATACTTGATGTTCACTGTCCAAACCCATTAGGTTGATGTGAGGGTCCTCATTAGGTTCACTAGATGTTGAAGCCTCAGCATAATTTTCTTGGAAAGGGGGTCTAACATTCTGGTCAGGATCAGTCCTTCCAACATTGGGATTTTGATTCTTTCTAAAGTTTGGGTTTCTAATATTGCTTGTTTGACCTTCCCACGATGATTTTCTTTCTATGGTTTCCACTCTGTCCCCAAGTCTATCCATACCTTTGATGATTGCGTCTAGCTTTTGCTCAAATGATGAGGGTTCTTCCTTAAAAGTAGTTCTTCTTTCAGTTCTTGCCCGGTTTCTCTTAGCTATCAGATTTGCCTCTACACTTACATCTATGTTTTTCATGTCTGCCAGGGTTGCAGGGGCTCTTTCTCTTAGTTGATATGCCATATCAGCATCAAACCCATCAGGGAACTTAATCAATGCCAAATCAGGTGGAGGCCTAAGATTTTGAGGGATGGCATTATAGATAGTATTGAATCTAGTGCAATAGTCCAAGACAGTTTCTTGAGGGCCTCTCCTTATGGTGTCATATTCAGATAAAATATGTAGAGGATCCTTTTTCTTTTCCCATCTGTTTAGAAAGGACTAGTAAAGAGCACCTGAATCAGGTATAGAATTTGCAGCAAGTGCTCTAAACCAAGTTCTTACTTCACCTGTCAGACTTTGTACAAAATTTTCATTCTCACATCATCATCATATATCTCATAGTTTTCAAAGTAATCTTTCATTTTGTTGGTATGCTGTAAGGCAGTGTATGTACTGGTTCCATCAAAATAATTAATCTTGCTTTGGTAGTCCTGAGGCATAGCCCCCGGATTACCAGGTAACTGAAGGGGAGCATAACGATTAGCCATATTTGGAGGGATAAGTGGGACAACGGGTAGAAGGGGAGCAACTGGAACAACAGGGACAGCAATGGCAGTTTGTGTATTGGGTGTAGACAATATGTTTTGTGAAGTGGATGAGGAAGAGGGGGAAGAATGGGTTATATGAAGGTGGACTGATGGTTTAGCAGGGGTTGGAATAAAACTTTGCTGAACTGCCTCAGGGCTGGATTCAGGAGATTGTTCTGGTTCCTTTTGGTTCCTAAGAATCTTAGGAATCAAATTAGGGTTATCGAAAACAGGTGGAGGATTTGGGTCAGGATTTGACCTTGTATGCCTAGTCCTCTCTTTAGGAGCCAACTTCTGAACTTGTTTTTGGTAATTTTTTGAGAATACTTTTTTCTGAATGGTCAAGGGAATGTTTAAATTTTGGAACCACTATCTAGATCAGACAGCAGTTAACACATTAGTTCGATTCCCCAGTGGAGTCGCCAGTTATTTTATCACTCAGGTTGTTCCCTTTGACTCCTAAGGGAATACGGCCGAGGTAACCATAGACCAATCTTTGGATCACAGGTTCTATCCTACTTGCAATCAGAGAGGGCTCTCTCTTTAGGATTTAGCTTTTTTTTGATAAGGTTTTAGGCTAGCTATAATGTACTGAATTTTTGGTTAAAGTCTTGGTTGAATGATGTCTTCTAGCAGCTGAGATGAGATCTTCAGAAGTTTCAGTCCGTTGGGCAATGGGGTGTGTGATTAGGTGTTGTTTGAGGTATTGAGTAAGATTGATGAAACTGCAGGGCCATATAGATATATCATGAAACAAACATCAAATTGTGAATATGAAATATGTCCAGCCAGTGAAAGGAAACTAAGAATCTTTCAATAGGCTGGTGATGTGGGGAAAGGAAATATCACTCAGGAGCAGACTTGAATTCCTGAACAATATTTACTGTGAAAGATGTAGTATGAAGTTGAGCAACTAAGAATTACACATTCATAACCATTTCTGAAGAAAAACATTTACAACAGCATAGATTGAGTTTAGGGTGTTCCATGAACAAATCCTGAACTATTCTTTTTCTGTTCTATCAAACCTGTGAAATATAGAGCATGAGTGGATTATGAAAGAACGAAATACATAACAAGATGGTTTAGAAAACTTATTGTGCCATGTAATAGCGTAGGAATCCTGTAGTAGCAAGCAATCACACCACAACACATCAAAACAACTCAGAACTTCAAAAATTCCATTAGCTCCCTGTATTAGAAGTCTGAAATTTACAGCATAACTTCTCCAGAAGAAAAATCAACAACCCCAACAAGTTCATGCGTGGGGATATATATACAATCGTTTCTACAAAATATCTTAACGCTGAGTCATTTGCTTAATAACTGCGTTCACCAACTTTCAAAATAGCAGATACAAAAGTTATTTCTACTTTAAATATACAATGAATGCCCTTTCAACTTTGTCAGAAATTCTTTGACTTTTGGAGGCCACTGGGTCGATTGGGCACTTTGTATTGATTCTGAGTGATACACTCTTTACTGCTCTGTCGAGGTGCGGCTTTCTCAGCCCCATCATCTGCATCTGTGGTCATTTGCCTTTGTTGGCCAAGCTGGATTGCTGAGTTGGCCTTTTCAATTGCTTTCCTAGTCAAACAAATATGTATTAACTTTCTGAAACTGCTGACTTTTTGATAAAAACACAAAAATATGGTGAATAATTTGTTTTCTACAGCAGTGTTTGTATCATGCCTGTCCACCATTCCTGAGTAGGCAATTGGTGCCTTAAGATTATGCCTGGAGTTTCATCTGCCTCAGTATATTTGTAGTAATTTGGAGGCACTTCAAAAAGATGTCTGATCTCATGTGCAATGAAGAATAAATTCTCTATTTTGTCATAGAGAGTCTGCCCAGATGGAGGCCCTGTTTCCTCTGGTGTACTTGCTGTTGCAGTGATTTGATTTGTGGCATATGTGTCTACCCTCTTGGCATAATTTTCATGAGATAGTAACCTTCCTGTATTGGTTACTAAGCTGGGAAGGTCTCTGTTATGAAATGTTGTAATCTTCTCAATGAATCTGTTCACTTCTGTCTGCATCTCCTGACACCTTCTATCCAATGTTTGCACATGATTTCTTAGGGTGAGCACTCTCTTCACTAGTAAAATGGTATCAGTCCTGTTAGTGATACCCATTGCTGCTAACTGAGGGCCAGTGCGGTTATTCAAAACATTGATCATCGTATTGGCTATTTCAGGCATATTTCCTAGAGATGCCCTTGCTCTTTGATTCTCTTTTTGGGCCCTGCCTATTAGATCCATATGCTCATGGATGGTTTCAATATACTACCACTGATCTGTTATAGATTGACCAATGTGGGTCCACAGGATCTTCTTGATTTCAACTACAACTTTGTCAAGAGAGAGCTCTTTCTCTAGTTCTTTTATTTTCTTCTCAAGAGCTCTTACTTCCCTTGTTTTTTCAGCTACACTTTGCTTGGATTTGTCATATTTTTCATTAACTGTGGCCAATTTTTCTTTAGTCTCATTCAGTTCTGCCATCTATGCTTCCAAGGCTTCCAGTTCCTTCATCATGTTCTGCATACTCAGGCTGGGTCCCTGATCTGGTGTTGTTGCTGGCGCTGATGCTGAAGGACCTACCTCTGATGTTTTTCCTGTGGGAGGACCTGTTGTAGTAGTAGAAAGTGGCACACCTTCAGTAGATGCAGATGTTTGTGATTGTTGCATTGGTGCCTCACTTTGTCTTGATTTTAGTGCCACCTCTAGTGCACTCTCTGTTTCCATTAGCCTCTTGTATAGACTTAGGAGTAGGGCCACTACATCCTGGTCCTTCTTCTGCTCTGCCACTTCTCCAGTTTGAGGGTGAAGGGTAGCTAGCAGCTTGATATGCTTTCTCATAGCTGCTACATCCTCATCTCTTTTCTTTAGCAGTGCCTGCACACCCTTAGGGTCCTTTGGATCATGACCCAACTCTATGATGATCTCTTCCAAGGACTTGATTCTGTTGTCCTTGGCCTGGGATGATGCCTTCTCTAATTCCGATTGAGCTACAGTGTTGTGTAGAGAATTTTGTAGTTGGTGTGCTAACAGGGTCTTATCAGCTAAAGTGGAATATATCAGTTCCTCTGTTTGTCTGTGCAGCTCAATTTGATCCAAGGGGTGGATATCTTTGGCAAAAATTTCCAGATTAATTCTGATATAATCAGCAGCTGTTTGAGGTTGCTGCATGGTAGGCCTGAAATGACTAAGAGTCATTTTTTTCTCTTGAATGTCATAGGCAGACATTAATCTCTATTGATTTGTTGGCGACATTTTTAGGAGATGGTTGTAAATCTGGTGCCTGAGGGTCTCATTCCTTTTCTTTATGTCAATAAATTGTTGCTTAATGCTGGAGTCTGCCTTTGATTTCTGCCTTGAAGAGCTCACTTCTGTCCCGTATGGGATGTCCTGCCCTTGCTGCAAAGAGCTAGTTGATGTTTCAATGCTAGGAGGGGGCATATTATCAATTGGTCTCTCTGGTGCTTCCTCCTCTGAAAAAGGGTTCAACCTCTGTCTCTTTTCTCCTTGTTGGTCCATAGAGGTAGTGAGAGGAGTGTCCTCTTGCCGATCCCTCTTTCTTGTCCTGTCCTCATTAGCAGGTGTTTGTAAAATAGAGGACTCAACTGTTACCTCCTGCCTTGGAGGAATTTGTTCATGTGTTTGTTGTTCTGTGTGGGCAGGTTGCTTGGCTCTGCTTTCCTGCTGCTCTGCCTGCTGCTCCATAATTGGAGGTGTTTCTTCTTGCTGCACTGCTTTGCCTTTAGTCATGTCTGCTGGTGGATCAGCTGTTTTGGCAGGCTGTTGAGGAATGGTGGATGAGGAGGCAGCTTCTCCACGATGCTGAATGCCAGAAGACCAAACCTGTCCAAAATACTCCAAGTCAACTGCTTTTTCTAAAGTTTTAATGTCCTTCTCTGCTATTTCTTCTTCACTATAATCTTCCACTAATGTGCCCTTTTTCCAATCTATTTGATTTGCATATTTTTCAACTTCTGGAATGCTAATGTGGTCATATGGGGCAAGCCTATGCTTGATTCTTCTGAGGCTTATGAAATGGTTAGGGTCATAGGGTGCCCAATAGAAGCTTGTCTTGAGCTGGAGGGCTTTTAGCATTTGGTCTGCCTCATTCCAAGCTTCTTCCCTCTTATTGAAGATGAATGGACCCAATTGATGCTTGATTTTCAGTTGTGCCTTCTTGTTTTTGCTATGGAAATGAATCATATCTGCGTTGCTGAACTGTCTGAAGTACTCTAGAGCAAAGAGTCTCATGGGGACATATCTTGGTAACCTGTATGGTGCTAACTCACAGCCATATATCCTGATCACTGTATGGTGTTGGTAAAAGTACCAATCCCCTATGCTATAGTTCTTGGACAACTGAAGGATTTTCTGCATATCATCAGTGAGTCTAGGAAGAGGTGAACTTTGCAGAAGTGATAAAGATGGGTGAATTAATAGGTCAATAAATTCACAGTATGTATATGGTGAGTAATGGATGTGATGGCAGACTGATGTCCAGAACATTACAGACCTTCTATTTCCCTTTGAATCTAGTTTCTTGAGGAAAAGAGGAAAAGCATCAGGCTGATTGTACAATATCAGATGATATATATAAGAGGTGTACTTGAATACCCTCTCTCTTTCCAGATTCATGAACTGTTCATGCATTTTGTTGGATATAAATGAAGCATAGTCATACTGGACAGCAGAGGGCTGTCCTCGGGTGAAAATGGATAGTACCACCAGTGTTGTCTCATCTACAAACTCACTGGTCTTGAACCCTAGGATGGAAGATATCATATCTACTAATAGTCTCCCTATGTCATTAAACCAGACATGTAGATAAGGGGGAGGCTGCTTAGGCTGAAACTCTGGAATCATAAACAGTTGGCCAATTCTTGTAATTTGTGAGTTGGAGAGCTTGGCACCCTGCTCTAATAAAAGCTGCATGGACAGAGGGACCAGTGGCTTTATAGGTTGAAACTGCAGCTTTTGATTTATGGCTTCAGGAGTAATATGGAACAAGACAGAGCCCGAAGGACTCAGAACAACTCTTTGAGTGGGGTCATAGTTTGAGCGGCACTGATGGATCAAGTCAGGAAACTAATTGGCCTGAGGGAGATAGTAGATTGGCAAATGGGAATTCCATATTCCCAGGAGGTCTGTACCATCTTTGTGTTTCTTCCTTAACTCACACACTGCTTCTACGTGGTATTTGTTACACAACTCTATAGTGTCTTTCATCTGATAATCTCGGTCTGCCAGGGCTAGCCACTCCAGGTCCTTATGCGGGGCATTTAATGGGGAAATGTTCAATGCCATTGCAGTCTCCATGGTCACCTGAATTTGGAATTGTATTTGAGAATTTTTCCTTGGGCACAACAATATAGAGCAGTGGATTTTGCAGGAGCAGGGAAATTTTGCAGAGGGGAAGAGGCGACTTGAGGTGAAAAATAAGTCAAAATGATCCTAGGATAGATTCAGTGAGCAAATGCTGGGATTTGAGAGTTGCTTTCTCAGTGAATTTGTCGGGCAGAGGTTCAAGTTTGCGAATGCGCAAAAAAACTGTGAATTTGTCGAAATTCGGCACAATGGGGACTTTTGTGAGTGAAATTGGGCTTACAGTGTGGAGAAAGACCAATGATTCATAAGGATTTCTGGTTTTTACTGTTCTTTCTTCTTTTCTTAGTTTCTTCAGTGAATTATGTAAAAAACTAGGCGCGGAGGGGGGAAACTGATAAATACCTGGTATACTTGGATAATGGTGGAAATGTAGGTGAATTCGGGGCGCCAGCAGCAAGGAGCAGTCTTCAAAATTGACAGGTAAACGACGTACTCGCTCATGCAGGAGTACAGTGAGTGAAAATTGCAAATAACGCAAAAAAACGGGTTTTTTGTGTAAAATAGTGAAAATTTGGCTTTTGGCACGTTTTTGTCGGATGAAGTCAGCATGATTTCATGGGTGGGTCGGGTACAGAATGATGACGTGGCAGCTGGTGGGCGGTCCCACATGGATAGGTGACATGGCAGACAGCTCGGAGCGATGACGGATGAGGTGTTGATGCGATGTCGAAGTGGCAGTGACGTATGGGTGACACATGGGTGACGTATGGTGGAATTGGCAGAGTGGTAAACGGTTCCGTTGGACCACTTATGGTACGGGAGTGGTTTTGGCAGGAGGACGCCCGATACAACCTGGGAACGACACGCGTCCGAACCCTGACGTCATGCTCTGATAGATTTCGGGCGCTATCGTCCGGGCATCGGAGGCAGTCCGAAATTGTTATGAGCCGTCGAATGGGAGGGCCCAGATCCGACGGTCGATGGGCTGTGGAGGTGATGGGTGGATACGGCGGTTCCCGGTGGGGTTTAAATAATTTTTTTTTTTTGTTTTTTGTGGTGAGCGCGCTGAATCGTGAACTTTGGAAAAGGCGGAGAAAGTGGGTTTTAACAAGGTTTTTGCAAATAGCGCGGGTAAAGCATTGTGAAGGGATTGTAAGGGGATAAGGGTAGGGTTAGGTTATTAAACCAACCAAGCATTAGTTTAATCCCCGACTTAAAATAAACCATATACAACAAGACTTTGATTCTGCATGGTTTTCCAAGTTTTGAACATATGGCTATAATGCCAAAGGGGATGGGGAATACATACTTTTGGGGTTTTTATATACAGTGGTGATATAATAAATAGGGAAAGGGGGAACATAGGGAATTAAGTAATGATATGGTTAGTAGTTAATATGGGAAGGAGATATGGATGATAGGTAGCAGACACTAAGTTGTTAGGGAACAAACTTAGTTTTGAGAGTAGATCAAATGAAAAAGATTTTTACACAAGAAATGTGGCTCTTTTATATAACAAGAATCAGCAAATGAGTTTGATTTCTGTTATGAACAAAGGTGATAGTGGGATGTTAGAAAGAAGTTTGATAGGGAATGATTGGGAAATTAGCCATGCTTCACTGTGCTGCCACAAACATGCTGAATAGGAAGATATGTACTGGCCACCATGTGTTTCCTTTGCTTAGGCCAGTGATATGAGAGAAGTCATGCCTCTGCAACCTCACTACCTACCAATCTTATTTCCTAGCATTTTTTGTTTCTTTAGGGAGGGTGCACTTAGACTTGCAAACCCTCATGTGCTCTTTTCTTTTTGCTGCCCTCCTATATAAATCTAGCCTTATATCTTCCAAGGGCCCATATTAAGCTAGTGGGCTCCTTTCTTTCTCTATCAACTAATCATCTGTCAAGCTCAAACTATTTGAACAGGTACTCATTACCTATTCTAAAACAAGCAATTCAAAACATGGCATGGCCCAGCTTGAACTGTTGAGCCATACCTCAAGATAGCAGTGGCATTTTGATTGGCCACTTTCCTGGTATTTCTTTGGGGTTCATTTCAATTCTTTTTTCTTTTGACCAAATCATTTTCTTGCCCTTTGATTATTCTTTTAAGGCATACCCTCTTTACATTTTTTAACTTTTTTCTTTGTCCACAAAAATGGAACCTTTGTATCATCAAAGATGATCATTTTTAGTACTTCCACTATCAATCATGAAATATGAAACCCTATTGGTATAGGAGGCTAACAGAGACATCCACTCAAGAAGAACCATCTAAAAAAGTAAGGAAAAAAACTAGGGAAATTGATACACTTATGTAGGATGCGAGGGAGAACGTGGGAGCTCCTTCAAATTTGTGTAAGTAGAGAAGTTCACCTGATCAATACACTGGCTACATGGCTATAATGATTGATCTTGTAGATACTAAGTCATCCTCTTTCGAGTAAGAAGTAAAGTAACTTGTATGGCTTGATTCAATGGTGGAGGAATACAAATGCATTTTAAACAACATTGTTTGGGAAGTGGTCCCAAGACCATCAAATAAATCTGTAATGGGTTCAAGATGGATCTTCAAGGTGAAGCAAGAAACATATGGAAGCATAGATAAGTATAAGGCCATTTTTGTGGCCAATGGGTACTCTCAAGTTGAGGGAATTGGCTATGAGGAGAACTCTGCTCCTATAGCAAGGTACTCATCCATTAGATCAATTTTGTCACTAGCTGAGCATATGGGGTGAAAGATACACTAGATGGATGTAATAACAACATTTTGCAATGGAGTTATTGAGGAGGAGGTGTACATAAAGCAACCATAAGGTTTTGATAAATTTGATTAGGAGTCTCATGTGTGCAGACTCAAGCGAGCATTATATAGTCTCAAATAAGAACCCGTGCTTGGTACACTAGGATCATTAGTTATCTCACTCATTTGGGCTTCACCAAAAAAGAAGTAGATGAAAACCTATATCATATATTTGTAGAAGGTAAATTTCTTATTTTTTTCTTATATGTTGATGATTTATTTTAACTCATGATGAGCAACTGACTAGATCTTGCAAGGAGGAACTTATAAGGGATTTTAAATGAAAGACGTGGGTCTCATGCACCACTTCCTCAAGTTGGAAGTATGGAAAGGTGATGGGGAACTATTTTCCTCTCAATGAAAGTATGAAAATGAGATACTACAAAATTTTTGAATGGAGATTTGAAAACCCACAGAGACAACTCTAGCAACCAACTAAAGGGAGGATGCCACTTTAACTGAGGAAGTGGATGCTACTATTTATTGGCACCTAGTGAGTTCAATAATGTATCTTGAGAACATAGGACAAGATATGTGCTATGTAGTAAACCAGCTGAGCCAACCTATGGTTAGGCCAATGAAATTATTTTGGAAGGCAGTTAAGCATGTTTTATGATACCTCAAAGGCACTACCCAGCATGGACTATGGTATAGATGGACAAAGGGAGTGAAGTTGTGTGAATTCATAGATGAAAATTGGGTGGGGAGTCCATTAGAATGAAAGATTACATTAGGTGGCATTTTCAGTGTTGTATCCTGTTATAGAATCATTCAGCACTCCTGTAGTTCTAATGCTCTGGTATGGCCTTGGGCAACCCTTTCCCACCCAAACTTGATTATTTATTAAAAAATAATATTTTCAATTCTATATGCGACTCTGCCCTTTAAAAATCATGTATACACATGGGTACCGTAATACAAAGCTTGTGTACATAATTTAAAATATGAAAAAATAAAAATATTTCCTATTTCTCTGGTGGGGTTTACGGGTTTCACTGAAATCCCACCTACAGGAGCCCATGGCTTAACTCAATCAACTGATTTCTAGTGGTATTTATACAGCTCATGGGAAGGCCTAAATCATAGAAGGAGAGAGGATATTGACGTTATAGCCCTTTTTGTCCCTAGATCAAGTCCGATTTTCCATTTGCCTCCTGCACTGCCAGCCATAAGTAACCCTTGTTTCCTTGTAGAGATGTTCATCTTCCATTAGATGACATCCTTTTGCACATGCTTGAGAGGTAATCACTGAGGCTTGGTCCAGATGGATCCAAAGGAAGGTTTCGTTGGTGTTGTGGTCAGATCAAGTTGTATTCTTCCACCACTATTTGTTAATATCAATAAAGAATCTTTGTCTCTTTCTTGATATGTTATGATCTCATGTTTTTTATGATTCATGTCTAATATATCATGATATGTATTTTTATTCTTAATGATCTAACATGTTTATTATGAATGCATTTTGAACTAATTTCTATGTATATACTTCTCTGAATTTTGTTGCAGGTCTGATCACTTTGGAGGAAGTCGAGGGTTTAGACCTTGTGGGATCAACATCAAACATAGGACCTACGAGTACCCCAATCAAACCCAGCTTTAGTAGTTCAAATAGTTTTCTTTCTATAATGTATGCTTCTTGTTGATAGTCTTCCTTCGATCTGTTGAGGTTGTCAACCCTTACCTTGGGAAGTATTTCCCACCAATAGAACTGGTGAATGCACTGGGGAATACAATCTCGTATTTCCTAGAATGGTTTTTTTCCCTTGATATGGGTTTTTCCATATTGTTTCTTGATTTCTCTAGTATTATTGACTCATTTGTAGTCTAGGAAATCAATCAGATCTTCTGGATCAGGTCTGTATTTTTTATTTTTCCCTATTTTTCCACATATACACGTTTTTTCTTATATACAGTAGTGTACACATGCAGTTTCTTCCAAAGTAACTCACATATACGCTTGTTTCTTCAGAAATAGTCGCATGTACACGCGACTCTGCTTATACATAGTTGCATATATCTTGGAAAATTTGAATTTTTTCAATTTTTTTCCTTAAGTTGGGGGAATATCCTAGTTTTCCTGCTCTTTTAGAGTCAATTGTAAAATGGAATGGTATTGTTTCTTGCGGGTATAGATTTCTTTGTCTATTTTTGAAAAAGGATTTTTTTAACATAGGGTTTGCAATCCTTCAAATTTTTGCATTCTTAGTTTGGATTTCAAACCATTTGGTAGAGTGTCTAACTATTTTATGCTTCTGGAATAGTGAGTTGATTCTAAACTTGCCTTATAATCCAATCTTTTCACTGCTTTATTTTTCATTCTTGAAGTTAGCTCATTCAGTTTCTTTTTGGTTGTTTGATAAAGGTCTTTGCAATTTTGGTTCAGTGAA